>CAMRHE010000083.1:1357500-2715000 GCA_947044405.1 Leptodactylus fallax | reverse complement strand
TCCAATGAACACACATAAAACCAGTGAAGCGTATCGTCCAGCAATGTAAACCCAAGTTAAACACAACATTCCAACAGGTAGGGGGAGGACGGACATGAGCAAGTAAAAATACATTTCTAAGAAAGATGTACAACTGAGGGTCGGTTCATCACACCTCCCCCTTTTAGAGCGTGTTGGGAGGAAGGACGATCCTAAGATCACCTTCTGTGGACACCTTGGCGGCCTCACCCCGCCAGGACCTGCGCTGGTCCCTGACCATATTCCTGGCGTGCTGATACCCTCTTCCTCTCCTGTCTGAATGGAGACTCTTCTAAGGCTCAGGCTCTGAATTAAGTAGACCTGGCTACCTCCTGCTTGCTCTGGGTCCCTCCCCCCGAATGCTGGCGTCCCTCAGACCCACACTCGCAACCCCAGGCCCTTGTGGTACCGGTGCTGAGACCCCATCCTGGCAGTCTCCGCCCACCTGGCTACCCCCGGCCTGCACTGGGACCTCGTTCTGAGTGCTGGCATCCCGCAGATCCACACTTGCAACCCCAGGTCCTTGAGATACCAGTTCAGAGACCCCTTCCCGGCAGTCTCTCAGGGTCTCTCCCACACTAACCGCTAGTTGGGAGAGTTCTAGGGGATTCTGCACCTCCCCCTTTGTTTCCAAACCTACATCCTGTTCCTCCTGTACTTGGGTGGGTGATGGTGATACCTTGGGCAAATGACTGAGATCATGCTTCCCCAAACCATCCCTCCACAATGCATTGACAGGTAATACATTTGACATACCCCCTTCTTGGGTCCCACCTCCAGCACCCCATGCCGTCTGCACTTGGGCCATGGGCACTCCTGGAATAGAACTAGACAGAAGAAACATGCATGTCTCATACCCGCCGGACTCCTCCGGCTTCAAGGGAGTGAGGCTAGTCATGGCGGTCTCAGCACCGACTCCAGGTGGTGTAGGCAACGGTTCAAGGGTCGGAACGCCCTCCACCCTTGTAGCCCTCTGGCTGCGGGTCAGCACTGCACTACCAGCAGTCCGTCCCTCACCTGGATCGACCATGAGATCATCATGAGCAATCCGCAACAACTCCACCCGATAGGGTTGGGGTACCACCAAATGTTTCTCCCTAAGCCGACTTTCTTTTCCCTTTGTGGGGATCGTTTCCCGGTACAACCTCCCTTGCTCCCAGTACATGCGGTCCTTGTCCGACTCCAAGGGAGGTTGACCAGCACGCTCCTTCAATGCGCCCAGACTAAGGTCAGCTTGGACAGCGTCCCTGAACTCCTGACTGGAACCAGACAGAAGAGACGTGCATATCACATAGCCGCCGGACTCCTCCGTCTTCAGTGTGGGGAGGCTAGTCATGGCGGTCTCAGTGCCATCTCCGGGTGACAGAGGGAACGGCTCAGGGGTCGGAGCGCCTTCCACCCCTCTACCACTCTGGCTGCGGGTTACCACCGCAACACCAGCAGTCCGTTCCTCATCCGGATCGGCCCTGAGATCCCCGTGACCCACCTGACCACCTGGCACATTGTCATCAGTTGGGGTTGCCCCCAGCATCTCAGAAGAGCTACCCTGGAAATCTGCAAGGCAAGAATTAGCAATTACATTGACATTGCATTCATTCATTGATTCACAGTGAACTGCATGGGTGACTGGCTCAGCCAGGGTCACACTGAGGGGGCTATCAGCATCCGCAGATGTGGGCGGGGCTACAGCTAGGTCAGCATTCCACAATACCTCATTCACATGCTCACTGATTACTTTAGCTGGGCACACAGCAAGGGGAGACAGGCTGCAGACCCCTCCCTCTGCCTTTGTTTCAGGCTTTAACACCACATTAAAATCATCCTTCAGTACAGACATTTTGTCACAGCGAGGTGGGGCTGCTCCCACCCCATATTGGGACACCAAGGGCCCCAAATCTGTTCCCAGTAGTACATTGGCAGGCAGATTAGACATTAGCCCCACATCACGCATTTCTTTTCCCGCACCCCAGTCCAAATGGACGCAAGCCATGGGCACAGTTAAGCATTCTGGTCCAATACCCCTCAGGGTCAGAGTTTTTCCAGGGATGATACTGTCCGCAGGGACCAAGTCAGGTTGCACCAGAGTAACATCCGCCCCAGTGTCCCGAAATCCCATGACCACTTTATCCCCCACAATGACCTGTTGACGTTGGCATTGGATGGCAACCCCTCCCTCCCCACCAAGTATACAGATGGGCCAGCTGCCGTGGATGGGGAAACAGGGGGGTTCTTAGAGTGGTTGGGGCAAACCACCTTGAAATGTCCTGGCTGGTTACAGGTGTGACACCGCCGGGCCTCTCCTTGGAACTTAGATGTGGTCCCCGGGGCGCCCAGAGTTCTTGGGACAGGGGAAGTAGAGGGGGCACCGGGGACAGAGTTTGTCTTACCCCACTTGGAGACCGCGGGCTGTGGTGAACTCCAACTTTGCCCCTCCTTCCCGCTTGGGGTTCTCTGCAGTGTTGCTCCTCTCTTGATCCCTTGCTCCCTGGTGGACACATAGTCGTCAGCAATCTCTGCAGCCTTGTCTGCTGTTTTGGGTTTCCGATCACACACGAACTGGCGGACCTCCAGGGGGCACACATGGAGGAACTGGTCTTTTATCATCAGATCCTCAAGCTCCTCGAACTTGGTAACAGTAAGTCCTTTAATCCATTGCCGGAATGTAGCCTGTAAGTGGTGCAGAACATCTGCATAGCCCTCTGCGGGACCCCGCTGTATATTCCGGAACTTTTTGCGGTACACCTCCGGCGTGAGTCGGTATCTCCGGATCAGCGCCGCTTTGATGGTCTCATAGTCCGCTTTCTCTGGTAAGTTCGTGGAAACATCCAGGCCTTTTCCCTTCAGCCGGGGAGACAGGTAATGGGCCCATTCTGCCTGGGGAATATGATGCTGCTTACACACCCTCTCAAATCCCCGCAAGAACGAGTCCAAGTCCTCGTTATCTTTCAAGATTGGAAAGTCCTCGGATCGGATCTTTAGTGCTCGGGCTCCTGGAGTTGGTGCAGGGGAAGGTTGCGCCTGCTGGCAAAGTTCCAGCTTTTTTTTTTAGCTCAAGCTGATGCTCCATCTCCGCCCGGCGCTCTGCAGCAGCGGCCTCTCTCTCCGCCCGACGCTCTGCAGCAGCGGCCTCTCTCTCCGCCCGACGCTCTGCAGCAGCGGCCTCTCTCTCCGCCCGACGCTCTGCAGGAGCGGCCTCTCTCTCCGCCCGACGCTCTGCAGCAACGGCCTCTCTCTCCGCCCGACGCTCTGCAGCAGCGGCCTCTCTCTCCGCCCGACGCTCTGCAGGAGCGGCCTCTCTCTCCGCCCGACGCTCTGCAGCAACGGCCTCTCTCTCCGCCCGACGCTCTGCAGCAGCGGCCTCTCTCTCCGCCCGACGCTCTGCAGGAGCGGCCTCTCTCTCCGCCCCGACGCTCTGCAGCAACGGCCTCTCTCTCCGCCCGACGCTCTGCAGCAGCGGCCTCTCTCTCCGCCCGACGCTCTGCAGGAGCGGCCTCTCTCTCCGCCCGACGCTCTGCAGCAACGGCCTCTCTCTCCGCCCGACGCTCTGCAGCAGCGGCCTCTCTCTCCGCCCCGACGCTCTGCAGCAGTGGCCTCTCTCTCCGCCCGACGCTCTACAGCAGCGGCCTCTCTCTCCGCCCGACGCTCTACAGCAGCGGCCTCTCTCTCCGCCCGACGCTCTGCAGCAGCGGCCTCTCTCTCCGCCCGACGCTCTGCAGCAGCGGCCTCTCTCTCCTCCCGGCGCTCTGCAGCTTCAGCAGCTTGGTACTGGCGGATCACCTTCAGATGGGTGCTATAGTCACTGGCGTCTATCTGCTTTAAGGCCATTTGCAAGTATAAGTCCGTTACCCCAACAGAACTGGGGCTACTGGTCCCTCCAGGCACAGTTACCTCTGGGGTCAGGGCACCTGCTGAACCGTCTGGCATGGTGATGTTTTCTTGTGCCAACCCCTCAGGACTCTGCTCCTCATCCTGCCCAGCTGCAGCACTTTCCATATCAGCCATCTGCTCAGCGTTTGTATCAGTCAGTTGCTGATGTCCCCTGACTCCACTTCTCTGAGTCCGAGACATCCACTGGAAGTCGTTGCCAAATAAAAGATAGGACAGAAAAAAGAAGAAGGGAGGGAACAGTATTGTACCAAACTTTCACTGTATTTTAAGCTTGATCTCATACCGCGCTCGTTCCATAGGATTGCCACAATCCCCAGTGTCTGCGTGATACCACGCCCACACACTGTTACCCTAAGATCCCACCGCTGCCACCACTGTGAAGAATATGTCCTCGCCCAGCCACCTGGCACGCCTGCGATCAAACTTCTTTCTTAACCTCCCACTCACACACCGTGAGTAGACCGGGTCATAGGATAGAACGAAACGAGCGATATAAATTTTATAAGTTTAATAACCCAAGTGGGTCGGTATGAATTAATAGCATATACAGAAATATACAATATTAATATGATCAAGCATCAACATACAAGCAAAAGAGCAATGATACGGCACAAAACAAAAATGGAAATAAAAGATAGAGAAAATACCGGCATAGGCTCGTAGTCCGTTTCTCTAGGCCACAGCAGAGTTTTGGGCCTAGGGCGCAAGCTTAAGCAAGTTGCATAAAACAATTCTTCTACATGTTGTCCAGAACAAAGTGAAAGGCTTCAGGCCTCAATGCTAGGCCCTCAATGCATTCCTCAGTAGGGCAAGCTCTCTCATCTTCTCCCATATCAGAGCTCCTTACTGCCTCTTTGCTGAATGACCCCAGAATCCAGATCTGCCCACAGCATATGGCTAGTGCCCCACCCACCCCTTCCACCCAGGCAGCCCCCCTTCTCCCTCCTTTGCAGAACCCTTGGAGAGATGGGTGAAGTTAAGGTCACTGGCTTGCTATCCCTCATCGCCATCTGGCCAGGGATAATAAAAGTGCCTGGCTATAGCAAGCCATCTCCAATGAACACACATAAAACCAGTGAAGCGTATTGTCCAGCAATGTAAACCCAAGTTAAACACAACATTCCAACAGGTAGGGGGAGGACGGACATGAGCAAGTAAAAATACATTTCTAAGAAAGATGTACAACTGAGGGTCGGTTCATCACACTGCGGATAACATTTATCAGGGCTGTGGAGTCGGTACGCCAAAGCCCCGACTCCGACTCCTCAATTTCCCCTGACTCCGACTCTGACTCCACCAAAATAGGCACCGACTCCGACTCCGACTCCACAGCCCTGACAAGCAGTCACTCTGTGTCCTCGGGCTGTGGGTGGGTCTCCAGCACAATTACAGATAAAGTCAAGCTTTTCAGTCCTCACAATCACAACACTTGTATCTTTTGCTTACTCCAGATAATGGTGCTAAACCTTATAGGTTCACTCAGAACTCAGTCCCATCATTATATGAGGAATAGAACAGACCTTTACAGGACATTTAATCATTTTCAACATTTCATCATTTTCCCAAATTCTTATGAAAATATATTCAGCACATACTGCATTGTACTACTAACTGTACCAATTTATTATATATTTTGGGAGTCGGAGTCGGTCCATTTTGTACCGACTCCGACTCCACCAAAATAGGCACCGACTCCGACTCCACGACTCCGACTCCACAGCCCTGTTTCTGGTGGGAATTCTTTTTTATTTATGGCGTTGTTAAATACAGATGTTAGATGTGGAGCTAATATGTGCGCAAATTTATTGTAGTCGCTGTTGGTGAAACCGTCTGGGCCTGGAGATTTACCAGTTTTTAAGGTTTGTTTAGCTTGTAGGGTTTCGTTTGTAATTTGGGGTAAATTAAGTTTGTCTAGGAAAGTCAAAATCTGTGAATCATTTGGTTGTTTTGTGTTGGGATCGTTTTTTAGGTTATATAATGCTTCATAATATTCTTTAAACTTTTCTACTATTTCTTGTGGATTAATTATTTTTGTATTGTGTGAGGTCAGTAGACGTGTAATACGTTGTTTTGCTTCTTTGGTCTTGGCTTGATTTGCTTAAAATTTTCCAGTTTTATTGTTATGGGCATAAAAGTTTAGTTTGAATTTCCTGAGCCCGGTTGTGTGTGCTCTAGTCAGTATTAATTATAATTTATTTCTGAGTTCTTTTAGTTTTGTTACATTTGTTGTTGTGATGTGTTTTTTATTCAATTGTTCAATTTTTGTCATTTCTGTAACGATTTGTTGGGTTTCTTTATATCTTTGTTTATTCTTAATAGATGCTAGTTGAATAAATATGCCTCGCATGTAGGCCTTATGAGCGTTCCATATTGAGAACCAGTTTGTTTGGTCATTTTATGTTGTTTGTAAAATATTCTAATAGGGAATTTTCTATTTTTTCACGTTGTTGTGTGTTGTTAATGAGAAAGTCGTTTAATCTTCACAATGGAGACGGTTTAGGTTGTGTAGGTTGATCTAGTTCTATAGAGGCTGGTGCGTGGTCTGACCACGTTATTGTTCCTATATTAGAAGATTTTACTATTTGGAGTTTTTGATGACTGATTAGGAACATCTCAATCCTGGAGTAAGTGCGGTGCGGTGAGGAATAGAAAGTATAGTCTTTTTCTGTTCCATGTAGGCATCGCCAGGCATCTAGATAACCTTCTTTAACTATTAAATTGTGGATGGGAGATGTGGACCTTGTGGTGGAGGTTGAATCTAAATCTGGGAACATCACTGTATTGAAGTCTCCTCCTATTATTGTTGTGCCTTTTTGTATATTTTCTTATTTTATTTAAAATATTGGTTATGAATTCATTTTGTTTGGCGTTTGGGGCATAGATATTAACTATTGTGTAGCAAATGTTATTGATTTCGCATATTAATATGACAAACCTTCCTTGTGGGTCTGTTATGGTCTTTTCTAAAGTAAATGTTACGGTATTTTTGATCGCTATCATGACCCCTTTTTTCTTTTGTTCTGTAGAGGCCACGAATATATGTGGGAATTGTGGGTGTGAGAATTTGGGGGTTTTATTTTTATTGAAGTGTGATTCTTGAATTAATAATATATCACATTTGAGGGATAATGCTTCTCTCCATAGCAGATTATTTATATGGACTATTTAATCCTTTAGTTTTTATAGTCGATATTTTTATAGTCATTTTGTGTGGTTTGTGTTGCTTGTGTAGTTGACATGTTTAAAAAGGTAACATTAGGTGATTTTTTTGTGTATACTTTACTCATAGGTCTTGGGTTTCTGGGTTTGACTTGTGACGAATTATTGATGATTTCGGTTATAGGGTTTAGATTGACTGCAAAAAGAGGGTTAATAACAAACATTAAAAGAATAAGATATGAACAGATAAAAGTTGAATAGACATATAGTGCTGGTATTGCACTGAACATTGTTGGTTAGAGGCAGGAGTGTGAGCCCTAAACAACGATAGCCCATAGATCGCTGAAGTTGAAGGTTTTTTGATAGTTGAAGAGTAGTTCGGAATGATTTCCTTTTCTTCCGACTGTCTTCGATTCACTTTCGATTCATGTTAGAGTAGGAGGTTTGGGAGGGGGATTTTCTTCTATGTCTTGGATGTTCAATTTTTCTAGTAGTGAGAGTCCTCTTTCAATATTATCAATGATGTGTGTGTTTTCTTTGTTGATGATGATGAGTTTTGTAGGGAAGCCCCATCTGTATTTTATATTGTTGTTGCGGAGTGCGCTGGTTATGGGGTTGAAGGTTTTTCTTACTTGTAGCGTTTCTCTGGATAGATCAGGGAATAGGGTGATACGTGAGTAAGAATCTGGGAAAGATCCTATTTTTCTTGCTTCTTGTAGTAGTTTTTCTTTAGTTAGGCATAAATGTATTCTGGCAAGGAGGTCTCTAGGTGCTTTTTCAGGGGCTGATTTTGCCTTGGTGATGCGGTGTGCCCTATCAATTTCCAGATCTTTGTCTGGGAGTTTAGGGAGTAATTTTTTTAATAAATGCCTGTAGGTAGTTGGTCAATTCTTCCAATGCGATTTCTTCAGGGATTCCCCTGAATTTTATATTCTTGCGTCTTGATCTGTCTTCTAGGTCTGCAACTTTATCCCTTAGCCTTTTAACTTCTTCGTCTATGGAGTTATGGGCTTCCACTAGTTGGTTGTGAGCTTGTGAGAAGTCCCCCATTTTGTGACGTGCGTTCACCTAGGTCATTAATGTTGTTCTGTAGGTTGAGTAGCGCATTATTAAAATTGGCGCAAATATTTTTTTGTAGTGATATGAGCATGCCCTGTAATGATCTCTCAGTAACCGGACAGTCTGAAGTGTTGGGGGTGTTTAGGTCCCATACTTCTATTTCAGGGGAGATTGTGGCGGTGTCGTTGTTGGTTTGGCAGTTGCTCATATTAGGTGACTGTGGATTTTTTTTTTATTGGCTGGTTCTTTAGTAGAGGGAGAGGTTTGGGGAGATGTAGGGAGGAGTCTTTTGCTGTTCTTTTTTTTTTCTTTCTGTTTTCATTTGTAGGCTTTTCTTTTGCTGGGGTCCCATATGTGGCGTTATGTGTGTCACTATGTGAGTGATTGACACTGTAGTTCTTGGAGATGGCGCCATCTTGGATATCGCTTGATTGCGCAGTTGCCGGCATGAACACCGGTATCAGCTGTACGCCGCTCTTTCCCCTGTTCCCTCTTGTCATAGCTGAAGCCGAAGTAGTTTCTGCAGCTTGAGCTGTATTTAGAAGACTGTTCTGTGCCTCCGATCGCAGTTTATACTAATTTACCATCGGGCTCTCGTCAGAGCTCAGTATTCAAGCGGCCATACTATCGCGCGGCCAAGCTCCGCCCTCAAGCTGGTACTTTTTTATGAGCCAAAGTCAAGAGTGGCTTGAAAATGAATGGAAATATAAAGGAAGCACTTATACTTATCCCTTCTGATAAATCCACTCCTGGCTCAAAAGAACCACAGCAAAATCTCCAACAAAAAAAGCATATTTCTCGTTTATATCATTGGGGGATACAGTACCATGGTGATAGGCCCGGCCACTAGGAGGCTGACACTAGGAAATAAGAAAGCGTTGGTCCGTCCAAGTGGGCTATACCCTCTCCAAAGACAGGAAGTTAACCAGTTTCAGCCTAGTGTCCATAGGAGGCAGACATTTCCTGCTTGCAGGCCTTCTGCTTTTTATTATTTTAGTTTTTTCTTTCTTTTCTCTTTCAGATTACAGGGAATCCTCAGTGTGCATCACCACATTAGTTGTACCCCCCATGTGAGTGCTAGGAGTCAGGAAGCTAGGGTTTCCGTGCACAGGCCTGTGTCGCTCCTCACCGTTGGTCACCCAGTCCCCCTACTTTTCTGCAGCCACAGCTGGAGTGCTGGTAATCCCACTTTGAGTGCGAGTTTACCGAAGGGGTGACCCTGCGAGCACCCAAAGACATTGGAGGGGTGAGTAAGCTTCACTCCCTGGACCCCCTCCTTTCTAGGCCCTTTCTCCAGTGGCTCCATATCCCCGCTGCTTGCCACCTAATGTCCATTCATATTAGTCCCAGCCATGCTCTCCTGGTTAGGTGCATTTACTGTGTCACTTCTGGGGTGTCCCTGGGCTCCTCTCCAATGAGGGTGAAGCTACCAGGCCCTTCCCACCCCATATTCTTTCTCAGGTACCTTCTGAACCAGGGTCCTCCCTTCCACATTCCACAGCATGGTTGAACTAATTTAGTCCCAGGCTGCATTTAGCCCCGCCTCCCTCTAGTGAAGTGCTACTTCTCCTCTGCAGTTCAGGTTCTCTCCCTTCTGTCAGAGTGGGAGTTGACTTTTGCAAGGATGGGAGGGTATTCATTTCTCGTATCTCTCGTGTTTCTCATGACATCCTGAGCAGGCTTTTTAGGAGGTTTGAGGGGCTTCCCCTTACTGCACCTACCTGTGCACATAAGGCCTTTTCGGGAGCTCCCCCTGCTATGGGTGGCCTCTGTCCTCTTGAGGGGATTGATCTAATGGATGGTTTTCCACCCATCTGTACTCCCAGTACAGCCCTTTCCTTACTACAGTGGCCCCTCCTCCTTGCCTTTCTGCCATAGGCTCATGTTGGTTGAAGTCTCTAACTCCAGGCTCATTTCATCAGGCCTCTCTCCCTCCTCTGTCGAGGGTCCATACATGGGTTTCGGCAACCTTCGGGGCATTCATCTCCTGAGGGCCTTGACTTAGGCTAGGTCCTAGCTGGTTCTCCATTTTATCCTTTAATTCTAGGGACCCAGTTGGGCCCCCCATTCTTTGAGCAATCATGATTATCGCTGGTGACTATCTAATGTTTCTGGCTTCTGTATCGTTGCCAAGCCCTGCTCGTCCGGAACAGGCTTTCTCCTCCTTGTCTGAGGTTCAGGCTGATTAGCCTCTTGTGCTGTTGGTTGGCTGCAGAGCATATTCTCTTCATACCCTCTGGGACTGCTTCAGGACGTTCCATGGTACTGTGTAAAGGAGAAAATTGTTTTTGTTTTTTTTTGTTTTTCTTTTGTATTTTCCATAAAATCCCTTTCTGGTTGTATATATTGGCTGACACAGATCCCGTCCTCTGCTTTTTTTTTTTTTTTTTTTTTTTTTGACTGTTGTCCTTGGGTTCTGTTCTGTGGGCTCAGGAAATATTGGTGCTTGCTCCTCGCTTTCCTGTTGGTACAAACTGATTAATTTCCTGTCTGTGGATAGGGTATAGCCCACCTGGGTGGAGCCAACACTGTCTCTTATTTACTAGTGTCAGCCTCCTAGTGGCCGGGCTTACCCCCTTGGTGCTGTGTCCACCAGTGACTACAATCAGAGAGGAATTGGCTTAGACAGTGCTAAGATGTTGCATTCCCATAGTAATAATGTAACCCTATATAGTGTGTCAGGGCTTGCTGTGGAAGAGTGAAGAAATGAGGCCATACCTTTTAGAGTCTAACTGAATATATTTGATGGTAAGCTTTCGAGTGTACTAGCTCTCTTCTTCAGACATGGTGTTATACAAGAAAGTAAAAGGTATTGCCTGATTTCTTCACTTTTCCACTACTTTCTATGGCTAACACGGTACAACATTATATTACTGGGGCTTGCTGTGGTAATTTGCCTTAGGAGTTTTTTACAAGATTGTTTTGATTATTTTTGCTATACTTGGAGATGGTGAAAGTATTTTATGACACATTTACCTGGTATGTGGCGTTTTACTGTGTAGTCATGTGTCATAAGTCTGACTAAAGCCAAAACACATTGAGGGAATTTTCTATTTTAGCTATGCCAGAAAACTATGCCAAAAATGCACCACTTTCTATGTTTTGCATGCTCTTTCTGTACCCTTCTCACCAATGTATAAGAAAGTGGGTAGGGATCACTGCCTGTCAATTTTACCACAATTTGCAACAGAAATGTTTCATGAATTGTACCTGACTGGTATAGACTTCTATTCTGGCAAACAGGACCTACCTTGTGCATCAGAATTATTAAGAGGCTGGAGGCATTCTCGCACCAACAGGGAAATAGATTAAAACTGGCGTAGGAAACTGTCAGTATTAATAATAAATTTCCCCCATAACTTTGGGGGCTTTGACTGTTTAGCTGTGACTTAACACATTCTTGGTCTGGTCTGATCAGTTTTTAATACCTGAAAAATTTAATTTTGTTTCACTTGTGTGGTTTGTACAGGATAATAGATACTGGAATCCCCATTTTCTGTGTGTCAAAGCCCTGTTGCTCTTCATATGATACAACAACACTTAAAGAGGACCTGTCACATCCTCATGTATATGCGGTTTTACATACCGCTAGAAAGCTGACAGCACGCTGAATTCAGCACACTGTCGGCTTTCCCGTTACATGCCCCGTGGCTGGAGATGTCAGGGGTCTAAATTTCACCGTTCACTGTCAGAAGGGCGTTCCTGACAGTCTAGCTGGGCTGTGAGGAACGCCCTCCCTGACTGTCCTCATCCATAGCCGGGTACTGTCAGAAGGGGCGTTCCTTACAGCCCAGTGATGACGCTGAGCTGTGAGGAACGCCTCTTCCCCCCCCCCCCCCCGTACAAGTCTATGGACTAGTACTGTCAGGGAGGGCGTGACAGTGAACCGTGAAATTTAGACCCCCTATATCTCCAGCCCCGGGGCACATAACGGGAAAGTCGGCAGTGTGCTGAATTCAGTCCGTTGTCAGCTTTCTAGCAGTATGTAAAACCGCATGTGCCTGAGGACAGGAAAGGTGCTCTTTAAGCTACATTCACAAAACAGTGAATAATGGCTGTGTGACGTCCATTTTTTTTTTTTTTTTTTTTTTTTTTTTTTTAAACCCCTTCCCACCGGTGACATTTTTTTATTTTCGTTTTTGACTCCCCCTTCCAAACCCAATAACTTTTTTTTATTTTTCCGTTCTCAGAGCCATATGAGGTCTTAATGTTTGCGGGACAAATTTTTTTTCATGATGCTACCATTTATTATTCTGTACAATGTACTGGGAAGCTGGAAAAAAAATTCAGAATGTGGTGGATTTGAAGAAAAAGTGCATTTGTGCGACTTTCTTACAGGCTTCATTTTTACGGTGTTCACTCTACAGCCAAAATGACATGTCACCTGTATTCTATGTTTCGGTATGATTCTGGGGATGCCAAATTTATATGGATTTATTGACATTTTAACCCCTTATCAAAAATCCAAAACTGTTCAAAAATATTTTTTTTTTTTAAAGTTGCCATATTCTGACACCCGTAACTTTTTTATACTTCCATGTACGGGGATGCATAGGGTGTCTTTTTTTGCAGGGTCAGGTGTACTTTTTAGTTATACCATTTTGGGGAATTGATATTGCTTTGATCACTTTTTATTCAAATTTTTATCACAAAACAGTGAGGAAACGGCAGTTTGGCACTTTTGATTATTTTTCCCGCTACTGTGTTTACCGTATGGGAAAAATATTTCTATAGATTTGTAGATCGGGCGTTTTCGGAAACACAGGAATACCTAATGTGTATGTGTTTCACAGTATTTAACTACTTTTATATGTGTTCTAGGAAAGGGGGGTGATTTGAACTTTTAATTTTTATTTATTTATTTATTTTATTTTTTTGCATTTATTAGACCCCCAGGGGGTCTGATCACTAATGCAATGCATCTTTAAACACCCGGCATCCACTGTACTATTACGGCGGATGTCGGGAAAGGGTTAACAGACATCACATGGCCACATTAAATTCAATGTCTGTGAATGACAAGAACTGACAAAATATAAGTCATGTCCTATTTCACTGACCCCCTTCATACACTCAATTGTATTGGGGGGAGGGGGGGTCAAAACGGATGTCTCTCAGGTGCGTGCCGGTACTCTGGCTCTATTGCGCAGGCATGGGAGGCAGGCAGCCATCAAGAAGAGGAGGAGCCGGACCCCCCAGAAGGAAGTGATGTTCCGTGCCCAGCAGATCCGGACAGGAAGACAGGTAAGTATAATGTTGGGGGTGGGGGTTTTGGGCATGTGGGGGATTGTAAGTATTGGTGATGTTCCGTTTCCAGAAATGGAACGTCACCAGAAAATCTGAAAATGTGCCTGAGGCAGTCACATGACCGCCCTGGCGATCTAGGTAAATATAGATTTTTTTTTTTTTTTGTAAAGTAAGTGAGTTAGAAATTAGGCAGGTGGAGGGTGTTTAGCTTAGTGTAGAAGTATCATTTTATCCTGTATAACCCCTTTAACATCATACACACGTGGACAAAATTGTTGGTACCCCTTGTTTAATGAAAGAAAAACCCACAATGGTCACGGAAATAACTTGAATCTGACAAAACTGGAATTTGCTAAACTACATGTTGACAAGCCACAAAGCTTCTGGGAGAATGTCCTATGGACAGATGAGACAAAAATCTAAATTTTTGGCAAGGCACATCATCTCTATGTTCACAGACGGAAAAATGAAGCATATCTTGAAAAGAACACTGTCCCTACTGTGAAACATGGAGGAGGCTCTGTTATGTTCTGCGGCTGCTTTGCTGCATCTGGCACAGGGTGTCTTGAATCTGTGCAGGTTACAATGAAATCTCAAGATTATCAAGGGATTCTAGAGAGAAATGTGCTGGCCAGTGTCAGAAAGCTTGGTCTCAGTTGCAGGTCGTGGGTCTTGCAAAAGGATAATGACCCAAAAAACACAGCTAAAAACACCCAAGAATGGCTAAGAGGAAAACATTGGACTATTTTGAAGTGGCCTTCTATGAGCCCTGACCTAAATCCTATTGAGCATCGTTACTTCAAAACAGAAATAAAAACAACGCCGAGCGGCACATAGCGTAATATTGCTTAAAAAATAGGTTGTACATAGATAATTGTGTTGAGAACAGGAGGTAGTCAAATGATTGGAGAAACAACAAGGATCATCCACTGAAAGTATGGTGGAAAGCCACTAAGTAACACAAAAGCACTGGTCTATATTATAGTGCGTGTTCAACTGACTGGGTCTGATGGTAAACAGTACCCCTTCAATTGGTGATCTCACAACCAGGATAGTTAGATATTATGGATGTTTGTATAGGTGGGTTCTCACCTTTTCAAGTTGTGCTGGCCCACAACTAACACAGTGGATGGATCCAGAGTATGTTTTGGTATATGAGAGCTGCGGAAACTCTAGGCGTCAGAATCTCCTGAATCCAGACGGTATACAGGTAATAGATTGATAGGAGAATCTCCCAAAAAATGAGGTGTGGGGACCGCGCTTCACCAAAGATGCTTTATTATACTCAAATAACACAATGCGTTTCGGGGAAATCAGATCCCCTTTATCAAGTGTACAAGAGACTAAACATAAAAACAATAAAAGAATACACATGTAAGGAGTCAGTAATTGGAATTTAGAACCAGTGAAATTAATGATACCATTCTATGGGATAAAAGAAAAGTATCCCACCAGATAATATTGTCATGGATAGATAAATAATTAAATAAATAAATAGTGGTAATGAATGTACTCAAAAAAATAAAAAATAAATAAGTAAAGCTAAAAGGCTAATAAATGCAATATAAAATCAAAATGCACATAAGAGTAAAAAAGCTGCATCTGGCACAGGGTGTCTTGAATCTGTGCAGGTTACAATGAAATCTCAAGATTATCAAGGGATTCTAGAGAGAAATGTGCTGCCCAGTGTCAGAAAGCTTGCTCTCAGTTGCAGGTTATGGGTCTTGCAAAAGGATAATGACCCAAAACACACAGCTAAAAACACCCAAGAATGGCTAAGAGGAAAACATTGGACTATTCTGAAGTGGCCTTCTATGAGCCCTGACCTAAATCCTATTGAGCATCTTTGGAAGGAGCTGAAACATGCCGTCTGGAAAATGCACCCTTCAACCCCGAGACAACTGGAGCAGTTTGCTCATGAGGAGTGGCCAAAATACCTGTTGAGAGGTGCAGAAGTCTCATTGACAGTTACAGGAATCGTTTGATTGCAGTGATTGCCTCAAAAGGTTGTGCAACAAAATATTAAGTTAAGGGAACCATCATTTCTGTCCAGGCCTGTTTCATGAGTTTTCTTTTTTAAAAAATTGTGTTGAAGCATGGTTGAAAAGCAATGTCTGACTTTCATTTGTTCATTTTCATAGAATTTTTATATATTTATTACTTTTGTCAGATTCAAGTTATTTCTGTGACCATTGTGGGTTTTTCTTTCATTAAACGAGGGGTACCAACAATTTTGTCCACGTGTGTATATTATTTCCTATGGGGGGAGGGAATAGCCCCACATCTGCTGCATCAGAGAAAACCTCGTTGTACAAGTGTTTGTGTCTTATTTCATGTCTGTGAAGTCCTCATTTCTCTGTGCTTCATTACTGGTCGGTTATCTGATCTCTGCAGTATAGTATGTTATCGTAGATTGCATATTCAAGCCAAGGCATGCTGCCCTGACAGCTGCTGTGTATGTCCTTAATCTGCTATGTGGATGTTTTAACTCTCTCACTGCTGGAAAGAAAACTCTTCACATAGGACAGTGAGGGTCATCTGCATTTGTCTTTTATTTGCATCAAATTCCATATCAGCCAATAATATGGCTCAGGATAATTGGATTGTTGGACATTACAGCTGCATTTCTGTCAGTGCTGATTGCTTTACATAGACATCAACAGAACTATAGTAAATTTTTCCAATCTGGGAAAGCCATCTTTATTCCATCCTGGTGGGAGGGTCCTCTGCAGTGACTGGTATGAGAAGCCACTCTTGACTCAAGTACATCAGTTGACTTTGTAAGTAATGTGAGGCTACATCATGTCCTCCAATCTATCAACTGATCGCTACAGCTGCTGTGGCTAATGGAATAGCAGGAGGTGGTGTGGCCTATCCCCTGCCTGGAGTATACTTCTTTAAAGACTATGGAGACCTATAGTTGTTGTTGTTTGTTGTTTTTTTTATTTTTTATTAAAAATCACTTTTATAATAGGTTTAAACAGATTTCGAACCATTTGGCTTCTGGCGTTTGACATTTTGTAGCTTGTTATGTATGGTAAGAAATGCATTCACTAGCAAATGTATTAGACTGGCTGCCTTATGGCTCAGTCTCCAGCCCCTGCCTGTCATTTGCTGAACAGACTTCTAAGGGTATGTTCACACGGCGGAAAATGGAGAGGAATTCCTCTTAATTTTCCACTGCCAGCATTTTCGCTGTGGTCTAGCCGCAAAGGAATGCTGATTTGGTGCAGCAAGATCGAGCAGGACACTTCTTTTTTCTGCGTCCTGCTGCAATCTCTGCATCTCATTGAAAACAATGGGAGGCGAATTCCGGGATGAATCTGTCCCCGATTTGGGGGCAAAATTCGTCCCCAATTCCTCGGCAAATTCCTCTGTGTGAACACAGCCTAAGCTATCTCATAGCTAGATCAGAGTTCAACTTTGCTTGATGTATTAAGCTTGAAAGATAATAATAAATACAACCTGCTGAAGCCAAACTGTTCAAATGTTTTAATAAAAACCTGGTTTCAATCACTGATGAGACTGTCTTCTTGACTTCTCAATATAGAGCAGAGACTTAAAGGGATTGTTAAAGAACTGGAGCAACCTCTATGGAGACCAGAGGAAGTTTAAAATAAAATAAAAATTACTTGTACCTGACACACTGATATCTGTTCAGACTCGTGCTGAAGCCTCATTGCTGGAAGTCCTGTGACCCATATGACTGTTGAGACCAATCAGTGGCCTCAGCGGTTGATGGAAAGGGACAAGTAATGTCCCTTACATACATCATGGGTGCCTTACTAGAAACTGCTCCCTTCAAACTAGTGGAATGGGGGCACAGAAACTCTATTCCCATGATCAGAAGGGGTCCCAACAGTTGGACCCACAGAAATGTGATACACCCTATCCACAGGATAGGATGCAAGTATTGTTTGTGGAGCAACTCCTTTAGACTTGAGCTCCACATAGTGTAAATGCCCGGCAAAAAATGCAGCGTTTTACATTAATTACAAAATGGATGGGGTTCTGGCTAATCCCGTACGCACATTGCAGAACATAATCCGCAGCAGGAAATGCTGCGATTTGAAAAAAAAGCTTGCGTTTTTGCAAATCGCAGAATGTCAGTGATACCTATGGAAACGCTAGTGATTTTATATAGTTATAATGAAGCAGGAAGTCCGCAGAGGAAAAAATTTGGGGGACTTTCTGTGAAAAGCGCAGCAGGAAAAACCACTATGCGTTTCTACCATGTTTTTTCCCGCAATGCTTTTTGGCTGCTGTCTGCTATGTGGGGTCTTAGCCTTAAGCATGACCCTTACAGAGTAAGCACAATATTAATTTCTTCTTTTCTTGACCAGGATTTCATGGACCCTTTCCCCCCTCCTCTCTCTCATGAGCAGTGTGAATCTGAGAGCCAAGGCATCCAATTGAACTAATGTGTTCCCATCCATTTTCTGCTGGAAATGCTTATTTTGTTACGTTCCTGCGGTTTCCTCTCTCCATGTCTTAGTTATTTGTCCAGTATTAAGCTGAATGTGCATTTGTAGAAATTACAGCTGTGTTCAGGGGGTTTCCTTCCAGGCTGCAAAATACACACTGTACAATGTAAACAAAGTATGACATTGAGATCTAACACTCATATGAGCAGCCTCTTTGTTGTACCTTGTTGTGCAGTAAATGGATTGTTTTATGTCAGAACTTTGCTATTAAAGAGGACTTATCACTAGGCCTGAAAGCCCAATGACCTCTGGTAGGCGCTGTCACCCTGAGCATTTTGGTGTTTTGTTTATCCAAATCTTTTCACCCATTTGGGATGTTTTCAACTTTGTATATCTCTGAAAATAATAAAGTTATCATGGTGTCACATGAAAGATGAGAAACTTCTCTTTTGTATCAAATTTAAACCACTGCCATTTTAGTTCTCCTATGTCTGGTTTTACACAGCCAGAGCATCTTGGTTCAGAAATGGAAAGTGACAATTACAGAGCACTGAGAGTAGGATAAATGGAACTTTTTAAAGACCTGTTCAGATGGTGTAAAATGAAGATGAATTGAGGTGGACTTCCACCTCAGATTCCTCTCCATTTTTCCGGCCCTACATCTCCCCACAGCTGAGCTTCGTCTTTTTGGTGTGACTTTCACTTGCTGATTAGGTCTAGATGAATTGGGGCTAATTGGCTGAGTGCCTCATCCTAGTGCCGCGGGTTCTGCAGGGTTCTAGTGCTTACTTTTTTTTTTTTTCCCCATAGTCCTGGTTTGATCTTTGCCACTCATTGAATACAGTGGGGGAGGCAGATTCAGGACGGATTTTAAAATTTTCAGATTCCGCTTCAAAATCTGCACTAAATTCCTACGTGTAAAAACCATACCAGTATATATGACAGTCAGGGTCTGGAAAGCTGCTTGACAAACCTGTGGGCCTATATGGCAGCTGGTAGTGATTGTCACACAGTGTCTGTTAGCTGCCTAATAGATATTGCATTTGTGGCCTTTGTTTTTATGCAGCTGGAATAATCTACTTCTGTGTTATGTCAGAGACCAATGTCTTATATCAACCTTGAGGTATCGCTGGCATTAATGAGCATCTGAGGTCTAGACAATGGTGAAGTAGAATTTCTGTGAATAATAACATCTGGTGGCTCTGCCTCTGTCCTGTAGATGAATCATCGCTGGCACTGCTGCAGATGGAAGCGTTTTACTCCCTGTGTACTGTACTGAAACCATGTGCAGCCACAAAAGATTTTCTTTGATCAGCACTTGCTGACGTAGAATGTTTTTTTTTCTACAGCCACTTTCTTTACTGATAGAGCTGTATGTATGGTGGGGTGAGGGGGGTCACGCTATTGCATCTCAGTTTAGAATTCTGCCTTTCATTCTCTGTTCCTTTGCTGGGGTTATGATTTTTTTTTTATATTGTGTCTGGATTTCTAATTCTTTCCATAAAGAAAAAGGTAATAGAAAATAAGCAGACGCCTCACTCTTATCCAGACAATGAAAAGTGCAAACGCAGCAAATGTTTAGTTAGTGTATGGCATGCTTCTGTTGAGAGGAACAGAAAGCCAAGTGCCAACCACTATGACTCTGAAAACTTACACATGGGCGGCACCCAGCTTTCTTGGACTCCTAAATACACACATTTTTGGAGTTCCTGAAATTAATCTTTTTGCTTGCTAATGATGGAGAACAATAGTGTTGGAGGGAATAACAGGTGAACCATATACCCCATTGTGTCATGTGACTTGAAAATTTAGCCCTTTAGGCATCTGATAATCAAGCATTTGAGCTTAGGAAAAACAATGAGAAAATCCTATTTGGTGTGCTTTTATTTTGTCTTTCCTTTAAAGAGAATCTGTCAGCAGTAAACTGGCTATAAAACTAATCCTAGTACCTTTTATAGAGGGGAGTCTACAGTTTCCTATATGCCTCTATTATCCAGCTTTGAAGCCCCAGTTTCAGAGAAATTAGGTTTAACAAATTTACTCTTCACATACTTCCTTTAAAAAGGACGTTTTCAAGTTCTTTAACCCCCGGAGTGCTATGTACCTTTGCAGAGCCACTGTTTGTCTAGTTTGGCTACCAATACCTGTGTATTGTCAAAGGGGCCTTCGTCCCTGCCCAGAGATCTCCCACTTGACAGTACACTGATATTGGTAGCCAAACTAACACATATCTCTGATACAGGGAAAACCTAGCTGCTGCTCTGCTATGTAAAGATATAACAGCACTCCGGGAGTTAGAGTAGGTGAAAACTCCTCTGTAAAGAGGTATTCGAGCCAAAAGCTGGATAGGTGGTAAACTTTAGGCAGGGGGTGAAGTCCAGCCTCTAGGTCAGTGATGGCGAACCTTTTAGAGACCGAGTGCCCAAACTGCAACCCAAAACCCACTAATTTATTGCAAAGTGCCAACACGGCAATTTAACCTTAAATTAACCAGGATCTGTTTTATATTGACTGTGCAATGTTATTACAGCCTGTAATAATATCACGTCTGCTATAAAACAGATACTGTGTGATATACAGTGCCTTGCAAAAGTATTCGGCCCCCTTGAACTCTTCAACCTTTTGCCACATTTCAGGCTTCAAACATAAGGATATAAAATTTTAATTTTTTGGTGAAGAATCAACAACAAGTGGGACACAATCGTGAAGTGGAACAAAATTTATTGGATATTTTAAACTTTTGTAAAAAATAAAAAACTGAAAAGTGGTGCGTGCCAAATTATTCGGCCCCCTTAAGTTAATACTTTGTAGCGCCACCTTTTGCTGCGATTACAGCTGCAAGTCGCTTGGGGTATGTCTCTATCAGTTTTGCACATCGAGAGACTGAAATTATGATTGCAAGAAAAAAATTTGTGTGTTTTTTTTTTAAGGAAATTAAAGCCCCACTTAAACAAGATGTATTTTGTCTTACCTCTGTAGTACATAATAATACAAAGTGTGTAAAACACTTGCTCACTGAGTGGCTTATTCACTTTATTCAGCCTCTGAAACATGACCTCGCT
This sequence comes from Leptodactylus fallax, assembly GCA_947044405.1. NCBI lineage: Eukaryota > Metazoa > Chordata > Amphibia > Anura > Leptodactylidae > Leptodactylus > Leptodactylus fallax. The sequence goes on along the minus strand of CAMRHE010000083.1, from coordinate 2,694,143 downwards.
GGTCATGTGTTTGGCAGACTGACCTGCCAATCCAGACACCAGCTGGAATTCACATTTTCTATGCAAGTCTGTGAGAGTCTGGATTTTACATTGTCATAGACTTATATGGGCACCAGGGACTTCCGGCTGCTGTGTAAATTAGCATTTTGGGTCAACAGTTGGAAGCTGCATAAAATGATCAATGCACTCGTTTACTCTGTATCAGTATGCTTTCTACTACAGGTCTGAAATAACACATTTGGCCAGGTTGGGGCTTTATATAAAGTTTTATTTATTTAAAGAGGACCTTTAATGTCCTCAGAGATGGGCAGTATTATATACTGCTAGAAAGCTGACAGTGCGCTAAATTCAGAGCACTGTCAGCTTTGCCAGTATGCGCCCTGGTACCATTAGTTTCGTCATCAATATCCCCGCTCCCCTGACAGGACAAGGCTATAGAAGAGTACTGTTGACGGGGGCGTTCCTCACAGCCCAGCGATGACGCTAGGCTGTAAAGCTAGCCTTTTTGACCGTGGAAAGATATTGGTGCTGAAAATAACTGCATCGATATCTCTGGTACCCAGACGCATACCAATAAAGTGGACAGTGCTCTGAAATTAGCGCACTGTCAGCTTTCTAGCGGTATATAATACCACCGATTTGCGAGGACATGAAAGATCCTCTTTATAAAAAGAAAAAAAAAGAACAAAAAACCCCATCCTGACACATGTGGAAAAGCCATGTGAGGATCTGAGGGCAGCTTTAGAGTCCTCTGGCGTCAAAGAAATGTTAAGTTCTTTTTCCCAAGACTGCATGTAAAGTGGTGTGGATTCGGCAGAGGGAGCCATTAGTTGTTTTTTGCAATTTGCAATTTGCAATTTTCCTCAGTGGGAGCTTGCTTGAGAAAATGTTTTCAAACTCTGTGAGCTGTTTGCGCGTGGGGCCCGTGTTTTGTATCACTGCCACTATCTTTTTGTAGTGTTCATAATGGAGGAAGGTGAATGGGACTTCAGGGAACCTGGCTTTGAGCTGGGGTTGGGTCAGTAGAGAACCTTCTTGCAATAAATCACCTAGCGTTCGAGTCTTAATTCTCGACCAGAAGTCCCTATAGAGAGAGGTTGTAGAAGACCTAACTTACGGATAGGATGTCTGCAGGTAAAATCAGGGAGGGAGCGGGTGAGAGTACCGGGCCGTGGTCCAGCCATGTCCCACACGCACCCCTGATAAGGGGGTCAAAGTCACTTCTAGATAACTGGCGCTTTGAGGGGAGCCACAAGTATTGCCTAAACGCCAAACCATTGTATGCTTCAGCTAGCGCCCTCACTATGGGGCTTTTTAGAGCTGCAGTCAGGGCCAGCCACCTACGCAATTGGATTGCTTTATAATAAGAAGAGATGTCTGGCAGAGCTATGCCTCCCTCTTCTCTACGCTTTATCAGAAGCCTATGTGCCAACCGTGGAGGCTTAGATTTCCACACAAAGGAGGAAAAAATTCCTCGTATAGATTTAGAAAAGGAGGGAGGGAGGTGGATGGGAAGCATTTGTACAACATAGGTGAGTTTAGGGACTATATAGGTCTGTAGGAGGTTCTTTGTCCCAAGCCATGATAGATAAGAAAAGTTGTAGGATTTCAGGGTCTCTCTTACGTCGCTTATAAGTGGCTGGAAGTTCAGGGGATAGATGGCATCTAGGTTGCTGGGAAGTTTAATGCCCAGATAGGTTATGAAGTCTGATTTCCAAGTATAGGCAGAGCTTTTCTGTAAAACTTGACAATGAGAGAGGCGGGAGTGTTATATTTAAGACTTCAGACTTGGACTCATTTACCTTATAATTTGACAGTGTCCCGTAGTGTGTCAAAAGGGATTGTAGTGCTGGCAGGCCTCTCTCCGGATTTGTGACTAAAAATAGGACGTCGTCCGCGAATGCCTCGGACTGTAGCGTATGTGGGCCTATGCTGAAGCCTCGTATGTCCGGGTGAAGCTGGACCGCTTGCAATAGGGTCTCAAGCACAAGGATAAACAGTGTAGGGGAAAGCGGGCACCCCTGTCTCGGCTGGGAGAGAGAGCCATTGACCTTGAGCTTCGTGTGCCCAAAAGGGCCGCCCTCATGAAGGGCCAGTCAACCCTATCGAAAGCCTTCTCGGCATCTACTCCCAGCAGCACCAGCGGACATCGGGTACGTCTGGCTTGGACAATCACATGTAGCAATCTGGCCGTGTCGTCTGAGCCCTCCCTGCCCTTCACGAAACCTGTTTGTTCCTCGTGAAGTAGCTTGGGTACTAGTTTTGCAGTCTCAAAGCAAGTAGTTTTGCCCAAATTTTAAGGTCTAAGTTAGGGATATGGGTCTGTAGCTCCCATAGGCACGGGGGTCCTTACCTTCCTTTGCAATCAATGTGATGTGCGCCTCTTGTTTGTTTAGGTAACTCATGCCCTTTCAATAAGGAATTACACATGTTCGCTAGATGGGGTAAGAGAGTGTCTCGAAATCTCCTCTAATAAAGCAATGGAAAGCCATCAGGCCCTGGGCTCTTGCCTCCCGGGAAGCTATTTAAAACTCTGTTTAGTTCAGAAATAGTTATGGGGGCTAGCAAAGGGTCCGTGTCAGTGGTCGTAAGTTTAGTGAGGGAAAGAGAATTCAGAAAGTCTTGAATTTGGCAGTGTTTGGAGATGGGGTCTACAGGAGGAGAGATGGCAGTATTCAAATTATAAAGGTCGGAATAGAACTTCTGAAAAGCAGCAGCTATCTTAGAAGGATCACTAGCCATTGATCCATCTACTCCCTTTACCTCCGCTATGTGTGACTTGGCTCTGTCTTTCTTGATCATTGCTGACATCAGCTTACTACCTTTTATCTCCGTGGGCGTATAGTTTTGCTCTAAAATTTAGTAGTTGCTTCATAGCTGAGTGATTTAAGGCCTGTCTTAACTGTTCTCTCAAAGCCAGCAATTCCTCATGCGCTCTAGAAAAATCTTGAAGTTTATGCAGCTGGTCTATGGTGGCAATCTGGGCTAGTAAGGAATCTACCTCCCTTTGTTGTCCCTCAGGAGTGCAATTAGTCTCAAAAAATTGGACAACGCCCGATTTGTCTCCTGGCGTATAAGCTCCCTATCAAATAACGATTCGTTGAGCCTCCAAGTCCACTGCGTGGGGGTAAGGCTAGGGACATTCAGAACCATCAAGACTGGGGCATGATCTGAGATACTGATACAATCGATTTTCGATTTCAGGGAATGGGCAGTTAGGGAGGAAGAGCAGAGGAGGTAGTCTTATCTCTGATAGGACCGATGCGGATTAGAATAAAAGGAGTAGTCTTTGGTCTGAGGGTTATGAAAGCGCCACATATCAATGAGGCGCATCTCATGTAGAGCCGAATGGACTATTCTCTGACCCCTCTGGGTTATGGGAGATTTCCCCGAAGAGGAATCCAGCAAGGGGTCTAAAACTAGGTTCAGGTCTCCCCCTACAGGATCTCCCCAGTCGCGAACGCAGCAAGGTCCTGAAGGGCGGCTACGATCCACTCGACCTGGTTATGGTTGGGTGTATAAAAGTTAGCAATAGTCACAGGACGCGAGGCCAGAGTTCCTCTAACAAAGAGAAGCCTCCCGTCTGTGTCAGTGTGAGTCTGCTGACAAACGAATGGGGTTGAGTGTCGAATCGCCACAGCAACTCCCTTCGAGGTCGACATGGGGTGGCAGCTGTAATACCATTGACTAAAGGGTCCCTTGGGCATCTTGGGAACTTTATTGTGTTTAAAGTGAGTTTCCTGCAGGAGGAGTATATCAGTTTTAAGTTTACGTATTAAACGCATAATAGAGTGGCGTTTGTTCGGTGAGTTAAGACCTTTCACATTAAATGTGGTTACAGTAACTGACGACATCTCCAATTCTCATTTCAGCAGATTTGAAAGCTAGTGTGGGGGTTCGGTAGAGTCAAGGTAGGGGATCAGGATGGGGGGGTGGCACGTAATTCCCGGTCACAGAGGATGAGGGAGGGCACTTTGGGTGTGGGTCAACCGGGAACTGTAGCAGTTTTTAGTAACCAGACTGTGCGTGCAATTGTATACAAAACGGCAGTTTTCAATCGCCTATATGGCAAGCGAGGCTGGGGAAACGGAGGGAACCCTTATCGGTGTCGAGCCTGCATGACACCGCCCTCTAAAAAGGAATGAGTTGTGTGGTGAGGGTATTTAAGGAGGCTTATAGTTAACATTGGTGATACCTAAGCCTCAGTTCTGGAACCAAGTGGGGGTCCGGGCATGTGAAGGGGAGGAGGGGAGAAGGCAGTCACAAGAACCAACAGTGCCAAAGGCTCCAGCATCCAGCCGAAAACAGAAGGCCCAGGGGCCCCCACATAAGTGTGAGCAGCCACCTGGGCAGTTCTGTCAACCACAATGGAGGCCAGAGCCACTCTAAAAAATACAAAAAAAGTACAATAAAGGGTAGTAATATAAAGCACTCTGGAGGATTTAAGTTAACAACCCTGTCCAGTGTGTGTACCCATCATATCAATTTGTTAATGACAACAAATATTGTACCGTCTAGCTAGAGTCCAGTATCAGATCAGAACTCGGTCCACTACCGTGAGGTTCCAGCCAGACCAGGGCTAGGTGTTCAGGAGGAGTCCAGACGGGGTTTCATGGCCACTTTCTTCCCCTTTTGGAGACTTGAGTTTCAGTGGGTTCAGATGCGGGAGTACCAGTAGATCTCTCACATTAAGACTCGCTGACAGCATCCATGAGGGTATGTCCAGTGGCTCAATTTTGAGGAAAGACCATACCGCCGGTAGGTCCGCCGGAGAATGGATGACCAGTCTCTTTGTACCCAGCAAAATAGCAAGCCCAAAAGGATATAACCATGCGTATTGAATGCTCCGTGTACGTAACTCCTCCAGTAGCGGTTTCAGCAACCTCCTCTTGAACAGGACAGAGGGAGCTACATCTTGGTACAGGGATAGCTCGGTATCTTCGTATGTGATCTTTTGTTTGTTTCTGGCGGCCGACAGTATCGCCGCCGTATCTACATATGAAAGCAGACCGCATATGATAGCTCGCGGCAGGTCTCCTTGTTTGGGGCAATGGCGTAGGGCCCTGTGTATCCGTTCTATCACCACCTGCGCAGCTCTTTCAGGGCCTAGTAAATCTGAGAAAAGCTGTGTAGCCATATTTGGGAGAGAATCTGGCAGATATGATTCCGTCAGGCCTTTCAATCTTATATTCCTTCTCCTGCTTCTATTTTCCTGATCTTCTATCAAAGTGAGCGGTCTATCAGATCCCTGTGTAGGTTGAGGTGTTCAGAGACTGTGTCTGTATGGGACTTTATGTTTGAGTAGGCTTCTTCCAGATCAGATACTCTGTGACTAGTGGACTGGATTTCAGCCTTAATATCAGCCAGCTCAGACAGTACAGGACTCACCGCTTTGGCAAGCGCTTTCTGTAGGAAGGATTTGGATATCTGCAGAGCGCTGCTGTCTCTCCTCTCAGAGCTGGTCACGCTGTCACTGTCTGAGTCCTCTCCTGCTCCTGCCTTTCCTCTCTCTCCTGTCTCCCCTCCGGTGCCATTTTGAGCGCCGCTAGTTGGGATCCCGCTCCCCCTCTCCTCACAAAACGCTGGAGGTCTCCCTGTGATCTGGACCTCTTAGGGGTGCCAGGGGGGTCCCCAGTTTTATCTCTCCCCGTTCTCACCATGTCAGTGCTAGAAAGTACGGTGTAGCGGTGGTTTGCAGGATCTGACGGAGCTCTATGCAGAAGCAGCCATCACAGCGAGGTCAGGCTCTGCCCCCTCTCATGGATGTTCTGATAGATACCAGACATGTCTTGAAGAGAAACTGGACCGCTTTGATCAATCTTTCCTTCCTTGCAGGTGTTAGGGAAACCTCCATGCGGTCTGAGTCCATGAGATACCCCAGGAACTTCCTGCGGGTAGAGGGAACTACTTCTGACTTCTCTCAATTTATTATCCAACCCAAGTTTTGGAGAAGGGATATGGCTATCAGTAACTGCTGGAGCAGAAGAGACTCTGACTTGGCTTTTATTAGCCAGTCGTCCAGGTATGGTACTACAAAAAGGCCCTGAAACATGAGAGAGGCGGCTGTAAGAGCCACAACCTTGGTGAAGAAATGAGGAGCTGATGTGATGCCTAAGGGCAGGGCTGTGAACTGAAGATGCTTCCTGTGGCCGGAAACTGAAATGGCGATTCTGAGAAACCTTCTGTGTGGAGGATATATTGGGACATGCAGATAGGCATCCTTTAGATCTAAGGTGACGAAAACTTCGCCCTGTTGAAGAAAGGATGTAACGGATTTTATGGTCTCCATACGAAAATGTTTTTTCTTTTATGAAGTGATTCAGGTATCTTAAGTCTATAATCATTTTCCAGCTGCCTGATGGTTTTGGCACCAGAAAAACTGGGAAGTAGACACCGAATCCTTCTTCCAAGGGGGGGACCTCTTCCAAAACCCCCTTGCGTATGTAATCGTGAATGGAGCACTCCAATATATCCTGCTGTACCGCAGGAAGGGAGCAGGTTAAGACGAATCGATCTTGAGGCGGATGAAGAAACTCGATCGCATAACCTCACTGAACAACCTGCAAGACAAAAGGGTCTTGACTTTTTTTTCCTGCCAGACAGTGTAGAACTGGGAAAGTCGACCTCAGACAGGAGTCTCTGCCACAGGAAGAAGGCAGCCGATGTCAAAATCTAGGCTTCTTTTTGTCCTCATCCTTGGGGAACTTTCGTCCAAAACCCCTAGGCTGATATCTAGGACGTCTCTGGAACTGAGGTCTAGGTTGAGGCTGATAACCTCTACCCCGATTGGAAGGTCTTGACCTGCTTCTAAAGGCCTGAGGCAGAGTCTTACCCTTTGTATCGGCAAGGTCTTCCATAATCTCATCCAGGCCTCTGCCAAAAAGCTTACCCAGTTCAAAGTGTTGAGAACAGAGGTTGAACTTGGAGGCATTATCCGCTCTCCAGGGTTTTAACCATAATGGCCTTTTAACTGTAGAAAGGGCCAAAGATTTGGCCACCAGCCTTAAATGATGTTGGGAGGCTTCGGCTAAATAATCTGCCGACAAGGAAACTGAGCTCAAAAAAGGTGGGAGATCATCTCTGGAGACTCCAGAGTCGATGTCTCTTGCAAGCTGGGCTAAATCAACACGTAACTTGCTTGAGACTTCATTAGAGGCAATAGCCACGGAAGTCTTACCGGAGGCCAGAGAATAAACCTTCCTGAGAGTACTCTCTATGCGTCTATCCATGGGGTCCTGGAGGTTAGATCCATCATCCACCGGGACCACCGTACAACGGGACAACTTGGCCACTGCCATATCAACTTTAGGTGGGAGACCCCTCCGCAATAGGGAACAGGGTTCTAAATCTCCTGTAATATATGGGAGCTCTTTCTGGATGTTTCCATTCTGCAAGCATGAGTTTTTCCAGTGACTCGTCCACTTGAAAGGCCCTAGACCCCCTAGAGGTGGTACAGGAGGCATCCCTGTCAACATCACGGTCCCTTGACCGGATGGACTTCAGCAGCCGAGTTATCTTCTCAAGAGGAAAAAGAGGTCTGCTGGAATCTTCCAAGGTATCATCAGATGAAAGCGTTTCGTCAATCACCTGGAAATCTTCAATAGTTTCACAGTGTGTCACAGTGCTAACCACTGAGCCACAGTGCTGCCCAGAGCTGCAGCAGCAAGAACAGTAATCCAAGTGGAGCACTGAGGCCTTCCTCACCGAGACAAGCCATCTCCTGCATTGAGATGAAGGCTTCTATAGGAGGGAAGGAGGAATGAGCAAGTAGCGCACACAAAAAACCCTCCCCCCGCAAATTTTGCAAACCTTAATTCCTTGTACGCAGAATTAAGCTAAAAATATACAGACCAATGCCAGAAAAAGAGGCTCAGCAAATATAAACTTGCAAAAAGGAGTAAAAACTAAGCCGCAAAAAGTCCATCCGAGAATAAAGTCCCCGTAAAACCGGTAAACAAACAGAGGTTCCGGAGGTACAAAGTGACCGACGTCGCTTCTGGCGGCCGCGGAGCTTGTAAGGTAAGTGAAACGGTAATGCGCCACATCAAGGCCGCACAAGTGGCCTGCACCACAGGTCTTTGAACATGCAGCATGCAACCACCGCTGTGTGTACTACTGAAATCAACCTTTTCAGAGAGAAGGATGAAAGCTTGGCTAGGCACAAAAAAGGTAAGTGAAACGGCAATGCTCCACCTTAAGGCTGCACAAGGGGCCTGTATTACTAGTCTTTGAACATGCAGCATGCAACTACAGCTGCATGAACTACTGAAGTCAATCTTTTCAGAGAGAAGGTTGAAAGCTTGGCTAGCACAAAAAAACTGCCTAAATAAACCCCCCCCCCCCTTTCTTTTCCACAGAAACGTCCAGTGGAAGAAAGAAGAGGGGTATAAAGATGACTCCCCAAAGGAAATTAACAAATTTTAGGGGAAAAAACAAAATATGGGAGGAAAAAAAGACCTCCCACCACACAGGACAGAAAAAAACACAAGGGGGGGGGGAGGTCTCTTTGCCCTCTTATAGGGTAGCGTAGTGATGCATATTTTATGTTAATTAAAAGTTCCGTCTGTCCTACCAGCACACGGGCAAGAATACCCCATATTGTGCTGCTGTAGGATGTAAGGGAAACTAATTTTGGATAATTTCTGGAAAGTCTTTCATTTTTTCACTCTTTCCCTGCTGCTTTATTGAGAGCTGTTTCTGCCTCTCACTGAGTGTCACTGTTTGTGGAGTAGGGGCTGTGTAAAATGTAGAGAAAATGAGGGTAGGGGAGGGTCACTTCAAACAGTTATAACCCAGACATTATAAAACTTGCTTTTTGTGTCATATAAAAGAGGGGATTCTCTTCTTTCATATGACACAAAAAGCAAGTTTATACGTTTTATGATGTCCGAGATATAACTGTTTAAAGTGACCCTCCCCTACCCTCATTTTATCTACCCGTAGTCCCATACACAGTAATATTCAGTGAGAGGCAGAGAACAGCTCTCAATACAGAAGCAATGGGAAGAATGAAAAAATGCAGGATTTCGCATAAATTATCCCAAATTTATTAAAGTATATAACAAAATGTATTAATGTATTAAATCCTGCCAGAAAATCAAAAGTTGATGATCAAGTGAGTAATAGTTGAAAATATTATCCACTGGCAGTCTCCAAAACGGCATGTATGGCTAAGCCATTATGTCATTGTACAATCAATGCAGACACTATCGGAGCGGCTCCTGCAGACTTGCACTATCACATGAGATCACACTGTCTTCAGACAGCAGCAAGCACAGAGGGAATCCAGAAGCTAAGGCATATGCAAAAGAACAGCAGCAGCATGGCAAGAAGAGATTCTGATTATAACTTCTACTTCCTCTAGGCATCCAACTCTCCTCTGTAGTCCCTGCTGCTACCTGCTATAACATACTGGCTGCTTGTGCTGTGGCTAAAACCAACATTAACTGAATTAACCAACATTAAAGGGAATCTGTCAGGTTAATCTGGGACACTAAACCACCCACAGGTCCTTATAGTCCTGGGGTTCAGTGTCCCAAATTGCCCTGTTGTAATGCAATCTGCAGGCACATTAAAAATAAAAAACCTTTATACTGATCTAAATAAGGGTCCGATCGACGCTCTTCTGCTAGAGCAGTCCGGCTTATTCATGAGGCACGCCTCCCGGCGACTGCGCTGTTCTTCAGTGAAGCCAAAAATGGACACCCCGGCTTCACTGCGTAATTGCGGGGCATGTGCACTGAAGCCGAGGTGTTCTTCTCTGGCTTCATTGAAGAACTGTGCAGGCGCAGGGAATACAGCGGCAGGGTGAGTATAAAGCTTTTTTATTTTTAATGCAGCCATGGATTGCGTTATAACAGGGCCATTTGAGACACTAAACCCCAGGTCCATATGGACGTGTGGGTGGTTTAGTGTCCCAAATTGCCCTGACAGATTCCCTTTAACTGAATCGAGCATTATCCGAGTCTTATTCTGTGATATGGTTTAAGTCTCATAAACTAAAGCTGCTGGTGCCATTTTGACAGTGTCCTTGGCTATTGACAGTGAAAGACCTACTTAGGTTCACACTGTTTGCAGAGGATGGTGGAGACCTCCCTGCTCTTATCCAGTTCAAGACTTGCCCAGTTTCCCAGAACCATTTTCAGATATTTTATTACATGTGGTTATGAAAGTGCTAATGGTGTTTTCAGGCCCCAAAGGCTTTTTTTTTTTATGACGTAGCCACAGGATAGGTCATCAGTATCGGATGTATGGGTGCCAACAATCCCGCACAGATCTGCTGGTCCGGCTGCCTCCAAGCGCTGGAAGTTATAGCTGTGGGCAATGGATGGAAGCAGCTTTGCTCCTATTCAAGTATAGGTGCAGAACTGCAATTCCCTGGTGCCACTGCTAGATAGTGGACTACTCTATTCTTTTAGGTTTTGTTTTCCCAGGAGCCATAACCTACATGGTGATTTCATTATGAATATATGTTGTAAGTATTTTCCAAATGACAAAGTAATTGTTTTTCTTTCTTTTTTTTTTTTCTAGTGAATATTGAAAAAAATTGAACTTAAGGTTTTGCCGCACAAGAAGAAAGACCGGAACACAGAGTACTGTTTTGAGGTAACTACTGCAGGCTCAGTCAGAAATGTCAAACTTTATGACCAAAGTGCTTGTCCAAGTCTACATATTGATAGCATATCCTTAGGATAGGTCATAATTATGAGATTGGTGGGGGTCCAACACACTGAACCTCCATTCTATTGCAACTCATGAGATAGTCATGGACAACCACTTTTTTGCATTAAATAGTTTTTTATTAAAGTTTTAAAAAGTAACAAAAGAAGAAATTACAATACGATATACAGCCCTCCCTATGGGGTTCATAGCAATATCACGGTGGTAGTTATGTCATATAAATCCAGTAGTTACACTCCAAAAGCGTCTCCGACTTAACATTGATTAGGTCTACCCCCTCTCTCATACTACTAAAGCTTTTGGAGTTGGCCTTATAGCCCATATATATGGAGCAGGGATGGTGTCTTATAAACCCTGTACAGGAGATATACAGTGCCTTGCGAAAGTATTCGGCCCCCTTGAACTTTTCAACCTTTTGCCACATTTCAGGCTTCAAACATAATGATATATAATATTAATTTTTTGGTGAAGAATCAACAAGTGGGACACAATCGTGAAGTGGAACGAAATTTATTGGATATTTTAAACTTTTGTAAAAAATCAAAAGCTGAAAAGTGGGATGTGCCAAATTATTCGGCCCCCTTAAGTTAATACTTTGTAGCGCCACCTTTTGCTGCAATTACAGCTGCAAGTCGCTTGGGGTATGTCTCTATCAGTTTTGCACATCGAGAGACTGAAATTCTTGCCCATTCTTCCTTGGAAAACAGCTCGAGCTCAGTGAGGTTGGATGGAGAGCGTTTGTGAACAGCAGTTTTCAGCTCTTTCCACAGATTCTCGATTGGATTCAGGTCTGGACTTTGACTTGGCCATTCTAACACCTGGATACGTTTATTTGTGAACCATTCCATTGTAGATTTTGCTTTATGTTTGGGATCATTGTTTTGTTGCAAGATAAATCTCTGTCCCAGTCTCAGGTCTTTTGCCGACTCCAACAGCTTTTCTTCCAGAATGGTCCTGTATTTGGCTCCATCCATCTTCCCATCAATTTTAACCATCTTCCCTGTCCCTGCTGAAGAAAAGCAGGCCCAAACCATAATGCTGCCACCACCATGTTTGACAGTGGGGATGGTGTGTTCAGGGTGATGAACTGTGTTGCTTTTACGCCAAACATATCGTTTTGCATTGTGGCCAAAAAGTTCGATTTTGGTTTCATCTGACCAGAGCACCTTCTTCCACATGTTTGTTTCTTCCAGGTGGCTTGTGGCAAACTTTAAACGAGACTTTTTATGGATATCTTTGAGAAATGGCTTTCTTCTTGCCACTCTTCCATAAAGGCCAGATTTGTGCAGTGTACGACTGATTGTTGTCCTATGGACAGACTCTCCCACCTCAGCTGTAGATCTCTGCAGTTCATCCAGAGTGATCATGGGCCTCTTGGCTGCATCTCTGATCAGTCTTCTCCTTGTTTGAGATGAAAGTTTAGAGGGACGGCCGGGTCTTGGTAGATTTACAGTGGTCTGATACGCCTTCCATTTCAATATGATCGCTTGCACAGTGCTCCTTGGGATGTTTAAAGTTTGGGAAATCTTTTTGTATCCAAATCCGGCTTTAAAGTTCTCCACAACAGTATCACGGACCTGCCTGGTGTGTTCCTTGGTCTTCATGATGCTCTCTGCGCTTTAAACAGAACCCTGAGACTATCACAGATCATTTGCATTTATACAGAGACTTGATTACACACAGGTGGATTATATTTATCATCATCATTCATTTAGGACAACATTGGATCATTCAGAGATCCTCACTGAACTTCTGGAGTGAGTTTGCTGCACTGAAAGTAAAGGGGCCGAATAATATTACACGCCCCACTTTTCAGTTTTTTATTTTTTACAAAAGTTTAAAATAACCAATAAATTTCGTTCCACTTCACAATTGTGTCCCACTTGTTGTTGATTCTTCACCAAAAAATTTAAATTTTATATCCTTATGTTTGAAGCCTGAAATGTGGCAAAAGGTTGAAAAGTTCAAGGGGGCCGAATACTTTCGCAAGGCACTGTAGCTGGGAGAGCCTATGCATTTCAGCTTAGGAACAGCTACTAAAATATCTGTCCCAACTCCTTATTTCAAGGGACCTACATCTCTCACCCATTGGGTTAGCATTGGCAACTGCAGGGATCTTAAGGTGGCTTCTAAGAAAAACAAATAGTGCATGGATGTCACACTGTCTAGCCACCAAGTCTAAGAGAATTCTTTTTTCGGCCTGCACGAGTGGGGCCAGACGCTGCTGCACCTCAAGTGCTTTCTCAGTTGCAAATACTGATAGAAGTTGTGGGTGGGTATATCTAAGTCTTACTGGAATTCCTTTAAAGGATTTAAGTTGCCTGTCTTTAAACATTTGAGGTATAGTGCGGAGGCCAGAAGTCTGCCAGCACTCAGACCCCAAAAGTTTATTAAAGCTCAACATTAGTAGGATTTTGCCAAATAGAATAGTCTGTATAACCCTGTAAGTCTAATTCCTTCTTTGTTTTTTCCCACACCCCGTGAATAAGTCCAAGGGTAGGGTAACACGATCCTATTCTCCCTGCTTCCAAGGCTTCTAGTAGGTTCCAGAACCCAGAACACATCTCACTATCCCTCTTGCCACGGTATCAAGCGCCAAATCTGGACAACATCTTTAAATGTTAAATGTCTGAAAGTGACAACTAGCAATTCTGTTTGTAATTATTTGAGGAATCTATAAGGCATACTATGGCATTATGTTATTGGCCCCTAGTGTGATTCTGGTGCCGCCTGGTAAAATGTTTGATTCTTGGTTTTTCACTTCACTCCACTGCTGTACTAAACTTGTATGTCTAAATATTACACAAAATTATCTTTTTACTACAGATATTTTGGTCAGATTCCTCTGTGTCATTGGTTACCAAATCTTCATCTGAAGTTTCAGAGTTTTTTTCTAAGGTAATCAATTTTACTGATGCTGGATGTGATTCCAGGGTATGTAGAGAACATGTGTGATGTGATATTGAAAGGGGTTGTCCTGGATATTAATAAATAGCCTGAAAGCAGGGTATGCAGTGATAAAAACAAAATAATGATTTCCTTGAAAAATTCCTCATCGCTCCAGCTCCTATGGTGATTCTTTTGGTCATTGTTGCATGGGTGTTCCTACAACAATCGTACTTGGAAAAATATCTTTCTCACCCATTGAAAATAGCCAAGTTGTATAGGTCACTAGAAAAAACCCCAATAAGAACACCCTTTCGTTGCCATTGGATACGTCCTGAAGTCTATCTTTATTTAGGTCAAGCTTGCTGTGTTTCTGCTTTACATAAATTCCAAATGATAATCTATAAACAAATAAACTAGTCACGATATACTTGAAATTGTGATGGTAATCAATTAATATATAACTTTTAATAGATCAATTAAAAGGGGATCTACGAACGTGTGTGTGTGTGTGTGTGTGTGTGAATATATATATATATATATATATATATATATATATATATATATATATATATACACTACCGTTCAGTAGTTTAGAGTCACTTAGAAATTTCCTTATTTTTGGAAGAAAAGCGCAGTTTTTTTCAATGAAGATAACATTAAATGAATCAGAAATACACTCTATACATTGTTAATGTGGTAAATGACTATTCTAGCTGCAAACGTCTGGTTTTTAATGCAATATCTACATAGGTGTATCGAGGCCCATTTCCAGCAACCATCACTCCAGTGTTCTAATGGTACATTGTGTTTGCTAACTGTGTAAGAAGGCTAATGGATGGTTAGAAAACCTTTGTGCAAGTATGTTAGCACAGCTGAAAACAGTTTTGCTGGTTAGAGAAGCCATAAAACTGACCTTCCTTTGAGCTAGTTGAGAATCTGGAGCATTACACCAGATCTCAACCCCATTGAGCTGTTGTGGGAGCAGCTTGACCGTATGGTACGCAAAAAGTGCCCATCAAGCCAATCCAACTTGTGAGAGGGGCTTCTGAAAGTATGGAGTGAAATTTCTTCAGATTACCTCAGCAAATTAACAGCTAGAATGCCAAAGGTCTGCAATGCTGCAAATGGAGCATTCTTTGACGAAAGCAAAGTTTGAAGGAGAAAATTATTATTTCAAATAAAAATCATTATTTCTAACCTTGTCAATGTCTTGACTATATTTTCTATTCATTTTGCAACTCATTTGATAAATAAAAGTGTGAGTTTTCATGGAAAACAGAAAATTGTCTGGGTGACCCCAAACTTTTGAACGGTAGTGATACTGTGTGTATGTGTGTGTATGTATATGTGTGTGTGTATAATATGTGAATGTCATAAAAACATACACCTGGTATCTCCACATCTCCTATTCTATGTAAATTGTACACCATCTAGTAATCCAAGCTCGGCAGCCTGGGACAATAAGTAAAAAACCAGGACTTACCGTGACTCAGTCGATGGGGTGCAATCCATAACAATAGTGGAGAAGGTTGGTGGGTGAATTGACAGTCAGAAGTTTCATAGGCATAGGGGCCCCACAAGAAATAAAGCTGACCCTATTATAGTGAAAAGGCCTAATAACACCCTAATGGCCTGACTTGGGGCCACCGCCCGATTCTTGATTATCATTTGGAATTTATATATTCTTCACTATAGCTGCATATTTCATCTGTGCTACATACAAGGAGTGTTCAATAAGTTATCTACCTGAATATGAAAACATAGTTTTCTGAGGAAATTGAACTTTTTACTTTTCAATGTAATCCTCTTTGACTTTAACACACTAAACCTATTCTTCAACAGATTTGATCACACACCAGCTGCTCCCACCCCAGCTTGTCCTTCAGCTCCCCCCACCACAATGACTTCATCCCATTCACCCCATACGGCTACTTCCCAACAGACCAGTAAATCCAGAAATCCGTCTTTATCTGACCACAGTCTGACCTTCACACGGGCCCAGGTGAGGAAGGAGATGAAAAAGATCAAGGCGAGGAAAGCCGCAGGGCCAGATGACATCAGTGCAAGGCTAATTAAGACTTGCGGGGACCAGCTGTGTGGTATAATTACATATATGTATAATATGAGCCTGAGGCAGGAAATAGTCCCTGAATTATGGAAATCTTCTTGTGTGGTACCAGTTCCAAAGAAACCCCACCCTTTGGACCTCAACGACTACAGACCTGTAGCACTGACATCCCACCTGATGAAGATCTTGGAGAGATTGGTTCTCACACATCTCCGCCCTCTAGTGAGCCCCGCTATGGACCCCCTCCAGTTTGCTTATCGGCCGGGCATTGGGGTAGATGATGCCATCATCCATCTTCTGCACAGGGATCTGTCTCACCTGGAGAAACCAGGGAACACAGTGAGAATAATGTTCTTTGACTTCTCCAGTGCTTTTAACACCATACAGCCCAGGTTATTGAGGGACAAGCTGGGCCTTGCTGGAGTGGACCACCACCTCTCCAACTGGATCCTAGACTACCTCACAAATCGACCTCAATACGTGAGAGCCCAAGACTGTGTGTCAGGTACCGTGATCTGTAATACGGGGGCACCTCAGGGTACGGTTCTCGCCCCTTTCCTCTTCACACTGTACACTGCAGATTTTAGGTGCAACTCATCCAGCTGCTAAATACAGAAGTATTCTGACGACTCTGCAATAGTGGGTCTCATCACAGATGATGATGACAGGGAGTACAGAGAACTGAACCAGGATTTTGTGGACTGGTGCCACCGGAACCACCTGAAGATTAACGCGGGGAAGACCAAGGAGATGGTGGTGGACTTCCGCAAAGGCAGAAGCCCTCCTAAACCAGTGGACATCCTGGGGACGGGCATCGAGATTGTGAACACCTATAAGTACCTGGGTTTGCTCCTTAATAATAAGCTGGACTGGGCAGATCATATGGAGGCCCTGTACAGGAAGGGCCACAGCAGGCTCTACCTGCTTAGGAAACTGAGAGCCTTTGGAATCCGGGGGGCACTTCTTAGAACTTTCTTCAACTCAGTAGTGGCATCAGCCATCTTCTTTGGAGTGGCCTGCTGGGGGAGCAGTATATCAACCAGGGACAGAAATAAACTTGACAAGCTGATTAGAAGGGCCAGCTCTGTCCTGGGGATCCCCCCTGGACCCAGTGCAGGTGGTGGGTGACAGAAGGATACTGTCCGTGGTGAGCTCCATGCAGAAGAAGAAGTCCCATCCCATGCATGAGACTGTGATCACGCTGAGCAGTACTGTCAGTGACCGACTGCTCCACCCTAGGTGTGAGAAGGAGCGCTATTGGAAGTCTTTCCTCCCCACCGCGGTTAGGCTGTACAACCAACACCGACCTAAGCGGAGATCATTACACACAGAGAACTGAAATATCTCTCTGCCTGTTAAATCCCCCCCCCCCCTGCTACTTCCTATCTGTCTGTCGGCTATCAAAGTAATGCCTCTTACCTTGGAACATTCCTGTACATTATGTATTTGTATCTGCTTATCTTTGCTGCTGTAACACACTGAATTTCCCCATTGTGGGACTATTAAAGGACTATTATTATTATTATTATTATTATTAAAATTCTACTTCGCCTACAGTGATTGGATGTCCTCAGAATAGAAGGAGAATTCTTACTGTTGCAGAAACCTTGTTACCGCCTCTTTGACTGCATTATCATCAGGAAATTTTTGCCCATGCCCAAATTTCTTAAGATTACGAATTAGAAAGTAATCACTGGGAGCCAGGTTTGGATTGTAAGGTGGACGGTTAAGCCCTTTGAAACCGCATTTCCTGAATGCAGTTTGTGATTTGCAAGACTTGTGAGCTGGTGCATTGTGAAGCAGCAACACACCTGCCAACATCTTCCAAATGGCGTTTCTTTTTGACAGGGCTGTGGAGTCGGAGTCGGTATAAAATGGACCGACTCCGACTCCCAAAATATATAATAAATTGGTACAGTTAGTAGTACAATGCAGTATGTGCTGAATATATTTTCATAAGAATTTGGGAAAATGATGAAATGTTGAAAATGATTAAATGTCCTGTAAAGGTCTGTTCTATTCCTCATATAATGATGGGACTGAGTTCTGAGTGAACCTATAAGGTTTAGCACCATTATCTGGAGTAAGCAAAAGATACAAGTGTTGTGATTGTGAGGACTGAAAAGCTTGACTTTATCTGTAATTGTGCTGGAGACCCACCCACAGCCCGAGGACACAGAGTGACTGCTTGTCAGCAAGTGAATCATTGTGCTGAGACTGAGAACTCCTTTAAGGCAAGTACTTCTTCTTAGTATATCTAAACTTTCAATAAACTGCATAAATCAATTGTCCAGTGTATGTTCTCTCTGTATGCTTTGTGTTAGTTTGCTTCTCCTCTGAGCTCATGTTTGGAGAGGTTAGCTGCTCTGCTCAGATGGCTTATATATGCTATACATAGAATATAAGGGGGGAAACTGTTTTCTAACATCTCAAACTTAGAAATACAGAAACACACATGTGAGAAAGTACTATAGGTGTAGAAGCTGTTGCCACTTGCCAAGGCTTTGTTATCTAGCACTGCTAGTAGTTTCACTTTGTAGATTGTGAAGCAGTATGATGTAAAACACCCAGGGCCTGATGTATGAAACTGTCTAGGTGTAGAAGTTTCTTTGTTGCCCATAGCAACCAATCAGAGCTCCCCTTTCATGTAGTGCTCTGGAGAAATGAAAGCAGAGCTCTGATTGGTTGCTGTGAGCTCTGACTGGTTGCTATGGGTAACAAAGAAAGTCTTAGACCAAGACAGTTTTCACACATCAGGCCCTTAGTGAGCTGTATCCAGAGAAAAGTGTGATACTGAAAGTTCAGAGTAAAGAGACCTAATAAAACATATATTACAAACTTTTTATTTATCATGACATATCGATAGCTGTACTATTGATTTATGCATAGTTTGTTTTATTTCTATCCAAAGTTATACTCGCTATTCTTTCAGATATTACAATATACCTTTTTTTTTATAGGACAAAATTATTTTGAAAACAAATTTATATCATTATAAAATGTCTAAGAAGCTTCCTATGAAGTCAGCTGTATTTGAGCATTTCACACTAACTGAAGATAAAAAATATTTTGTGTGTCAGTGTAAGATAAGTGACCCAGATGAGAACAAATGCTGTGATGTCAAAATCAGTGCATACTCCGGAAGCGAGAAAAACGCTCCTACGAGAGCTTCCAATCTAAAAAGACATTTAAGCCGCTTCCACCCAGAAGTTTTCAAATCTGTGACTGAGAAGGATCAGAGTGACACCAAGAAACCAGTGCCCAGCACTTCCCGCCAGGCAACGGAGGATGAAAGATTGTCTCAAACATCAGTAACAAGATATTTTCTAAGTGACAAAATTACTGTAACAATGACAGCAGATGTGTTTAAAAGACAGCTCATAGAGCTTGTTGTGAAGGACGGTGTACCATTATCATTATTTGCTCGACCAAGTTTTAAAGCTCTTAATGGAGAAATGGCCCGCAAACTTGGTGTTTCTCTGGAAAGACAAAGTATTAGAAAATTAGTGATTGAAGAAGCCCTTAACCAAAAAGAACATCTTAAAAAGATTCTCAAGAGACGCTTAATATATCTTAAAATGGATGCCTGCACGCGTCACAGAGTGAACTATTTTGCTATAAATGTAAGATTTGTTTGTGACAACAAAAAATTTGTTACCAAGACACTGGCAGTAAAGGATACTAAAGCTCAACACACCAGTCAGTTTCTCCAGGCCTTAGTGGAAAATGTTCTGGAAGATTATGAACTCAAAAAAGAACAGGTTCTTGCTATTGTAACTGACAATGCTTCAAACATGATAAGTACAATTAAACTGATGAATGAGAATAAGGAAGGTGAAGAACAGTTAGAAGAAAACTTTGGATTCAGTATGTCTGAGATGGAAGCACACAGTCCTGTTCCTGTAACTGAGGAACAAACAGATATTACTACAGAACAACAGCAAAATGATACTTTATAATTAGATCTTGCTGAAGCTGCTTCAAAATTCTCTCATATTTATCACATGCACTGTGCTGTGCACACACTGCAGCTGGCAATAAGAGACAGTCTGCAAGAGGGACATGCTGGAACTCTGATTGGCAAGGTGAGGAAATTGGCTATTGCTGCCCGAACCCCTAAAATTGATTCCATCTTGAAGAGACGTGCTGGGAAAGGAGCAATCGTAGATCAAGCCACTCGGTGGGGCAGCACCTATTTAATGATTGAGCGATTAGTTGAGCTGAAGCCCTTTCTTGTGGACATGGCCAACCCTCAGGTAACATTAACAGAAGGTCAATGGACACAGGTGGCTGAATTAATGGAACTGCTTCATCACCCATTCACAGTAACAAAAAATTACAAGCTGAGGATTTAACTCCTGGAACTTTCTTAAAGGAGTGGAAGAACTTGCTGTTTTGCATGTCCCAAAGACAAGCTTAATCGCAGAGGGCATTGCTGCTTCAATGAAAAGGAGAGAGACACTGTTATTAGATAACAAAATTCTTCTGGAAGCTGTTTATGTGGACCCTAGTCATCGTATATTGCTGAATGATCAACAGATTACTAAAGGAAAATAAGCTCTGACTGAGGTAGCAATTAGGATGAGTGGGCTACAGGACTGCCAAGAGCAAGAGGAATTGGGTCTTGCCAGTGCTACTGCCACCATATCTTCAGCCTCATCAGATGAAGAGTTTAACTTTGAAAAGTATTTGGATGACATGGATCAGGCAAAGCGTTGCCGCAGAGAAAAAGATTCCATTCCCATAGCAAACAAACTGACTGTATTTCAGCAAAATTTTTCACTTGCTCTCAAAGAAGTAGAAGAGTTCAACCGATCATCAAAACTGACTGTGCAGGAGGCAATTCCTTTATACCCCGAGATTGTTAGAGATCTTGCCCATGTGGTCACTGCTTTGCCACCAACCCAAGTTAGTGTAGAGAGGCTGTTCTCTAGCCTTAAAATAATTCGATCCGATTTGAGGTCATCTTTGAAGGAGGATCTGATGGTCTCGATACTTTTTCTCAGAACAAATTCATAGACTCCACAAATGTTATTCAGGACGTTTTTGTTGAAAACTGTTTTTTTACCACTTACTGCAGCGTTTTGCATATTTGCAATTTTTTAAAGTTTTTTGTGTTCTAAAGTTGTATCCATTAAATATATTTTATGTTCTACCTAAATAGCTTGATTATTGTATCATAAGGATGATAAAAAGCTTAAATTAAGTTATCTCTTAAACATGCACCATGTATGTCGGAGTCAGGGGAAATTGAGGAGTCGGAGTCGGGGCTTTGGCGTACCGACTCCACAGCCCTGCTTTTTGATTGCCTCATGTAATGCCATCATTGTTGAAGCCTGGGTGTCTCCAGTAATTGTTGTCTTGTGTGGCATGAATTCTAGTAATAAAACACCTTTTGTATTCCAAAAAACTGTTAGTCTACTTCCAAATCATGGTAGTGGACCCTTGTTTCATAATCTGTAACAACCCGAGAATAGAAGTCTCCTGGATTTTCTCTAAGCATGTCTAAATTCTCTTGGCTAAATTGCTGGCGGCATGTTTTCTTTCTCAGGCGTCAACATTTGAGGCATCCACTGGGAATTGACCCTTGACATCATCATAACATCATGAATGCTACTGGAAACTGTGCCAACTGAAATGTCTAATTCATAAACTATAACACTGATTTTGACCCAGCGATCTTCCAAAATCATGGTGTCCACTATGGCACAATTTCTATGAAGATGCTTTGACAGGTCGCCCTTTTTGGGTGCCATCTTCAGTCCCCTACCCCATTTACCCTGCTTGGCCCACCACTTTACTTGGTAGTAGGAAAGTGCTTTCATCAGACTGAACTGCTATTGTGTGTGTTGCATGTCTAGATATGTCTTAACCTGCACAGACAAGCTCAGGTTTCTAATGCTGACAAAACATACTGAGGTAGATAAGTTATTGAACATCCCTCGTAACTTTGTATGTGCCATACGTGTATCATTTTTATTAGGAGGAAAGCCCAGTGAGCACACTGAGCAAGATGAAGCAGTCAGTCACATGCTGCAAAACCCGTCCCCCTTCTGGCCACTGTAGGCTAAAAATGTATTGGAACTATGGAAGTGTAGATCTTGGAAGAAAGGGACAACCCCTACAAAACTATGTCCACTATGGCTGGGCAATTAATTGAAAACTAACCGTCAGTCCGGATAGCCAATGTGATTTTGTGCATGGCAGTTAGATTAGGTTTTTATATTATTTGCCTGCAGTTTTGTTCGGACTGAACCGGATCTGCCATTATTCTTTTCAGACCCCATGCTATAATTAACTAAGGCCCATGGGAGGTGATCAAACTTAAAAAAAACAGTCTTACTCCTTTTGGATCCAGCGCTGGCCTTAGTCTTCTTCTGGGCTCTTGAATAATGTTAGGGACTGATGAGGCCTTGTGATTAATCACGTGGTGTTGTGACACAAAGTTGTAAGCTTGATGATGGTCACACTTTCGTCTTTGTGTCACAATGCCTCATGACAGGCCTCAGCAGTCCCTGAAGTCATTCAGCAGGCTTGAAGAAAATCAGGAGCAGTGCTGGACCCCAAGGAAGGTGAGTAACACAGTTTGCTCACCTCCCATGGGCCTCCGCTAATTATACCCTGGGGTCTGAAGAGTATAATAGCAGGTATAATATCAGTTGTTGTTTGGACGTGATGTGTTCGCCCAACACATAATCATCTCTGAAAAGGAGTGTGAGTAAAGGGCGTGGCCTAAATAATTTCCTTTAATGCCCAATTAATCACGATTTTGATTTGGTCATAATTCCCAGCCCTGTGTACACAACATTTTACAGTTCATATGTATACAAATATTCTAAACATAAAAAGCTAAGTAACTATAAAGATAAGTTATTTATGTTCCTGAAATGTAGTTCAGAAGCCTGCAAGATTGTGACTGCAGCTCTTAAATATAATACGGACACTTAGGATCAGCATGGGATAAGTAATGTAGTGAGTGCAGCTCTGACATATAAAACAAGAAGCAGCTTTGGATTGGTACAGGATACATAATATATGCACACAGTGGGGTACATTTTACTATTTTTGTCTTGTCTCACAAGAGAGCATGATTTGTCTAAAGGTGCTGAGCTTAAAGGGGTTTTCCAGGCAAAAATTATTTTTTTAAAAATGGTCTGTTAGTGCTGTTAATGGGTTAATAAGTGCACCCAAAATACCTTTAGCAGTGTTTTGAGCGATTTCTGGGTTTCTCTGGGAGCGCCTAGCATCTTCTGCATTTGTTTTACATGGTGTAGCTTCCTGCTGCCTTAGCTGATGCAATGCATTCTGGTAGTTGTAGGCTCTGACACTATCTCCCTCTCACTCCTCCCCCCTCCCTCTCTAACACACTCCCTGTCTCCCTAGCTATTCTTCCAACTGCTAGCACTTCCCAACTCACTCAGCCCGTACCCTGTTATATTTTACCTGTCTTCTTCCTGTCTTCCTTCTGCGGGGAACGGCTCCTCCTCTTTTTTTATTGCAAGCGCGCAGCACTGTGCCGTAGCCTTCAATACATCTCTATTGCGCCAATAGAGATGCAGTGTTGGCTTCAGCACTAAGCCAGGACTCTGGCTCTGTCGCGCATGCGCGTGCTGACGTCAAGGAAGGAGGAGGAGTAGTTCCCCGCAGAAGGAAGCCTAGACAGGAAGTGGATGGGGGGGCGGTGAGTAGTAGTCATGATCTGTTTCCGGAAATGGGGAAATGGATCATCACCGAATAATGAGAAAATGTCCCTGGGTCGGTCACATGACCGATTTATAGTAATCCCGGACAACCCCTTTAAGATGTGTCAGTGTGCACCAGAATTGGCCAGAAAATTAATGCAATCAAAAGGTGGTGGTATCCAGCATTAACCACTATGTGTGCTGTATGTTTACTGTCTAGTCCATGCTTTTAGGGTTAGTCAATCTACCACGATGATACCACCAGCATAGGGAGTATAACTTTGAGGTATAATACAAGCTCGGGAATAGTAAAGAATAAGTAATGTGTGTGTATATACTGTTTATATGTGTGTATGTGTATATATAATATACCGTGTATGTATGTATGTATGTATGCATATATATACACTACCGTTCAAAAGTTTGGGGTCACTCAGACAATTTTGTGTTTTCCATGAAAACTCACACTTTTATTTATCAAATGAGTT
Source organism: Leptodactylus fallax (assembly GCA_947044405.1). Lineage (NCBI taxonomy): Eukaryota > Metazoa > Chordata > Amphibia > Anura > Leptodactylidae > Leptodactylus > Leptodactylus fallax. Next base: position 2,670,336 of record CAMRHE010000083.1, on the reverse strand, counting down.
GCAAAATGAATAGAAAATATAGTCAAGACATTGACAAGATTAGAAATAATTATTTTTATTTGAAATTATAATTTTCTCCTTCAAACTTTTGCTTTCGTCAGAGAATTCTCCATTTGCAGCAATTACCTTTGGCATTCTAGCTCTTAATTTGCTGAGGTAATCTGGAGAAATTTCACCCCATGCTTCCAGAAGCCCCTCCCACAAGTTGGATTGGCTTGATGGGCACTTTTTACGTACCATATGGTCAAGCTGCTCCCACAACAGCTCAATGGGGTTGAGATCTGGTGACTGCACTGGCCACTCCATTACAGATAGAATACCAGCTGCCTGCTTCTTCCCTAAATAGTTCTTGCATAATTTGGAGGTGTGCTTTGGGTCACTGTCCTGTTGTAGGATGAAATTGGCTCCAATCAAGCGCTGTCCACAGGGTATGGCATGGCATTGCAAAATGGAGTGATAGCCTTCCTTATTCAAAATCCCTTTTACCTTGTACAAATCTCCCACTTTACCAGCACCAAAGCAAACCCAGACCATCACATTACCTCCACCATGCATGACAGATGGCGTCAGGCACTCTTCCAGCATCTTTTCAGTTGTTCTGCGTCTCACAAATGTTCTTCTATGTGATCCAAACACCCCAGACTTCGATTCGTCTGTCCATAACACTTTTTTTCAATCTACCTATGTCCAACGTCTGTGTTCTTTTGTCCATATTAATCTTTTCCTTTTATTAGCCAGTCTCAGATATGGCTTTTTCTTGGCCACTTTGCCCTGAAGGCCAGCATCCCTGAGTCGCCTCTTCACTGTAGACGTTGACACTGGCATTTGGGGGTACTATTTAATGAAGCTGCCACTTGAGGACCTGTGAGGCGTCGATTTCTCAAGCTAGAGACTCTAATGTACTTGTCTTGTTGCTCAGTTGTGCAGCGGGGCCTCCCACTTCTCTTTCTACTCTGGTTAGAGCCTGTTTGTGCTGTCCTCTGAAGGGAGTAGTACAAATCGTTGTAGGAAATCTTCAGTTTCTTGGCAATTTCTTGCATGGAATAGCCTTCATTTCTAAGAACAGGAATAAACTGTCTCGTTTCACATGAAAGTTCTCTTTTTCTGGCCATTTTTAGAGTTTAATCGAACCAACAAATCTAATGCTCCAGATTCTCAACTAGCTCAAAGGAAGGTCAGTTTTATGGCTTCTCTAACCAGCAAAACTGTTTTCAGCTGTGCTAACATACTTGCACAAGGGTTTTCAAGGGTTTTCTAAACATCCATTAGCCTTCTTACACAGTTGGCAAACACAATGTACCATTAGAACACTGGAGTGATGGTTGCTGGAATTGGGCCTCTATACACCTATGTAGATATTGCATTAAAAACCAGACGTTTGCAGCTAGAATAGTCATTTACCACATTAATAATGTATAGAGTGTATTTCTGATTCATATAATGTTATCTTCATTGAAAAAAACTGTGCTTTTCTTTCAAAAATAAGGAAGTTTCTAAGTGACCCTAAACTTTTGAACGGTAGTGTTTATGTATGTATGTATGTATGTGTATATGTGTGTGTATATATGTATATATATATATATATATATATATATATATAAAGCTGTGGAGTATAAAATTGGATTTGACTAAGGATCGGTAAAGGATAAATATTGTAATGTGTATGTTGAGTGACTTCACCAGTAGAATAAGAAGTGCATCTCCTGAGCTGGGTGTAACATAAATATAATTTAACATAGGGTTTCATCTTTAGGCTTCTATTACATAAGTGTCCATATACACACTGTGGTTAAAGGATGTCTTGTCATTTTTGTATCCATGTAATAAGCCTTCCGTTTGTGCCCTGCCAGCTCTCTCATATGTTCTCAGAAGATTTGGAAAAATGCATTCCTTACCGTGGTGGTGTGGACTCTTATTCCATTGACAGAAACCATATGGATCTTGATTTCGATCACCGGTAAGGTCTTTTCTTGGCTTTTTTATTTTCCCCATCTCGTTCTTGCTGACAGCAATGCTCCATTGACATTTTTGTGTTGTGCCCCAGGTGTCTGGCATCTCTGCCTCCTCATGTGTTAAAGAGTGACCTTATTAAGAAATTCTTCAGTACGTCAGTAAACCACCAACAGCATCAGAGCTTAAGTGAGTTTTCCTGCCAATTTTCTATGTTCGATTTGCTTTTTGTGCAACGTTTGATCATTGGGGTTACATTTTCAACAGGTCCCAGCAACCCATCCCATGTGAAAGTGAACACTTCTGTTGGCCCCTCTGTACGGTAAGTAGGTTCCAGCAACAGGATGTTTCATTCCTTTAGTCTTTCACTTTGAGTGGATGTGATTAGATGTTACTTGTATTGCAGACCGATATGTGGCGTGGCCAGTATCCAGTCTTCCCACAGCAGCATTGCCTTGCACCACAGTGGAGCCACAATGAGCATGTCCCCTAGCTCGACCTCTGTAACATATCGACATCCAGCAGAGCCAATATCTTCTACCGTATTACCTTCCAGTGTGCCAAGCCCGCAGACTCAAGAACAGCAGGACATATTAGAGTGGCTTAGAAAGTTACGCCTGCATAAATATTATGCAGTATTCAGCCAGCTGTCCATGAAAAAGGTAATAAGCTTCTGTTGTTCATGTTGTGTGTCTTAAAAGGGATGTTTCACCACAAAATGACCATTTATTTTGATGTAAGCATATGTTAAAGCGTAACTAAACTTCCAGCAAACTTTTGATTTTCTGCTCCGTACTCCGAGCCCCTACTCATACACATTCAGTGAGAGGCAAGAACAGCTATCAATACAGTGGAAGGATAAAGAGATGTAGAATTTCACAGAAAGTAGACAAAGTATGTTAATAAAGTGTATTACAAAATGTATTAATGAAACAAATACTGCCAGAAAATCAAAAGTTGTCTGAAAGTTTAGTTACGCTTTAAACTTTGTCTTTTTTTTTTTTGCATATTGGTGCGTATCTAGAAATTTTACCATAGACCTCAATGGGTTTGCTCCAGTCTGTTGCTCTCTATGACCATAGGACTGCTGTAAAGCATATCAACAAATTGCTGTTAACAGGCCAGAGGAGAACCCCTGGCAAGATGGCACAGGCATGTACAGAAAATGGAATTGGCAATCAGAAAATTAAAACAGGCTTCAGAAGATAGGCGTTTCTGCATCTGACTGGTATAAGGCTGCATCGTGCACCTACCTTCACCGTGTCAGGTCATTCACAAAGGTCCTTCCCTTTTGGTTGTAGGTTGTGAAATTCCTCAGAGACGACTTTGAATTTCCACAAATTCTCACCCCTATTTTTTACTTCAAAAGTTATCAATATGTGCAGTAGATTTTCATTATTACAAATAAAGCAGAGTCAAGGTCTTTGTTCCCTTATTTCTTTATGATGTGAAGTGCTTCCTTTATCTGGTTGCCACTGTAATGTCCATCAGCAGCTGTGAGATGGTGAACACGCTTTGTCCATTACTCTTTTTTTACTGCAGGTCCCTACCTGATTCCACTTTCATATTTCCATGTTCTCTCATACTGAGCACTGGGGACTGTCATGTACTCTTAAGGATATGTAGTTGGTTGATAGTTACATGCCATGTTACATGGTACAAGTATGTGGCAGCCCACAGAGAACTGCTTGTATTGACATGGCTGAAACCTCATATTTGCAGCAGATTTCAGTCATCATTTATGTCAGTATGAATAAATACTTTTTTGTGTCATAATGGTTTATAAAGCATTCCATGCAACTTCACAGTCTGGTTACACAATTGGGCAGATTTATTAAACTGTGCAATAGAAAAACTCTTTGCCTATAACAACCAACCACAGCACAACCTGCATTTTCCAATTTATAAAATAAAAGTTATGCTGTTGTTCCATTTTAATTTTATACAGTTTCACAAACCTGCCCAACTGTTTTTAGATTCTAAGGCACAACTAATAGGCTAAAGGTATAGTGACCACATAAGGGAAATGACACAAGTATAGATAAATAATTAGAAACCACATAACTTTACAGCTAGCAGTGCAACAATTATATCTAGGTATCCATGGTAATAGCAGAATATCCACAATGTAAGTTGCAACTAAAGTTTTTTCCTCTGAGGAAAAGTTGTTTGCACTTTTTTCCCCATAGGAAAGCATTGTGATTGTGTCATGGTAATGCTGTGATTTTATATGAAGTTTGCTGAGAATAAGTGAACATCAATAATTACATGAAGAAGGACCATGAGGCTCCATGCACAAGAGCAAATACAGTCCAGAAAATCCAGACCCTATATTGTCCACATTTTCTAGACTGAACTCCTTGGAGCTGTGAGGAGGAAAGGACTCTTGGCATCATGGATCAGTACAATGTAAGGAGTCCTATCTGGACCACAGCCAATGCAGGAATCAGGAAATATATGGTCTGAATTATATTTGCCAGTGTGCATGGGGCTTGAGAGTTTACGTGATTTCCTATAGCAGAGGAAAACCAAAAGGAAAAATTTGCATATGATGCACACTTTTATAGCAAAACTAAGTGTAACTTGACATTGGTGAAGTAGTACGTGCTAATGTGACAGCTGTTATTACATGCTATGTGTTTATTTTTCTTCTTAGTTCTTGAGTCTCACTGAGGAAGATTTAAACAAGTTTGAATCCCTAACAATGGGAGCGAAAAAGAAGCTGAAGACTCAGCTGGAGCTGGAGAAGTGAGTGCCATACGTGTGCCTTCACTGGTGCCATGTTATTATGTCTTACATCCTCGCTGCAAGGATTTTAGTACAGGCTCTAAGGCACAGTCCGTCGACTGTTACTGTTGTCTATTTTTGGAAGTAAATTAGCAACAATAGAAGAAAAGGGAACATGCATTTATTCATCTCTGGCAGCAACGACACGGGAGCTATAATTAGTTTCCTTCCGCAGGTTGAAGGAAATTAGAAATAATGAAATGTAAACGACAAGGAAACCAGTGGAAAATCGAAGAATGTTTGTGACCTCTAATATATAAAATTTATAGTAAAAAATAAAAATGTTATTTACTGATGGCAAGCGAAGAAATGGTCAGGAATCTGTTTACAAACTATACAAGAGAGCTGCAAAACAGTTGACATAAAGCTCTATAAATGTGAGTGTCATGTACAGACCTCCTAGCATGTGACGTGGTTGCAGCTGTTAGGGGTTAATTCACTCCACTCACTCAGTCTTACAATCACCCTTTACCTTGCAAATTGAACGTAAATCACACCCCAACATGCTGCCACTGCCTATTGTATTCAGGATCAATAGGAATCCCAGACATACAATACTGCTCCCAGCAGTCAGATGCAAAAACACTTTAAGGCTGAGGCCCCACGTTGCGGTAACGCAGTTTTTTTTGTTGTAGATTTTGCTGCGGTTTTTAGAGCCAAAGCCTGGAGTGGATTAAGCAGAAGGTAGAAGTATAAGAGCTTCCTATATATTTCCCATTCCTTTTATAGCCATTCTTGGCTTTGGCTCTAACAAGTGCAGGAAAATCTGCAATAAAAAAAGCTGCATTTCTGCAAAGTGGGGCCTCAGCCTAAAAAGGTAACTGGTTCATAGAGCACACACAAAATAATAAAGTAATATTAAGTTCAATCAAAGATTTTTTAATTACAGTGGAAAAAAAACAAAAATAGTGCGAGCAAACAAATGACGCGAAGGCACGCAGGTCTTGCCTGTAAACAAAAAGTTTGGGGTAAGACCCAAGCTAACGCTGTGGAGCACAGTACAATAACTGTAGAACTGAAGGCCTAGATACAGGACCATAAAGCAAAATCTTAAAGGTAATGGGAGAAGAACAGACAGACAAAGGAACACACAATGGGAACTACGATCTTGGAAAACATATACTAGAGAGAAAGAGGGAGGGAGGGGAACAGTGGAATGGAAGAGCGACCAATAACCTCCTCCAAAGGACTGAGGAGAGATAAAGGGAAGAAAGAAGTAGCAAGGTATCACTGTATCAGGAAAAGAAAGAAGAGAACTCAGACAATTTCTGGAACACCATCCAAGGCTGCCAGAGAGCATCAAATTTGGAGGCGTTGGGGGAATCCTCCGCCACCAGGGCCTCCATTCTCCTTATGAGGAGAAGCTCCTGAAGAAATTCAACCAGGGAGGGCGCAACAGTGCTTCGTCATCGCCTGGGAATGACGGTTCTAGTAGCCGTGAAAAAGTGTCGCAGGAGGTCTTTCTTCACCACAGAGATCCTGCCAGGAATAACTGAAAGAAGGGTCAGTTGGGGAGTTGCTGTGATGGTGTGACCATAGACTTTAGCATACAGAGCGAACACAGCATCCCAAAAGGGCCTGAGAATGTCACACTCCCACCAGATGTGATATAGGGTGCCTTTCTCAGTACCACAGCGCCAACACCGGTCAGTCACAGTAGGATAAATTCTGTGGAGGAAACCAGGGCATCGGTACCATCAAGACAGGATCTTGAAATTCTCTTCTTGCACACTGTAGGGCAACGGAATCTTATGTGCGAACAGGAAAACCCTATGCCAGTCGGCAGGGAAGAGGCCCGCTCGAAGGTCTGAGTCCCAGGGGTCTGTGTAAGAGGGGGGCCCCGGGGTAGCATCTTGGAGAAATACGCTGTAAAGAACAGAGAGTGCACGCGGGGAAGAGTCAGCATGGGAAAGGACTGACTCCAGGTCAGTCATGGTAGAGGAAAGAAGAGGGGACAAAGAGAGTTTCCGCAGAAAGGCTGTAAGTTGACCATACTCCAACCAGGATAAATGAAGGTCTGGGTGAGAAGCGCGCAGCTGGGCTAACGGAGGAAGGGGCGGACCTCCAGCGACCTGTCTAAGCCTAACGTCGTCGCCGCTTCGCCATCAAAGAAATCTATCTGCGGAACGCCAGTCAAAAAGACGGAGCAAAACCGCAGAGCAGTAATAAAGTCTAGGATCTGGAAGGCCCGCACCTCCCTTGTCCTTGCGGAGGGTCAACGTCTGGTATTTTATCCTACCGCCGAACCCCACACAAACCTCCCAAACAGGGACTGGACTCTAGTGAATAAGGTGTGCGGGAGGTGAATGGGGAGCGCGTGGAACAGGTATTAAAGCCTAGGGACCACATCCATCTTGAGGATGTAGTTGAGACCATACAAGTGGGAAGGGTCAGGGGGATATGAATCCCCAGGTATTTGAGACAATTGGTCTGCCACTTAAATAGAATGTTGTCTGCAAGATGGGCAACCTCTGCATGGGGTATCGTGATGTTAAGGGCCTCGCTTTTGGAAAGGTTTACTTTAAAGTTACTAAGGTGACCGAATCGGCTAAACTCACATAATATAGACGGAAAAGACACGCATGGCTGAGAGATGTACTGTATATAAGGAGGTCGTCAACATACTGCGCCACCTTAACCTGGCGACTGCCCATCTGAAGGCCATGGATGTCCGGACACTGCCGTATTGCCACCGCCAAATGCTCCATAACTAGAGCATACAGCAGCAGCGACAGGTGACAGCCCTGCCGAGTGCCGTTCCATACAGGGAAAGGATCAGAGAGTATCTCGTTGGCCCTAACCCTCGCCATCGCATCACCATAGAGGGAAAACACCTTACTGAAGAAAACAGGACCCACACCCACCTGCTCAAGCGTCGCACGCAGAAAGCCCCAGTATACCCGGTTGAACGCTTTTTCGGCATCTACAGAAAGCAGGCACATAGAAGAGTTGTCAGAATGAGCCAGTGAGATTGCCAAAAGGGTCTTACATACATTATCCCGGGCCTCGCGACCTCGGATAAAGCCAACCTCATCAGTGTGAATCAGGCCCGGCATTAGGGGGGACAAACGATCGGCCAGCAACTTGGAAAACAATTTGACATCGATATTAAAGAGGGAGATGGGCGGTAGCTGGCACAACTGATTGGATCCTTACCCAGCTTGGGAAGGACCGTGATCAGGGCCAAGAGGGACTGCGCAGCGAAGGGGGAAGAGTCATCAACACTATTAAATACCCGAGCCATTGTGGAGGAGATCCCTAAAATATTTGTAAAAGCGAGTAGTAAACCCGTCCGGGCCAGGAGACTTACCCGTCGGGGAGGACTCTATGACGAGGGAAACTTACTCCTCAGAAAAAGGTGCGTCTAGGATAACCCTGTCAGAGTCCGCGATAGTGGGAAGAGACGTGTCAGTCACGTACTCCTGGATTTTAGCACGGAAAAAGTCTAGGGCGAGGTCAGCGTACTGCCCACAGATGTTACATAAATCATGGTAGAGCGGAACGCCGCAGCCATATCAATAGGGTTATGGACTGTAGTGCCTGACCCATCACGCAGTCGAGGGATATATGCTAGATTGCCAAGTGGGTGGAGGCGACGAGCGAGGGAGCGGCCGCACTTATCCGCGAACTCGTAGTAATGTTTCCTAACACGGTCTCTAGTATGCAGATACATTTCGTCAAGATAGGAACGCAGTTCCTCCCTAGCATTAAGAAGTCCAGTCAACGCCTCCTGGGAACGGGACCGTTTGAGTCAGCTCGAGAGAATGAATGTGCGCAAGACGCATAATGACCTAAGCGGCACGCTCCTTTTTAAGGGGATAATGTAATATCAAATGATTTAATACCCAAGGGGTTCATTGCTATAGATTATATATATATATATATATATATATATATATATATATATATAATATAATATAATGAGTGTATCTATATTTGTGTGTGTGTGTGTGTGTATATGTGTGTATATATATATAATATATCATGACACCTAAAAGATGACTAGACAAGAAAACAGTTTTGAAAATAAAAGGTGGAGAAAAAAACTGAAAAAACCTGGTAACCTAGAGTCCTTTTGTTTCCATGGAGCTTTGGGGATCTCTCAGATGGGCTAGCCAACACGCAGCTTGTGTGCTGGCTTTCTCCCCTCTACTTTTATACACCAGCATTCACTATGACATCTACCAAATCTTTCTTGCCCCTCCTTCTAAGATGGACTTCAAGCTTACAATGGAATCAAATTTTGTCTCTTTCTAAAAGTCTTTGGATGGGGTAGAGGGAACTGGGGCCAAAAGTGAGGAGGGTAGTCTGCTGCCATCTAAGGCTAGGTTCACACCTGCACCCTGTCTCCGTTCAGGATTACTGTCCCCGAATCCGCTTAAAAAATGCAGAGAGAAAAGTCCTGTAAGTGGGACTTTTCTCTCCGCATTTTTCCGCCTTTATCGGGCGGAAACCCGACAGATCCTATTATAGTCTATGGCAGGGATAGGCAACTTTCGGCACTCCAGCTGTTGTAAAACTACAACTCCCAGCATGTATACTTACTCTGCTGTTCTTGAAACTCACGTGGAAGTGGATGGAGCATGTTGGGAGTTGTAGTTTCACAGCAGCTGGAGTGCCGAAGGTTGCTGACCCCTGGTCTATGGGGTCTGCGGGTTTCCAGGGGTAACCGGTTTTTAAGCAGATTGGGTTTCCATTTTTCGGGTCCCCAAGTGAACCCAAAGAACGGTAGCCCAGGCTCCGATGTGAACCTAGCGTTAATAGTCCATCTTCTATTTCAGCCTAAGTGCTTTATTTACAGAAAAGCAATAAACAGTACTGATGAAATGTCCTATATATGATATTTCTGATGCTAGGTTCACACCTGCGCTCGGGATTCTGTTCTTCGGGTTCGCTTGGGGAACTGAAAAACGGAAACCCAATCTGCTTAAAAAGTGTTTACCCGAGGACCCCATAGACTATAATGGGGTCCGCTAGGTTTCCGTCGCGAAGAATGCAGAGAAAAGTCCTGCTTGCAGAACTTTTCTCTCTGCATTTTTCAGGTGGAATGGGGGACGGAATCCCTGAACGGAAAGTGAGCTCTGGTGTGAATCCAGCCTGAGTGAGAAAAAGTTAGGGTGTAGAATCTCCTGTTTTCACTCTACCCATCTTAGCAGCTTGCTGAGGTACAACTGGCAAGTAAGGACATAGTCTGCAAAGAGAAAACTATTTGAAAAATGCAGAATATACGTCATATAATGGCCGGATAAATTGGTAATTCTCAGGTACACACATGACAGCTGCCCCTCAAACATTTTCCATAAGGTTAGGTATGCTTCAAAACCAGAAAACTCCCTTTAACGTGTGTGTGTGTGTGTGTGTGTGTGTGTGTGTGTGTGGGAAATATTTCACTGTTGTATTTTGTGTTTCATTCATCAGAGAAAAGTCTGAAAAAAGATGTTTGAATTCAGCATCATGTACATTCACCAGCAGTGGAGTCGCGCGGGTTCCGCCAACCAGTCATGTGGGCCCTGTTCAAAATGTCCTCTGCACCCACTCTACAGGTAAACCTGCCGCATAAAGTGCTGTCTGGATAGTCATTTCCTCTATGCTATTATAAGCAGCATAATGGTCTGTGTCTGAGACGCATGGGACAGACTGTAAATTTCTGTGTCCAACCGGCTTTGGTTTTGGATCTCTCCTGATTTTGCTACCACTGAGAATCTTACAGATAATACATGAGGTAGACATTAGAAACTTTTCACGGTTCTTTCCATTTATCTGATTTTGTGGTTTTGTCCTCTTTGTTTCGATGTCTCATCATGTGTAGTGCATGAAGTGGAGGTTCCTGCTTGGTCATGTGACTCTAATGAGATCCGTGATCGCTCACAGTCTGATAAATCACATTCATCGTGAATTAGTGAATGCTGACATTAAGTGCCAGCTGCCAAACTTTCTCTTAAAGGCAATGTGCCAGCAGAAAAAGACCTTTTAAGGCTAAGGCCCATGTAGTGTTCTGCAGCAAAAAAGTGCTGCGGGAAAAACTGCAGTGGCAACACATAGCAGTTTTTCCCGCAACGCTTTTCACAGAAATTTCGCAAACGTTTCCTGTGTGGATTTTCTGTTTCAATTATACCTATAGGAAAACCACCAGCATTTCCATAGTTAGAATTGACATACTGTGATTTCCAAAACCGCAATCGCTGCGTGTATTTTCCTGCAAAGTGGGTATGGGATTCGCTAGAATCCCATACCCACTTTGCTATGACTGTAATATGCTGCGTATTTTTCCGCACCATTTCCTCCGCAGGCAACCCCTGGCATTTACGCCACATGGGGCCCTGGCCTTAACCAAGATTTTATGTTAAATATATTGATAAATTTATAAATAAATTTTTTTTTTTTTTTTCTTAAGGGAATATATTCTTTTTGATTTAAAAAGGGATTCATTCCCAAGGGCCAGTGAATGGGATGCGACACCCTGATTAGAATGTAGATGACTCCTTGGACAGCCTAGGTGTAGCCCCCGTGGTATGTGCCTAAGTTCCCTTTGGTGGGTTACTAGGTGCTTGTCCGGACTGGTTGAATGTACAGGGCTACAGTTCCTCTCTATATATGTGCACATGAACGTTGTCTATTTTTATTTAATTTTTATTTGTTGCATATTATGGTTTAACTTTACTCATCTTATAGACTACTTGTGCCCCCATGTAAGTTGATCTACATATAAATATACTTTTTGCCATCTATATTCATGTACAGTTTTTGGGTATTTTCCCTACTCTAAGATGGCACCTCGATACTCTTTATATTTTTTGCATGCGAGTTGATGCATAGTTATCACGTGGTAACGTGATTTCTACCCACATCATGTTGTGATTTGAAATGGCTTGTGCACATGTGCGGGCATGCGCTATATATATGTTGATATCCCTGTTCCTGTCATGCCCATTACACTTATAGAAACGCCGAGTAGCGTCTCAATGGCCATGTGAATAGTTTACAGCATGGGGTGAGTTACTAATTACAGTCTGCTGAGGTCAAAGAAGTTATAGATGAAATATTATTTATATGTGCTGCACATGTTCACCTAATTAATCAATCGATCATGTAGATCTGTTTTTGATACCATGTGGTGGATATGTTTTGACTTTTTACATATATTTTCTGCACTGTTATATGCACTTTATTGATGTACATCAATATCACATTTTATATTTTTTCTATAATGAATTGTTTTGCTACATGTATATTTATTACACTTGATTGCTAATTGTTGAAGAATTAGAATTTATACTATAATATGAAGTTTGCAGTGTGCACTATGGCTTTTCTTGAGAAAGTTCCTGTGCATTTAGGACCAAAACGTTGCAGATGGATTTAATTTTCAGTGTCACCATCTACTTATACTTCTCCCTTCTGGTCAAGCCTCTCCTGCCTTTGGCTCAAAAACCGCAATAAAATTTGATGGAATTTTTCTCCACCATTCCCGAGCAACAAGATCAGATAGTTTTGATGCCTGATGTGCTATTTAAGCTCTGTAATGTCAGAAGGGCAGTGTCAGGTAAGGGTGCTCTAATCAGAGGCAGCCAGTGTCAGATGTCAGAATCACACCCCTTGCCAGCTCTTGCCTGACAGTTTTGGTGCCTGATATACTATTTAGGCTCTGTGCTGACTGCATTGATTTGCTTGGAAAAGGTGGCAGTGGAGCAGCACCTATTACATGATGTAAAGAGCTGGACTGGTTGGAGGTGGCTAACCATAGATGATGCCACAGCTTTTCTACTTCCCCTTCCCTGCACAGAGTATGCCCAGAAATCTCTTTAATAGACCTTAGTGAGTTGGCTCCAGATTTACTGCCTATATCCGAACTGTAAAGCATTTCACTAAATGCTGTTAGCAGAGCAGAGGGGAAGCTCAAGCAAGATGGCAGCCTCCACAATTATGCACTGAAAATAGAATTAAAGATATCTACAATCACAAAATAAAAATAGCTTGGAAAAAGTTATGTATTTCACTATATTTTAATAAATCAATTCATTTGGCAATACTTTCCTTTTAAGAAATAGCTTATCTGTCTTCTAGAACTGTCTGTAGACGTGGAGACATCACCCTCTCAAATGCCTCAAGAAGGCAGCTCATCATCAGAGTATTCCAGCTCGCCATCGAGCCCAATGGGACTACAGACCCGAGAAGAGAGCTCTGATAGCGCAGAGGAAATGGACAGGCGTAAGATATCTGCTGTCATTTTATTAAAATGGCCACTACATCTTTTACTCATAATGTTTGTGACTTAAACAGATTAGAAATAACCTGTGCGTTCAAGACTACACTGTGACACTGTGTACAACAGCAAGACTTCTTCACTGTTAATCATTCTGAATGGGCAACATAACAAAATTGTGTGCTACCTGGTTTTGCTTTGCTGTTGGTTTCCCTTTATTGCTGGCTGTTATCAGGCATTTCAGGTTAACTATAGTTCTGTTCAGTGGGAAACCTCCCTACTCCCATGATCACTACTTCTATGTAATATATTTCCGGTACTAGAAAACCAACCAAGAAAGCTTGCATAATATAAAAAGAGACACGTCACCCTAATATAGAAAAACCCTTTACCCCTGACGAAGCCTCTGTGAGAAGCAATACACGTGGGACTTCCTCTGCTTCATCCATTTATTTGCTCATTCATTTGTTGCCTTTTCTTTGCTTTAGTTCTACCTCACACACTACAGCTATTACATAGTGCAGCACATGTAATGAGGGACAGCACTACAGTATTTATTTTGAAACTTGTATGCACTTTACATAGTAGTACCAATGGGTATGTGTTTTCCTAGCCAAGCTGACTATTATAGAAGTGGCTGTGCCTTGTCATATTTGTGTATTTATTAACATGTCATTTATTTTAAATGCTCTGGGGATGTCGCGCTAGCTGTTGTGTTTTTGTTTTTTTTAAAGTATTTTAATAGTGTGCTAATAAAGATTGGTTGATATTTTTTCTATATTAGGGTGACGTGTCTTTTTCTATTATGCAAGCTTTCTTTGTTGGTCTAGTATACAGTACACGTATGTGCATAATTGAGACGATACCCGCATTTGTTAAATTTATAGCGGTGCCCACTGTATCAAATATTTACATATTTCCTGTACAACACCAATTAAGGATCCCGTGTATACAAAGGTTTTATAACTATTAGTGAAATGGAGAACAGCAATAGAAAAAGAGCAATAGGATCAAAAATACTCAGGAACAACATTTATTAAATGGAGTCCACCTCTTCGAAGCAGATGTCACCACCGCTTTACAGAGCACATTACAGTGATAACTTTGTCAAGTAGGTCACTTTTGTCGTTTTGGAAAACAACTTTGAAATGTTATGCAGATGAAGGAGTTTGTACACAGGGGTCTGCAGCTCTCTGGGACACTGCTATTGATGCTCAGACCCTTACCATCTCCTGCCTGTACCATCCTGTGCAGTGGAAATTGAACCTCCCACTGCTATGACATCAGCCATCCTACTTGAGCAGCATAAGCAGTGCTCCCAGGGCTGAAGGCCCACTCTTATTGCAACAACTTCCTCATTCATCACTTCGTAGTTTTTCTCTAAATCTACAAAAGTGACATAAATAACAGAGATATTTTTTTTAACACTAATTTGTTTTGTAATATGATAGTAGCCGTTGAATATGCTTGGGATGGTGGTCTGGCCATAATGAAGTTTCTAAACTGAATGCTTACAGGGTAGAAATTTTTACCAGGGCAACATCCTGGCTGATAAGACAATACCAGGAGGCAACAGAAGCCGACCATATCTGACACGCACAAAATTGTTGGTACCCATCGTTTAATGAAAGAAAAACCCACAATGGTCACAGAAATAACTTGAATCTGACAAAAGTAATATATAAAAATTCTATGAAAATTAACAAATGAAAGTCAGACATTGCTTTTCAACCATGCTTCAACAGAATTAAAAAAAAAAAGAAAACTCATGAAACAGGCCTGGACAGAAATGATGGTATCCCTGAAAATAATGTGACCAAAGGGACATGTTAAATCAAGGTGTGTCCACTAATTAGCATCACAGGTGTCTACAATCTTGTAATCAGTCAGTGGGCCTGTATATAGGGCTACAGATACTCATTGTGCTGTTTGGTGACATGGTGAGTACCACACTCAACCAGAGGAAGCGAAGGAAAGAGTTGTCTCAGGAGCTTAGAAAGAAAATTATAGACAAGCATGTTAAAGGTAAAGGTTATAAAACCATCTCCAAGCAGCTTGATGTTCCTGTGACTACAGTTGCACATATTATTCAGAAATTTAAAATCCATGGGAATGTAGCCAACCTCCCTGGACATTGGCCGCAGGAGGAAAATTGATGACAAATCAAAGAGAAGGATAATATGAATGGTAACAAAAGAGCCTGTTTCATGAGTTTTCTTTTTTTAAAAATTCTGTTGAAGCATGGAAGAAAAGCAATGTCTGACTTTAATTTGTTCATTTTCATAGAATTTTTATATATTATTACTTTTGTCAGATTCAAGTTATTTCTGTGACCATTGTGGGCTTTTCTTTCATTAAACGAGGGATACCAACAATTTTGTCCACGTGTGTATAGCGTGCTTCTTCCATGGTAGTTGGTCACAGGAATTGCTGGGCAACTAATCAAATTAAACTGATTACTTTGCCATGTCTAAAAAAACACAATTCTGATTTTCACTAATATCATGAAATTAATGTTGGGCCTACCCCGGAGTCTAGTATACTCCATCCTGACTTTCTCTGACTCCTGCTCACTGTACCAGCTCAGTGAAAATTAAAAACAGAGTATTGCACATAAATATGAAAAAAATTGAGATTTTTTTTTAAACAGAATTGCCCAGAACTAGTCACAGTTATAAGTTATATTTAAATACAATAGTAGCAGTCAGAATGTTGTTAGACGCTTGTAGATAAGGGTATGTTCACACGACTAAATTTAGAGCTGATTTTTTAATTATTTTTTTCACTTAGAGGAAAAAAATAAGCATCATGCTTGATCTTTAGGCAGATTCTGCATGATACTTCCCGTTGAAGTGAATGGGAGGCGGAAAAAATCTTCCTGGCTGGTGCGGAATTTGGTCCGTCGGAAAAATTTCAGCTTCAAATTCCTGAAGCTGAATTTTTCAGCTAGTAAAAATTCAGCTGTGTGAACATACGCAGGCAGAGGAGTGTGAATTGTGTGCAGGCACCATTATTAGTGTCATATAGGAACTTCAATACTAGAACTATCCCCAGTGTTGAGATCCTCCAGAGAGAGTTTCATATATTCTATCACTGATATCAGCTGCTTCTCTTAGACAGGGTTCACACTACCGTTGGATTCCGTTATGAAGGTCTCCGTTAACAAAAAAAAACGGACACCTATCATAACAGACATTAATGGACACTAACTGGTGTTAATGTGTCCGTTTTTTTTAAATACTGTCTTTTTTTTTCTTTCTTGCTTTCTGAGCATGCACAGAAAAAAAAAAACAGACCTAAAATAACGGACTTCAATGTTAAAAAAAATAAATAAATAAATAACGGACACTTGCTGTCCGTCAAGAATTCGTTTTTCTAATCGGACAAAAAGTCCTGCATGTAGGATTTTTTGTCCCCGGAAAAAAAACTGACTTCTGATGGATTTGGTGCAAACGGGGACAAACGGACACTAACGAACACAATATAAACCCCCATTGAAATGAATGGAAATTTTAACGGATTTCTGATGGTTCAGCTAGTGTCCGATGCTAAAATCTTGTAACGGACAATAGCTACGGACACTACTGACGGTCACCAACGGACGGTAGTGTGAACGCCCCCTTACAAATCTGTTGTACTGTAATAAGATCAGCTGAACTTCTTATAATACTTCTGTACTGTAATAAGATGTAACTTATCAGTCTCTCTTCTTACAAGGCTGTTTTGGTGTAATAAGATGTGACTGCGATTAGCTGTGCTGCTTATAATAGTGCTGTACTATAATTAATAAAATCTGACTAATCTCATGTGCTTGTCTTATAAGGGTGGGTTCACACTTTCTCCGCCACTCCGTCCGCCGAGAATCCGACTTAAATGTCGGAAAAAAGGATAGGGAATGGATTGGGAAAGGTTTGAGACGCATTGCTTAAAAACCCATTCACTTCTATGGGTTTTTAAAGCAATGCGTGGGTGTCCCATTGCACCCTCTGCGCCGCAAAGCCGTTTTTTTTCCTGCATGTCCAACTTTGTTTCCGACGAAAAAAGCCGACTTCGCAGTGCAGAGGGTGCAATCAGACACCCGAGCATTGCTTTAAAAACCCATAGAAGTGAATGGGTTTTTAAGCAATGTGTCTCAAACCTTTCCCAATCCATTCCCTATCCTTTTTTCCGACATTTAAGTCGGATTTGTGGCGGACGGAGTGGCGGCGCAAGTGTGAACCCATCCTAATACTGCTGTACTGTAATAAGATACACCTGATATCAGTCCATCCCCTTCTACTGTTTCTGGTCTTTTTTCAAGTTGCATCTTATCTGGTTTCATGGACCTTTTGGACCTTTGATTTATCAGTTTTATATACCAGACTGTTTAACCCTATTTGTTTTATAGGTCTTGGGAGGCACTTGGATTGTGCAGAGAAAGACAAGTCTGTCTTGCTGGTGAATCACTTCACATCAAGTTCAGTGCGCCCAACAGCTCAGGTTCTACCAGTGCAAAATGACAGTGGTTCTAGCCCTACAAGCCATCACCCAGCACCAATTCAGATTTTAAGTGGGGCCCCCTCTCACATTGCTCCTCTGCACCTCATGAACACTCTGCACAAATCAGACCGGGGCAACACAGAAATTAAGATTCTCCAGGCATCTCCACATACTCTGTTGTCTTCAGAAGAAAGGAATAAGGCTTCAACTGGATCCAGAAGTGGCATAAAAATAGAGAAGAACTTTGGCAATGTGATTTTGGATGTTAAAGCTTCATCCAGCCCATTACAGCCTGGTCAGGTACTTTCCATAATTCCTGACAGCAGCTCTGTGCAACAGTCTGTAAGCTTTGGTGTCCGGGCCAAAGTTGGTAATACTTTATCTGGAGAGAGGACGATAAAACCAACTCAACAGCCAGCTCTACTGGTTGAAAGCAGCGTCCCAACCACCATGCCATCCACTCCAGTCTTCCAGGTGACCCGCACACCGGTGAAGCTTCTTGTATCATCCTCTGATTCTTCTGTGGTTGGACAAATCACTTGCACCAGTGTTTCTCCTGCAATAATAAACCCCAGAAGTGTTTTGTATACAGCCAATACCAAAGTTGCCTTTTCTGCTATGAGTGGCATGCCTGTAGCCCAGATGCCCAGCAATTTCTGTGCAAACAGCAATACCACTTCCAGCAACCATGCCTCAACGTCATATAGTAATGTGACAAACCTACCAAGCTGCCCTGTCCCCAGCTCGAGCCCTACAATTTCCTCCACATCAGACAACAGCTTCTACAGTGGCAGCGGCAATGCACCAACCATGAACATTCAGATTTCCAGTCAGACTCCAGGCCACCACCATGTGCACCATCAACAGCAGCAGCCGGGGCCGTCACAGACAGGGTGTACAGTCTGTAGTTCATGTGGCTGCAGTGGCAGCTGTGGGTCTGGAGGTGTTACTGTCAATTATGGCAACTATTTCCAGCATCAGTTCTCAACTCCCTCAATGTTTCCGTTCTCTCTTATGCCCTTTAGCCCAATGTGCAATAATGGTTATATTAACACCCAGCAATACAACAACAGCAGCTCATTTCCTGTAGTGCACACACCGTACAATAACAGCTTGAACCCAGACTCTATGCTGACAGGGCAACCTAGCTTTTCCTTGCCTCCAATGCAGAACTTTATAACTGGCACAGCAGGAGTGTACCAGCCTCAGGGCATGATGGGAACCATTAATGGCACAACTCACAAAAAGAGTGGGAACATTTCATGCTATAATTGTGGGGTCAGTGGCCACCGTGCTCAGGACTGTAAGCAGCCTTCAATGGATTTTAATCAGCAAGGTAACTTGTCAGCTATAGCTTTATGTGTTCAGTACATTTCATCATGTTTACAATTTTTGTTAACCTTCTTACAACAGGACTTTTATATGCCATTTCTTTAAGCAAAATGACTCCCTGCAGTGTCCTGCGGAGCTGGGCGCGGCTGCCTTTAAACATCTTTACATCAATTCTTCACCATCATGTGCAATATAATGTTATTTTGGCTGGGAGGAGGCAGAGGCAATTCTCAGATCAGGACCCTGGTATTCCTGAATATTAGAACTAAAGCATTTTCTTGGGTAATATATTTAGGATGGAATTACTCATGTAGTTTTTATGACAGGTTTTTTTTTTTTTTTTTTTTTTTTTTTTTTTTTTTTTTTTTAAGTCAAAGCTAAGAGTGGATTTGGAAAAGAAAAACTTGAATGAATTACCAACTATTGTATAGGGGATGTTTGACCTTTCTGTAATGTACTTTATTAGGGTTATTAGCTTCTTTTGGTCATTTGTTTAGATTCTTCATTGGTTCAGAAAAATGGACTAAAAAGATGATAGATGCAGACAGAATGTTCTGAGTTTTGCATACGCCATCATTGGTTGTACTGTAAGTATATGTTCATACAGAAGAAAATGAAGAGGAATTTGATGTGGACATCTGCTTCAGCTTCCTCTTCATTTTCTGCCACTGATTAATGAGATGAATGGGCCTAATCAGTAGGATGTCTCAAGCCGAGGATTCCGCAGCCAAATCTAGCAGGGTGCTTATTTTTTTTCAGCGCCCTGCAGCTGATTTTGGGGTCCTAAAAAACAAGACAAAAGCTTTCTCCTGTCTTATTTACTTTTCAAATAAAAAATAATGTCCTTCTGTCCAAAACCATAACAAGTAAGATGGAAGAACGCTTTTGTCTTGTGTGTGTATAGTGTTTTTTTTTGTTCCTTTGTTTACATTACAGCGTCATTGTATTCGTTTTTCAGTCCATTGTTATTATCCTATGACCAGTCAGAACAATAGACTTAAAATAAGCCAGTGTGCGCTTACCCTTAACCCATTTTACTTCCTTTTTAGTAAAAATCAGGCTTTAAAGTTCTCCTTAGCAACTGCTCTAAGAAATGGCAGGAAGTATCTGTACACGCTGTATCGTCATTATGTACAGATGTAACCGTTGCCAAAGAAGTGGGGTCACTTTCAGTAGTTGTATCTCTGGTTCTATGCCACCTATCACAGGGGTTCTGTTGGCATATGAGTGCTAAAAAGTCACATTGCACATGCATATCCTATTTCCTGCTGTGTCTATAACTTAAAATAATAATTTGCTGTTTTTTATAGCTAGAACTGCGATCTTGGTATCATATGAATGCTGAAGATCTCATCTTTCATATGACACCACCACTGTTCTAGGTGGTTAAAGCAGCTTAACCACTATGTGAATTGACACCCCCCCCCCCTTCCTTGGCAACTGCTACATATGTACATATTGGCAATACAGTGCTTACAAAATCCAACATAATAATCACAATATTAAATATAGGTAAATTAAAACATAACTTTTAATGATGAAGAATTATAAAAAAAAATCGCAAATAGATCAAAATACACATGTCGTTCAATCTACATAAAAAAGAAAGACCTGTTGTCAATAATAGACATTATACAGTCCCAAAAAGGCAACTAGTAGTCCGAGCACAGCAGCCTGACTAGATGAAGAAAATATATATATAAATAAACCAGGACTTACCGTGACTCAGACGGATCACCGTTACCAACCACTAAACGTAATGGATTAGGAGATCAGGCTCGGCTGGAAACCATCAGCAAGGCACCCAAATTACAGGTATATATTGTGTCCCTAAATACCACCCTACAATGAAGAAAACCTAGGCATGCCCTAATAGCCTAAACTCGGGGCCACCGCCCTGTTAGCGTGTGCCCCCGACAGGAACCTGACCCTAAGGTAACTGTCTCTATATTCTCCCTCTCCAAAAAATGCTAACAAACAACAGGTACAGTGGCGAAAAAAAGTATTTAGTCAGCTACCAATTGTGCAAGTTCTCCCACTTAAAAAGATGAGAGAGGCCTGTAATTGACATCATACGTAGACCTCAACTATGAGAGACAAAATGAGAAAACAAATCCAGAAAATCAAATTTTTTACAAAAATCACTGATTTTTAAAGAATTTATTTGCAAATTATGGTGGAAAATAAGTATTTGGTCAATAACAAGAGTTCATCTCAATACTTTGTTATATATCCTTTGTTGGCAATGATAGAGGTCAAACGTTTTCTGTAAGTCTTCACAAGGTTGGCACACACTGTTGCTGGTATGTTGGCCCATTCCTCCATGCAGATCTCCTCTAGAGCAGTGATGTTTTGGGGCTGTCGCTGGGCAACATGGACTTTCAACTCCCTCCAAAGGTTTTCTATGTGGTTGAGATCTGGAGACTGGCTAGGCCACTCCAGGACCTTGAAATGTTTCTTACGAAGCCACTCCTTCGTTGCCCTGGCGGTGTGCTTGGGATCATTGTCATGCTGAAAGAGCCAGCCACGTTTCATCTTCAATGCCCTTGCTGATGGAAGGAGGTTTGCACTCAAAATCTCACAATACATGGCCCCATTCATTCTTTCATGTACACAGATCAGTCGTCCTGGTCCCTTTGCAGAGAAACAGCCCCAAAGCATGATATTGCCACCCCCATGCTTCACAGTAGGTATGGTGTTCTTTGAATGCAACTCAGCATTCACTCTCCTCCAAACACGCCGAGTTGTGTTTCTACCAAACAGTTCTACTTTGGTTTCATCTGACCATATGACATTCTCCCAATACTCTTCTGGAACATCCAAATGCTCTCTAGCAAACATCAGACGGGCCCGGATATGTACTAGCTTAAGCAGGGGGAGACGTCTGGCCTGCAGGATCGGGGCCCCTGGCGGCGTAGTGTGTTACTGACGGTAGCCTTTGTTACGTTAGTCCCAGCTTTCTGCAGGTCATTCACTAGGTCCCCCTGTGTGGTTCTGGGATTTTTGCTCACCGTTCTTGTGATCATTTTGACCCCACGGGGTGAGATCTTGCGTGGAGCCCCTGATCGAGGGAGATTATCAGTGGTCTTGTATGTCTTCCATTTTCTAATTATTGCTCCCACAGTTGATTTCTTCACACCAAGCTGCTTGCCTATTACAGATTCAGTCTTCCCAGCCTGGTGCAGGTCTACAATTTTGTTTCTGGTGTCCTTCCACAGCTCTTTGGTCTTCACCATAGTGGAGTTTGGAGTGTGACTGTTTGAGGTTGTGGACAGGTGTCTTTTATACTGATAACAATGTCAAACAGGTGCCATTACTACAGGTAATGAGTGGAGGACAGAGGAGCCTCTTAAAGAAGAAGTTACAGGTCTGTGAGAGCCAGAAATCTTGCTTGTTTGTAGGTGACCAAATACTTATTTTCCACCATAATTTGCAAATAAATCCTTAAAAAATCAGACAATGTGATTTTCTGGATTTGTTTTCTCCTTTTGTCTCTGATAGTTGAGGTCTACCTATGATGTCACTTACAGGCCTCTCTCATCTTTTTAAGTGGGAGAACTTGCACAATTGGTGGCTGACTAAATACTTTTCCCCACTGTACATATAAAGCGTCTTAGTTAAAAGATAGACAAATCTAACTCCAATTAATCCATACATGCTAACCACTACCTATATTTAATATTGTGATTATGTTGGATTTTGTATTTGAGTGTCAATAATCTATTCAGTAGAATGGAATTTTTTGGATTTCAATACAGTTCTTAGAGCATTGCTAGGACGACAACGATGATGATAATAACACATTAAATGTATTTTCTAGTACAATTATATATAGATGCCAGCAGAATTCCTCAGGGGACTTTCAAAATAAATCAATGTGATGCAGGTAAATATCCAGATATACAAAATCTTATAGTAACCCCCTATATCCAGTATCCAGGGGACAATTGATGATCTGATGTCTGTGAATGTAATATTGGTATTTATGCAGCGAGAGTGTTGTATGAATCAGGACACCAAGGGTTTGGCCAGTTTTTGCTGCGTGCATTTGGATTTGGATTTGGATTTTTATTTGTTGGTGGCTCTGCCTGTGCCTACGTATTCTTTAGATTTCTGTGTATACATTTCTGTTGGAGGTATTATAGGACCCATGGTTGATGTTGCAGTATCGTTGGCTTGCACAGCTGTCTGCATTTTATTATTGGGGTTATTAAAGAGATTATCCGGGCAAAAAAAACTTTTTTTTTTTAAAGGTATTTTAGTGCTATTAATGGGTTAATAAGTGCACCAAAATACCTTTAGCAGTGTTTTGAGTGATTTCTGGGTGTCTCTAGGAGCTCCTAGCATCCTCTGCATTTGTTTACATGGTGTAGCTTCCTGCTGTCTTAGCCTTCAACTACCATGATGCATTGCGCTTCACTCAGATCCCCCTCTTACACCCTCTTCCTGTTTCCCTAGCTAGCCCATGGACTACTAGCCCTACCTAACTAACTCAGAACCCCCCCCCATCATATTTACCTGTCTTCTGTGTCCTGGAGATCAATTTTTCTTCTGTCCCGCTGACTCCTTCTTCTGTGGACTTCTTGTGCATGCGTGCGAGGCAGGACCTTTCTGCTCTTCAGTTCTGCCGGCGATTGTGCAATAGAACTGGAATCAATGGCTCCATTGTGTAGGCACCGGCAGAAGAGAAGGAAGTGACTTTTCGTGTCCAGTAAACTGAAGACAGGTGAGTATGATTGGGGGGGTAGTATTGGTGATGCTCCATTTCCGGAAATGGGGAAACAGAACGTCACCGGAATATTAGAATGTGTGCCTGGTGCGGTCACATGACGCCCCCAGGGGTATGGCTTTTTTTAAGTAAGTAAATTAGAAGTTAAGCGGGGGAGGGGGTTTAGTTTAGTTTAGGGTTAATGTTTTCTTTTATCCTGGACAACCCCTTTAATGTTTAATAATGACCAGTAAAGTTTAAAGGGACACTCCGTTGATTTTTTTTTTTTCACATTATATTGTCTGAAAGACTATCCCCCTCTACAATAATTGTTGTCTGCTTATATTGTCTTATCTTTTTTTTTCACTTTATTCAGTAAGTGACATAACATTGTTGTCATTGTGGGTTTTTTTTTATTTATTTATTTATTTATTTTTTTTGAGCATAGATTTCTGTATAAACAAGTAATCTGCAGAGATTACTGAGAACTACCATGAGACCTCAGATTCATCAAACTCCTGCTCCCGTTCTTCTTTTTTTTTTTTTTTTTTTTTTCTCCTATCATCTTTGTGAAAATGTCTCCCTGGTCCTCCTCCTGCCTCTCACATAATCTGCTCCCTAAAGCAGAGCACAGTCAGTCAGACCACCATGCCCCCATTAGCAGTTGTTGCAGTTTTCAGTCCCTATGGCGATATCACCCTCACATTGTAAGGTCTTGGTGGGTATGTATAGTAATATGAGCTCTGTCTTTTGCAGAAACAGGAAAAGGATATTGGGTACATATTCCAGCATCAACAATAGCAGATTTTGAATCTACTCCAATGACTATCGTGCATGGCTTTATCAAAAAACAACATGCCAGCATTTATTTATTTATTTATTTATTTTTTAAGTTTTAGATGGCTGGTCTTCTGCTTATTCAGAAGATAGTGCCATGTACCTTTTTTCATGGCCAAGTATGCACCCAAGGGTTACCAGTTTTCATGGATCCCTTATAGACTTGAGCCTATTGAAGAATCTGTGAAATCAGCCCTAGAAATGTCAGGTTCTATTTGGATTGGTCACATGGGCTGTTAAAACAATGGTCGTGTGAATTAATCCAGTAATATCTATGGGGCCTTGTGCTGGCAGTGAGAACAACGGCTAGCACATGGCCCTTGAATCTTGCCATGTGAATAAGGACTTATATTTATGGTACTGAATAGTATTACCATAAACAATGTCCAAGCCCCTCTCCTTTGCTAGAAGTTTTTATCTGTTTTATATGGGGAGGCTGACTCCATATAAGGCTAAGCTTGAGGTTAAAACATTGGCTTCGTGGGAATGTTATATGTCAGTGCATGCAGTACATGTATAAAGTGGGGAGAGGGTGGTGGAGGAGACTTTCCAGGGCGTCATTTGACTTCTTTCTTTAGTCACGGATCCCTGTCCATATGGTAAATGAATCATATACACAAGAAACAACTTTCTCTCTAGTAAATGGCTAAGCTTAAGGTCTATGTGCATTTGACATAATCACAGTCTTCCAGTCATCACTCACTTTGTGTTTTCCTTTTTATCCAGGAACTTTCCGTCTTAAGTTCGCTCCACCGTCAGACGGCCTGGACTCTGCCGATTAACTATCTGGACCTCAGCCTCTTGACCCTGCTTTTCTCATCTAAAGGTGCTTTAGTTTTATCCAGGCTGAAGTGAAATACCTTCAGGGTTGATGTTTCTCTCTTGCCAAATTCTGCTTCCAGTATCTTGTTAATCTTAATGGCGACACAATGACCTTGACCTGTGTGACCCTCAAGTTTTATAGGAAATGTCGTTGAGAAAACGGTTTCATTGGTGAAGAACTTGTTTTTATGTTCTTGTTTGTTTTTTTTTGTTTTTTTTTAGCGCTTTCTAAAATTTTTAGGGCAGCTACAATAAACATCAAGGTAAATTGTAAGAGGTAATGGTCCTGAGACGTGTCTGTTCATCGCCAGGAAGTAATCACTGGGATTCTTGTAGATTGCACTAGGGAAGACTATACTCCTTTTTTTTTTTTTTTTTGTTCTAGAAATTTTTTGGGATAAACAAAATGTTGGACCGTCTGTCAGAAGACTAAATTCTGAATCCTCTTCCTCTGCGGTAAACCCCATTTTAAACTTCATCTATGAGAAAATTTGCACTTTAATTTTTTGTATGTATCTTTATATTTCATTGGATTGCTGTTACATGGAGATTGTGTGTCTCCCCAAAATGAAGCAAACACAAGTGATGACCCTGAACCAGACAGTATTATTTGTGCTGAGGACTTATATCCAAGGGCTGTAAACAGTACGTCTCGACTATCAGCAGATGTCATGTGATATTCTCGCATCTTGGGATTTATGGTGTCAATTTAACTATAGATTTTATTTAATTATTCTAAAACAATTTCCCAGAGATTCAATGCAAGACTTTTTTTTTTTTTTTTTTTTTTGTTTCCATAACCTTAAAGTATTGATGAAGCCACTGGGGAAAAAAACATTTAGCACTAAGTCCGTGATTGCTGCAGCGACTCCATGAATGGTGGCTCTTGCAAAACCAAAGATTAAAGCAATGTGCAGAGGAGACCCAAAAGGCTACTCATGATTGTTTCCTACTTGGAACCTTAAACTCTTGTTATATACTTGACTCTGAGAGTCCTGAAGATACAAGAGTCTCGCATTGTCACAAAATTTTGTTCTTCTGTGGGTTTATGCAGTGAAAACACTACAAAAATGTCAGAATATTCTTAACCTTATCTTCAATGTAGTGATGATCACATTGTATTTTCTTTGTTGGTTCTAATAGAAGAACCACTTTATGTATGGGTTCATGTACATGGCTGTATTACAGATCTTTGTTGAACAGCACCAAAAGAAATCTATATTGTGCCTAATGCTCCATTTAATACTGTTTTAGGCTACGGCCCCACGTTGCGGAAACACAGCTTTTTTTTGTTGCAGATTTTGCTGCGTTTTTTTGAGCCAAAGCCAGGAGTGGATTTAGCAGCAGGTAGAAGTATAAGAACTTCCTATGTATTTCCCATTCCTTTTGTAGCCATTCTTGGCTTTGTCTCAAAAAGCCGCAGCAAAACCTGCAACAAAAAAAGCTGCGTTTCCGCATCGTGGGGCTGTAGCCTTAAGGAGATACTGCTTCTAGGGGAAAATGTAGCTCCCATATGGTGCACACTGCACCACTTTAAAATGGAACCGTAGTTGCTCCCTTTGCTGATGTTAAGGTTCTTTCCACATGTTTCTGCTGTGTGCATGAAGCCTAATGCAGAGAAGTGAATGTACCAAGTAAAGCCATGACATTAACATGTAGCTTTGCTCTTGAATATTGTTTTATAATCTAACTATAATGTTGAGTAAACTTGCAAAGACTTTATGGACCTTGGGGTACCTAATGTCATACTCCAGTACCTTAGATCTGCATTCAGACATTTACTGTTGTATGACCTCGCACCACACATGAGCATGTGCGACTGTGGTGCATTGTGTTTTTTATTTTTTTTCTTCTTCTTGTTTTACCCTATGGTCACACATGAGACTTGCCGGATATAAACACTACTTCGCCCACAATGCACCACACAGGGAGTTATTAACTTAGTGTTATATGTAGATTATAACAATGATATAAGCAGTTACTTTATGTTGAGAGCTGTACTTTTAAAGCAAGCCCTGGAATATCATTTATTCATGGTGATCGCAATATAAATATATAAATCAATGGTCATTAAAGAACAAAACATTATAGGTTAACTTGAACAGGGCACAGGCAGATAATAGGCCAGTGTAATAATGAGGCCCCGTTCCCATAGCACTATCCACAAACTTCAATAGGACACCTGTGTTTGCATAAATACCTCTCTCTTTATGACATCTTCATGTACAATCTATCGAATATACAAAAATAGGGCATATCCAACACTTTTTATAGTCTGTTCAGTCTACCCAAAGACCATAAATGTATACTGACAGAAATGCTACCCACAGAGCAGAGACCAGCGGGCCGCCACGCCTGCTACATTTTCCTCTTTTTGTTTATTTGACAGATTGTACATGAACATGCCATAAAGAGAGATGTATTTATGCAAATGCCTGTGTCCTATTGAAGTTTGTGGATAGCGCTATATATGGGGTGCGAGACCTCATTATTACACAGGCCTATTATCTACATATGGGATTTAACACTGGTTAAGTGGAAGGATTGATATTAACCTGTCCAGGCCTTTGGTATAGAGCAATATACAATAGTTATGTTTATTTATGCTGTAAAAATTAAGACATGAATATAAAGACATTATTCTGAGAAGGGGACAAGTTATAAAGACACTAAGCCTTAATATATTGTAATAGACAGCATGCACATCATCGGACAGTGTACACTTGGGTTTTAGATGTTTACTCCTGCCGCCCACCTTTTTTTTTTTTTTTTTTTGTTAATAATATCTAAGATCTGCAATGGTCTTTTTCACACGGCCTACTCGTGCGCTGAAAGCCAAACTTTTGTTTTCTTAAGAAAAGGAAAAAAATTTTAAACTTGAATTGTATTTAATGACATAGGAATAATAATGTAAATATGTCTATTTTTAAAAAGAAAATGTTTGATGCCTTTTTTTTCCATTTGATGTTTGAATGGCCAGTGCACAATAATGTATAAAAAAAGGAAAAAGACAAAAATCTTCTGGTCACATGCTTTGTTTTTCATACTGTCTCTGAGGAGAACACGTGTGCATTTCTGCTTTACAAGCTGTAGATCAGGAGAACATTGCTGAGAAATATCTAGAGATATCTCTGGTTACATTTATAAGGCATTTTTATTGAGTATATTTGCACCTTAATGTTTGCCCTATTAATGTTTATATAATACTTTATAGTGTAAGGAATTATTGCATTCAGTCATATGCAGTTTCTGCTACGAACATTCATGGCTGGTGCTTCATATCAGCACATGTGCAAAGGAAAGCACTTCTAGAATTTGGCAAACCTTCTGTTTTGCTTTGGCATTTCGCTATTTTAATGCTGATCATGGAACTGGAGCTCCCAGTTGTACAGGTGGCATTTGACATAGGAGGAAAGTACTTGTTTGCTCGAAATACACAGTAAACCCTACAAATGGGTCAAGAAACTAAATGTAAATGTCTTGGGGAGCATGCTCATTTAGCAGTAGCTTCATGCTGACAAAATCCTGTCTGCATGCGACTGCCAGTGATCGCACTATTATACAGTATAATTGTGTGATCACTGGTGGCCACATGAGGTTGTGGTTTCATGACATGCATCCGGACATATTAAAGGATTTGTCTCATCAAAGACATCCCTTTTTATATAATGGCTGTAATGGTTAACAACTGAAAGCTGCAGATCTGACTATATAACAGCTTATTATGCTTTAGCAAGCTCAGCCAATGGCCCTGATGGTGGCTGTCAGTGGCCATCCATGTAATACATGCACAGCTCAATTGAGTACTCCGCTCTGTGATGTTTATATGCCCTAACAGGAAATATGGATATAGGTTGTCCTGATAAAATGCTTGTT
Source organism: Leptodactylus fallax (assembly GCA_947044405.1). NCBI lineage: Eukaryota > Metazoa > Chordata > Amphibia > Anura > Leptodactylidae > Leptodactylus > Leptodactylus fallax. The sequence goes on along the minus strand of CAMRHE010000083.1, from coordinate 2,641,342 downwards.
GAAGAGATAAGATGGCATCCATAGACTGCTATGGACCTATACTGTACCTCTGTGTGCTTCCAACTTCTTACAGAAGGAAACTGAGGGGTTTTTTTCCCACAGTTTCATATGGAATCCTTGAGGAAGAAATCATGGCATGTCTTATCTTATACCATATTATAGTGGTATAAGGAAGCTTTGCTTCTTGGTTCCAGGGAGCTGGAGATATGGTGCTGCAAAATGCTAGCTCCATAAATGGTACTGCTGTAATAGGCTACAGATATAGCTGTGTGCATGAACCCTAAAACTCCCGAGCTGTGTCCAGTGTCCACAATGTTGATATATAAACAGGAAATCTATAGCCGTATGCTTCAGAGAGTAGAGGGAATGATAGACATTATAGCTGATTTAATCTTTATTTGCCATAAAAAATATTTGTGTGTACATATAGATATACACAGTGCTGTGCAAAAAATGCTGCAAAGTAAGAGTGCTTTAATAGTTTTACTTTTGTCAGTTAACAAAATGAAGTGAAGAAATGAGAAATCTAAATCATATCAATATTTGGTGTGACCACCCTTTGCCTTTACAACCGCATCAATTCTTCTAGACACACTTGCAGGCAGTTTTTAAAGAAACTCGGCAGGGAGGTTGTTTCCAATATCTTGGAGAACTAACCACAGATCTTCTGTGGATGTAGGCTTGCTCAGTTCCTTCGGTCTCTTCATGTAATCCCAGACAGACTGGACGATGATGAGGTCAGTGCTCTGTGGGGGCCATATCGTCACATCCAGGACAAAGGGTGGTCACGTCAAATGTTGGTATGTTTTAGATTTCTCTCTTGTTCATTCACTTCATAATTTATATCTGTCATTTAACATAATCAACACTTCTATTGTAGAAAGCATTCTTACATTGCAGCATTTGCTACACTTGCCTAAGACTTTTGCACAATACTGTGTGTGTATGTGTACATACTCTCACAGTGTTGCACAGGTGTATCTCAATAAATGAGAATATCTTTGAAACGTTTATTTCTTTCAGTAATTGAATTAAAAAAGTGACCTCAGATATATTCTAGATTCTTTACACACAGAGTGTTCTATTACAAGTGTTTTATTTCTGTAAATGTTGCTTATGTATTACAGGTAATGAAAACCCAAATCTAAGAAAATTTGAATATTGTAAAAAAGTTCAGTATTGTAAATTCAGTGTGTCACCTGCCAAGGTTTCCTAAACCTTTAAATGGTCCCTCAGTCTGGTTCAGTAGGACACATAATCATGGAAGACGCTGATTATGAATTGTATTACTGAATTACTGAAATGAATGAACGTTTCAAAAATATCCTAATTTATTGAGATGCACCTGTAGATATAGACATTTTTTTTTTTCTTATATGGGGAAAATACTTGTCATCGAATTAGGAAATAAAAACCTCCTCCCTATCCATTGACATCATGATGGTGTTTCCTTCCAGTACAGTGACGTCATGTTAACTCCTCACCTGAAATAAGCACAGGCACAGTGGGTGTAGAACATTGAAAAAGAAAAAAAAATACATTTGTTTTCATAAACACTATATTATTTTGAGCCATTCTAGGTAAATTTGAGTGGTTTCCTGCAGTATTACAAAGGTGTGCATGTTCCTCCTGTACATATTTCATGCGCTCTTTGGAACTGTAAATGGTTGTGTATTTGGTTATTGGATTTTTTTACGTTTATTATACTTTGTTAAGAATTATAACTGTACATTTTTAAAATGACGTTTTTATCTAAGTACTGAAGATAAAATATGGTTTATACAGAAATGCACAAAAAAAGCGAATAAAGAAAAATTTCCTTTCTTTTTTTCTCTTTTTTTTTTTTTTTCCCTTACAGGAAGTGTTTTGTTTATTTTTTTCTTTGTGTGTATAGACAAGTGTTCAACAGTCTCAGCTTTTAACAGTCAGAAGGTTATGAAGGATGGAACAGGTATTCACTTACAGAACTGAGACAAAGATTACATGTATAGATGTAAAATGTTTTGTATAAAGTAATTGGTGAGGTGACTGGTGCAAGGTTTCTATTATATGCACTATTATAAAGAGGAGAAAGATAATATCCTTAGGGTACATGCACACGACCAAGTGTACTGTCCAAGCAGAGCTTCATTACGATAATTATAGAGCAGGTCCTATCCTGCTCTGTGATATCGGAATGGTACAGAACCCCCCCATAGGAATGAATTAAACACTGAAGGGACGCTGATGTCATCTGAGTGTGAGCTGAGTGCCTTCCATTAAAAAATTTGCCTGCATACTTGGTTGTGTGTTTGATGCTTTAGGGTGGTTTTACATTAGTCATTACAGTTAACCCCTTAACGATCAATGTACATGTAAGTCATTGGTCACATGGGGATGTATGGAGGAGCTGAGCGCTCTCCCTACACAGCGGATGCTGAAACTGATCGCAGCTGTTAACACTTTAGATGCTGCGGTTAAACACTACCGTGGCATATAAAGTGCGCAGGCACCACCATCTTTTACTGATCGCCGCCCTCCAGAATGTCATCAGAGGGCTGCGATTGGTTGCCATGACAGCCGGGAACCTATTGAAAGCTCCCAGGCTTGTCATTACCATAGTAATGACATAGACAGCGTGTAATAGAAGTGAATGGATTTTACTATTCACAGCAATACATTAGTACTGCAGTGTATCGTATGAGCGATCAGACTCCAAAGGGTTCAAGGTCCCTAGGGGGTCTGAACATAAAAGTAAAAGGAGAAAAAAAAAAAAGTTTTTAAAAGGTATTAAAAAAACACCCCCCTTTCCCTAGATCACATATAACAATAAACAATTATAAACATAAAAACTTTAGGGATCCCCATGTTCAAAAATGCCCGAACTATTAAAATATAAAAATATTTATCCCATATGGTGAACCTTATAGTGGGGGGAAAAATGAAAATGGGGATTTTTTTTTTTTTTCCAACACTGCCTCCTAAAAAAAAAAAAAATTTAATAAAAAGTGATCAAACCATCAGAACTTCTCCCAAATGGTATCAATAAAAACATCTTGTTCCGCATAAAAAGACTCCATGCCCTGATCCATACTTGTAAAAAAGTTACAGGTGTCGGAATATGGCGACACAAATTTTTTTTTCTATTTTGCAGTATCTATTTATTTCTATTTTTTGAAAGGTATCAAAACATTACAAATACTATATACATTTGATATTGCTGTGATCGTACTGACCCACAGAATACAGGTAACATGTCATTTTTACCACATAGTGAACACCGTAAAAATAAACCCATATGAAATTGGAACAAATGCATTTTTTTTTTCCAATTCCACCAAATTCTGAATTTTTTTCCAGCTTTCCAGTACATGTAACTAAATATTGAATGGTGCCATTACAAAGCACAATTTGTCCCGCAAACAATAAGCCATCATGTGAATTGGAAAAAAAAATTATGGCTCTTGAAAGGTGGGTAGAAAAAAACGGATACACAAAAATGAAAATTGGCTCGGTCTTTAAGGGGTTAATGAGGTCTATTCGGCATTTTTGCAAAACATGGAAATGTACAACCCAGACATGAAAAGAAAGTAAATAGTGAAATATAAAACACACTTATACCATTTTTAGGTGATTTCTGTTTTTATTTTTACTCTGTTTGGAGAAACCCTAAGGCTAATGCTGAATGGCCATAAGGATATGGTGCAGGATTAAAACTTGGAGTGCAATGCCATTTTGCTTAAATCTACTATGTTAAAAATGTAAATTTCAGCGGGTTAACCGATGGCGAATCTGCAGAGGATTATGCTGCGTGTGTTTCCAGCCTAAGGCTAAGGGCGTGTTGCGGAAAAGCTGCTTTTTTGTTGCAGACAAATGCAACAAAAAAAGCAGCTTTTCCAGAACGTTAGGTTTCGCCTAAAGAAGTTTTCCTTTGTTATTAATAAAACTGTAAGGCCGGGGCCCCTTGTTGTGAAAACGCTGCATTTTGGCAGCGGCAGAGTTTTACTTTACCTGCAAAGTGGATGGGATTTTGGCTAATCCCATCCACACATTGCAGAAAAAAATATGAAGCGGAAATGCTGCAATTGTAAATTGCTAGATGTCAGTTATACCTACGGAAACGCTGGCAGTTTCCATATAGGTAAAATAGGGGCAGAAAGACCACAGAGGAAAACTCTACGGACTTTCTGTGAAAAATGCTTTGGAAAAAAGGCAATGCATTTTCTACCGTGGTCTTTCCCGCAGCATTTTTGGCTGCAGCTCGCTACGTGGGGCTTTAGCCCAATAGGGGTTTCCAGTTCTGTGATATTGATGACCTGTCAATATCGGACAGGTGGTAAAACCCAACAACTCCACCAATCAGCCCAGCCAAACACTGTGCTTCCTTCTCTGCCTACCAGGCACAGCGCCATTAGCTAGATCATAAATATTCAAGTCTTGGAAAACCCCTTTTAATCACAGTCTAATTGAAAAATTGTGCAACTTTCTAATAACTTGTGTTCCAGTTCCTCATCATTTCCAAGAATTGTATTTCTTGCTGTCGGCGGATGACAACTCTTTAAAGGAAATAAAGCCTTACATAACTAATCTTGCTCTCAGCTCAGAAACTGATCTACAGTCCCTGACAGAAGTTCTGTCGCTTATCCATGTTGTGTAATCAAAAGCTTACAACCTGACCTTAAATTCATCCATTGGTTTTAGAAATGACTCATATGAAAGCTGAAACCCTCCCAAATGATTTTTTGGTTAAGAAAATAAATTGACTTCACTGCTGAAATATTGATCATTTAATGAACACAGAAAGGTCAGATTTTGGCAAGACAAAAGTTTTGTCGCCTTGTCATATAATGCACCCAATCCTAGTTTAAAGCCTCACCTGTGCTCACTAATTGATCGGTTAATTAGTGGGTGTGTATAAAAAGAACTCCAGCACCCCAGACCTTCACTTGAACTGCAACTTCACCTCTGACAACATGCCAAAAATCAACCCTGCGACCAAAGCCTTGATTATCAAGAGGCTGAAGACCAGATCCACTGCAGAGGTGGCTGGCACCTTTAATGTGTCTCTGCGTCAAGTACAAAGAATTAAAAAAAGATTTGAACAGACTGGAGATGTTTTTGACAAGCCCAGGTCCGGCAGACCCCGCAAGACAACTGCTCAGGAGGAACATTTGTTGGTTAGAAAATCAAAAGCCAGCCCCTCTTCCACTGCCGCAGAGCTCCAACAGGCCTGGTCACCTCAAGTCCCTGTGTCAACTAGAACAGTTTGTAGGATTCTGTCTTGAAATGGCCTTCATGGTCGAATCAGTGCCCAGAAGCCAGCACTAAACAGAAGGCAATTAAAAAAACCTGTGGCATTTGCCAAGGCCCACAGCCTGCAAAACGGATGGACGCTGGAAAAGTGGCAGAAGGTGGATTTATCAGATGAATCTTCAGTTGAATTACACCACAGCAGCCGCAAATACTGTATGAGACCTACTGGAGCCCGTATGGATCCAAGATACACCCAGAAAACAGTTAAGTTTGGTGGTGGAAAGATCATGGTCTGGGGTTACATTCAGTATGGGGGTGCTAAACATTTGCAAGATGAAAGGCAATATCAATAGCCTAAAATATCAAGAAGTATTAGCTTCCTCTTACATTCCCAATCATAAAAGGGGTCAAATTTTGTAGCTGGATGGTGCTCCATCTCATACATCCATCTCTACATTAAAGTTCCTCAAGGCAAAGAAGATCAAGGTGCTCCAGGCCTGGCCAGCCCAGTCACCAGACATGAACATCATTGAGCATGTTTGGGGTAGGATGATAGAGGAAGCTTGGCAGACAAAACCAAAGAATCTTGATGAACTCTAGGAGGCATGTAAGACTGCATTCTTTGCTATTCCTGATGACTTCATCAATAAATTGTATGAATCATTGTTGAAACGCATGGATGCAGTCCTTCAAGCTCATGGAAGTCACACAAAATATTAAATATGGCTCTAATAGCACCACAACTTCATTCACCAATGTTAGGAAACATATCTTTGTTTTTGAACAGAATTATTGGTTTGTTTTTCAAATTACTTTGTGTGCGACAAAACTTTTGTCTTGACAAAATCTGACCTTTCTGTGTTCATTAAATGATCAATATTTCAGCAGTGACGCAAACTTATTTTCTTAACCAAAAAAATCATTTGGGAGGGTTTCAGCTTTCAAATGAGTCATTTCTAAAACCAATGGATGAATTTAAAGTCAGGTTATAAGCTTTTGATTCCACAACATGGATAAGCGACAGAACTTCTGTCGGACTGTAGTTGTATCCAGTCTAGACCATTCTCGATGAGCTAAACCGCTTGGTCTCTTGACTGAATTTAAAAGTAGATTAAAGAGGACCTTTCACCACCTCAACCAATTCCAACTCTTTCCATCCTTCAATAGGTTTGCTCCACTGATTCTGCCACAGTTGGAATAGATTAGTAACTATAGGTGACATTCGCATATTATTTATATTTGCCATTCTGCATCTGAAGAGGCAGTATAAAATAATGGCAAATCCAAGAACATTACCCACAGCTACTAACATATGTAACAGCAACCTCTTGTGTTTTGCTCAGAGAGCATTGTCTTTTTTGGATATAACTGTATCCTTTTCTCAACTGAGATCATAACTAGCTATATGCACAGTGTTTGCAGCCTCTTGAAGGGGGTTTCCAGCCCCAAAAGGATTTTTCATACTAATGACCTACCCACAGGATGATCAGACCCCTATGCACATATCAGCTGTTACATCAGTGGACAGGGAGTGCTGCAGTCCTTTCTATAGCATAGCAGTGATTCCAGGGAATTGTAGTGCCTATCCTGTTACTCAAATAGGTGCAGCCCGCACAGCTGATCAGACCTCCACAGATCACAAACTGATGACCTATTCTGTGGATAGGTCATCAGTTTGAAAAATTCCTTTTGGGGCAGGCAACCCCTTTAATGTAAACAAGATGATGTTCCCACTCTTTGACAGTAAATTCATGTCTTGAAAATGATGAGAAATTTTAACACAAAGTAGTTGTAAAACTATTTTTAAAGAGAGTAAATTTCATATACACAAAACAATAAAATCTCTTTAGACTGGTTAAGCTTGTAAGTTGCCTGCAATTTTGTCGCCTGGTTCTTGCCATACGACACACTACTGCCCAGTGAATGCAACATGTATGACCTGCTAGAGCATATTTTTGGATTTTCAGGATTACCCTTTAAGGATATACTGTGTGACCAGTGCCCAAATCAAGCTATACAAGAAAGTTGGAACCTATTTAAGAACTCATTTAATATAAACTTTATTTTATGGCTATTTATTTCTGTTTCAATAGCTCCTTCAGTACTTTCATGCCATCACCTATACATTTATGAAGCTGAATGAATGAACATTTCCAACATTTTTCATTTTGTTTTCAGCTTCTTTATGTGAAAATTGTCTACTACATCTAGATTCTTATAATGTAAAATGGAGGCTTTCATTGGCTACGTGGGGGACATGGTGACAGGCCAGTATAATACGTAAGTGCAGAATTGTGTGTATAATTGAGTCCTTTTGTATTTTTCTTTTGTGCCCTTAAAGGGGTTAAGCAAATAAATGTTATTGTTTAATTAAAAGTTATAGTTTTCCATATTCTATACTTTCTATATCAATTCCTCACGGTTTGGGTTCCTAGATCTCTGCTTGCTGTCTGCTTACTTCTCTTTTCTTCCCATAGATAAAAATCAGTCCATGGTCATGTGACGACAAACAAGTTGCACAGTGTTACCAGGCAGATGTCTGATTACTGAGCTGTGATTGTAACAAGTTGTGCACCTGTGTATCCATCACATGACCACGGACTGATTCTTATCCACTGAGAATAAACAGAATGAATGACAGCAAGCAGAGATCTAGAAAACAGTCAGACATTGATACAGAAAGTATATTGGAAAATTGTACAACTTTTCATTACACAAACTAACATTTATCTGCTGTAACTGGCAACCCTTTTAACTTCATAGAGCTGTGAATTTACAGTCTTTAAAAGCAGGTATTTGATTTTGGACAGACTTATCATGGGCAGTCTCGCTGGTGGAATCGTTGGTATGGGTGTAGGAATTGCTATATAAATCAACATATAGTTGTTTTTATAATGTGGATAAGAGTGAATGTTTGGGATACTCCAGTGTGCTGGCAAGAAACATGCTCTACTGTGCAAGATGGCATGAAAGTGTACAACAGAGGTCCCCAACATTTTGTATATTGTGAGCCAATTTCAATTTTGAGTGATGGTGAACTACATTCAGTATACAATAAATGGAGGCCAGGCAAATCAAACAGAGAAATAAAAACATAAAATTTGATGTTGTGATATGCCTGCAATATTGTCAGGATACATATATTGTAACCAGGTCTTATGCCAATGACAAGCCACACAGCTGGGTCTCACAAGCCATATGTGGCTCCCAAAGCACTGATTGGGAAAGGGTGATGATAATTTAGATGGAGATTAAGGTCTGGAAATAATGGATTCTTTTGCCTTGTTGGATCAGCTTTTAATGATAAAGGATTAAGCAGTCAAGAAATACAAACCTAGACTTAGAGAACCTCCCACATAATCATGCAGATTGCCTGTGGACACTAAAGAAGCAATCCCCTTGAAGCACAGATTGAAGTTTTATGTTATTCTGGGAGCATTATGAAAAGACCAAGTTCACTGTAAGGTCTGCTTAGATCAGATGAAGGTAAAAACAGACAACAGTCAGCAACCAAAGGTGTGAATGGATGCAATTACATGGCAAGCAGAGCCTAAGAATCCTGTATTTGGGACCATAGACTGACTGTGTGCCACAGTATGGTATCTCCCTTCTCCACTATAAGCAATATGGAGCCCCATAGATTTCTATGAATGTGTTGTTATGCTTCTATATGAGAGGTCCTTTTATGAACCCATGTGCGTGACACCTAAGGGAGGATTTTCAGAAAGGGGTTTCTCAGCACTCTAACTTTAACCAACTACAGTGCACTATGCACGCAAGCCTAGCAACACATATGGGAGAAAACAGATTCTGGAGTGCGTTAGTGGGGTTGTCATGACTCTTTAACATGATGAAGTATTCCAGGGCAGTTGGAATTCAATCTCTAGTCCCCACTGTACCTGAGCAATCAGTGCAGTTGGTTTCAGCACCCAATATGATAATTAGGCTGTCTGTCAGATAGGTGGTGCCATGATGACTGCTCCAGCACAGGACTGCCCACCTGACAGCCTAAATAGCATATCAGGTGCTGAAACTAACAAATTATTGCTCAAGAATGGTGAAAACTAGAGCATACATTCCAAGTCTGCTGGAATCAATGGAGAGAAGCCTATTAAGGGATGCAAAGAGATGGAGTTAGTATACATTCTGTGGTGGAGGACCATTCACCAGCTCCTCTGTGTACAATCCTTGTCACCAAGATATAATAAATCAGCCCCATATACAAACTGTTGGAGCTACTAATCCCCCCCCAATATACTAAGGTCTTCCCACAGGAGGTGTGTTTAAAATAATCAATCCTAGCAAATGATGTAAAAATATGGCCTTTATATAACTTGCCCAGCTTGTCACATGTAACAATATTAACATAAATCACAATAAAGAAAACACTAACAAAACAGGATCCAACTAATTCACATAAAGCCAATAATATATATTTAAAAAAAAAAGCTTTATTTATACAGGAAAACATTAGAAGAACAAAGCAAAACTAAAAAAGAAAAAAAAAAGTTATTGAATATGAAATCAGAAAATCTGTTATGTCCAGAATCCATAAGGCTAAGACAAAAATAAAGTGAAATACGTGCGTAAGGTTATCTGATTCTCATCCTCTTCTGCACAATGCAGAAGCCATGATATTGCTTAATAAGTTTGTAGGTCAGAGCATTGGTTGAATATTGGGGTCACCTGGCATAACACCTGTTGACCTTCCCACATTGTATAGCAGTTTGATATGTTCTGGCCATTAGAACTTATCCTTCCTCTCTTCATTGGGATGAAGTACTGTATTAAAGGATCACTTGTCTAACTATTTAAAATATACATATAAACATGCCACTGCCAGCACATGCCTTTTACACAAGATAATTTCTTTTCCAAAGATGTTGACCCTTTCATTAGCAATATTCCAAATCATAAAAGTGCAATATTGAGCTGTTACATGGACAATAAGGACTGTGGATAATTTACATAATTACAAATACAAGTTGGAGCACCGCAGTCTGCTCCACCTGCATCAAATGAAGACAGCACAAAAAAAGGTTTCACTGTAAGTTAATCTAGAAGATGACATGCCGCGGACAATGTAAAGTGTCTGTACAGATATATTGATGGCCCCCAGCATAGGTTACATCATAAAAACAAATTACAGGTCAATAAAATTAAGTAAAATGTTCAACCCTTTACAGAGACAGCCTGACTCAGAGATGCACCTCTCGTCTGAGTATCCAAGCTACAAATCTCCTTTGAGTAGGGTAGAGGAAATGACCACATTACACAGAGTATAAATTAGGCCTTCTCTAGCTTTAAATGATATATTTTTAATTCTACGCAGTTATCCAGAGGCATACTAAAATTCAATATGATTTTATGGGTTACATGAATTCTTATGGATCTATTCGGAGAAGACCTGTAGGTTGCTACACTTTTACCACAGGACTCCGAGGGATATTTTTTTTTAAATAAAATAAAAATAAAAACAATGGATGCAGCTACTGTGTGCATTTATGCATTTTTCATCCCGAAAGTCTCCTGTGATGCATAGACCATGTAGAGAAATCCATCCTCATCTTTTTCCCGCTCATAAACCTCAGAAATAGGCGTGGATACGCTCACCATACTGTGGCCATTCACAAGAAGGAAGAAAGCTTGGTTGGCGTTCAGCTGTAGACGTCTCCTGCAATATCATGAAAAAGAGCAAAGTCAAAACCCATATAAGATCTGGATCACCGTGGTAAGAACAGACCATTCTTTTTGAGCTGCACCACTACTGTTTTTTTTTTTTTTTTTAAACTGTTTTTAAAGTGGTTTCCCATGATAACTTGCAGATCAGTGATGCTCAGAACCTGACTGATTGGGAGAATGGGAAACTCTTGTGGTGGTCAAGCAGCAAGTGCACATCTCCATTCAAGCGCTGCACTTCAACCATATCCGGCACTCCCATCGAAATGAATGGGAGCGGTGCATGTGCTTTTTGAACAACACTCTCCTCCTCCACTGTGTCTGTGCGCCTTTCTGGAGTTGAGAGTGGTACTATGTATGAAAAAAATGGTTAAATGGTCCTCTGGGTGCCACCATTTTATGGGCAGGTTGTCCATCAATTGTAATAAAAAGGCACATAGAGAAAAAGCACACTGCTGGGTAAATGACACTACAATAACATATAGACACAGAGAAAAAGTTTATTTAAAGTGGCCAACCCCTTTAAGATACAGCTAAAAAACATGAACACTATTTTCTTGACGAAAAAAAAAGCAGATCCTTCATCTATTTGTCATACCATGTCTCATTCTGCAAATATAGTTGAATCTGTACTTCACATTTGTAAAAATTACATGTCATAATCAACAACATAGCATAATAACTATAAAGCATTAGACAAAAAAAACAATACACCTCCATACAAATGTAATCCTTTGCACCAAATGGCGCAGAAGTACCTGTGATTCCAATATCTAGATCCAGCCTTGTCAAGGCAACACAGATTATGATTTTTTTTTTTTTTTCAATCGGTACTTGTGCATCATTCGGTGCTTACATTTGTTTGGCGTCATTGCAAATATTCTTTATACTGCCTTTGTTCTGAGTGTATTTTACTAGCATTTTGAGTGATACAAAGAGGCTATAACAATCAAGGCTTTATTCACATGCTTGCAATTTATGTATGCCTTGTGCATTTGTCACAGGCAGCATACATATCCATTTATTTCAATGTATTAGACGGTTTAGTTTTTTTTCATGGACTGTTTTTTTTTTTTTTTTTTGCTGCTTGCAGGACTGTTCTGTCCGCCTATTTTAAGCGGAATGGGGGACGGAGTCCCCAAACGCTAGTGTGAACCAACCCTTAGTCACTAACAGACTAGATAGCCTTATACTGCCACAGATTTCAACTGTAACTCATTTTATACTAATAGAGAGTTAAATAGGATATTACAGTATTTACAAAAATGTTCGCTGAACACCTCCCTGCAGAAAGACACTGCAGGGAAATTATTAAGACTGGTGTTATTACTCAGTCAGTTTCAAAGACTGACTGGCGTTTGACACGCCTTCATTATCAAGAGGTTTCAGGCTCTTAATAAATAAGGTGCATTCCACTGTGTCAAAGTGGAAATATACACCGGTCAGGAACTGGCGTAGATTTTCTATATGACTCACTACCCTTTTCTGTAGTGAGTTATAATAAATGTCTGGCTGAGGTTTCGCCATCCTGATTCACCCACATTCGCAAAAAGTGGTGAGCAAAACCACAGAACGGTGAATGGGGGGCATGCTTAGCAAAAAAAAAAAAATGGGCTGTACGTCAAAGATGTGCCACAGTACCCCCTTTGTCACCTAACTCTAGATTTATACCTTCTATGCGGTGATGACATATGACGTAATTAGAGATGAGCAAAGTTTTCAAAAATTCGATTCGGCAACTTCACCGAATTTTCCGATATGATTCTATTCGATCCGAATTAAATCGCGGTGAATTGCGTAAAAAAAAACCAAATAGCTATTTCCTGGCTGCAGAAAGCCGGGTGGGTGGCAAAATGGCGTAAGCCCTTGGATGCTGCGGTCATCTTTGACCCCTGCATCCAAGGTGTTAAAACCCCGATCGGTTATGGAGCAGTGTGTTAGCTGTCAGTTACAGGGGGTTAAAGGGCTGTAACATTACAGGGCGGGCTGGCTGGCTGCTGATTGGCTGCACGCATGGCATTGTGGGTGATCCCGCATTCACAGAGTTCCTTGCCCCATGTCCTAACATGTGCAGCAGCCACTTAAAAATAAAAATGTGATTAGTAATATTTCCTGAAATTTGGATCAACTTCCACTTCGTCAGCTTCGATTCGCTTATCTCTAGACATAATACATTACTGTAAGGGTACAGCAAAAACCTATTACTGAGAAAAGGATTTATAGCCCTGGAATTAAATAGGATTAACAAAACCCTAGTCCCATATTAAGGGTGTGCGTAGAGTTGTATCTTACCGGATAATTTTGATAAGTTCACTCATATTAACATGATCTGGGACAAGGAATTTGGTTTTATCCAGCACTGGCAGCTGCTTCTCTCCCTTGTACCTCTCGATAATCACCTGTAGAAAAAGGTGAGAGAGGACATCAACATACTTTAGGGGAAAGACCTTTTATACCACACCTACCTGTGTGACTGCTGTTACAGCCTTTGGTTCCGTTTTTAAAGTGTTTGCAGGATGTTTTGTCACAGCGGTTTCCGCTGTAGCCATTAAAAGACAGAGCCATTCCTTTTGGCCACTACTAACATGGTTTTTTTTCTCCCTTTTTTAAAAATGCATTAAAAACACTTTGGAAATATACATGTAAAAGCATGTGTTTTTTTTAAAAAGGTGTGGTTGTTATTAACTAAAAAAGGAAAAACACCTGTGTCCCTAGATAAAGAAGCTTGTGTTTTTCCCAATGTTTTTTAATGGGTTTGACAACAACAAAAAAAAAAGTGTGACTGCAGCCTTAAACTGACCAATGAGGACCAGTAGCACACCTTGCGAACTCCCCACAAAGTTCAGACTGTCACTGTCATAACCTGTGCTATACAGTGCAATATTTATTAATACTTGTTACTTCTGATTAAGGAAGAATTATTTGGAGCCCTGTAAATTGTCGGTTGTTGAGCTATTTGTGGAAATTTTCACTGTCTGCAATCGACTCTGTTCAGTACCCAATGCAAATGGGACAATGATGTCACTGAGGAAAGGACCAATAATAGGAGAAGAAAATGTTAAAGGGAATCTGTCAGTTCAATCTGGGACACTAAACCACCCACAGGTTTAGTGTCCCAGATCGCCCTGTTGTAATGAAATCTGCAGGCGCATTAAAAATTAAAAACCTTTATACTTACCTAGAGAAGGGTCCGGTCGACGCTGTTCCACGAGAACAGTCCGGCTTATTTATGAGGCGCTCCTCCTAGCGCCTGCGCTGTTCTTCAGTGAAGCCAAAGATGGACACCCCGGCTTCACTGTGCAATTGCCGGAGGTATGGGACATGCAAACTGAAGCCGAGGTGTTCTCCTCTGGCTTCATTGAAGAACTGCACAGGCGCGGGGAGTACAGCGGCAGGGTGAGTAGAAAGCTTTTTTTTTATTTTTAATGTGGCCATGGATTGCGTTATAACAGGGTGATTTGGGACACTAAACCCCAGGTCCATATGAACGTGTGGGTGGTTTAGTGTCTCAAATTGCACTGACAGATTTAAGTATATTCAGTGTTGCATAAATCAGTCATATGACTGGGTGGATTGCTGGAGGAAAAGCCATCTGGAGAGGCATGAAACGTGATCTCCCCAGGCTCAGCTGGCTCTGTATAAGTCCTTTCCTGTGCCCCCTCCTTTTTCTCTTGCTGTGGATGATGGAGTCCTAAGAAGGGGTTTGTGAGATGCTGCACATCATACGTTTAAAGGGACACTAACCGCACTGTCTGCCTGATAAAATGGAGCAGTTTTATAAAGTGGTTGATATCCATCACTTAGAAAGTATATGTCTTTGGAGGTCTCTGCACTTCCTGTCACAGTACAGTCAGCCTCAGTAGGGAAGGGCTGATAACAGGGAATGCTAGATTACTCTCAACTCTTTGTTATCCAGTGACACATCTCCTGCTCCTCTATAGCTTTACAAGGAAGATGTAAAAGCTATAAATCTTATATTAAATTTTACACATTTACCCAGATGTGGTTTTAACTGTTTTGAAATGGTCCTCTCCAGATCTTGCAGTTTACTGGCACTGTACAAAAACATTACAGCGTACAAGCACTGTACAGCTGCATCACTTTGTTTTCTAATGTAGATTTTCATGTTTGATCACAGAAGGGATCTGTGGAAATCACTTACCGGGATTTTGGTTGGATGTTGCTCTCTGATCACTCTTACATCTTCTACTCTTTGCTCTAGGTAGAAGAAGATAAAAAAAAAAAAAGTCAGACCATGCATACAAAGGTTGAAAACTTTCAATGTTTACCAGCGGTGCAGACTTCTTCACTTAGGAGATTATGGGATAGAGACGTGATTTTCACTCCCACTCCGCCACCTCGGTCATAGAGTTCAGATGTCACATAGTAACAGGTGCTGTATCATTACAGACCTAGCATCCTCAAGTTACCTGCCTTGCATCTGCCACCTCTCTTCCTGCATTACACATAATGTTGTCACCACTCACATCAACTTGTAAAGCTAAACAGAGGTAATGGAATGTGGACAGTTTTTCCCCCATGAATAGTGAATGCGGGGAAATATTGCATATTTGATTGCCCTGCATGTAGACTGCCCTTATACCGATAGTAACTTGTAATACTAGAACGTTAAGTAGTATAATGGATGGGGCAGATTTCTTAGATCCATTTATTTTTTAAACGCGTAGATCTACCAATGATCCATGACTATAAAATTATTAAATGTTTCCATTCACTTGCAGCAAGCAGAGATCTTGAAACTGAGTAATTTATACACTGGTCTTCATGATCCCAACGCTGTAGATTAGCCAAATTTAGGACAAGATGCTGGCCTAGTCACATAGCAAGCTCATTATCTGGTGGGCTGTGCACTTAACTGACATCTATATCATAGCTGATATAGATTTCAGGCATCATTTATGCCAGAAAACGGGTGTGTTGGATGATGAATCTAGCAGGGCCAATGGCCCTAAAAAGCCAAGCCCAAACCTGCCCAACCTCATATGAAATTAAGAGTCACTGTGTGTAATATTCCCTGTTTATGCAGCAAGGCTCCATGGTCTCTGCAGACATTGACGGCAATTCTCTGGCAAGACTTGCCTCTTACATTAGCACTAAGGCACTTTAACCTTCTTTACAGCATGTTAGGATTCCCTTGAGGTTTTTATCATCATCTATACAGCAATTACAAAAAAGCCTTCGCTATGAGGAGAGAATGGCTCAACCGCAGTAAAATGCACTCCAGCCTATTACTATTTCAGAATGGTCAATGTCATTGTGTGGAGCCGCTGACTAGTAGCATCCAGTCTAGGGCTATATAACGTAATGATTTTCATTTTTATTTTGTTTCTGAATCAATATAAGAGAGCTTTTATTTTATATCTGGGACAAGTATTTTTGGATGGCATCATTTTGGAGTATATATGGTTTTTATATTCGCTTTTCTTAATGTTTTGGAGCAAACTTAATTAATAAAAGTACAATTCTAATTTTCTTATTTTACAAAATGAAACCTCTGAATTTTATCACTTTTCATTGCAGGAGCTGTGTGAGGACTCCTTGTGTGTGGGGGAAACTTTAGTTATTTGTACTTTTAGGTTACCTATGACTGTTCACCTTTTTATTGTTGGGGCATATGATGACCAGAAAACATAATTTCTGGCATAAGCAATTATATATTTTAATAGTTTGAACTTTTACAGATGCAACGATGCCAATAAAGTTATTTATTTTTTCATGACAAAATGTAAAGGGGGGGGGGGGGTTGAACTTTTAATATTTTTGGTTATTTTTCAGCCACAAGGGAACTTTAATATAATCACCAAGTAGTTTTTACAAAATACTGCGATAGTTTTGTATTTTAGTATATTATACAATAGTATGTTGTAACCTTAGCACCCCCTCTGCACCCACTAACTTCCTGGACCTTGTGATAGTATTGATCACAACTTTGATTCCATCAAACTGAACACTCAAAAGCTATCTATTACTCTGCCATTGAGAGGTGGGGGGTGCTGGCTGTATAATGCTCCCAAGACTGGAGCTGGCAATGGTTTGCTGGAACTGTTTAATTCCTCCAAGTGGTATTACGGTGCAGGAAGGGATCAATTGAATTCTGCAACTTTTACATTGTATCTCTATGTTTAAAGTATGCAGAAGCAGCTGCAATAAGCAGAAACTCCCATTATATAGTGTATGGAGCTGTCCAGATTTACTAATTGTGGTTATGATTAGACACTGGCATAAACATGGCCGATCTTTGGCACAATGTGGTACAGGGTGGCGCATCTAGTTTGGGCCAAAAAATTTTTTAACTTGCTAAACGTGGGTGAGAATTCCCTTAAAAAGAGGTGCAGCTTAAATGTGCCAGAATTTTGTCAAAAAATTCTGGCTCAAAGTAAGTCAACAAAAAGGTGGTATAAATGTAGACTAGACAGCCTAAAAATGCATCAGATTTATCATCCAGCATAAGGCACGGTTCACACTACTGTTGATGTCCGTTCTGATAGTGTCCGTTAAAAAAAAACAAAAAAAACGGACACCTATCATAACAGACATTAACGGTCACTGATGTTAATGTGTCCGTTTTTTTAACTGATCCAATTAATGGAGTAGTTAAAAAAAACAAACAAAAAAACAGCATTAGAGTCTGTTTTTTAAAGCTGTCCGTTTTTTTTTTTTTGTTTTCTGAGCATGTGCAGAAACAAAACTGACATAAAATAATGGACCGTAACTGATGGCTATCAGTTACTGTCCGTTACCCATAGACTTTAATGTTAAAAACATAAACGGACACTTGCTGTCCTTCAAGAATCCGTTATTTCAAACGGACAAAAAAGTGCTGCATGTAGGATTTTTTTTGTCCGCGAAAAAAAAACGGACTTCTGACGGGTTGGGTGTAAATGGGCACAAACAGACAATATAAAAACCCATTGAAATGAATGGAAATTTTAATGGATTTCTGACTGTTCAGCTAGTGTTCGATGCTAAAATCTTGTAATGGACAATAGCAACGGAAACTACTGACGGTCACCAACGTAGAGTGAACGCCCACTAAGTCACTAATAAATCTGGTATATTTTCAGCCTGCCTGTTTAAGTTTACACTGTCTAATAGTAAATCTGGGCCACTGTGCTAGTTCCAGCAACCTAAACTCCTGATATCAGCTGATTAGTGGGGGTGCCAGCTGTCGAACCCCACCAATCAGATACAGACCTATCCTAAGAATAAGGCTAGCCATACAAAAAACACCTCCATGACGCCACACAGTGCTTCAATGGTAGGATTGTTTTGTGTGAATGATCCACAAACAATTTGACTACCCAAGAGGGACTGTTTAGAAAAAAATTTGCTCCAAGTCTGTGCAAATTAGCAAGATCATTTGCCAAACTGTTTTGTTATTAGCCGACTGATGGCCAAAAATTTCAACACAATTTTTTTGGCAGGCAAAAGTCTGCCGTTTGCCACCAAGAACAATTGTCTGCGATATTTTTTTAAAATTATTATCACCCAAAATCAGGCATTTTGGCTGAATAACATCAAATATGTATGAAAAATATTCAGTTATCAATATCTAAATCCTGGAAAATCCCTTTAGGCTGGGGAAACCCTACGCATACTCCCAGTGGGTTATGCAATACATAGGTTGAAAGCAGCTGAAGATCTACAGTGATTACTGAAATTTGGTGGTTTTTGTGGTGGCTTTCAGGAGAAACCTCTCCACTGCTTGCACCCTCATACTGAAAGTTAATTCAAAAGGAGTCTGTCAGATTAAGTAATGTAAAGTTAATCATCTTTAAGCTGAAGCCCCAGAAAACACAAAGTGAATGAGATTCTGGTACAAAAAAAAAAAAATCCGCACAACAAAAGCTGCATTTTCAAAAACGCACGCAGTTTTTTTTTGAAAAGCACAGCATGTTAATTATATCTGCAGTAATGCTGGCGTTTTCCGTATAGGTATAATAAGAGCAGAGAACGCAATGAAAAATCTGTGATGCGTTTCTGCTGCAGCACATATATATATATATATATATATATATATATATATATATATATATATGTATGTATGTATGTGTGTGTGTGTATATATATATATATATATATATATATATATATATATATATATATATATATATATATATATAATTTGCTGTGTTTCGCTACATGTGGCCTTATGAGCCCTATATGGATATCAGCCTCCAAATGCTTTGAGAATGGACCCAATTTGTCTGCAGATAGTTGTGATAGAAGCAGAAGCTCAGTATGTTATTCACTGTTAGAGGGCTGAGCAGTAAGTTTAAAGAATGCTCAAACCGCTTGCGATTATTTGTAGGTAAATCTGACAAGTCAGGTCCACCCCAATACATTTAAGGCTGATTTTCATATCCATAAAAAGATGATTATCTCTATATTGGTTCATATGTGTCTGCTCCTACACAGCACTATTATTGGTTTTTGAAGCATTTTAGTTCTGATAGAATTTACTTAAGCTTCTTGTATAGTCTATACATAAGGGAATTTCTTTAAGGGATTGCACAAGGCCTGAGGGTAATTGATACTGATGACCTATCCACAGGTGCAGTTCCAGGTACCACTGCTACAATGTATGGACTAGAAGCTGTATACATTGTATGGAGCTCCGTACACTGTAGTGGTTGCACCTGCAACTGCAACCCTGCTCCCTATTCACTTGAATCGAAGGGCTGTTTCCGACCATATACCTAAAATATGACTTCTAGCAGCCGAAACGCATGATTGGGATGGGTTCCAGTCTCTGACCAAGACAGATCTGATACTCATGACCTATTCTCTGGATAGGCCATCAGTATCAGTTGTCTTCAGGTCCTGGACAATCCTTTTAACTGTCAACTACTGTAATATACCTTTAGAAGGAGGAGTATTAAATACCCCTGTGGTATACAAGGTTAGAGTAGACACACCTGAGGGTAGTAGGAGAAAGTCTGCTGCGTAATAATGGTGCCAACTTTCACTTTCTATATGATAAGTCTGGCTGGAAAATGCTGACATCTGCACATGGTATCTAACTATATATATTACCTCACAGACCATCTTAGAGCAGATAATCTCTATTATTAACAAGGTGTCTAGGCACTCCTCCCCTATTATAATAGCTCCTCTATAGGTGTACATGTGGGAACCAACACGTGACCTTAATACTAGGCTCCACATGTACATGTATCCCATGATATGTGAGCTGTGGTAATTATCACTAGGATAAGCGATTGCAGAATGTGGAATCACATGTACACATGTGATGTCAAAGGTCACAATGCAATTTAGTAAGTGCGTTTACACTCCATTGCACTAGACTGTATAGATACAAATGGTTTCATTGTGATCAATATTGCTAAGTCTTATTAAACTAGTCACCAGGACAAGCCCCTAATTCTCTACCTACTGAACACCCTCCTAAAATGTCCAGCAGGCCTGTTTTTCAGATTTGCCCTTCCCACATATGAATCATGTCAGCCAATCAGCATAATCCAGTGGAGTCACATGACACTTTGCAGCAGTTCTTACTATTCTTCCTAAGTGAAACTTTCTCTTCCTTCCACTTCACAAATGACACTGTATATCTGTATGTTACATTAATATGGTATATTGTCAGAATTTCAGAGTCAAATTGAAAATGGAATCCAGGGGTGAAGTGTAAAAACAACTGCTTATGGAAAAGCAATTTCCCCTTTAAATATTGCAAGCAGTCATAAAGGAGAAGTTCAGCCTGTGACCCTCTCCTGGCCCAGCCATCCTATCTGCCTGTGATTACCGAGACCAGTTGTTATGCAATTACCATGGCTGATCGACAAGGATAATTTCCCTGTTACAAGGAGGCGGCTAATTGGGAAACATGTCTTGTACACTGCGTCCTTTGTCTTTTTAAGTAAATGCATCATTTTTCCTGAATGGGGCTGAGCTGCCAGCATCAGTGTTTGCCCTTATTAAACCCACAGCAGCTTCAGCCTTCACACCATGGAGTATAGCCAAATATGACAGAGTGACACTGAGAAGCTCACTTCCTGCGTGTGACCTGTAAACAGCAAGCTATGGTGTATTGGGCGACAAAGAAACCTGCACTAGAATCCTGCAATGATGACTTCATCCTCAGCACAGTGCAACAGATGATAATTCAACACACCACTGACCAAAGGCCCAACCTGCTGCAGTACATATCTACTGCAAGCATATATTAGACATATGGGAAAGAGGGTGATGCTCTACTTGTAAACAGAAAAACCAGACACCAGAATCCATAGCACAGATCGTATTCCTAAGTGGGGGGTGGGGGCTTCTCTGGGGTCTTGTTACCGGGCCATAGTCATCAACAACTTATAACACATAAGGACACACAAAGAGCATTATACGGCCAGAAAGCAGCCCAGCCTAAATTCTGCAGACCAGGGACTGACCTAGAAAATACCGAGCAGCACTGAAGCCAAATCCTGATCTTGCTACCAATGATTTATGTAGTACTATTGTAGCTGCAGTCACCCTCTTCCCTTAACAATGACATTAGCCCCAAGGATCTGGGTATGGGAATGTTATAAGCCGGGTAATGATGGGCTGTAATATAAGGAAGGACAGCCGCTACTGTCTTGTGTATTACGCAGGGACCACCCCCACGTCCCTGCAGTGCCTCCTCTCCAGTACAGATGATTTCATACTGCCCCTCCCCACTCCAGTTGCCCTTTAATTCCACTACTGTTATTATAATGCAGGGCTCAGCCTGGCTGTGGCCTGGCCTGTACATCCCTCCCCACTCCTGATTTTCAACTGTTTTGGGGTCATTAAGATGGAAATGAGATCATAAACTCCTGCAGCCAGATACACGTTCAGGAAAGATATGAAGGAATTATACACAGTAGCCTGACCAGATGTAAAAGCAGGAAATAGGAGGCATTAACTCTTCTACTGCCAGAAGACATATTCTACGGTGCTATACAGTAGAAGTAGAACAGCTTTTTTATTAACTATTTAATCAACCTGGCCCCACCTACAAGGCTGCATATAACAGGTAGCCTTAGAGCGGGATACCAAGTAACAAAGAAAGGATGACCACCATCATCCGAAGCCCATCATTTTACCTATATCTATCTATATATTATACAACCAGTCCACAGACAGGTATACAGTAACAAGTATCAACTACACACCCACACCGAAATATAGAAGAGATAATACGATAAACCTATCTGCCAGAAAAGGGATTCTACGCCTAGCAGGATCGTCCGTTATTAACTATTTCAGCACTCTGGACATAACCTAACAGTCCATATGCCATGTGGCCCTATACATGAGCCCCTGCAGCCACCTCCCCGATTTAAAGGGTTCCATCAACTTACCAAGTGTCCTCCTCTGCTTGAAGGTCTTCTCTGACGGCATCTCTGTATACCTGTTAAGAACTGAAATCCTAAATCCAAGCTGCTGTCCGTGTCTTGTTGCCTCCTCCTCTCTTGTGCAGTCTGCTAAGCCTGCCTAGACCATGCAAAACAAAACACTGGGTGCTGACGTCAGTGTACACGTCACACGGGAGCCTCCCGCCTCCATGTTAAGTGTGGCAAGAACTGTCGGTCACGTGAGAATAACTAAGTAACATTCCACCTGCAACGTGGACGTGACCAGACGATGACAAAGTCTCTGGACAAAACAGCTTGTGCTCAGTGTGTGCCAGGCAGATAATACAGTGAGGATGTGCTGTCCTGCTCACACTTTATAAGAGTGTCAGCCCTGCAGGCCAGATAACCAGCACATATGTGCATTGATCTGAGAGTCATAGCCTCTTCTGTCTTTTCTTAAAGGGGTTTTCCCATAATGATTATAAAAGTAACTGGAGGCTGGGATTGGGTAAAGTTAAAAAGTAAAGATATCTACACCATTCATCCAATAAGGCGGTGCACCCCTGTACCCTTAGGCAGGAGTTCAGGCAACCAATGCGTCCATCACTGGCTTCAGAAGTGACGTTTTTCAATTATGCCAGGAAACCCGTTTAAGAAAAAGGATTGACAAGCAATGGCTCCATTACAACACCCTCAGTAGCTATCTACAATGTTTACATTCCCTATTGCTGCTAAGGCTAGGTTCACACCTGCGTCCAGTCACTGTTCAGGGACTCCGTTCCCAAATCCGCTTTTTAAGCGGATTGGGTTTTCATTTTTGGGTCCCCAAGCGGACCCAAAAAACGGAAACCCGAATGCAGGTGTGAACCTAGCGTAAGCTAGACAGAGATGTATATATATATTTATTTATTTATAGTCCTGCAATTCAGTTACATGGTGGATGCCAGAAGGGGCCCGTCAAGGCCAATATCATTAGTAAAAAAATCTTCAGAACTTCACTATAAGTTTATGCATATAGAGGTCTATTTGTACAGAAATTAAATCCAGATATCTCCATGGCACAAAAAGTGTAATAACATGGCTCCTATAGACGGAATATGATACATAGGCATGAAAAGTGTAATCACATGGCTCCTATAGACAGAATCTGATACATGGGCACGAAAAGTGTAATCACATGGCTCCTATAGATAGAATATGATACATGGGGCACGAAAAGTGTAATCACATGGCTCCTATAGACAGAATCTGATACATGGGGCACAAAAAGTGTAATCACATGGCTCCTATAAACAGAATATGATACATGGGCACGAAAAGTGTAATCACATGGCTCCTATAGATAAAATATGATACATGGGGGCACGAAAAGTGTAATCACATGGCTCCTATAGCTAGAATATGATACATGGGGTACAAAGAGTGTAATCACATGGCTCCTATAGACGGAATATGATACATAGGCATGAAAAGTGTAATCACATGGCTCCTATAGACGGAATATGATACATGGGCACGAAAAGTGTAATCACATGGCTCCTATAGACAGAATATGATACATGGGAACGAAAAGTGTAATCACATGGCTCCTATAGACAGAATATGATCTGGGGCACGAAAAGTGTAATATGGCTCCTATACACAGAATATGATACATGGGGCACAAAAAGTGTAATCATATGGCTCCTATAGACAGAATATGATACATAACACATGCAAAATGTAATCGCATGGCTCCTATAGACAGAATATGATACATAAGGCATGCAAAGTGTAATCACATGGCTCCTATAGACAGAATATGATACATGGGGCACGAAAAGTGTAATCACATGGCTCCTATAGACAGAATATGATACATGGGGCACAAAAAGTGTAATCACATGGTAGCAGATCTAAAAATGCAGAGGTGACCATAATACCCATCTGTTAGAGAATTTCTGTTTTTCATTTGTTATTCATGGTAAAAAAAGAAAGCTGAAAATTGAGCCCCTGATATAACATACACGATGTAACGCTAATGGTAGACTCTAACATGATAGGCTTACATACAGTGACTCAGCAGACACTACAACACATGGTAGGCCTAGATGCAGTGGTTCAACAGGATTACTACTATTGGACTGTTGTGCACATTAAGTTACGTTCACATGACAGAAAATGGAGAGGAACTTCGGGTGGACATTCTTCATTTTCAGGCTTCCTGTGGTAGATGACGGGCCTAATCATTGGGGAGTCTCGCACCACAGGCTCTGCAGCTGAATCAGATGTGGAATCCCCGGCACGATCGACCTGGAAGCTTATTTTTTGAGCTTCCTCCTACGATCTCTGTCTCCCATTGAAAGCAATGGGAGGCAGAATCAGGGTGGTGCCTGCCAATAATTGTGGGGTAGAATCTGCTTGAAAATCAGCGACATATTCTGCCTTATGAACGGGCACTTACACTCACCTCATCCCCCTATATCTCCTACTAGAACGGGCTAAGTAGAGGATGTGGTTATTGCTTCAAAAAGATGGTATGACGTATGATAGGCTTAGATATTCAATTTAGGATGCAATATCATAAGGGATAGTCTTAGATACAGTGGTTTAGCAAACAGTATACCACAGAATAGGTTTCTAAATACTAACAATATTTGTGAATTATGAATGTTTGTCCTCTACTAGTCACATGGTGCCGTGTTGTGGGTGTGTGCTGTATACATGTAGATGGACTTCTGGGGGGCAAGTTGTAGGGCTATTGGCTGCCATGATTAGGGCATGAATAGCCAACAAGCCTGGGAATATGTACAGTAAACAGTGAGGACATTTCCTGCCTATTATTAACCCTGCTAATCATATTCACTGACCAGATTATAATTCAATTTTGTCACACCCTCAGAAACACAGGAGATTTACAGAAGCGCCTGCTTGTACAAACATCCAGACATACATACATAATATAGATTGAGGATATGGGAAAGGTATTTTGCTCCCCCATAAAGGAGATGGTAAAGAAATTTTGTCAAAATAGAGAATTTTCATAGTCGCCACAGACTGGTGCCTTGATATTCAATGAATTTGTTAATTTAAAGTGCCCCTGAGACTGGACAGATCTCTTTCTCAGGCAACACATTACTTCACAAACAGGTAGGTAGATATAAGCATAAAAAGGGAACCAAAGGCAGTACCTTTCTGTACCCCAGTCTTGCCTGTTATTTGTTCCCTTTCTAATATTGGAGTATTTACTCCAGCAGCAGCACTTATGAAGATCCCTTATTTTGGACTAAATGACTTTACTGTTTGAAGCGGACCTGTGAACCTGGAAGAAGGCAGCAGCAGCTTTCTGAGGTGTTGTACAGTGAGTGCAACACCAAAATATGAGCAAGCACCTTCACATGATCACTAGAGAATGTAGCAACTTCATTCATAGGGGGGTTGCCCAATAAAGTTCTGTATCCTCTTTTTTTTTGGATGATTCTGTCTGTATGTGAACATGGTGCAGTGCTGTGTGGTGGCTGTGATTGCTGTGGGGTAGAGTGGCCAAAAGCCTGTGGACTTAGGGTGGCAGGGTACTATTGGGGTGCTTTGTCCCTCACCCTGTATGTGCTGCACTGCAGTGATGTCAGTTGCCATGTTCCGCTGCACCTACCAGAGTAGGGATCAACTATACAGAGTTCACCGTGAAGTGGCTAGTGGGCTTATACACCTTGATCAAAATGTATACTAAGAACCTCATGTTTTGTTTTGTTTTTTGTAGATTTTGCTGAAAAAAAGTTTATATTTTTTTTTTTTGTGGGTCTTTTCATTGAAATTATTATTTTTTTTTTTTTTTCATCCCACCCCCCCCCCTTCACCCACCCCCTTCCCTCTACCCCGCCCCAAGTATAAAAGGTGTTTTTTTTTTTTGTAGGGGACGCCCTTTTCTATTTTTATTTATTTTTTCGGTCTCCTTGCCCCCGCCCGTTGGGCTCCCGGCCCCCCCCCCTTTTAGTGCTTGTTTTTTTTTTTAATTACAGGGGGGCGGCCACGGGGGGGGGGGCGGCGGGGGGGGGAGATGTGGCGAGCGCTGGGACAGACATGTTATGTCTGGGGAGTAAGAGCCCTTGTTCCTCTTTACTTCACAGTATATAGTTAGGTATGTGTTACCCCCTATATACTCACAGGACCTAGCTAGTAACCGTAGTTAGGGATCCACATATATATATATATAGTTCAGGGCAGTGATAGGTTAGGCTTCCGAGGCCAACTAGCTGTTAGGGCCCGGTGGCACTAGTGTTTAGCTGGCGGTTGGACTCAGTGTTAGGGTGTCGGCCTGCATCTACTGCCGTCCCGTCGCCCTGTTTGCTGCCTGTGAGAATCTCACCATCATCATCATCATCTCCTGATCGGCTGTCTGTCATCTCCTGGAAGATCCGAGGATCCACAGTCATCCACAGGGGCCCCTGCATCTCTTCTGTTGCCTGGAGGTTTGTGCACTGGACTCTTGCTATATATCTATATATATACCCGGGTATATAACCTGACGGTTGAGGACTTGCTGGTTGTTGTAGTTTGCTGTGTTCTGAGTATATTGTATGTATGTATTATTACCCTGTTGATTCTTATAAAGCTATTGTTATAACCTTATGTGGTATCTGTATGTATTCTTCAGACTGTGAGATTAGTACAGTGATCCTTGTTAAGGCTACTAACTGTACTTCATGGGTAAGTCCCAGGAAGAGATCCTCCCTGTAATACAGAGGCTCTATCCTGGGTGGAGGCACTGATATATTTCATATATGTTCCCACTCTTCCCTTCAGCGAAGGCTTCAGGTCCCATTATACACACAGGTCAGCGCCAGAGTCTGTTGCGGGAGGGATAATACTCTACCCCCCCAATAGGGCTACTTTGGAGGCACTGCTGAGTTTAGAAGTGGAATAGTCTTGATATGGAGAAGCGATATAGCTCAGAGGGGACCTCCCACTAGCTACTACATGGGATTACCGACCGCCTGTTCCTCCCCTGGTTCAGGTAAGGAGAACCCCCTCGCCGTTACCCCCCGTATGGCCGTCGCTGCGTTCCTCTGTGACAGTGCTATTAGCACTTTGCCGGCTGACTGAATGTTAGCTCAGGGCCTGCGGCCACTCACTCAGAACTAAGTTTCTCTGGTTGTCCCAGTACCACAAGGGGAGAACTTTGAGATTGGAGAACTACTCTCCAATGCCTGAAGGATGGTCTTGCTCTGAGGGCAGCGGCGCTTCAGTGAGTTTCGTCTCCTCTGCAGAATTATCCGCTTGTACAGAGACTCTCATGAAAGTGAGTGCATTGGACTATATACGTCTGTCTATCCTTTGAGCCATACTATGACCTTGCCCGATGTTCTGTTCCATGGTTCTCAAAAGAGGGGAAAATGTCTCTACTTTTATTACCGTTTACGCTACTTCTTTCACGTCTGGTGTACCACGCTATATCTCTTCAGAGGTAGACGCTATGAAACCAGTCAGTTGGTGAGATTACAACCTCATCATCCTCTTGCTCAGTACTCAAGGTCTTCTATCTGATAGAGTCCTTCCATTTCCTGACTTAATGAAGTTAGTGAAAAACAGAGCTGACATTAGTTTTGTCCCCTGAGCGCATCTCTGTGTTGTTCTTTCCGGCCCGCCTCCTCTCCCCCTCCCCCCTGCCACTCATGGAGGAGGATGCTCCTGTTTTGTGGTCGTGGCCTGTCCTTCGGCGTGGGTTGGACACTCTTCTTCTCTTTCTCGCCCGGCGGCCGTTCCGGCCTCCCTCTCCTTTCGTCCTGTCTGGTCTGCCCTCCTCCTGTTTGTCGGATCTCGTCCCTGTTTATCTCTTCTCCGTTCTTTCCTCTTCGTCTCGGCTTTGTGGGGGCTTTT
Organism: Leptodactylus fallax; assembly: GCA_947044405.1. Taxonomy (NCBI): domain Eukaryota; kingdom Metazoa; phylum Chordata; class Amphibia; order Anura; family Leptodactylidae; genus Leptodactylus; species Leptodactylus fallax. The sequence continues at coordinate 2,613,221 of CAMRHE010000083.1, read as the reverse complement.
CTCTTCCTGTGTGGCGCCTCGTGTTTGCTTCCCTGTTGAGTCGGTGTCCTCCCTGATTCGCTCTTTCTTCCTGTCGGTTCTTTCGCTCCTGTTCTTGCCTTTTCCCCGTCTTTGCTTTTCTTTCTTGGTTGGCCCTCGCTCGCCTTTCTTCTGATCTTGCTCTGTGTGCCCTGTCTCTGGCTTCCTGGTGGTTTCTTCGGTGGAGCCTGGGTTCCTCCGGGTTCTGTCCTCGCTTGCTCCCTTTGCTTGAGGGGGTTTTCCTTTGGACCCCTGAAGATGATTACCAGAATGGCTGGATGGTGATCCCAGAGAGGGACTGGAGAAATAGTGGAGTTATCTCCTGTGTGCGTGGGCTGTTCCCGCTCCGTTGTTTGGCCTACCAGATGTGGCCCACTGCTCCCTGTGCTTGGAGTTCCTCCTGTTCGGATTCTCCGTGCTCCCTATCTCTCTTGCTTGAGTGATCCCTTTCCGGGCCTGGATCGCCTCCGGTTGTCTTTTCGGGTGTTCTCCTGGATGATTGGATGTGGTTGTCTGTCTCCACACTTTCCGTTGCCGTTCTCTCCCTTCCGGGGCGCCCGGGGTTGCTCCGGTGTTGTGAGTTAGACAGACTCTACGCTGGGTCGGGGATCTTGTGGACAGTAGAGCCCCTATGCCTCCCTTTGTGGTGGTAAGAAAAAAATCTGGAGCATTCGCCTTGTGTGGATTACAGAACTCTGACCGGGCCTTCCTGATCGTTCCTGCCGGTTGGCTCTGGGCTCTGTGGACTGTTGGTTCCGTCTGGCCTGTCGGTCTTCGTCCCAATGGCACCTGAGGATCGGAAGACGCCTTCTTCCCCTTGGGTTTCTTTCGTTCCTCGTTGCCGCGGTCGGTGCGCCGCCGTTCCGGTTGTGGAGAGTGTTGGTGTTTTCCCCGGGTGCCTTGTTTCTTGTGACTTTTGTGTTTGGAGACGCTGGAGACTGGCCTCTGGAGTCTCCTCGCTTAAAGGGGGCTGAGTTGTCGGCTGCTGCATTTTGTGTCTTCGGTCCTTTGTGGTCTATTGTTTCTGCTGAGGGTTCTCCTCCTGGTGTTGGCTTGTTTGGCCCCGACCGCATTTCGGGTTGCTCTTTCTTGGGGTTTTGTGGTTCTTCGCGTTTGTGGGGTTTCTTCTCGCCCTCCTCGCCTGTTGAAGAGTGATGCGGAGATCCGGGAAAGAAGGGTCTTCCGCCTTTTTGGCGTGGTGGACTGCGGATTGTGCTTTGTTGTTGAGAAGATTGCAGCTCCCGTTCTGGCTTTGCTGATGCCTAGCCATATGTGCTACATGTGATGCCGCTTTGGGTTGGTGGCGTGCTGCCCGATCCCGGCCGGGTTCGGCCCTGCTTTCTGTCAGTCTTTCTCCCAGCGAGATTTCCGTCTTTGGGTTTTTGGCGCTCGTGGGCCTTGTTGATAATTACTGACTATTTATACGGGCCACGTTTAGTAAGAACAGACAACAATCCACTGACATACGTTTTGTCACCGCTACTCGTGCTCGGACTCGCTGGTTGGCCTTTTCCAACTCCAATTCCACTCAGTATATCGGGGCCTAGAACTTGGGCGATGCTCTATCAAGACGGCCTGGATTCCTGTCCGGTGTGGTGTGGAGGTGCCGTCCTGGGTGGGCTTTTTCCTGGCTGCTGTGTTGGCCTCCTTTCTACTCCTTTTGCTCTTTGGGGGAGGTCCCGGCTGTCCGCTGTTTGCCTCCCTGCCCTTTGGTCCTTTGGGTTGTTCTTTCTTCGCTGATCTGGGTCGCTTCCTTTTTGGCCTCTTTTCGCTGTTCTCCTGTTAGACATCCCTACCCTCTGAATGCAGTCACTTCTACGAGATTGGGAGAAGTTTGAATAGACAATGGCCTACTTTATCGTGTGGTGCTGTATCTGTCCCCTGGAGGCGCCAACTAGTTTTCCGCTCTTTCGGTGATTTTCCGGTCTGCTGATTATCTGGTCTTTGGGACCTGAAGACTTTGGCCTATACGCCATTCTCTGCCCAATGAGAGATCCGTGACTCGTCTGTGTGGTGCTGTCGCAGTGTTTGCAGGGGACTGTCCCGGTTCGGCGGCCTTCTGGGACACTTGAGAGTTCGGGCCCCATGGATCTTGTCTGCTGACTTCCTTTGTATTGACAACGACTCCAGAGGATTTGGAATGTATTGGTGGTGCTGATCCTTCCCGATATGCTCAGCCTTTCCGACTAAGGATCAAAACAGCAGTCACTGTTGCAGAGTGCTTTGGGAAAAGTATTTTATCCATTATGGCTTCCCCCGGTTGCATTCTGATCGGCCGGGATTTTGGGTCCTGATCGGTTCTTCGTTGTTGCTCCGCGTCGGCCGCCTTCCATCCGGGGAGATGCCCTTCCTGAGATTTCGGACTTTACTTGATTGCTTGGTCCTTACGATTGAGGATAAGCATCCTGGAGTGAAGTGGAGGCTATGGTGCTGCCTTATAGTCGGCCGAGAGCCGGATTTCCCTACTTTCTGATGTTTGGAAGAGGCCTGGCTACCTATTGACTCTTGTTGGGAGTCTCTACCGATGGTATCAGTCTCGGTCTTCCGTCGTGGCCGTTTGAGAACGCTTGGTGCTTTCGCTGGCTGGGAAAATGCGGCCAAAGTGAATGAAGGAAATAAAAGGGAGATTTGATCTTGAGTAAGATACCGAGAAGTGAACCCTGGGGACTGTTTTACAATTTGGGAGCATCTGCAAAACATAAGCTGGCTGATCGATGGCGGTACTCTTTCGTGGTGTCGGTTGCCTGGTCCTCTCGTGGACGGGACGGGGGTCGGACTTGGCTGTCTTTGTTGCCTTCCTCGTTGTGGTTGGATATCTCCTGATGGCTCGCCTCTTCTCCCTCCTTGCCTTTCCCCTGCCTTCCTGACCCCTGGGTGTTGGACTGTGGCTCTGGTTCTGTCCCGTTCTTCTCCTTCGGGGACCTTGCCCTCACTCCAGATTCGTCCTAGATCTGTGTCTCGTGGCGGGATCTGCTCTCCTCGCCCCAGCCCATCCCCTCCCATGGCGCCCCTGTTTGGGCCTGGCTGCTGTTTCCTCGGGGGTCGGGGGGGTTGCCCCTCCCCTATGCTCTATGTGTTTGGGGGCCCCAGATTTCTACTCGCCTCTTTTCCTGCTTGGTGGGTGCGTTCCTTTGTCTTGTTCTTTTCCTCCTGCTCTGTTCCTTTCCTGTTGTCTCTGTTGCGCCCTTTGTTTGTCTTGGTTGTTGCTGTTCTTGCTTTGTTGTCTTTGACGTGCGTGTTTCCCGGGGAGAGTGTGGGCTCCTTTCTCTGTTTTGTTCTGGCTTCTTTGCCCCTGCGTTTGGCTTCGGCCCCGGCTTTGTGCGTTTTGTTTTGTTCTGTCGCCTGTGGCGGCTCTGGGGAGGATGTCGCTCTGGCGCTGTTTGTCTGGGGGGTCTGGCCCTTGTTCCTCTTTCTTCCGTTTGTTGGTTGTGTTCCCCCTATTCTCCGGCCTAGCTGTCCGTGTTGGGTCCCTTTTTTTATTCGGGCGTGTGGTTGGCTTCCGGGCCCTGCTGTTGGCCGTCCTTTTTGCTGCGGTTGGACTCGTTTGTTCGCCTCTCTCTCCTCCGTCCCTTTTGCTGCCTTGTCTCCCTCTCTCTCTCTCCTGTCGGCTGTCTGTCTCTCCTGGTCCGGGTCCCGTCTCCCGGGGCCCCTGCTCTCTTCTGTTGCCGGGGTTTGTCCTGGCTCTTGCTTTTCTTTTTCCCGGTTTCCTGCGGTTGGGCTTGCTGTTGTTGTGTTTCTTTTCTGGTTTTGTTGTTGTTTTTCCCTGTTGTTCTTTGCTTTTTATAGGGGAGGGGCCCCCCGGGGGGCGCGGGGGGGGGGGGCCTTTGTTGGGGGTGGGGGGGGGGTTTCCCGGTCCCCCCCCGGGCGGCCCCCCCCCCCCCCCCCCCCCCCCCCCCCCAGCGGCGCCCCCCCCCCCCCCCGTGGGGGCGCCCCCCCCCCCCCCCCAAAGGCCGGACCCAACCAAAAATGATGGCGGATTCTGCTATAAAAAAAGGGCAGATTTATGATAAAAACAGAAAGTAAAGGTTTACAAATTGAGACAATGTAACACAAAATAATGGATGTACAATCTAACACAATCAAATGCAACATAACACAATGTAACATACCATAGCACAACCTAACACCATAACACAACTTTGCTTTATTACAGGTGTCACATAGACATCCAGTGCGTCACAATCATAGGAGTTAGCCATCTTAATGCACCTGTGACACGATACTGTTGTGATTTCCTACGCTCCAACGTACGAGAACTATAGTGTACTGCACCCTCATAAATCATCATATTATGCAGAATGACCGCAGCGATTTGATGAGATGACAGCGGTGTATGAACACAAACTTATTCCTTGTAAGGTCCTAATGTAACCTGCAAATACGTGACAAAGAGTTTAGATACTAAGCATACTCACCTGTCCCTGGTGCTCCGTTGTCCTGCAGCGGTGCTCTTTCCGTCTTGTGGTGGGACTTCTTTGCCAGAAGACCTGAAACTCTCGCTAAGACCACACGGTGACCTCAGCAGTCGCTTGGAAGTAACCAGTGATGTATGTGAGGGACATCACTGGTCCTTCTTCATCGACTACTGAGAACACTGTGTGCTCACTTGAGACACAGGCCTTCCAGTGACGGACAATGAAGCACTGGGCACAGGTGTGTATGCCTTATTATTATTATTATTATATAATAATTATGACACCTCCCTTGGCTGCCCCACTTGTTGCTCCAAATCATGGACAACCCCTTTGAGATATAAAATATAAATGTCCAAGATGGGAATCTCTGGTTTGGGATTAAGGTGGTATTTTCCTTTAAGAAAAGAGAGCTTTGATATTAGGAGGTGTTGGTTGAACTGCTATTTAGAAATAACTATAGTTTTCGAGATTCTCTTAGTTCAGCCTTTCTACATTCACTGCTCTCATTCTCATCAGTGCCTCGTTAGCGCAGTAGGTAGCGCGTCAGTCTCATAATCTGAAGGTCGTGAGTTCGATCCTCACACGGGGCATGATGTTTTAGATTTATTCATTTATTTTTTTCTCTCTCTCTACATTTCCGACCCTTTTCTCTTTTTTTTCCTTATAATGTCTGTGCCGCTCGTGTATGCCCTTCGGGCCTGGCATTGTAGGGTCCCCGTACTGTAGTAGGAGGTTCAATGAATGCTAGGAGGCCGGCGGCTGCTGTGACAGTGGGTGTGTCTCGGCCTGGAGTAGGCGGGATCCCCGGCTGTCAGTGCTGCTGTATTCCCGGGGATGGCGGTGTGTGCCCGGTTATGCGGGGTTGTACACTCCGGTGGATGCCAGCAAAGGCAGCAGCCAGGAGGAGGCAGCGAGACTGAGCTGGAGGAAAGCGAGAACACTGAGGTGCAGCGGGTAGAGGTGCAGCCGGCGCCCCGGGGACCCCGCACTCTCCTGCAGCTGCCACCCGAAATCCTGGTGGAGATTTTCTCCTGCCTTCCCGGCACCGAGCTGCCCCCGCTGGCCTTAGTGTGTCGGAAGTTCCGCCAGATCCTCAGCACCGACACCATCTGGAGGAGGTGCTGCAAGCAGGGTGAGGCCCGGGCACCTACCGGGAAAGTGGCATGAACCAACCCCCGGGTGTTAGTAGGGGAGGGGTATCTGTATACGGAGGGGGAATTATTACGCTGGGGGGAGGCAATACACTAGGGTTACCTGTACAGGGGTTGGTCACTACACTCTATCTGTACATGGCTACTGGTGTGTGTGTTCATTGGGGGTCTGGTTATTACACTGTACACAAGATGGGGAGAGAGCGGTGCACCTGTATGGGGGGTGGGAGGTATGTTGTCAGGTCTCTGGCAACTTTTATTTCCCATTCAGTCAACATTGTATGCGGCACCGCACAGTCTGTGCCTAAGGTGTCAATGTCAGTATCTGCTGGAACCAAAAGGGGGAGGGGGGGGGTCATGGGATATTTATATAATAACTGCAACTTTTGTCCCCTTTCCTTACTTTTCTATAGGATTTAGCGGGACTGGGCGTGAAATCATTTGTATGACAGCTTTGTCAAGTTTAAAAGCAGAAATAATATAATATAAATAATAATTTTATATAGCACCAACATACTCTGTAGCACTTTACAAACTAGAGACATGAACAGATAATATCAGACATTACAGTGCAACAATATAACATATCCAGCAATATAAGTGAGGAACTTGCACCTAAGAACTTACAACTCTAGAACTCTATGAGGAAAATCATGCGAAAAGCAGCACAGTACTATGTTTGCTCTTAAGGCTAGGTTCTCATCTGCAGTGGAGTCTCCAACTGCTGAAAATCGGCGGAGAGAAAAGTCCTCTGTGCAGGACTTTTCTCTCCACTGGTTTCAGTATAGAAACGGTGGAAACCCGATGGACCCTGTGTTGGCACTCAGAGCCCTCTCTGTTGACACGTGCGGCGTCGCCCCATCCAGGCTCCCTGATCGCTCACTAATGGGGAAACTGAAAGCTGAAATTTGTCAGTGTAGGCCGCGGGACCGCATCTTACACTGACAGAAGAGACACTGACAGAACTTTGGAGCATATAATACTGTGTGGGGGCCCACTGGAGCATATAATACTGTGTTGTGGCCCACTGTGGAGCGTAGAATACTGTGTGGGGGCCCACTGTGGAGCATATTATAATGCGTGGGGGCCACTGTGGAGCATAATTTACTATTTGGTAGCCACTGTGGAGCATATTGTACTGTCTGGAGGCCACTTTGGAGCACACTGTACCGTCTGGAAGCCACTGTGGAGCACATTGTACCACGTGGGGGCCCTTCACTACTGTATTTATGTCACAGAGTATCTGTATTATAGCAGACATGTGATATTAGTACAGGCTGTAATAACTTTGCACGGTCACTATAAAACAGATCCTGTGCGATGTAAATAGTGAACATCAATTGTTCAGTAGTATACCAAATGCAATACAAAGTTGCTTTGTATCATTGAAAGCTCTGTAAAACCCCGTTCACACGACCATATTTTGTGGGTCCGTAACTGTCTGCAATTGTGGATCCGCACAGTATTAAGGTTAAATTGCCGTGTTGGCATTTTGTGATAAATTAGTGGGTTTTGGGCACTCGGTCTGTAAAAGGTTCACCATAACTGGCCTAAGGTGTCTGCAGGTTATCACTGTAATCACTGGGCTCTCTGTCATCTGGGTACCCCAGCGGATCCGAACAACGGAGAGTCCAGTGGAAGTGTAAACCTAACCTAACAGCTGTAAATTTTATTTTCTGACTTTGTAGGGGATTTCCTACTAACAATACCTATTTTGTTAATAAGGGAAGACCCCAGGTTTATGAGAATGGGAGTCCCTGAGTGCCCTATGTGAATGCAGTGGTAATGTGCATGGTTGGCCACAGCTCCATTCATGTGACTAACGAAAGTTTTTTTTATAGTAGATTTCAAGGCACTGTGTCATACTGGACATGTGTCATACTGATGCACTGAAAGGGTCTCAACACTAAATTATAATAAAGATGATTCGGGCACTCTGTTATGTGTGATGTTTCTTTTATTTATATGCAATCCTAATAAAAAGTGACATTTCAATCTATAATAGATCTTGATCAGACATTCGGCTTGCCATTGGAAGATTAGGTAAGTAGATGAGATGCAGCGGTCTGTGCTGGGATAAGTAAGATGCGTCTTACTTATGGCAGCACAGAATGAATTACCACTAATGCTACATCTCATGTACTTACCTTACCTAGCCCGAATGTCTGATGAAGGTTTACTATAGATCGAAATTTTACTACTGTTTATTAGAATTGCATAGAAATAAATCATGGCGTGCCTGACGCTAGGTTCATGCTAGTGTTTGGCTTAAACCTAATCTGCTTAAAAAGCGGTTACCCGCGGAAACCGCAAACCACATAGACTATGGGGTCTGCCAGGTTTCCGCCCAAAAAATGCAGAGAGAAAAGTCCTGCTTGCAGGACTTTTCTCTCTGCATTTTTTAAGCGGAATGCGGGCCAGAATCCCCAATCGGAGTTCAAACAGTGATGTGAATCCAGCCTGAATCATCTTAATTATAATGGAAATCCTGGGCCTGGGATTGCTAGGAAAGTAAATAAACTGGTGGCCACCCATGTGCTGTTTTTTTTCTGCAGCATGTGGATGGGATTTGTTTAAATCCCATCCACTACTCTGGTGTTGCAGATCATTATGGGTTGCTACTGGCAATTTTGCAGAGGATAACCTGCTGCGAACGCTCTACATGTGTCATCAGCCAGAGTCAGATCAAATTGTGCCAAATTTATTAAAGGGCCTTTCCTGTCTCATACTGATAACCTATCCTCAGCATAGGTCTTCAGTATGTGATCTGTGTGGATCAGGAACCCAGACCCCACACAGATCAGCTGCCGGAAGCTGGTGCAGTGTACGGGGTGCATGTGCAGGCTGCTCCTATTCAAGTAATAGGAGTGGTGCTGCATTTCCTCAGAAACACTGCTATGCAGTGGATGGGGATGTAGCAGATCACATACTGATGCCCAATCCTGTGAATAGGTCATCAGTATGAAAAATCCATTTGGGTCTAAAAAAGCCCTTTAATAATGAACCAGTGATCTTCAGTTTAAGACTGAAACATCTGTCTTACGCTAGGTTCACAGTAGCATTTGGGTTTCCGTTTTTCAGGTCCCAATGCGGACCTGAAAAACGGAAACCCAATCCGCTTAAAAAGCAGTTACCTGCGGACCCCATAGACTATAATGGGGTCTGCCGGGCTTCCTCCTGAAAAATGCGGAGAGAAAAGTCCTGCTTGCAGAAGTTTTCTCTCCACATTTTTCAAGCGGAATGGGGGACAGAATCCCCAAACGGTCACCCAACGCAGATGTTACCAAAGCCTTAATAAATCTTCTCCATTGTATCGGTCTCTATGTCCCTAGTTAGTGCTCCAGACTTTAAATTAAAAAAAAACTACCTAGGTGCCTTGGGCTTTTATGCTGGAATATTTAGGAGTCAAATACATTTTGTGTCACCGAATGTAAACATTCCCCACATGGTTTACAGGACCACTCCTTGTTGTTCCTCTCCTAGTATCATCTACATAACTGGTTCCCCCTCCCCCATTATAGTCTATATATGCACATTCATGTCCCCTCCCCAGGTATTATCTACAGTTACACATCCAGTGCCTCCCTCCCAGTGCTGCCCTCTTGCAGTATTATCTATAGGTACACATCCAGTGACCCTCTCTCAGTATAATCTACACATGTCGGGGACACCTGGCAAAACAAAACCTCCCAACAGAACCAGTAACGCAGCTCATACAATTCATCCTTAGCCACAACCATTTTACCTTTGGAGAGGATCTATATCTACAGCGAATGGGAACTTCAATGGGGACCAGATGTTCACCCCAATATGCAAATCTCTTTATGGCAGAAATGGAAGGAACATATTTATCAACATGCGCCACCAAACCTATGATTTACCTTCGTTATATCGATGATATCCTTGTCATCTGGACTGCAGGTGAGGAGGCCCTACTTCAATTCCATAATGACTTCAATGACTTTCACCCGACCATCAACCTTAAACTTAGCTATTCAGGGAGTGAAATTCACTTTCTGGATACCACAATATACATTAAAGACCACCGGCTACTCACATCAATATACCACAAACCCACAGACAGAACGGCCTACCTGAGAAACGACAGCTTCCACCCCAAGCACACAAGACAATCTATAATCTACAGCCAGGCTATACGATACAATCGTATTTGCTCCAACAAAACAGACCTGGACAAGCACCTCCTGGATCTGAGGATGAAATTTCTCAGATTGGGATACAAACCAAAAGTGACAGACAACCAATTAAACAAAGCAGCAGCCATTAACAGAGACAGTCTGCTCACATATAGAGAGACCCAGAAAGATGCCCGAGTCCCCTAGTTGTCACCTACAACCCACAGCTGGAGATCCTACGAAGGATTGCCAAGGAGCTCCAACCTGTGCTACATAGGGACAACAGACTCAAGGACATATTTCCAGTCCCCCCTCTCCTCTCCTTTCGACAACCACCAAACCTGAGGCGCATTATCGTCCGGAGTGCCCTGAAGGCCCCAACTGAAAATGGCACCTCACCTTGCCTACATAAAAGGTGCATGACCTGCAAGCACATCCACATCGCTGACAGTGTACCTATCCCACAGTCACAACAGGTGCACAGAATTAGGGGGACATTTTCCTGCAGGTCTTCCAATGTGGTGTACCTCATAATGTGTGTGCAATGTCCCACCACAGGCCTCTATGTGGGGGAAACAGGGCAGAGACTCAGTCAACGAATGAACTCACACAGATCCACCATTAATAACAGCAGAACAGATCTCCCAGTGGCCGCACATTTCTCCGGAGAAAACCACTCTATTGAAGATTTGCGGGTTGTGGTTTTAATGGGACATTTTAAGACACAGGAGAAAAGGAAAGAAATGGAGTACAAATTTATGCAAAAATTTCAAACTCTGCAATTTGGACTTAATATTCATGCCAGCTTCATGTCACACTATGTATGAACTGTGAGGGACACAAATCACCTCCTGATAGCAAACAGATAACAGCAAGAATTACTGATCCCTCTGTCACGCACCACAAGTTTCCAGACTGTTTTTTTGACCTGTTGTAAATAACTTCTCTACTTAGATTGCAATTTTTTTTTAAGGACTCTAAAATGCTTTGAAAACCATGTGTATAAAAATCTGTTAATTTTCAGTTCTTGTATCACACCATGTCTGATGAAGGGAGCGAGTACTCCTGAAAGCTTACTTATAAATATACTCAGTTAGCCTCTAAAAGGTATCGCCTGATTTCTTCACTCTTCCACTATAATCTACACACTCATCCAAGTTGCCTTGCAAACACCCCTTTGTGTACATACATTATATTATTATTATTATTTACTTGTACTGATCCTGAGTTACATCCTGTATTCTACTCCAGAGCTGTATTCACTGTTTGGCTGGTGGAGTCACTGTGTACATATATTCTGTTACTTATGCTCTTACTGCTGTACTGTTGCTGATATGAAGTGTTACGTGACGTGAATTCATATATTCCAGTATTATAGATATATTTGTGTCACTTTCATATCTGCCGTCTCGCCTCTAAGTCCCCATGAATAATTTAGGAGGATTAGAGCTGGATGTCAGGAGACTGTGCGTTTTACTGCCAGCATTTGGGTAATATCGTTCAGTGGCTATTACAGCTAGGTAATCTGCAGTCAGATACCAGGCTATAAATGCCCAGCAATGTAGCTGACAATAACAATGGTGATGACTTGACCTGTGTGATTATGGCTCCTGTTTTGAGAGGTATATAAAGTTCTGCTACATCCCTTCCTCCATACACCTCACCCAACCCAGGTACTCTTCATTATGAAACTCATTTGCTAGTTTCATAGAGTTTTCCTATGAGTATAACCATAATTAAATTTGTAGACAAATGTTAAACATTTTTGCAAATATAGGTCATTAAAATTTTGCAGAGATATAAAGATTTTCTCTAATCATCTTTGGGTTGGTTCACATGAAGGAATTAGATGCTAAATTTGTTGCAGTAAAATAATGTTTCAGGAATTTGCAGCAGATTCTGGAAGCTGATTTTGATGCTGACTCTGAAAAGATTTTTTTTTTCAGAGGGTTAATTTCACAGACACAAAATAGAGCAAAGTTCACTGAAGACCGTGGAACTATCCAAAAATTGTTAAAATGTAACCTTTAATAAATATGCGTTAAAATATGTTGCAACAGAATATAAATGAACTTTGCACAAAGTTATGACCCCATCTTTTATTATTATATATATCTTCACTGCCAGTATTTCACTGGAATGTCAACAGGAGGTTCCAGTAGTCAGTGGCTGTGTAGTGACAAAAATGGTCTAAGATGTGGCTACAGTTCCACCATCCAGGACCATTTGACTTTTAAAGATTGCTATTAGGTAGTTCAAGGTGCAAGAGTCTTGGGCTAAATAGCCTACTAAATTCACACCCCATCTCTGTTCCTTCCTCAATGCATTTCAAACCCAAAGGTGTTTTCATAGGAGCGCATCAGGAGAGTAGGGAAAATCCTACAGTTTCCAATTCTGTACAATAAAAACTGCAGTTCCTGGAGCCCTGATGGTGGGCACCAGTACTTAGAAAGATTAGCTGCCGATGGGAGGCAGATATTGGGGTAGAATTTGGAGCTGATTTTGAGGCAGAATCTGCCTCAAAATCAGCACCAAAATACTCCATGTGTTAGTGGTGACAGTCTGTTGTCTTAATGGGTTTCCAATGGATAGGACCACGAATACAGTAACATTCTATGGTCTTTGTCTTTCCAGAAACACAGCCATTATTTCCTTATTGTGGACAGATATCAGGTAAGGAAACTACATGCATGAGAAGATTTACTGTCCACAATAAGAAAATCAGAGCTGGGTTTATGACAAGTTCCAGACCATAGAAAGTTTGTGGTCGTATCCATTGTAAATCTCTTAAGACAACAGACTTTCACCACTAAGATTATTAGAGAAAATCTCTGCAGAATTTTTAATGGCTTATATTTTCAAAAATGTTTAATGTCAAAAATTTAAATATGGTTATATTCCTGGGAAAACCCCTTTAATACATTTAAAGTAAATTATACCAAGCATGTTCATGCAGTGGGTACTGTATCTGACGTACACTTGCATCAGTTATCTGTGGTCTGATATGTATTGAAGTCTGTGTCATTGACCCATGTGTCATGGATTGAAAAAGGAAAAAATATATGAGCACACAGCCCAACTCATGAAATAGTGTTTGAATAAAGACACTGTCCTCCTGGGAATCCTGATGCACGGACAAGAGCCACCTCGGTTTGAGGCAAGGAAGTACCTTTTTTTTTTTCTTTTTGCTCTGTTTATGTATGATGGGTAATTGGTTATAAGTTGTATGTGTTTTTGGTTTTGTGCTTTTGCAGTGTTGTTTATTTTCTTTTCTGTCTTTTGTTTTCCATGAACTAGTTAATGTAATCTATTTATCCTTTTTCCTTTGTTTTCCATGAATTAGTTAATGCAATCTATACTATGCCATGCAGGTGTTCCTTTTGAATTGTATAGGCTTTTAAATGTTATCAGGGGCATTTCATTTTATGCTATGATTAAGGGGAGTTTGTCCTCAAAACGCGTAAACAAACTCTTTGTTTCTGTCTACCACAGAGGATTGCTTTTTAATTGATCCTTTTGTTATTTTGATGAATTAAAAGTTATGTTTTAGCTATACCTGGCTGAACTGGCTGCTGGACACCATTCTTTCACATGTGTCATGGATGCCCAGTACACTCTATGCTACAGTGACCTCTCTGATCACAGATCAGACCTGACTGTTGTCCAGCCCAACATGGCAAATAAAGCAATAGCTTTAAATAAATCGCTTCTCAGCCTTTTGGCTAAGATCAAGTGTAGTATCTGTTCTTATCAGTAACAGCTAGTAGGTTGGTTCCGCCAGGGGAAGTCGCACACCCCCTGTAGGGAGCCAACTGAAGACTGCGAACATGAGACAGGGAACCACACCAGGGTTGCTGTCTGGCCCTGGGATCGAAGCCAAGAGGCTGGGGAGGCTTTCGAAGGTCTCATGGTGCAAGTGCCTCTGGGGACGGTGACCCCGGAGGTGCCTTTATTCACTGGGCCTGGGAAACCCACTGAATTTGGCACATTGCACAAGCACTTGATCACACCTTAGAAGCACTCACCCTATTGCTTGGTTTATCCAGCATGGGTAATTTTTTATAGATCCGGCGGATAGACCGGGCCAGTACACTGGCACTCTATTCACTTATTTATTCTTTTTTGTTTATCACGTTTTGTCACCTGTTTTGTCACTGTTTTTGTGTGGATGTAGGGGTGCGGAAACCCTTTTGGGTCCTACCCGAAGTCTAGAAGCTGGAGTGTGTGGCCTTCGGGTTCCCTCCTTCTTTGCTCTCCAGTGTCTGTCTCTGCTTTTGTGGAGACGGACAACAGTTGCAGGCTCGGTCGTACTCTTGGGGTGGCAGCCCTTGAGGGGACTGATGCAAGTAGCTGGCTTGGCGGTACTCCTGGTGGTGGCAGCCCATGGAGGAAGCCAAGTAAGTCACTGACCCTCCTGTCTAGGCAGTTGGGTTGGTACAGCCCCCTTACTCTTGTGCCTTTTGGCTTTGAGTTTGGGGATAGTTTTCAGAGGACCCATTCTCTTTTGAGATGGGTTTTGCGATAGACAGCATCCTTTGCACGTTTTTTTCAGTGGCACCCGTCACTTTTTTGTCGTGCACTGGTGTTTTCGTTGGCACAGCTTTGAGACCTTCGATAAAAAAAAAAAAAAAAAAAAAAAATAGCTTTAAATAAATAAAGCAATCTATCCGCTAATCATGCTCATTGCTCTATTCCGCCAGCCTTTGTGATGAGAGAACTGCTGCTCAGCCGAAACCTCTTCCTGTGTCTACTCTGTTGGCAGTGAAAGAGTTAACGTCTCCTAGAGCACTACTGGCTACAGGATTATTACTGCATTATCCATTGCATCATGTGCAGTAAATATGGGTCATTTATAAAGCTGCAGGGGGTCACATGGGCTGGCTCCTCCAGACATCTCCACTCTGTTCAGGCGGTAATAGAGGTCAGGTCTGATCAGAGGGCCTCGCCCTCCAACTTCTATTATGTTCTATTCTAAGAGCAAAACCCTCTTTCTTGGGAACAGCAACCAGTCACAGCACAGCTTTCATTTCATAGTATGCTTTCATAAAAAAGTTTCTCTTTTACACATTTTTCAGAAATCTGCTATATGTCCTAATAGGGGATATTGTAAGTGATTTCTGAAGTAGATAAACCCTTTAAGGATCCCTCCACACCTCATATTTGTGAGTCGGGACCAATTTGGGCTGGAGTAGGAGTTGGGAAACAAAGTTACTGACTCTGACTTCAAACTAAAATGATTCATTATTTTTAATTATATTATACAGTTATTAATATTGTATAAATACTTTCATAGGAATTCAGTCACTGGCTTTTTATTGAATTAGAGGAGCTTTATGGCTTCTGACTGACCATGGCAGTCAGCCATTTATGAAGGAGTCAGAGTCAGTCTATGGAAAAATAGAAGAGACTGGGTCGGTGGTTTTGCCAACTGTCTCTACAGCCCTGATAACCTGTTACATTTCCCTCGTGATGGCATACCATAGTTATTTCCCAGTATCTAAGATGTAGGATGGGTCTTTATGGTACTTACTTTGAGTTAAACCCCTTCAGAGAAATAACCCCCTCTATCACAAAGACTAGTTTGCATGAAATAATATTAACTTATCACATAATTTTACCATATGGTCCCACATGGCCAAATTCACTGACCCCTCTACGTGATCCCTTCTACCTTGTACTGCTATCTAACCATCCAAAAATCACCATCCTCTTCCACTTGGGGTATATTCAGACAGTGCAATTGTGCCACTGTTTTGAGCACTGCACAACATGGGTCTTAACCGTAATTGCAGTGATTCCACAGCAAGCACAGGTATGGCTCATTAAAAAACATGAAACTGCCCAGTAAAACCTTGCATGATTCTCATCCATGCAGCAAGAACTTGCACATCTGCATAATCTGAATATACACTTACAGAAGGACTCAAAGTAGACAGCAGTTCTGGCTGTAACGTCACACTCCTGTATTTTCTTTACTTGTGTTGTCTGTACTGTGAAATATAAAAACTTTGTTGAGAAATGGAATAAACCTTTATCATAAGATATAAAAAGTTATTGTCACAAGCACAGGATCCAAGAAATCATAAAACTTAACCTTTAATGTAAATAATAATAATAATAAATATTTAAGACGGTCAGAGAATATCACCAATTAATGTGCACAAAACAAACCGTGCTCTAGATAAAAAAGGGGAACGGTCTTACCGGGACCTACTGAGAGACGATGGGGACTCAACGGGACTTACAGATGAAGGGCTGATATAATTATACCCTATCTCTCACCTGTGTCACACAATGACTCCTGTCCTAACAAGGACAGTCCCAGAACTCTCCCTGTATCTCCCTATCAAATTAGATCCATTTTCCCAAATGGAATATACCAGCCCTTCATCTGTAAGTCCCGTTGAGTCCCGAACGTCTCTCAGTAGGTCCGGGTAAGACCGTTCCCTTTTTTTATCTAGAGCATGGTTTGTTTTTTGCACATTAATTGGTAATATTCTCTGACCGTTTTATGATTTCTTGGATCCTGTGCTTGTGACAATTGATTGTGGGATCATCAAGTTTGTTTGATAACGTAATTGTATGCTTTGGCGATAAGATAAAAAGTTAATGTCAAGTGAAATGTTTCACATTTGAATACTTCATGGGATGAATCGACATGTGGTTCTGGATCATTTTGCAGATATGTTACTTTTTATTCAGATCTTGATAATGACATCATGTTTTTATCGTAGACACATCCAGAACTACAGTTATACTTCTGTCTGATTGTAATGACTAGAGAGTAGGGCATTGTGGGAGTTCAGAGGACAGTGACAAGGTTACAGATGAGCTATTAGATGACATAAGTAAATAAACTACCACATTTGAATGCAGCTTTGGATGTGAGTGGAGACGCTTTTCATTTGTATTGTAAAATGTTTATTATTGACCTTCTGATTGAGTATGATTTTCTTTACAGAATATGGTGTTCATGAAAACTTAAGGAAGCTGGAAGTCACAGGGGTGTCTTGCCAAGAGGTTTACGTCAAACGTGAGTGAACATCCCCAAGCATAGATACATAGGAAGGGCGAAATCCATCAAACTCCAGCCATCTGTGGAATAGACATCTAGTATTGTCCAGTACTCTTGCAAGAAAGAGTTTGCATTTAACTCCACCACAAATTATTTTATTTATAGAGATACCGCTGTCCCAACATCTGCTGAGTCAGGGATCAGGGTTTGAGATGCAACAGCCTGTCCTTACATTCCTAAAACACTAGGAACCCCAACTGGTGATATGAGATTAAGGCTGTAAGTAAATGGTGAGGATTTGGAGTAGTACACTACATCTGCATCGTGCTTTTGCACTGGTATAGCTACAGATGCATGCCTAAAAACAGACCCATAGGCCTCCCATTATACCAGTGGAGACCAAAAGTTTTTGGTGCTATATGCTTTCATTTTATGCTACATGTAATAGCTCAGCAGCCTGCACTGTTCCATACAGAGGCATCCACTAAAACATTTGTGCATATGGTAGATTTACACTGAAGTTACAGTGGGAAAATGCCCATATAGATAGAACATTGCATCAAGATCTGGTTTTCCAACCTTTTTCATTGTATTTTGGCAAGATCCGACCTTCATGCAATAAACTGGACAATTGTCACATGACTTGACCCTCCTCCCTTGTAGAAGGTACCATTTTGTGGTCAGACCCAGAACTTGTATCTTTGAAAACTTTTGCAGCAGTAAGGCACGAGGTGTATGCCCTATGCCTGAAAAATGGCAGCCAGCTGTGTGTACACATTTACATTTCAGACCTCCTTAACCTGCTGTGTCTTGCTGTATCAGGTATTAATCCGAGAGTGAAATCTGGGCGTTTTATGAAAATCCTTCCCGACTATGAGCACATGAACTATCGAGATGTATATACATGCTGTAGGTATCTGCATGGAGGTGCAGTGTCTGTGTTAATCTTTACTCTGCTGACAGCGTTAAGGCACTGCCGTAAAGCTGTACACATGCTTCTATTACAAAACTACAGTATGCGATTCCAGCAGCTACTACTGATCCTCTGCACATGGACTGCATGCAGGGGGCCCCATGAAGTGGTTCTGTCCAAATGCATGACACCCTGCCGTGTTTATATTTTTCTGGCTTAAAAGGGTTCTTCTCTATTATTGTCTGTGGCTGAGGGGCAGGAATAAGCCATTGGGTGTAGAACCTAGTACATACAGAGGGAGTGCAGTGTATCCAGTGCAACTAATTATTTACTTTGCTCTTAGTCATCAGTGGTCATAATGGCATACGCCTTCAGGTTAGTGTATAGGATAGAACCTACTGGTTTGCTTAAAATGGTTTCCAGTCCATGTCATAAAGCTTCAACCAGTGTCGGACTTGCTCACCAGAGGATCCTCTGGTACCCAGGCTCTAACACAATAGTTATCCAGCAGAAGACAACCAAATTTGAAGGTTACTATGGTCTATTTCCCAGGGATTGTAAATGTTTGGCCTCCAGAATTATTTTATCTGGTAGGCCCAATGAACCAGTCCAACACTGGCTTTCTGGTTGTGTTTTAGTTCCTGACAACCTTTGTTTGTAGTAAATGAGAACTTTCTTGTTTACATGTAGAGCAGGGGGTGTCCAAACTTTTTGCCAAGAGGGACAGATTTGCTTACGTGAAAATCTGTGGGTGACAACCTTTCAGCCTGACATTCTTTTAACCAATAAAGAGGACCTTTCACATCCTCATTGATGAGCGGCATTATAAACCTCTTAAAAGAACACTGTCGGCTTTCTAGGAGTATATAATACCACACATCTATGAGGATGTGAAAGTTCCTCTTTAACATTAATGAACCTATTTTTTCTCCTATTACATTACCAAAAAAAAAAAAAAATCAGTAGGACATCCAAAAATATAAATAAGGAACCCCATAAGGAATACTATATATATATAAATAGAAGGAAGAGAGGTAGAGAGAGAGAGAGAGAGAGAGAGATATGCACCCATTTATTATCTATTCATAATTTTATTATAGAAGATAATAATAATAAATAATAATAAACTTTATAGCAGCAACATATTCTGTAGCACTTTACAAATCAGAGGACACATGAACAGAGAATATGAGACATTACAAAGTGACAAAGAAATAAACATATCAAACAATAGGAGTGAGGGCCCTGCTCGCAAGAGCTTACATTCTATGAGAGAGCTTACATTCTATGAGATAGCCAAACATGATTAAAATTTAAAAAAAAACTGGCGGTAGAGAACAAAGTATGGGGTTAGAGGTCATAGCAAAGACAGGGCAGCTGACAAGACAGATATACTGCACAATAGAACAATTAATAAATCTAATTTATGCATAAATATGGTAAAAAAAAAAAACCTCAATTTCATATATATACACATCACTATACAGCTGCATTGCTTGATTCTAACATAATGTTGGTCTTGCCACATGTGCTTTCATATTAGAACTTCTGCTACCTGATGTGTCTATATATAGTGCTATATTAAATGTTATGTACTTGACTTACATTGCAAATTGATCAATTATAAGTCAAATCCATAACATTAAATATTGCACTATATATAGACACATCAGGTAGCAGCAGTTTTAATATGAAAAGAACATGTGGCAAGACCAACGTTATGTTAGAATCAAGGTAACCAAACATGTACATTGCCAGTTGTATATCTGTAATAAAATTATGAATTAATGTGTGGATTGTTATCTATATACAGTTGAAACCAGAAGTTTACATATACTATATAAAAAGACACATATGCATGTTTTTCTCACTATCTGACATGAAATCAGAATAAACCTTTCCCGTTTTAGGTCAGTTAGGAAACTAAAATTATTTATATTTGCCAAATGCCAGAATAATGAGAGAGAGAGAATTTATTAAGGCATTTTTATTACTTTCTGCAAAGTCAAAAGTTTACATACATTTCATTAGTATTTGGTACCATTGCCCTTAAACTGTATGACTTGGGTCAAACGTTTTTGATATCCTTCCACAAGCTTCTCACAATAGTTGGTAGGAATTTGTGCCCATTTCTCCTGACAGAACTGGTGTAACTGAGCCATTTTTGTAGGTCGCCTGCTCGCACCTGCCTTTTCAGCTTTGACCATAAATTTTCAATAGGATTGAGATCAGGGCTTTGTGATGGCCACTACAAAACATTGACTTTGTTATCCTTAAGCCACGTTGTAACCAGTTTGGCAGTATGCTTCGGGTCATTATCCATTTGGAAGACCCATTTGCGCCCAAGCTTTAACTTCCTGGCTGATGCCTTGAGATGTTGTTTCAGTATTGCCACATAATGTTCTTTCCTCATGATGCCATCTATTTTGTGAAGTGCAGTCCCTCCTGCAGCTAAACCACCCCACAACATGATGCTGCCACCCCGTGTTTCACAGTTGGGATGGTGTTCTTAGGCTTGGCCATAATGAGCATTGTTACATTTGGAGGAAGAAGGGAGAAGCTTGCAAGCCTGAGGACACCATCCCAACTGTGAAACACGGGGGTGGCAGCATAATGTTGTCCCTCTCTGTCTCCCTGCTTGGGGTGCACTGTTTTGATGTCATGGTCGCCCGTAGCAGGAAGAAGCAGAAGAGCAGAGGTAAGTATTGGCACTTAGCTTGTAGGCCACAGGCTCAACGTGGCCTGTGGCCTACAAGCTCTAACAGTAGCAGAATCGAGTTGTCGGCGTCACGTCTACCTGGTTCCCGGGGAGAACCAGGCTGCATTCACTTACCGCTCCCCGCTCCTCTTCACTTTTCAGCCTTAAATTGGCTCTGTGCGCCGCACATCAGGTGTCAATGACGTGATGTGCGGCGCATGGGGGCTCCTAGTGGCTGATGAGGGAAGAGACTGCCGCAAGCAGGAGCAGGGATAGGTAAGTTAATAGGGACCATTACCGGACCCCCACTGCCTATTAAAAAAAAGTAGTGGGGATCTGGTAGCACTCCCTAAAGGCAACAGTGCTGGCGGACATTGGACATGCCTGATCTAGAGGCTGAAAAATATATTGCTTTAGACTCCTTTTAAACAGCTGTAAAAGTATTGTCAGCAGTTGGTTATGAACCTACTCCCAGTACTTTGTAGAGGTGATTCTACAGATTCCTAATATGCCTCTGTTATTCAGCTTTGGGGCACCATGTTCATGTCAGTCGCTGTTTTATTCATATACACATGAGGGGAAAAGTGCATTATCCAGGGATATAGAGCTGAGACCAAAGCCCAGGCCTGCCATTTTCCCCTTCGTTTGCATATGAATAAAACAGCTATTTACATGAAAAGAGGGCGCAACAAGATGCTGAGATTAGGTTTATAACCAGTTTATTGCAGATAGAATCCCTTTCAGACCAAGCAGCGGTCCTGGGCTTTAAATGCATGCCACTGTAAATATATGGTGCAGGTATAAAGCTTTTGTATTCTAGTAGAAGGTTCAGTGCAGGGACAAGGAGATGTAAGCAAAAGGAGTTTAAGGCTAAGGACCCATGTTGCGGAAACACAACTTCTTTTGTTGCAGATTTGCTGCATTTTTTTGAGCCAGAGTGGATTAAGCAGAAGGTAGAAGTAGAAGTACTTCCTATATATTTCCCACTCCTTAGTAACCATTCTTGTCTTTGGATCAAAAATTGTACCAAAATCTGCAACAAAAAAGCTCCATTTCCACAACGTGGTGCCTTAGCCTATGACTGATTTTGTCTTCCCTTTTGCTGCCTACATTTCACTCAATGGAGAGAATTTACTATTTCATCTACGCCAGGAAATTTGGGTAGAAGTGGTGCCTCTTTGACTCACAGTCCATATTTGCTCTAAAGATGCACTATTTTGTTCTTACTGCATCCTGCTCGCCACTATTTAAGAACGTGAGCCAAAGGGGGCTGGGAATCAAGACAGACTCAGTTGGGGCATTATACCGGAAGTCAAAGGACCTCTTCTGGCGTACCAGAATCATTAGCAGGCTAGAGCCCCATGGTCTCGCGCCAGCAGGGAATGGATTAAGCTTGACATAGAAGACGCTAGTCTTAAAGGGAGTCTGTCATAAGAACCCAGCTCATCAACCTAGCCCACAGATGGACTATGGTCACCTGAATCAAAAGATGAATCTGTTGCCGATGGAATGCTGTTTTTATCAATATGCAAATTAGTTATTTGGAGCAATGAGGGTATTGGGTGTTGCTGCTTAAATCTTTAGAGCAATAAATTCTCACAAATGAACTCTATGTGCTGAATAGCTTCCACTGCTTCTGTTGGACCTGGTGATACATAAGTTTTAAAAAAAAAATAATAATAATTAACAAATAAAGCTTTAATGGCGTGACACATGTCAGAACCCATTTGTAATACTTTATTTTATTGTGACTTTGCAAAATTAACAAAAATTGTCTGGTAATATAGGACCAAAGGGTTAAATGGATCAGTCTAGAGTCTAGGCTGGATAATGATTGGAATAAACATTGGACTTTGTGACTAGATCAGGGGCTGTTTTTAACCCTTCTGAGTAATTAGAAATGTTCCCATTCACTGACAGCAAGCAGACATCTTAAAATGTAAAGTATAT
Source organism: Leptodactylus fallax (assembly GCA_947044405.1). Classification (NCBI taxonomy): domain Eukaryota; kingdom Metazoa; phylum Chordata; class Amphibia; order Anura; family Leptodactylidae; genus Leptodactylus; species Leptodactylus fallax. Next base: position 2,590,925 of record CAMRHE010000083.1, on the reverse strand, counting down.
TAAAAAGTTGTGAAAGTTTCTATCACACAACCTGACTGGTTACTAGGGATCAATTCACATGAAACTTCACATTGTTTTCTGTTATGGCAGCAAGTCCCTAGCAACCAGTCTGTTGACTTACCACTGAGGGAGCAGGATATAGATACCCCTTCACTTCTGTTACTGTTTCTTTTAAGGGGTGTCAGAGATCACACTAATCTGAAGCTACAGCAGCCATGGATATAAAGTGACTGAGGAAGCATGACTAACACATTGAATTCCCACTACTAGTCTTCCCCACCAGTGTTGGATTATCAGTCTGCGGGGGCAACATTACATTGACTTTGTGACCTCTACAGATAGTCACTGTTCTAAGCAGTTTATTTTACACCCTTTCCTGTCTTTGCTTCAATTTAGTCTCATCTCTGACAACTCCTTTAATAGTTACATAGTAGATGAGGTTGGATAAAGATATCAGTCCATCAAGTCCAGCCTATGACCCTATAATGATATTTGTATGGTTAAACTTAGGTAAAGAACCCCTTTAATATAAGCGCTCTACACACTGGTGAGCGGAATGTATCCAGCCTGTGAATTCACTATTTATTATTAGCATTAGCACCCTAAAAGACACTGCATGTCACACTATTTATTAGGAGCCTACCTCTGTTATGTTGGGGTAGTCTGTGCAGATGATAATTCCAGTGTTTTTATTGGTCTGCTATGCCGTAGTTGAGCTTTAGGTCTCTGCATTGCAGGTACATTTTGTGATTTGGGGCAAAGCTTTCTAGAATTATTCATTTTTTTTATAGTTTAGTGTAAGTGACTGGATCATTGGTTGTGAGGATGACATCAGAGCTCTGAAAGCCATTATAATGAATAGACAGGCTGAAGTTAAATAGCCAGTAATCCTACAGTCTAGTGTTTATACTAATGCTGGAACGTTCTAAAAAGCAGCAGCCAATATCAGTGAAATACATCAATATAAATTTCTCTGACTCTCTGCACTGGAGGGCTGTGACATAAAGTGCTGAACATGGTGGAAAGGCAGTTTCTACACATGCTATTAGAGAACACTACAGTCAGTCTCTCCCTGGCCTGAAATGACAGGCAACTGGGAACAATACGTTGTATTCACTAGCCTGCACTTACAGTCATGGCTGTAAGTGTTGGCACCCCTGAAATATTTCCAGAAAACAAAGTATTTCTCCCAGAAAATTATTGAAACTGCACGTTTTGTTATACACATGTTTATTGCCTTTGTGTGTATTGGAACAACACAAGAAAAAAACAGAGAAACAAAAGGCAAATTGGACATCATTTTACATAAAATTCCAAAAATGGGCTGGACAAAATTGTTGGCACCTTTTCAAAATTGTGAGTAAACAACTTTGTTTCACGCATGTTTCAAACACCCAGGAGGACCCCACTGCCGACACAGACATAAAAAAACTAGACTGCAGTTTGCCAAAATGTACGGAAGCCAAAATCCTTCTGGGAAAAAGTCTTGTGGACAGATAAGACCAAGACAGAGCTTTTTGGTAAAGCACATCATTCTACCAAAAACTGAATGAGGCCTACAAAGAAAAAAACACAGTACCAACAGTCAAATATGGTGGAGGTTCAAAGATGTTTTGGGGTTGTTTTGCTGCCTCTGGCACTGGGTGCCTTTACTGTGTACAAGGTGTCATAAAATCTGAAGATTACCAAAGATATGGGGTCGCAGTGTAGGGCCCAGTATCAGAAAGCTGGGTTTGTGTCCTAGGTCCATGGGTTTTCCAGCAGGACAATGACCCCAAACATTCTTCAAAAAGCACCCAGAAATGGATGGAAACAAAGCGCTGGAGAGTTCTGAAGTGGCCAGCAATGAGTCTGGATCTAAATCCAATTGAACACCTGTGGAAAGATCTTAAAATTGCTGTTGGCAGAAGAAACCCTTCAAATATGACAGACCTGGAACAGTTTGCAAATGAAGAGTGCTCCAAAATTCCAGTTGAAAGGTGTAAGAAGCTTGTTTATTGTTATAGGAAGTGATTGATTTCAGTTATTTTTTCTAAAGGTTGTGCAACTAAATATTAAGTTGAGGGTGCCAGTATTTTTATCTGGCCCATTTTTTGAGTTTTGCGTAAAATTATATAATTTTTGGTTTTATTTTCTCTGTTTTTTCGTGTTCCAATACACACAAAGGAAATAAACAAGACGTGTAATTGCAATAATTTTCTGGGAGAAAAACTTCATTTTCTGGAAAAATTTCAGGGGTGTCAACACTTATGCCATGACTGTAGCTTCTCCCCAGCTTGGCATATGTGATATAACAGAAAGCTGTGGGTTGATACATTTTCTTGGGGGACATTGTTATTGATGATTGAGGGTTGGTTTATCAGTTGTGTGATGTGCATTGATGTATTGTGGCAGTATCTTTTTTTGCTAAACCACAAGGTCAGGTCCTCCAACAGGTCTGTATAATTAAAGGGGTTATCCAGGGAGCTTGACAACACTTACTTCCTCTGGTGTCGTTTATGTGCCAAACCTAGGGGTTCTGAGTTAGTTGCAATTCCTGTTCACGTGATTTGAGCCAGCACACAGTCCCGGAGTTTTTACGCCTTCTCCCTTCTTCCGTTGTTTACAGGTAGTTACTTGTACTATATGGACTGTCTTTACTAGAGGAACCTCAGAGTACAGGTTACTACCTGTGAACATGGGAAAAGAGGGTGTAAGTTGAGCAACTCGGGCTGAGTACTGGTTTTGCTCATGTGACCCAGTGTTGGGAACCAGCCTGAAACCCCTGGCACTTTGACACATAAAGAATCCCGGAGGAGGTAAGTTTTGACACAATCCCTGGATAATCCCTTCAATACAATTTTTTTTCTTTATTTCCCATATTTACAGTGTCATTATTAATTATTTGTATCCTGTCACTCCATTTAGTACTGCATCAATACCGGGACATCTTAGGTCTATGGCAGCCCGACCTTGGCCCATATGGAGGACTACTTAATGTTGTTGTGAGTACAGGTTTCTAGGTTTCAGAAAACGTCTTTCTTATTCATACAGATATATGCCATTCTGTGGAAAGCTGGGTGACAACATGTATAGTAATGGATTCCCTCATTGTTTGTCACCTTCCTTTACATATTTTGTATTGATCTTATGTTTTTTACTCTGGTCACATCTGGAGCTGCATCCATAATTTTGCTTGTTTCCTGTTATTTGAGAGCAGTGAGAGCTATGATAACCGTTATATAGTCAGAGATGAGCAACAGCAATTTTCTGATGTGGCATCTTTAACTTCCCTGCGGTTTTATGGTATATTATAAATGTCATTACCGGCTGTGATACTTTAGTAGTAGTGATTCTGGTAATAATATTAGGAGGTGCATTTTCCATTCTTATGAGACAGCTCTATGCCTCATTCTGCTGCTGCCCCTAATTCTTAGTCCTTATCTTTCATCAACCTCCTGCTGGCTGCTGTGGATGAGTCAGACCTTACAAACTGTGTTCTATGGGTCACTAAGTCGAGGATGCAGATGCGGGACAATGCATCACAATTAGAACAGGACATTTTTGCTTTTTCAGCTTCAGGAAAATTTCCAGATATTACATACTGTAGAATACACCACATTGCAGTATAGATCGTCTGCCAGGAGGCAGCGGCATCTGCTGAGTCACATAATGGCGGCGTTATACAGGACCTGAAACTATCTGTTGTGACATTTTATAGGACAACTCCAGTCACAGCATTAAATTCCTTAGATAACCCTCTCTCCCCTCCCAAGTGATGATCCTGCTTGTACACTGTAGAATAGCTATTCTGACATGAATTATTTGACTCCCATGGTGCACCTCTTTCAGATGCAAATATTTGTTTCCACCTGGGGAGAGTCTAAGCTACATCAAATATTAAATAGTAAATTTGTCAATTTCTTCTCTTACCTTGTACTATGCTCGATTCACATCCAGCTCTGCATTTAGAATTCTGCTGGTTGCTTGTTCACTCTCAAGCTAAATGACATCTCCTCTCCTTGCATCTTGTTACTATTTCAGTGTTTGCACTGTTTGCTGTTCTATAGCATTCTGAGAGATGTGGGGTTCACAAGTTCAGGGAAATATGATATTCTGCAGCTAAAGAGCTCTTAATGTGACTAGAGTATAACATATTATGTAGGAATTACATAGTTACTCCGTATTATGTGGAAGTGGCCCCTGAATTCATCGACATGTTTTGTTTTTTTGCTGCAGGTAGATGGCTTTTTTATCATTGGCTGGATGTATCTACCTCCTCATGATCCACATGTTGACGAACCAATGAGACTAAAGCCTGTCTTCCGGATCCACTTAATGGAGAAGAAATCTGCCACAGTAGAATGCATGTATGGGCCCAAGGGACCCCACAGTGGACAGATCCAGGTAAAACAGCCATGACCGTGTAGATACAGGAGGCCCAGACAAGATCTTATTTGATTAAGACCTGGGCACAAGCTCTCTGAACCTAGTTCTCCAATTCTAAGGATTATGCAGACCTCCAGCAATTGGTAAAGGACATGATATCTTACAATATCTTAGCGATATTCCATCATTTAGTATGGTGGGAAAAGACTGTACACATACAGTGCCTTGCGAAAGTATTCGGTCCCCTTTCAACCTTTTGCCACATTTCAGGCTTCAAACATAAGGATATAAAATTTTAATTTTTTTGGTGAAGAATCAACAACAAGTGGGACACAATTGTGAAGTGGAACGAAATTTATTGGATATTTTAAACTTTTGTAAAAAATAAAAAACTGAAAAGTGGGGCGTGCAATATTATTCGGCCCCCCTTAAGTTAATACTTTGTAGCGCCACCTTTTGCTGCGATTACAGCTGCAAGTCGCTTGGGGTATGTCTCTATCAGTTTTGCACATCAAGAGACTGAAATTCTTGCCCATTCTTCCTTGGAAAACAACTCGAGCTCAGTGAGGTTGGATGGAGAGCGTTTGTGAACAGCAATTTTCAGCTCTTTCCACAGATTCTCGATTGGATTCAGGTCTGGACTTTGACTTGGCCATTCTAACACCTGCATACGTTTATTTGTCAACCATTCCATTGTAGATTTTGCTTTATGTTTGGGATCATTGTCTTGTTGGAAGATAAATCTCCGTCCCAGTCTCAGGTCTTTTGCAGACTCCAACAGGTTTTCTTCCAGAATGGTCCTGTATTTGGCTCCATCCATCTTCCCATCAATTTTAACCACTGTCCCTGCCCTGTGAAGAAAAGCAGGCCCAAACCATGATGCTGCCACCACCATGTTTGACAGTGGGGATGGTGTGTTCAGGGTGATGAGCTATGTTGCTTTTACGCCAAACATATCGTTTTGCATTGTGGCCAAAAAGTTCGATTTTGGTTTCATCTGGCCAGAGCACCTTCTTCCACATGTTTGGTGTGTCTCCCAGGTGGCTTGTGGCAAACTTTAAATGAGACTTTTTATGGATATCTTTGAGAAATGGCTTTTTTTGCCACTCTTCCATAAAGGCCAGATTTGTGCAGTGTACGACTGATTGTTGTCCTATAGACAGCCTCTCCCACCTCAGCTGTAGATCTCTGCAGTTCATCCAGAGTGATCATGGGCCTCTTGGCTGCATCTCTGATCAGTTTTCTTGTTTGAGATGAAAGTTTAGAGGGACGGCCGGGTCTTGGTAGATTTGCAGTGGTCTGATACTCCTTCCATTTCAATATGATCGCTTGCACAGTGCTCCTTGGGATTTTTAATGTTTGGGAAATCTTTTTGTATCCAAATCTGGCTTTAAACTTCTCCACAACAGTATCACGGACCTGCCTGGTGTGTTCCTTGGTCTTCATGATGCTCTCTGCGCTTTAAACAGAACCCTGAGACTATCACAGAGCAGCTGCATTTATACGGAGACTTGACACAGGTGGATTATATTTATCATCATCAGTCATTTAGGACAACATTGGATCATTCAGAGATCCTCACTGAACTTCTGGAGTGAGTTTGCTGCACTGAAAGGAAAGGGGCCGAATAATATTGCATGCCCCACTTTTCAGTTTTTTATTTTTTACAAAAGTTTAAAATAACCAATAAATTTTGTTCCACTTCATAATTGTTGTTGATTCTTCACCAAAAAATTTAAATTTTATATCCTTATGTTTGAAGCCTGAAATGTGGCAAAAGGTTGAAAAGTTCAAGGGGGCCGAATACTTTCGCAAGGCACTGTAACTGAGGGTTTTTTTTTACACTGTTTCTATTCTAGACAAATTTCTTGTGAGAAAAACTCATCAACCATCCAAATCTCTCTTCTGTCCTAATGGTATGTTGCAGCCAAGCTCACAGATAGCTATGAGAAGTATTAGGTTTGGACTTGTTTTCAGAAAGGGGTAGAAGTTTTCATCTTGCAATGATAATATTGTTTTTCCGGGGCTAATATATAGATAGGATAAGTCATCATTATCAGATCATCTGAAATCCAACTTCCAGAACTCCCTCAGAAAAGCTGTTTAAAGCAGCAGTGGCACACCAGTAAGCATTGCTTATGTTTTGCAGTCCCTGTGATGTAATGTGAATGGGGCTTAGCAGCATTGCCAAACACAGTTACTCTGCAGTTTATGGCGCTGTGCTTGGTAAGTAGTGAAAAGGCTGTAGCACTTGTCCAAAAACTGCAGTCTTTTCCAACAGCTGATTGGTTGGAGTGCCAGGTATTGGTCCCCCAGTGATCTGATATTGTTGATTATCCTTAGGAGAGGTCATCAATAATATTTCATTCTTCGAAAACACCTTAAGCTGTATTTACATAAAACTGGACCTTGAACAATTATTGTTACGTTTGATGTCACTCTGCTGATGATTGATATCTCTTGTATCCTATTAGCTAGTGAAGAAGGATGAATTCTGTACCAAATGCCTGCAGACAGATTACCACCGAATGTCCGGAGGGCGGCAGGAGGTAGGAGACTTGGCCTCTCGCTTCATTACATAACTGCAGCAGTGAATCCAGTAACCAAGACCCTGTCCTCTGAATGCAGGAATTCCGGACATGGCTGCGAGATGACCTTGGCAGGACGCTGGACGACATCTTCCATGAACACATGCAGGAGCTAATTCTCATGAAGTTCATTTATATCTGCCAATACGAGTAAGTGAGAAGAAGGAGGCTAACCCTTTAAAAGGGGGGCACTTATTTTCTGTAGTTCACTCTTATGGAGTACATTCTCCTGAATATATTTCCCATGTTTCCATGCAGCTGACAGAACATGGAAATCCTTCACCAAGCCCTGTTACTTAGGAGACCTGTCCTATTAGGGAAGGGCATATTGCCATATGTATGTGTCAGGGATCCGAACACCCACTCGCCATACAAGCACGTGTGACCTTAGGATGGGCCATCAATTTTAGAACTGGGGGTCTGACACCGGGAGAGCAGCGAGAAAGAGCTGTACTGCTCGTTCACTGTACAAACTGTAGACTTCAATGGGACAGTCCTGCAGTACCTACTCTCGCCACTACAGTTTGTATGGCCAGTGAGCAGCACGCCTCTCCATGACTTCCTCAGTACTCGTGATCTATGGGAGTCAAGGGTGTCACCTTCCTCCTCAAATCTAATATTGATGGCCTATCATTTTTAAGCCTGGCCGTGGAGATTGGCAGACAAATTCGACACATGGCAAGCCTGGTTGCTTCTCCAGGTATATAACCAAGGGGGATCCTGTGCATCACTAATTTGTTGTGTTTCTAGCATAGCTCCCTTCCTTGTTTGGAGCCTCCCACCTGTGACATATGACTGGCTTATTTCATGTGCCAAATAAACCAGAATTTGACCTGTTTTGGGAATATGCAATATCTCGTGCGGGCGTACTTCGTATGTGGATGATATGCCCAGCAAGTAATGCAGAAGGTTGTTCTGCAGATGAAATAATAATCTTTTCCACAGATACATAAATTGGGGTGGTTATGAACATTGAAGGTCCAGATGCTTGATGTCACTGACTGGTCTGGGTTCTCTGCCCACACTCCTGTACGCAGATGGGTATAAAACCTGAATTATGACATCCATTTTTTTTAAGTCCCGTTCCCCTTGTGCAATATTACAGTTTTGTCTTTGCATGCTTCCAGGCTGAAAAAGTAGCCATGATGTCTGATCTACAAGCCACACACAAACACTTGACTACTTTGTATTGACCTACAAACCAGTTGGCTGTTTACAATTTAATTAACGCACCTATTTGACATCTTGGGCTGTGGAATGGAATTGGAATTACTATGTATATTAGACACTCAACAAGACATAACCACTACAGTGACCAAAATTCATAACTACAAAAATGAATGAATAACCTGACTAGAAACATAACTCCTAACAGTATGTATTATAAAACATCTGGTAAACTTTCCACTATCTGCAGCAACTGCCTTACCTACCGACGCATCTACCATCCCCCCATTCGGCCTGATGATTTGGTGAAGCCTGGGTTTTTCAAGGGTACCTATGGAAGCCACGGCCTTGAGATTGTCATGTTGAGTTTCCATGGGACGGTTGCCAAGACCACAAAAATAACAGTGAGTTTTAATGGGTAATTCTGGTTTTAATAAAATTTCATTGCTTACCTTTGCACAGAAGTTGAACATTTTTTTAAAATTCTTTGCTATATATATATATATATATATATATATATATAATCTTTTTTTTTTTCTATTCACTTCCAAGGCTATAGAAACAAATAGCGAGTTTAACTCAACCCTTCATTAGCTAACTGTATTACTGTGATCTGAGCTTGCACAATGCACTAGAACCTGAATGCTCCTCTGAATTTGACTTGAGTAGGAAGAGGCAATGTTAATCAAGATCAGTAGAATGTATGTTTTTCTGCACCACTATGGGATTCCTGTTCTTGGGGATGCCCTATAAGGATGATGGGCCCTGGCCAAATGCTATATTGGTATAATTTTGAGGTTTGGTTAGGTACTAAATATTTTGTCAAGTGATCAGCATGGTACACAGTGATTGGATAGAACTATGACATTAATCAGTTGTTGGTTATAGGGAGACCCCAATGTCCCAGCTGGACAACCGACACTTGAAATTGACCTCACCAGGTCGGTGCAGCTCCCGGCTCTAGAACACTTGCAGAATATTGATGAACTGTCTCGGCTCATCATGGACATCCATGAGCAAATAAACAGAGAAGAACGATTAGCTGGAAGGGAAGAGGAAGCAGCAGGTGTCCGAGGGGAAGAGCCAGTACAAGGACCACCTCCTCCACTAAAACCAAAGGACAGACAAATGGATGTGCAAGGCGAGCTGCAACCCTCCGATCACCAGGCATTTGCTCTTCCAAATGAGGTGATGGCAAGGAATGAAGATTATCCCCGAAGCTGCAGGATGTGGTAAGAGGAGTTCGTAAAGGTCTGCCAGGGCTCAGCACATGCAAGAATCTCTCATCATGTTTCTGTTATTATTGACTACACTGACTTGTGTTTTCACAAGCAGGTTATAAGCTGCTGCCCTTCCCCTTTATCTCTCTCATGAACATAATCATATTTAAATTTGTAGGCAATTAAGCATGAAACATTTTTGCAAATGTAAATAATTAAGATTTTTTTTTAATCATCTTGACTATGACAGTCTTTTGTTATGATTGGTTGCCAATGGATACAACCATGAATGCAAGATCTGTAACTTGTCATAAACGCAGCTATGATTTTCTTTTTGTAGACAGGTTATCAAGGAGTACCACTACATGCATGAGAAGATGACCCAATCACAATAAGGAAATCATGGCTAAGTTTCTGACAAGTCCCAGACCATAGAAAGTTTCTGCATTCATGGTTTTATCCGTTGGCAATAAATCAAGTCAACAGCCTGTCACCCCTAAAATAGTTAGAGAAAATCTTTAAAATGCTACCAAATTTTTAAATACTTTTTATGTAAGTTTTAATTGTCAAATTTAAATTAGGTTATGCATGTTATTTAATGGGAAATAATTCTGATATTACAAGTGGAATAGCTAGAGCCCAAACTATGACCAAATAAGGCCATACAGGGCTAACACCCTCCTGAATCAATACAGCACTATATCACAGGGTGCCAGATCAAAAAAAAAAAAACATAACCTTTTAATAATGCCTTTAACAACTTCTTAAAAAAAAAAAAACCCACACTCACTAGAGCTTCAAAACAGCACAAGACCACCCGTACAGTGGGGAAAAAAGTATTTAGTCAGCCACCAATTGTGCAAGTTCTCCCACTTAAAAAGATGAGAGAGGCCTGTAATTGACATCATAGGTAGACCTCAACTATGAGAGACAAAATGAGAAAACAAATCTAGAAAATCACATTGTCTGATTTTTTTAAGAATTTATTTGCAAATGATGGTGGAAAATAAGTATTTGGTCACCTACAAACAAGCAAGATTTCTGGCTCTCATAGACTTCTTCTTTAAAAGGCTCCTTTGTCCTCCACTCATTACCTGTAGTAATGGCACCTGTTTGACATTGTTATCAGTATAAAAGACACCTGTCCACATCCTCAAACAGTCACACTCCAAACTCCACTATGATGACCAAAGAGCTGTGGAAGGACACCAGAAACAAAATTGTAGACCTGCATCAGGCTGGGAAGACTGAATCTGCAATAGGCAAGCAGCTTGGTGTGAAGAAATCAACTGTGGGAGCAATAATTAGAAAATGGAAGACATACAAGACCACTGGTACTCTCCCTCGATCAGGGGCTCCACACAAGATCTCACCCCGTGGGGGTCAAAATGATTGCAAGAACGGTGAGCAAAAATCCCAGAACCACACAGGGGGACCTAGTGAATGACCTGCAGAAAGCTGGGACTAACGTAACAAAGGCTACCGTCAGTAACACACTACGCTGCCATGGACTCAGATCCTGCAGTGCCAGACGTGTCCCCGTGCTTAAGCTAGTACATATCCAGGCCTGTCTGAAGTTTGCTAGAGAGCGTTTGGATGTTCCAGAAGAGTATTGGGAGAATGTCATATGGTCAGATGAAACCAAAGTAGAACTGTTTGGTAGAAACACAACTCGGCGTGTTTGGAGGAGAGTGAATGCTGAGTTGCATCCAAAGAACACCATACCTACTGTGAAGCATGGGGGTGGCAACATCATGCTTTGGGGCTGTTTCTCTGCAAAGGGACCAGGACGACTGATCCGTGTACATGAAAGAATGAATAGGGCCATGTATCGTGAGATTTTGAGTGCAAACCTCCTTCCATCAGCAAGGGCATTGAAGATGAAACGTGGCTGGGTCTTTCAGCATGACAATGATCCCAAGCACACCGCCAGGGCAATGAAGGAGTGGCTTCGTAAGAAGCATTTCAAGGTCCTGGAGTGGCCTAGCCAGTCTCCAGATCTCAACCCCATAGAAAACCTTTGGAAGGAGTTGAAAGTCCGTGTTGCCCAGCGACAGCCCCAAAACATCACTGCTCTAGAGGAGATCTGCATGGAGGAATGGGCCAACATACCAGCAACTGTGTGTGTCAACCTTGTAAAGACTTACAGAAAACGTTTGACCTCTGTCTTTGCCAACAAAGGATATATAACAAAGTATTGAGATGAACTTTTGTTATTGACCAAATACTTATTTTCCACCATAATTTGCAAATAAATTCTTTAAAAATCAGACAATGTGATTTTCTGGATTTGTTTTCTCATTTTGTCTCTCATAGTTGAGGTCTACCTATGATGACAATTACAGGCCTCTCTCATCTTTTTAAGTGGGAGAACTTGCACAATTGGTGGCTGACTAAATACTTTTTTTCCCCACTGTGTATTATACTATCTGTGTGGTACCAAGAAACAATTTTAATGGGTTCTCCTGTAAATAGGTGGTTCCTGCTGGTGTGAGGGATGGATATCCATCAGATTTCACCAGTGAAACAGCTAAAAAATATAGGAGTTGTCTCCCTAGCCCATCCCTTACTTCAGGCTATCCCTCACACCCCTGTATCCTTGCCCCCACAAGGGTAGTTCCCCAAACTATACCTATAATTCAAACTTCACTCTGCTTCCTTTGTGACAAAACGCACAGGGTGACTCATCAGGCGATTCTTAGTGTAATGGAGGGATACAACACATGGTTTTGGCTCAAAAATAACACACATGCACATACTTGGGTACTGACATCTTCCCTTTGCTCCATCCAGAGTGGTAGAAAGCTCCCTAACACTCTGTGTGTGATCAGTCATGTGGCCCACAATATCTCCTGAATATTTGAAAGCGGTAGTCCCACCCTTCTTACCTCCATGTCATAGAAGACACCTGTCCCTCACATTTGGAGGACCAGAACCCCCTCCCTTATGACACGGCTGTGGGTGTCCATGTTTCTGCTTCACAACACACCACATCATGTCAACCCATAACTCCTGCCCCGCTGTCAAAGCAACGAGGCAAGCGTCATTGCGGCTTCACAATCCCATATCACAAAAGGAAGGTTGTACTGGAAGGCTCTCCCCAGACGCTGGAGGAGTTTCATGCTCCTATTAGAGCACCTGACCTAATAGAACTAACCACAGATACCTTGCATACAACTTCCTCAGTAGTATAAAAAAAAATAACCTAACCCATAATAATTCAACAACACCACCCCTTGTTAGGATAGGAGGTTAAATGACCTGACCAGTTACGGCACAATCGTCCACGGATGCTCATAGCCTACCATCCTTTTAAAGGGACATATCTTCGTAATTGCTTTACTTTTAAAGAGGACCTTTCACCACCTTCAACAAGTCCAGCTCTTTACATCATTGCTGCTCCACTTATTCTGGCACAGTTAGTATTTTTTCTCTAGCCCCCACCGTTCCCAAGCTATCAATGCTGTTAGTTTTGGTGCCTGATATGCTATTTAAACAATGTACTGTCAGGGGGCGGTGTCAGGCAGGAACAGACAAGTGGTGTGATTCTGAGCTCTGACACTAGCTGCCTCTGATTGGAGCTCTGAATCACACCCCTTGACTGACACTGCCCTACTGACATTACAGAGCTTAAATAGCACATCAGGCATCAAAACAAACTGTGCTTGTTGCTTGGGTGGGGGCTAGAGAAAAAATTCCAACTGTGCTGAAATCGGTGGAGCAGCGCCTATTCACAGATGCTAAGAATTTGAATTGGTGGAGGTGGTGAAAGGTCCTCTTTAAAGGGACATATGTGGAGTATATATATTATAGGTATAAGTGGAGGTTTTAAGTGGGGGTACTTCAAGAAACTCAAACTAAACATAAATCAAAAGGGACCCAAATATGAAATTGTGCTGTGCCACATGAAACATACTGAACAAACATGAAACAAATTGAGCTGTTCATTTAGGTCATATGGTGGTCATCGTTTTGAGGAGGAAAATCCACTGTACCTCCCCTTGAAGGGTTGCATATTTCCAATTCCCCTCCCATAAATGGCTTCACTCCCATAAAAATAAGGAATTTAGAATTGCCATCATGATCCTGAATTATGTGTCTCAGGACTGAGGTCTCCCATTTATGAAGGTTGTCCCCTATTCTGCAATGAATCACCCTGTTAGTTTAGCCAGCATATTCTTTTCCACATTGGCTATGGACAACTAGGGCTGGGCAATTCATCAAAAATAATCGAAAGTCAGCTTAATTAATCAAAGGAAACTTGATCACATCAATTATTTCAGTTGTTATGCATCCATGCCATCCTCTCACACACTGTCACAGACTAAAGGATCTGTCACTAACTGTACAATATCCAGTCAGGATTGCTGATATGTGAATAACCCAAACCAAAATTTAACGGCACAACATATAAATATGAGTGTGGCATGTTTAAAAAGGGGAGGGTCATTCATTCATTCATTAATTGTAATTGAGGTAACATGGTCAATTAACCGTGATTTTTATTTAGGTCATAATTGCCAGTGCTAATACCAACCTATCCTTTAGGGATCAGCACCTTCTGAATGTTAATTGGGTCTCACCATCCCCTAATAATACAAGTACAATGAGGAATTGCTATTTTAGCGATTCTCTATTGCAAGCTCATCCTAATTTTTCCAGAGGTGATTCTAGGTAAGTGGAGAGATTTGTGCTGTTGATGTCTTTACCTTGTAGAGCATTGTCTAAACTGGATACAACAGTAACAAACCCTCAGCTGTAAGAATTATTAGGTTATGGCAAGTTTGAGAGTTTACTTAATGCATGCTGGTTTACTATCACAAGTGGGGAGTTTTGCTGCAAAAATTCACCATTTTCACCATTTCCCGACTTGTTCACCACTTTTTTTAGAAAACCGTTTAATGCTGAGGTCCCCACGTTGCGGATTTTTTGTTGCAGATTTTGCTGCGGTTTTTGAGCCAAAGCCAGGAGTGGATTGAGCAGAAGGTAGAAGTATAAGAACTTCCTTCCTGCTCAATCCACTCCTGGCTTTGGCTCAAAAAACTGCAACTAAATCTGCAACAAAAAAACTGCTTTTCCGCAACGTGGGGCTTTAGCCTAACATGGTGTCTCGCAAGGTGTTCTAGAATTATTAAGAGATCAGAGTCTGTTTATAATTCAGGAACATCTTGCACCAGCAGAGTAATGACTTAAGACTGGCAGAGGAAACACCCGTATTCTTTCACTCACACCAAATTGTGACCAATTGTCACAGTTATGTGTATGAGCAGCTGTTGTTGTCATCAGTCCTCTTATTACTGATGCCAGGCAGGGTCTTTGGAATATGCAGCTACACTGTTATTCTCATGACAAGTGCCCCTGCCACCCGCATGATGAACTTTTACTTCTCTACACATGGCCTAAGAGCTGACATGTATAAATAGATGACCGGGTATAAATATCCATCAGCTGATCCTACACTTAGACTGTGAAGCTTCTCGTCTTGTGCTGGGAACCAAAGAATGTAGCTGCTGTAAACATAGCTAAACTCATAGCAGTCAGATGAAAGATGTTATAGACCTGTCTGCAACAGCACACAGCTGCAGCTGCATCACAATGGGATATCCAGATAAATAATAAATATGCACCAGCATCTTGGCATAATTTGTGCCAAAAAACTGGTGTACTGGTGTGCTTTACACCTCATTTTATATGTGTTTTAGACACTTTCCAACAGTTTGTGCGCCTCATACGACATGTGGCCATATATTAAGGGAATATGGCTTAATATGCAAAACTGAACCAGAAATTGTGCCAATATTTTGAAAGTTGCACCACAATCTCAGCCATTGGACCAAAGTTTTGCATCAAAATTCTGTCGTAAACTAAGCCAACTAATAAGTGGTGTAAAGTTAGACTAGACTAGAAATCTGGCGTACTTTTATACAGCATTACACACTTTGGAAAATCTTGTGTGATTTAAGACTGTCTAGTCTAACTTTGCACTGAATATAAAAGTTTAGACCGTTTTAGTTATCTGCCCCACTCCCACTGTATCCATAACAGAGCTAGCTATCTCTCACAGCTGAGGATTTGTTTCATGTATGCAGTGTAGTCAGGCATTTGAAAGGTAACCACATCAGCAGAACAAATCTTTCTCCTGTCCAGGTAGGTTGTTACACTTAAGGTAAATTGTGTCTGGACTCCAGGCAGTTTATCTCACAGAGGATTGACTAGACCAGGGGTCAGAAACGTTCAGCTCTCCAGCTGTTGTGAAACTACAGCTCCCAGCATGCATACTTGATCTGCTGTTACTGGACCTCACATTCAAGTGCATGGAGATGATGGGACTTCTGGTATCACAAAATCTTGTGTGGCAATGGTTGCTGACTCTTGGTTTAGGTGGACTCAATTTAGCAAACCCTGAACTGTGCAAGTAGGACTTGGTCAGGATGGGTTTTCAAGAGAAGAGTATTGGGTCTGGATAGATTCTTAGCCTCTGAGTATAGAGAAAAAAAAAATCATTGACAGCAAGCATAGATCTTGAGACATAAAATATACAAGAAATTGACATTTTAATCTTTTCTTATATAATACTACTTATGTCTCTCTTACTGATGGCACACACAATAACATAAAATTTGTAACTCATTACTTACATTTATGTTTTTGTTTTTTTTAGTTTCTTTGGGACTGGCCTGATAGCCGGGCATGGGTTCAGCAGTCCAGAGAGAACCCCAGGCTTGTTCATTCTCTTTGATGACGATCGCTTTGGATTTATTTGGTTGGAGCTGAAGTCCTTCAGTTTATACAGTCGCATGAGGGACAAATTTCAGAACTCGCAGCCGCCATCACCAGAGGCCTTTGATGACATGCTGAAAGCTATGCAACTATGGACAACCTAGAGGGGTCATATATACAATCCCAGATCATCTCCTTGCGTGGCTTCACAGAGAGAGAGAGCCTGATCAGAGCATGTACACTGTAACCCTTTGTGTGCCAAGGGCTCTGCAACAGATTGCAAATTTACAATAAGACACCTACAAATTTTGAAGTGATGCTTTTAAGAAGAAAATTAAAAGCAAACCTTGTGTAGTGTATATAATCAACCTAACCTGTGTAATAATATATAAATAGAGAAAATAAGGGGGTGCCTAACTTATCTGTTAATTATCAGGGCAGAGTAACCAGGTCATATTTTTGTATATCCGTCTATAGCAGGAAAATGGTCGGCTTCCAAGTAGGTTATCACGACTGAGCTCATCATCCAACTAAAGTGAACAGGCAGGAAGAGCTCCCTATATTTGTATGATTGTGAGTCGTGGCAATGTCATATATACCCTATGTTAAAGGAAGTCTACCACCGCCTACAAAATTGCTTGCAAACCATGTATATGCTGATATAGGGGCGGTGAGTGGCATAGCAAACATACCTTTTTGTGTCAAAGTGCAGTCTTGCTGCTGTGAAAATTAACTTTAAATATGTATGCAAATGAGCTTTTCAGTGTCCCTGGGGTGTGGCCAGACCTGTCTGCACTCATTTTCATCTGTGGCTGCCACCCAGCACTGCCACTAACATAAAGGATGGCACGTCTCAATGTGCAAGAAACATGAATGCTCTGACAGATGTGGCAACCCCCTGGATACACCAAATAGCTCTTTTGCATAAGGATTAAAAGTTGATATTCTTGGCTATGAGATTGCACTTATACACAAAAAGTTATGTTCACTAAGCTCCTACAACAACATAGAAGTGTTTTAGAAGTGATTTTGGTGGTGGCAGACTACATTTAAAGGAGTGATGCTAGTTAAAAGGGTTATCTGGTTTCTAAGGCTTATCATTAGGATAGGCCTTTAATATTAGATCTGCAGGGTCTGCTACCCGGGACCCCCACAGATCACTGGTACCGAGGAAACACGAGGGAACCACGATGCTCACTCGTTGTACACTGTTGTCTATGTAAAAGCGCTGCAGTACTTAAAATAATATAAAAAATTTTGGGCACCCCAATTAATTTTAATTATTTTTTTTTTTAAATTTTTGGGTTTTTGCAACACCCATTCAAATTTATTAAACCGAAAAAATGGGGGACACAATAATTTTTCGGGGTTAAAATGGGGTTTTTTTTTTTAACAGAAAATGTGCAATATGCATTAAACCAAAATTTGACCGGTGCAAAAATTTGGGTACCCTTATCATTTTATTGATTTGAATACTCCTAACTACTTTTTACTGACTTACTGAAGCACAAAATTGGTTTTGTAACCTCACTGAGCTTTGAACTTCATAGCCAGGTGTATCCAATCATGAGAAAAGGTATTTAAGGTGGCCAATTGCAAGTTGTTCTCCTATTTGAATCTCCTCTGAAGAGTGGCATCATGGGCTCCTCAAAACAACTCTCAAATGATCTGAAAACAAAGATTGTTCAACATAGTTGTTCAGGGGAAGGGTACAAAAAGTTGTCTCAGAGATTTAACCTGTCAGTTTCCACTGTGAGGAACATAGTAAGGAAATGGAAGACCACAGGGACAGT
Source organism: Leptodactylus fallax (assembly GCA_947044405.1). NCBI lineage: Eukaryota > Metazoa > Chordata > Amphibia > Anura > Leptodactylidae > Leptodactylus > Leptodactylus fallax. The sequence goes on along the minus strand of CAMRHE010000083.1, from coordinate 2,573,069 downwards.
TCTTGTTAAGCCCAGAAGTGGCAGGCCAAGAAAAATATCAGAAAGGCAGAGAAGAAGAATGGTGAGAACAGTCAGGGACAATCCACAGACCACCTCCAAAGAGCTGCAGCATCACGTGAGATGGGTGCCGTCAACATCACTTTGCACAAGGAGAAGCTGTATGGGAGAGTGATGCGAAAGTAGCCGTTTCTGAAAGCACGCCACAAACAGAGTCGCCTGAGGTATGCAAAAGCACATTTGGACAAGCCAGCTTCATTTTGGAAGAAGGTCCTGTGGACTGATGAAACAAAGATTGAGTTGTTTGGTCATACAAAAAGTTGTTATGCATGGCGTCAAAAAAACACAGCATTCCAAGAAAAACACTTGCTACCCACTGTAAAATTTGGTGGAGGTTCCATCATGCTTTGGGGCTGTGTGGCCAATGCCGGCACCGGGAATCTTGTTAAAGTTGAGGGTCGCATGGATTCAACTCAGTATCAGCAGATTCTTGAGAATAATGTACAAGAATCAGTGACGAATTTGAAGTTACACCGGGGATGGATATTTCAGCAAGACAATGATCCAAAACACAGCTCCAAATCTACTCAGGCATTCATGCAGAGGAACAATTACAATGTTCTGGAATGGCCATCCCAGTCCCCAGACCTGAATATCATTGAACATCTGTGGGATCATTTGAAGCGGGCTGTCCATGCTCGGCGACCATCAAACTTAACTGAACTGGAATTGTTTTGTAAAGAGGAATGGTCAAAAATACCTTCATCCAGGATCCAGGAACTGATTAAAAGCTACAGGAAGCGACTAGAGGCTGTTATTTTTGCAAAAGGAGGATCTACTAAATATTAATGTCACTTTTCTGTTGAGGTGCCCATACTTTTGCACCGGTCAAATTTTGGTTTAATGCATATTGCACATTTTCTGTTAGTACAATAAACCTCATTTCAATCCTGAAATATTACTGTGTCCATCAGTTATTAGATATATCAAATTGAAATGGCTGTTGCAAACACCCAAATATTTAGAACTAAAAATGATTAAGATTAATAGGGGTGCCCAAACTTTTTCATATGACTGTATACTCACCGCTACAGTTTGTACGGCAAGTGAGCAGAGCGACTCTCCCTCGATACCGGTGACCTGCGGGGGTCCGACACCCATATCTGATACTGATGGCCATCAATCTTTAAAAATCGGATAACCCCTTTAAGCAACCACCACAGGATAGGTCATAACTTGCTGATTGATGTGGTTGTGGTTGCTGGGACCCCCATTGATCCTGAGAGCAGGGTCCTGTCTAACCCGTATATATGGAGCACCAAGTCGTGCATGTACATTTCTGCTTCTTTCATTTTCAGTTGTACTGCCAGAGATTGCAGAGTACAGTGCTTGGCTATTTAAAGGGGTTGCCCAGGATTTGAAGCCTTTTGAAACTGATGACCTATCCACAGGATCAGATTGATCAGGGTCCAACACCTGAACCCCTATCCAATCAGCTGATGTGGCCATCGGAAGTCATATATTAAGTATATGGCCAGAAGCAAGTGAATGGGAGCGGAGCTGCAGTTCCAAGTGCCACTGCTACAGTATACAAAGCTTCTGATATGTACAGTGTAGCCTTGGTGCCTGGAACTGCAGCTCCGCTCTCATTCACATGAATAAGAGCAGGGCTTCTTCCAGCGGCCACATCAGCTAATCGATTTGGGTGTTGGACCCCAACCAATCTGATACTGTTGACCCATCCTGTGGATAGGTCATCGGTATCAAAAATCTGCAATTCTTGGACAAACCCTTTAAAGAGGAACTTTCAAGTCCTCTGGCGCTGAATTCAGTGCACTGTTAGCTTTCCAGTGGTATATAAAACCGTGGGTGCCAGAGGACGTGAAAGGTCCTCTTTAAGGCAGACCTACAGTATATAAATGGAGTAGCAATGAACACGAGTGACTTTCTGCTCCATTTACATGGGAAAGATGGGACTGTGTTATCAGAATCTGTGTTGTCTAGTTGTTGTGCTCCCACCGAACAGCAGGTTATGATAAATTAGAAAGAAAAACGTTGCGAAACGTGCGCTTTACAGTGCACTTTATTCATTTGATACGGTTAGGATACAGAATAAAGACCTGGTCTTTACTCAGTATCCTGACTGCAACATGTGAATTAAGTGTAATATAACGTAGGTTAGTTTCTTCTAATTACGGACATGACTTTCTTTGGTGACACAACCCCTTTTAGGATGCTGCTTAAAATTGCATTTACTGCCACAAGATGGTGCTGCAGTTTTAACAACAATTTGCAGCTTCCTGTGCGCTGATCCTATTTCTGCCACCATGCAAATGACGGCAGCAAGATGGAGCTGAAAATAGATATTTGATGTGTTCATGAGCATATAGAGCAGCATATAAAACGTCAGAAATGTGGCCAAAAATAAAATGTTTACATAAAATCTGCTATTCTGCTGTGGCTCTATAATCTGAGAAATGCTTAGTGTGCTTCTGTTCTCAGTTTTATGAAATTTTTTTATTATACTGCAGAAAACCTTATCAGATCACAGTGTATGCATATGAAATTGACCATAGGAGCTTGCCATCTACTGAGAGTACTAGCAGTGTCTAGCTCAGGGTATTGGTTGTTTTGCCTGGTCTCCTTTTTTAGGCTGATAATTCCATGTAACACGTTCAGCTGTCTTGTTAGTTTTAAACCTGTTCTACTTGAATGTTCTTTTTGCTTGTGTTTCTGGTGTTTGGTTGTGGTTGATTGTACGTGATAATCTGTGGAATATGAGATGGTGGGGGGGGGGGTCATGCTGGATTAATGTAATGAGAGTGAATAAAGGGACACGCTTTATTTATCTCCCCCTGAATGTGAAAAGCTCCATATATCATCCAGTGGGATGCAGGAGGTCTCTGTAGAGACATTGGAGGGATTTTATTAAGACCTGTGCATTATGTGCCAGTCTTAATAATTGTGGTACATCTGCTTCCTGCACTCACAATCTTAAGAGGATCCAGCCTTTTAATAACTTTGGTACACCACAGGAGGTCCTATATGCCAGAATTGAACTCTACGCCATTCAGGGATTGGCGTAGATTTCTGGTATAATTCACAATAATTCTCTGGTGTGGTGCACCACCCCCTATTATAATATGTCTATAAGGTGTCTGCATTCATACTTTTTATAGATTTCTTAATATATAGGGTTAATGGCTCTGGTATCTTAAATATTGTATGGTGCTAGAGGTTTTTTTTTAAGTGTGGGACAATAGAGCTACCGGGAGGCAGGGACTCCTAGCATTCTTGATCACTGTGATGCAGGGAGCCTAGATCTCTGTACTGAGTTTGGGCTGGGAAAACCAGTTGACACACGAGCAGATTTTCGGGTCTGGATTTCTCCTTGTGCACAGAGCCTAATAGCCTTCACTATTCATCTTTCCCCTAACCCCTCAACAAACTGTTATATAGTCAGAATCCCAATATAAACAGTTACATAACTGGAACTTCTCAGGGCAGAGAAATAAAGCAGTCATCGTCCCTGGAAATCACACTGAATATTGATGCTGCTTTTTACTTCCCCACACCTCTGCTGTCCCTTACTATATGCATCAAGGCAGAAATTCCTAACATCATACATCATTATGATGCAGGGAGCCCATGTCTCCAAATGGAGTTCAGCCTGGGACCGAATTTTCCAGTCCAGTTTCCTGTGTGCATGGGGCCTTAAAATGAATGTATCACCTATATTTTATTTATTAAAACTAGATTCATAAGTTATAGTTAAGTATATCTTTTTTTTCTAATGTTTTTTTGGTTTTAGTCTGTTTTATGTACTTGATTATGGGTCGGCCATCTTGCATGAGCTTCCTCATCCTCACTGCTCTGTTAACAACATTTAGTGATACGATTTACAGCCTAGTCATGGCCCTAGACAGCATTAGTATGGAACTGGCTTATTGAGGTCTATGGGATAGTTTTCTAGACAGGCTCTGGGCAGGGAGGGGAGTAGATAAGCAGTGACATCATTTTCTTTGTCATGGGTCACTGTGGGTCATCCCTGTAACAGGTGTGATCTTCTATTGTGATCCTGTCTGTCTTGTTTGTGACGTAAAGGAGGTGACTACTGCAATGAAAATCCCTACAGAATCGGCAAGTGTCTTTAGCATAGTGGCCAGAGTGAAAATTAAAGGATATAGTAAAACATTTAAAAGTTTAATATAGATAAAAAGTTAAAAAGAAAACCATCAAAAATTCTTAAAGGGATCCTATCATTCAGAAAGGCCAATTTTAGTAAGACCATGTCATAATATCCTTTATAAAGGCTATTCTTCTCCTACCTTTGTTATTTCACTCCTCGCTGCTGTTTAGAAGAAATGTTGATTTTTATCTTTATGCTAATGCGTCTTCAGAATGCACAGGGGAACATTCCCACAGTGCTGAAACTGCACAGGGGGCGTCCCCTGTGCTCTCCTCAGTCGCATTTTTTAACTTACCGCGCCGCCTCTCTTCTTCTTTAGCAGACGCCTTTTCTTGACGTCATCCTTCGTTCGGGAGACATGCGCCAACTGTGCATGTCCATTCGGCCATTTTCCTGTGGGCTATTACATACAGCACATGCAGTACGCTCGTGTAATAGGCCACAGGAAAATGGCCGAATGGACATGTGCATGTCTCCCGAACGCAGGATGACGTCAATAGGCGGCGTCTGCTAAAGAAGAAGAGAGGCGGCGCGGTAAAAATGCATCTGTTTCAACACTGGGGGAACCCCCCCTGTGCATTCTGAAGATGCATTAGCATAAAGATAAAAATAAGCATTTCTTCTAAACGGCGGCGAGGAGCGAAACAACAAAGGTAGGAGAAGAATAGCCTTTATAAAGGCTATTAGGACGTGGTCTTACTAAAATTGGCCTTTCTGAATTATAGGATCCTTTTAAATATGTTTCACATAAAAATTTGGCTTCAAACATAGGCCAATTTTGGTGCCCCATTCCCTTTAAACTCTGAATTCAGGCTGTGAGTGGTGGGGTTCAGCTCAGTACCCGGGGTGGGTGAATGATGTCCTGGTTTTTGGCTCCATATTAAACCTGCTGTGGAAGGGGTGGGGAATGGAATTTTCACTCTCTACTCAAGACTGGCAGGGCAAAGCAGCTGCAGTATGCAGCACCTATGGAAAGTGGAAATCTGGCTTAACATCCTGAGCTAAGAGAAAAGAGAGAAAGAAAGCTAGAAAGTATGGTGAAAAGATTGCTATGCATAGGTATGATAAAGACTTGTACCATGCCATCACCCACAGGCTATTAGATCATTAATTTATTGTATATATTTTTCTTTTTACTGGACATCATGAGAGTGCAGGTTCCTGATTGGCTGTCTAGTAGCTCCTCCCCACATATGCTATACTGGCCATTACTGTACTAGAGTCTACCTGTGCCAGGATGAGCTGCTGCTTTGGACACCAGGTAAGGGTGGCTCCATGCTATTCTTCTTGTACACTGTATACTGTACAAGACCCTGAAAAATCGTCCTGTCAGGCACATAGAAACTATAAATTACTTTCTAGCATTTCTTTAACATATATCTTTTTATGCTATATGTATATGCAAGAGGCGTCGCTAATACGTGACACTGATTAATTCCAGGCTATTTCTCATTACTGAGGGGGTGACACACTATATATCTGGAAGTAGTTATAACTGCAGTCAGTTCTGGGGTCACAGGAGACGTCACTAATAAGTAAGTTACACTGATTAATTCCAGGTTATTTCTCATTACTGAGGGGGTGACACACTATATACCTGGATGTAGCTATAACTGCAGTCAGTTCTGGGGTTACAGATGATGTCACTAATAAGTAACATACTGATTAATTCCAGGCTATTTCTCATTACTGAGGGGGTGACACACTATATACCTGGATGTAGTTATAACTGCAGTCACTTCTAGGATCACAGATAATGTCACTAATAAGTAACATACTGATTAATTCCAGGCTATTTCTCATTACTGAGGGGGTGACACACTACAGTCATGGCCAAAAGTTTTGAGAATGACACAAATATTATATTTTCACATGATCTGCTGCCCTCTGGTTTTTATGTGTGTTTGTCAGATGTTTTTATCACATACAGAAATATAATTGCATTCATATTATGAGTAACAGAAGCTTATATTGACAGTTAGAATGAGTTAATGCAGCAAGTCAATATTTGCAGTGTTGACCCTTCTTCTTCAGGACCTCTGCAATTCTCCCTGGCATGCTCTCAATCAACTTCTGGACCAAATCCTGACTGATAGCAGTCCATTCTTGCAGAATCAATGCTTTAATTTTGTCTGAATTTGTTGGTTTTTGTTTGTCCATCCGTCTCTTGATGATTGACCACAAGTTCTCAATGGGATTAAGATCTGGGGAGTTTCCAGGCCATGGACCCAAAATCTCTATGTTTTGTTCCCTGAGCCATTTGGTTATCACCTTTGCTTTATGGCAAGGTGCTCCATCATGCTGGAAAAGGCATTGTTGAGCGCCAAACTGCTCTTGGACGGTTGGGAGAAGTTGCTCTTGGAGGACATTCTGGTACCATTCTTTATTCATGGCTGTGTTTTTAGGCAAGACTGTGAGAGAGCCGATTCCCTTGGCTGAGAAGCAACCCCACACATGAATGGTTTCAGGATGCTTTACAGTTGGCATGAGACAAGACTGGTGGTAGCGCTCACCTCTTCTTCTCCGAATAAGCTGTTTTCCAGATGTTCCAAACAATCGAAAAGGGGATTCATCAGAGAAAATGACTTTACCCCAGTCCTCAGCAGTCCACTCCCTGTACCTTTTGCAGAATATCAGTCTGTCCCTGATGTTTTTTCTGGAGAGAAGTGGATTCTTTGCTGCCCTACTTGAGACCAGGCCTTGCTCCAAGAGTCTCCGCCTCACAGTGCGTGCAGATGCACTCACACCTGCCTGCTGCCATTCCTCAGCAAGCTCTGCACTGCTGGTAGCCCGATCCCGCAGCTGAAACACTTTTAAGAGACGGTCCTGCCGCTTACTGGTCTTTCTTGGGCGCCCTGGAGCCTTTTTGGCACCAATGGAACCTCTCTCCTTGAAGTTCTTGATGATGTGATAGATTGTTGACGAGGTGCAATCTTTCTAGCTGCAATACTCTTCCCAGTTAGGCCATTTTTGTGCAGTGCAATGATGACTGCACGTGTTTCTTTAGAGATAACCATGGTTAACAGAAGAGAAACAATGATGGCAAGCACCAGCCTCCTTTTAAAGTGTCCAGTGGTGTCATTCTTACTTAATCATGACAGATTGATCTCCAGCCCTGTCCTCATCAACACCCACACCTGTGTTAATGGAGCAACCACTGAAACGATGTTAGGTGGTCCTTTTAAGGCAGGGCTGCAATGATGTTGAAATGTGTTTTGGGGGATAAAGTTCATTTTCTAGGCAAATATTGACTTTGCAAGTAATTGCTGTTAAGCTGATCACTCTTTATAACATTCTGGATTATATGCAAATTGCCATTAGAAAAACTGAAGCAGTAGACTTTGTAAAAATTAATATTTGTATCATTCGCAAAACTTTTGGCCATGACTGTATATACCTGGATGTAGTTATAACTGCAGTCAGTTCTGGGGTCACAGATGATGTCACTAATAAGTAAGTGACACACTGATTAATTCCAGGCTATTTCGCATTACTGAGGGGGTGACACACTATATACCTGGATGTAGTTATAACTGCAGTCAGTTCTGGGGTCACAGATGATGTCACTAATAAGTAAGTGACACACTGATTAATTCCAGGCTATTTCTCATTACTGAGGGGGTGACACACTATATACCTGGATGTAGTTATAACTGCAGTCAGTTCTGGGGTCACAGATGATGTCACTAATAAGTAAGTGACACACTGATTAATTCCAGGCTATTTCGCATTACTGAGGGGGTGACACACTATGTACCTGGATGTAGTTATACCTGCAGTCAGTTCTGGGGTCACAGATGATGTCACTAATAAGTAAGTGACACACTGATTAATTCCAGGCTATTTCGCATTACTGAGGGGGTGACACACTATATACCTGGATGTAGTTATAACTGCAGTCAGTTCTGGGGTCACAGATGATGTCACTAATAAGTAAGTGACACACTGATTAATTCCAGGCTATTTCTCATTACGGACTGATAAGTTTTGCTGCTACAGCGGCCAGTGTAAAAGCATATTTACATAGTGTGCTTCCCCTCCCCTTCTTACCACGGGTTCAGTAATGACATCCAGCTAAAATGAATGGGTGTTTCATTTCGGCTGGATTGACACTGTGGTTTTTGTGATGGAGGCTTCTTTACTGATGGAGTTTTTCCTTGCAGTTATAAGTAGACTATTGCTACTCTGCCAGTACACCGGAAGTTTTCAGTTTGAAGGCGTTATGCTATCATGGATACTATGCCCTGTCCTCTGGCTAGTGGATGTATATGGCAGTAGATCCAGACCGAGGGATCCCCCATTGATCAGGAGGACCTAAGTCCCTCTAAAGCTTTTTTCAGAATGGAGCATCAGTGCGCTTGCGTGATTGGCGTTTCATTTCGGACGCTGCCGGAGATTAGTTTCCTTGAGCCCCATACAATTTAGAGCGCCGGTCACAAATCAATATAGTAGCGCTCTGGAAGATGCAACATATAGTATAGACCTGGAGACTACACTTCCCAGCAGGCTTTGCGTGCACAGCTCAGTGGGTGGAGTAAGATGGCCGTGCAGAGTTCCTGAGTCGCTCATGCGCTGAGAACTGCCAGCTGCTGCCAGTGTTTGAGTGGGCACAGAGCAGGCAGGAGTGACTGAGGAGTAGGGTACTGGCTTCAGCGCTGGTTCCTGAGCAGGACGCATGGACGTGCAGGTAAAAGGGGCTCTTGAATGGAGGATGATATTGGGGACACATAGGAAAACGGCACTTGTTACCCGCCTACTGGGGGAAACCGCTGTGCTCCGGGCTGACTACTCTTGCTCCCAGGCGTAGTGACTGAACGGAGTGGGATGGTTGTGTAGTTTGTTGTGACGAAATATGTATATGGCAGTGAATGCTTTTATCATGTATGTAAAGTATCCATATGGCAGGATGTGTAGATGTATGAGGTATATGTCAGCACTGATATGTGTGTATAGTATAAGGGTGTATATAATTGATGTGTGCTTATAAAGTCTAGATAATGTTATTTGGGGGGGGGGGTGTATGTAGTGAGTGAGTATACACCTCTTGTAGGTGTGCTGATAGTGAGTTTATATGATATATAATATGTTTTCCCACTGTAACATACACTGCTTTCACTGTATATATTGTAAGTTATGTCTCAAGTAACATGGGAACATCATAAAATGTATGCTGCACATCAGGAGCTACTGCTTTGTGTATATTGCGTATTGCGCCATTTTTCAGCACTGTCAGTTCTGTAGCAGCATTGTGTCATCTGTGTCCTGCCATTACATCACATTATCCTGCACCCATGTATGATGCATTATATGATCTTCCAGTACCAACAAGTTCACTAAATGCTCAGCATCCATTAAAAGAAAGTCATATGTATAGTGGTAACATGTTGTGTAGAGGACTCTGTGTATATCCCATTACAGTCAGTAGGTTTGAACTTCTGTTACATTGTATCATCTGAGATCCCTGTAGATAAATAGTTACACAGTGAGATGGGCTGGCACAACCTTTTAACCCCCTTCCCTCCCTCGCTATGTGTAGTGCCCAGTGTCACCGTGACATGTCATGCTGCAGGCAAGTGTCACAGGTTAACTCTGCGTTTGCCTGAACTTTCAGTTCCTCAGTGTTCTTATTGTTATAACGCTGTGTTCAGTCTAGGGCAGATTCTGTTGCCCCGGGACGTGAAACCTCAAATGTTTTTTACAATCTATTTATAACGTCCTTTCCTTGTTTGTGCCCAGAAGCCACAAACCTATAAATCAGCAATCATTACAACATATTCACTATCAATAAATGGGATTGTCAGATTGCTGCATGAGCATCCATAAGTACCATGTATCGCCACAGCGGATGATTCGTGGCCTATCAAATCTATACCCATAATAACCCCCAGGCTACCTTGAGACATATGAAATTTATTTAGTGCAATTGGACAACGTGATTGTCGTTACACTACTTATGTCACATAAGACACAAACCCAATAATGTTTGTGGCATGTATCTCTCAAGTATGTAGTCAGGTGTTCACTTTCATTGCAGTATTCAGTATGTCATGTATAACAGGGGCGCACTTACTTATTTCAGTCTGCATCTTTAAATAGGTTCCCGAGTTCTGCAGGGTTGACTCATAGAAAATGACATCTTGAGTCCGCCAGGGATCTCTTCAGTGCATTAATTGGTGTGCAGAATTTGCAGGTGCCCTCCCAAAGGCTCTGCTTCTCCATTAGAGGTCAGCATCTTTTGTATACTATAATGGTTAGATGGTTGTGTATAGATGTTATATGGCGTGATGATACGAGGAGGAGGAGGGCAGCAGGTTTTGTATTAGAATCTGGGAGTTTAAAGCAACACCCTTTGGCACCATACATTTAGACAGTCCTCATTTACCCTTTTTTTTGCCAGGATCCCCTGAGTTAGATGGCAGGCCTTCCACCAGCAGACTTGACCTATTTTTGCAACGTTACTTTTTCTTACGAGCCAGATAACATTTTGTTGAGACTGTTGGGGGAGGGGGGATTGCTGGGATTACAACCAATCAGTGGCGGCCGGGAGACGCCAGCTTTATCTGCTAATGTCCTTTTGAGAATGCAGAATAGTAATCCCCATTTTAATGTCTTTTAATCCGAATTGTCTGAGTGTTTTCTGGGAGCTTTTTCTGCTGCATCTGAGGAAGAGAAGTTTTGTGTCCAGCACTCTGAGGAGGAAATAGAGAACAGTGTCCTGCGATCTGTCAGCTTACAGCTGTTGAGAAACTACAATGTAGTTCTGACTACCACATTGTCCTGTAATTGACATCATAGGTAGACCTCAACTATGAGAGACAAAATGAGAAAACAAATCCAGAAAATCACATTGTCTGATTTTTTTAAGGATTTATTTGCAAATTATGGTGGAAAATAAGTATTTGGTCAATAACAAAAGTTCATCTCCGTACTTTATTATATATCCTTTGTTGGCAATGACACGGTCAAACGTTTTCTGTAAGTCTTCACAAGGTTGGCACACACTGTTGCTGGTATGTTGGCCCATTCCTCCATGCAGATCTCATCTAGAGCAGTGATGTTTTGGGGCTGTTGCTGGGCAATACGGACTTTCAACTCCCTCCAAAGGTTTTCTATGGGGTTGAGATCTGGAGACTGGCTAGGCCACTCCAGGACCTTGAAATGCTTCTTACGAAGCCACTCCTTCGTTGCCCTGGCGGTGTGCTTGGGATCATTGTCATGCTGAAAGACCCAGCCACGTTTCATCTTCAATGCCCTTGCTGATGGAAGGAGGTTTGCACTCAAAATCTCACGATACATGGCCCTATTCATTCTTTCATGTACACGGATCAGTCGTCCTGGTCCCTTTGCAGAGAAACAGCCCCAAAGCATGATGTTGCCACCCCCATGCTTCACAGTAGGTATGGTATTCTTTGGATGCAACTCAGCATTCACTCTCCTCCAAACACGCCGAGTTGTGTTTCTACCAAACAGTTCTACTTTGGTTTCATCTGACAATATGACATTCTCCCAATACTCTTCTGGAACATCCAAATACTCTGAAGCAAACTTCAGATGGGCCCGGATATGTACTGGCTTAAGCAGGGGGACACGTCTGGCACTGCAGGATCTGAGTCCATGGCGGCGTAGTGTGTTACTGATGGTAGCCTTTGTTACGTTAGTCCCAGCTTTCTGCAGGTCATTCACTAGGTTCCCCTGTGTGGTTCAGGGATTTTTGCTCACCGTTCTTGTGATCATTTTGACCCCACGGGATGAGGTCTTGTGTGGAGCCCCTGATCGAGGGAGATTATCAGTGGTCTTGTATGTCTTCCATTTTCTAATTATTGCTCCCACAGTTGATTTCTTCACACCAAGCTTCTTGCCTATTACAGATTCAGTCTTCCCAGCCTGGTGCAGGTCTACAATTTTATTTCTGGTGTCCTTCCACAGCTCTTTGGTCTTCACCATAGTAGAGTTTGGAGTGTGACTGTTTGAGGTTGTGGACAGGTGTCTTTTATACTGATAACAATGTCAAACAGGAGCCATTACTACAGGTAATGAGAGGAGGACAGAGGAGCCTCTTAAAGAAGAAGTTACAGGTCTGTGAGAGCCAGAAATCTTGCTTGTTTGTAGGTGACCAAATACTTATATTCCACCATAATTTGCAAATTAATTCTTTAAAAATCAGACAACGGTATTTTTCTGGATTTGTATTCTCATTTTGTCTCTCATAGTTGAGGTCTACCTATGATGTCAATTACAGGCCTCTCTCATCTTTTTAAGCGGGAGAACTTGCACAATTGGTGGCTGACTAAATACTTTTTTCCCCACTGTATAATGTCATTAAAACTGAACCCAAATTACATAGAGACAAATACAAACAGGGCGATGGAGTTGGCAGGCCAAACCATCGACTCTGACTCCTTTATTTTTCCACAGTCCGGCTTGGATTCCTTCATAAATCACTGACAGCCATGGTCTGTCAGAAGCAATAAACATAACAAATGAACTTCAGTACACCGTTTGAGTTTAGAATGATGACTTTGAAAACACATATTGAATTGCAAACGAAATCCCTGATGACTGGGAAAAGAAGTGGAAGGGTTTATTCTCTCCAGAAGACTGCTGTCATAATGGAGGTCTATGAAAGCATGAATAGGTGAATCTGGTTCGGAAGAATCCAATAGTTTTGTCCATATATGGATGTACTGTATGCTTTATGGCGATATACACTTTTTTTTTTTCTATGTACTAGCAAGTAAATCCCTTTTGTATGTTAATATTCCATCCTCTTTGTCTTTTGCATTACTTAGCCAGTGTGCAGTTTGTGTATTGTTGCCCAAAGTAGGTGCCTATCTTTGTCTGTACCTAGTGTAGGTTTAGTTTTTAATAACAGCATATGTGTTTGAATATTTTTGAATTTAAAAAAGATAAGGCATGCTCATTGGGTCTTGCATAGTCTTTCAGTAGGTGTTGACTTTACTATTGTACATTGTAACACCATCCATACACATTAGATTTCAGTGGGTAGTTAGTGAAATGCCAGTATTTTCTGCTGACAATTGGCCATAAATGTATAGCATGGCTCATCTGTTTTTTTTTTTTGTTTTTTTTTTGGCATACTAAATTATCTACATGTCTGATCACTGGGCTTTTGTCAGAGAGATCGGCCATCGATAAATGTAAATCATATGTATATGGCTGGTTTAAGTGTAATATCTGTTTTTATCAGTGGTTGAAAACTCATTGAGAGGGACTGATCTAAGGATGGCAGTAGGTTGTAATCTTTGCTGGTGGTTTAAAGGGAGTTTGTCACCAGAAATCTCAAACCAGCCATAGTGCATTACAGGAAACATTATGCATAGCACCGTCATACTTTCAGGTAGTCCAGTAGTTGCACCATTTCCTTGACAAAACTATTTTTATAAATACACAAGTGAAGCTTACAAAAATCTCAGGTGTGCCAGAGCCTCCAAGGCCTCTGTATTCAGGTTTGAAAGCCTGAGGCCTTCACATGCCCTCATTGCACTTGAGTCTCCTTTCTATATTTCTAAACATGGCTTTAAAAAAAAAAAAAAAAAAAAAAAGTTGAACCTATTGGGCTATCTAAAGGTATCATGGGGCTCAGCATACGGTCTTCTACAATGCACTGTGGCTGGTTTGAAATCAAGCTTGGGGTAGCACTGTGGCTTAGTGGTTAGCGCTGCTACCTTGCAGCGCTGGCATCCTGCAAACATGTCCATGCATTTTCTCCCTGTGTTTGCATGGGTTTCCCGGGAACTCTGGTTTCCACCCACATGCTAAAAATATACTGATAGGTGATTTGGCTTCTTGTAAAAGCAACTAACCCTTGTAGGTGTTGGTGATGAGTGCCACTAGCTTCCCTACACCACTACACTCTCTGCGCTTTGACCCTCCCATGAGAAAAGCACATTACAAATGTTTGTCATTGTCACTTGGGAGAGAGTGCAATGTTGAATTGTCAATTTAGTTTTTTTTTTTCTATGTGAATACTCCTGTCACCTTGAAAATGCAGTCTAATCTGCAGGCAGCATTTTTTAGAGCAGGTAGTTTTGTGGGAAAAGATTGTCTTGACTCTTGATCTATTTCTGCTCACAGTTAGTATAACAAGCCTTGTACCCCTGGTGGGTGGGCATGATTGGCACACTCCTCACAAGATGACATCTTGACATAAGAAAGTTGTTGAATGTAAGTGATCTGGAATAGCCTAGACATTATCACAGATTTCTTTGTTGTATTGGAAGCAGGGTGTGATGAATTTGAGTGACTCCAGGTAAAAGGTTTTGGGTCACACTTATCCCATGCTTAGTTTGCTTGGCAACTGTCATGATTTTCCTGTCAGACAATATCGTTTTCTTGTATAGTCCCTTTGTAGATTGCAGGTTCCCCAGTACCTAGGGGAGGGAGTTGTGGGAGAACAATTTGCCAGAACACCCCCATCTAGTTCAGTGTTAATCATTGTTTCCAGGTGCCAAGTACCCTCCATTTTACATAAACATTTATTTTACATTTACAGTCAGGAAAAGGGTAGGAGGAAGCCTGTGACCAGTGTCGAAACTGCCACCGTAGTGGTTGCAAAAAGGTCCCAGACATTAGGTGGTCCTGCCCCTGACGCCCATTTCCAAGGCAGATATGGCCAGAGGGGTAGCTTGAAGCTCTGGGGCCCAATGCAAAATCTGTAATGGAGCCCCTACCTACCATTGGAATAGTGGTATATTTAATGTGGCAGAGGGTCCTTTGGTACAACCTCAGGATTCTGTATTTTGCCATATTGCAGTCCGTACAATTATCACCCCAGGGATCGGGGGGGGGGGGGGGGGGGCGGCTCACAGCAGTGGCTGCAGTATGGCTTGTTTTCTTTTGTTTGTTTAATCGGCTGTTACCTATTGGTTTATTTTAACAGGTAATAGTTGATATTCACTCACTGATCCCCGCTTCTGTACAGGCTACCTGCTCTTCGGCTCCAGGGACACTGCACATTTATTTCTTGATGCTGAGCAATGTCCGGGCATCATGTCCTGATATTGTGCCGCATTCGAATATAGTGTGCAGTAGCAGTGTGGGGCCAAGCGAAGGCAGGTCTGGACAGGAGCAGGGATCGGTGAGTAAAATATGTAATATGTGTGGGGACCAGTAAGGGCGGCAAGTGTTATATCTGCAACCTATGATTTCTCTGGGTCAATAGTAGTCCTCCAAAGTAGAGTTGCCGTTTTTTTTTTTTTTTTTTTTTTTTCTTCTTCTTATTTAGTAGTCAAAATGGGGCCTTTTGGGGTAGCTGAACAGGGAAGTCCCATTGATTTTGGGGACGCTCTTCAGGGTATTTGAAGACTCCTTTGAAATTACTGATGCTTCTCAAGAAAGTTTAAAAGATTGGGGGTCACTGCTGGATGCTCTCTGTTCACTTGTGTCATAGACTTCTTCCAGTTGGTGTCCTTTCCCTTTAAGTCAGATGTGACTCTTCTGCGTGTGAAGCTGATAATGAAGTGACAGATCCGGGCACCCAGGTGTTCACTGTACACAGAAATGTGAGTTTTATGGAATCTCCCTGGACGCAGATCTCATCATAAGATTGAGAGAGAAGAAAGTTTCTGCTTCTGTTTCCAGGAAGCAAATAAATGAGTCTATGAGGAGTTATACTGCACGGGAGATGATGCAGATCCTTCATCCTGAATTGTCACATCAAAAGCACGTTAAAGAAGCTAATAAAAGCTGAAAATAACACAGAAGAATGGAGGAGTCCCCATTGCTGATGCCCATTCATCCTTCATCATGCGGCTGTACCTTAAAAAGGCTAGTTCAGAGTGCCTATAGATTTCAGCCAAGGATAATGCATTACCTGAGAATCACTGGGTGTGCTATGCATTTTGCATCTTTAACCAGAATGTCAGAAGTACAGTAAAGATTGACACCGGCAGTAGGGAGGAATGCGATATAACCATGCAGTTTGATGTGCTATTCAGGGTGTCTGGAAAGCTGGGTGACAACCTTTTTGGGCTCTGTAATGTCAGTCATTAGTCATTCTAACCCCACATTTGTTACCTACATTGGTGTCCTGATCACACATGGAAAAAGTCTAAATAAGATTTTTGTACACTTTATTCAAGACTTGATACCTCCTGTTATTTTTAAGAGTATAAATACTCTGATAGTTCTCTTTTTTTCCCCCCCTATTTTTGTGTCTTGTCTAGTGGCGTTTGTGTATTTTATGTCTCGTGTTTGTATCAGTTTCCTCCTGGTGATCTGTTTTATCTCCCACGGTCCTCAGACATAGAGGGAGGATAATTGGCTTCTGATGAAATTATCCAGTCGTGTGGATCTTTTGCCTACAGGAGGGAGATGGGGGGGGGTGGAGGAGGAATGTTCTTGCCTGTACTAAATTGTAGAATGTGCCAGAGAGTGATGATGATCGTGATGTATAGACAGGTGGGATTCAAATTTTTAACAGGTTTTATGGGGGGGAAGAAGGTGGTGTGAGCAGCACACTGTACAAATGTTTTGGGGGAGGCAGTAGAGGTGGCAGATGTAATGCACCGTAAAAATTTGCCACACCTGCTTTTGGAGCCCACTACACTGCCTCCTGTCTCTGTGTTCCCTAGCCCCCTAATAAATTATGACTCTATGAATTTTATATGGATTACCAACCTTTCTAATATTGATGGCCTATCCTATCTACAGGGGTCTGACAGCCGAGACCGCTCCAGATCAGCTGCTTTGAGACAGCATGGCTACTGGTAATGGAAACATGTCGGAAGCCACGCTGTTCCCACCCGCAGTGTGACTCCTGGCATGTTAACATTACAGGTCGCTGCACTGTCCTAGAACAGCTGATCTGCAGAGGTCCTGGCTGTCAGACCCCTGCAACTGTAAAATTGTTGGCCTATCATAAGGATATCCCATCGATATTACAACGATGAATAACCCCTTTTAAGGTTCATGAAGGAAAATGAAGGGGAATTTGATGTGGATATCTTCTCTCTATTCTGGCTTCCTGGCTCCCCATGGTGGGAAGCTGAAACTGAGCTTTCCCTCACAGATTAGGCTTAGATGAATGAGGGTGTCTCGCGCCACAGACTCTGTGGTTGAATCAGCAGCAAGATTGTGAGCAGGATGCTTATATTTTCTGTGTCCTTCTTCGACCTCTGCCTTCTATTGAAAATAATGGGAGGCAGATTCAGGATGGAATCTGGTGTTGATTTTGAAGCAAACACAGTATTCAGTATAATGTTCCCCATATAGTGAACTGTCCCCCATTCAAGATAGTGGCCCCAATAGTGTATAATTACAGTACTTGCCTGTCTGGTTCCCAGCCACACTATTCCTCTGCTCTGGATGCACTGCTGTGACATCATGTGTGCCCAGAGCAGGATGGAGTTAGAGGGACCTGAGAGCAGAGAGATATGTACTGTGCTAATACTCACCTCTCGATCCTTGCAGACCGCAGGCCTAAAGTGGCTTGTGGCCTACAAGTCAGAAAGTGGTACGGCAGAAAGCCTATGGCTTCCTTCTCTACAAGCAATAGAACCGGGGTTGAGGCTACTCCTTCTTCCTGGATCTGCGATCCAGTTAAAATTTTAACTAGATCAGCAGAAGGGGCTGCATCCTATCCATTTGTGTGGTGTAGGATCTAGTCTCCCTCCAGGCTACCATATAGCTCAGGTACAGTTAGGTAGGTCATTTGTCTCTAACCTGCTGCTCTCCAGCTGTTGTAAAATTACAACTCCCAGCGTGAACTGACAGCTGAGAGATATAGCTTTACAACTACTGGTAAGCCACATGGTGAAGACCACTTGTATAAGCTGTGACAATCAAATATATGGCACCCAAGCTTCTTAACATTCTTATGATTTAAAATAGGAAGTGTTTCCATGTTCGTTGCTCTTTTCCCCAACATGCTAGAACAAGTTTTCTGGACTACTAGAATTCATTTCGGTATATACCATGGTCCTTTACCATAATTGGGCCATTTTCAGCTATAGTTCATGAGAATTACTGATTTTTCTTGTCTCTTGTCACACCAATTATTATCATACTGACCATCCCATCAAAGCTGCCTGTCACCTTCCCTTCTTATGAGGTGACTCATCCAGTGCATTGTTTGCAGAATCCAACAGCATTCAAAAACCAGGCGCAGAGGATGAGGAGTGCTCCCAAACCCTTGAATAACATATCTGCCTAGTTATATAGTGATATGGGATTGTAGTATATAAGATACAGTTGGCATTCAGGATCTCTGGAAAGCCATGTCTCAAGAACATCCATTTGGCTACCATTACAGCTTTGCCTCTGGTTGTCACACAGCTCTCCCAGACTCAGCTTCATAATTAGGTATTATTGTCATGCAATGTGGGAAGTGGATGTTTTATCACTCCAACACTAAATAGTGTTGTCTTGCGGAAATCTTGGATCGCTGGATGACAACCAATGGCTGTCTTTATAGCTTTTTCACTTGTTGTCACCCAACTTGCCTAAAAGCTTCAATTCAAATCTGCTTAAGCTAGGTTCATACTAGCGTATGGCTTTCCATTCTTCGGGTCCGCTTGGGGACCCGAAAAACAGAAAGCTAACCCGCTTAAAAATCTGTTACCCGCGGACTATAATGGGGTCTGCCGGGTTTCTGCCTGAAAAATGCAGAGAGAAAAGTCCTGCTTGATATACTGGCCAACCCAAAGGGATGAACAGGACAACTGTCTTTCTACAAGGTAAGCTGAAAAAAGCACACATACTCACAGGTTTCATTGTCACCAATACTTTAGAGAAGAGGTTTTCAGGTTAAAAAGAAGTTGCTCACTTTTGGCAGTTTCTCAGTAGCTACGTAGAACACAACAGGAACCTTCCATATACTTAGGAGCTGCAGTCCCATGGCAGCACAGTGGTTTTCCTGCTCTTGCACAAAAAAACACCACCCCCTGCACAGCCAATAGGTGCAATAGGATTCTTCCCATTTGGAAGAATTATTGTGCTGCCCTCCATTTAGAAGACTCCAGAATAGAAGGAGTGATGACTAAGCAGCACAATTATAGTAGTAATAGAAAAACACACAGTGCAATCAAGTCACCAGAATTTACAATAAAGCATACCAATACACAGCAAAGCAGTCTACAAATGTTATGCACAGTAACCGTACATGCACACAGTAATAATAATAATTATAATTTTATATACACAGTGTACACAAGCCCATCCTGAGTGAGGAC
This sequence comes from Leptodactylus fallax, assembly GCA_947044405.1. NCBI lineage: Eukaryota > Metazoa > Chordata > Amphibia > Anura > Leptodactylidae > Leptodactylus > Leptodactylus fallax. The sequence goes on along the minus strand of CAMRHE010000083.1, from coordinate 2,553,692 downwards.
CTAACGCAAGTCGTCCACTTAGGGATAACTTTGTGAGAGGTGCTTCTACTACTTTATATTGTCACTTTCTCAGACTTACTAATCTACCTAGATCTGTAATAAAGTAGGCATTTGTATTATATATCTAAATTATTGCACAGAGTTGCCATCTGGTCAAGATGGGCAACAATTCCCATCTTTTGCTTCTTTTAGAGGGATGTTTTTTTCACTGTTCATTTTGCCCTACAGGAAACAGAACTAGTAATAAATGCAAATTACAGGAGGTGTTGTCAGGAATTGGGGGTGTTAGCTGCTGAACCAGAAAAACTGCGAACAAGGAAATATCTGTGAGATCTGCAGGAAGAAGCGGGTACTAATGGACAATGCTGCTTCAACTGTTGTCAGTGCTCGTATGTCTGATAGTGGGAATTGACATGCTACAAAAACAAATTAAGAAAATCCATTTAAGGCTGAGGCCCCACGTTGCGGAAATGCACCTTTTTTTTGTTGCAGATTTTGTTGCATTTTTTTGAGCCAATGCCAAGAATGGGTACAACAGAAATGGGGAATATATAGGAAGCTCTTATACTCCTACCTTTTGCTCAGTCCACTCCAGGCTTTGGCTCAAAAAACCGCAGCAAAATCTGCAACAAAAAAAGGTGTGTTTCCACAATGTGGGGCTTTAGCCTAAAGGTAGTCTGTCACCAGAACCCATAATATCAACCCAGCCCTGCAGATAGGTAGATTAGAGGCACCTGAATCAAACAGCGTTTCCCCCTTACAAATTGGTGACTCTGTTGCTTAGATTTTGCTATTTTGGTCAAGATGCAAGTAAGTTTTTTGGAACAATGAGGTTGTTGCTGTTACCTCTTTGGAGCGATGACAACACCCTCACTGCTCCAAAGTGTTCATTTGCATCTTGACAAAAACCGTGATATCTTTAGCAACGGATGCACTGATTCTAAATGGGGAACACACAGTTTGATTCAGATGACCCTAACCTATCTATCTGTAGAGCTGAGGGCTGGTGACTGATTCCCTTTAAAGCTCCACTCAGATCCAGAGCTGCATTCTCAATTCTGCCGATTTTCTACTAGCTTGAGTGCAACCATTAAAATTTCTTTGGTTTCCCATTCTGCTTCAGTAGCTGTGAAGAGCATGTCTTCTTGTGTTGGCAGCCAGCTCAGTGTGTACACTTGAGGCTTTTTATGTTGTTATCTCACAGTCTGTTCTCCTCCTCTTCGCAGTACACATTGCTCTGCCATCCTGCTGCTTCCCTCAATGTATCCTCTTGTCACTTCCGGTCTGAGCTGCGTTTATCACAGTGACTCATTTCTGTCATCTGATGGAGACTAGTGCATGCTGGAGATGGCACAAACTTCTTTCAATGATCAGTCACTGCAGGAGGTCATTTAGTATTGTACATGCACTGGGTAGTGGCAACTGCTGGGTGACACTGTGCAGCCATATTTCTGGGTAGTAATACTGTGTCCCTTCAAATACATATGCACTGATGTCTTCGCAGTATCTGTTCTTATTCTTTATACATGAACACTGTACAGTACCACTTCTCTTGTCCTGTATGTTGGATATACTTCGTTAATATCTGATGTTATTCTGCAAAGGGGTGTGAAGTCAATTTTGGGTAGAGTCAGAAAAACTTTACCGACTCTGGCTTCAAAATAAAATGATTAGTTATTTTTAATTATTTTATATTCTAAATTTAGGTGCATCCTTTGTTACATATTTACTTTCATAAGAATTTGATCATTTTTTTTTTTATGGAGTCAGATTCAGAGTAGGGTTGTGCAAAAATAGGAGTCAGTCATTGGCCTGCCCTAGCGACTGCACAGCCCTAATTCTGGATGTCTGAACAGTGCAGAATACCAATTTGTCCTATATACTGGGTATAATTTTCAATATCTGCTCTTATTCTGTATGTCTGGACTGTGCACAATACCACTTCTCTTGTCCTGTATACTGGGTATAATTCTCTGTATCTGTTCATATTCTGCATATTTGGACACTTAAAGTACCACTTCTCTTGTCCTGTATGCTGGGTGTAATTCTTCATATCTTTACTTTTTCTGTATATAGTACTACTTCTAGTACCACAGTACTTCTTGTCTAGCAGAGCAGGAACTGGTTAAGCGGCTGGCAAAGGAGTAGAGAACTTGGCATGTTTTCTTTTTCAGTATCTGCTTTGAGCTCTTTGAATCTTGTGGAGTTGGCACTGAACGCGGGTTTTACCCAACAAGATTATTTCTATTTTGCCTTTGGGATTAAGAAATCTAAGGTTTACTTTCCTGCCGCTCCACATGCGTCACTTGCATCGGCTACTGGTAGTGTTGTTTTCCTTGGCACAGGCATGCCAGGGGGTATGGAAACTCACCAGGTTCAGCATTGTTATCTGAGATTTACTAATTGTTGGGAAACCATTGATCTGTCACCTTACAAGATGGAAACTGTTGAGTGTGACTAAGAATAAACAGAAACTTGACTTTCAGAGTCTGTAGGGATTGAGATGACTCAGTTGATTTGATGAAAGCACTTTTGCTATTTTGTTTGTTTTCTTAAAGGGCTATCAGCAAATAAATGTTTGCCTTCTCCAGTTATTTCTGTATCAGTTCCTCAATTGCTGTCATTACATAGTAATTTATCTAGTGGATAACAATGGGGAAGATTCACTAACAATTTTGTGCCATCATTTTGGTGAAAAAAGTTGGAAACTAGTGTTGGAAAATGGTCACAAGCAGTGTTTGTACTCTGGCCTTACCACTATTTCTGAAAATGGGTTGGGCATAGGCGGGGCCAACACCCAGTGGTGAACCTAGCCTCTTTGCTGCCTGAGGCGGACTATAGAAAAACGCCCCCCCCAAAAAAAAAAAAAAAAAAATTGAGTTTCCATGCTACTAGCTTACTAGCTTCACACGCTGTTATCGTCGCACAATATACACAATACACAAAGTTATAAAACAGTTTTTAAGAATTCTTCTTCCTGTATTACTTCAGTATCAGATCAACAACACAACATTAACAATGAAAGTAACTTCACACATCTTCTGCTTGGTGAATGGACGAGGCCACGTGGCCCCCATTCTCTATAATAGGAGCGCCGTAGATAACGGAGTACTGGACTTCGGGTATCTTTGGCACTCCCATTAAAGTGAATGAGAGCCACGCGGGTTCGTCCATCCACCAAGTGACACACCTATATATATGGCTGCAGCCAGGCTGGATTCCCACCTAGTGGGGGGAAAAAACCCAATTCTCAGGCTCAGTGGGGGTCTCAGCAGACAGACCCCCTTCAATCAGGTATTTATCCTCAATCATTTAGGTGTATACAGGGCAGTAACATTCTGTGACTTACAGGTGACATCTCTGACTAATCCTTCACATTTCCCTTCTCTTCCCTTTGGACCGCTGTGATGATTCTGCTCAAATATGGCTAAAACTCAGAGATGTATTTTGATCTCTGGGTATAGTATCTCCCTTCCTACCTGCATTTATTCATAATGTGCGCAGCTATAAGCCTAGTTGTATGTTATCAGTAGGGTAACCTTGTAACAATAGGGCTTTGTATCCATCACAGCAGGGATCCATTGTACTCCTACACAGCCCTGAGTGATCAAACAAACACCTGCATTGTCCAGTCTTCACTGATAGATCAGATATGGCTGATAACATTGTATCATTTCACTTGGTCTCAGCTCTTTGCAAAGAATCTGGACTTGAGTGGATTAATCCATCAGACTTGCTGCCGCCGATGACCTCATTCTGGGAGGTGGCATAAAGGGTATAAAAGATGAGGTAAGAGGTCTGTGGGAGGAGATTATGCTATGGAGATTGGGCTGAGACCATCACAGACTACAGAGTTATGACAGAGTTGTTACAGACAGACCATGAGGAGAGGCTGCTGTGATGAGATTCTGTTGGGACTACAAGAGAACAACATGAGGAGATTTTTGTGATGAGACTACTGGACTAATGCTGAGAGACTGTGATGAGAGCATGCAGGCTGGAATATACTGTGATGCCACATGCTAGGAGTTAATGCTGAGAAGCCTCCACTGGTGATCTCACACATACCAGAGCATGTGTGAGGGTTGGACTACAGAACCACATCAAGGAGATGTGTGGTAAAGTAACTATTTCAACTTTATCCCTTTTATTTTATTTGTATTGTATCTTGTAACTAGTAACTGTTAATGCTTGCATATATCTGCATATCTGTTCTGAACTGTATATGTTAGATGTTAATACCGACCCATTTAGGGGTTAATAAATATATAAAATTTAGAAAGCTTGTCTTGTATTTATCTGGTGAACCCGACATTCACTGGTGGTGAGTGTGGTTTTTATATGAAAGAAGACTCAGGTGGAGCCAAAGTGGTGTTGGCGCACTGAGGATCTTTCACAACCGCCATGACCACTTCTTCCAGGTGTGACTTGTCTCTGTAAAGTTTACAACACAGACATCTTTGACTCCTCACTTTTCCAGGCATCCAACCCACATTGTCCTCACCTACACAAAGCCCCCATTCTGCTGCTATCCCCAATTATAAAATATATGATATAACCCCCCATAATGAATAATACTCCCAAGTGCATCTTTATATTAATAATGTCCGTGTGTACCCTTTATAAATAGTGCCCCTTATTAATAATACCCCAGGTGTTAACTAATTAAAAGGTTTTCCAGGTCATTAATAAACTAATCAGTGGGGCTCAAAAACCCAGGACCCCCACTGATCAGCTGTTTGAATGGTACCTGTGTAAGCGCCGCGACCGCTTCTCTGTTTACATAGTGTCATTCATCTCATAGCGGCCATGTAATGTAACTACAGCCTTGTCCTCTACATGGCTACAGTATGTGACTAGGCTACAATTACATCACAAGGCCACTATAAACAGACAGCATATAATATAAACAGGTGCCATAACCCATGTTTATACCGCCCCATTTACACACACTATAATGTTCCACAGCAGCCCCTGCACACTGTATTACACAGTATTATGGCCCGCAGCGGCCCCTGCACACTGTATTATGCCTCGCAGCGGCCCTGCACACGGTATTATGCCCCGCAGTGGCCACTGCACACGGTATTATGTTCCACAGCAACTCCTGCAAACAGTTTTATGCTCCCTAGTGGCCCCTGCACACGGTATTATGCCCCATATTGGCCCCTGCACACATTATTGTGCTCCATATTGGCCCCTGCACACAGTATTATGCTCCATAGTGGCCCCTGCACTGGTATTATGCTCTATAGTGGCCCTTGCACTTGTATTATGCTCTATAGTGGCCCCTGCACTCGGTATTATGCTCTATAGTGGCCCCAGCACTTGTATTATGCTCCAGAGTGGCCCCTGCACAGGGTATTATGCTCTACAGTGGTCCCTACACAGGGTATTATGCCCCATAGTGGACCACCCATGAACTATTATTATACTCTGGGGTCTTTTCAGACCCCAGAGTATAATGATTGGAGACCCAGGGGAGAATACAAACATAAAAACCAGTGTTATTTACCTATCCTGGACACCGGTGCACTCCTTGCAGCTTTCGGCCCTGTTTAATTGCGCACACACGTCACGTGATCTGGCCGGCGACGCGACCTGATGACGTCACCAGAGGCCTCAAGCCTGCTCGGAGTTACATCGGATCGCAGGAGGTGAGTAACATTGGTTTTTATGTTCCCTCACCAACCCTAGGCCTCCTATACTCCGGGGTCTGAATAGACCCCGGAGTATAAGAATAGTAGTATTTGCGGCCTGCGGCTTAACTTACCGATGCCCGCGGCCGCTCACAGCGGCATCCACTTCCCTTCCCATAGCAGAAGGGGAAGCGGGGGCGGCCACGAGCAGACGCGGGGTAGGTATTTAAATAGGCCGTGACCTGCCGGGGATACTACAGCAGGTGTTTTATTTATTTATATATATATATATATATATATATATATATATATATATATAGAAAAAGTTATACTCACCTGCGATGCCTTGATGCAGCCGCCGCCTCCTCTTCTTGTCCTCGATGTCCGTGTCTCAGCGTAGGCGGCGCGATGACGTCATTGTATCGCCGCCTGCGCTGAGATACGACATCTTATAAACCAGCCCAGGACAGGCCCCGCTCAGCTCTGTTTGTTTTTTTGTTTTTTTGTTTTTTTTAAAGCGGCCTGTCCTGGGCTGGTTTACATTAAATAGTAAAAATGCCGCCCCCCCGGACAGTGCCGCCTGGCGCAGCCGCCTCACTTCGCCTCATTAGCGGTGCGCCCCTGCCAACACCTGCACCAAATTCAATAACCTTTGCGCCACTTTGGTGGCATAAATGTTGACAGAAATCGAAGCCAACTATGAGCTGGTTTAGATTTCTACAGAGGCATATGGCCTTGTCAAATCCTCTACCATCGCAGAGATAGGCGTATAATACACCTTTCCTGGTTGGGTGGAATTCACACTTCCGTTGGATGTCTGTTATGGGGTCTATTAAAAAAAATAAAAATAAAAAAATTAAAATGGACACCTATCATAACAGACATTAACTGTAATGGATCAGGTTAAAATAACAAACTGACACGTTAACATCAGTGTTGGTTAATGTCCATTTTTATACTGTCCTTTTTTTGCTTTTTTATTTTTGGTTCTGCTTTCTGAGCATGCACAGAAAAAAAAAAACAGACAGTAATACTGGACGACCATCCGTTACTGTCCTTTAGCCATAGACATTAATGTTAAAAAAAAGTCCTGATGCAAAACATTGATATGTGAATAAGACCTAAGGCCCATGCAGGCGACCGTGTGATTATATATATATATATATATATATATATATATATATATATATATATATATATATATATAGTGTGCCATCTGTGTTTTTCCTGTCCATGTTTGAGGAACAGTTACCTAGCTACCCACAGGTGTGTTGTTTTTTTTTTGTTTGTTTTTTTTTTTTTTTGCGTCAGTGTCCCCCCCGTATTTGAGGATCTGCAAATACGGATGATACACTGAAGCGATACTGTCCATTTTTAAACAGTATTTTGTGGACTGCAAAATACACACGGTTGTCTGCAATTAGCCTTACACGTTCGGGTTTCCGTTCTTTGGGTCTGCTTGGGGACCCGAAAACAGAAACCCAATCCACTTATAAAGCAGTTACCCCAAAGACTATAATGGGGTTTGCCGGGTTTCCGCCCGAAAAATGCAGAAAGAAAGGCGCTGCTTGCAGGACTTTTCTCTCTGCATTTTTCAAGAGGATTTGGGGACGGAATCCCTGAATGCAGACTGGGCGCAGGTATGAACCTAGTCTGTCAGTTACCTCCCACAAACTCAGTACATTCATCTTCTTAAATTTTTTTGTTCTGTTAAAGACCCTGCTTCTTGTACTGATGATCATCTAAACAGGGCTTTAGGCAGGGGCGTAACTACCGGGGTAGCAGTGGTAGCAGCTGCCACAGGGCCCGGAACATTACGGGGCCCCCGATGCGTGTTTTTTTTTTTTTTTTTTTTAATCCGTTATCTGCTGGAGTAACCCCAGCAGGTAACGGGCCCTATATACTTACCGTTCCCCGAGGTCCCGCTCAAGGCCGCCTGCGCTTCCGATTCTGCGGAGACGGCTGTGAGCGGGGATCGGTATGTGAGGCCGCGGGCCGAACACCTGCTATCATTATACTTCGGGGTCTTTTCAGACCCCGGAGTATAATAATCGGAGGCCCAGAGTTGGTGAGGGAACATAAAAAACAATGTACTTACCGCTCCTGCGCTTCGGGCCTGTTTGGTGACGTCCCAGACGTCAGCTGACGTCATTTTGCGTCGCGACGCCGGTCCCGCATCACGTGACGCCGGCCTGGTCCGCACAAGAAGAAGGCCGGAGTAGCGCACGGGCATGCACCGGAGCGAGGAACAGGTAAGCAACGTTGTTTTTTTATGTTTCTATCCTCCCCTGGGTCTCCGATTATTATACTCTGGAGTCTGAAAAGACCCCAGAGTATAATAATTGTTCATGGGTGGTCCTCAATGGGACATATAATACTGTGTGCAGGGGCCACTATTGGGCAAAATACTGTGTGCAGGGGCCACTATGGGGAATGATACTGTGTGCAGGGGCCCCTATGGGACATGATACTGTGTGCAGGGGCCCCTATGGGACATGATACTGTGTGCAGGGGCCCCTATGGGACATGATACTGTGTGCAGGGGCCCCTATGGGACATGATACTGTGTGCAGGGGCCCCTATGGGACATGATACTGTGTGCGGGCCCCCCTGGCGCGCAGGGGCCCCTATGGGACATGATACTGTGTGCAGGGGCCCCTATGGGACATGATCTGTGTGCAGGGGCCCCTATGGGACATGATACTGTGTGCAGGGGCCCCTATGGGACATGATACTGTGTGCAGGGGCCCCTATGGGACATGATACCGTGTGCAGGGGCCACTATGGGACATGATACCGTGTGCAGGGGCCACTATGGCACATAATAGTGTGCGCAGGAATGCGTTTTTTTTTGGGGGGGGGGGGGGGGTTGGAGGGTGGCGGTCCGGGGGGGAGGGGTCGGGGGCGGCGGTTCGGGGGGGGCCCCATGTCAAATGTTCGCCTTGGGGCCCAGCCATTCCTAGTTACGCCACTGGCTTTAGGGGAGTGTCTTGGGGGCCCAAAGGTGGCATAAACTCCATAGGGGGAGCTGCTGCTAAAGCCTGGTCACCTTCTCCTTCCCCCTCTGTACCTGTTCTGGGTCCAGCCTTCTTGGTGCCTTGAGTGGACTCCGGCTGCCACAACAGTGGTGGCTCTGCTGGTGTTCCATGGTCCAGAGGACAGGGTCTGGCTATACCTTTGTGTGGTCGGCCGGTGTCGCTCTCTGTGTGGTCCTGCTTAGGTGTGAGGGGTTGCCTTCAGCCCCCTGTTGCTCTGCGGGGAGTTGGGCCTCTTTCCTGCAGCAACAGGCTTAGGCAGGGTTCACACTACCGTTGATGTCCGTTCTGATAGTGTCCGTTAAAAAAAAAAAAAAAAAAAAAAAAGCGGACACCTATCATAACAGACATTAACAGACACTAACTGATGTTAATGTGTCCGTTTTTTTTAACTGATCCAATTAATGGATTAGTTAAAAAAAACGGACACATTAGCATCAGTTAGTGTCTGTTTTTTAACACTTTTTTTTTTTCCTGCTTTCTGAGCATGCGCAGGAAAAAAAACGGATATAAAATAACGGACAGTAACTGATGGCTATCAGTTACTGTCCGTTATAAGTCCGTTACCCATAGACTTCAATGTTAAAGAAATAACGGACACTTGCTGTCCGTCAAGAATCCTTTTTTTTTCAAACGGACAAAAAGTCCTGCATGTAGGATTTTTTGTCCGCGAAAAATAACGGACTTTTGATGGATTTGGTGTAAACGGACACAATATAAAAACCCATTGAAATGAATGGAAATTTTAACGGATTTCTGACGGTTCAGCTAGTGTCCGATGCTAAAATCTTGTAATGGACAATAGCAACGGACACTACTGACGGTCACCAACTGTAGTGTGAACGCCCCCTTACCTAGGAGAGAGGGGCTTGTACGATCCGGGACTGGGAGTGTTGCAGGTCTGGCTTCTAGTGTGTGTTGTGCTCCAGCCAGGGGTGGGGCACTATGACTTCCGGTCAGCACAGTTTCAATGGAGAAAAGCTGAGATAATTGCTGTGAAAAAGTTCTTGCTCCCTTACAGATTTTTTTTTTGTTTTTGCACATTTGTCACACTTAAATGTTTCAGGTTATCAAACAAATTTGGATATCAGACAAAGATAACCAGAGAAAATACAAAAAGCTGTTTTTAATTGATGATTTCATTTATTAAGGGAAAAAAGGTACCCAAACCAACCTGGCCCTTTGTGAATCCCCTCCCCCCAATGAATTAACTTTCATTGACCACATTTTTTTGAAAGCAGAGTTCAGTTTCACTAGCCACATATAGGCCTGGTTACCTGTGAAAACCTGTATGACAACATGAAGTGGGCTACTTCATGATCTTTAAGATCTCAAAAAGCTACACATTATGCCAGATCTGAAGTAGTTCAAGAATACATGAGACAGTCATTGACATCTATCAATCTGTTAAAGGTTACAAAACCATTTCTAACGCTTTAGCAAACCGCAGTCAGAACTATTATCCATAATCCATGGAGAAAAAAATGAAAGAGTGGTGAACCTTCCCAGCAGTGGCTAGCCTACCAAAATTACTCCAAGAGCACCAAGACAACTCATCCAGGAGTTAAAAAACAACAACAACCCAGAACAACATCTAGAGCACTGCAGGCCACACTTGCCTATGTTAAGGTCAGTTTTCATGATTCAACAATAAGAGAGAGACTGGGCAAAAATGGTATCCTTGGGAAAGTTCTAAGGACACAATTGTGGTTAGTCACAGTTTACTTTGTTAATTTCCTTTGTCTGATATTGAAACTTGTTTGATAATCTGAAAATGTAAGTGTGACAAAAATGCAAAATCAAAAGAAATATGTAAGGGGCAAATACCTTCTGACAGCACTGTAGATATTTCTGGCCTTTTTATGGATTTGTACTATATGTGAATGTAACTTTTTAGTTCTGTACAATATGGGTCTAGCAGGTGTTAGTATATCCTTGTTGCTCCTTATTAAGTCTGGGTGGAGGATTGTTAATGACCAAGTGTTTTCTTTTACAGTAATTCTTAATCTACCCGCCTGCTTCGGATGTTTGTTTCTCAGACGCTTGGGACCAGTTTGGGTTTTTGTTATGACTAATAGTGGCTCAGTCTGACATTTGTAGGGTTTTCTCCTAAGTTGGTGCCTTGTGACCCTGTTTGTTTTCGGCTCTTCTGGCGGAGCTGTGTGTACTCTGTCTGCTTCTGATAGTTCATTTAGTTCTTTACCAATGGATGGTACTATGACTGTAATCGGGTACAGCTGGCTAGCCTGCAAATGACTTTGTTCCTAGGGCTGGTGAAATTTATTTTCAGGCAGTAATGACTTTGTTTTTGGCATGCTCCTGGACCACCCTGTGCCTCTAAGTGATCCTTTTAGCCTTGAATCATTCCTGCTAGTATGGAAAGACAGAAATGTAAATATTCCGTCTGACAACTCAATAATCATGGGAAGGGCTCAGTTAATTGATGTAAACTTGCTGACTTTGATTATTTCAATTATTTTAAATCAATATAATAATGTCTCACATTGCCATAGTCTAAAGGATATGTCACTAACTGTGAACTATCCAGTCATGATTGCTCATATGTGAATAACCAAAACCCAATTCATTCGGCATGTTTTGCCATGCAATAGGAGGCGTGGCATGTGTAGGGTCTTTAAAAGAAAAAAAAAAAAAAAAAAAAAGATCCTTTATTAAAGGTAAGTGACCCTGATTGGGTCATGATCACCCAGCCCTAGTTTTGGGCTATATTAACATGCAGGGGGGGAAGGTCCCTCACTCTAATGGAATTCATCAGAGGAATTGACCTGGAATCAGCAGGTCTTCAACCAGATAAAGTCCCCTTGATAGATCTATTACAAATTTTCAAAACATAAAGGTGGAGAAATTTCTCCTTGTCTCTTCTAGAACCACCAACAGGGATAAACGCCTTCTCAGTAAAGACGCCTGTATGCCTTTCCCCCAAGGAAAAGGGAGCCCTCCTTTCTCAGAAGAGTAATGGTTCTTGGCTCTGGAAGCTTTTGCTAGCAGATCCTTGGCCCCTGCCAGAGAGAGAGAATCTCCTTGCCCAGGGCCCAGTGCTTCACCCAGGAGTGAGATGTCTTGACTGCTTGGCTTTTGAAAAGGGGATCTTGTAAAATAAAAGATTATTGAAACCGGTAGTTGCTAGATGCAAGCAGGTTACTTCTCAAATATGCTTGAGAATCTGGAAAGCTTCATTTCCTTTGCTGACAGACCCATTGATGTCCTGACTGCTCCTGATCTTCCTTTGATCCTAGAGTTTCTCCAAGCGGGCCTGTCTAAAAGTCTTAGGCCCACTACGTGCAGGCTCTTGACGCCTGGCTCATCATCCCTGGGTCAAGAGATTTATTAAACCAGTGGGTAGATAGACAGTCTCCTTCTGTAGATCCCCCCCCCCCCTTTTTTTATTTTATTTTTTTTTTTTTTTGCTTCTGTCCTAGCTCAGAGATGGCAAAGTTGTTTCATTCACTGGTTATTAGGCACTGCCTGCTTAAATACCTGGAGGTTTCAAAACTTTGGAGAAAGTTTTCACAACTTCTAGTTCAGCTCACTGGTCCTAATAAAGGGAAGGCTCTCTCTTCCCAGACAGTAGCCAGATGGATGAAGAGAACTATATGTTTAGCCTATTCTTCATGAGGTTCTTCTGTCTCCGCTGGTTTCGATGTGAACTTGATTAGGTCTATGTATCTCTGTTTTCTGGGCAGAGAGGGCTAGAGCATCATTAGACCAAATTTGAACGGTGGCCTCTTGCTCTTCGCCTCCTGGCTTCTTCAGACATTATAAACTGCTGCTGTTTCTTTGGAAGGAAGGTATTACAGGCAGGGGTCCTCCCTAATTATGCTAGTCTATTCTCTCCAGGGGTGCTTTTGTTGAGTAATAGGAAAGCTTAGATTACTTACCGGTAATCTTTTTTTTTCTCTTGAGTCAACTATAGCGCCCATAATTATACCACTCAGATTCGGGTTACTTCTTGTAGATAGTGAATAGTAGTAGTGCTTTAAAAAACAAACATATATATATATATATATATATATATATATATATATATATATATATAACAGTCATATGAAAAAGTTTGGGCACCCCTATTAATCTTAATCATTTTTAGTTCTAAATATTTGGGTGTTTGCAACAGCCATTTCAATTTGATATATCTAATAACTGATGGACACAGTAATATTTCAGGATTGAAATGAGGTTTATTGTACTAACAGAAAATGTGCAATATGCATTAAACCAACAGAAAAGTGATATTAATATTTAGTAGATCCTCCTTTTGCAAAAATAACAGCCTCTAGTCGCTTCCTGTAGCTTTTAATCAGTTCCTGGATCCTGGATGAAGGTATTTTTGACCATTCCTCTTTACAAAACAATTCCAGTTCAGTTAAGTTTGATGGTCGCCGAGCATGGACAGCCCGCTTCAAATGATCCCACAGATGTTCAATGATATTCAGGTCTGGGGACTGGGATGGCCATTCCAGAACATTGTAATTGTTCCTCTGCATGAATGCCTGAGTAGATTTGGAGCTGTGTTTTGGATCATTGTCTTGCTGAAATATCCATCCGCGGCGTAACTTCAAATTCGTCACTGATTCTTGTACATTATTCTCAAGAATCTGCTGATACTGAGTTGAATCCATGCGACCCTCAACTTTAACAAGATTCCCGGTGCCGGCATTGGCCACACAGCCCCAAAGCATGATGGAACCTCCACCAAATTTTACAGTGGGTAGTAAGTGTTTTTCTTGGAATGCTGTGTTTTTTTGACGCCATGCATAACGCCTTTTTGTATGACCAAACCAACTCAATCTTTGTTTCATCAGTCCACAGGACCTTCTTCCAAAATGAAGCTGGCTTGTCCAAATGTGCTTTTGCATACCTCAGGCGACTCTGTTTGTGGCGTGCTTTCAGAAACGGCTTCTTTCGCATCACTCTCCCATACAGCTTCTCCTTGTGCAAAGTGTGCTGTATTGTTGACCGATGCACAGTGACACCATCTGCAGCAAGATGATGCTGCAGCTCTTTGGAGGTGGTCTGTGGATTGTCCTTGACTGTTCTCACCATTCTTCTTCTCTGCCTTTCTGATATTTTTCTTGGCCTGCCACTTCTGGGCTTAACAAGAACTGTCCCTGTGGTCTTCCATTTCCTTACTATGTTCCTCACAGTGGAAACTGACAGGTTAAATCTCTGAGACAACTTTTTGTACCCTTCCCCTGAACAACTATGTTGAACAATCTTTGTTTTCAGATCATTTGAGAGTTGTTTTGAGGAGCCCATGATGCCACTCTTCAGAGGAGATTCAAATAGGAGAACAACTTGCAATTGGCCACCTTAAATACCTTTTCTCATGATTGGATACACCTGGCTATGAAGTTCAAAGCTCAGTGAGGTTACAAAACCAATTTTGTGCTTCAGTAAGTCAGTAAAAAGTAGTTAGGAGTATTCAAATCAATAAAATGATAAGGGTACCCAAATTTTTGCACCGGTCACATTTTGGTTTAATGCATATTGCACATTTTCTGTAAATACAATAAACCTCATTTCAATCCTGAAATATTACTGTGTTCATCAGTTATTAGATATATCAAATTGAAATGGCTGTTGCAAACACCCAAATATTTAGAACTAAAAATGATTAAGATTAATAGGGGTGCCCAAACGTTTTCATATGACTGTGTATATATATATATATATATATATAGAGAGAGATGTTAAAGTTCCTTGGATCTTGCTAAAGAACTGGAGAAGAGGGATGGCCACCCTATTTTTTAAAGAACTCCCAGTTCCTGTTTCCTCTCCTAGAGACAAGGCAGTCTCTTCAGGGGTTCTGTCGTTGACTCAAGGGAAAAAAGATTACCGGTAATTAATCCAAGCTTTCTGTTTTCCCTGAATTCAGATATTATAGGGTATCCTATGGTAAGAGCTGCATGAAGGTCTACTGATCCATGTGGCGCCTCATGGACTCTGAGCTGCTTACTTGATGCAGATGTTCACTCTGCTCTGCTTCGATCTAATGCATGAGAGAGGAGTGAATGGGCAGTGTCCTCTTGACCTACCAGGGATTCCTGACATGAGCAGTCCTCCATTCTTGGAAGGTGCAAACATGTCTTTATAGACTGTAGGAAAAAGTCACTTCAGGTCCTTTCAGATCTGGACATCTGTGTGATGTCCTTTCAGAAATGAACTAGTGCAAGAATGTAGCATTCTAAGTCTTATGAGAGCCAATGCCTTGCTGTGGTCAGTCTGCAGCACCTAGACAGCTCACTTATCCAAGTCCCCACCCATTCTGTGCTACATGACAAAAACTGCTAAGTGAATCACAGAGCAAGTGGCTCACCTTCTATTAGACAACAATAGAAACACTTCTTAGTCACCTGCTCCATGTGGACTTTTAAATTTACTTGAACTCTATTTGATATGTCTGAATTTAAAGTGTGTTTGTGATTATAATAAAGCTGGAATTGTTTTTTTTTTTACCCTGGAGCTGTGCTACACTGTCTTCTTTTCCTTATTAAAGGGGTTGTCTAGGAATTGTACAAATCATGAAGGAGGAAAGCGTAAAAAAAAGTGACCAATGACGTCACTCACATACGGTATGTCAATCTTTTCTTTCCAATGACTGTTGAGACCAAATCAGTGGCCTCAGCAGTCACTGGAAAGAAATGATTGACATGTGAGAGTGACGTCATTCGTCACTTTTTTTACGCTTTTATGCTGTACTCCTTCATGATTTGTACAATGACATGGGGCACAGGACTTCTGGTGACGCGGACACAACACATGACCAAATGGACAGTGGCTGCTCATAATCGGGCCCTGGGGAGAGGTGAGTATGGTGGTTGTTTTGTTTTTTGTTGTTACACCTCCTTTGGACAAACCACAATGTTTGGAAACCACTCTAACATCTGGAGGAGTGTGGAGGCCTGATCAGCCTGAAAAGATTTCCTTATGTTTAACCTGTATTCATTTTGTTCTATAATAAGACTCCTGCACGGCTACTGTTTCCATAATCTTTAGTTGAGTGCAGCGGTAGGTTTTGTACTGTATATATTCTAATGGTCACCAAAGAGTGCAACCCTGTATGATGGGTGCAGGGACATGCAGGAATCCCTTGTTCCACAGCTTGTGCTTCTTCCTATCGAGGATATTTATAAGGCCAGAGTCTGAATGCAAGTCCAAAATAGTTAACCCTTTTACACCTCTTCCATAGACCTACATTGTAGGTTTTGGGCTTCAATTCGAAATCTATTCCATTTCTGCAATGTCCTCATGGCAGGGGGGGCCTTTTAGGTACCAGGGCCCAGTTGTGGCCGCTACCTTTTCACGTTGTATAGCCACTCTACTGATGTGGGGTTTATATATTCTTCACTTCAGTTGACTAAACAAAATGGCAGCTTCCACCTCTGTTGACTCATGTCATTTGTTCTCTATACAGAGAGTTTGTGGAAAGTGAGGTGGAAGATGCATTGTGATGTTGGCTCATGATCTGCACCAGGGGCTCACGGCTGCCTCATCCACTGACATATCTCGCTCGGAGATGGATATTGATGTACTGAAGCCAGTGTTAGCCTAATGAAGCGCGTCAGCCCCCACTCCTTTCCACAGCCGTCACTCTAGCGCCGTAATCTCCCAAATGTCTTCAGACGGCTGTGTCTTCCTGTGTTGATGGGAGGCTGGAAGCCATGGCTGAAGGAGCGGAGCATGGAGTACTGCGCCCTCTCTGCTTCCAGGACTCGTTTACACACTACACATTAATTGCAGGAGACAGGTTTGAACATGTGATGCGCTGACATTTTATTGTGAGTTCTGCGAGGGTTTACGTAACTCCAGACGTGCTGGTGTAGACCTGTAGGATGGGGGTCAATTTCCGGGTCCAACAAGGGTCATTATCTTTTTGTATATTACTGTTTTCTTCTTCAGTCACATCCAGAGGAAAATTCAGAATGAAACTATGCTTTTGTATAGTGGTGAAAGCCATCCCCTTCCACAGTTGTGCCATAAGGAGTCCCCACTGTAGGCAGTCTTCTACCATTTGTTGCATGCATTTATTATGTGCGTTGTAATGATAAAATACTTTGTGTATATTGTTAGTTCTCTATTACTGATGACTCGAATATTTGCACTGTAATACTGTACTATTGTATTGTGTGACTGTCTCTTTTAAATGCTACTGCTGTTCTGTAAGAAAGGTGGTTCAGTGACCTCCTTCCACACAGGCAGAACTTAGCTGGACCTATAGGTTGTGCTGCAGCTTATTTACGCGTTTTCTGTCATGCTGGGGTGGGAAGACTCTCTCTATATAGGAGTCTTTCCATGCCTTTCTGGGGTCTTATGCTAGGTTCACACTAGCATTCGGGTTTCCGTCGTTCGGGTCTGCTTGGTGACCCGAAAGACGGAGACCCTGTCCGCTTAAAAAGCAGTTACTTGTGGAAACCCCGGACCCCATAAACTATAATGGGGTCTGCCGGGTTTCCGCCGGTTTTATACTGAAACCAGCGGAGAGAAAAGTCCTGCTTGCAGTGAAAGCCAGGGACGTGTCTGGTTCGGAAATTCAAAACCCTGAGCCAGTGGCAGCTTGGCGTACATACCCTGTGCGAAAAAGAAAGCGTCTGACATCTCTGTAGGGTGTGCAATTCTGATGTTGTCATTGAGGGCCATCAAATGTTAGTGACTTTGCTGTAAACCATTTGTAACTGCAACTCCCTCAAGTACCTGGTGTACAATGAATCCTGCAATTGTCTGAGTGTTAGGCCACATCTTACTAAGAAGCACTTAAGATAAGCATGGCACTAGCTACCCTGATCTGTAGCACTGGGTTAGCTCTGCGGCCAGAGACTCTGCTTTGGGGCCTCATTACAATTGTATACTGCATTCAGATTTCTGCTGGTTGACATTGGAAACAGACATACGGATGATCCAAATATTGGACCTAAATACCAACATTTCTATCCATTATTTCTAGAGTTTTGTGACTGTATTTTCTGGTTTTGATGTTTAATTGTTAATTTTTTTTATTTTGAATGTATGGCTTAGCTTATGTTAGTTTTTGGCAACACTTATCTCTAGAGGCAAATAACTAAACTCAACCTATGCTGATTCATTTATTCTCCTGATGAAGTGATACACAGCCTGAACTTCAAGGGGTTTTCATACTGATGACTTATTCTTACGCTTTATTCACATGTCAGTGTTTTAGTCAGTGATTTCCATCAGTGATTGTGAGCCAAAACAAGGAGTGGTAACTACACAGAGGTAAAGTATAATGGAAGGATCTGTTCCTGTTCTGTGTTTTTTTTTTAACCCACTTTTGGTTTTGGTATACAATCATGGTTGTTAATAAGGCCTAAGGATAGATAATCAATCTCAGATCAGTGGGGGTCTGACACCCAGCACCCCTGTTGATCAGCTGTTTGAAGTGCCATGGGTCTGTGTCATCACTTTCATGAATAACCTGGCCTGTTTGTTGCACAGTCCCATTTAAATGAATGGTGGTGACAAGCAGCATGGTTTTGCTTCCACAGGGCATGCATTGCCTACCACCAGAGGAACCCATCCTGTAATTCACTGTGTCATCATAGGTGTTCAGTTCAATGAAACAAATGGCTTCCCTTCTAAAGCTGTCCAAAAAGCTCTCACATTTGCTATTTTCTAAGCTGTCCATAACTCCTACAAGCCTTCCTCCTTGCAAACTGGCCCACTCCCTCAGAGCAAGGGAACAGGTCCTTTTTAAAGTGGACCTTTCACCACCTCCAACAAGTCCATTTTTTTTTTTTCTTATATATAATTTAATAGACACCACTCCTCTGATTCTGACGCAGTTGGAATTTTCCTCTAGCACCCACTGTTCCCAAGCAATCGATACAGTTAATTTTAGTGCCTCATATGCCTCATTTAGGCTCTGTGGTGGTCAGGCAGGAGCTGACACTGGCTGCCTCTGATTGGAGCTCTGAGTCACACCCATATTCATGCTCCTGCCTGACACCACCCACCTGACAGTACAGAGTTTAAGTAGCACATCAAGCACCAACACTAACACCACTTATTTCTTGGGAATAGTGAGGGCTAAAGATAAAATTCCCGCTGTGTTGGAATCAGTGGAGCTCCTCCTATTAACAGATAGATAGCTAGAACTAAGAACTAGACCTGATGGAAGTGGTGAAAGTTCCTCTTTAAATAGGGATTCCTGCCTTGGGTAACTTGGGTGATGCCTGATGTCACACCATGGAAGAACAACAAACAAATTGTCCTATGGTACAATTCACTGCACAACTTCGTCCTGCCTCTAAGGAGTCTGCATACAATACAGTTTCCAGATTAGCACTAGAACACTGATCCTGCAATGACCTGCACCATTTAAAATGGTTATCCGGTTTCTAGTATTAATGGCCTGCCCCTAGGATAGGCCATCAATATTAGATCTGCAGGTGTCCGATACCCAGGATCCCTTCAGATCACCTATACCGAGAGAGCATCACTCATCAACATCGCAAGCGCATGTATACTGACCCTGTGGAGACGTCCATAATCTCCCTCTCCCAAATTATGATTCCAGAAGAAGGAAGAAACCTACCTAATGGAAGATCTGACCACTGAACTGTAGAATCGGTGACACTTCTACACAAAACAAAGACATTTGTCAAAAAAGGGCACATACAAAGATCTACAACAATATAATAATTTTTATTTTTTGTTCTCATTTTTTACTTCCGCAATCTCGGATTGCTCCATATAGGCTTTTTCTCTTTGTAATTGTCGCCCTCTTTCCCTTTCATTATTCTACCTTCTTCTCTGACGTATTGTGCATGTAAGTGCCTGGTTCTTTGTTTGTTATACCATTTCTCTCTGGAAAGGATTCCAGGGGGTTATTGGTTCTAGGCTTGGAATAAATATCCGTTGTTGTTGTTGTTATTTAGTTTGTAAATTGCATGAAACTCTAAAATAAAGAATTAAAAAAAGAAAAGCTGTTAGCAATGGAAACACAATGTAGAATAGAAAAGTATGCAACTTTTTGTTCAGAACAACACAGTGTCATGACCACAAAAAAATAAAATGATACCATTTTATTAACATAAATAATGAAGCAAACATATATGGGGAAATAAGTAATGGAGGTACACCATAATGAAGATAGGGAGGGAAATGGGGGCCACAGTAATAATTAATAGGGGATATATACCGCTGGTACAAATAAACACGTATAAAAATGGTTGGAAGCAACCTATATAACAGTATGTATGCATAGTGGGGTGGAGTGTGACTAGGTGAGGTTAAAATGGTGGCTTATGTTTATATCTATTTCTATCTTTCTAGTGTTTACTAGATATTTTGGGTTGTTATACTGTTTGTGGTATGTCTATGCATACATAGTGTTATATAGGTTGCTTTCAACCATTTTTATACGTGTTTATTTGTACCAGAGGTATATATCCCCTATTTATTATTACTGTGGCCCCCATTTCCCTCCCTATCTTCATTATGGTGTACCTCCATTACTTATTTCCCCATATATGTTTGTTTCATTATTTATGTTAATAAAATGATATTTTATTTTTTTGTGGTCATGACATTGTGTTGTTCTATAGTCTTACATGATCTACAGAGTATTTCATACTTGGTTATTAGCCCTTTTTTGTGTTTAACTTTTTGTTCAGGTTTTATTTATGTAGCACGGAGGGGTTATTGGTTAACAGCAAGAAAAGGAATGCTGTGACCTGTAGTTCTTCAAAGCTTAAGTAATATAGACTGGAAAGGGACAAACTGGTTCTTTTGTTGTTCCAGATTCATTAAAGGGCCAGATCTGTTTGTCAGCGCCAACTCTTGCGCTTGGCATCTTGGATAATTGTCCATATAATGAGGGCTGTCCGGAGCCCTGAGCATCATCGTCTCTCATAACTGGGATCCTGGCAGACAGCAAGGCCAGTGACATCCACCCACAGTGACAGCAATTTAATCCATCTGCGTGGGTGAAGGTGCTGGGAAGGATTTGTGCTGCATTCTGTTACTGCTGTAATAATAAAGTAAATGTGGAGGGTCACATCCTGCTCAGCCTGGGGAGTTGTCGTGTTCCCTTAAAATTACCTCCCAGTACAGTATACCCAAAGTATCTCATGGGAAATACAGTCTAATCTGTAAGCAGTATGTTATAGAGCAGCAGAAGCTGAGCAGTTTGATATATTATTATGTAGGAAAAGATTCAATATAACCTGTCATTTTATCCAAGTTTTTTTTTATCATTTAATAGCTGCTGCTCCACTGATTTTGGCACAGTTTGAAATATTTTTCTAGCCCCCACCGTTCCCAAGCAATAAGTGCAGTTTTGTTGTCTGATATGCTATTTAAGCTCTGTATTGTCAGGAGGGTGGTGTCAGGCAGGAGCAGGCAAGGGATGTGATTCTGAGGTCTGACCACTGGCTGCCTCTGAATCACGCATTCTTCCTTGATTCTGCCCTTTTGACATTTCAAAACTTAAATAGCACGTCAGGTATCAAAACTACCTGTGCCTGTTGTTCGCTAATGGTGGAGGCTAACTGCGCTGGATTCAGTGGAGCAATGCCTATTAACAGATGCTAAGAACTAGAATTGGTGGAGGTGGTGAAAGGTCCTTTTCAACTTCTCCTGTATAAGTAACAATTTTCTGCAACACATTTTAGGTATTTATGTTTTCTGGTGAGGTGCCAACAATATTACTGCTTGTCACGTACCTTTTGCCGTCTCTTAAATTTTTTGGCATTCCTACATCTCAGGCTCTCCTATCACTGCATAACAAAGATTTGCTGATCAGGATTTCAAAAAAACTGAGTGACAACTTATTTGACAATTGTAATGGTAGCTATATACTTTTGCTATCCTCCTTTGCCAAAACCAATACCTACATAACAACTGTTTAGAATTTGTATTTGTTTCTGAGAATACTAGGTAGCAACTAGCATGGAATGGCTGCCACTTTTATGGAGTCCAGAATGGCAAATCTGTCTAATAATGCAAGGGAGTAGATTCGCTATTCAGGATTCTGGGAAAGTTTTTTTGTTTGGATTGCAATGTTCTTTTGTGTATTTTGCACAAATCACTGATAAAGCTGCAAGAAGCAACTTCTCATCCTTTTGTTTATTCTCTCCTTTTCCTCAGTCTTCCTGCGATATCTTTTCATATGGGACAGTGCTGTGATTGACACAGCCTGTAGTCTGGACCCAAAGCTTCTCTATACCACCCAGTGCTGAGTGCTACAAGGAAACAGTGGGGTTCAAGTCATGGAGACCACCGATGTCCCAGTAGGGAACCTGATAGACCTCGATGCTGAACCCCTTGTAGTTGTCCCACAATGTCCTGCAAAGCTGGAAACAGATGAGCTCCTGGTGCTAGAAGGGACAACCCCTGAGAATGGGGAAAGAGGAGAGGAGGTAGAAAGCGATGCTACAGAATCAGCCGACAGCGATAATGACATGGCATCACCAAACCGCCACTGCTGGAACCACTCACAGCGCTCATCCTCTGAGTCCTTCTCATCCAATCAGAGCACAGAATCCGCCCGGGATGAGCAAATGGCAGAACAGAAGGAATTCATCAGGCAGTATGTTGACAAGATCTTCACCGGAGGGTAGGTCAAAGGCAGCAGAGGTGGTTTCTGTGTCTTTCTGAGGGCATGCTGGGAATTTTAGTGCCAGTGCATTAAGTCAGCCCCAGAGTTTAATTAGGTCTGTCCTTGCTGTCAGTATATGGAAACCTTCATTGTTCACAGCCAGAAGGCCAAATAGTGTGTGGTTTGGTTCAGAAGTTCAGCCATACTGAATGAATGGTGCACCTTTTGTGAGCAGAAATGTCCTGGACAGGTTTTCAGCCTCTGAATGTAAATGATGAATGCTCGCTGACAGCAAGTGGATCTTGAAAATGGGAAGATCTTGAAACAGTGGGGGATATTTTATTAACAATTCTAAATTGCAACACAAAAAGACAGACTACATACTGTGCTCCCTTTTTTTATGCTTGGCTGGAAAGTTGGCCTACTAATTGTCTAGTCTAGGTTTATGCTATCAGGCTTTGTTCAGAGTCTCCACATTTGTAGACTAAGTTTATGTTCTCAAATTTTGACAGGATTTGTAAATTGTTATAACTACGTCATCTGGATTTACAGGTGCATCTCAATAAATTAGAATATCTTTGAAATGATCATTCATTTCAGTGATTCAGTAATACAATTCATAATCAGCGTCTTCCATGATTGTGTGTCCTACTGAACCAGACTGAGGGATCATTTAAAGGCTTAGGAAACATTGGCAGGTGACACACTGAATTTACAATACTGAACTTTTTTACAATATTCTAATTTTCTTAGATTTGGGTTTTCATTACCTGTAGTCCATAATCAACATTTACAGAAATAAAACACTTGAAATAGAACATTCTGTGTGCAAAGACTCTAGAAAATATAGGAGGCCACTTTTAATTTAATTACTGAAATAAACGTTTCAAAGATATTCTAATTTATTGAGATGCACCTGTTTATCTCGTCTCAAAGTATTTATATACAGTAGTTTTCACAAAATAGCAGTTCATCATCATTAACCAGATAAATCTGTGTTCTTGGTAGATGTGATATTTCTAAACAGCCAATAACTTAGTGTAGTAGAGGACATGCATGCCCCTCATTCTAAGTAACTGAATCATTCATTGAAAGGTGCTTGTTCAGAATAATAGCAAGTCATTAAATCTGTGGGGTAACAGGGGTCAATTTTGGCCCCTACTTAAAGAGTACTTGAGTTTTTATTAAAACTTGAGATATGTGCTGTGGTCGTGTGCCTTCTGCCCCCCCCATCCCCTCTTTATTATACCTAGTCTGGTTTGTTTTGCATGCAATTTTGCCAGGAATAACTGTACAAGAGTAAACTGATAAAGCTGAGAAAAGCCCAAGTGACCATCATAAAGGAGTTCCAGGGACACAGAACTGCAGACATATGCAGATACCCACTACATGCTAGATTCTCCAATGCAAGCATGACACAGGAAAAGAGCACACTCAAAATAACTGCTTGCTGTGTGTGAATAATATCCCATCTGTAATCACACAAGCAGCCAGAAGTACATAGAAGATTTTTTTTCTTACATTATAAGATATGTGATGCTGCCGAATCTTTAGTCCTTGTAGTTTGCAGACATGTGTAAGGCTATGAAGAGATTCAGCCCCTCCCATCTGCATTCACTGTGTAAAGAGAGAAACCCCCTACCCCTTCACTGTCTTTCCGTCTTGATGCCAGGGGCGAACTTTCCTAGTAACAAAGGAGTCAACTGTAAATTGGCTATATGAAAGATACCTATTAGCAGGAACTTTAGGGACATTTTTCAGGGAAAAAGAAGCAACATTTTTAATTAAAGTGCACTACATGTTAACTGTATTACTACATGTTGACTAGACTACATGACAGAATCACATTCTCTATGAAATGAGACTAAGTTGTCTGAAAAGTTAATGACCGTTTAAGGTCAGAGGGTGGCAAATGTTGCACGTGATGGTTATATTGCATTTCCTTCTGAAATACTGTGGAAAATGGGTCTGGTAAAAATGTACTTTATGAAGTTGGATGGAAAGAGAAAAACATATAGACAAGTTATAGGCTGCTCAACTAAAATGATCTCAAATGCCTTAAAGTTACAACCAAAACCTGAAAGATGCAAAAGGAAGCGTGAAACTGTTCACATGGATCGAAGAATAGCCTAAATGACAAAGGCGCAGGTAATGATCATAGAAGATCTGACGTTGCCAGTGAATACTTCTACTATAAGAAGACAATGCAGTGAAGCCAAGTTACCAGCAAGAGCTCCTTGCAGAGTTCAGTTGAAAAAAGACATGTCCTGAATAGGTTAAAAATTTGCCAAGGAACACATTGAGAGAAATGGGGCAACATTTTGTTGTGGACTGATGAAAGCAAAATAGTTTTTTTTTGTTTGTTTTTTTTTTTGTTTCTAGTGGCTGCAGACAGTATGTCAATCTACTTCCCCTGCCCCCTTCCCCTTCCCAAGCATATTAAATTCAACCCTCAGTACACTGTGAAGACAGTAAAGTATGGTGGTGCAAAAATCATGCTATGGGAATGTTTCTCATACAGTGGTGGTGTGCCTATTTATGGCATACGAGGAGTCATGGATGAGTTTCAATATAGCAATATACTTGAGGAGATCATGTTGGCCTATGCTGAAGAGGAAACGCCCTTGAAATGCCTGTTTCAACACGACAATGGACCAAAAAACACCAGTAAGCAGACAACATCTTGGTTACACACAGGATTGAAGTAATGAAGTGGCCAGACTAATCCCCTGATGTCAATCCCATAAAAAATTTGTGGGGTGACATAAAAAATGCGGCTTACAAGTCAACGCTCAAAAATGCAGAAGAACCGTGGAACATAGTTCAGGGTTCTTGGACTGAAATACCTGTTCAGAGGTGCCAGAGGTTGGTTGGCTCCAAGCAACAGAGATGTCAAGCAAATCTCAGAAACAATGGTCCTTAGTTAGGTAATTCAAAGTAAAGTGAAATATCAAACATTTTTCAGTTTGTCTTCTGTAAAGGATTAACAAAACCGGATAAATGTTATTGTCTTGATTTGGCATTGAACACATAGGATTTGCAGGGTGTTTGCGTTTATACAAATAATAGTTGTTAAAATGATTTTGCACTCTATTTGCTTTTTTTAAACTCGCTGCTATTTTTTGAGCATTACTGTATGTAATTATTCTATAGATGGTGTCCATGTGGCCAGGTGACTTAACAAGGCAAAAGTGCGACTCCCTCTCCCCTGGGGCCTCCCATGTTTGCAGCTGCCAAGCAGCATCATGTTAGAAGTTAAGTCCTAAGTTGTGCTGTCAGTGCACAAAATGTGCAGATCCAACAATCCTGCTGCCTGCGCCACT
The DNA here is from genome assembly GCA_947044405.1 of Leptodactylus fallax. NCBI lineage: Eukaryota > Metazoa > Chordata > Amphibia > Anura > Leptodactylidae > Leptodactylus > Leptodactylus fallax. The sequence goes on along the minus strand of CAMRHE010000083.1, from coordinate 2,528,119 downwards.
GAAAACTGGATACCTCCAGGGAGTGAGAGCCTCACGATGCTTCACTGCTGAACTGTGTATAACATGGCTGTCTCTAACAGCGGCATAAACCTTCACTGTGTGCAATGGGATGATACAGCTCCTTCTAGACCACTAGATGCCAAATCCACAGCAGATGTTGTTAACCCTTTGACTGCCAGCAAACTACAATACGTTGAAGGGGCGCTACATCTAAAGTATGTCTTTTCCTCATGTGCTGCATAGTTGAATATAGTCTGTTTCCTGCCATCAACCATTCAGTCTGCTGTAAGGCTGTATGTAAGGCAGCTAAATACAATCAATTTCTCTCTGTTATCAGGCATTTCAGGCCAAGTATAGGCAATGTGGTGGCTGTAGTTTTTTGTTCAGTATCTTTGAAGCTGTATTTTTGCCAATATTGCAATCTCCACTTTTCATCCTTGATGCATTGATTAATATGCAGCATTTTTCCTGTGCCATTTTTCTATATTTTAAGAATGGCAGCAGGTTAGAAAGCAAGAGCATGACTGTCCGCAGCATTGGGCTCACTGGATGTTCTACCAGCCATTTTATTTATTTCTAATCTCAGCACTGAATCCAGTCATCCAAAACTAACAACTGCAAACCAAGCAGAATTGGGCTCCGGGGGAGAAAGGAGGATCTGCAGCCAGAGACACAAGGACAGAAAACCTCAGGATTCCAAGAGCCACCATAGACAGGACAGGAGGGAGAGTGGCTTTCTGTACCCCTCTGAATTATAGGTCAAATGGATGGATTTGAGGATTATCATGACGGCACAAAAAAACGGCGACTCTTCCCTGTCGTAAAGGAATATACATTACTGTGTGATCTAGAGACGGGGGCAAGGGTAGGGTAAGCAGATGCAGTAAGGAGTTGTATACAGGAAAGGAAAGAGTTACCAGTGATGGATAAAAATACAGAAATGCCTTCAGGCAGGGATTACTGCGCTCGTGTGTTCTCTGTTGTATTCGCTGCATCCAATAGTAGAGCATGTGTGATCACATTAGAAATACAGTCGCTTATTGAGTTGATTGTAACTACACAGGCTCAAGACTGCTGTATACACAGTAATAACTACAGTCCCTGACAGAAGTTCTGTCACTTATCCATGTTGTGGAATCAAAAGCTTATAACCTGACTTTTAAATTCATCCATTGGTTTTAGAAATGACTCATATGAAAGCTGAAACCCTCCCAAATGATTTTTGGTTAAGAAAATAAATTGGCTTCACTGCTGAAATATTCATCATTTAATGAACACAGAAAGGTCAGATTTTGGCAAGACAAAAGTTTTGTCGCCTTGTCATATAATGCACCCAATCCTAGTTTAAAGCCTCACCTGTGCTCACTAATTGATCGGTTAATTAGTGGGTGTGTATAAAAAGATCTCCAGCACCCCAGACCTTCACTTGAATTGCAACTTCACCTCTGACAACATGCCAAAAATCAACCCTGCGACCAAAGCCTTGATTATCAAGAGGCTGAAGACCAGATCCACTGCAGAGGTGGCTGGCACCTTTAATGTGTCTCTGCGCCAAGTACAAAGAATTAAAAAAAGATTTGAACAGACTGGAGATGTTTTTGACAAGCCCAGGTCCGGCAGACCCCGCAAGACAACTGCTCAGGAGGAACGTTTGTTGGTTAGAAAATCAAAAGGCAGCCCCTCTTCCACTGCAGCAGAGCTCCAACAGGCCTGGTCACCTCAAGTCCCTGTGTCAACTAGAACAGTTTGTAGGATTCTGTCTCGAAATGGCCTCCATGGTCGAATCAGTGCCCAGAAGCCAGCACTAAACAAAAGGCAATTAAAAAAACCTGTGGCATTTGCCAAGGCCCACAGCCTGCAAAATGGATGGACGCTGGAAAAGTGGCAGAAGGCGGATTTCTCAGATGACTCTTCAGTTGGATTACACCACAGCAGCCGCAAATACTGCAGGAGACCTACTGGAGCCCGTATGGATCCAAGATGCACCCAGAAAACAGTTAAGTTTGGTGGTGGAAAGATCATGGTCTGGGGTTACATTCAGTATGGGGGTGTGCGAAACATTTGCAAGGTGGAAGGCAATATTAATAGCCTAAAATATCAAGAAGTATTAGCTTCCTCTTACATTCCCAATCATAAAAGGGGTCAAATTTTGTAGCTGGATGGTGCTCCATCTCATACATCCATCTCTACATTAAAGTTCCTCAAGGCAAAGAAGATCAAGGTGCTCCAGGCCTGGCCAGCCCAGTCACCAGACATGAACATCATTGAGCATGTTTGGGGTAGGATGAAAGAGGAAGCTTGGCAGACAAAACCAAAGAATCTTGATGAACTCTGAGAGGCATGTAAGACTGCATTCTTTGCTATTCCTGATGACTTCATCAATAAATTGTATGAATCATTGTTTAAACGCATGGATGCAGTCCTTCAAGCTCATGGAAGTCACACAAAATATTAAATATGGCTTTAATAGCACCACTACTTCATTCACCAATGTTATGAAACATTATATATATATATATATATATATATATATTATTATTATTATTATTATTATTATTATTATTATTATTATTATTAATATTTTTTTAAAACAGAATTATTGGTTTGATTTTCACATTACTTTGTGTGCGACACAACTTTTGTCTTGCCAAAATCTGACCTTTCTGTGTTCATTAAATGATGAATATTTCAGCAGTGAAGCCAATTTATTTTCTTAACCAAAAAATCATTTGGGAGGGTTTCAGCTTTCATATGAGTCATTTCTAAAACCAATGGATGAATTTAAAGTCAGGTTATAAGCTTTTGATTCCATGACATGGATAAGCGACAGAACTTCTGTCAGGGACTGTAGTTATCAGCACTGATGATGTACATCATGTAGGAAGAGCACTTCCTGTATAATAAAAATTGGGAAACCTATAGTTAGTTCAGTGAGAGCCTCTATCCTTGAACCTTAACCACCATAGTTCAGCTGCACCAGGGCATAAAATTTAAGGGCCCTGATGCAAAATCTGGACCAGAAGTCTGAACCATTACATATCATGTAAAACACTGCTGGCCTAGTGTGACTGCAACTTCTGCATCCCCCATAGTTTTTCCCCTGACTCATGGCATCCTCAGTGACCATTGACTAGAAATGAGCATATTTTTTATTTGTTGCTGTATCCCGATCTAATGCTTGTCTAAATTCCTTACACAGGGAGGATGTGGACCAGGAGGAGAAGGCTCGGTTTGGAGATCTCTGTAGTACAGAAAACGGGAAGGGAAGAGAATGGTTTGCCCGTTTCGTCAGTGCTCAGGTAAATGCTTCAGATCATATCTCTAATGGGGTCCAAATTCTGGAAATAATACTCTTCTTTGTTTGCGTACAGCTATAACTGCAGCTAGTGTTGTTGCAAATTTGGGTGTACAAGTCAAGTGCGTGGTAACACTTTGGTTTCTCTGTGTTCTGTATGTCATGCAGTGTTACCGCCCGCTTGGCTAATATACCCTAAATTGCACCAACCCTAAAGGAATTTTATATCTTTGCATTGACTTTAACAGATTTAGATAAAACTCCAAAAGCTCAGATGAGGGCAAGTCAGGGTGGGTTCACACCTGCGCTTCAGTCCGTCCGTTGCCAATCCGAGTAAAAATCTCAGCGAACGGGATTGGCATCAGATACAGACAGGTTTGAGATGCATTGGTTAAAATCCCATTCATTTGAATGGGTTTTTAAAGCAATGCGCGGGTGTGCCCTTACACCCTCTGCGCTGCAAAGTCGATTTTTTTCGTCGGACACAAAGTCCTGCATGTCTGACTTTGTTTCCGACGAAAAAAAAGGATTCGCAGCGCAGAGGGTGCAATCGGACACCCTCGCATTGCTTTAAAAACCCATTCAAATGAATGGGTTTTTAACCAATGCGTCTCAAACCTGTCTGTATCCGATGCCAATCCCGTTCGCCGAGATTTTCACTCAGATTGGCAATGGACGGACTGAAGCGCAGGTGTGAACCCACCCTCGTTGGGATTTTCAGACCTGGTGACAGGTCCTCTTTTTAAATCTAAAGCTACAAGGGCAATACTTCCTAAAAAAAAGTGATGGCTAGTTCTTTACAAAACCAACTCTTCTCAAGAACGATCGAGTAAACCCAATCTAAACAAGGCATGGTGAGAAGCTTTTCAGAATATTTCAATGCACAACATTTTGTATATTCCAGAAGAAAAACACACAAAACCTCAAAACTGAGCAGTAGAAGCAATCTTTGTCAGAATAGTGACTACTACAAAGGGCACATAATCCTAAATCCTTTAGCAGACAGAGCTACTATAAGTATCGGCATAACCTTTGCTGAACATTTGAAAGATGGTGTGATGACATCACTGGAAGACTGGCAGTGATCAGAATACCTATATGTTTCCTGAAAAATTGCTGACGTAAGTGCAAGCCCAAAACCCTGCAAATGAGCAGATACAATCAGTCCCAAAATACAGAGCCAAGGGGTTCAGCAAAGGTATGCCACCTGTACTTCTCTAATACAAAGCAAGCACAGTTGGTGTATACAGTGGAAACGGAAAGTATTCACCCCCCACCCCTTTTTTTCTTTTTTTTTTTCTTTCACCCCATCAAAACAAAAAAAAAAAATTTTTTTTTTTTTTTTTTTTTTTCCCCCCCCCCCCCCCCCCCCCCCAAAAAACCCCCAAAAATGGGGGTGGGGGGGTCCCCCCCCCCCCCCCCCCCCCCCCCCCCCCCCCCCCCCCTCTTTCCCCCCCCCCCCCCCCCCCCCCCGAGGGGGGCCCGGGCCACAGGAAAAAAAAAAAAGAGCGATATAAATTTTATATATTTTATAACCCAAGTGGGTCGGTATGGATTAATAGCATATACAGAAATATTCAATATTAATATGATCAAGCATAAACATACAAGCAAAGGAGCGATGATACAATACACAAAAATAAACAGGAGAATTAAAAGATAGAGAAAATACCGGCATAGGCTCGTAGTCCGTTTCTCTAGGCCACAGCAGAGTTTTGGGCCTAGGGCGCAAGCTTAAGCAAGTTGCATAAAACAATCCTTCTACATGCTGTCCAGAGCTAGGCCCTCAAAGCATTCCTCAGTAGGGCAGGCCCTCTCATCTTCTCCCAGATCAGAGCTCCTTACTGCCTCTTTGCTGAATGACCCTAGAATCCAGGTCTGCCCACAGCATATGGCTAGTGCTCCACCCACCCCTTGCACCCAGGCAGCCCCCCTTCTCCCACCTTTGCAGAACCCTCGGAGAGAAGGGTGAAGTTAAGGCTTGCTATCCCCCATCCCATCTGGCCAGGGATAATAAAAGTGCCTGGCTATAGCAAGCCATCTCCAATGAACACACATAAAACCAGTGAAGCCTATCGTCCAGCAATGTGAACTCAACTAAAGCACCGCATTCCAAGTGGGGGAAGGACTGACCTAAGCAAGTAAAACACACTTCCAAGAAAGATATAAAACTGAGGGTCGGTTCATCACACCTCCCCCTTTTAGAGCGTGTCGGGAGGAAGGACGATCCTAAGATCGCCTTCCGCGGACACCTTGGCGGCCTCACCCCGCCGGGACCTGCGCTGGTCCCTGACCATATTCCTGGCGTATGGATACCCTCTTCCTCTCCTGTCTGAATGGAGACTCTTCTAAGGTTCAGGCTCTGAATTAAGTAGACCTGGCTACCTCCTGCTTGTTCTGGGTCCCTCCCCCAAGTGCTGGCGGGCCCGCCCTTGATCGCATCCCTCAGACCCACACCTCACAATCCCAGGCCCTTGTGGTACCGTTGCTGAGACCCCATCCCGGCAGTCTCCGCCCACCTGGCTACCCCCGGCCTGCACTGGGACCTCATGCTGAGTGCTGGCATCCCGCAGATCCACACTCGCAACCCCAGGCCCTTGTGATACCAGTTTAGAGACCCCTTCCCGGCAGTCTCTCAGGGTCTCTCCCACACTAGCCGCTAGTTGGGAGAGTTCTAGGGGATTCTGCACCTCCCCCTTTGATTCCAAACCTAGGGGCACCTCTGGTTCTGGCACAGGTATGTGTTGGTCTTAGCGATCCCCAGGTGGCCTGCCAGTGGAATATCATGAGCAATCCGCAACAACTCCACCCGGTAGGGTTGGGGTACCACCAAATGTTTCTCCCTGAGCCGACTTTCTTTTCCCTTTGTGGGGATCGTTTCCCGGTACAACCTCCCTTGCTCCCAGTACACGCGGTCCTTGTCCGACTCCAAGGGAGGTTGACCAGCACGCTCCTTCAATGCATCCAGACTGCGGTCAGCTTGGACAGCGTCCCTGAACTCCTGACTGGAACCAGACAGAAGAGATGTGCATGTCACATACCCGCCGGGCTCCTCCGGCTCCAGTGTGGGGAGGTTAGTCACGGCGGCCTCAGTGCCATCTCCGGGTGACAGAGGGAACGGCTCAGGGGTCGGAGCGCCTTCCACCCCTCTAGCACTCTGGCTGCGGGTTACCACCGCAACACCAGCAGTCCGTCCCTCATCCGGATCGGCCCCGAGATCCCCGTGACCCACCTGACCACCTGGCACATTGTCCTCAGTTGGGGTTGCCCCCAGCATCTCAGAAGAGCTACCCTGTAAACCTGCAAGGCAAGAATTAGCAATTACATTGACATTGCATTCATTCATTGATTCACAGTGAACTGCATGGGTGAATGGCTGAGCCAGGGTCACACTGAGGGGGCTCTCATCACCCGCAGATGTGGGCGGGGCTACAGCCAGGTCAGCATTCCACAATGTCTCATTCACATGCCCACTGATTACTTTAGCTGGACACACAGCAAGGGGAGACAAAAGGCTAACCCCTCCCTCTGCCTGTGTGACAGGCTTCAACACCTCATTAAAATCATCCTTCAGTACAGACATTTTGTCACAGCGAGGTGGGGCTGCTCCCACCCCATATTGGGACACCAAGGGCCCCAAATCTCTTCCCAATAGTACATTGGCAGGCAGATCAGACACTAGCCCCACATCACGCATCCCTTTTCCCGCACCCCAGTCCAAATGGACGCAAGCCATGGGCACAGTTACGCGTTCTTGTCCAATACCCTTCAGGGTCAGAGTTTTTCCAGGGATAATACTGTCCGCAGGGACCAAGTCAGGTTGCACCAGAGTAATCTGCGCCCCAGTGTCCCGAAATCCCATGACCACTTTACCCCCCACAATGACCTGTTGACTGTTGGCATCGGATTGCAACCCCTCCCTCCCCACCAAGTATACAGATGGGCCAGCTGCCGTGGCTGGGGAAACAGGGGGGGTTCTTAGAGCGGTTGGGGCATTCCGCCTTGAAATGTCCTGGCTGGTTACAGGCGTGACATCGCCGGACCTCTCCTTGGGACTTGGAGGGGGTCCCCGGGGCGCCCAGAGTTCTTGGGACAGGGGAAGTAGAGGGGGCACCCGGGACAGAGTTTGTCTTACCCCACTTGGAGACCGCAGGCTGTGGTGAACTCCAACTTTGCCCCTCCTTCCCGCTTGGGGGTCTCTGCAGTGTGGCTCCTCTCTTGATCCCTTGCTCCCTGGTGGACACATAGTCGTCAGCAATCTCTGCAGCCTTGTCTGCTGTTTTGGGTTTCCAGTCACACACGAACTGGCGGACCTCCAGAGGGCACACCTGGAGAAATTGTTCCTTTATCATAAGATCCCCAATTCCCTCAAACGTGGTGACAGTAAGTCCTTTGATCCACTGCCAGAATGTAACCTGTAAGTGGTGCAGAACATCTGCATAGCTCTCTGTGGGACCCTGCTGGATATTCCGGAACTTTTTGCGGTACACCTCCGGCGTGAGCCGGTATCTCCGGATCAGCGCCACTTTGATGGTCTCATAGTCCGCGTCCACTGGTAAGCTCGTGGAAACATCCAGGCCTTTTCCCTTCAGCCGGGGAGACAGGTAACGGGCCCATTCTGCCTGGGGAATATGATGCTGCTTACACACCCGGTCAAATCCCCGCAAAAACGAGTCCAAGTCCCTGTTATCTTCCAAGATTGGAAAGTCCTCGGATCGGATCTTTAGTGCTCGGGCTCCTGGAGTTGGTGCAGGGGAAGGTTGCGCCTGCTGGCAAAGTTCCAGCTTTTTTAGCTCAAGCTGATGCTCCAACTCCGCCCGACGCTCTGCAGCAGCGGCCTCTCTCTCCGCCCGGCGCTCTGCAGCAGCAGCAGCGGCCTCTTTCTCCGCCCGGCGCTCTGCAGCAGTAGCAGCGGCCTCTTTCTCCACCCGGCGCTCTGCAGCAGCAGCAGCGGCCTCTCTCTCCACCCGGCGCTCTGCTGTAAGGCCATTTGCAAGTATAAGTCCGTTACCCCCACAGAACTGGGGTTACTGGTCCCTCCAGGCACAGTTACCTCTGGGGTCCGGGCACCTGCAGAACCATCCGGCATGGTGACGTTTTCTGGTGCCAGCCTCTCAGGACTTTGCTCCGCCTCCTGCATGGCTATGGTAGCTTCCATATCTGCCATCTCCTGGAGTTCAGCAGCAACCAAGTCCTGCAGACGTTTGGTTATGCTTCTGGTCCCACCAGCCATCCACTGGAAGCCGTTGCCAAATAAAAGATAGGACAGAAAAAAGAAGAAGGGAGGGAACAGTACTGTACCAAACTTTCACCGTATTTTAAGCTTGATCTCATACCGCGCTCGTTCCATAGGATTGCCGCAATCCCCAGTGCCTGCGTGATACCACACCCACACACTGTTATCCTAAAATCCCACAACGCTGCCACCACTGTGAAGAATATCGCCTCGCCCAGCCGCCTGGCATGCCTGCGATCAAACTTCTTTCTTAACCTCCCACTCACACACTGTGAGTAGACCGGGTCATAGGATAAAATGAAATGAGCGATATAAATTTTATATATTTAATAACCCAAGTGGGTCGGTATGGATTAATAGCATATACAGAAATATACAATATTAATATGATCAAGCATAAACATACAAGCAAAGGAGCGATGATACAATACACAAAAATAAACAGGAGAATTAAAAGATAGAGAAAATACCGGCATAGGCTCGTAGTCCGTTTCTCTAGGCCACAGCAGAGTTTTGGGCCTAGGGCGCAAGCTTAAGCAAGTTGCATAAAACAATCCTTCTACATGCTGTCCAGAACTAGGCCCTCAAAGCATTCCTCAGTAGGGCAGGCCCTCTCATCTTCTCCCAGATCAGAGCTCCTTACTGCCTCTTTGCTGAATGACCCTAGAATCCAGGTCTGCCCACAGCATATGGCTAGTGCTCCACCCACCCCTTGCACCCAGGCAGCCCCCCTTCTCCCACCTTTGCAGAACCCTCGGAGAGAAGGGTGAAGTTAAGGCTTACTATCCCCCATCCCATCTGGCCAGGGATAATAAAAGTGCCTGGCTATAGCAAGCCATCTCCAATGAACACACATAAAACCAGTGAAGCCTATCGTCCAGCAATGTGAACTCAACTAAATCACCGCATTCCAAGTGGGGGAAGGACTGACCTAAGCAAGTAAAACACACTTCCAAGAAAGATATAAAACTGAGGGTCGGTTCATCACAGTAGGTATTTTTGCAAATTTATTAAAAAAGCAAAACTGAAATATCACATGGTCATAAGTATTCAGACCCTTTGCTCAGTATTGAGTAGAAGCACCCTTTTGAGCTAGTACAGCCATGAGTCTTCTTGGGAATGATGCAACAAGTTTTTCACATCTGGATTTGGGGATCCTCTGCCATTTTTCCTTGCAGATCCTCTCCAGTTCCGTCAGGTTGGATGGTGAACGTTGGTGGACAGCCATTTTCAGGTCTCTCCAGAGATGCTCAATTGGGTTGAGGTCAGGGCTCTGGCTAGGCCAGTCAAGAATGGTCACAGAGTTGTTCCGAAGCCACTCCTTTATTATTTTAGCTGTGTGCTTAGGGTCATTGTCTTATTGGAAGGTGAACCTTCGGCCCAGTCTGAGGTCCAGAGCACTCTGGAAGAGGTTTTCTTCCAGGATATCTCTGTACTTGGCTGCATTCATCTTTCCTTCAGTTGCAACCAGTCGTCCTGTCCATGCAGCTGAAAAACACCCCCATAGCATGATGCTGCCACCACCATGTTTCACTGTTGGGATTGTATTGGGCAGGTGATGAGCAGTGCCTGGTTTTCTCCACACATACCGCTTAGAATTAACGCCAAAAAGTTTAATCTTCGTCTCATCAGACCAGAGAATCTTATTTCTCATAGTCTGGGAGTCCTTCATGTGATAGTTGCAGTGATAGTTGACTTTGTGGAACTTTCTCCCATCTCCCTACTGCATCTCTGGAGCTCAGCCACAGTGATCTTTGGGTTCATCTTTACCTCTCTCACCAAGGCTCTTCTCCTACGATTGCTCAGTTTGGCTGGACGGCCAGGACTAGGAAGAGTTCTGGTCGTCCCAAACTTCTTCCAATTAAGGATTATGGAGGCCACTGTGCTCGTAGGAACCTTGAGTGCTACAGAAATTCTTTTGTAACCTTGGCCAGATCTGTGCCTTGCCACAATTCTGTCTCTGAGCTCCTTGGGCAGTTCCTTTGACCTCATGATTCTCATTTGCTCTGACATGCACTGTGAGCTGTGAGGTCTTATCTAGACAGGTGTGTGCCTTAACTAATCAAGTCCAATCAGTTTAATTAAACACAGCTCCAATGAAGAAGTAGAACCATCTCAAGGAGGATCAGAAGGAAATGTAAAGCATGTGAGTTAAATATGAGTGTCACAGCAAAGGGATATTTCAGTTTTTCTTTTTTAATAAATTTGCAAAAATATCTGCATTTCTGTTTTTTTCTGTCAAGATGAGGTGCTGAGTGTACATTAATGAGAAATAAAATGAACTTTTTTGCTTTTAGCAAATGGCTGCAATGAAACAGAGTGAAAAATTTAAAGGGGTCTGAATACTTTCTGTACCCACTGTATGAACCTCCATCTTGGGAAGACATAACCCAACTTTAAGTAGGAGGGGACAAAAAAATGTATGACGGCTGCAAAAGATCAATGCATGACATAACATGGACACTATCTCGATAATGTTACTGCTGTTATTCGTGTTTCCCAAGTAAAAGCCAGTTTAATTTTCCAGCATTGTCTGAATGTTGTTGGAAAAAAAATCTGCTCATTTCATTTGCAGGAAATCTCAGATCTATGGAGGTGTCCTGTGGGGCAAGGGTCATCACCAACTGGTTCCGTTGGTGGGATTTGTAGTTTCAAAGCCGGAGAGTCATCAGTTGGGGCACCATACACTAGATAATGAGATCATCGCATAGAAAAAATTTGCTGCTCCTTTAACACTTTAAAATCTTTAAGGACTTAGGGTAGTTTGGGTGACTTTTTTTTTGTATTTTCATCTCGGCCTTCCAAAAGTTTTATCAATATTTTTTTTTTTGGAGGATCCGTGTGAAAAGTACAGTTCTATCGTTGTTGTATTTTGTTTTTATGATGGTCACTCTGCATTGAAAAACGACATTGCAACTTTGTCCATCGAGTGATTACAATTACGGTGCCACCATATTTGTGTTCGTATTATTATTTTTTTGCAGTCTTTACTAAATAAAACACAATTTTTCAAAAATAATCTATTTGCCTAGGGGCACTTTATTCTGACATCCATAACTTTTTCTGTTTTGTTAATGGAGCTTTGTAAACAAGGGCTCTTTTTTTTGCAGAGCAAAGTTAGTTTTTATTGGTATCATTTTTTGTGCCTTCAGTGTGTGTTTGTTTTTGTTTTTTTTTGTTTTGTTTTTGTTATGTGGTTATACAAACAAAGGGGTATCTAATGTTTTACATTTTTTTAATTGTTTGGTTTTTTTACTTTTTTCTATACTTTCTAAACTATAGCAACACTAGAACACAGGCAAATACAAAAATGTCCAAAAATCATCCGTGAGTAGTGATGACTACAACAGCTCAAGAAACTCACCAGACAGAACATTGCAATAAAACACGTTTGTTAAATTAAACATAATGACATAGACACAGATATGAAAAAAGGGGGACACTGAAACATGACCACAATAAAGTGCATCTTAATAGGAAACAGTATGTATGATCAAAATATTGAAATGCATATATAAATGTATGCTTCCAAGGGGAGCTTAACTCACCATGCAAATGCTAGTAAATAAACAGACAAATGGTGCTGTGCAAAGAGCTTTTAAATTATATACAAGTAATAGCACACAGTGACAAAGCAAGAGCACAAGCAGCCCTAAAGGCAAAATAGTAAACAATACATGATACAATAATAAAATATACTACAGACCAAGTAAAAGATGCATTTTTAATTTAATAAACATGTTTTATTGCAATGTTCTGTCTGGTGAGTTTCATGCGCTGTTGTACTTTCTAAACTTTGTAAACTTTTCTTTTTAACTTTCTTCTAACCCACTAGGGGACTTGATCCTCTGTACAGTGTACTGTAAAATATTGTGTAGTTGCCTCCTTGTTTGTCACAGGGAAAGGCAGCCAGGAGGTTAGTGATTGACCTCCTGCTTGCCGTCACAACCCATAGGGCCCTGCAATCTCATCTCAGTAGACCTGAGGAGGCAAGACGGGTGATCGGGCCCCCTAACCACCTACATGCCATGATTGCTATTGATCACAGCATCTGGGGGGTTAAGCTGCAGGAGTCAGTGCATTTTCCAACTCCTGCAACTTATACAGGTTCCTTCTGTGTAATATAGCCGAAACTTGGAAGTAATGTCTTTTGTGGGCAAACCACTTTAATTTTTGGGTAGTATTTATTTTCTATTAAAAACCATTAGATTATTTCTTCTTCCTCCCTGTTTGCAAAAAGGGAAGAGGAGACCATTTTGATTCAGACATTATAGAATGTAAAGGGTGGGCATTACATGTGTAATGCAGACAGCATTTAGTATAGAAGTGGGTTTGGTTGTTCAGTTGTGTGTGGTGTGTGTGTGTGTGTGTGTGTGTGTGTGTGGTGTGTGTGTGTGTGTGTTTTTTTTTTTTTTGTTTTGTTTTTTTTTGTGTTTTTTTTTTATGTTACATCACCAAATATACTACACTATATCTGTATGTTACAGTACATACAGGGTCTCACAAAATTGGTCCTTTTGCCTCCACAGCGATGCAACTCCAAATGTGTCTCGGAGCAGACCTTTTACAGGCTGGTGCAGTCATTTGCTGTTGTGCTCTTTGAGTGAGTATCCACATCCATGGCAGCTGACTACTGTTTGGTTACATTAGTATCTCCTTCTCATTCCCCTTTTCCTCTTGTTCTTGTGCTTTTTGTAGGTGCTACCAGATGGATGACTTCGGTCCTGCCAAAAACTTGATGACTATGTGCTTCACCTATTATTACATTGGTGAGAGGCCTGTATATCAGCGATATGCTGGTGCACTGCCAGTATGTCTGCCTGGTATGAGGGCACTCATTTATTAGCAGCTCTGGCATCACATTTACACAGAAAACAATGATATGTGGCTAGACGTAGTGGACGAGATATGAGGAAGAAATAGGGAAGGCGAATAGAGGGGAAAAATGAATATCAACAAAAAAAAAAAGTGTGTATCTGTTTTCAGGTAAACCGCATGTGTCCCCGACAGACTCCCGAGAGAAGCCGGTGAGCACTGGTAGCATTGATGGTTATCTGAAGTCTGCTAATAGCTGGCTCGCAGAGAAGAAGGATAATGTGGAGCGGCTACTGAGAACAACATCCGTCACCACTGAGAACATGAAGGGTTTTTTTGGGGGTCTGGAGAGCAAATTAAAGGGGCCCCTCTCAAAAAAGACTGAGTGAGTAACATTATCTTATCTTAATAAAAAATTCTTAATTCTGCCCTTTTATATATTTTAATTCCCTGCCGTTTTTAAGATCTCTACTTTCTGTCAATAAGTGGGAATGTTATTTTTTATTTTTTTTACACCCAGATCTATTATTTTTTTACAGCAGTTTTTTTGTTAGTCATATGCAGTCTAAGTAAAACTCTGTGCATTTAAAAGGAGTTATCCACTTATAACACAGGATAGGAATATCTCACCAATGGGAGTGTGACTAATTGGAGTACCCAATGATCACGAGGACAGGGGAACACAAGAGCCTTCAATTGCCCCATGTGAATGGGGCAGTGTTGTGCATGTTTCACTGCCACTCCATTTTGCTTCTAAGAAAAAATTGCTATCCTGGAAGGCCAATAGAAGTAAATGCATTGCAGGCTGAAAATGCACACCAGCATCATTTACATGGGCTACTCTGGGCACTTGTGGACCATCATTCTCCTGATCGATCCAGTGTTTATGGATAGGTATATACAATGGGAAAACCTCTTAAACAGTTAGCATGTGTTTAGCTTACAAAGGATTGCCTAGACTGGATACACTGTAACAAACCCTCAGCTGTGACAATCCTATCAGGTTAAAGGGTCTGTGAATGTTCTGCTCTTTCTTTGGGTACTGGGTACAGCCCTGTCCTTTTGGCAGTGGCTGTGTTAGCCAATCCATAATCCATGTGGGTTCTGGGAGTCAGACCCTCACCAATCTTTATCAGTCTCTTGGAAAGTCCATTTAAGAATTTCACTCACTGACAACAAATGGCTATATTGTTAATGGTGACACATAGGTTAATAGGCTATGGTCTGACTGCAGGGATGGACAGTAAACATTTTGTTTCTGGTCTCTAACAGGCAAAGTGATGAGCCTTCAAGAGAGAAGCCGTCCAATGACAGTAAGTCCATCAGATTTCTTTCCAGCCACTGTATATTATGGTTGCTATCACTCTTGTACGATCTATTGCTATATTGTTTTTGTGCCTTATACTCAGTTCCCCTCCAAAGTCCAGATGAGAAGAAAGGAGAGAAAATTTACCTGTACACACACTTAAAGCAGCAGCCTATATGGTAAGACATGGCAGTGTATCCATGAATGAAACACTAAAATTAATTCCAGAGTAGCAGGATCATATTAGAATAGAATCTGAGTAATACAGACAGTTCAATAGAAAAAAAAAAATGGATGGAGGATTATGTTTGTGACTACATGCTACTTCTAATGACCAGTCAGCAAGCATTAGATCAGGTAGATTACTGAAAGCTGGCCTCTGACTGGTTGGCGTGGTTTCAGATATTTTCTGTTAATATAGAACCCTGTAGATATTCCATAATGCCCTATGTTGTATGCAAGGGCATGCTCATATGACCTTTTTTTTCCATCTGAAAAATTTGCTGTGGTATCGGTGGCAGAAATTTGATGTTGGCCCTAGTGTTTGCCACAGATTTTCATTTTGACGTTCCACAGATCTAGCCACAATCAATGGGGCTAATGTGCATGCGGTCACCCACCACAGCTTATGTGTCACTAATTGACATGACTGCTCTTTTTTTCGGATTGCAAATGTGCTGTAGGAAATCTGCAACAATGTGAATAAATAGGATGTGGTTTATGGGTGGTTTTCATTTGGATTGCATCATGTGAATATGTTCTAATGCAGCTCAGCAGTAATAATGTTCACATTTAAATTTTTCATTCTTTGGCTACATTTACCAGCGGTCAAGTGATTTAATCATGAAATAGGGAAAGCAGTTTGTTTTAGACCTACTTTAGCTACAAAATACTTGAGTGACTTATGAAGAGTTGCTGATGTTTGTCTGCATGGTTACAGGCACACACTGCGGTTCTGGAATGCTGCGTTTTTTGATGCTGTACATTGTGAGAGGAGGAAGCGATCTCCCACAACCCGGTAAGATGTTGTTTATGTTATTTATATATAGCCTTCCTTCAGATGGAGTATTTTGTTTGATCACCCAAACTGTATATTTTCAACATTAGACTTTTACTCTCTGTGATAACTGATGACGTTAATAATATAAAGGTTTCCCTCCGCGCCGGCTGCCATGATTGCCCCCTCCAGCCGTCTTGTAACCTTCTGTTTCATCTCTTTACTGAGACGACCTTTTCTGGAGTCGCATAATTGATAATGAGGCGGTAATCACCACAATATAATGGCTTCTGTAAACATGTTGACATTCTTCTCTAATTAGGCTCTTGCCATCCCCGGAGATCACTTCTGCTCTGATGAGCGCCGGCAGGTGTTACATGACCCACGCTGCCGTCTGCGGTGGCTTTAGTGGCACAAGAGAAGGGTCACTTAGAGCACTTACATCACCTGTGATACAATGTCAACAGGGTTGCAGGGTTTACACTGGGATTCGAAGTGGTGGAGCTGGCAATGAAATGCACTTCACCCAAACATTGTTTGCAATTTGATAGAGAATTGTTTTAGCCCCAGCCTCAGACCAATGGCATGTTCTGGCTCTATTAAAGGGATATCACCTTAAAGAATCAATTTGCTAAAATCAAATTGTTCTGGTAGGATCCCTGAACAGTTTGGTTCCTTTGCCTTCTTTTAGTTATGTCATTCTTTATTTCTTCTCTGTGCTGTGACCTCTAACTTCTAATCTTTGCTGACCCTATTTCTGCTGCCAATCCAGAGGGAACACAGGGGAAGAAGAGGAGGAGAGGTTGGTTGGTCTTATGTTTATAAGATGTGCAATTTGCCATGATATACATACATGCGTTGTCAGAGTTCGTATTGGCTTATTACCTGTGTTTTAGACTTGTTTCCTGAATGCTGTGGGGGCAGCCAGTTTGTGAACTAATAATTGTCTATAAAATTAGCCTATTCATTCACACATAGCAGTGGTGACATAACTGAGACTAAACCTGTCCATTCAAAGAGAGCAGTGGTGACATCACTGTGGGAGCAGTCTGTTCATTCACTATAGTGCAGCAGTGACATCACTGTGAATGGAGCATCTTTATTCATTATGCATCAGTAACATCACTGAGCATGTATAGTATCCATTAACTAGAGAGCAGCAGTGACTTCATTCCCTGGTGATCTCTATATGAATGAATATGTTGCATTATATTTCCATACTTATAGAAGTATAGCTGCCTTCACTTTTATTACAGGGTTATTTAATCTCATAAAGTGATGGCATATTTCTAGAACATGCCTTTGCTTTATGTTTGGTTAGGGTCTGAACTTTGGGACCCCACTGATTGTGAGAATGAAGAGGCTGCAGCACTGTGTCCTTGTCACAATTTTTCTCTGCGGAGCAGCGCTCCAGGCTACCTGCTGTGAGGCGAGTTGCAGCACAGCTCCATTGACTTGCAAGGGGCCAGCTGCATCATAAAGCACTTTGCCAACACTTTATAGGATGGGAATACACCTTTTAATACAAGTTACATTTTTTTGTTTCTGCTTTTAGTGATGTCGCGGTAGCTTTGTGTCTTTGTTATGAATTATATTGTGCTATCTCTATACCATAGGAATCTAAATTAATGTTCTTCAGATTATTAGATCATAGATGTGTCAGTAATGAGCCCCCTGCAGGGTACTATAGATACCATTCACCCGAGGCTGCACCATGATACAGTATGCATACGAATGTTAAGATAACCTGTATCCCTGATTCCTGGATGCCGTTTGCTTCAAAATCCCCTCATCCAGGGAACAGACTTTTTGGATATCCAGTTTCATTTTTGCAATGGTTTAAAAACAGAAATTGCAGGTGTGACTGCACATATATGTGGAACTGTTTGTGGGTTCGTCTCCCTGTACCTCTCCGTGTCCAGCCTGTGGTATGGAAGAACCACTGTAGTCATCGGGGATTTATTTTTTTTTCTCCTGATTGAATGAAATAATGACTCTGTTGGGTTAAAAAATAAGATTGTGACGCTGATCCCTGGTCCCAGGGACACCTAAAACCAGCTTCACAGTCTGAAGACTCTTAAACAAATCTCATGTTTCAGCTTTATTGACCATTTTGTATGTTATATGGGATGGGGAATGATATTGAGTTTACATCGAGACACAGTCAATATCTTTGTTTGCTGTCAGTGAGTGAACCCGTTCTTGTCAACATCCAGGGGCTGAAAACCTGGAGTGTCCTAAAACTCCTCACAGTTGGGGATCTGTTACAGTTGCTTGCTGAATAGACAACCCTTTTTGAGCTGATCATATCAGCAGCACAACCTTCCTCTGCTATATAGTACAATGTAATAATAAATTGTAGCAGTCTGGAGTGCAGGCTGTTGAGATCAGAGGATTGTTTCGACTGTATACAATTATAGCAGACCCTCAGCAGTGAGATGTGTGGATGGGTTGAGTTTACTCTGGAACACGCTGCAGTCTATAAAATGAATGCTGCAGCACATCGGTCCCAATTGGGTTTGCTTCATGTAGGACAGAAATGTAATCCTTTTATAGCTTTACATTTGGTGAAGTTTCCAGTGCTGCAGCTAGTGAAGGGTTAACCCTCACCCATCTGTTAGCACTGCAGAATATAGGACTAGAGAATTCTGAAGGGATAAATGCCGCTTTCACACCAGTCAACTTCTCTACCATTTATCATCCCCACACGCGCCCTCAGACGCATGCTACCAGTGACAGACCCTCTGTTCTGCAGCTGCACATGAGGACGCCTCCAGCACAAGACTGCCGCTAATGACTGTTCTTGCCATCGGCTTCCATTGTGTAATTACAACTCCCAACAATGATGCAGAGCTCTACCTCCTGCCTCTTCAGAGCCCTCTTGTACTGTTTGACATTTTCTTCAGAGATAATATATTGGGAGAAATACAGGAGGTCGCGTCATCTCCCTTCTGTTATTATACCACTGCCCTTCTTTAAAGAATTGCAGAATGTGGTACCAAGATATATGTATGTCCCCATTCCTCTACCTTTCAACCACTGCCCACAATTTTGACTGAATTTTTGAGAATCACACTATATTAAAGAATTTCAGGACAAGCAAGCAGGTGGCCTCCAGACATTCTCATGCTGGGGCCCTTGTTCTCCACTTACTGTAGATAGGAAGGTGTGTGAAGATCAGGTGTGTCCCTTTAGTGTCCAAATAGGAGTGCCATGTAACATCCATTGATAGCAGCACCATGTAGCTCCCAATAATAGCATGACCATGTAGTGCCCAATTATAGCAGGACAAGGTTGCTCTTACTAATAGCAGTGCCATGTAGTGCCCAATAATAGTAATGCAATGTAATATCCTGGTGCTCTCCCTTCTGGTAAGAGGCTGAATAATGCTTTCCTCCCTGCATCAGGATCTTGCCAGAGATCATATTCTTGTATATGAGTTGTTTCTCCCTATTCTCTGCATATACTGAATATTGTGTTTTTTTTGGTATGCCACCTTAGAGATAAGTGGTATCACATGACGCAGGAAGAGCGTGATGACAGCCTGCAATTTAATGAGAACATCACATTTGGGCAACTTGGGTAAGTCTTATAGCTGTGTACATAAAAGTTCATGCATGTGAATATATATTTTAATATACAGTAGTTTCTGTGCTGGTTCAGGATAGGAATTGATGGAATGTGCAGTACATTGAGATTACTGGACAAAGTCAAATTTTTGTAGAAACTTTTCCCCTTCCCCATTATCATCTGTATCCATTATATGTGTGTAAATATATAAAAAGTATATAACCCTGCTAATGCACTTTTCCCTTTGCTCTTTTTCACTCTCCACCTCTTATGTGTACTCGCTCTCTCCATCACTTGCTTTCTTTGTCTTTCGCTTGCTCTCTGCATTTCTTTTTTGCTTTCTCAATATGCTCTCTCACTCCACCTCTCGCTTGCTGAATCTCTCACCTTTTGATCACTCTCCCCAATTATTTATCTATCTGTCTCTCATTCCTATTTTCCTTTTTCTAGGACATTCACACACAATATGTTGGCCTTTGGGCTGAGCAAGAAGTTGTGCAGCGATTTTCTGAAGAAACAGGCAGTGATTGGGAATCTGGATGAAGGTTAGATATTGTATGTCTCTTGCTGTCTTTAGTAGTGGTCAGTGACTTGCTCCTCTCAAGCTGTTCTGTAACTACAACTTTTAACATGACTCTCTGCAATTGGAGCATCACAGTTTATAGGCCATGCTTTTTTTTATTGGGGAGGGTCCTAACAATAATATTTCTAGCTGACATTCATAATAAATACCCCCATTCCTAATAATGTACAGTATAGATGCAGTCTGTGCTGATATAAAGGCTGCCTGTACCTTGAGAATGGAATACAGTGCTGCCCCCTAGTTTCTTGTGGATAGTATACACTACTAGTAACATCTAGACCTGCATCCACATTTGTGCTGGATTCTAGTTATTACAGTACTGGGCATTATAACATCTCAGAGGATAGTTACACAGTTAGATAAGACCCTACTGTGTTTTCCAGGGAAAAACCAGTAGAAATGTTACTGCTGCTATGGAGGTTACTGGAGTATAAGATATGGTGAAAGTTAAAAACTGTACAAAAAGATAAAGTAACATTGCTGAGCATTATCTATTATGTAAAGTTAGTTTAAAGGAGCTGCGATGCAACTGTTAGGACAGCTATATAGCCAATGTTGAAGGTCAATGTAATAAAAGATTAAATAAAAATTATTAATGTTTCTTTTTTGTTTTGTTTTCCTTGCAGAAAAATTCAAGCAGCTGACAGACTACATTGAGCGGACGGCGGTGGAGTAGTGGCCATCGGGGGAGAGCGAAGTGATTGTGTTATGGCCCAGCATTGATGAGAGAGCCGAAATAAGGCGCCTTGCATGCTTCTCCTACAACTGCCCTATGACTAGACCTCTAAAACCTGCATACCTGGGCAGGCAAGGGGGCAGTTGGGCAATAACAAACTGTAGAGTCTGTATTTTACAACAGCGTCTTTTGTCTACTCAGAGTATTTAATAGTGCTTACTGTTCGTGTAGTGGGAGGAAGATAGGAGAACCATGCAAGTTTTGGGAGGATATTGGAGAATTTATTTTTTTACAAGCCGGAACGGATTTTCATGGTGTTAGCCATCCCCTTCCCTACTGGGTGTTGTGGTAGTTTGCTGCTAGGGAGTGTTGTTCTTTGGATAATTCCCTGGTGTGTAGATATTTTTAGTCTATAGAGAAGAGCATATATTATATATACAGTATATAGGTCCTTGTGTTTGGACATCTACAGATGTATATTTATTATCTATGACTACTTGGCACTAAATCCTCATATCCAGTTATTATAGAGATTATCTATTTATTTTTTAAAAGTAATGGAAAAGTGAGAGGTTGGTGACTGGAACCATGATCTGTATTTTATTTATTTTGTGGGGACCCCAGCACAACAATAAAGGTAAACTTCAGTCACATATTAAATACCTTCCCTCTCCCATAGTGTCCCTTGTAGTCACTAATACAGTATGGTTACTACATTGTAGTAGCTCGTGGTATTTTTCTCCATAACAAATCTATTTCCACCCATGAAGAAATGAGCTAGACTCCAATCACATAGGTTATTTCCATTTCCTTGTAATAGCAAGATGCACAGTCATGTAATAGGGAAAGGTTTAGTGTCATTGAAAATGATGCTTCATGGGAGATAAACATTAGCAGTATTATAATGCTAGAGATAATATACAGGTATGAGCGCTGGCAATACGCTCTTACCTACATTTAATGGGAACTTGTAACTGTTTTCTAATCCCCACCTTCCCATCCATCATGACAGTTATCTTATATGAAACTGTTTTTCTTTGTCGGTTGCTCCTCACTTGCTCTTTAGCCGCAGACTACAAGCTATTACTATGTCACAATCACTGCTGCTTCACAGAAGTATTTGTCTGAAATCTGGTGCCGAGCAAGCAAGTACAAACTGACAATTTTAAATGGTAAATCTCAGGAAGACTGAACTTTGCAAGGCGCTGTTTTATTCCCTCGCTGAGATGGTATAAACACAATGACTCCGATGTTAGCAGGTTAAGGCAGTTTTGCTGTCTTAGTGCAGGGATAGGTTTCTTTGTTGCTGCGTTTGCATTTTTAAGGGATTATCTGTCCCTGGGGAGATCAGCCGCTTATAGCAAAATGCTCTCTATTTTTCCTGCTGACACGAAGAGTTAAAGTGAGGAGAATGCGCAACACTATAGTGAATCTGCAAAAAAACAAGGCAGTGCATACTGCAATCCACTACCACAGGAACCTCAGCAATTTATCAGATCTCTGCTTTCATGTTCTTGCCTTAGCTAGATATATGAGATCTGAAATCTGATTGTGAAACAGAGCCTATAGATGGCTACATTGAGCCCCATAACAGTTACAGGTGCCCCCATAACTAGAGTCTAGTGTTCAGTAGACTGGATAGTGATCCTGCAATTATCGCAATCTGCAGTATCATCTTATGGACCAAGTATTACGGTAAACAAGAAGGCTAAACAATTTTCTGTGCTTAGCCAATATCTGTACAATCTCACTGAGGCAGGGTTCCTCATGGATTCCTAGATAGACTATTCTGTGTGCACCTACAGGGACCACCTTCTTTTTGTATTATTACCGCCAGCCTGAGCGCTCTATGGGTTATGGTACTGATGTCTGTGCTGTTAATCTGTTCTGCATTGTGCTCCGGTGGGTCCTGTTTTTTTTATTTTTTATATTATTCATATGATGTCGGGGGCCAATATTTACCCTGTGTAATGTGAAGTGTTACAGAGTCATTACTTTTAGCACATTGTTTTGTATCTGTTCTAGTTGTCTGCTGATCGTTGTGATGCATCAGTGGCGTGTTTGTAAAGTCCGGCAGCTATGTTCACGCTATTCTGTTTAATTTTATTTACTGGAGAATGTTCTCAGAGTTCTCCCTTGGTTAGACTTATTGTTGCAACCATTGTTTTCCATTTTTAAAGGGGTGGCATCGTCAGCTGTGTTTGGAGTTACTCTTTGTGCAATACTTTTTCATATCATGTAGGGGGAGTATTACTTTTCTTCAGTTCTTACCGAAAGCATGGGAAAATATTTTGGCAAGTTGGAAGCTTTTCAGGTCATTGAGCCTCATCTTAAACTAGCCATACACGTAAGATTATGGTTTGCTAGAATGTGGCAGATTAGTCATCCGTTGGGTCATTACCACAAATGATCTGCTCTTCATCATGCCAGACTAAACTAAAAGATAAGAGAAACTTACACCTCAAAACATACACTAAATAAAATTGTGGAAATTTTGCTAGTTACAATACCAGTTTTCTGGCACAAAAGTGGCCATTTGTGACGGAAGTGTACCACTTTGTCCATTTTCCCCTACTCGGCTCTTTAAGAATTATTAAGAGGCCAGAGCTTTCCGCAATATTAAGACCAATGCATAATCTTGTTAAAATTCAATTATCATAAAAAAACATTCAAAGATAATATAGGAGAAAAAATATGTATAGATGTGTAAGTGATGCCAGGTCAGTATAGATTCTTCACTTGTGCATCTATTGGTATTTCTATGTTATCTTTTTCTTGTTTTTTTATAATTGACGTTTAACAATAAAGGGGCTCTATGATTTTCATAATATTGTGTAGTGTGTATCATTTGTGGGGTATGTTTGGGTAGTTGATCTTCCACAGGACAATCTGCCATAGCTGTATTGGTCCCATTTTGGATAGGCTAGATCAGAGAAACGGTTCTTGCTGTGCGGGTGCTGATCATGCTTCTAGTCGCAGCTGACCATGGCTGAAAAAAATCCAAGCTGACAAATCACATAGCAGACGTAGGTCTGCCAACTGGCATTGTCCATATAATTTAACAAACAATGGTCGGTTGAAATCTGCAAAATTGAGCATTTCAGCTGATTTCTATTTGTAGCTTTAGGCTTTTGATATACAGTCATATGAAAAAGTTTGGGCGCCCCTATTAATCTTAATCATTTTTAGTTCTAAATATTTGGGTGTTTGCAACAGCCATTTCAATTTGATATATCTAATAACTGATGGACACAGAAATATTTCAGGATTGAAATGAGGTTTATTGTACTAACAGAAAATGTGCAATATGCATTAAACCAAAATTTGACCGGTGCAAAATTTGGGTACCCTTATCATTTTATTGATTTGAATACTCCTAATTACTTTTTACTGACTTACTGAGCACAAAATTGGTTTTGTAACCTCACTGGCTTTGAACTTCATAGCCAGGTGTATCCAATCATGAGAAGGTATTTAAGGTGGCCAATTGCGTTGTTCTCCTATTTGAATCTCCTCTGAAGAGTGGCATCATGGGCTCCTCAAAACAACTCTCAAATGATCTGAAAACAAAGATTGTTCAACATAGTTGTTCAGGGGAGGATACGTTGTCTCAGAGATTGAACCTGTCGTTTCCACTGTGAGGAACATAGTAAGGAATGGAGACCACAGGGACGTTCTTGTTAAGCCCAGAGTGGCAGGCTAGAAAAATATCAGAAAGGCAGAGAAGAGATGGTGAGAACAGTCAAGGACAATCCACAGCCACCTCCAAGACTGCAGCATCATCTTGCTGCAGTGGTGTCACTGTGCATCGGTCAACAATACAACACACTTAGCACAAGGAGAAGCTGTATGGGAGAGTGATGCGAAGAGCCGTTTCTGAAAGCCGCCACAAACAGGTCGCCTGAGGTTGCAAGCACATTTGGACAAGCCAGCTTCATTTTGGAAGAGGTCCTGTGGACTGATGAAACAAAGATTGAGTTGTTTGGTCATACAAAAAGGCGTTATGCATGGCGTCAAAAAACACAGCATTCCAAGAAAAACACTTGCTACCCACTGTAATTTGGTGGGGTTCCATCATGCTTTGGGGCTGTGTGGCCAATGCCGGCACCGGGAATCTTGTTAAAGTTGAGGGTCGCATGGATTCAACTCAGTATCAGCAGATTCTTGAGAATAATGTACAAGAATCAGTGCGTTTGGTTACGCCGGGGATGGATATTTCAGCAAGACAATGATCCAAAACACAGCTCCAAATCTACTCAGGCATTCATGCAGAGGAACAATTACAATGTTCTGGATGGCCATCCCAGTCCCCAGACCTGAATATCATTGAACATCTGTGGGATAATTTGAAGCGGGCTGTCCATGCTCGGCGACCATCAAACTTAACTGACTGGAATTGTTTTGTAAAGAGGAATGGTCAAAAATACCTTCATCCAGGATCCAGGAACTGATTAAAAGCTACAGGAAGCGACTAGGGCTGTTATTTTTGCAAAGGAGGATCTACTAAATATTAATGTCACTTTTCTGTTGGGTGCCCATACTTTTGCACTGGTCAAATTTTGGTTTAATGCATATTGCACATTTTCTGTTAGTACAATAAACCTCATTTAAATCCTGAAATACTACTGTGTCCATCAGTTATTAGATATATCAAATTGAAATGGCTGCTGCAAACACCCAAATATTTAGACTAAAAATGATTAAGATTAATGGGGCGCCCAAACTTTTCATATGCTGTATCTCAAAGGCTTCTCCCAGCTTATGTTTATGGTATAACTCAGTGGTCTATAACTTTTGGCTCTCCAACTATTGTGAAACTACAACTCCTAACTACTACACAACAGTTGAAGACTAAAAATATAATGATTATAGAGGCCACACAGGGTCCACAAGCTACGTGAAGTGGTACCTCTTCTGTCCACTCCTGCCTCAAATTTGCATTACTTTGGGGGCAACTCAGCCCTGTAGGTTGGGTGTGGTGAAAGAATGTGTGAATAACCAATGTTACTTTTTATCACAGGGGTTGAGTGTTTTTCGTTACCTTATTTATTACTTGTTGCTGGATTATAAGACAATGTTGAATAATAAACTATCGTCCAAGCCCTCGTCTCTTTTTTTTTTTTTTTTTTTAATTTATTTTTATTTTTTTTTCCTACATTACACAACGCTGTTCACAAAGCTCATGTCCTAGCTCCATGGGCCTTGCTGCTATTCATTGTATGATGAAATGTGTTACTGTTCCTCTGCTTTCAGTCAGTGAATAGGTACAGTCTTGCTAAAATTCAAAACCTATACAGCAGGTATTATACAAAACATGTACTGTTTTGTTGTCTTTAATAAACAATCTCTTCTATAAAAATGAACTGTAGAACCAAAGTAAATAATATCATTTATTAGACATCATATTAAAAGTACATACATAAAAACAGTAAAAGGATCAACAAGCTCCATAATGACATGCATAACCTACTTACTAGGCTGTAATCTAGAACATGCCTTAAGTACAAGGTCTCCTGACGAAGCAGAGGTGAAACACGTGTTGGGGAGTTTGTATCCATCTTCTTGGTCTGTAGTTTAGTTTTAATAATTTGAAACAATACAATAATGACAAACTATAGCAAAACAATGAAACTCAACATTATTTAATAATACAGATTAACACCATAAGACACCATAACACAATATACGCACATGTAACATGGTGAATATCATATCAGAACCAAATAAACCCCTGCCCCCATAGCTCTGGCACTGGGTTTACGCCAGAAATTGTGTTAAGAGGTCAAGACAACTCCAGGGTCAATCCACACTTCACACTGATCTCCCTCCAAACCTAACACATATACCCATGTTATTCTATATACTAGTATCAAACTGTTCACACCAAACCCCACACAAGAAATATAAACAAAATCCCATGCTCACACCCAGCCCCACGTTTGGTCCTCACAGGTCTAACGTTCAAAGTTCATGTTAAGAAGTCCAGGGTCAGTCCAGGAAATCCCCCCATCACCCTTATACCCACCCCAACCTAACATGTACCCATATATACACTATATACAAATCAGTAGAAAGCAAAACAAAACTTGCACAAGGTTTGGTATCTGCAAGCCATACATAATTTTATACAAACCAAAACAAAAACATTTAAGAAGAATTTAATAATATAGACAAGCCAGTTTTTGGTGGAAAAGTGGTGCATTTTTAGTTTTTGTTTTGTGCCAAAAATGTGCCAGTTTCTCAATTTTCTAACAGGCTTCTCACTTTTTTGAAAAACAGGGAGTGGCGGGGATACATCAGCCCAACATATTTACTATAATTTATGCCAGAATACTGGTGGGAGTTATGCCTGAAATCTATACCAGACCCTAATTTCATAGATTTCAATGTTAGTGCATGGGACCTTGCAGCATATGCCAGAATTATTAATGGTCTGAGCCTCTTAATTCCAGCACATCTTATGACTTCGGGGGAATGAACTTCGACTGGCTGAGGAAATTCCCCTGGCAGTGTCTGTACACCAGGAAGAGAGAGAATGAATGCTCTATAGGCCTGTTCCCCATAAGAGAGACCAACCAACCAATCATGGCGCCCACCATGCTGTACACCTCTGTATTGAAGGGACAATGAATCAGTGCTCCATGCTTTCCAACACATTCCTTACTGATAACAACCCTTTTCTCAGAGCGCTTTCACTTCAGGTTGAACCTCACATCCAGTTTTCCATGGAAGCAGTGCCAAGTCTCAAAACATCAATGGGATTTTGATTGAATTCAGCCTGCAGATCCTGACTTTGGACAGTCCTTGACCACCAGTGGCTTCTGGATATGGGTTAATGGGATCTTCTCCTGACGGAGTTTCCTCAAGACAGCCCTGATCTCCCACATTACCTTGCAGCATAAACTGGAAGATGCCCATGCGGCATGTGAGGCTCTTTCACTTACCCTGTCTCATTCCTGGAAGACCAAAATCATTCCTTACAAGAAAATAACTACAGATGAGCCCTCTCTTTCTAGAGGTTTGTACAACTCTCCATGTCTCCTCATATAGTACAGTCATGGCCAAAAGTTTTGAGAATGACACAAATATTATATTTTCACATGATCTGCTGCCCTCTGGTTTTTATGTGTGTTTGTCAGATGTTTTTATCACATACAGAAATATAATTGCATTCATATTATGAGTAACAGAAGCTTATATTGACAGAATGAGTTAATGCAGCAAGTCAATATTTGCAGTGTTGACCCTTCTTCTTCAGGACCTCTGAAATTCCCCAATCTACAAACTAATAAACATATTTTTTCCATACGATGAAAATCAAGTTTCAAACCGCCCTTTTTTCACTGTTTCGCCGCACATAAAAATTTTGGATAAATAGCAATCAAAGCAATAGACATTCCCTAAATAAAAAAAATTTAATAAAATAAAAAGTACATCTGGTCCTGCAAAAGAAGATGCTTTCTGCAGCCCTGTACACAGAAATAAATAAAAAAGTTACGGTTCAGAACATGACTCCCCCCAAGAAATTTTTTTTTTGTCCATAGTTTTGGATTAAAGGAGTTAAACCATAAAAAAAAAAAATATACAAATTTGGTATCCCTTGAATCATATCGACCCATTTTGGTTGCACAGTGAACACTGTAAAAACAAAGTCGAAGAAAGTCGCACAAACGTTTTTTTTTTTTCCAATTCCATCCCATTCAGATTTTTTTCCAGCTTCCCAGTACATCGTACAGAATATTAAATGGTACCATTATGAGGAAGGCAGGGAGTCAAAACTGAAAATTGAAAAATGCCTGCAGCGGGAAAGGATTAAACCTCTTATTCCGCATCCAGTTGCCTGCTTTTGGTTGTACCTAGTGTGGCTATTATATCCTGCTCTAAATTGACTTTTGGCTTGTTACTAGAAATCTTCTTGTACTCTGATCTTGTCTCTGACTTTACCTTTTAGAACTGACTTTTGTCGTGTTATTGAAAATCCACTTGTCTCTTGATTTTTTTTCACTCTATCGTTTCCTCACGGACTGACTCTTGGCTTGGACATTCACTCTCCTGATTTATCCTCCTAGTTCTGATCTGCCTTGTAAGGTATCCAGGGTCCTGGTTTGACTTCATTTTGTGGAGTGTTTATTTCTTGTACCAGTTTATGTGGCCTCAAATTCAGCACAAATCCATCTGGCTTCACAGGTGGCTCTGGTGAAGATGTTCAGGTGTCTGGTATCTATCTCTTAGCGTTGTATACGATTTAAACAGCTAGTTCTATTGCTCTCTGTTGTCAGACAGCAATTTCCGATATTTGTTCCAGCGACTCTATCGTAACCGCAATAAAAGTTTTTGTGTTTATTGAAGTTGAGGCATGTTATTATTACAGCCTAGTAAGTAGGGTATGCAAGTTATCATAGAACTTGTTGCTCCATTTACTATTTTATGTATGTACTTTTAATATGAATTCTAATAAAGATGTTTTTTTTTTTATTAAATTATTGCTTCTGCAGTTCATTTTTTTATTTTATTTGAGGAATAATATCCAAAACCTCTCTGGACCTGATAATCCTCCAGATTAGCACTGACACATTGTAGCAAACTATCAGGACAGGAGAGGGACATTCAATAAAATTCAGTTTTTGCAATATTTTTGTTCCACAAGTTGCTCTTAAAAGGCAGCATACAGACTTTCTTCACTTGCTTAGTCAACATTGTATATGAATTTACCGATGACACCAAGGTGAGGTTTTTTTTACATGACTCTAGAGGTCACCACCTGCATTACACGCTACGTTTTTGTTTCTTTTTTTACTTTAGTATCTAAAGATAAATAAATAAAAATACCAATTTCTACTTTTTTTTGTAAAGATTAAAAACCATTTGGGACCAGTTGGCTATTACAAGAGAGGCCTGTAACTCTTGTAGCCTCTGTATCTTTTCCTCCGTCACTAATTGATCCTGAACTTCAGAGCTGCCAGAACATTGCAAGCACCGTCCCTAAGGTTAATGAATATTTCATTTGAAAGCTTTAATTATAGTGTTAACCCCTTGGATATTTGGTCTTGAGGAGTGTGAATCCAGAGGGTGTGAACAATTAGACATGTAAATGATGAAAAGTAAGTAAAGTCACTCAAAACATCTTTCATGAAGAGTCTTGTAATCCAAAATCTGAGAGTTTGTCAGTTCCAAAGGTCTCCCTGATAATCTGGATTAAGACGTAGTAGATTGAGCAGAGAGAATCAATTAGAAGTTTCCTCTGATTGCTCTGAGGATATTAGAAATTTTTGTAGATTGTTTTTGTAGATTGTATCAGAGCTGCTCTGATCAAAACCTTCAACCCCATATTATTGGCCAGTAATATGCTCCGAGTAGCTGTCCCTTGTTTTGCGCAGTTCTCTTTGCAGCTCATTACCTATCAGGCAGCAACACTGAGCACATGAGGAAGCTCCTCTCACAACATGGACATTGTGCTGAGCCCAGTCAGATGATGCGAGGGACATTATGAGAATAAATGGGTTTACTAAACCCTATCATATTTAGTGTGTTCACTGTGTGATTCAGCGATAATTTCTGCATCTCTATGATGGTAATAGCAGTGACTGGAGGTGCCCTTTTAGCACCTTTAGGGAATAGTCACACATGCAGTTTTATTTGTGCTTTAAAGGGGTTATGCCACCAAATATACTTATCCTCTATCCATAGGACAGAGGATAAATTACTGATTGTGAGGGTCTGAGGCCCATACTGATTTTAAGAACATGGGTGTTTACCCCCTGCTGGAAATGCAGCCACGGGAAAAGGTCTGAACACACTGGTGGACAGAGATTCATCCCTGCTACCATTCACATTAATGGGGGCACTTATACTTCTCCCTTCTGTTACATCCACTCCTGGCATTGGTTTAAAAAAAAAAAAAAAATCTGCTACAAAAAGTGTAGATTTTCTGCAACGTGTGTGTTTGGAGTAGATCTGGGACCTCTACAGTCGCGACTATAAGGTTCCCAGTCTTCTCCTAGCACATGCTGGAGTTTTGTGTGTGTTCCTTTAAGCGTTGTTTGTGTGTGTCCCGAACCTTTATTAGCGCACTTCCGTTTCTCGCGCACCGCTGGCTATTCAGTTCTCCTGGAAGTAAGCGATTACCTTATACCTGCTGTAACTACTGTGTCTGACCTCTTGGCTCCGTTACTCAACCCCTGCCTCTGTCTGCCCATTCTGCTCCTGTTCTTCTCTCAGTTATGACCCCTGTTTGCCTCCTAGACTCCTCTCCATTGATCCTGTCTCTATACTGTGCTGACCTCACGTTGCCAAAACCGGATTGTTGACCATTCTTCTGCCTGACCCTCCTGTACTGCGCTGACCTCACATTGCCGAACCGGATTGTTGACCATTCTTCTGCCTGAGTGTGCCCCCTCCTGTACTGCGCTGACCTCACGTTGCTGAACCGGATTGTTGACCATTCTTCTGCCTGACCCTCCTGTACTGCGCTGACCTCACGTTGCCGAACTGGATTGTTGACCATTCTTCTGCCTGACCTTCCTGCACAGCGCTGACCTCTAGTTGCCGCCCGGACCGACAACCACGTGACCATCTCTGCCACCTTGTCTGGAACCTGCTCCTGCTCCCCTGCTTCTACTGACCTCTTCAGGCCTTCTTTCAGCTCCAGTTCTACTCTGGTGAGTTGCCTATCTTCATGGGTCTGCTGATACTTGTGGTTCACCGAGCGCACTGTTCTCCCACACTTGTTGCTAACTTTGGACGAAGGAATCTGCCAAGTCCATCCCCACCACTAGGGGCTCTGGTGAAGACGTCCGAAGCCAGACTTGGCCCTGTAGAGGGGCGCTGTGTGCTCGGTGCTGTTTAATTTATCCGCTCTGCTGTACCTGTGTTTGGAGCTACCTAGCCAGCCCGAAGTTCAGAACTGTTTTGCTTGTAACAGTGTGGCCTCAGCCTTTAGGGGTTTTCCCATATGCCGCAACCCAGATGGAGGAGACCGGAGGATGGGAGTAATAGTGGCAGATGCTGTGCCACCTAGCAGGCCGAGCACGCTCCCCCAACCACTCCAGTCCCACTCCTAGGCCGGACAAAGTCGAGGGGGGTCCTGCAGCACTACCGGATGGTGGTGGTAGTAGTTCTTTCCCTCTGGGCACTTACAGTTGAAGAGGGGGACCTTTCTTACCTGAGCCGGTGTAGTGGTGTTCGGAAGGGCCCTGTTGGTAATGCAGGCACGACTCAGGATTCAGCGATGCAGGTAAACCAAACAGCTGTTTATTAGGCAACTGGAACAGTAAAACAATAGCAGCTTCCAGATGGGGGTAGTAGTCTTACAGTGTCCAACCCCCAGCCTTGGCTCTAGGAGGGTGTCCAGGGTGATATAGGCTCCACCGGATGGCTTTCCTCTATTCCTCCTCTCTGCCTCTCCCAGCCAGGTACACTGGGGATGGAGTTACAGGAATCTGGTTACCTGTATGCTAGGCCCGAATGCATCTTCCCTGTTAGGGTCCTCTCCTGCTCCTCCTGGCACTGCACCAAGTAAATCCAGCAGCTTGGATAGCTTTACCCCCTTGCTCTGGGCTGTCTTCAGAGGAGCCTGGGGCTGCTGATATCCCTCCTGAGGCTGTGAAAGCGGCGGTTGGCCTTCAGTCCAGAGGCTGGTGGCAGGTCAGCTCTGCACACCCAGTCTGGTCTACAGCATGCACTGAACTAACTTGACCAACCGTCGCCAGGGAGATAATATCTCCCTACAACCCTGCCTAGTGGCCTATGATAGGTTTTGAACACCGAAGGGGGGATGATACAAGGTAAGCTGCACAACAATGACATTTAACATGGAACAGAACATACAAACATAAAACCCAGAGACACAATGACAAACACATAAAAGCAGTAGCTCTCTGGGATGCTGCACATATATAGAACAATATTTATATATGTAGACAATTGTGCCCAACCACAATAAGGAAATGATGGCTGAGTTTCTAGAAACCATGGAACCCCCTCCTCTTAAAGACCGATTTTCTTTTTTTCCCATTATACTCTATGGAAGCTGCCTCTCTATAAGCAGACCACTCCTTTTTCAACAAAAGACCACTTTTTTTGAGCAAATTTTTCAGTGGGAACGCCTTTGAAAAAAACACATATTGGACTTACATACACTGTGAGACCAATATGGATGCAGCCCTGTACTGACCATTTCATTGGACTACAGCAAGGAAGAGACTTGTAAGGAGCATTAGGGAGAAAAGTCACCACAATCACACTGGAGCAGAGACCCCTTTTCTTTTTATTAAACTGTAATTTTTATTAAAGTTTTATACAAGTTACAAAACTACACAGACGCAATAACCGCAAAACATCATGAATAAGAGGGCAAAGCAGGAATAAGAAAAACTCACAAGACAAAGAACGGAATGGAAGGGGGGGGGATAAGACAACACAAAAGGAGTGTGAAGGGTAGGAGGGATCAGAGCCCTTGGAGGCTACAATATGTATCCCAAGGGGACCAGATAGACTGGAAGACCTCCACCTTATTGTTGAGAGTGGCAGTGAGGAACTCCAGACTTCCAACATCCTTGATACGGGCCATCAGCTCAAAACCTGTGGGGGGATGGACACTCCACCAGTGGAGAGCCACCTGCGTATTAGCCGCAGTGCAAATATACAGAAAGAGCGTAGACGACTTCTTGCTAAGAAGTCGTGGCGGCAAATTAAGAAGGTAAACCAAGGGATCTAGAGGTACTCCATGGAGAAAGAGAACATCAGTCATGGCCTTGACCTCCCTCCAAAAAGGGCGGAGTATGGGACAGGTCCAGAATATGTGGTATATAGTACCTATCTCAGAAAGGCATCTCCAACAAACAGGTGGAATACTCGGGTTAAGAGTATGTAGGAGAACAGGGGTGTGGTACCAATGCATCAAAATCTTATATCACGTCTCACGAAATGTAATACAGGTAGTAGACTTGGCTGCACCGGACCATATAATCTGCCACTGGGCGGGCGAGATCTGCCTGCCCACAGCCTCATTCCACCAAGTTATATATTTGTGAGCCGGGGGGGGCTGCCCCTCCGGAGAGGTGAGCAGGTGGTAAATAGCTGAGATCAGACCCTTCGTAGAAACGCCAGCCCTACACATCCTCTCAAAAATGGTAGGGACAGAAACCTGCAGGGCCCTAAATAGGGTGAACACAAAATGAGCTATTTGATGATAGTGGAGCCATTTTGTGCATGGGAGGCGCAGAGTAGATGTAAAATAGTCAAAAGGCCTAATCTCCAAAGTAGACGGGTCAATCAAGTCAGCCACATGGAACAGACCTGCTGTCAGTCCCTCCGGGAGGAGAGGATTAAAAAGAAAGGAGACCATAGAAGAATTTTGAGAGGCCAGTGGGAAAATTTTATGACAAGTAAGACAAATAGCTCTAGTGAAGCGGATTGGGCCCAGGAAGGGGGGTGGCGGGTAGGGGGGAGGTGCAAAACCACGGGAAGGCATTGGAATGGATTGGAGCCAACCAAAGCTTTTCGATTTCCACCCATTTAGTATAGGCCTTCAAGGCTGCCCAGAATGGGATACAGCGAAGCTGCGCCGCCCAATAATATAGTAGATGTGGGACTGCAAGACCCCCCTCCGTCTTATTAGCCAACATCACAGAGCGGGGAATACGATGCTGTTTCCCATTCCAAATAAATTGAAAGAAAGCCTTCTGAAGGGATCGCAACTCAGAGCAAGGGACAGCAACAGGGAAGGTTTCAAAGATATATGAGAGTTTAGGTAGAAGGGACATTTTAACCTCCGTAATACGGCCTATGAATGATATATGTAAAGGACACCATTTATCTAGTAGTGAACGAAGCTCATGGAATAATCGAGAGTAGTTCACAGAGTACAGTGTAGAGTAGTAGGAAGATAATTGAATGCCTAAGTAGCGTAAGGACCTATGCCTCCACTGGAAATTGTAGTTTTGGCGAAGTAGCTGAAGAGTATGTTCAGGGATATTAAGGGGAAGGGCCTCAGTTTTTGAAGGGTTCACCTTGTAACCTGATAACCTTCTATAATCCCCTAGCGTAGTCAAGAGATTTGGTAGGGTAGTATGTGGGTTTGTAAAGTGAATAATACATCGTCCGCAAAGAGACTAACTGTAAAATCCCTATCATGCACTTGGACCCCCCCCTAATATTGGGATTAGATCTAATCTTAGCAGCCAGGGGTTCAATACAGAGGGCAAATATAAGGGGAGAAAGGGGGCAGCCCTTGCGAGTCCCGTTACAGATGGGGAACGACAAAGAGGAAGCACAAGGGAGCTTAGCCTCTGCCGAAGGCAACGAGTAAAGAGCTGTGATCACCGAGAGGAAGGCCCCTGAAAAACCAAACTTCTCCAGAATAACCATCATAAATATGCAGGCCACCAGAGGAATGAGAAATAGTTGAAGCCCCCTTTGGTTATGTGTGTGGGTTCGAGTGACTAGTGTACAGTACTGTGATAAAAGAAGCCCCACTTATGTATATACATATATTTGAATCATTAGTAAATTGTATTGCTTTTATGTGTGTATCATCCGGGTAATTATATTGTTTGTGTATGCATACAGGTGCATCTCAATAAATTAGAATATCTTTGAAACGTTCATTCATTTCAGTGATTCAGTAATACAATTCATAATCAGCAGTCTTCCATGATTGTGTGTCCTACTGAACCAGACTGAGGGATCATTTAAAGGCTTAGGAAACCTTGGCAGGTGACACACTGAATTTACAATACTGAACTTTTTTACAATATTCTAATTTTCTTAGATTTGGGTTTTCATTACCTGTAATCCATAATCAACATTTACAGAAATAAAACACTTGAAATAGAACACTCTGTGTATAAAGAATCTAGAAAATATAGGTCACTTTTTTAATTTAATTACTGAAAGAAAGAAATGTTTCAAAGATATTCTAATTTATTGAGATGCACCTATATATGTAGTGTCCGATATAAGCCAGGAGTGAGACCATTATATTCCTGTAGTTTATGACCAGGTCTAACCGCACACTTTTTGAAGTGATGCTGGGCAAGCCAGATTTATTACTCTGAGTTCCTCTGCCTATCAGAAATCAGTTAGGCATAAGGGGTTGGGGGGACTCTACAGCGCCCCCACACAGTGCATCTGTGTGCATTCAGCTTTGCCAGATGAAGATGGGGCAGCTCCTTCCCCATCTTTCCCAGGTGAAGATGAACCCGTTCATTTCCCACCTTGTGAAGGAGGGGGGGGGCACCCTGGCAGAGGGCATGCCTAAGCATAAGCCAGAAGCTCCCCATTAAAAAAGACAGTGGATTCCATGGGAACTTTGTCACACTTTGGAAGCCAGCAACATGCTGAGTGTGCCAAACCCATTGAAGAATTTCCAAGCTCTATGGCAACCAAAGGTTTCATATTCTTATTCATAAGGCTTTTTTTTGTCTTTTCTCCCTTTTATTTTACAAACTGTTTTGTCACCGTTCTTTGTCTTTTTTGTATATAGCACTGAACCCTTTGGTATTAAATCATTCAACTTAAAGTGGTTTTCCGGGCAAAAATAAAATTTTCAAAAAAGGTTAGTGCTATTAATAGGTTAATTAGTGCACCCAAATACCTTTAGCAGTGTTTTGAGTGATTTCTGGGTTCACAGTGGCCCCTGCATAGTAGAATATGCTCCACAGTGCCCCCCCCCTCCCCTGCACAGTGCAATATGCTCCACGGTGGCCCCAAACAGTGTAAATATGCTCCACATTGGCCCCTGCACAGTATAATATGGACGTTCCTCCAGAATGGGTACTACAAGTTCCCCATAACGTCACCAGAAAATTGGAAATAGAGATGAGCAAATCGAAGCTGACGAAGTGGAATTCGATCTGAATTTCAGGAATTATTCGATTCGCATTGAATCAGAATTTCCTCACGCTTCGTGGTATGGAATCGCATTTAGTTCAAAATGGCTGCTGAACATGTTAGGACATGGGGCAAGGAACTCTGGGAACGTGGGATCACCCACAAAGCAATGCATGCAGCCAATCAGCAGCCAGCCCTGTGATGTCACATCCCTTTAACTCCTTTGGGAGCGCCCACAGTATGTTTGACTGCAGCATCCAAGGTGTTAAAACCCCCGATCAGTTATGGAGCAGGGTGTTAGCTGTAACTGACAGCTAACACACTGTTCCATAACCGATTGTTGGTTTTAACACCTTGGTTGCCGCGGTCAAACATGACCACGGCATCCAAGGGGTTCCGCCATTTTGCCACCCACCCCAGCTCTTTACAGCCAATAAAGAGCTGTTTTTTTAACATGATTTGCCGCGATTTAATTCGGATTGAATAGAATCGTATGGGAAAATTCGGTGAAGTTGCCGAATCGAATTTTTGAATACTTCGCTCATTTCTAATTGGAAATATACAGTGGGAAAAAAAAGTATTTAGTCAGCCACCAATTGTGTAAGCCACCGTTTTCTGTAAGTCTTCACAAGGTTGGCACACACTGTTGCTGGTATGTTGGCCCATTCCTCCATGCAGATCTCCTCTAGAGCAGTGATGTTTAGGGGCTGTCGCTGGGCAACACGGACTTTCAACTCCCTCCAAAGGTTTTCTATGGGGTTGAGATCTGGAGACTGGCTACGCCACTCCAGGACCTTCTTACGAAGCCATGCTGAAAGACCCAGCCATGTTTCATCTTCAATGCCCTTGCTGATGGAAGAAGGTTTGCACTCAAAATCTCACGATACATGGCCCCATTCATTCTTTCATGTACACGGATCAGTCGTCCTGGTTCCTTTACAGAGAAACAGCCCCAAAGCATGATGTTGCCACCCCCATGCTTCACACTAGGTATGGTGTTCTTTGGATGCAACTCAGTATTCACTCTCCTCCAAACACGACGAGTTGTGTTTCTACCAAACAGTTCTACATTGGTTTCATCCGACCATATGACATTCTCCCAATACTCTTCTGGAACATCCAAATACTCTCTAGCAAACTTCAGACAGGTTCGGATATGTACTGGCTTTTAAGCAGGGGGACATGTCTGGCACTGCAGGATCTGACTCCCTGGCGGCGTAGTGTGTTACTGATTGTAGCCTTTGTTACGTTAGTCCCAAATTTCTGCAGGTCATTCACTAGGTCCCCTCCTGTGGTTCTGGGATTTTTGTTCACCGTTCTTGTGATCATTTTGACCCCACAGGGTGAGATCTTGCGTGGAGCCCCTGATCGAGGGAGATTATCAGTGGTCTTGTAGGTCTTCCATTTTCTAATTATTGCTCCCACAGTTGATTTCTTCACACCAAGCTGCTTGCCTATTGCAGATTCAGTCTTCCCAGCCTGGTGCAAGTGTACAATTTTGTTTCTGTTGTCCTTCCACAGCTCTTTGGTCTTCACCATAGTGGAGTTTGGAGTGTGACGGTTTGAGGTTGTAGACAGGTGTCTTTTATACTGATAACAATTTCAAACAGGTGCCATTACTACAGGTAATGAGTGGAGGACAGAGGAGCCTCTTAAAGAAGTTGTTACAGGTCTGTGAGAGCCAGAAATTTTGCTAGTTTGTAGGTGACCAAATACTTATTTTCCACCATAATTTGCAAATAAATTCTTAATAAATCAGACAATGTGATTTTCTAGATATATTTTCTAATTTTGTCTCTCATAGTTGAGGTCTACCTATGAAGTCAATTACAGGCTTCTCTCATCTCATCATTGAGAATAATGTTCTTTGACTTCTCCAGTGCTTTTAACACCATACAGCCCAGGTTATTGAGGGACAAGCTGGGCCTTGCTGGAGTGGACCACCACCTCTCCAACTGGATCCTAGACTACCTCACAAATCGACCTCAATACGTGAGAGCCCAAGACTGTGTGTCAGGTACCGTGATCTGTAATACGGGGGCACCTCAGGGTACGGTTCCCGCCCCTTTCCTCTTCACACTGTACACTGCAGATTTTAGGTGCAACTCATCCAGCTGCTACCTACAGAAGTATCCTGACGACTCTGCAATAGTGGGTCTCATCACAGATGATGATGACAGGGAGTACAGAGAACTGAACCAGGATTTTGTGGACTGGTGCCACCGGAGCCACCTGAAGATTAACGCGGGGAAGACCAAGGAGATGGTGGTGGACTTCCGCAAAGGCAGAAGCCCTCCTAAACCAGTGGACATCCTGGGGATGGGCATCGAGATTGTGAACACCTATAAGTACCTGGGTTTGCTCCTTAATAATAAGCTGGACTGGGCAGATCATATGGAGGCCCTGTACAGGAAGGGCCACAGCAGACTCTACCTGCTTAGGAAACTGAGAGCCTTTGGAATCCGGGGGGCACTTCTTAGAACTTTCTTCAACTCAGTAGTGGCATCAGCCATCTTCTTTGGAGTGGCCTGCTGGGGGAGCAGTATATCAACCAGGGACAGAAAGAAACTTGACAAGCTGATTAGAAAGGCCAGCTCTGTCCTGGGGAGCCCACTGGACCCAGTGCAGGTGGTGGGTGACAGAAGGATACTGTCCGTGGTGAGCTCCATGCAGAAGAAGTCCCATCCCATGCATGAGACTGTGATAGCGCTGAGCAGTACTGTCAGTGACCGACTGCTCCACCCTAGGTGTGAGAAGGAGCGCTATCGGAAGTCTTTCCTCCCCACCGCGGTTAGGCTGTACAACCAACACCGACCTAAGCGGAGATCATTACACACAGAGAACTGAAATATCTCTCTGCCTGTTAAATCCCCCCCCCCACCCCACTACTTCCTATCTGTCTGTTGCTATTAATGTAATGCCTCTCACCTTGGAACATTCCTGTACATGTTGTATTTGTATTTGTATCTGCTTATCTTATCTTATCTTTGCTGCTGTAACACACTGAATTTCCCCATTGTGGGACTATTAAAGGACTATTATTATTATTATTATTATCTTTTTAAGTGGGAGAACTTGCACAATTGGTGGCTAACTAAATACTTTTTCT
The DNA here is from genome assembly GCA_947044405.1 of Leptodactylus fallax. Classification (NCBI taxonomy): domain Eukaryota; kingdom Metazoa; phylum Chordata; class Amphibia; order Anura; family Leptodactylidae; genus Leptodactylus; species Leptodactylus fallax. Next base: position 2,488,701 of record CAMRHE010000083.1, on the reverse strand, counting down.
CCCCACTGTAGAAGGAAGGCGGGTGGTGGGGGGGGCCGGAGTAGCTTAAACTAGAATTATAAATTTATCCTGGACAACCCCTATAATGGTAACTGTATGCTCTATGAACCCCTTGACCTTTCCAAAGTGTGTTTTGCTTCTGACAGACATGTGCATATGTAAGTGGGGTTCCTAATGACCCTAATAAAAGTCAGAATTGGTAGCAGCATGTATTTGGGGTGTGTGAACTGTGAAGTAATGTGGGTGCGGCTGTCAGGGGCTATTCACTCCACTACAAAACAGTTTTTAAAAATAAAAGGAGAAAGGTCAGAAGAACCTTGTAACTTAGAGTCCTTTTTGATTCCATGGAGCTTTGAGAAAAAATATGGCTGACAGCTTGTTTGCTGGTTTCCAAAAGTGTAACAAAGTTCCAAGGCTTTCCTAGTCTTTTCAAATGTGAAGCTCCTGGCTTGTGCTTAGCCATACTTCCTGCCAGGGTGTCCCCCTCTTCCCCCTTTCACGTCTTGGAAAGCTGGGAAATAGCTGGTTTCATCCATGCCTTGGAAAGATGAGTACCCCACAATTGGCCATGAGGTTACTGCCTAGCCACAACTTCCCCTATCTTATGTCTTGCTGCTTTCTGATAGAAGGCCAAGAAGTTGCAAAGCAATAAACCTGCCTTGGCAGTATATCTGGTCTTGCGATGGCAGGAAGAAACTGTTTCACCCCTGCCCTCCCCTGAGATTACTTGTATACACACATACTAATATAATATACTGATAACACATGAATGAACACTATATTCACTAATGATATACCGTGTTTCTCCGAAAATAAGACAGGGTCTTATATTATTTTTTGCCCTGAAAAAAGTGCTAGGGCTTATTTTCGGGGTAGGTCTTAATTTTTTCCATGAACAACAATCACACATTTGATCGCTTTTTATTTCAACTTTTATCAGAGGTGAAACAGCGAAAAAACAGCAGTTCGGCACTTTCATTTTTTTTTTTTTTGCTACGGCATTCACCATAGAGGTAAAATATTTTTATAAGTTTGTAGAGCGGGCGTTTTCAGACACAGGGATACCTAATGTGTATGTGTTTCACAGTAATATTTTATTTTTATATGTATTCTAGTGAAAGTGGGAGGGGGCTTGAACTTTTATTTTGTTTTTTATTTTTAAATATTTTTTTTTTTTTTTTTTTTTTTTTTTTTACTATTAACCCCTCCTAGGGGGCTTGAACCTGCAATCATCCCATAGACTGCAATACAACCTATTGCAGTCTATGGGAGATTATCTATATTACTAATGAGGCTGGCCTCAATAGTAATATTCCTATGACAGGCCTGGGAACCTTCATAACGCTCCCGGCTGTCAAAGGAAAAAGGTTGGCTCCCTCGCGGGAGCCGGCCTGCAACGTAAAAGGTACGGGGCCGGTGGGGACCGGCCCCGGGGATAGTTACTCTGCTTTGGGGGGTCAAGGGGAGGGGGGGGTCACAGACTGACAGACCTAACATTGCCCGCGATCAGTGGACTCTGATCGCGGGCATTAACTGCGGGACTCCGGTGTACAAGGAGACCCGGTATAGCAGCTATAGGGGGTGGGGACAAGGAAGGGGGGGAAGCGCGGAGGTCACACTAAGCAATGCCCGCGGTCAGAGTCCATTCTGATCGCGGGCATTAACTCCGGGTTATGCTACTTTGGTGGGAGGGAAGCCACGCTGAACAATGCCCGCGATCAGGGTAGACACTGATCGCGGGCATTAACTCCAGGTCTCCGCAGAGAACCGGTACGGCCGGCCGCTCTGCAGCAGAGTGGCCGCCATCTTTAAGGACCCGGCATCCGCTGTAATCGCGCGGCGGATGTCGGGAAGGGGTTAAATTAGCTAGGGCTTATTTTTGGAGTAGGGTTTATATTTTAAGCCTACTCCAAAAAACCTGGAAAATGTAGCTAGGGCTTATTTTCGGGGTAGGTCTTATTTTTGGAGAAACACGGTATACATGAACAATATAATCAGTGTCATACTTTTGTCTGGGGCCCCTACCCTACAGCGTATTCTTAATATTGACGGTTATGGGTGCTGCAGCAGTATCTCAGATACTTGAAAGGGCTACAACTATAGTATCCACAACTGCAGTTATTAACAATACGGTGAATGAGTGAGCAGAACAGCGCCCAGCATGTAAACAATACTGGTAGCTGTGTGCTCTGGGAAACAGCTGATCTGCAGGATCCTAACAGTTTAAGAGATATAAGAGACCATTGGGGGTCTAACACCCAGGGCCCCTGCTGATCAACTGTTTGAAGATACTGTGGTGCTTTTGCACGCACCCTCACCCCAACCATGCAATGTTATTACAGCCTGTAATAATAGTGCACGGCTACTACAAAAAAGATGCTGTGTTATGTGAATAGTGGAGGTGCCCCACACAGTATAATATGCTCCACGGTGGCCCCCCCACACAGTATAATATGATCCACAGTGGATACCACACAGTATTATATGCTCCACAGTGGCCCCACACAGTATAAAATACTCCCAAGAGCCCTCTTAGAGCCGCTTCAGGTCAACCCCACGAAATTCGACCCCATAGTGTAATAAGTAGAGGTCCAGGGGAAGTGATTAAAAATAACAAACACCTATACTCACCTTGCCTCACCTCTCCTGGGCATCTCTTCACCTGCCTCTCTTCAGCACCTTCTTCAACCCTCTTCTGCCTAGAACTGAGGTGATGTGCTCCAGACGTGACTGCTGGGGCCTGTCATCGGGCCTCAGTGGTCACCTGGGGGCACGCTGATGTAACTGCGCATCACCTCAGTCACAAGCCGGAAGGGCCCCAGAGAGGATGTCAGAAGCCCAGGATTCTTATTTTTATTCTCCTCCCTTGGGCATGCATCTATTGGAAAGGGGCCCGGCGACATGCCTGGGCCCGTTTACATTAACAATATTTATAGCGGTTGGGGAACCAGGCTTTCCTAGACTAGTACCATGGTGGTCCAAGGCTCTGGCCTTCTCCAACTGGCCGTGGGCCCTATACCCCTCAGGTCCGGGTCGCACCCCCTGCATGGTAGATTATTAGTGATGAGCAAATCGAAACTGCAGAAGTGGAATTCAATCCGAATTTCAGGAAATATTCGATTCACATGGAATCCGGATTTCCTGATGCTTTGCGGTAACGAATACTGTATTTAGTAAGGACCTTTGTGACATCAGACGGGTTACATGATATTCTCTAGTGATGTGATTGGGTAGGCGTGTCTTTGCTTGTTAGCAGATCCTTCCACATGAATAAAAGTTGTCCGTGCTAGAGAGAGAGCATGACCGTGGCATCCAAGGGCTTCCGCCATTTTGCCGCCCACCCTGGCTCTCTGCAGACAGGATCGAATATAGAATATCGCGAAATTCGGCGAAGTTGTCAAATTGAATTTTTGAATACTTCGCTCATCTCTATAGATGATCATTACGCCACTGAATATATTTCAGTAATGATACATACACAAGTGGGGCTTCTTTCATCACATATATCTTGAGAGAACCACCCCTATAAAAGACCATTTTTCTCTGCAAATTTGGTTGATTTACTCAAAGAGGTTTCACTGTATTTGCAAAAAATGTTTAGAGTTTAAGTAAACTTTTATTTTTTTTTTTTCATAACTCAATAGTACAGGTAAAGGGAACAATCTTTGCTAAAGAAATCAATCTTTGCTTCTTACCTGAGCGATTCTGGTCCCTACTCCACACACAAGCAGTGTCAGTTTACAATTAAGCCTATAGAGAGTGGAGGGTGGAGGAACTGCAGGAGAAAGACAGATATAGGAGGCCATCTACAGCATTAAATGAGTCATATCTATCTGAAGAAGGCTGGATAGTAATTCCTGATAACCCAGCTGTGTTGCAAAAGAAAGTTGTGTTTCTATAGTGCAGATGTCTTTCTGCTTGGAGGCGCTCTCCTCCTTATTCGCCTCTCCATAGACTTCTATTGTACAGATTTTATCAGTAGATGAAAGAGGCAAGCAAGTGAAGAAATAGGTCATTTACTTTTAATAAAACATATTAAAAAGTTTGTTATATTCACCTCCACTATGGATTTCTAAGTTTAGTTATGCTTTAACTTTTAATTCAGATTTAAAGGGGTTATCCGGTTTCTAGTATTGATGGCCTATCCTTGAAATCTATGGGACAGTGCTGCAGTGCCTACACTCACCACTACAGTTTGTATGGTGAGTTAGTAGATCCCGAAATGTAAACAAGACCTGGAGCCATGCTGTCTTGGTTCAGCTGATCTGCGGGGGTCCAGCCAGGGTCAAAGCTCATAATCACACCCCTTGTCTGCTCTTGCCTGACTCTGCCCTTCTGACAGTACAGAGTCTAAATAGCAGATCAGGCACCAAAACTAACAGTGTACCTATTAATTGATGTAAAGAGCCGGACTAGTTGGAGGTAGTGAAAGGTTCACTTTAAACTCAACTAGTATGTGACCTAACCATGTCTGCAAGCAATAATGAGGAAGGTCACTTTTGTATCTTTACACATATTTAAAATCTGTGATTCTTTATTTTTATTTTTGTAATTTCAGTAGTTTCTTTCTAACAACCAAAGGTGAAAGGAACACTCCACACAATACTGATATAGGAGACTTAGTAACTGATGGGAAGGAACTGAGCTGCAGTAACGTCACCTAGCCACTGCTTCAGTGTTGTATAGTTTTGTATAGTACTGGACCTGACAGCAGTCTCAAACAGCTGATGCAGTGAGGGGGCTGGGTGTCTGCTCCCCCTCTAACAAAAAAGCTCAGAAAGCCCGTTTAATTTAAGGTCTCCTGGAGTTTAGCAGCACTTTGGGCTATTAAAAAAAAAAAAAAAAAAAAAAAAAAAAGTGAAAAACAAGACATTTCTCCTCCTTTTATGTTTACATTTTCTTGGATATTAAAATAAAGAAAAAGAAAACAACATAAAAATAAAGTCCTATTTGTCATTGAAAAAAAAGACGCAAAAATGATTTGAATAACCTAAAGAAAAAAATGTTACAGCCCTCAAAACTGCATGTACAAAAAAACTAAAAAATGTGTTCGATCCTGAACCAGGGAAAATAGCCTGGTAATGAAGTGGTTAAAGAGGCATGGCTGTCCATGCAGCAGAAAGTCAAATTTGTGCTATGATTTGATGTTGATTTCCAACATATTTTCACGCCAATTTTACCCCTTCTGCTAAGCCCTGCCCATTTTTTTTAAGGTAAGGAACAAGTGTGGCTTAACCACTTCTCTTTACTGTACTGTGTTTTTATTACCTAGTTGCTGTAACACTTGGCAGCAGGATATGAAAACACAGTGCCCCTGATATTGAAGTACGGATGTACTGACTCCCCCTCTCACTGCTGCAAGTACAGACAAAGCACCAGGTATTGATCAGGGTGAGAGCAATGGTCACTGCCATGAACCCCTTTCATGCTGTGATCTGCAGTGACCACTTGGTTTGACAATCGTACTCAACCCTTAACAACACAATTGCATGGTGCTGATGTCTTCGAAATGCAGCTGGGGCCTAACAATGGTATCCTGGGGTGCTATCTATAGAAGCCCAGGCAGAGGCTTGGTCTAATAAGCAGCCTGTCATTGTAAAATTACAGAAGTATTGCAGCACATTATACCAGTGATCAATGTAACATATGTTTAAGTTCCTTTCTGGGTCTATAATAACAAGTAAAAAAATGTTTTGAAAAATGGAAAGAGAAAAAGACACAAAAATCCAATTTTGTTACTTCCACACAGTACAAGCAAATTGCGGCAGTGATCAGAAAGTTGATTGTAACCCATAATGATACCAAGGAAATTCTTCCTTCAAAAAGTCCTCCTACAGCTCTGCTGAGGAAAAAGTTGTCTCTAAGGCTGGGTTCACACCAGCGCTTGTACTACGTTCAGGGATTCCGTCTGTGAACCCGTTTAAAAAATGCGGAGAAAAGTGCTGCAAGCAGCGCTTTTCTCTCTGCTTTTTTCGCCCTTTAGGGCAGAAACCTGGAGGACCCCGTTATAGTCTATGGAGTCTGCGGGTTTCTGCAGGTAACCACTTTTTTAAGCCCCCGAACGGAAACCTGAATGCAGGTCTGAACCTAGCGTCAGAATGTGGCAATATAAAAACAGAATTTTTAAAGTAATTTTACTGTGCCCAAATAATAAAACATAAAATACCTATACATAATTGATATTCCCATAATCTTACTGATCCACAGAATAAAGGTAATGTTATTTATGCTGGTGAATAGACCAAAATTTGTAATCCAAAAAACAATGGCAGAATTGTGTCTTCTTCATTGCCCCACAGAGAGTAAATAAAATTTAATCAATAAATGTTATGTATCTTAAAATGGGGCCATTGAAAAATACAACTACTCCTGCAAAAACTATCGACAGAAAAAGACCTAAAATAGCCTGGTTGTTAAGAACTGAATGCTAAAAAGCGACTTTTTTGGCTCTGTGTAAACTAAAGATCATCAGTCTCCATCTGTTTTAGCATCAGTTATTTGTATCTGCAAAGGTGATCAGTTAAACTGATGATCAAAACGTGAAAATAATGGCCACTTAATGACAACATGGACCTTAAAGGGGTTGTGCAGAATTGTAAAGCGTGGCTGCTTTCTTCTACTCAGGAAGTGACCTCATGTCCGTTGGGCACATGACAGTACTACAGCTCATCCCCATTAAAATGAAACGGGATGAGCTGCAGCATGGCCATGTGAACAACAGCGGTGAGACAAAGAGATCAGCCATGTTTTCTAATCCCGCACAACCGCTTCAAAGCCCTTAGATTGGGTTTCCACAGCGCTTTCTTAGACCAGCATCCCCTTATTAATTGCAGTAATGAGTAGTGCAGGGGTCGGCAAACCCTGGCATGCGTGCCAACTTTGGCACGCGGGAGACATCGGGATGGCACGCAAATAGCCTCCGCTATCCCCCCTCGTCAAGAACCACTCATTCCCCTGGTAAATCCCGCCCTGTCAAGACCCACTCATTCCCCGGGCCACCAGCCCTCCAGACGCTACCACCTGTACCACCGCCGCCCAAATCGCACCCCCCTCCCCCGCTCCCATAGAGTGTAACGCTACTTGCAGCGATCTTCTTGTGTAGGATCTGGCAGCCGCGCGAAGCCTTGTCCAATGAGGATCGCGCGGCTGCTAACTAATGACGTCACCTCCATAGCCGGCCAGCCACAATCCACAGACGCTGAGAGGATTCCTCACAGGCTGAACGGCTGAGTTTTCCTCCAGAAAAACTACTCCAGCTTCAGTGTCCATTAGAAATACATCACAGTGAGTTTTAGAACCCATAATAAAATATATTTCAGTGTACATATGAATTTTATATTGTAATATTAACCTTTTCTGTACTGCTATTAATAAGTTGATGGGGTCTTCTTTAATATGTATATTCAATACATATTAAAGAGGACCTTACAAGTCCTCATGTATATGCTGTTTTACATACCACTAGAAAGCCGACAGTGCGCTGAATTCAGTGCACTGCCGGCTTTCCTGTTATGTGCCCCGGGGCTGGAGATATCGGCGGTCTTAGTTTCACAGTTCACCGTCAGAAGGGCGTTCCTGACAGTCTAGCTGCGCTGTGAGGAACGCCCTCCCTGACAGTACTAGTCCATAGACTTGTACTGGGGAGGAGTTCCTAACAGCTTAGCGTCATCGCCGGGCGGTAAGGAACGTCCCCTCTGACAGTACAGCCAGGGGTCGGCAACCTATGGCTTATTTCTCTGGCACAGCAGCGGACTCCTCACCCAGTAGTTTCGATCGGACCAAACACGGCCGAAACGAAACTGCTATTATTATACTGTGGGGTCTCTTCAGACCCCCCGAGTATAATAAGCGGAGCCCCCGGGGAGATGATCAAACATAAAAAATAATGTTACTCACTATTCCACGCTCCGCAGCCGCTCTGTACTCTTCAGGCGCTTCTGCCTGAAGTCAGCTGACAGGGCCTCAGGGGTCGTGTCTGCGTCTGACGTCATTACGCATAATGACGCGACGTGACCCCTGAGACTCAATGAGCGGTCGCTGACTACAGGCAGAAGCGCCCAAAGATACAGAGCGGCTGCGGAGCGTGGAATGGTGAGTAACATTGTTTTTTATGTTTCATCACCTCTCTTTGCCCTCCACTTATTATACTCTGTGGTCTGAAGAGACCCCACAGTATAATAATAGCTAGTGAGTGTGCAGGGGCCACTATAGAGCATAAAACCGTGTGCAGGGGACACTATAGAGCATAATACCGTGTGCAGGGACCACTATGGGACATATACCGTGTGTAGGGGCCACTATGGAGCATAATACCATGTGCAGGGGCCGCTATGGGACATATACCATGTGCAGGGGCTGCTATGGGACATATACTGTGTGTAGGGGCCGTTATGGGACATATTGCTGTGTGCAGGGGCCGCTATGGGACAAATACTGTGTGCAGGGACTGCTATGGGACAAATACTGTGTGCAGAGGCTGCTATGGGACAAATACTGTGTGCAGGGACTGCTATGGGACAAATACCGTGTGCAGAGGCCGCTATGGGACAAATACTGTGTGCAGAGGCAGCTATGGGACAAATACTGTGTGCAGATGCCGCTATGGAACATAATACCGTGTGCAGGGACCGCTATGGGACATAATACCGTGTGCAGGGACAGCGATGGGACAAATACTGTGTGCAGAGGCAGCTATGGGACAAATACTTTGTGCAGAGGCCGCTATGGGACAAATACTGTGTGCAGAGGCCGCTATGGGACATAATACCGTTTGCAGAGACCGCTATGGGACATAATACCTTGTGCAGGGACCACTATGGGACATTATTCTGTATAACGGTGTGTTTTCTATATTAAGGATGTGTTTTTGCACAGAAAATTCAGGCTTTGTTTTTTTTTGTGCAAAAATGCACCAGTTTTACATCGAATGAAAAAGTTCCAAATATAGCTGCATACAGATACATAGTGTGTATTCACCATAAGGATGCCGCCATACGGTGCTCCTGGACACATTTACCACTAATTGGGGGCTGCACATGGACTTTCATTGCTTCTAATCGGAAAGTACAGGAGCGTCCCAGGAAATAGCAGTAAGCGCATGTGTCCTAAAGCATCTGGTGGCAGCACTTCTGCGTTATGGTTTGTGGTATATGACTTTAGTTTAGGGGTCGTCAGACTTACAATTATTGACCGGCACTCCGAGTACCTCATCTTTGATTTTTTTATTAAAATCGGCACGCCGAACAAAAAAGGTTGCCTACCCCTGGAGTAGTGCATGTTAGGGTAAGTTCACATGGCGGAAAATAAAGAGGAACTACTCTTCATTTTTCACTGCTATTTTCCAAATGCGGTGATGAATGGGAGTAATTAGCAGGGAGTCTTGAGCCGCAGAATCCGTAGTATGATCGAGCAGGACGCTTATTTTTTTAGCATCCTGCTGCGATCTCTGCCGCCCATTGAAAACAATGGGAGATAGAATCTGGGCGGAATCTGCCCCCACATCCGCAGTAAATTCCTCAGTGTGAACTTACCCTTAGGGTGGTGAGACACTATGTATTGGATGCGGCTATAGCTACATCCAGCCCCCGATGCTTCCACTTCTCTGTAATTGAAACATCAACTCATTTCAGCTGGATATCATTACTGATCACAAGGTTTGCTGTTAGGCTATGGCACATGGCGATTCCTGTTGCGCAAACAGAGATCACCAGGTCACTCTGCAATTCCTTCACTAATTTTGGTAATTTAGTTTTGTAGAGACCCCTAGTGTGTCGCAATCGTGGACACTAGACCATGAGACTTTATTCACTAACATTAGTAAAGGAATCACAGGATGACCTGGTGATCTTTAGTCATACAATAGCAGTCAGGTCAAAGTCGCTGCATAGCCCTAGCCTAACGGCAAACCTTGTCGTCAGTAATGATATACACCTGTAATGATATGTCCCAACTTTCAAAGGATAGAAGGAGGGACATAATGTGCGGTGCGTGCAACGCTCTGTAGTGAATATAGCCCCACCCACTTCTACTTTGACTCCGCCCATTTCCATCCATTATCTTTGTGCCCCCACACAGTATAATGCCACTACAGTCACCCTAACATGATATGCCCCCACATTATAATGTTTCCCTCCAACTGCCCCTACAGTACAAAGTCCCTTTCCAGATGCGCCCACAACTTAATGTCCCCCTCCAGTTGCCCCCACAATATTATGTCCCTATCCTAGTATTTACCAAACATAAAAAAACACTAATATTCACCTATCCTCGCTCCCCTGCTGCTCTGTACAAGTCTCTGCTCCCAGAGACTTCAGTTAGCTGTAAATGTGATGTGAGTGACGTCATCACATCAGGCCTACAGCTCCTGGACCATACAGGGGCGTAATGGTGAAGCAGTGGGCCATTGTATTTAACTCATCGTCCTGTAGACGCATATAAATGGAAGCCGTGACATACCTCCGGCCGACCACCACAACGGGGCAGGACACGGAAGCTGGGACTGTCCCGATGAATCCGAGACGGTTGGGAAATAAGTAGTCTGTATTTCACTTATAGAAAAGTGAAGGCATCGGCTGCCTGGGTACTGTATGTGGTATATAGGTGTTTCCAGTACATCGTGTGTCACTACTCTTACTACACATTTCACCGGTATGCTAACAGCCATTAAATTAAAACCTCTTGTTCACTAACTGTAGAAATGTGCTACTCATTACTGCAATTAAAAACTACATGCAGGTATTTGGAAAATAAGCAGTCCAATGTTCAGCATGGAGGATTTAGCACATGCAGGCGCCATGCCTGTAAGTTACAGTCTGTAACCCTCACACTGGGCTCACTAGGGCCGCTGCCTGCTATCTCTGCGCTCCTCATTCTACACGTGTTGTGTTATAACACCACCTGGCGGTCACATGTGGAAGTACAGGCTGCCTCACAGTCCTAATGTGGCTAGCGGGATGCTCTCTGTGGTAGCCCGATACGTTATAGAAATGGATGCAGATAATGCAGTGTGTATAGATAACCCGATAACTGCTGACGCTACTACTTTATGTGCTGTAACTACATGGAAGATCCTACAGTATGACTACTGTATGAGCTGTGGTAACTAGATTATTTCAGGGAACAGGAGATACAGAATGTATGTGCAGAGATCACACGGAGAGCTGGAGAGCAAAACAACTCTGAAGGCGAGGGCTGTGTTACCATGCAGGGCGGTCGGGTTGTCACGGTTATGTCAGCTGACCAATAGGTGCAGTTCTTGTTGCTGTGTGTACTGGTTGCTATGGACACGGCAGCGTTAGTACTGAGCACCATGAACCCCTCAGCCCTGGCTGCTACCTTCTCCCTCTTCCTCCTCTTGGGGCTTGCTCGGTTCTCTTTGCCCCAGTCCACCTCTATCCCCTTCGTCCAGCCTGGAAACTGCACCAGCGCCCAGTACTACAGCGCCGTCCACTTCTCCTGCGTCAGCTGTAACTCCGGCCTGGGCTCTTCAGATGGTGAGTGCACAGGGGGCAGGGTGACTGCAGGGATCCTCAATTCTCTCCACTGCACTACAAGTTCCAGGAATGGACTGCTGTGGTCCCAGAAATCAGTGCTAACAGCTGGGTGCCAGCAGTGGAGTCTACAGTACAGGTGTGAACAGAGCCTCAAACTTCTCACAACAGAGGGTTTGTCACAGTTGTATCCAGTCTCAACAATACCTTTGTGATCTAAACAGCTTTGAATCCAGAATTGGACATTTTACTTGCACTGACACATTGTAACAAACTATTAGGACAGCTGAGGCTAGGTTCACACTTACGGCGGGCTCTACGTCGTTTGTAGACTATAATGGGGTCCGTCAGGTTTCCATACTGAAACCAGCGGAGGGAAATATCCTCCTAAGGCTATGTTCACACGACAAATCTGCGGCAAATTCCTCCGTGTGAACACAGCCTAAGAAGACTCCGATGCAGATGTGAACCTACCCTTCAAGTTTTGTACTGCCACTATAGAAGAGCCTGGACTGAATAGTCAGTTAATATAAATAAATAGACTAAATAAATTGTAACAATCCTTTAGTATTGGTTGCATCAACCTTTTACTGACTGTAAGCAGTGACATAAAAAAAAAAAAATTGAGGACTTGTAACACATATGTCAGTTTTCTAAAGTACAAGGCATGACAAAAGTTGCCTGTACTCGTCCATAGCGCTGTACTGTCAGAGGGGGGCGTTCCTTACTGCCCATTGATGACAATGAGCTCTGAGGAACACCCCCCCAGTACAAGTCTATGGACGAGTACTGTCGGGGGGGGGTGTTCCTCACAGCCCAGCTAGATAGTCAAGAACGCCCTTCCGACAGTGGGCAGAGATTGGTGCCGAAACGAATGGCACCGATATCTCCAGCCCCGGGGCACATAACAGGAAAACGCGCTGTCGTCTTTCTAGTGGTATATAAAACCGCATGTTCCTGAGGGCATGAAAGGTCCTCTTTAAGAAGTTGGAGTTTCTTAATAATCCTGGCACATCTCAGACGTTTGGGGATTGATTATGTCCAGCGCACGAAAAACAGGATTTAATACCGCAGAACCTCTAATTTTAGGCTACGGCCCCACGTTGCGGAAACGCAGCTTTTTTTGTTGTTGCAGATTTTGTTGTGGTTTTTTGATCCAAATCCAGGAGTGTATTGAGCAGAGGTCCTTCCTATATATTTCAAATAACTTTTGTAGCCTTTGTTGACCTTGGCTCAAAAAAACCACAACAAAATCTGCAACAAAAAAAGCTGTGTGTCCGCAACGTGGGGCCTCATCCTTACAGTGAATTGGAGGAGCCAGTGACAATCTCCGTGACCTTATTTATTAGCGTCATGGGTGACCTGGCTTAGAACTGGAGTTGACATATTGAACCCTATATTTCTCTTAATCCTTTTGCACCATCTTATATATGTTTGTCTTGGACTCAATGACTGCTCTGGTTCTGAGCCTCTTTTTTGGTTCTAGGTCTCCGATGTACCTGTCCGAATGGTTTTGCTGTTGAGGATTTGGGATCTCCACAAGTCAGCTGTAGTCAGTGCCAGCCTGTAAGTACCTGTACTCAGTGTGGTATATTTTGCATCTCCAACTCTTCTGTTTGCAGACATGGATTGTTTTATGGCTGCCTGTAAATGGAAGTCCATTATTCCACTACTGACTGCCACACAATGGACTTCACAGGTTGTGGTCAGAAGCAGACAGGCATTCCTTAAATCTGAATATCCTCCTTTGATCTTTCTGTTTAGCCATCACTTTAGGATATCTGTTTCTGGGAAAGCAAGGTGACAACCAAATGACTGTCATTATGGCTCCTACATTCTGCTTCCATAGGCTCCTGTAGGGTTGTAAGTCAGCTTTCCCAGGAACAGATATACCTTACAAATAACTGAAAAGAATTTTAAGCACTTAGTAAAAGAGGGAAACTTCAAGTCTTAACACACTGATGCAACTATTAATGGAAGACTGGATTAAAACATTAGCAAATTTGCTTTTGTAACCTTTTCCTCTGCAGAATGAGATTGTATCTGTAGATCATAGGACCTGTCTGAGGTGTAACAGCAACAGATGCACCTGTAACAGCAGTGAAGCAGCAGGTAAGATGTGACTGACCTGTACATCTCATACTGCTCCATCTGTGTGATTGTTTACAGCATCTAAGCAGGTCCAGAACATTTTTTTTTTTTAACTTTTAGAGGAAAACTTGATAAGCAAAACCTACAGCTGTGTCTTATGTACGGGAGGAACGAGACCAAATGCAGCAGGAGATCAGTAAGTGACGAGCTTTGGTGTAAATGACAATAAAACTGCATGACAGTGTCACATCCTCAGGGAAGGGAATCTCTCTCCTTGAGGAGAGCACCAGTTAAGGTGTGTAGAGTTTTGAATTGCCTTTTGCCCTCTACTAAGCATCTACATATCACAAGGCATTATGGGAAAAGGAGCTGGGAAGCTCATGCGCCCTCTGTTGGATGTAACAGATCCTCAATTTGCTTTTGACCCACTGAGTCTTGAGACAGCAAAAGAAATTTTAGCCAAGCCAATTTCACTCATCTGCATACAGCGCTGTTTCGGGATTATTGTCCCTCATCAGTGCAGAGCAGAGTGAATTGGCTGGTTTTGTGGGAGGCAATGAGTGGCTCAGGGAAGGGAATCTCTCTCCTTGGGGAGAGCACCAGTGGAGGTGTGTAGAGTTTTGAATTGCCTTTTGCCCTCTACTAAGCATCTACATATCACAAGGCATACAAGGCAATACCTAAGTGGTTTTGCAGAAAAAAGTAAAAATAGACAAATGTTTTTCCCTTGTTAATGAAAAAAAAAAATAAAAACACACAATTGTTAAGCCCACATTCATAACAACCCTTAAAATAAAATGTATGTAGTAGTATGTTATTTGATTTACTTGATAAACGCCATAAACCTTGAAATCCAGATGCCAGAATTGTACCCACAAAGTAAAAGGCCTTATAAAGCTATATTGAAATACATTTTAAAAAGTTGTGAAAGTTGAAATGCAGAGGAGGATAAAATGTTATTGGTTTAAGGCTAAAATGCGTTAGATTATGCTAAAGGGTTAAAAGTGCACATAAGGCACCAGAATTATATGGCAACTAAATTTTAATCTGTAGAAAAAAAAAGTAACATTTTCGGGAGTGTTTTTGCTATTTTAATGTTGCTGTTAGGGGGTTAAACAGTGTACTGATTGTCCTTTGTTTTAGTGTACTGATCGCTTGATGTTACGTTGTAATGATATTCAGTTGTTAGAACGTTAATTGTCTATTGTTGCAATATATGGACAGCACAATGTTGTGATATATCACATTGTCTCTTTCCTGCAGGTGTGCACTGTGTCCCCCGACCTACAACAGTACCTGCAGCTGCCCTAACAGCCAGGAGGTAAGTGTCATTCTCATATAATGCCTGGTTCTGCATTGTCTGTGACTTTTCTGTACTGACATGTTGTTATTCTTTCTGTAGAGTGGTGGCCTCTGTCTTCCCATCCCCAAACAGGTAATCTTCACCCACAAAAATGACACATCAAAACATTACACTTTTTACAGCTGCAGCTTGTAGAATAAACTGAGCAGTATATAAAATATCACATTACATTTCATAGATACTTTCTATTTCTCCACTGTCACTGTCTATGACTACTTTGAAGTATGTATCCTTGTACTCAACAACAGTAGTGCAAATCTCTGTTCTGAACTCCACATTGATAACTCTTATGCAGTGTCTGACTGAAGTGCTTATGGTGGCCCGCCCAACAGCTTCCTGGTAATGGCGTACATCACGGCCCCTTCACTGAAATCTTGCGTATGTGCTGACCGCCTGATAACCAGCATAGAGCATTACTGAATATTTTTCCTGGGCCACACAGGCCATGAGACGACCTGACGCAACAGCCTCAGACGGTGCCTACTGGCACAAACTGAGGGGTGGCATGTAATTGGCTACTACCTATTGTTTTTTTCAACAGGTAGCGGATGATATTTTATTGACTTATCCCCACTCCAGTCCAGCCTCCGATTCTTTGACCAAAGGGTGCTGTAGCGTTCTTTAGCGTCCGCACTTTGGAGACAGAAGTGGAGTCTAGATGCAACAGGAGCGGGGATTGGTTGCCGCTACCTTTTTGTAATAATCGAATAGGTAGTGGCTGAATTTTCCCATAGTGAGTAAGCTTTAGTTGCCTAATACTGAGATGTGAAATAAACTGTATGTATGATGCTGTATCTGCAGGACCTAACCTCAGTGACGCTATGGGAGTCACTGTACCTGTTTGCCAGCTATGCAGTTTGTATGGTGAGTGACTATTTGTTTAATGTAACATTTACAGCTTCTTGTCCTCCTCCTTAATACATAGAGCTTTCTCGAAGTTGATTGAAGGATATTCGGTATGTGAATGTCTTATGGTCACTGGTATGGAAAGTGACTGTACACCTTTGTATCAGACAGTAGCAAGATCTTCTACAAAGTAAATATATAAATAATAATAATAACTTTATTTATATAGCACCAACATATTCCGTAGCACTTTACAAATCAGAGGACACATGAACAGACAATATGAGACATTACAATGTGACAAAGAAATAAACATATCAAACAATAGGAGTGAGGGCCCTGCTCACAAGAGTTTACATTCTCTGAGGAGATAGGGGGGTACAAGAGATCAGAGGACTTGTTTGCTACCATGGTCCAGCCATCTTTTAATAGAAACGGTTGTGTAACTGAAGCTGTATGAACCCGTCACCAGCCAGTATCTGTGAATAAACAAGTGCAAGGAGTGCAGTGTAACTTCTAGATGGAGGGGCCAGGATCGGAGGAACAGAGGAGGAAGGATAAAAGGTGGTGTTGTTCTCCACCTCAGCACACTACACTGTGATCAGGTCATGTGATAAGCCTGACCATACAGATGTGATTTTAGGGCAGTTTTGAAGCTGCTGTAGTTGGGGATTAATCGGCTTGTCTTGGGTAAAGCATTCCAGAGCACCGGTGCAGCTCAAGAAAAGTCTTGGAGAAGGGAATGGGATGATGGGATAACAGAGGATGCAAGTCTAAGGTCATTGGCAGAATGGAGAGGACGGTTAGGGCGGTAGACAGTGATGAGAGTGGAGATATGGGGGGGGGGGCCGCAGCGCTATGGATGGATTTGTGGGTCAGTGTGATAATTTTATATTTTATTCTGTGATGGATGGGCAACTACTACAGCGACTCACACAAGGTAGATGCGTCTGTGTACCGGTTTGACAGAAAGATGAGTCTGGCGGCTGCATTCAGGACAGATTGTAGTGGGGAGAGTTTAGTAAAAGGAAGCCCAATTAGAAGAGAATTGCAATAGTGAAGACGAGAGAGAATCAGAGTGACAATGAGGGATTTTGATGTTTCCACGGTGAGAAAAGGGCGAATTCTATAGATGTTTTTAAGGTGCAGGTGGCAAGAGCGTGCAAGTGTCTGAATATGTGGGGTAAAGGTGAGATCTGAATCAAATACAACCCCCAGACAGCGGGCATGCCACCTCGGCGTAATAGTAAGGCTACAGACAGAAATGGAGATATCAGAGTTAAGTCGGTTAGTAGATGGAGGAAACACAAGTAGTTCAGTTTTTGAAAGATTCAATTTCAGATAAAGAGAAGACATGATGTTAGAGACAGCAGAGAGACAGTCACTGGGGTTCTGTAATAGTGCAGGGGTGATGTCACGGGATGAGGTATATAGTTGGGTATCATCTGCATAAAGATAGTATTGAAAGCCAAATTTGCGAATGGTTTGTCCAACTGGGGCTGTGTACAGAGAGAAGAGAAGGGGACCTAGGACCGAGCTTTGAGGAACCCCAACCGTAAGGGGCAGAGGAGAAGAAATAGCACCAGTGAATGATACACTAAATGAGCGGTCAGAGAGATAGGAAGAAAACCAAGAGAGAGCATTATCCCTGAGGCCAATAGAATGGAGCGTAGTGAACAGTTCCCTTTAGATTTATCCGTCAAGAGATCGTTGGAGACCTTTGTGAGGGCCATTTCTGTAGAGTGTAATGCACGAAAACCTGATTGTTAGGGGTCCAGAAGAGAGTTAGCAGAGAGATAGCGGATTAGGCGGGAGTAGACCAAGCATTCCAGGAGTTTAGAGATGAAGGGGAGATTAGAGACAGGTCTGTAGTTAGCAGCACAGGATGGGTCAAGGGAGGGTTTTTTCAGTAGTGGGGTTATGACAGCATGTTTGAAGGAGGAGGGGAAGATTCCTGAAGAAAGAGAGAGGTTAAAAACATTTTAGTAAGGTGAGTTGTAACAGTAGGGGACAGAGACCGGAGTAGGTGTGATGGGATAGGATCGCTTGTGAAAGTAGTGGGGCGAGAAGAAGAAAGGAGCTGGGAGACTTCTTCTTCTGTTACCGGGTCAAATAATGAGAGTTCACTCGTTAGGGGACTCATGCTGATTGGAGAATGGTTTATTTCCTGATGGATGTTGTCGATTTTGTCTTTAAAGTACCTGGCCATGTCTTGAGCACTGAGCTCTGTGGCAGGTACCCGCACCTTTGGCATGAGGAGGGAGTGAAAGGTGTCAAAGAGTCGATTAGGGTTATTGGAGACAGAAGAGATGAGAGAGGTGAAGTAAGCTTGTTTGGTGAAGTGAAGAGCAGAGTTATAGGCTTTGAGCATAAACTTGAAGTGAAGAAAATCTGCAGATGTGTGGGATTTTCGCTATAGCCGTTTAGTACATCTTGAGCATCGCTGAAGAAAACGTGTTTGAGGAGTGTGCCAAGGTTGCCAGTGTCTGTGTTGGGATTTTCGGACGGTCAAGGGTGCTACTTTATCCAGGGTGGCTTTGAGAGTCTCATTGTAGTGTTTGGTGGCCAGTTCAGGACAGCAGAGAGAAGAGATCGGAGAAAGTGATGACTGTAGGGTATCTGAGAGGTGCTGTGTGTTTACAGCCCGTAGATTTCTGCATGTGCGATAGGTCAGTGTGTTTTGTGAAGGACAAGAAGCTTTAATGTTAAAGGAAAGAAGGTTGTGGTCGGAAATTGATAGGTGAGCGTTAGTGAAGTCAGAGAAAGATGTCCCCAGCAGCTAATAGAATGGAGAATGGCGAGAGACAGCAGATGGTTAAATGACTTGTGAGATCGTCTAATTGGTTGCACAGAAGCACAAGGTTGGTTAAGGTGGTTGAGGAAGGTGAAGAGAGAGTGGGAGCTGTATATAGGAGAGGGAAGAAGAGAGGAACTGATGTGGATAGAAGTAACAGGAGGTGGGAATGGCCAGTAATTTTGTAAAAAAAAAGCAGCAAATAGAGACAAAAAACATGCAGTGAACATGGTGATACAATTGTTTTTAAAACTTACAAGTTTCCTTCCTTCAAAAAAATAATGCCCCTTATCCACTTTATTGAAAATTGGAATCATTGTCTTAAAGAGGACCTTTCACCACCTCCTTCAATTCAAGTTTTTAGTATCTGTTAATAGGTGCTGCTTCACTAATTCTAGCTCAGTTGGAATTTTTTCTCTAGCCCCCACTATTCCCGAGCAACAGGCATAGTTAGTTTTGATGCCTGATGTGCTAGATAAGTCTAGGTTCACACCAGAGGTGGGCTGTCTCAGAGCACGTCCGCTAAAACAGCGGATACCTGCGGATCCCATAGACTATAATGGGTTCCGCCAGGTGTCCGTTGGTTTTTTGTTGGTTTTATACTGAAACTGGCGGAAAGAAAAGTCCTCCATGCTGGACTTTTCTAGCCGCCGATTTTTGGTGGCGATATATATGTGAACCTAGCCTAAGCTCTGTAATATCAGAAGGGCTGGTGTCAGTCAGGGAGTGTGATTCAGAGCTCCAGCCAGAGCTCAGAATCACACCCATTGCCTGCTGCTACCTGACACCGCCCTCCTGACAGTACAGAGCCTAAATATCATATCAGATACCAAAGTTAACAGCATTGATTGCACAGGAACGGAGGGGGCTAGAGAATAAATTCCAACTGTGCTGGAATTCGTAGAGAAGCAGCTATTAACTGATGTAAAGAGCTGAACTTGTTAGGGTTGGTGACATGTCCTCTTTAATCTAATTATCACTATTAGAAAACCAATATGGTAATAAAAACAAAAGGTATAAAAAATAAAAAACTTTCATAGTTAGACTAACAAACAAGGACATATGAAATACAAATGTCTCTTTCTGTGGAAACCTTTCTTCCTTCTGATATTTTCCTCGGGTGCAGGGAAAAACTGTATAACCTCACTTTGCCAGGTTGAGACTCAGCCCACGTTATGTACCAAAAATATGTATAACTATGTACTTTTTGCCTCTGAGTTAGGGTATGTACATGGTTGTAAGTGCAGAGTATAGAGCACCTTCTCCATGACTTAATTTTCCAGAGGCTACTTTGTTGCCTCTGTTCTTCAGGGAGAAATTTTTGATGTATGACTCTCCCTATTTGTAAGGCATCATGCACAAGACCGTGTGCGTGATGCCGGCCGTGAACGAACGGCATAGGTGGCACACCAATGTCATCCATGTGCCGCCCATGCTTCCGCGACCCCATTCATTGGGGCCACAAAACTGGACAGGAATAGGACCTCTCCTGAGTTTTGTGGCACGGGCTGTCAGCTCGCACACGGAATCGGGAAAATCACAGTTGTGTGCATGGACCCAAACAAATGAATGGGTCAGTGTGCTATCTGGGAAAAACCTGGATAACAAATTGAACTAGCACATGGTTGTGTGCATGGGCCCTAAGACAGTTGTTCTGACTGGTAATGCAGCAGTCATGCTGGTTATTACTGCTTGTCAGATGAGATCCACCCCAGGCACTGTAGAATGTGGTCTAATACGTAGCTGAGGACATAGACCATATGGGAGTTCCTCTTTGAAAGGGGGTACACCTGACACTCACACATCTCATGGCTTGTGGTGTAAGTTCATAATACAAGCTAAACTCAGAGAGCCGTCTAGCGCGCAAATCTTGAGGTGGAAAACCACCTCCTCAATGTAACACAATGCAGTATATAGTGCAGGACTTGTCAGTAAGGCACTCTTTACTGATGCTGGATAGAATATTCAGGGAGTCTTCTTGTTGACTGGAGCAATACTTTCTTTGGATTCTATTAGACAGATGTAGTTTGCACTTAGTGAAAATAATGTTAGAAACTGATTCCTTGGGTCCGTGTCAGTATATGGTTTGGTGGGCATGGTACAACTTTACATCACCCTATTCATCAAATGAATAAAACAAAGTAACAATATCACACTTTAACTTTGTCAGTCCAGCATGTCATTTAATAACTTTGCCCAGGATGACCTATAACTTTTTCTTCTAATGGTGAATACATGTTTCTAAACTGCATTACTAGCCATGTGGTCCTAATCTACTTACCCTTATCCTGTGATATCACCACAAGTCAAATGGGTTACCTAGTATATTTTACAATAAACATTTATAGCTTCTAGCTCCCCCTTTTTAACACACAGAGCTTTCCAGAAGTTGATATGAGAGTATGTGTTGTGTGCATGGCTATCAGACAGTGCCAGGATCTCCTACAAAGCTAAACAAAGCTAAACAAATTGAAGTGGAACAACTATCAACAAGCAAAATTAATTTCAGTGATACCAGAATATTTATTACTCTCGTGGCCATCTGATATTCATATTTGCCCTCATAAATATTAAAAAGGGGTTGTGAATACTATGAATATTGTGCAGATATTGGCCTTTTGGTTAAGCCACATAAATATTGGTTCAATGAATATCCTACTGCAGTAACCTACAATTTAACTTTCATTGTGACTTCACAGTCTGCTGATATTTCTCTCTATAATCTGTATATTCATATCCTCAGGACTATAACAACGTGACCGCCTGCCAGATCCTCACTAATATGGTCATTATGAATGTGTTCTCCAGCAACAGCAAAGCCTATGAGCTCTACAGTAGCATCAGGTGAGTTTGGGGCCCCAAGTATCTGTACAGCTGTCACATGACCATCCCACAGCACCTCTGCAGTCACTAACTCATAACCTTATTTCCCTCCAGTTCATCCAATCCATTTTTACCAGCTGTAATTTATAGTACAGCGACTCAGCTGGGCACCACGGCACCTACCAACCTGTCCTATCAGAAGAATGCACTGGTGAGTTATGTAAATAAACTTTCATAGTACGGTAGTATAATGAACAGTTCGAATTTTTGTCTCAATTCTACATTGTTCCACATCTGTTCCATCCTGTTAGTTTCTGTTTGTATTTCTGACAGATCCAGTTCCGCTTAGTGAAGTATGATGTTAGAGGAAATTTCTTAGGCTGGGAAACTGTTAAAGGGGGAACATTACAGGTCAGTCAGGGGTCTGCATGCCAGACTTCACTGTGAAACTCTCCAGTGAATACGTGTTGTGTACATAATGGTGAACAGGGCCATTACTGACCTCTCTCCTTGTGCTTTGTGTCCTGCAGATGTGTCCATCTACACAGAACACCTTGGATGCGGCATTTAAATTTGGAACATTTTACAACCTGTCGGTGAGTTACACACAAGTTACCTTAACCTGGGGCATCACATGTGTGACTACATCAGCCAACCTTTTCTAGTCTCATTGGACATAAACTACGCAATATAGAAACAGGCAGCTTTTTGGTTGACAGGGACAGCAACTCTAAGGGTGGGTTCACACTTGCGGCGGCACTCCGTCCGCCGCGAATCTGACCTAAATGTTGGAAAACTGGATAGCGAAATGTTTGCGACGCTTTGCTTAAAAACCCATTCACTTGAATGGGTTTTTAAAGCAATGCGTGGGTTTTTAAGCAAAGCGTCACAAACCTTTCCCTATCCAGTTTTCCGACATTTAGGTCGGATTCGCGGCGGACGGAGTGCCGACGCAAGTGTGAATCCACCCTTAACTGCACTAGAACTACTTCCAAAAATGGCTGATAATAGAAAACAATGGATTTCATAGACCTGTTCTACTGTCAGCCCCTGGCCTGAAATAGTTGATAACAGAGGAGAATAGATTACATTCAGCTACACAGCACAGAGAAGTTGGAGTACAGAGTTACTCTTACTGCTTTAAAGAAGGAACTAAAAACTGATGTTGCTATTTATGTTGTCCATAGTGTTCTCTGCAGGTGGCTGATCTCTACCAGAAGGTGCCGGAGCCCATATTTTATGAGTTATTCCTGCTGTACACCTCTACCAGCGGTGCCACCATGCTATGGCCAGTACCTGTGTGGAATGCTAACATCAGAGGCATCGGGGGTATATTACATTTGGTCTTATTTTGCATTTGCTCCTGGTTCTATAACTGGTTGCACACACAAAATGGAAGCCCCTAGTAATCTGTAGTATTGCATTGTCACCGCTATGTTTATATTTTTATGATTTTGTTTCAGGGACTCTTGGCTCCAGTGCTCTGAGACGATTTTTCCTGGTTGATGGTATCTCCAACAGACAGTTAAACCTCTCCAATGTTCCCGCCTTTGTCACTGTCGCCTCAAGCCTGACCCTGAGGTAATGTCAGACCATTGCTCTGGGTTAAATACACTGATCCTTTCCTGGCCCACCAGCACTAATTACATGACCTCTTTTTTACAGCGTGTACCTGCCGCTCAGCCCCCTGAGCAGTAATCCTCCTGTCCAGTTGACTGTTCAGTATGAGATGCAGAGTATTCTGGCTGCAGTACAGGTACAATAAGAGAGCACAGGTCACACAGTGCTTTGCTATAATCCTTAATTCTACTCCACCATCATGTTGAGCAACTTCACAACTACTTGATTTAATTTGATCTTGTGTTACATGTTGTCTTATAGTCCAGACAGATCCAGAGCTTTATTTGATCACTGAACACTGAAGCACTCCTAAAAGCTTTGGTGGGTTACAGATGAGTAAATGTTTTATGACTTAAACACTACCTCTCCCACAATTTACCACAGCAAGGCATGCTCTGTAGAGAGCCTCTGTAGAGCCATCTTAGAAAAATGGAAAGACTAAAAGCAACATTGTGACTACTGCTCTGGGTGTGACTAGAGTACAATAAGTCATGAGTATAGGGTTATTTACCCAAGGACCCATATATTTCTCTGTACTAAAGTAAGCCTCCATGTTTTTAATTTCCAGCATTGCTGTGCACTTGTCCAGTCCTATGCTGTGAGACACATTGTTTTCTACCTGTTCCTCTATAATGTAACCTCTTTGTTAAATTCCCATCAGGTTTCGTTTGCCGTTTCATACACGCAGAACCAGGGGACATATAAACAGGACACAGATGTAAGTGATGACATCATTACTGCTTAGAACAGAAAATCCACATTTATTAACCTATATTATCCTTTCAACAAGGGGGTCTGGCTTATTGGAAGAGGGGCGACTTACTGAGAAAGTGGGTAAAACTTAAAAGGCAACCCTGTGATCCAAACATATACCAAAAATTTGGAGTAATTTTCTCTCCTAAACTAACAAGTGGTGCAAAAATACACCAGACTTATCATCCGGAATTAGACATTTTGATAAATCTGGTGCATTTTGGGGGCTCATTTCAGAGGTCTGTTTTTTAATGAATGTGTGCTGTTGTGTTCATTACAGGCAGCTCAGGGATTCATTTACTTATATGATGCTATTCAGACAGTTTTACATGGTCTGCAGGTCACTTGGAAGAAAATGGAGGCATGCTCAGTTTTGGTCGATTTTTGGGGACCATTCATTCACATAGTTTCTTTTTATGGCTCTGTGAAAATCAGCACACAAATGGGATTTTTATGCTGTCTGTTTTTTTATGGATCCCAAGCATTAAAAAAAGAAAAGCATTGAAGTATTGTTAAAAAAAAAAGCTGATCTGTTTGAAATGTCAGTTAGATCAACTACAGACAAAACACATTCATAAAAACAATAGACTCATGTGCAGTCTGTGGAAAACAGTTACGGCACAAATCAGTGAAAAATGGATGTGTGATTATGGGCTTAGACCTGTGTTTCCCAGAGGGTACACCGAGCAGTCCCTAGGGGTAGGTTCCACAACTGAGAAGAAGACTGCTATGAAGAACATTGGGGAGTAAAGGATTCATTATTCACCACTCTGCTCCCCACTCCCTCCTTGCGCCAAGCACTGACATCATATTGGTCCCTGGAGCAGAGAAGAAGCAGGGAGCAGAGTATAGAGTAATGAATCCTGATCACTGGGGGTCATTATACTATGTGTTGGGGGTGCTGAGGGGGCCATTATTCTTTCAGTCACTTCCCTTCAAATCTGGAATAACTGCCGATGGAGTCTTGGTAAATATGTCGCAGAGTATTTTGTTCCTATATTATGCAAATTCCACTCAAATGAATGTAAGCATCCAGAGACCAAAAAAAACAACAAAAAACAGTCCTGACTAAGGGGTTGTTCTCATTGTATATACACTTCATAGTATATGTTTATTATTCAGTGCCTTGTAAGGAAAAGCACAGCAGACACTAGAATAAAAGGTACGGACAGAGGCTAAAATTTGTGACCTAATTCTTCTCATGGCTGAGGATTTATTACAGTAAATCAATCTAGACAGTCCTGTGAAGTGAATACATGAGCAAAAATCTCTCTCTTGTCCTGATCGTTTATTGCAGTGCAGGTAGCATGTATCAGGCGGTTTACAAAAAGAGGATGGTCTAGACCAGTGATGGCGAACCTTTTAGAGACCGAGTGCCCAAACTGCAACCCAAAGCCCACTAAATTATCGCAAAGTGCCAACACGGCAATTTCACCTTAAATTAACCTGCCTCCCCAGCATCCCCCCTCTTGCTCACAAGCAGCCAGCACCCCAATTCCCCCCTCTTGCAAGCAGCCTACATCCCACATCTCTCCCCCCACACTACACCCTGGACCCCACACTACACTCTGCATCTTCCCCCACACTACACTCTGCATCTTCCCCCACACTACACTCTGCATCTCCCCCCCACACCCTGCATCTCTGCACCCCCCACTACACCCTGCATCTCTGCACCCCACACTACACCCTGCATCTCTGCACCCCACACTACACCCTGCATCTCTACCCCCCCACTACACCCTGCATCTCTACCCCCACACTACACCCTGCATCTCTACCCCCCCACTACACCCTACATCTCTACCCCCCCCCACTACACCCTGCATCTCTACTCCCACACTACACCCTGCATCTCTACCCCCCACTACACCCTGCATCTTTACCCCAACACTACACCCTGCATCTCTACCCCCCACTACACCCTGCATCTCTACCCCCACACTACACCCTGCATCTCTACCCCCCACTACACCCTGCATCTCTACCCCCCACTACACCCTGCATCTCTACCCCCCACTACACCCTGCATCTCTACCCCCCCACTACACCCTGCATCTCTACCCCCCCACTACACCCTGCATCTCTACCCCCCCACTACACCCTGCATCTCTACCCCCCCACTACACCCTGCATCTCTACCCCCACTACACCCTGCATCTCCCCCCACACTACACCCTGCACCCCATATCTCTAACCCCCACACTACACCCTACATACTGCACCCCACATTCTCCTCCCCCACACTACACTCTGCATCTCTCCCCCACACTACACCGTGCAACCCCATACATCTCTACCCCCCACACTACACACCACATCTCTCCCCCCACACTACACCCTGCATCCCACATCTCTAACCCCCACACTACACCCTCCCCCCCACATTTCTACCCCCCACACTACACCCTGCACCCTACATCTCTCCCCTCCACATCTCTCCCCCCCACACTACACACTGAACCCCACATCTCTCCCCCCACACTACACCCTGAGCCCCACATCTCTCCATGTTCCTCCACTGTTCGGGATACTTCTCTTCATGTGGAAGGACCTTCTTACAAGCAAAGACACGCCTACCCTGTCATGTGACCTTATGACGTCAGAAGGTCCTTCCAGAGTACAGCGTTTAGCCTTTATCAATTCAGCATGTACTGTGTAAGCAGCGGTCCTGCGGACCGCGGCCTACACTGACAGTTTTCAGCTGTATGTACATTTGCACATACAACTGAAAGAAGCGATCACTCACTAACGGGGAATCCTGTACTGGATTCCCCGTTAGTGAGATATGGTGACGGCGCGCGTGCCAACTGAGAGGGCTCTGCGTGCCCTCTCTGGCACGCGTGCCATAGGTTCGCCATCACGGGTCTAGACTATGTACACTTGTAACAGTCCCCCAGCAGTATATTTGTTGTATACAAGTTTATATTTTCTGGATGTAACCAATAATAATCCAAATCACTGGCAGTAAACAGGGATATTGTATACTTTAGGTCAGCTGTAATCTGCACTAAAAAAAATATAATCTTTCTTTGAGTATTTATATTACATGGTAACAGTATTCTCAAGAATGATTTGTCCCCTTAGATTGCCCTTGGGGTTTTGGGCTCTTTGGCCGGCTTATTGGCAATTTTGGAGACCAGCAGTTGGCTGCGGCGATCTGGACAGCAGAACATTGGTGTTATGGTAAGTGTAGATGTTAACAGCAGCAGACAGTGCTCATATTGAAATGTCACATACAGTGCTGGCCAAAAGTATTGGCACCACTGTAATTCTGTCAGAAAATACTCAATTTCTTCCAGAAAATGATTGCAATCACAAATGCTTTGGTAATAATATCTTCATTTATTTAGCTTGCAATAAAAAACACAAAAGAGAATGAAAAAAAAAGTCAAATCATTGATCATTTTACACAAAACTCCAAAAATGGGCCAGACAAAAGTATTGGCACCCTCAGCCTAATACTTGGTAGCACAACCTTTAGACAAAATAACCGTGAACAACCGCTTCCGGTAACCATCAATGAGTTTCTTACAATGCTCTGCTGGAATTTTAGACCATTCTTCTTTGGCAAATTTCTCCAGGTCCCTGAGATTTGAAGGGTGCCTTCTCCAAACTGCCATTTTGAGATCTCTCCACAGGTGTTCTATGGGATTCAGGTCTGGACTCATTGCTGGCCACTTTAGAAGTCTCCAGTGCTTTCTCTCAAACCATTTTCTAGTGCTTTTTGAAGTGTGTTTTGGGTCATTGTCCTGCTGGAAGACCCATGACCTCTGAGGGAGACCCAGCTTTCTCACACTGGGCCCTACATTATGCTGCAAAATTTGTTGGTAGTCTTCAGACTTCATAATGCCATGCACACGGTCAAACAGTCCAGTGCCAGAGGCAGCAAAGCAACCCCAAAACATCAGGGAACCTCCGCCATGTTTGACTGTAGGGACCGTGTTCTTTTCTTTGAAGGTCTCTTTTTTTTCCCCTGTAAACTCTATGTTGATGCCTTTTCCCAAATAGCTCTACTTTTGTCTCATCTGACCAGAGAACATTCTTCCAAAAAGTTTTTGGCTTTCTCAGGTAAGTTTTGGCAAACTCCAGCCTGGCTTTTTTATGTCTCTGGGTCAGAAGTGGGGTCTTCCTGGGTATCCTACCATAGAGTCCCTTTTCACTCAGACGTCGACGGATAGTACGGGTTGACACAGTTGTACCCTCGGACTGCAGGGCAGCTAGAACTTGTTTGGATGTTAGTCGAAGTTCTTTAGCCACCATCCGCACAATCTTTCGTTGAAATCTCTCGTCAATTTTTCTTTTCCGTCCACATCTAGAGAGGTTAGCCACAGTACCATGGGCTTTAAACTTCTTCATGACACTGCGCACGGTAGACACAGGAACATTCAGGTCTTTGGAGATGGACTTGTAGCCTTGAGATTGCTCATGCTTCCTCACAATTTTGCTTCTCAAGTCCTCAGACAGTTCTTTGGTCTTCTTTCTTTTCTCCATGCTCAATGTGGTACACACAAGGACACAGGACAGAGGTTGAGTCAACTTTAATCCATTTCAACTGGCTGCAAGTGTGATTTAGTTATTGCCACCACCTGTTATGTGCCACAGGTAAGTAACAGGTGCTGTTAATTACACAAATTAGAGAAACATCACATGATTTTTCAAAGGGTGCCAATACTTTTGTCCACCCCCTTTTTTATGCTTGGTGTGGAATTATATCCAATTTGGCTTTTTGACAATTCTTTTTGTGGTTTTCCATTAACGACAAATTAAATGAAGATATTATTACCAAAGCATTTGTGATTGCAATCATTTTCTGGAAGAAATTGAGTATTATCTGACAGAATTGCAGGGGTGCCAATACTTTTGGCCAGCACTGTAACTGCCATGAAAGGGATACAACACATTATTCCAAAGTTATGTGTAGATTCATTTAATGATGTTTTTTTTTTTTTAAAGAATTCAGAGCATGGCTCTAAGATACAGTGGTTCAAATTCCATAGAATTACATTGTAGTATTCTAACTTCCTGCCACTAGTAAAGTGAGTTCACTGCATACAGATTTATATAGATCTCATTGGGTTCAATAATAAATCCATTAACATTCCCTTTAGTGGTGGTTGCAGAGCGTAACTTTCTAAAAATGATGGCCTATCCTTAATCTGCCACAGAGAATTTTATTTATTTATTTTTTTTATTTCAATTTTTATTGGTTTTATCAAGAAAAATACAAGAATATTGTGTATGAATAAAAATAGACTTTGTGGTCTTTGGGATGACCACATACAGTGCATAAGGCTGTGTTCACACGGAGTTTTTGGCAGCGGATTTTGACGCGGAATCCGCCTCAAAATCCGCCTGAAAAAACTCCTCCCATTCATTTCAATGGGAGTCAGTGGCGTTTTTTTTCTCTAGCGGCTTTTTTCCACTAGCGGGAAAAAAAAAGCAACATGACCTGTCTTGCCGCGGATTCCGCCTGTGGTGTCCGTGGCTCAGCCGTGCTCCTGATTAGGTCCATTCATTCGGGCTTAGTCAGGAGCGGTTAGCTGCGACGGAATGCTGATGCACGGCATCGGAATCCCGTCGCGACTGACCGTGGCGAAAACTCCAGGGGCAGAAAATTTTCCACCGTCACAGCCTAAAGCGGTAATGACAATAGGAATAAATTGCATAGGTTACAGTATCTAGTGCGTTGTGGAATGGAGTTGAAGACCCAGTATAAATAACTTTTACTATTGAGGAGAGGGGTATAGGGGGGTGGGGGAAATGTTAGTGGTTAGTAGAAAACCGGAGAGGGGAAAAGGAGGGAGTGTTGAGGAATGCCGGGTGGGATAAATAGGAGGGGTGGGGTGGGGTGGCTGGGCTCACGGTTGCAGTCGCCGCCAGGGTGTCCAGGTCCTGAGGAATCGGTTGTGGGACCTGTTTTTCTAGCTGGAGAGTTCCTTGAAGTATGCGATTTGGTGTACCTTTTTGATCCAGGAGCTGTAGTATAAATAAAACAGAAAGAAGAGCTTCCTGTGCGGAACCAGTTAGGATTTACAACATGGCCCGGATCCCCTACTTTCCCAGGTGGTTTGAGGCTCACCTTGTAGGGTTGTGTTCCACAACTACTTAATGCGTATATCAAGTTAGAATAGTGAAGGCTGCTCGTTAGGTCTATTCTTGGGTGTCCTTCGGATTCCAAGTAGTAGAAATAATAAAAGAAAAAATTCCTTATCCACAGCAACCAAAGTTGCAGGGGAAAAAAAATTTTTGAAGGCAGAGATCAATATAAGGAGCTCTTCACTTTAACCCTCCTAGGGTATGTGGGATGGCAGATGAATGAATAGTAGAACCATTCAATGAAGTCTAATAAATTTATTGGAAAAAAAATGGTACAAAGATAACACGTTTTGAGGTGAAAACCTCTTTTACAAATCAACCGTGCGTTCTGTCTTTCAGAGGCATCTGAGTAAGGCAGTAAGGTACAATCATAGATACCAATACTGTATGTGTATTTTCTGTTATCTCAAAATCCTTTTCCCGTAGGTGATTATTAAATTCCTGGCATTCCTCAGTGGTACACTGGCAAATACATTTTTCCTTGTGACATATGGGATTGCAATCTACTGGCTGATTGCATTTAAGGTAAAACAGTTAACCTAGTGGAAAATTAAATATTAACATTACTTCCAAAAATTCTAACTACAGTACTCCCTATATAGCAGCATATAATTACTATAATACTACACCTAAGAATAGAACTACTATAATACTGAATAAAACTTCTATAATACTTCCTCCTATTTACAAGAAAATAACTACTGTAATACTTCCCTCTATGTACAAGAATATCACTACTACAATACAGCCCTTATTTACAAGAATATAACAACTGCTTATAGTACTGCTTCTACATGCAAGGCTATGACTCTTATAATACTACCATTATATAAAAGAATATAACTACTATAATACTGACAATGTTGCAACTACTATAATTCTGCCTCTTTGACTCTCATTAGTTGTGACTGTTGTGTTTTCTGTTACGTTTTGCAGGGTCAGGCATCAGTGGTCAGTGTGACTTTACCTCCAGCTGGGGGGCAGGCAGAAACATATTTTATCATCTTCTTATCTGTTGCATTTTCACTGAAGGTAGGTAGTGGGTGCTGTTTGTTGTGTATGAAGTTTACACTTCCTTTGTCTTCTGTGTTGATTCTCCCTCATTTTCCTCCAGGCATTGGAGCTCATCCACTTGCTCGTCTCGCAGCTCACTTACAACGTCTTCCTCATTGACTGGGAGAAACCAAAAGAAAAAACTCCATCTAATGCACAAGGTCTGTCCTGTCTTACTTTCCGATCTGCAGGGAGAGTGTTCTAGACCTGAAGAAGTAGAGCAGATTTATATTCACTTTTCAGGGGGATGATTCAAGGAGTTGTCCAGCTTTTCAGAATTGATGTCCAATCAATAAGATCAGACATCAGTTTTAGACCTTCTGGATCCAACTGGTCATTTGTTTCTCAATGCAGGCGCAAGCTGCAGTGCTCACTCATTGCACTTTTAATAGCTGCTGTTGTGAGTATTGCAGCAGTTGTCCAATTCAAGTTTATAGGACAACCTCTGCAGTACTCACAACCACCACTATAAAAAGCATGTCAAGTGAGAACTGTAGCTTGTGCCGGCATCGGGAAGCAGCTGATAGCCCTGCCCATCTGAAATTGATGCCCTATCGTATGGATAGAACATCAATTATGAAAAACTAGATAACCTCTTTAAAGGGCAAAAAATAATTTTTCAAGAAAGGTCAGTTAGTCCTATTAATAGGTGAGTAAGTGCACCCAAATACCTTTACCAGTGTTTTGAGTAATTTCTGGGTTTCTCTGTGAGCTCCTGTAATTTTCTGCATTCGTTTACATGGGTAGCTTCCTGTTCTGTTTTTCTACAACTATCATGATGACTTGCGCTTCACTCAGAGCTGACTCCCTCTCTCACTCACACCCCCCTCCCTGTTTCCCCAGTTAGCCCTCCCACTACTAGCCCTTCCTAACTAACTCATTCAGAGTACTTCTGTTTAGGAGTTCAGTTGGCCATCGTAATCAATGATAGACAGCCATCTCTGTATTCAGATTCAAGTCAAGACTGTTGGGTATTGATAAGGACTCTTAATCCCAGAATGAGTGCAAGCTTTTTTATACCACATTTCCCAGGAAAGTCTAATGTCAGCTTCTGGAGGACCATCCTCGTGGCAAACGAGTGGAATGAGATCCAAGCTCATCGGAAGCTCAGCCCATTGCTGCAGCTCTTTGCAGTACTACTACTCTTGGAGGTAAGCCAATATTCTAAACTACTATAAAGTTTTAAGGATAAAATGAGACAACCATATCCCTCCAACCTCTTCACCAAAGTACAACTACAGTGTTGTCACTAAAACTATCACAGTTTGAGAAGTTATGACTTCCGAACATTGGATGCTAAATCTAAAGGGAATAAACATGACGATTAAAGTGAGAAACACAAAAATAACTTTCATGAAAATGTTTTTTTTTTTTTTCCACATCTTTAACCTCTCCAGGTTGTGGGCCTTAAAAACCTTGCCACCAAGGATCTAAACTTGGACCTGAACCCATCAGCCGGAAACTATCAGGCCCCAATGAGCATTATTCTGAGATTTGGCATATCGGCCTCCATGTGGTTGGCTGTTGCTATTGTGCAGGTTAGTGAGAATTGCATTATAGGATTTTATTAAAGATTAGTGGGATTCGTTGCAGTATGGGGTCAGTATGTTTGTCTTTTTCTGTATTTCAGGTTCTGTTCTTCATCTTTATCTACGAGAGGTTCTTTGAAGATAAAATTAAACAGTTTGTGGATTTGTGTTCTCTAAGCAATGTGAGTTTTCATTTAGTAGTCAATCTATGCTATGTAGGGGCCCAATAACAGCTCAGAATGGGCCTGACGGAGTGCTTACAGAGATTACGAAACCCTTTTTTTTAGTTCGTATCCAATATTCACTTTTGTAATCCATATTTTTTGTGGTTGGTTTATAGTTTATCTATATAAGGAGCTGTTGTTTTCTGCCTTGATAAATAGAGTAAACCTCTCTGCCTGCAGCCACCATGTGCAAGTGGCCAATCGATAAAAGCTGGTCATATGGGCTGGAGGGTTGTATCAGCTGGACAGGAGAGATATTTGTGCTGCTGCTGTATTTACTTTATGAAACATTGCTTACACCAGTGACAGGCTGGTTTGGCACAAAGCATGGACTGTATAGCTAAAACTACACTGATAAAGCCAGCCGTGCATTATAATTACAGTCTCTGTGGCTAGAAAGGCTGAAGGACCTGTGATGACATAATCACTAAGGGTATGTTCACACAGAGTTTTTTGTAAGCTGAAAAAAATCTGCCTCAGGAATTCGAAAACGTTTTTTTGACACTTTTTTTTTTACATGATGAGGTTTTTGCCGCGGTTTTTGCTGCGTTATTTTTGCTCAAGCACACTGTATGGACCTGGAAACTTCTCTCTAAAAAGAAGTTAGTGGCCGTGTCACGTTTTTCCACCTCCCATTGATTTTAATGGGTTTTTCAAGGTGGAATCTGCCTGAAGATAGGTCATGTCGCTTTTATTTTCCTCTAGCTGAAAAAAACTGCTACTGACTCCCATGGGAGGCATTTATTGAGGCGGATTTTGAGGTGGATTCCGCCTCAAAATCAGCCTGCAAAAAACTCTGTGTGAACATACCCTTAGAGTCCACAAGTCCTACAATCGCGAATAGTTTGGTGTTTCTGCAGAGGTATTCTGTCCTGCATGGTGGTAATTTTTGGCCCCGCTAGGGCGAGATGTTGTGCTGCACTGTGATGTTTGCCATATTTGGAGAAGTACTTTGTTCTTCACTGTGGTGTTTGACTCTTCTGTGAAGTATTTTCTGCTGGATGCTGGTATTTGTTGCTGCTGTAGAAGTATTTTATGCTGCAAAGTGGTATTTGGTACTGCTGTGGGTATTATGTGCGCTGTGCTGTGCAGCTTTGTTGCCACTGGTGAGGGTGTTATGTGTAGAGCACTGTAGCATTTGTTTGGTACTCTGTTGTACTATTTCTTTGCTGCTGAGGCCTCGGCAACACAACAAATTGACTGCTGAATCCTAAGTCAAAAAAAGTTCAGAGAAGCCCTGGCTTACACTAATACTTTTAAACAAACGTGCAGTTGAGCGAGTTTTAACCGGAAGATATTAACAATAATTGGTTTCCATGTTCAGACAACAGGCAGAGATAATAAAAATGATGAAAAGTTGAAACACAAAAGAGGGAGATTAATGAACCTGTCTATATAGCAACCAGTTACAGCGCAGCCTTCATAGTGCACTTGATAAATGAAAGCTGCGCTATGGTTGCTATGGGCAACAAGCTCAGTTTTCTTAATTCTTCCACCCACTAGGTTTTAGAAAGTTGCCGAATATGTCATTACTCAATGGTGGAGCTTTATTTTCCTCTTAAAGAGGACCTTTCAGTATCTTTACCAACTCCAAATCTTACCATCAGCTAATAGGCACAGCTCCACTGATTCCAGCACAGTTGGAATTTTTTTCTCTAGCCCCCACCATTCCCGAGCAATCAATGCTGTTAGTTTTGGTGCCTGATATGCTACATAGGCTCTGTACTGTCAGGTCAGATAAACAATGGGGCTGATAAACTGATAAAAATGCACAAGAATTTTCCATAATTTTTGTCAAAAACCTACCACATTTTTCTTTTGATAACTAAGCCAAGTGGTGTAAAGTTAGACTAAACAGTCTAGCCAGATTTTTATACATTGTGCTAAATCACACTCTGTGAAGCCAGCACTTGGGTAGGCTATCAGGCTGATGTGCTACGGTTAGGGACATGTCAGTCACGCTACACAGGGTTTGATTTTGCATGACTAGATGAAGCTGCTCCGACCCACGACTAGTTAAGGTAAATTTGCATTTGTATATAGGTATAAATACATAAAGGTATAAATTTGCATATGCCAATCTAAGGATTTAAGAGTTTATAACTTGATTTATTTGATAATATTCTGGCAGGTGTCTGTTTTCATCCTGACTCACAAGTGCTATGGATATTATATTCATGGGCGGTCAGTTCATGGGCAGGCAGATGTGAATATGGAGACCATCCTGGATAACCTGCGCAAAGAAGAGGCAAGTGCGATTATATCAAAAAAATGGCAGTGTTAATGTCTGAAATAAATATGGAGCTTAAATAAAACAAACAAACAGAAAATAGCATGAAGTGGCACATAGTGTAAACCTGTATCAGGGTAAAGGATATGAAACCATGTAAGGTAGCCTCTCATCTTAATATGTTGTGATATGTCACAACATCAAAAATGCAGATCACAAATGTATTCAAGGGTGTTGCTGTAAGTCATCGAACACGGCTGGAAAATCCAAGACGTCATGAAATCTTCACATAAACAGGTAAGGAGTAAATCAGCAAAGGAAGAAATGAAATGCGCTCACCCGCAGATCGAAAGTAAGGTCCTTTATTAAACGTCCAAACACAATACGTTTCAGGGATCAGAATCCTCTTTCTACCAGTGGAAAATAGTCATAACACATACAAACACATGGCCTTTTATACACATGCTAAAAGTAACCCCACCCATTAGTGGGCGGTATGGCAATCCAAAAGTTTTCCACTTCGGTGACATGCCAAATTATTGAAGGGAAATAAACACCAATAAGGCACCACTCTTTGGGTAATGAAATAATGTCATTTACCACATAGCTGACTAGACATAGACTTGGTTCTATTTCCCTTCCATTTTTTGCCATATTTCTGAGGGGAAGTGCTTTTGGATTCCCATCTCGCCCACTAATGGGTGGGGTTACTTTTTGTATGTGTATAAAAGGCCATGTGTTTGTATGTATTATGACTATCATCCACTGATACACTTGAGAAAAGAGGATTCTAAACTCTGAAACGCATTATATTGGACATTTAATAAGGAACATACTATTACCTAATACTTTGGATCTACGGGTGAACGCAGTTAATTTCTTCCTTTGCTGGTTTACTCCTGACCTGTTTATGTGGTGATAAATATGGCGCTAACTGTGCAAATCGGCTATTTTGTGATTAGATTATGTCACACATCAGAACAATGGATGCAAAAATTTGTCTCGGCAAATCAGACTACAATACTGCAGGGCATGTGCCTTATTGGTACTATGGTTACACAACAAATATTAATATTGGTTATCAGATTAATAACAATACAATCATTTAACCCGTTTTAAAATTGATTTTTTTTTTCTTTCTTTTTCTTTTTTCAGGAAAACTTGTGTCCCCTGAGAGGATTAGAGCCTGGCTCTGACCTTCAGACATTCGAGGTGCTGCTGAGTGAGAGAGTGCGTGAGCAGTATGAGAAGATTATGCAGCCGCTGTTAGAGGTAGTGGAGAACTTGAGTTCTCTGGAAAGTTTTCACTGGGTCCTAATCCCATATTTATAAATTCCCCTATAATGTCTAGGAGACTCCTGTGAAAATGGAAGGTCACATCACTTGGGCACTGCATGTTTTTTAAGTTATACTCACATCTCCCCATCCATATTCTCTTCACTCCTAGGTGATACTGGCACCAGTAAGGTCTGGTGTAGAGTCTATATATATATTAGAGTTTGATCAGGGATGTATGTGCATTTTTGGCAGTCTGTATTTGAGGAGTCCATATTCAAAATGTTGTTGAGCGGGCTATATTTGTTTTGCTGTCCTCTATTATTACTTAATGGGGTCTGTATTCACATTGGGTATGATGGGTGGGTCATATTGGCATATATCTTACACACTGCATGAGACTCACTACTTTATAAAACATTATTCTGATTCTCCCTGATGTCCCTTCTTAAAGAGGACTTGTTGCCATTTCTGACATGCCTATTTAACTAAATACTTATTTTGCTTTTGAAATAGTATTTCTAGAGCATGTTTTCTTGCATCGTGCCTTTCTTCTGTTAGTCATCTGGAAAGGTGGGGGAGTGACCCTACACAGTCTGACAATATCCAGTCAATGCTCACATTCAGGAGCATAGCTTTAGGGGTGCAGTGGTAGCAGACTCTAGCAGGCCTTGGAGCCTGGGCCGGCCCAAAAGTACACTCCACTACAAAAAATATACCACTTTTCGAAATGGCGCAAGGTAGGTAAGGGCTACATTTCATATTTTGCATTGGCGACCAGGAGCTTCAATTTACACCTCTGCTGACATTGCCAGTCTGTGTAGAAACACGCCCCTTTGACAAGGGGAATAGTAATGCCAAATATGTCAATTTATTCATAGATTTCTAGGAAGAATAACAGATAAATTGTACAACACTCTAAGAAAAGATGGTACAATTGCTATTTAATTGAAAATATTAAATATTTCATGGAGAGTAATTGCTAAAACAGACATGTAACTCCCACCACCTAGGGGGACGAGCTGAATGCAGGATAGGCGTGTTTAGTGAAGATGCAGCAGTGCTCAGTAATAGAAGAAAACTCCCCCTGTGCTCCTAGATCCTCACTTATGTAAAGAATAAAAGTGATTTTTCTACACATCCCTGGGGCTCTGAAACATAAGAAAGGTATCGTTTTTATTCTGCTAATACCGGTAGCAACTACAGCACTATGGGAGCGGTTTAAAGTAGTTGGGGACAGTGATAGACTCTGTTTAAGAGCATATTTAAGTTATCTCACTCCCTGTGTTCCAGGCTCCCAGGGGCCCTAAAGGAGGGAATGAAAAAAACCCAATGTTACAGCAAAGGATGAAAACCTACTACACCATTAATCGCTTCCTGTCTTGCTTCTTGGATCATGTAAGTCCATGTTCTCTTCTGTTCATAGTGTTAAATTTTGGCATAATGAAGGTGAGGAAACGTCTCCTGCACTATACAGAAAAGCTTATTTTCTATATGATAAAAAGTTCTGCAACTCTCTACTTTTTATTAATTATTCAAAATTTTCAGTCGTTCTGAAAGTTTCTGTTTACATCTAAAGATTAAAAACCTGTGCTATCTCCCTACCTAAAAGGTCCAATTATGTTGCATATGAAGTGTCTTCCTGAAGTACACTCATTGATAAAAATGTAAATGTAAGGATGATATATGTAAGTGATAACATTGTTAGAGTGGAAGGATAGGTTTATTAAACTGTACAGTTGAAAGGAGGCTCTAGTACACTGCTGGGCCGTCTTTAGCTTGGATACAAGATGAGACATGGTTGGGATGGTGGGTAATTCATCAAAACAGTCATGCTGTTTTTCTCAGTACAATGATGCTGAGTTTATTGGAAAGGCATGTTTAGCAGTCAATGATCTCTCACCAAGAGGTACACTACCCAAAGTAGCCTTTGGAAGCACTTATTTTTTTGTGGAAGACCCAGTGTCTAATCAATCTAGTCAATGAGTGTATATGGAGGATCCAATTATAAAATGAAATTCAGACTGATACACTGTAAAAATCAAAACCAGATTAGAATTTGTGCTGCAGCTATTTAACAGACAGGATTGTATAAACTGGATGCAATCACTACAAACCCTCAGCTGTGAGAATTAGTTCTGTGCTGTCTTTTAGAATTTGTATGTAAACTACAGTGTTCCCATTCAGTGCCAGCAAGCAGAGAACTTAAAAATGGTGGGAAATTAAAAGAAAAAACACACTGAGGAAGTATTTTGTAAAAGTGTCTAAAAGAAAAATTGTTTTTGTTGCCCATAGCAACCAATCACAGCACAGCTTTCAGATATTATAATTTCTTGCTGGCAGCTCCCTTACATCAAATGTTTCAATAGTTCAGATTTGTTTTTATGTAATGTCTGATTTTTCTTTGTACATCAACCCTAGGAATTGTAAAGTGCTGTGGAATATGTTGACACCATATTCATTATTATTGTTATTTAATTTCTTATTCTGCTGTTGAAAAATGAAAGACTTATTTTTAGACCATTTTCAGAAACCTGTCCCAATGTCTCTTATAGAGTATACTATATTCTGTATTAATGTGAATAGATTATTAATACACTAAAATGATCATGGCACAAATGGAGATGTAACATACACAGGACTATCATTCATGAAAGAGGTCAGAAGAATCTAATGATATCTAGAATAACATTTTATTACACCCCTATAAGTGTTGCCCCTGCGTTCGTCCCTCAGGTCTATAAGGACATGGATTACATGGTGAAGGACAAGCTGTTCCTGGAGAGCGTCCTGGATATAGAGTTCCAGCAGCCCATCGAGAAATCTATATTTTACAGTGGTGAGTGGCCAGCTATAGTCAGCTGGGTAACAACCAATATGGCTTTTATTTAAGGTCCACACAGTTCTTCACCCAGCTTTCTCAGACTCCTGATCATCAAATATGTCTAGGCCTACACCAATCCATGTTCTGCTGCAGAGTAAGGATTAACCAGTGTAGATCAATGGACAGAAACCTTTGACTCTCCAACTTTTACGATGGCCACGGCACTCTGCATACTCTGACAGATGTAAACTGTCAGAAACCTGCATGGAGTTGTAGTTTCTCAACGGCTGGCTAGCCATAGGTGACAAACCATAGAACAATTACCTGCAAAATGTCAACTGTATAGAAAAAAATTGTGGATGAAATATATGTAGACCTCCACTTCTTTACCTGTGAGAATCACATCTGTTGAGGTTTCCAGGATCACTGCCTTGCTTCTTGATAAATTGCTCCATTTTTTTATTCCAGATGATCGGTATCGCTTCAGCCGCACTCTTTTCTACAGTAATGAGCTTGTGCTGCTTCTTTTCGACACCCTTTTGTTTTGTGTCATTGATCTGGGGACACAGAATTTTGTGCTGGCGACGATTATAACCTTCGTGGTAATGATGGTAAGTTTAAGTCTTTCATGGCATCTCATGGAGGGTGCAGTCATTAATAAATGGACAGAAAGAAAAAAAACAAAGGCAACACATAAAATATGGGCGCATGTTCAAATATTCTAGTTGTATATGCAAAAGTTTATTACAAGAAATAGCTATAGCGCAATGGTATGCAAGCAAACAATAGAAGCATTTAGAGAGAGATAGTATAAAAGGTCCAAAAGAGTCAATAATACTAAAGCCCTAAAAACAGCATTTACACCCCTTATACGCTGTTTCACATCCAGGTAAATAACTCAGGTGTACACAGAATAAGTAAGTATAACAATAAATAAATTTAAAGGGGTTGTCCAGCATAAACTAAAACTTTAACACTAAGCTAAACCCCCTCCCCCCGCCTAACTTCTAATTTACTCCCTTTAAAAAAAAATGTATATTTACCCATATGCCTGGGGCGGTCATGTAACCACCCCAGGCACATGTTCTGATTTCCTGGTGACGTTACGTTTTGCTGTTTCCGGAGACGGGATGTCACCAGTACTCCTCTCTCCGTTGCCATGTTTCTTTTGTCATTTACTTGTTTGCAACACATGTGCAGCACTCTGGCTAATTTCTGTGCCTAATTTGTAGTTTTATTGATGGGTTTATTGGTAAATGGACAGATCTCAACATAGATTTCAGGCCAGGCACGGAGTTAGCCTACATTCACAGGAACATTGGATGAAAAGCCCATGAAAAATGCCCACATCTGAGGGGTACCTGTTTTCATGGATTCCTTATAGATTTAGAGTCTATTGAGGGATCTGTGAAAGCAAGTAAAAAAAATAGGACATGACCTATTTTTTGACATATCATCAAAAAAAAAAAAAAAAAAAAAAAAGTCATGTGCAAAGCAACATTCACATGAATGGATTTTAAAACAGTCGGATGACAGCTCTTAATAAAAACGGCCGAGAACAACGTTCATGTGACTGTAGGCCAACAAAGTGGGGGACATTTATCATTAAGGGAATTTTTAAAGTGAGTTTTGCCGGAGTCTGTGGTGTAATTTATGCCAAATTTATCAAATGATGCATGAATGCATGATGGTTGATAAATTAGGTGCATGTACAATTCTGAGATTTCTGTCCTGACAAGTTACTCCACTTTCTACACCACACACTGACTGGAGTGAGTTTGCAAGTCACAGTTGATAAATCTACAGCACAGACAGCTAGACAGGTTAATCACACCCACTTTCCCATCCACTGGAGTGAATGGTGCAGAACTCAAAAGTCCCAAATTGTTTATGCAGTTGCAACTCTCTGCTCTGCTTTTTTTATGCCAGAATTCTAGGCCAATCTTGTTAATATGGTGAGATTGTGTAATGCTGCTGTATGAGGGGGACAAGTGCCTACAGGGTAGTGCTCGGCAATTAATCAAATAAACTCCCTTAGTATAGTCTGCCGCTGGGGGTGTGGCTTTAAAAAAAAAAAAAAAGTTGTGGTCTAAAATCATTCATTAATCGTAATCTAGGTAAAATGGCCAATTAATTCTGATTTTGAAACTTAGGTCATAATCACCCAGCCCTACTACAAAGTCCTGACAGTTTAAGGTACACAGCCACACCTATTTTCCATACCCTACCTTTGCAATCTGATAGGGCGTTGTACACTATTAGGCTGAGGTACAATAACCCTATCCTTCAGCTACACAAAAACTGCACATACATTCTGGGGTTCCCCTCAGATGTTTCATAAATCAATAAATCCCAGACAAATGCTGGATGTCTACCCCAGTTGTGATTCTTATACAGAAACTGTGTCTGATCATCTGTTCTGAAATGTTTGCATGGAGCAAGATAAAGACTATGGAGACAGCCAGGAGGGAGTGGTTACCTGGAAATGGACCCAATAATGAATCAACATAAAGATTAAATATATGCAAGACTGACCCCTAAATACATTCAGTTACGACCTTAAACTGTATTCATACCCAATACCACAACCAAATATTAAGACTACGGCCCCACGTTGCGGAAACGCAGCTTTTTTTGTTGCAGATTTTGCTGTGAAAGGAATGGGAAATATATAGGAAGTTCTTATACTTCTCCCTTCTGCTAAATCCACTCCTGGCTCTGGCTCAAAAACTGCAGCAGAATCTACAACAAAAAAAGCTGCGTTTCCGCAACGTGGGGCCGTAGCCTAAAG
Source organism: Leptodactylus fallax (assembly GCA_947044405.1). Classification (NCBI taxonomy): domain Eukaryota; kingdom Metazoa; phylum Chordata; class Amphibia; order Anura; family Leptodactylidae; genus Leptodactylus; species Leptodactylus fallax. The sequence continues at coordinate 2,446,897 of CAMRHE010000083.1, read as the reverse complement.
GAGTTTCCCACCTGGGGAAGGTATCCCCGATGTCCTTTTAATTTGCAGATTGGTGGGGTTCCAACCACTCACACCCCCACCGATCAAGAGAATGGGAATCTTTGTCTCCCGTTATCAAGAGAAGTGGTCGTGCAATGGTCTACAATTTTCTCAGGCACTCCTATTAAAATTAATGGAGCAGTACACACGCTGCCTGACCCCTCCATTGATAACTGGGGACAAAATTCAGATCTCAGAGTGGACCCCTGACTAAATGTAGACTCCAGAGTCCAAAATATATTCAAATCCCCAAATTAATGAAAATCTCAGACCGTAACCCTAATTAAATTGAGGCTCCAGACACCTATTTGGGCAGCAGATGAGACTCCAAATTCAGACCCTAAAGTTAATTTAATTCTTCTGTGGTTCACCATGCCTGTGGATCTCCTGCCACGGCATGTAAAATCACTAGACAAATTGTGAATGGCTCAAAAAAAAAATGATCTATAGAAAAAAAGAGAAAAATGGTGGCACTGCTAACACCTAATTTATATATACCGGTATACATGGAAACATATAAAATCAGACAGGAGTTGCATAATAATTATAACGCCCAAATAGGTGGTGCTCACGTCCCATAGAAAAAGAAACACATGAAAAAATATATAGTGAAAGAATAAAGGGGGCACTCACCCAGGCGTAGATTTTTTCATAAAAACATCTTTTTATTCGGTCCTAGACAAAAACATATCCATAGGATTTGATAGGGAGAGAGGAACTGCACATAGCTAGGCTAGGCCACGTCCGTTTCGAGCTTTTTCAAGCCTCAAGTATGCTGACAACTAAAAAAATCTACGCCTGGGTGAGTGCCCCCTTTATTCTTTCACTATATATTTTTTTTTAAAAAACCTGACACAACAGACTTTTGACCACTGCAGTAAATTTCCCCAAAAGCCAGATAAGGCTGATTTTAAAAGATCCTATTGACATAAGACTGAGAAAAAACAGATCAGATTAAGACATCGGAGTAAGTAGCATTCTCTTTATGCCAATATTTCTTTCCTTTCTTTGATTTTCAGTTTGTGAAGATTTTACGATCAGAAATTGGAAAGAAGAATCTATCAGTGCAAACAATGGTGGAGGAAAACTTCCTATTATAGAAGGGGTGATGGTGGGTGAGCAGCTATTGCAACCAAATATATACTGCATCACTTTCTGAATGTGTAGAACTGCAATCAGAGTATTTCATTATTTTTTATAATTTTGTACATTTTCTTTGCATTTGATACAATAAATTATTTTTACAGTAATTGTCATTATTTAAAAAAGACACAAGATGTGAATTAATAATAAATTTTAATTTCCACTTCACAAAATAAATATTTGTACAAATTCACACAAGTCTCACCTCAACCCTCCTGACACAGCAGCGACTTTCTCTAGTACATCACTTCCTGCACCATGTTATGACAGAAGAAAGGTGATGCTTGAGTACTAAACTTCAAGAGCAGCCTCTCCCCCGTCTCTCTAAGGGTAGGAAGCGTTTACTTTTACGCCATGAGACATAATTCTATACAGCAGGCCACGCATAGTTCTTCATTCCCAGACTAGAAAAATACACACAGTGCTCACAAGGAAGTTCAGCATCCCTTAGAAAATAAACACTATCCTCTGTTCTCCTGCAAGTTACTTTACAGTCATCCGAACTGGCACCAGTTCTGAGGATATAAGCAGCGAGGACCCTTCCAAGTGCAAAATGGTGCTTGACAGGTCAGGAAGCCAGGAGGGAGATATCCACACACAATAGTTACAGTAAGTCTGGCTGTACTGTGTACAAGTGACAAAGTATAACTGGACACTGATAAGATATCACGCTGGTGGTGCACCCTATCACAGGAAAAAAACAAAAGCCATTGAAAAGTAAAAGTTCTGTTCCAGTGTAGTTTGTGCTAAGTGTGAAGTTATTACTCCACTTTTATATCCTTCCTATAATATTGAGAAAAACTGCAAACTGTACAGATCTGATATCATGTCTTATACAGAAAAGCTACTGCAGAATGTTGCCACCACATAAACACATCCTTACAAACCATCAGCCCGAGTCAATTCTTTTGCTCTGGATTTGCCAGTTCTGTAGAGGAGACCACATCCGACTATTATTACTACTATTAGTGAATATTTGTTTTCTCTCATTTATACATGGCGCAGTGTAGAATCCTGCCAAGTGAAGCCTGAATTACAGCTCTGATAAAAGCAACAGAACCTGGCAAATCCCATTGTAAGTCAGTGTAGTCTGTTAGGTGCTGGTGATACCATCATGCAACAGATCTTGCAATACATTGTGGTTTCTGTAACACATGGAAACCACACCGCAAATGTCAATAGACCCGAAACCAGCCACTCCCATCATTTCATTTAACCGGTTTTCACACTGTCCTAATACAATCTTTTTTTTTTTTAGCACCTGTTAACCACTAAATGTAGACCACCATAGGCTAAAACTACAGGGCTCCAGGTGCTAAAATGTGGCTGCAGTACGAGATTCTTGTCTGCTGAAATTAACAATTTTGAACAATCGGCAAACAATCATTTTTTGGCAAAACGATTCTTACATACAGCTGGCAAAGAAGGTCTTTATTGAAGCCAGTCCTATTGGAGTTTGGGCTGTTGCTTGGCTGTAATTGAACATGATTGTGACAGTCTGGCAGACCATTGGGAAACAGTTCTCCGATACATAAAGTATATGTAGTACATGTGGGCTGGCACTAGGCAAATTCATAGGGGGGCGGGTGGGCAGTGTGTGGCATGCGTTTTTTTGCAAAGTAAGAGAGTACATACCACTGTTAGTTCTAAATTGTTAAATGTTAGTTCTATGAACATTCATAAAATAATCGTAGAAACTACTAGCTTGCTCCCACAGAAGACATGGTAAGTTTACATAATTTCCTTTTGAACCCTTTAACTTTCATCTGTGAACACAGTGGGCAACAGTCTATAAGATTTTTGTTGTTTCTATGGGGCAATCAGTGGTACAAACGATCCAAACAATCACATTGTCTGAAGAATATCTCGTGTATGGCCAGTTTTAGGGACGTGTGAAAACAGCTTAAGGCTGAGGCCCCATTTTGCGGAAACGCAGCATTTTTTGTTGCAGATTTTGCTGCAGTTTTTTTGAGCCAAAATCAGGAGTGGATTTAACCAAAGGGAAACGTGTAAGTGCTTCCTTTATATTTCCTATGCCTTTTCAAGCCACTCCTGGCTCAAAAAAACGCTGGAAAATCTGCAACAAAAAAAACTGCATTTCTGCAATGTGGGGCCTTAGCCTGAAGGCTCCCACTCGCACACCACCTCCCTGCCATGCCCTCTTTCTGTAGGTGTACCCCAAGGCCAGGGCCGGATTTAGACAAAGTGGGGCCCTGGGCAAAAATTAAAAGCGGGGCCCCAAATGCTGATATGCAAACACCATCGTCTTCCAGTGACAACCCCTATAATAACGCCTCCTTTCTGCCAACAAAAAAGTAATAACAAGCCCTATTTTACCACATACAATTCAAATGAGCACCTTTGTACCACCTAATAGATTTTTGCACCCAGTCATCAGTTATTATAGCACCTCCTTATAAATAATAGTCCCTGCTTATAAATAATCTTACACCTTTATTAATAATAGCTCCCTTATAAATGATAAATAGTGCCCTGTATCAGTAATATCCCCCCTTATCAGTAACAGTCACCCCGTAAAAATAATACTGCTCGCTTATTAATAATAGCCCCCTCATAAATAATAGTTACCCTTATAAATAATAGTCCCCATTATCACTAATACCCCCTTTATAAATAAGCCCACTTAACAATTATACCCCCCTTATAAATAGTTCCCCTCTTATAAATAATAACCCCCTCATACTTAAGTTTCCCATTTATATATAGTAACCCACCCTTCTATATAATAGTTCTCTGTTATACAGTGTCGGACTGAAGGGCCTTAGGCCCACCAAAGGAACTTGTTCTGGGGCCCCACCCAACAGCTTCCAGCTAATAGCCTACACCACGACTCCTTCACTGAGGTCTTACATATGTGTTGACTATCTGGTGTTACTGAGTATGTTCCCCGTATAGTCAGCCCCTATAGTACTGTGCATGCCCCAATAGCTCCATGGCCAGTTCATGCACAGTACTGTATGGGGAATGACATGGCCATGGAGCACTACACATATGTGCAAGATTATAGTGAGGGAGCTGTGATGCAGACATAGCACACAGGGCTGCCAGCAGGAATTGTGAGCCCCCCCCCAACCCACAGTATAATGCTCTACATGGTATATAATGCTCCACAGTATAAAATGCTCTCCTGAGCCCTCCAGTTTCCCCACATGGTATATAATGCTCCACTGTGACCCCACACAGTATAAAATGCTCCCCTGAGCCCCCCATTGTGGTCCCACATTGTTTGTAAGGCTCCACACAGTATAATACGCCACAGTGGCCCACACAGTATACTACCCCTTAGTGGCCCCAGAGAGTACAATATGCTCCCCAGCAGCCCCACACAATATAATATGCTCCATACAGTATAATATACTCCCCAGAGGGGTTCCCCCTGTATAATGCTCCACAGTGGTCCCCCACAATATAATATGTTCCCCACAGTCCCCCCCAGTATAATGCTCTACAATGGCCCCACAGAGTATAATATGCTCCTGAAAAGCCCCACACAATATAATACACTCCACAGTGGCCCCACACAGTATAACAGGCTCCCCACACTGTCCATTCCCCCAGTATAAAGCTCCACAGTGGCCCATAGTATAATATGCTCCCCAGAGGGCCCCCGCTAGTATAATGCTCCACAGTGCCCCCTCCAGTGTTTTGCTCTACAGTGGCCCCACGCAATATATTATGCTCCCCAGAGCGTCCCCCCAGTATAATGTTCCACAGTAGGCCCCACGCAGTATAATATGCTCCCCAGAGGGCCCCCTAGTATAATGCTCATTAGTCCCCCCCAAATAATGCCCCACAGTGGCGCCACGCAATATAATATGCTCTGCTGATGCCCCCCCCAGAATAATGCTCCACAGTGACCCCACTCAGTATAACATGCTCCAGAATGGCCTCCACACAGTATAATATACTGCCCAGAGAGGTTTCCCCAGTATAATACAGTGGCCCAAAACAGTATAATATGCTCTCCAGAGCCCCCCCCCAGTATAATGCTCCACAGTGGCCCAAAACAGTATAACATGCTCTCCAGAGCCCCCCCCCAGTATAATGCTCCACGGTGGCCCCGCACAGTATAATATACTGGGGGGCCCCTCTGGAGAGCATATTATACTGTGTGGGGCCACAGTGGAGCATTATACTGGGGGGGCTTTGGAGAGCATATTATACTGTGTGGGGCCACTGTGGAGCATTATACTGTGGAGGGGGCCCTCTGGAGAACATGTTATATTCTGCGGGGCCTCTATGGAGTATTATAAAGTGGGGGGGCTCTGGAGATTCATGTTATATTCTGTGGGGCCACTTTGGAGCATTATACTGGGGGGCCCCTCTGGAGAGCATAATGCTCCAAAGTGGCCCCACAGAATATAACATTATCTCCAGAGGCCCCCCCCCCACATTATAATTTTCCACAGAGGCCCCACAGAATATAACATGCTATCCAGAGGGGCTCCTCCAGTATAATGCTCCACAGTGGCCCCACACAGTATAATATGCTATCCAGAGGGGGCCCCCCAGTATAATATGCTATCCAGAGGGGGCCCCCAGTATAATGCTCCACAGGGGCCCTACAGTGCTATTATTATATTATATTCTGGGGTCTCTTCAGACCCCAGAGTATAATAATCGAAAGCCCGGGGCAAGTAAGGTAAAATAACAAACAGTTATACTCACCTTGTCTTACCTCTCCTGGACCTCCTCGCGCTGCTCCGTTATCCCCGCCAGCGACCGCTTCTTCTCTGCGGCTGACGTCACGCGTTGTGGACGTCACCGCTGAGGCCTGTGATTGGGCCTCAGCGATTACGTGAGGCACACCCCACGTGACCGCTGAGGCCAGGCCTCAGCACCTCAGCAGTGATGTCCGGAACGCCAGAAGATGACGTCGGACGCCAAGGACAGGAGAGTAAAAATGTTTGTTATTTTTACTCACATCGGAAAGGGGCCCTGCGGTCCCTTTCTGTTATTGCTTTGGCCGGGCCTGACTCCGGGATCCGGAGTCATCAAGTTCCGGATCCCGGGGGCCCCTTTGGGGACGGGGCCCTGGGAAATTGCCCAGTTTGCCCCCCCCCTAACGCTGGCCCTGCCCAAGGCTCCGTCCTAGGACCCCTCTTGTTCTCCATCTACACCCTAGGCCTTGGCCAACTCATAGAATCCCATGGTTTCCATTACCATTGCTATGTTGACGACACCCAAATATATCTCTCTGGACCAGGCATTAGCTCTCTCTTGTCCAGAGTCCCAGAATGTCTAGCAGCCGTAGCCTCCTTTCTCTCCTCCCGCTTTCTCAAACTCAACATGGAGAAAAAGGAGTTCATAATCTTCACCCCTCCACACACGACCCCCCTACCTGACCCATCTATCAAAATTAATGGAACCACTCTCACCCCAGTCCCACAGGCCCGCTGCCTTGGGATAACCTTAGACTCTGACCTATCCTTCAAGCCGCATATTCAAACCCTCAATACCTCCTGCCGCCTCCAACTCAAGAACATGCACCGAATCCGCTTCTTCCTCACCCCTGAAACTACAAAGATGCTAGTTCACGCCCTCATAATCTCCCACTTAGACTACTGTAACACCCTTCTCCATGGCCTCCCAGCAAACACTCTTGCCACCCTCCAGTCCACCTTAAACTGTGCTGCTCGCTTAATACACCTCTCCCCTCGTTCTTCATCGGCCGCTCCCCTCTGCCAATCCCTCCACTGGCTACCCATCGCCCAGCAAATAGAGTTCAAACTACTAACGCTGACATAAAAAGCCATCCACAACCTGTCCCCTCCATATATCTCCGACCTAATCCCCCAATACCTGCCCACACGTAACCTCCGATCCTCCAAAGATCTTCTACTCCACTCTGCTCCTATCCGCTCTTCACACAAACGTCTCCAAGACTTCTCCCGTGTATCCCCCATACTCTGGAACACACTACCAAGACACATCAGATTGTCCCCCACCCTCACAAGCTTCAAGAAGGCCCTGAAGACCCACCTATTCAGGAAGGCCTACAACCCCCAATAACACTACTGTCACCACACCACCACCTGAACAGCCTCTACCCCCACCTTCTGTCTCCATCCCTCTTCCCTCATAGATTGTAAGTCCTTGCGGGCAGGGCCCTCTATCCCACTGTGCCAGTTGGTCACTGTTAGTATTATATTTGTTTTATATATCTTGTGTACCGTATGTAAACCCTCAAATGTAAAGCACCATGGAATTAATGGTTCTATATAAATAAACAACAATAATAATAAAGGGGATGTACAGGATGTAGATTTTATAGCCTATTTTTATGATAGGCCATAAATATATGATCATGGGGACCCAATAGGCAGCCCCGACGCCCATACTATGCACAACACGGGACCAGAAGTAGTCTGCTCCATGTCGTGAATAGTGGTTGGATGCCTGTACTGCAGCTGTCCTCCCATTGATTTCAATGGAAGCTGGACTGCAGTGGCGGCGCTGGCCACTACACTGGGACCAGAGCTATCTGCTTCCCTTGTGTATAGTAACAGTGTTGGAAGTGGCCCCATACAGCTGTTTGGTGTGGGAGCTGCCTTTTGGCCCCCCCACCAATCAGAAATTTATGGCCTATCCTAAGGATTAGCCAGAAAAACCTAAATCCTGAACAATCCCTTTAAATTATATGAGTGAACTGTCTAGACTGAATATAATTGTACAAATGTTTTACATCAGGTATGGCCTTTTTCACTGAGAGCAAGTGGAGAACTATGAAATGGTAAAGAAATGAGAGACAAAGTATATTAGAAACTTGCAGAACTTTATACTTTCTTCAGCATAATAAGTCTTCCTACAAACAAATTTTCCAATGTCAGTAAAAAATTCACAGCCTCATATAGAAGTTTTCTAGGTGTCGCATTGTTGTGGCTCTTGGTACTCTCCAGTGACTATACAAATATTAGCCATGATTTTCATATCACACTTGACCTCACTCAGTCCTATGATCTATGTGATTCTGCCATGGTTACCCTTCCAGGCAGCAGAGACTGTGGAGATATGTCCATGCAACACTACCACTGAGTTTATTTTCGTACTCTGGAATAATCCTGTCTTTTTGGCTCCCTGTAGTCATTGTCTTCCTCTGAGTCCTCTTCAGTATCCTTCTCCTCTTCATCGTCGTCATGATCCACTGGCTGCTGTCTCTGGAGGGTGCTTGCAAGGCTCTGCAAGGCAGAGGACACATGGTGAATACAGAGATTACATTTCTCAAATTTGATGGCTGTAACCAGCTGTTTTGGAGCTATAACCTAATATGCCCTGAAACCTGCATTTAGCAGACCACTGGCTCAGTTCAGTATTTCACTCAACTATTGAGTGTTTGCTTATTGGTCTGCAGCACAAATAGGGCCATTATCAGGAAAGAGTATTCCTAGGAGCACTGGTTCCTAAAAAGGTCATTTTACATGGCCTGAAAATCAAGGATGCTTTGCCTATGTACTAATTCAGTTTTATCAGGTCTCCAGCCACATCCAAAGCTGCATTCAATGCTGTGCTTCAGCTATTGCAGCGCTTCCAATGAGAGTACCGTCCACCACCTGTCACACCTACATTCAGCCTGACCATCTCAATAGTAAGATTACAGAACTCCCTTCCGTATTGGGTGCAATGTAAGCTATAAGCCAGTCATGTAAGTGCACCAGGATCCAGGGCCCTTTAAAGCATCCATAGATAATCGCTGAAGAAGGTCAAAATAGACCGAATATTATATACAGTATATATCATTATACTGGATTTTGATTGTTTTTCTGGTGTATGTCAATACAACTTCACCGCTATATCCAAAATACAGAGAAGAGCTCTGATTTTCTATGAATAATATTGTGTATCCTATGGAGAAAGGATAACAACTTTTTGTGTCATAACCTCTATAAGAAAAGTATACCTCTTAATACATCTGGCACATTTTATGCCAGCTTACTTTGGATTTTGGAGTTTCAAATTAGTAAATCCACCCCCCAACCCTCAAAGTACCTTATTTTCCTCTTCTACACTCTGTAGCTTAAGAAGAAGAAGGGGTAGAGGAAGTGGAATAATACATGACTACAGGTTCAGAGTACACAGGGTTTTTGTATCCTCTTAGTACAGTGACACAAGGAGCTGTATACACAGGAAGATTTATTTTTTTGGTCAATGCTATTTGCAAAGTTGCACTGAAGCAGTGAAGAAAAAAAAACAATCAAAAATCATTAATTACATAGAAAAGATCACAAAAAAACCCTAAGTGGACACCGCCATATTTTGCAGTGCTGTACAATCATACAAACAAGTCACAAGTACGGCTAGGAATTACACTGATTCAGTAATTTCCATGCATCCACTGATCTCTGCCCCTCAGCATGTGAGCAGTAATTACAAGCAGCGGGCGAGCCGGTTCCAGACCAGTGAATCTAACGCCGTCCTGCGACTTTGTCTTGTCTCTTACGATTTCAAGCTGTGTGCTGCCTGACAAGGAATCAATTCTTGGTAGCACGTTTTTTAATTTCCTGAAACCCTTCTCACTTACTGGAGCGGTGATTCATGTGAGGCCGCTCATGCCGGGAGGATTATTGCTGTCCTTAGGGGAAAAGTCAAGGTGCAGGAAATGTCAACACTTTTTACTTTATGAACCCCTTCAATGCCTGCAGCTTGGAGTAAAACTAGATCTTCCAGAAATATCATCAGCAATCAGCACAGATTGTGAGTATTGAGGAAAGCTGCTGACAATCCCTGTGGAAGCTATAAATTTTGACCCAGCTTTCCCCAGCACCTGAGTAGCAATTTTTTTTATATCTGTATCACTTTATATCTAGCACTCAAATAGTAGCCCATGTAATAGAAGCCTTTTTGGTTGAAGCAGGACCCACAAATGTCCTCCTTCAAGCTAAGGCCCCATGTAGCCGGCCACAGTGAAAACGCGTTGCGGAAAAAAAAACGTGGTGGAAATGCATCAGAGTTTTTCCTGCAGCGCTTTTCACAGAAAATCTCCAGCGTTTTACATTTTTTATAATTTGCATATTTTTAACATGTCTATCGATCCTGTGATTTCCATAATTCCAAGACTTTTTCTTATTGGTGTTGCAAGGTGCAGTGGTGTAACTAAAGTCCTATGGGCCCCAGATGCAAATTTCAATGGTGCACCCTACCCCATCCCTATGACGTATTCTTGACAGTGGTAGTTATGGACACTATAGCAGTGTTCTAGAGACTTAAATGTGACAGTATCCACAACTGCCATTATTATGACTATGGCAAGTAAGCAGTGCAGTACCCCACATAAAAACAATGGCAGGAGCTTTGTGCTCTGGGAAACAGCTGATCAGCGGTGGTCCCAACAGTCAGACCCCCGCTGATCTCAAATTGATGGCCTGTATTAATGATAGGCCATCAATTTTTAAAAGGTGGACTACTCCTATAAAGGGGTGTTGTTCCAGTTCCTTGTTATTGATGACCTGTCATCAATAAGAGATCATCTGGGACCCTTATTAATCAGCTGTTTGAAGTAGATGTGGAACTCGCCTGTTTTATAGCGGTTGTGCAATGTAGCCTTGTCCCATTCACTTCTATGGGACAATGCTGTAATTAGATCACACGGTCATTATGGAAAAATGGCATGTGATATAAACAGTGAAGGGGCCACGGCACTCGCACGAGTGCCACAGCCCCTTCAAAACACTTATCAACGGGGATCCCAGGTGTTGTCCTTAGGATAGGTCATCAATAAGATATAAGTAGAAGTCCAAGTCACCAATAAGGAACTAGAATACTCCTTTATGTGTAGAAATTGAGAAGACAAGACAAATTCAGGGGGTGGAGGAGATAAGGTGCCTGAAGCGAGCAGAACTCACACCTCCAGCATGACAATGGTTAGGTAAGACTGATGATATCCTGGCCACTGTCTCCACTAGCATCACAATGCAGCCACGACAGCAGAGATGCCGTGGCTGTTTTCTAATGCTAATTCAGACAGCAGTCAGGATATCATCAGTCTTACCCCACTGCTTTCATGTTACAGCTGACTGCGGGGCCTCAATCATCATCAAAAGAATGTGGGCCTCCAGGTCTGGTCACACCAATTGTGACCACGACTGTTACACCTCTGTTGAGGTGTGTATACTGCTATCATATCCCAGCATGGCTTTACTATTGAAGTTAGTGACTGGCCGCAGTGGTCACATGAATGATGTACAACACATGACTGATGTAGAAAGTTTTGGTACCATCGAATCGGCAGTGCTGGAGAAGTGGAGGAGTGAGGAAGTTAATATAAGGTGTTTTCTTTTTTTTCAATCTATTTAACCTTCCCTGCTATTGAATACATTTCTATAAATTCCAGGTAATACAAAGACTACTGCACTCCTCCTCCATGGAATAATCGATAATTCCTAGGTCTAAATGACAAATTGTATTTTCAACCTTGGTTGGCATTTTCTAGTGAAAGAAGTGACAACGTAACGTGTAATGTTGTAGGAACTGTGATGGCACCCACATTTTTGCAGTACTTGAAAAGCTTGGTTAGACACTGGACACATTTCAAGACTTATGTGACAACCAACCCGACCACTATTGCAGTTACCACAGCAGCTGTCACCCAGCTTTCCCAGAAACAGATAACTATGATACAGTCTTTTAGGGTTGGACTGGCCAACTAGAGTATCAGAGAATCCTCTGGTGGGCCCATATTCTGTCATAAAAATCGGCCCCAAAAAGCCAGCAGTGGGCAATCCCACTGGGATTTAGCAGTCACTTGCCACTAAGATATACACACGTTGGCAAAATTGTTGGTAACCCTCGTTTACTGAAAGAAAAACCCACAAAGGTCACAATAATAACTTTAATCTGACAATCTGACTGGAATTTGCCAAACTACAGTCATGGCCAAAAGTTTTGAGAATGACACAAATATTATATTTTCACATGATCTGCTGCCCTCTGGTTTTTATGTGTGTTTGTCAGATGTTTTTATCACATACAGAAATATAATTGCATTCATATTATGAGTAACAGAAGCTTATATTGACAGTTAGAATGAGTTAATGCAGCAAGTCAATATTTGCAGTGTTGACCCTTCTTCTTCAGGACCTCTGCAATTCTCCCTGGCATGCTCTCAATCAACTTCTGGACCAAATCCTGACTGATAGCAGTCCATTCTTGCAGAATCAATGCTTTAATTTTGTCTGAATTTGTTGGTTTTTGTTTGTCCACCCGTCTCTTGATGATTGACCACAAGTTCTCAATGGGATTAAGATCTGGGGAGTTTCCAGGCCATGGACCCAAAATCTCTATGTTTTGTTCCCTGAGCCATTTAGTTATCACCTTTGCTTTATGGCAAGGTGCTCCATCATGCTGGAAAAGGCATTGTTGAGCGCCAAACTGCTCTTGGACGGTTGGAGAAGTTGCTCTTGGAGGACATTCTGGTACCATTCTTTATTCATGGCTGTGTTTTTAGGCAAGACTGTGAGAGAGCCAATTCCCTTGGCTGAGAAGCAACCCCACACATGAATGGTTTCAGGATGCTTTACAGTTGGCATGAGACAAGACTGGTGGTAGCGCTCACCTATTCTTCTCCGAATAAGCTGTTTTATAGATGTTCCAAACAATCGAAAAGGGGATTCATCAGAGAAAATGACTTTACCCCAGTCCTCAGCAGTCCACTCCCTGTACCTTTTGCAGAATATCAGTCTGTCCCTGATGTTTTTTCTGGAGAGAAGTGGCTTCTTTGCTGCCCTCCTTGAGACCAGGCCTTGCTCCAAGAGTCTCCGCCTCACAGTGCGTGCAGATGCACTCACACCTGCCTGCTGCCATTCCTCAGCAAGCTCTGCACTGCTGGTAGCCCGATCCCGCAGCTGAAACACTTTTAAGAGACGGTCCTGCCGTTTGCTGGTCTTTCTTGGGCGCCCTGGAGCCTTTTTGGCACCAATGGAACCTCTCTCCTTGAAGTTCTTGATGATGCGATAGATTGTTGACTGAGGTGCAATCTTTCTAGCTGCAATACTCTTCCCAGTTAGGCCATTTTTGTGCAGTGCAATGATGACTGCACGTGTTTCTTTAGAGATAACCATGGTTAACAGAAGAGAAACAATGATGGCAAGCACCAGCCTCCTTTTAAAGTGTCCAGTGGTGTCATTCTTACTTAATCATGACAGATTGATCTCCAGCCCTGTCCTCATCAACACCCACACCTGTGTTAATGGAGCAATCACTGAAACGATGTTAGGTGGTCCTTTTAAGGCAGGGCTGCAATGATGTTGAAATGTGTTTTGAGGGATAAAGTTCATTTTCTAGGCAAATATTGACTTTGCAAGTAGTTGCTGTTAAGCTGATCACTCTTTATAACATTCTGGAGTATATGCAAATTGCCATTAGAAAAACTGAAGCAGTAGACTTTGTAAAAATTAAATATTTGTATCATTCTCAAAACTTTTGGCCATGACTGTACATGTTGACAAGCCACAAAGCTTCTGGGAGAATGTCCTATGGACAGATGAGACAAAAATCGAAATTTTTGGCAAGGCACATCAGCTCTATGTTCACAGATGGAAAAATGAAGCATATCTTGAAAAGAACACTGTCCCTACTGTGAAACATGGAGGAGGCTCTGTTATGTTCTGGGGCTGCTTTGCTGCATCTGGCACAGGGTGTCTTGAATCTGTGCAGGGTACAATTAAATCTCAAGATTATCAAGGGATTATAGAGAGAAATGTGCTGTCCATAGTCAGAAAGTTTGGTCTCAGTCGCAGGTCATGGGTCTTGCAACAGGATAATGACCCAAAACACACAGCTAAAAACACCCAAGAATGGCTAAGAGGAAAACATTGGACTATTCTGAAGTGGCCTTCTATGAGCCCTGACCTAAATCCTATTGAGCATCTTTGGAAGGAGCTGAAACATGCCGTCTGGAAAAGGCACCCTTCAAACCCGAGACAACTGGAGCAGTTTGCTCATGAGGAGTGGCCAAAATACCTGTTGAGAGGTGCAGAAGTCTCATTGACAGTTACAGGAATCGTTTGATTGCAGTGATTGCCTCAAAAGGTTGTGCAACAAAATATTAAGTTAAGGGTACCATCATTTCTGTCCAGGCCTGTTTCATGAGTTTTTTTTTTTTTTTTTAAATTGTGTTGAAGCATGGTTGAAAAGCAATGTCTGACTTTCATTTGTTCATTTTCATAGAATTTTTATATATTATTACTTTTGTCAGATTCAAGTTATTTCTGTGACTATTGTGGGTTTTTCTTTCATTAAATGATGGGTACCAACAATTTTGTCCACATGTGAATGTCTTCTTACCCAGTTAATAGCCTATTAGACCTCATGCATATGTCGTGTTTGTGCAATTAAAAGCACATGGCAAGATCTAAACATAGAGATGGAGGGTGGGCCGCCAGAATAATTTCCTCTGGTGGACCAAGGAAACCCAGTCAGATGCTGCAGCCTTTGCTATTCCATCATCTTACCATACTACTCATGTGCCAGGTGGTGTTGGAGGAGACATTGGTTGCAGGGAGGGGTCGTGCGTCCTGTGTACCAGTGTTTATGTGAATCTTTGCCCGAAAATCCTGAAAAAAAAAAGAAGAAGAAATATCTATTATTACTGCAAAAAAAATCCTTCCTAATATATCAATCCTATTAGTTTCGCACAATGATCATCCATTACCTCCATATCTTTCTCAAGGTCACATTCCTGCAGTCTATGGAAGGCATTGGTATAAACCTCCAGAGCTCTGGCATGAAAAATCATTTCAATTGTTAGGAAATCCGAGAAGATTTTCTGTATAAGGAGGCAAAACAAAATGAGTAAATTATTTCATAAATTAGTGTCAGTCATAACTGCTGTTCTAGGATTTTATTCATTAACCAGGGGGGATCTCAGTAGGAACTCAGGAAACAGACGGTGGTTAAGCTCCACCCTGTTCTCAGTCGTTACCTGAATATCCTTGATTTTCTGCTGTTGGAAGTTATCAATGACCTCCTCAAGCTGCTGGGTAGTGTGTGCAGCGTCTACGGAAGCTTTCTGAACACTAGACTCAGCCTATAAAGAGGAAACAATGGTGTGCAGTTTTGCATAGATGGAAATCAGGGCTGTTTTAACACATTGGTGGGCCCAGTGCAAAGGTTTCATTCCCTCCCTCCCTCTTTCCCATCACCACCACTTAGAAATACCTAACACAAATTATAATGTCCCCTCAGTGACCCACACATAGTATAATGTCCCTTAGTGGCCCTAACACAGTCAAATGCCCCTGCATGCATCACACTTTAACCTGCTCTCCAGTGGCCCCTCAGACATTAACCTGTCCCACCTCATCGTGTCCCCTCAGACATTGTAAAATGTAATGTAAAATGACCGACTCCAGGTAGCACCCACAGTGTCATTTCCCCAGCCAGGTTTCCCCCACAGTTTCATGTCCCCCCACCAGTTTTCTAGCTTTCTGCTTGCTGTTATTCATTCTGCATACTCTCACTGGATAAAAATCAGTCCATGGTCATGTGATATACAGTCCATGGTCATGTGATGAGCACACAGGTGCACAGCTCGTTACAGTCACAGCACAGTAATCAGACATCTGCCTGGTAACGAGCTGTGCACCTGTGTGCTCATCACATGACCATGGACTGTATATCACATGACCATGGACTGATTTTTATCCAGTGAGAATATGCAGAATGAATGATGACAAGCAGAAAGCTAGAAAACTGTGAGGAATTACAGAAAGTGTATTGGAATATTGTATAACTTTTCATTACACAAACAATAACATTTGTTTCTCAATATTGATCTGAGACTGGACAACCCCTTTAATACTCACCTTTCTCTGTTTCCCTGTTCTATTCTCTATCTCGTCCCGGAGTCTTCAGAGAGCAACAGGAGCGATGTAAGTGACGTTACATCGTGCCTCCTGCTCCCAGGACACTGAGAGCAAAGAAAGACAGTGGATGGTGAAACAGGGAGTCCAACCCTGCTTCACCATTGTCTTAAACTGGGGGCAGTATCAGACCCACTGCCCAGAACAGCAAGACAACAAATGCAGGACTGTCCTGCTTTCCCAAGGGGGCCCCTGCAAACTTGGCGCCCAGTACAAGTGCACTTTTGGCCTTATGGTTAAAGTGGCCCTGGTGGAAATAGTAACCCTAAAGCAAAGATAAAAAAATGAGGCGGTTTTCAGCTGTTGCTTGACACCACCATAGTCCTCATCACTCACATGTACCCCCAATACATTTATATGACTTGTACAGTTTCTATTGCCTTGACTGTTCTCTCTCTCTATGTATACAACTTTATACCAGAAGATACCCAACATGTTTATATCAGCATTGTCTGAATCATTATACAGAAATAAAAAAGTATCATTTATACCAGCAGTACATATATAATTAAATACCTGAAGAAGCCAAGGTTATGCCATACTGATCCATGTCACTATATACCAGATAATGCATGACTTATCTGCATGACTAGCTGTACATATATAATTATAAACCAGAACATGTTCAGGTTATATCATCATGGACCATATCTTTAAAGAGGACCTTTCACGTCCTCATGTATATGCTGTTTTACATACCGCTAGAAAGCCGACAGCACGCTGAATTCAGTAAGGCCGGCGATGACGCTGAGCTGTGAGGAACACGCCCCAGTACAAGTCTATGAACGAGAACTGTCGGGGAGGGCGTTCCTCACAGCGTAGCTAGACTGTCAGGAACGCCTTTCTGACAGTAAACCGTGAAACTAAGACCACCGATATCTCCATCCCCGGGGCACATACCGGGAAAGCTGGCAGTGCGCTGAATTCAGCGCGCTGTCGGCTTTCTAGCAGTATGTAAAACCGCATGTGCCTGAGGACATGAAAGTTTCTCTTTAAATACAGGAAATTATATAAAACTTAATACCGTGTGTGTGTGTGTGTGTGTGTGTGTGTGTGTATATGTATATATATTATCTATCTATCTATCTATCAATCAATCAGAAGATACCCAGATTATATCAGTATGATCAATACCACTACTGTATATACAAGATGTATAACGTATATAAGTTGAACATATACAGCTATATACCAAAAGATGCCAAGGTTATGCTAGCACCATCTATATGACTACAGTCATATGAAAAAGTTTGGGCACCGCTATTAATCTTAATCATTTTTAGTTCTAAATATTTGGGTGTTTGCAACAGCCATTTCAATTTGATATATCTAATAACTGATCAACACAGTAATATTTCAGGATTGAAATGAGGTTTATTGTACTAACAGAAAATGTGCAATATGCATTAAACCAAAATTTGACCGGTGCAAAAATTTGGGTACCCTTATCATTTTATTCATTTGAATACTCCTAACTACTTTTTACTGACTTACTGAAGCACGAAATTGGTTTTGTAACCTCACTGAGCTTTGAACTTCCTAGCCAGGTGTATCCAATCATGAGAAAAGGTATTTAAGGTGGCCAATTGCAAGTTGTTCTCCTATTTGAATCTCCTCTGAAGAGTGGCATCATGGGCTCCTCAAAACAACTCTCAAATGATCTGAAAACAAAGATTGTTCAACATAGTTGTTCAGGGGAAGGATACAAAAAGTTGTCTCAGAGATTTAACCTGTCAGTTTCCACTGTGAGGAACATAGTAAGGAAATGGAAGACCACAGGGACAGTTCTTGTTAAGCCCAGAAGTGGCAGGCCAAGAAAAATATCAGAAAGGTAGAGAAGAAGAATGGTGAGAACAGTCAAGGACAATCCACAGACCACCTCCAAAGAGATGCAGCATCATCTTGCTGCAGATGGTGTCACTGTGCATCGGTCAACAATACAGCACACTTTGCACAAGGAGAAGCTGTATGGGAGAGTGATGCGAAAGAAGCCGTTTCTGAAAGCATGCCACAAACAGAGTCGCCTGAGGTATGCAAAAGCACATTTGGACAAGCCAGCTTCATTTTGGAAGAAGGTCCTGTGGACTGATGAAACAAAGATTGAGTTGTTTGGTCATACAAAAAGGCGTTATGCATGGCGTCCAAAAAACACAGCATTCCAAGAAAAACACTTGCTACCCACTGTAAAATTTGGTGGAGGTTCCATCATGCTTTGGGGCTGTGTGGCCAATGCCGGCACCGGGAATCTTGTTAAAGTTGAGGGTCGCATGGATTCAACTCAGTAGCAGCAGATTCTTGAGAATAATGTACAAGAATCAGTGATGAATTTGAAGTTACGCCGGGGATGGATATTTCAGCAAGACAATGATCCAAAACACAGCTCCAAATCTACTCAGGCATTCATGCAGAGGAACAATTACAATGTTCTGGAATGGCCATCCCAGTCCCCAGACCTGAATATCATTGAACATTTGTGGGATAATTTGAAGCGGGCTGTCCATGCTCGGCGACCATCAAACTTAACTGAACTGGAATTGTTTTGTAAAGAGGAATGGTCAAAAATACCTTCATCCAGGATCCAGGAACTGATTAAAAGCTACAGGAAGCGACTAGAGGCTGTTATTTTTGCAAAAGGAGGATCTACTAAATATTAATGTCACTTTTCTGTTGAGGTGCCCATACTTTTGCACCGGTCAAATTTTGGTTTAATGCATATTGCACATTTTCTGTTAGTACAATAAACCTCATTTCAATCCTGAAATATTACTGTGTCCATCAGTTATTAGATATATCAAATTGAAATGGCTGTTGCAAACATCCAAATATTTAGAACTAAAAATGATTAAGATTAATAGGGGTGCCCAAACTTTTTCATATGACTGTATATATAACAAGATGTATAAATTATATCAGCTATACATTTATAATTATAATACCAGAAGATGCCCATGGCATAGTACCATGGTCCAAATCTCCATATACAAGATGTACAACTATATACCAGAAGATGCCTAGGTTATACCAGCATGGTACATATCTCTATATTGTACACAAGGTGTATAACTTAAACCAGCATTGCCTGTACACAGTCATTATATACTGAAGTCCAAATCACCATGTACAGGAATATGTATATACTTTTTTTTTTCAATTCAAAGTTTATTGTTTTTCAAAAAGGCATAAAATACATTGACAACAGATAGCTGCAACGTCAGCAACAACATTTTATACTGTAGATAACGGAGAGATCCCCAAGTAGAAGCCAGAGGACAAGAAGAGGAGGGGAGGAGGAAGGGAAAGGAGCCGAGGGGCAACAAAAACAAAACAACACAGAGTAAGAGAGAAGAAAGACGGAAAAAATGGAGAAAAGGGGAAAAAAAAGGGGGGGGGGGCATACTGAAACAGTATCCGGGTCCAGGGGAGGACCCCAGGGGTGCACACAATCAAAAATTATTCATCAGAAAGAGGAATAAGACTCCACAAGGAGCAATGCCAGATGGTCAAGGAGCGTTCTAAATAGGTAACACATCAGTTAGCTATAAAAGCCAGAGCATCCCACTATAGGTCTACAAGGGAGGCACAGGACTGAGAAGCATCTGATATTCAATGGTACATTGGAATTCCATCCAGTAGAACCAGGTTTTGTTAAAGGTTTCAACAGTATCATGCAGGAAAGAGGTAAAGTTCTCCATACACATAACCTCATTGACCTTCAAAATCCAGAGGGGAGGGGGGTTCAGTTCACTTCCAAAACTGCGGGATACATGCCCGAGCCGCAGGGACTAAAAATCGAAGCAAGGAGCACTTATAGATATGCACCGGGTACTCGCAATGATGGAGGAGGAACAGAGCAGGGCCCAAATGGTGAGAAGTCTCAGTAAATTGAGAAATAATCCTCTTAACCCCGCCCCAAAAGGGGGATAAAGCGCTACAAAACCTCAAGCATATTGATGGGACCTGCGGTAGAAGAGCATGCAATCTCGAAGGGACACGATACCACCGGGACATGAGTTTAAAACTGGCCTCCTGATAACACGAACTGATCGATGTTTCATGTGTGAGACAGAATATGCGCTCTTTTTGGGCATGAGTGAGAGACAAGTTAAAGTCAGTCTCCCACTTCAACATGAAGTGAGGGACATCATCAGGCGGGGGTTCTATCAGGAGTTTGTAGATGGTAGCTAAGGAGTGCGGTAGGGGCCCTGCATCCACACACAACTGTTCTAGAAACGTATACTTGGTCCTGAATTCCACTGAATTGTACAAAGTGGCAGATCTGTAATCCACACCATGCGTCCAGGGGAGGAAGATCGTCGGAGAGGGAAATCCCTGGGCCTACTCGCCAACCTGAATCGCTCCGCAGATGACCCACCCTAAAGAAACCATGGCGACGCCAGTTGCGGAACACCCTTTCAGAGACACCAGAATGAAACTTAGGGTTGCCCAAGAGGGGGTAGCATATAGAGTCAAGCGGAAGTGAATGAGTGAGTGTGAACCAAGAGCTGGGCAGAAATTCTAAGGGTCAGGCCAATTGTGGGGTGGGAACGGAGAGATGACACTAGAGCAGATTCAAGCCACGGGATCATCTGTAGTGGCAGTGGGGAGAATGCTTGAGGAATATATATATACTTATATGCAAATGTAGCAGCAGGGAGAGATAGGATTTGAGTTCCGTATTTCATATGGGACTGTAGACTTCACATGCAATTATGGGTAATTGATTCTGCAATATTATATATTAGTGATGTGGTGATGACTGTCATGATATAAATCTCTGATGCTCAAGTCTCAATTAGCAAGATGGATTAGGGCTAGAGATAAAATCAGTGTCGGACTGGGCTACCTAGGGTCACCAGTAAAGTTCAATCTAGAGGCCGGCTATACAACTACATGCAAATATTATCCAACATTTTAGGTGAATTGCTAAAATAACAGTCATAAAAGAAAAAGGAAAAAGAGGGCATTGCTACATTTTATAAGACGGAGGCCTGGCTGCATATACAAGAATGACTAAATATCTCCTCTTGTGGTGCTCACCTTCTGATAAATATACATCAAACCATACAAAAAAAATTGAAGGCTACTCACCCAGATTCCATAAAAACATCTGACTTTTATTGTCATGTTCTTAAAATACAGTAAGGGAGGGAGGTACAACTAGTGTCTTGTCTAAATCCCTAAAATGTCGCCAACATCAATTTATTTTTCAGTAGAAGCTTGCTGCCTAGCCCTTACCTCTGATTGTTTGGGGCTCGGTCAGTATCTTGTTATTTGGCTCTAGCTTTGGACTATATGGGATATGTGCCCACATGGCAGCAGACGTCAGGCAGCAGCAAGACGCTGCAAGATGATTAGTGACTGGGGCCTCTGCAGTGTGGCGCAGAGAGGAAATATAGTAGTTAGCCTAACTCTGCATCTAGATGTCAACTCAGCTGCCCTGTGTGTATATATAAAAATAATCTAGCCAGTATACCATACTGACACATAGCCTGGTTGAGATGCTGTATCATAAATATCTCTATGAAGTACAGAGAGTGCAATATGCAATCCCATGGTGAACTGGGGGCCCACTGGAGAATTCACCTCTGGGCCTGTCTGAGCCTGGATAAAATGCAGATTCCACTTACGTCCAAGAGCAGCACAATATGGGGTATCTCTACCCCTGTGTGCTGGTAGGACAGGCGAATTTTTAATTTACATAATTAGTTAAATGATACTCCCCTATAAGAGGCCAAGGAGACCTCCCCTCATTGTGTTTTTTTTTCTGTCCTGTGTGTTGGACAGGTGGAGGGAGGCTCTTTGTCCTCCCATTTTTTCCTAAGGATTTGGGGGTTAACTACATTTTTGTAAGTTTTTTCTCCTCTTTCAGCTGTTCATCTTTTCCTTGGGAGTTTTTTACTCCTTGTTTCTCCCTGCTGCGCCCTCTGTCTATGGCCATTCTGGGCTGGGTGTGCCTGCCCTTGTCTGATCTCAGGTGAGATGTTTTCGGCTGGGCAAACCGTGTAATCAGTATGTGTCTGTTTCTGAACTTGGAGGCTGTATTGCAGGGTTAATATAAACCTCTCTGCATCTCCTGCCTGGCTGAGCTCTTCAGCAGAGCTTATACTTCAGGTGTTTGTGCTCAGTTTAAACTGATGTCAGTGTCTCAGACACAAGTTCCCTACACTGCCTTTCTGTTGCAGTTATGGTTCTATTCCAGTCTGCCACAAAGACACATCGCACTTCCTATAGCAGTGGAATTAAAGCGAAGAGGGAGAGAAAGGTTTTTTTTTAATCCGGGGGAAGTGATTTTGTCACTTTAGGTTCCGGAACCTTTTTTGCAGGTCCTGTTTCCTGGATCCCTTTTTTTCTGTTACACTTCTGTAGCCTTTTCCCAGTAGCGCTGGATTGCGCTGACTGACTAGTTTAGGCCATTCTCTGTACCGCTGTAGCGGTATTAGAGACACTGTTGTTAAGTTTTATGGGTAAGTATGGTCTACTCCCTACTTATTTAAACCTTCTTCCTAAGTTTGTCTCTCTGATAGGCTGTACATTTTTGTTTGATACTGTTCTGACTGCTTTCGGTGGCAGCGGCGACTTAATGAGGGAAAGATCCTCTAAGAAGAAACACTTCGCTTATATAGACTGCGACATTCCCTCTGCCTTATGGTACGATTACACTCGCTTTCGCCAATGCCGTGGGACCCCATCTGAGGATTCGTCCTTTCGTGACGTAATTGTGCAGGATAAGAAATCCGGAACTTGATTTCTCAAGATGCTTCGTACTGAGAGACATCCTCAGTCAGTTCCATCAGAAGAGGAATTTCACATACTCAATGTGATGCACTTGTGTGATGAAGACACTTCGCTAATTCCCAGCAGGCCTCTTGGTAAGGATGCCTAGGCTGCTGAAGTCCATCTGGTCAGGCGACTGTGATGTTGACACTGCGCTAAATCCCAGCAGGTCTCTTGGTAAGGATGCCTAGGCTGCTGAAGTCCATCTGGTCAGGCGACCGTGATGGTGAACTTGGGGAAGCCTCTAGTTCCACCTATAGGGGGCCAAGGGCTATATTGGACAGTGCCCTATATCTGTCAATGTCCGTGAGGGCGCTGCGGAATATGCTGGCGCTATACAGGTTATCATATCTTCTCAAGATGCATCGGATGTTCATCAGAACAATTATGAGAGTCCTGGCCTCATGTCAGCCCGAACCAATTCAGTTCCTTGGACTTTATGGCATATGCGTCCCCTCCAGTCGGTAGTACTAGGGGTCTGAAATCATAGACCTCTGAGTCTTGACAAGAGGATCAGACTTTCTCCCAGAATCCGTCTTTCTCTCAATTGGTGATACACCTGAAAGTCAGATGTCCACGGTCCAACCTCTTTGGACCCTGTTGACCGATGCATCCTTTTCAGGATGAGGAGCCCATCTGTACAAGAAAACCGTACAAGGAGTCTGGAGCAGGCTAGAAAAGATGACATCATTCATCTGAAGGAACTCATAGCCTTTCACCTGGCACTCCTCCACTCTTCTCCTCTTCTCAGAGGAAGAGCTGTCAAGATCCGGTCCGTCAACTTGGTGACCGTAATAAACAGGGAGGCATCAGATAATTTTCCCTCCTCAGGGAGGCAGGTCTGATTTTCACCTGGGCAGAGAAAGATCTGACCCATCTCTCCGCAGTTCACATCAAGGGCTCCTTGAACATAGTAGCGGATCAGTTGAGTCGGGGTCTAACCATATCAGGAGAATGGTCTCTCAATCAAGAGTGTTCCACCAGATTACTCTGAAGTGGGGTCTTCCAGAAGTAGACCTTATGGTGACCAGACTCAGTGCCAAGGTAGAGAGGTTCTGCTCACTACATCAGGAGGACTATCCCTTGCCAGTGGATGCCCTGTCCATCCCTTGGAGGTTCAGGCTGGCGTACATCTTCCCTCCACTTTCCATGATACCAAGGGTATTGATGAAAGTCAGACAGGACCAAGCCTATGTGATAACCAAAAAGAGCTTGGTGTTCCCAACTCATGCTCATGAGTCGAGGGATCTATTAGAGGCTTCCCCTAATCCAGAACCTGGTTTCCCAAGGAACTCAGAAGTGCCAGGATCTGAGGAGATTCAACCTGACAGCCTGAAGGTTGCTCAGTCCCTACTAGACTGTCAGAAGTCGTCCTGAAGACCTTTTTTCTGTGCAAGAGCAGAATCCACCAATAAAAGATACCTAAGGATAAGTATTGTCTTCACGGAGTGGTTCTCCAGACAGGAAGTGAATAGTTCGAATCCTTCTACGAGAATGATTCAGAATTTTCTTCAGGATCGCTTGGATAAGGGCAGAGGCGTAGCTAGCGGGGGGGGGAGGGGGCGGCTGCCCCGGGCCCACTGAATTTTTGGGGGCCCACCCCATTAATACATCCTTTATTTCTAACTAGATCGGTGTCTGCAGACACTGATCTAGTTAAAACGTAACCTGCAACTTAACAGTATGGTAAACCGCAAGACAATACAGGCTTGCGGTTTACAAGACGCCGAGACCACAGACGATGTCTGCTTCTCAGCACGGGCGGCGGGATGACGTCACAACAAAGCGCCGCCCGCGCTCAGACACAGACATCCTGTGCGTGGAAAGGGAGGAAGCGCCGGAGGCTCCATTCATCAGCATCGCAGGTGAGTATGACTTTTGTTTTGTTTTTTTTAGCTTAGTTGTGGGTATATTAATAGTATAAGGGGTGGTTAGGAGGGGGAAATATAACTATAAGGGAGGATTCATTAGGGGGCATTATGACGATGGGGGGTCATTTATATAAGGGTTATTAGGAGGTATTATTAATACAAGGGGGAGGTTATTTATATAAGGGGCCATTAGGGGGCATCATTTATATTAGGAGGCATTATGAACATAAGGGGGTGGTCATTAATATAAGGAGCCATTAGAGATGCAGTATTTATGTCAGGGTGAATCAGGGGCATAATATGAGGGTCAATTAATTTAGTTAAGGTGGCACTTGGGCTTTATTAAGACTAAGGCCCCACGTACCAGGCTGCAGAAAAAAAAGCGCTGCAGGAAAAACCGCAGCGGTAACATTGTGGTTTTTCTCGCAGCGCTTTTCACAGAAGGTCTGCAGAGGTTTCCCCTGTGGACTTTCTGATTTCAATACACCTATATGGAAACCGCCAGTGTTTCTGTAGGTATAATTGAAATGCTTCAATTTCCAAAACCGCAACGGTTTTGGAAATCGCAGTGCATCTGCTGCACGTATTTTTCCGCAATGTGTGGATGGGATTTGTTAGATGTAAAATTCTGGGTTTGTTTCTGTGGGTTTTCGCCACATGTGACCCCCATCCCCACTTTGCAGTAAAATATGCACAGCGGATACGCTGCGATTTCCAAAACAGACGCAGTTTTGAAAATCGCAGCATGTCAATTATACCTATGGAAATGCTGGCGGTTTTCCTGTAGATATAATTGAAGCAGAAAGTCCGCAGAGGAAACCTCTGCGAACTTTCTGTGCAAAGTGCTGCAGGAAAAACCGCGATGCGCCGCCGCTGCGGTTTTTCCCGCAGATCTTTTTTGCTGCAGGACACCACGTGGGGCCTTAGCCTTAAAGAGGACCTTTCACGTCCTCATGTATATGCTGTTTTACATACCGCTAGAAAGCCGACAGCACGCTGAATTCAGCGCACTGCCGGCTTTCCCGGTATGTGCCCCGGGGCTGGAGATATCGGGGGTCTTAGTTTCACGGTTTACTGTCAGAAGGGCATTCCTGACAGTCTAGCTACGCTGTGAGGAACGCCCTCCCTGACAGTTCTCGTTCATAGTCTTGTACTGGGAGGGGGGGGAGCGTTCCTCACAGCTCAGCGTCATCGCTGGGCTATAAGGAACGCCCCCTCTCTGTACTTGTCTATAGCGCTGTACTGTCAGAGAGGGCGTTCCTTCCTGCCCGGCGATGACGCTCAGCTGTCAGGAACGCCCCCTGAGCACAAGTCTATGAACGAGAACTGTCAGAGAGGGCGTTCCTCACAGCGTAGCTAGACTGTCAGGAACGCCTTTCTGACAGTAAATCGTGAAAGTAAGGCTGCCGATATCTCCAGCTCCGGGGCACATAATGGGAAAGCCGGCAGTGCGCTGAATTCAGCGTGCTGTTGGCTTTCTAGCGGTATGTAAAACAGCATATACATGAGGACATGAAAGGTCCTCTTTAAGGAGTTTTCCAGCTCATTTTTATTGATGGTCTATCCTCAGAATAAAACATCAATAAGAAATAAGTGATTCCCCACTGATCAGCTGTATGAAGGGGCTATGGCGCCTGTTTATATCACACGCTGTCTGTTTATAGTGACCGTGTGATGTAATTCCAGCCTTGTCACATAGACGTGTATAGGACGAGGCTGTAGTTACATTACATGGCCGCTATGAAAAGAATGACACTATGTAAACAGAGAAGGGGTCACAGCGCTTACACAGGTGCCATGGTTTATTCAAACAGTTGATCCTGGGGGTCCGGGGTATTGGAACCCCAATATTTTTTTCCCTTTTTTTTTCCTTTTTAATTAGGAAACATCTGGGGCATTATTAATAAGGGGCACTATTTAAAGGGGTGCACAGGGAAGTTATTAACTTAAAGATACACTTGGGGGTATTATTCATTATAGGGGGTTATATTGTATATTTTATAATTTGGGTAGCAGCAGGATGGGGGCTTTGTGCAGGTGAGGACAATGTGGGTCAGGTCCCTGGAAAAGTGAGGAGCCAAAGATGTCTGTGTTGCAAACTTTACAGAGACTGGAAGAAGTGGTCATGGCCGTCCAGATGAAAGAGATGGGAAATGTGAAGGATTGGTCAGAGACGTCACCGGTAAGTCACTAAATGCTACTGGCCTGTATTCACATAATCGTCTGCAGAGCCCTGTGTAGAGCTGCTATATACCACTATACACTCACCGTATACTGATAGTATCGGTATACAAACATGTCCAAGTTGGGGGCCCACTTGGACATGTTCGCCCCCCCTGTGCTGAACCCCTAGCTACGCCTCTGGATAAGGGCCTTTCCCCTGCCACACTGAAGGTACAGGTTTTAGCCCTATCCACCTGCTTAAGCAAAAGACTGTCTCCCTTAATTCCCAGAATTTCTTAAGGGTGCTATGAGACTTAGGTAAGTAGTTACAGATCCTGTTCCACTCTGGGATCTATCCACAGTTCTTTCTGGCCTTTGCGGCCCGACATTGGAATCATTTGAGAAGGTGGATCTTAAGTTTTTGGCTTGCAAACCACCTTTTTTCTAGCTATCACCTCAGCTAAAAGAATACCAGAGTTGCAGGCTTCTTTTCTGAAGAGCCACATATATATATTTTTTTTTTCTCTCATTAGGGTCCAGCTCAGATTTCTTCCTAGATTTATCCCTAAGGTGCCCTCTCGGGATAATATTAACCAGGTGGTATCCTTACCAGTTTTCTTTCCCAGCTCCTTCCTCTAAGGAAGGGGGAAAACTCCATACTCTGGATATAGTATGGTGTCTCCAAAATTTATCTTCTGCGTATAGTCCTTCAGAAGATTGGGAAACCTTCTTAATTTAAATTTATTTTGCTCGGGTTATCACCCGAGTTTATCAAAGGGCTGTGTCGGCCTCCTGGACTGAGAGTCGATCTTGCTTCTTGAGCAGTTTGTGCAGCCGTTTTTGGTCACCACCAACTAACCTTTGTTAAACACTATCAGTTAGATGTCCGTAGTTCAGAGGCTACTGCCTTTGGACATTCATACGGTACTGTAGTGAGTGTGAACTCTCCCTAGGGGATCTATTTGCTACGTCCCCATATTGTGCTGCTTTGGACGTAAGGAGAATCGTTGATTATGTAGATAATCTGTTTTCCCTTAGTCTGAACAGCATCGCAAGCTTTCCCCCTCTTTAGGAAGGATTGTTTTTTTTTTTTTTTATTCTTTATAACTAACACAGTGAGGGGAGGTCTCCTTGGCCTCTTATAGGGGAGTATCATTTAATTAATTATGTAAATTAAAAATTCCGCTTGTCCTATCAGCACACAGGGGCAGAGATACCCCATATTGTGCTGCTGTTCGGACTAAGGGAAAACAGATTATCTACATAATCAACAAATCTGAAGGACACTGTTAATGAAGCCTTGTATGTGTGATACAGTTACACAGATTTGGTTTGTAACTAGGGAGTAAATTGTGATTTGATAGGAAATAAGAGTTTCACAACATTTAAAGGGAGATGGGAAAACTTGTATTTATTGCCAGGTGACCTGGGAAACAATTCTTTACCTTGGCTACTATAACTTTATCACAAGACGGCGCTGTTCCATTGAAATGGAAGGCATGTAGTTTACAGGCTATATACAGTGCCTTCAGTGGCGTAACTAGGAATGGCTGGGCCCCAAGGCGAACATTTGACATGGCCCCCCCCCCGAACCGGTTACGGGTCCCCAAACAGTAAAATATGCTCAACAGTGGCCCCAGATAGTATTATATGCTCAACAGTGGCCCCCATACAGCATTATATGCTCTACATTGCTCCCCCCCACACACAGTATAATATGCTACCCACAGTGGCCCCACACAGTATAATATGCTCCACACAGTGGTCCCCACCCAGTATTATATGCCCCCCACAGTGGTCCCCACCCAGTATTATATGCCCCCCACAGTGGCCCCCACCCAGTATTACATGCTCTACAGTGGCCCCAACTCAGTATTATCTGCTCCCTACAGTGGCCCCCACCCAGTATTATATGCCCCCCACAGTGGCCCCACCTAGTATTATATGCTCTACAGTGGCCCCCACCCAGTATTATATGCTGTACAGTGGCCCCACCCAGCATTATATGCTCTACAGTGGCCCCCACCCAGTATTATATGCTCTACAGTGGCCCCCACCCAGTTTTATATGCTCTACAGTGGCCCCCACCCAGTATTATATGCTCTACAATGGCCCACACACAGTATTATATGCTCTACAGGGGCCCCCACACAGTATTATAAGCTCCCAACAGCCCCCCTTCGCTTCGGTGCTATTATTATACTCTGGGGTCTCCTCAGACCCCAGAGTATAATAATCAGAGACCAAGGGAAGGTGATTAAAAATAACAAACATTCGTACTCACCTTGCCTTACCTTTCCTTGGCATCCTCGCTCCATCCTGCCGTCTTCAGCGTTTTCAGGCCCTCTTCTGACGTCGCTTCCGAGGCCTGTGATTGGGCCTCAGCGGTCACATGGAGCGTGGCCGTGTAATGACGTCATTGTGGGGCCTAATCACAGACCTCAGTCACATGACGGAGGAGCGCCAGAGAGAACCCTGTGCCCAGGAGAGGCGAGAATATGTGTTTATTGTTTTCAGTCACCTCCCCTGGGCTGCCATTTATTGGAAAGGGGCCTGCAATATGCCAGGGTCCCTTTCTAATAACAGTATGTATAGCGGTCAGGGAACTAGGCTTTCCCCGACCGCCATCATAATGGTCCGGGGCCCGGCCATCTCCAGCTGGCCGCGGGCTCCGTACCCTGCGACCGCGATCATCACTGGTTTGTGGGATTCGCGGTAGCGGCTGCCACAGGGCTCCGGGGCCCCTAATTTCCCGGGCCCTGTGGCAGCCGCTACCGCTGCTACCCCGATATTTATGCCCCTGAGTGCCTTGCGAAAGTATTCGGCCCCCTTGAACTTTTCAACCTTTTGTCACATTTCAGGCTTCAAACATAAGGATATAAAATTTTAATTTTTTGGTGAAGAATCAACAACAAGTGGGACACAATTGTGAAGTGGAACGAAATTTATTGGTTAAACTTTTGTAAAAAGTACTTTCAGTGCAGCAAACTCACTCCAGAAGTTCAGTGAGGATCTCTGAATGATCCAATGTTGTCCTAAATGACTGATGATGATAAATATAATCCACCTGTGTGTAATCAAGTCTCCATATAAATGCACCTGCTCTGTGATAGTCTCAGGGTTCTGTTTAAAGCGCAGAGAACATCATGAAGACCAAGGAACACACCAGGCAGGTCCGTGATACTGTTGTGGAGAAGTTTAAAGCCGGATTTGGATACAAAAAGATTTCTCAAACTTTAAACATCCCAAGGAGCACTGTGCAAGCGATCATATTGAAATGGAAGGAGTATCAGACCACTGCAAATCTACCAAGACCCGGCCTTCCCTCTAAACTTTCATCTCAAACAAGGAGAGGACTGATCAGAGATGCAGCCAAGAGGCCCATGATCACTCTGGATGAACTGCAGAGATCTACAGCTGAGGTGGGAGAATCTGTCCATAGGACAACAATCAGTCGTACACTGCACAAATCTGGCCTTTATGGAAGAGTGGCAAGAAGAAAGCCATTTCTCAAAGATATCCATAAAATAAAAAGTCTTGTTTAAAGTTTGCCACAAGCCACCTGGGAAACACACCAAACATGTGGAAGACGGTGCTCTGGTCAGATGAAACCAAAATCGAACTTTTTGACCACAATGCAAAACGATATGTTTGGTGTAAGAGCAACACAGCTCATCACCCTGAAAACACCATCCCCACTGTCAAACATGGTGGTGGCAGCATCATGGTTTGGGCCTGCTTTTCTTCAGCAGGGACAGGGAAGATGGTTAAAATTGATGGGAAGATGGATGGAGCCAAATACAGGACCATTCTGGAAGAAAACCTGTTGGAGTTTGCAAAAGACCTGAGACTGGGACGGAGATTTATTTTCCAACAAGACAATGATCCCAAACATAAAGCAAAATCTACAATGGAATGATTCACAAATAAACGTATCCAGGTGTTAGAATGGCCAAGTCAAAGTCCAGACCTGAATCCAATCGAGAATCTGTGGAAAGAGCTGAAAACTGATGTTCACAAACACTCTCCATCCAACCTCACTGAGCTCAAGCTGTTTTCCAAGGAAGAATGGGCAAGAATTTCAGTCTCTTGATGTGCAAAACTGATAGAGACATACCCCAAGCGACTTGCAGCTGTAATCGCAGCAAAAGGTGGCGCTACAAAGTATTAACTTAAGGGGGCCGAATAATTTGGCACGCCCCACTTTTCAGTTTTTTATTTTTTACAAAAGTTTAAAATATCCAATAAATTTTGTTCCACTTCACGATTGTGTCCCACTTGTTGATTCTTCACCAAAAAATTAAAATTTTATATCCTTATGTTTGAAGCCTGAAATGTGGCAAAAGGTTGAAAAGTTCAAGGGGGCTGCATACTTTCGCAAGGCACTGTACACCTTTGTAACAATTTAGCAAGTACATGTTAATAATAAATCTCTTCCTGATGATGCAATTGCTGCTCTGTCATTATAGGCTATGACCCAGCACAGTCTCATCCTGCCATCATGTGTTATTCCTTTATATTTTGTTAGACTCCTCCTCCTACCGTGTTTGTACAACATTGAGAGCAGAGAGGGAGTGGTTTCACAGGGAATGCCCTCTGAGCTCTGAACTTGCGGCTCCACAAGCAGCATGTCAACAAAAACAGACATCAAAAATAAAAGCAGCAATATGGAGGCCACTTTATCCTAAACATCATTTTCACAGTTGCATTTTATGAAAATGTCTAATAAAATGCCTTATTTTTTTCTATGGTGTATACAGTAATGGAAAGTTGTGAAAATGACGTGTAAGGGGTCTAACAACTACATTAGCGATCGCTAACCTGTGGCTCTCCAGCTTTTGATAAACTACAACTCTTAACATATTTTAAGAGTTCTAGTCACACAACAGCTAAAAAAGGACAGGTTGGAGACACCATATCTACAGTACAGACAAAATTTAGCATCTGGAATAAGTCATTCATTACCAGTAAAATAACCCTTGCCAGTATGACTGATTGTTTGCAGAGCCTTCCAGGGTATCATTAGACCCTCTTATGCTGGAAGCCTGGTCAAAATTAATAACAACCGTCTTATTGTCATTCTGTCAGGGAACTGGTCAGGGTGTTTATGGATTCTCTGACACTTGTGACTTATATCAGAAGCACTACATTAGGAGCCGATTACCTTGCTTTGGACATCATGGGAAGACTGAAAAGCAACCAAAAGGATGGAAAGAATGAGAGCTGGAAAACAAGTTACATTACAAATCCCTGAAAATTGTAGGCTGAATCTGTAAGGCTGCATTTACACAATGCATTTCTACTTAAGAGCTGTATGAAGTTTTTAATTGCAGTTAGGTAAAATAATAAGTCCTTAGGGTGCTATTACACATGCTTTTTCTACTTGCATTAATACATGCATTTCTTGTAGCCATGGTACATTGAGCATTTTGCATCAGTGTTAGAAAAATGAACATTCTATGTCTTCCATTGTGTGCAGCTGCTGCTTAGTTTATTTATGCATTTTTAATACTGAAAGCACCAACATTTTTTCAGCTGTTTTTACAAAACAAAACCCAGAAAAAAGCAGAAAAACAAAATGCCCTCTGAGAACCAAGTCTCATAGCACCCTAAGGGCTGAATTCTGTGACATGTGATGTCCATTTAAATCACAAACTGCATGCACACCCATTGATTTTAAAGGGCGTATGCAACAGAGACATGCTCTATTTTGGTTTCTTTTGTGGTAAACTGAGCTCCATTCTAGTGTATAGATCCATGAAAATATGTTCTTTACATGCGTGTAAAACGGATCAGCTGAAAATCGCACACGTCCCAGGAAATTAAATCTGACTCATCTGTGCGAGTATTCCTGTATTGAAAGTGAAGTATGGTCATACTGGGTGATAATGGAAATGTAAAAAGCTGGAGATTAGGAGCGTATGATAATTTTCAATTATTATCTGGTACTTCTTTCTCATTTGGTCTTATGTTCCAGCTACAGTGAGGTCAGCAACTCTCATAGAAATAAAGCAGGATCTTGTGCTGTCTGTGACTGTATGAACATCATAAGCCATAAATCAGAGGTTTTCAGTTTAATGTCTGTTAGCATACAGACGAAATGTATAGTTCTCAATACTACAGTTCAAAACTACATACAGTTCTAGAGGCTGCATTCACACGGTGCGCTTTTTTCAGCATAAATACAATGCGTGAAAAAGGTGCTTTTTCCACAAAAATCATTGCGTTTTTGTGAAGTAGTATGTAAATCCAGCCTCATGAGTTCTTATAGCCTTCAGGTATATTGTTGTGTTGTAGAGGAGTTGCTCACAGCCACCAATTCTATTCTAGAACATAGACAGTTGACTACTTGCTATGGACACGTTTCCACACTGCCCCATGTGTCCATATCAACCAATATGAGGCCAACACTTACTAATATTTATTTCTGGTCTGCGTTCTATAGGTACATAAAGACAACATCAATATTGTCTGATCTACAGTAAATGCAGGAATTTATTTATGTTCTGTTCCCTTTAAATGCCTTTTATATTATTCGAAGTGTTGTAAAGTGGCTGATAATAGCCAGGAAATTAAATCTAACTCATCCGAGCGAGTATGCCTGTGCTGAGGGTGAAGTATAGTCATACTGGGTGATAATGGAAATGTAACAAGTTGGAGATTAGGAGCGTAGTATAATTTACTATTATTATCTAGTAATTCTCACTCGTTTGGTCTTACGTTACAGCTACATGGAGGTCAGCAACTCTAATAGAATTGTTATCAAGAACTAAGATTTCATCTTAAATAAACAGTATTCTCTAAGTCTGTGAACTCAAAGCAATATCAAGGGTCCATCCACGTTTTATACTAACTGTATGCTTATTATATAACAGCAGATGCACAGGTTATCCCAGCATGGCCCGTATGACTATACACAAGATATACTTGTATGACTTATATAATTTATATATGACCAATTAGTGTATCAATAGATGTCCAAGTTACACCAGCACAGTCCATGACATATACTGGAAAATCTATAAATTAAATAAGTACACATGTACAGCTGGTATGTCAGAAGATACCTAGGATATACCAGCATATACACATATATGGGCAGTATTATAGTAGTTACAGTGCATTGCGAAAGTATTCGGCTCCCTTGAACTTTTCAACCTTTTGCCACATTTCAGGTTTCAAACATAAGGATATAAAATTTTAATTTTTTGATGAAGAATCAGCAACAAGTGGGACACAATTGTGAAGTGGAACGAAATTTATTGGATATTTTAAACTTTTGTAAAAAATAAAAAACTGAAAAGTGGGGCGTGCCAAATTATTCGGCCCCCTTAAGTTAATACTTTGTAGCGCCACCTTTTGCTGCGATTACAGCTGCAAGTCGCTTGGAGTATGTCTCTATCAGTTTTGCACATCAAGAGACTGAAATTCTTGCCCATTCTTCCTTGGAAAACAGCTCGAGCTCAGTGAGGTTGGATGGAGAGTGTTTGTGAACATCAGTTTTCAGCTCTTTCCACAGATTCTCAATTAGATTCAGGCCTGGACTTTGACTTGGCCATTCTAACACCTGGATACGTTTATTTGTGAACCATTCCATTGTAGATTTTGCTTTATGTTTGGGATTATTGTCTTGTTGGAAGATAAATCTCCGTCCCAGTCTCAGGTCTTTTGCAGACTCCAACAGGTTTTCTTCCAGAATGGTCCTGTATTTGGCTCCATCCATCTTCCCATCAATTTTAACCATCTTCCCTGTCCCTGCTGAAGAAAAGCAGGCCCAAACCATGATGCTGCCACCACCATGTTTGACAGTGGGGATGGTGTGTTCAGGGTGATGAGCTATGTTGCTTTTACGGCAAACATATCGTTTTGCATTGTGGCCAAAAAGTTTGATTTTGGTTTCATCTGGCCAGAGCACCTTCTTCCACATGTTTGGTGTGTCTCTCAGGTGGCTTGTGGCAAACTTTAAATGAGACTTTTTATGGATATCTTTGAGAAATGGCTTTCTTCTTGCCACTCTTCCATAAAGGCCAGATTTGTGCAGTGTACGACTGATTGTTGTCCTATAGACAGCCTCTCCCACCTCAGCTGTAGATCTCTGCAGTTCATCCAGAGTGATTATGGGCCTCTTGGCTGCATCTCTGATCAGTCTTCTCCTTGTTTGAGATGAAAGTTTAGAGGGAAGGCCGGGTCTTGGTAGATTTGCAGTGGTCTGATACTCCTTCCATTTCAATATGATCGCTTGCACAGTGCTTCTTGGGATATTTTAATTTTGGGAAATCTTTTTGTATCCAAATCTGGCTTTAAACTTCTTCACAACAGTATCACGGACCTGCCTGGTGTGTTCCTTGGTCTTCATGATGCTCTCTGCACTTTAAACAGAACCCTGAGACTATCACAGAGCAGGTGCATTTATACGGAGACTTGATTACACACAGGTGGATTATATTTATCATCATCAGTCATTTAGGACAACATTGGATCATTCAGAGATCCTCACTGAACTTCTGCACTGAAAGTAAAGGGGCCGAATAATATTGCACGCCCCACTTTTCAGTTTTTTTATTTTTTACAAAAGTTTAAAATAACCAATAAATTTCGTTCCATTTCACAATTGTGTCCCACTTGTTGTTGATTCTTCACCAAAAAATTTAAATTTTATATCCTTATGTTTGAATGGCAAATGTGGCAAAAGGTTGAAAAGTTCAAGGGGGCCGAATACTTTCGCAAGGCACTGTATACATGTGACACGGCACCCAGGTTAAGCTAGGTTTTTTTTTTACGAATTTTGACACATCGAGCTTAAAAGGTTAGCCATCACTGTTCTAGATTATAAAAGTGTCTGTCTTTCCTTTATAGGCATCCAAACACCGGACCCCAAATTTGTCATAAAAGGAAAATCGGGTGTTCAACCTTGCTACATGTCACCAGGCCACAACAGGAGTGAAGGAGGGAGCTTTCTCCAGCCACAGTTACAATGTCTCCATCTTCTGCAGTCTCAGTCTGAGACCTCGTGCACATTACTGAGTGTGTATCTGACAGAAGTTCTGATGCTGTGTTCTGTGGAATATGGAGCATGTCCTTATCCAGCTCCATGACAACAGAATGGTATGGCACAGAACCCCCCATTAAAATCATTGGAGGACAAAAGGCACTCAGATGTCACCCATGCATTATATTAAAAAATCAGACCCTTGTTCAAGAAGATGTAGAAGATATAGAATTATACATGTACAGCTGATAAAAGTCATAAATCTTCTTGTATACAGTATTAAAGACCATGCTGGTGTACCCTGGGTAGCTACTATTGTATAAATATACATGAACCACTGATATAAGATATATACCAAAAGATACTCAGTTTAGACTAGCATGGTCCATATCACTATATACAAGAAGGTGCACAAATTGTATACAGAAGATGCTGAGGTTATACCAAAACAGTCCATATCACTGCTGTACATATTTAATTCTATGTTGACAGTCATCCTCCTCGCCTTTCAGTAGCTTGTAGTTCTCCTTTTTATTGCTGTATGTAAATATTTTTGAATACCCTCATAACCTAAGTAGATGGAGGGGGGATGAATCTGCAGCATTTCCCTCTGTAATCTGCTTGCTGTGAGAAAGGAGGGCAACAGGGAGAGAAATTGTTTGCAGCAGAAATTTCACACCAGGAAGAGCCAACCCCTTAGCAGGCATGGACTGATGAACTATAAGCATAACTATAGGCATACTTTACTGATCCACTGGAAACACAGATTACAGCATATGGAGGAATACTGTGGACTAGCTCCGAGAGCAGACATCCTCTGAAGTGGGGTCCTCTGGAACAGATTGTGCTGAATAATTCTATCACATACCTCCTTATCTGTTATTATTGCTTAAGATGTGAGACACTCACCTGGGACTGGAATGATGGAGTAAAGGAGTCAATTACACAGGACTGATCACACAACAATATTACCACTGAGGAACCACAGAATGGCCATTGGAGATTGTCCCTTTCCATCCCTAAAATAGACTATGTACCTCACAAGATCCCTTTCCATTTCTTAAAAGGGTTCTGTAAGGCTGGATATTGATTGCCTATCCTGTCACTTGAATGGGAACTGAGCTGCAATAGTGCAGCAAGCCATACACAGTGAAATGGGCTGTACGCTGTGCTAAGAACAGCTGATCATAAGGGTGATGTATGTTGGACCCACCAGATTTGATAATAATGACCTATCTAAAGAAGATGCCATCAGGATTGAGTCTTGGAAAACCCCTTTGAATTTCTGATGCATAGAAATCCTACGTGTAGGATTACAGAAACCATTGGCCAAACTGAGCCACATCTTAAGTCTTCAAGGGCCACAGAGTAGCTGCAATAGGTGGACGATATGGTCTGAAAACTGTGTCATGGTAAAAAAAAAAACTTGTACTTTTAGTACAGTATCGGGGCCCCACCAGGCTACAGTTTTCAGGGTCTTATAAATGGGCTGATTCAGCTGAATGAACATTCATAAGAATTTTTATTCTCAGTCAAACCTCAGTGTTAGGTTGGGTTTAAATAGTGCACATGCAATGCGTACAACATGCACCCGAGTTGCTGCCAAACCCACAAATCAGATAAGTGTGGCTGAAGGCAATTTTATTTTTAATGGCCATAGGGTACAGGAGGGTATGACTCCACTGTGAAAGAGCAACAGGCTCCCTTGCTATGCCAAGAGTAGGCACGCCCCCATCCCTTGCTTATGGGAAGACTAATTGCAATTGTTCTTGTATTTACAGGTACATATAAAATTCTACTGTTACTGCAGGCCACTTCTAAGAAGCATAGACTTGTTAAAAGTTGGTGAGAGATTTGGGCCTGGGGTGGCTGCCCAAGAATCCCCTAATATAATCTGCTACTGTACAATATTTTATTATAATGTTGTTATCAAATGATACATAACCAATGCAAAGGATACAATCATGTGACGGTCGGATGGCGCCCTGTGCCGCAACTTCTCCAACTTCTGCAATTCCTTTATCTCTTTGTTCCTTACTGTGTTGAATTTCTTTATTTCTGCCTGAGAAGAATAAAAAAAGGAAGAGAAAGAAGAGAAGGAGGGAGGAGTGTCATTTATGATATCAATAACGGACATAGAATGGAGGAGACTTTTCTTAATAGAGAACTAAGGGCCGGTTCACATCTGCGTTCGGAGTCCGCTTGGGGACCCCCAAATAGGAAACCTATACGCAGAGAGAAGAGGTTTACATAAGGAAATCTGTGGAACCCATAGACTATAATGGGGTCCGTGTGGTTTCTGCACGAAACATGCGGAAACCGAGCGGAAACCACACAGACCCCATTATAGTCTATGGGGTCCGCAGATTTCTTTATGTAAACCGCTTCTCTTTGCGTATAGGTTTCCATTTGGGGGGTCCCCAAGTGGACTCCCCTGTACGGAAACAGAACACAGATGTGAACCGGGCCTGAAAGGAATCAGCAACTTAAAGTGAGTTTGTTACCAGAACCCAGTATATCGACCAAGGCCTGCTGACAGTTTGAGAGCTGAGAGTTTTCCCTTTGCGAATTGGTGCCTCCATTGCCAAGGTATCACTGTTTTTGTCAATATGCAAAATGAGCACTTTGGATCAATCTTTGGATCAATAAAGGCATTGCCTCTTAGGCTTTTCAAGCAATAGCAACACCCTCATAGCTCTAAATAGCTCATTTGCATATTAACAAAAACAGAGATATTTTGACAACAGAGGTATCAATTCACAAGGGGAAAATACAGTTTGATTCAAGTGGCCCTGACCAATCTATCTGTGAGGCCGGGTTGATATGCAGGTCGTCAGACCCCAGTTGATCTGATCAGACACTTATTCCCTATGCTGTGGAGTGGGAACAAGTGCCATTATTGGCAAAAACTATTTAACTGCAACAGTCAAAAGAGATAAAATGGCATATAGATATGTTTATAGGGTATGAAATAATATGGATACAATGTGATACAGGTATTCTTACCCGCCTTTCCTTTATTAAGGGTCCATACATTTTCATCGGGTTCACAACTTTGGTTTCCAGTCTTTCCACCTACATATACAGAATATGAATAATCAGATGACACAATGTTAACCTTTGAAACAAAGTTGAGTAGACATGCATCTGTGCAAAGCGGAGGCATAAAATTGCCTGCTAAAAGTCTATGAATGGATTTCAAATTGGCTTTGGATAAAGGACCCAACACTGCACCTGTATGACCTCCTTGCTCCCCCTCCCACTGGGAGCATGTAGCCTACATGTAATAAAGTACTCTTAGTGACTTATACAGATTATATGATTGTGAAATATTAATTTATTCCTTCAATATGGCTGCCATGAAACTCACACTAGAGAATAACATATTGTTCTGGAACCAAGCACAGTTCACAAACTAAAACCATCTACTCGTCCCTTTTAGCATAACAGAAGCCACTCAAAACTCTTTAACAGCTATAAAATTAAAGGGTTTGAGCTATTTCAGCAAATTCTGCCATTCATGTGATGGACACACAGATGGACAGCTCACTACAGTCACAGCATAGTAATAAGGGCTCTGTCCTGTAACAAACTGTGCAGATGACCATGGACTGATTTTTATCCACTGGAAGTAAACAATGGATGACAGCAAGTAGAATAATTGATACAGGAAGTATAACTTTTCATTATATAAACAATAACATTTATTTGATGAGACTGGACCACCCCTTTAACATTTCCAGAGCCCAATGCATCTCACCTAATTGCCAAATCACCTACACACAGGCAGCAAAACACCCTTGTGAGTCTCTGTGGAATACACTGTAAGATGAATGTTTCTGGAATGACACGCGTTTCGCTCAGTCCACAGGTTATAAAATAAGAGCTCTGTTGAGGTGTTTGTACAGGATCTGTACATGACCGGGCTGGAGAAGACTCCCCAGTGATCGGCAGCCAGCAATTAATGAGTAAATAATTAGCTCGCCAGCAGTCTTGTTTCCAGGAAAAGTGGCTAATTAAGAAGGTTGCGAGGCAGCCCTTACCTCCACTCTCATTCCTTCTTCCTGTAGAGAGATCATTTAGCTGCCAGCGTGCTTGATTCATTAACGCGCTTCTGTGTTTCAAATTACCCAGCAAAGGTCAGCTTTCCATGGGCAGAAGATGAAAATCATTACATGCAGATTATGGCTTTGAGGATTAAGGAGCTATGAATATGGAGATGAGACATGCAGGCGCTGGGAGACAATCGCAGCGCAGTGCTCTGGTAATTGACTTGCACAGACACAACTGCTGGAGTGACCTCTTTCTGATACTGGATTTAGCTTTGAAGCTTCATTTGCCCATTTCACCCCTAATTTCAGCATCGCAGTGGCATACAACACCTTATAACCACCATAACATAACAATACCATGCATAATAATAAATGATGCTGACAAATGCAAACTAACAGACAGTTTATAAGGACTAAATATATGGCCAATACCACCCATAAGAAGGGACTGAAAACAAGCATCAGTGCTTCACACCCAGCCCCTAATTTTTACAGCTATTC
Organism: Leptodactylus fallax; assembly: GCA_947044405.1. NCBI lineage: Eukaryota > Metazoa > Chordata > Amphibia > Anura > Leptodactylidae > Leptodactylus > Leptodactylus fallax. The sequence continues at coordinate 2,406,489 of CAMRHE010000083.1, read as the reverse complement.
TCATCCTTATTTAAAGATTAGACAGTGCCGTAGTATGGACAGTGACTATCCTGCCAATTCCCTAATTGACTCACTGATCTTGGAGTAGGGGCTGCCAGGGGTATAGCTATAGGGGTGCACATGTAGCAGTTATGCCTAGGCCTTGGTGTCTGAGGAGTCACAAACACCCTTCTGTCACAGGAAAAAAAACCAGGATCTTTAAAGAGGACCTTTTACCTCCACCAACTCCAACTCTTTGCATCCTTCAATAGGTGCCATTTCCCTGATTCCAGCACAGTTGGGTTTCTTTTATTTAGCCTCCATTATTCCTGAACAATTGGTGCTGTTAGCTTCAGCAACCAGTATGCCAATTAGGCTGTATGCTGTCAGCTGGGTGGTCCCAGACTATGTGCTCCAGCTTAGGATCACCCACCTGACAGTAAGGAACCTAACTAGCATACTGGATGCTGAAACTAACAGCACAGATTGCTCAAGAACAGTGGGGATGAAAGATGCAGTTTAAGATGTTGGAGGTGGTGAAAGTTACCCTTTATAGGGGTATTCCCATCTCCAGGATCAAATTTAAACTAGTAGCATAAATCAGTCCTATATTCTCTTCTCTTTCTTAGGACAGTACTTGATCCGTGTCTCTGTTACTTCTGTATGTAAATCCAGAGATAACTGTGCAGTTTAGAACAAGCGCACTGTTCATCTGGGGAGTATCCTGCTGGCCTGGGCTGAAAACCAGGAAGTAGAGGGGAGAGGAGACAGGAGCAGGAGAAACCCTGAGATTTTTGAAAAAGACTGCATTTTCTGAACTTTTTTTCCCCACAAAGTGTGGATGAGATTAAGCGCTAATTCATTTTGCTGGGACTGTAAAACACAGCACTTTCTCTGCTGTGTTTCCACAAAAGCCAAAAACACTGTATTTCCAGAGTGTGTATCCTGTATACCTCTGGGAGCTGTTAAAATCACTCTGGTGATCACTTGCTGCAGGGATAAAGCAATTTACAAACTCAGATTATAGTATAAGGCCCGGTTCACATCTTCATTTGGATTTCCGTTCGGGAAGTCGGCTTGGGGACCCCCTGAACAGAAACCTATACGCATAAAAAAGCGGTTTACCTGGGAAATCCGCGGACCTCATAAACTATAATGGGGTCCGTGTGGTTTCCGCATGAAACATGCGGAAACATGCGGCGAGGAAAGTGCTGCTTGCTATGTGCGGAAACCGAGCGGAAACCATATGGACCCCATTATAGTCTATGGGGTCCACGGGCTTCCCAGGTAAACCGCTTTATGCGTATAGGTTTCCGTTCGGGGGGTCCCCAAGCAGACTTCCCGAATGGAAACCCGAACGCAGATGTGAACTGGGCCTGAGAAGGTCCATACATAATATCTGCACACATAAGTCAATGTATACCTGTGCATGTCTATAGTCCTGAATCTTTGCCAGCTCTTCCGCCATGTTTTTCATGGCACTCCTCAGTTCGGGGTTCTCCGTGTTTCCAAAGTCAATGAGTTGTTTGACAAGCTCATCTGCCTTGTCACGCAGTTTGGCTGTTTTGCGTGTATAAGATGCCAGTACTGAGCAGAACTGTCCGAAATAATGCTCTGCGTTAGACACGGTGTTCTCCATGATCTTGACCTGAGCATCTCTGTGGAGAACAACTAAAAGTTGGTGAAAACTTTACCAAAGATCAGCACACTACACAGGTGATGAGTAGCACCAAGACTACAGTGCCTATGGGGTTTACATACTCTATAGCGTGCCACTGTCCCTTTATACTAGAAATTTTGGTGGTACAGTTTAACAGTGTGATTTTATAGAGCTCCTGAGCAGACTGACATATGGTAAGAAAAGAATCAGTATAACCTGTACTTTATTCATTCAAATCTCTAGGCTTAGATGTCCACCCCCTGCAGTTGACTGATATCCTCTCTGCTTTCCTGGATCTTGACAGAGTTTGTAAAGCGGCAAAATCCTCCCAGCATTCAAGAGAATATAGTACTGGCAACAATCAACCCTCTTGCCACCAACCAAATGCATGACCACCAGCACCTTTTATGCACTATTACAGTCAGATGGCTAACTACCTAGATAGATAAACAAAAATATGTCTAGATAGACCCATGGATAGAGTTATACTTAGATTGATGCTTATTTAGATGGAGATAGATGCAAAGATGACTACATGTATAGTCAGATACATAGATGCATAGCTAGAGGGATGCACATATATATGGATATATATATATATAGCTAGCTAGATGCATAGATGGATAGATAGATGGACAGATGTATAGAATCATAGGTAGATTATATATGTGCATCCATCTATGCATTCAACTATGAATCTATCTATGAATCTTGGCCTCTATGCAATTATTGTATATTTCCATCTATGCATTGATCTATAAATCAAGCTACATAGATATGACAACAGAGTTTGGAGGAATCATAGGTTCAATACATACACTGCCTAGCCCTAGACCAACTGGCGCTAAAACAGTTATAACCACAAATTTTATTAGGCTAATGCATTTCAGGAGCGTACTGCTACTTTCATCACGTCCAGTCTATCAACAAACGTACATAAAAAAATGACATAGAAAATACATAGACAAAGGTATAAGCATCTATCTATCGACTTAAAAAGAATTCAATCACATTCAAACTTTCCTTCATCAATCATGTTATTTTGTAGTGTATTTGCGAGAATACCCCTTTCAATATGTTGGAAGTACTAACCAGACTTGCCATATGAGTATCCACAGGAACAAGATTCGGTCTGAGTATCAGTTGTACAGAGTGCCCTGCCACTTCTCTTTGTATCATACCAGCAATCCAAATCTGTTATCACTTATTACAATAGACTGGGTTCCTCCAGACCATCCAAATAGGCAAATGCAACTGGCCTGGAGGGAAAACTACTGGATATTTAAACTCAATACCTTGATTCCTAATGGTCTAAACAAAATATTAGAGTGGTCATAAGTCTTTCTCTTCATCTATGAATCACATTCTATTTTCTATATGACCATAAATATTTATTTTATTTTATTTATTTGCATGCGTGTGTACTATTCAAGGTTATGTGTGGTGCACACACATCTTAATTATATAATAACATTTCATTTTAGTAATTTATTTTACAGTGGTGGTATTCTCATTTTTTACTCTCTTTCTCTCTACTTTTAAGTCGTTATTTTATGGTATTTTTTTCTTTTTCATGTTTCTTTTTTTTTTCTAGGTTCATTTTCCAATATATACAATAGTCACATTAATATGTCCTCACCATTTTGTTTCTCTCTCTCCCTCTCTCTCTCTTTTTATATATATACACGGATATACCGCTCATATCTAAATAGTTCAATCACCTATTTTGTTATTCTAGTGTACTGTCTTCTTGGAGTGTTCACAGCTGGATCCATTTGAAACAGAGTGCTTGCTACAACTGGATCTAAGCTAGACAATCCTCAGTAAACTACACAGGCTGAGCTCAAATATAATGACAGGAGAGAGACTTGTGCTTTTGATGTTTAGCAGACTTTCTATACTCATACATTGTGCCCTAGATAACCGGCCCTAACTGCCACCCTGCCTGGCTCCCCATTGCTTGAGTGACATCTCCTACTGCGCCTGTAGTTAGGGGCAGTTATCTGAAGCAGAGAGCAAAGCCCTGGCAGTAGAAATAACCCCCCTAAAGTACTTTGCAGCTAATTTGCATATGAATAAAACTGATTTTCATGAAAATGCAGAATAAGAAAGATATCTTTGGAAAGTGTAGAAATCACCCTACAAAGTACTGTCATTAGTTTGTTACAGAATTCCCTGATGACAGACTCCTTTTAGTACCAAAAGTATTTATTAAATTACAACAACGAAAAGAAGAAACATAGTAAATTGCATGTCAAATAAAATCCAGTCATGAATTAACAAAGAAGGCATCAAATATCAAAAGCATCATCATATAACAAAAAATATTATACAAAGAGAACACGGGGAAAACAGAGGGAAAATAAAAACATAAAAGTCAACCTGAAACAGGAGGAAAGGGAAGGGAGATGTAGCGCTACAGTGGGTTATGGCAGCGAGAAATGTCTACCATTGTCAATGTCAATCCATTCGCAGGGCTAGAGTTGGATACAGTAAGGAAGATCTGGGATGCGAGACCTATTGACCCAAGGTGCCTAGCCTTATCAAAAATTATTATTATTATTATTGTTTATTTATATAGCACCATTAATTCCATGGTGCTTTACATTTGCGGATTTACATACGGTACACAAGATATACAAAACAGATAATACAAACAGTGACCAACTGGCACAGTGGGATACAGGGCCCTGCCCGCAAGGGCTTACAGTCTATGAGGGAAGAGGGAGAGAGACAGAAGGTGGGGGCGAGTATCAGATATAATGGAATTAATCTTCTCGTGGAGCATGATGGTATCTACCCATTGCATGACCTCAGCCACTGAGAGAAAGGGTCTTCTCCAGTTGGAAGCAATTAGGCTGCTAATAAAATGTATTGCAGTAGTTTAAATTGGACATATTTCAAATTAGAAGGTTTAGAATTAAGAAGACATATGGGGGCCTGAAATGGGAAAGACTGTCCAAGGAGCCGCTGCACAATCCTATGGATAGCCAACCAATAGCGTTGGGCTTGAGGGCAGGGCCACTACACATGGAGGGTAGTGCCTAGGGCATTACAACCCCTAAAGCAAAGGGGTGAGACAGAAGGAAAAACATGGTGAAGTCGATGAGGAACCAGATAGGTCCTATGAAGCACTTTCAAAGAGGACACCATGAGGGTGACCTGCCAACTGACTTTGCTAATTGATGTACAGCAGTCAACCCACTGGGCCGGCATCAGGGTAGTGTCAAGGTCTTACTCTCAGGCCATCATAAAGTCAAGTTTACCGTCAAGGTGTGGGGCATCAAGCAAGCTGTATATAAAGGAAAGGGAGCTCTTATCAGCATCTCTAAATAGACACAATCTTTCAAAGTTAGTTGGAGATACCTCTGGATTCAGTGGGGGTGAGAAAATGCAGAAAGTGGAATACCTGCACAATTCGGAAAGCCTCTGAAGGAGGTGGGGAAAATGTGCTACTGAAATAATCTTTGGTGAAGAGCCGCCGCTGCAGAGGAAATCGTTAAGGCAGCGAAAACGGCAGCCAGAAGGGTACAGGCCATTGACCGAGGGGCCCACAAAAGGGCCCGTAAGGAGGCTGGAGCCACCAATGAAGATTCCAACGTTACCCATTGGGGACAGTCGTGTTCATTATGGATAGCACTTAATTGAGAGAGTCGGGCGCCTATATACTATTTGTAAAGATGGGGAAGCGATAGGCCACCCAATCTTTAATTAAAATCCATGACACAGTGGCGTATATGTGGCCTTTTATAGGCCCAGATAAAGTTATATATCTCAGGGAAGTTATGGAAGCAGAGTTCACTGGGGTTGGGAGGGTGCTGAAAAAGTATAAGATACGTGGAAGGGTAACCATTTTAACTGAGTGGACACGTCCTATCCAGGAAAAGGTGGGGCAATGCCAAGCAACCAAATCCTTTAAGAGCTCTAGTTTAAAAATGGCATAATTCCACTTAAAGTGTGCATCCAGAAAGTTGCAAAGGTTAACGCCTAGATAGGGAAGGTATTTATTTCCAGTTTGAAAATCAAAGTTTAGGGAGATCAGTTTGGCAGTAACTGGAGGGACGTTACAGTGCATGATTTCTGATTTAGATGTATTGTTTAATGCCCAATAGTCTAGTGAACTGGGAGAGGATGTAAATTAAATGAGGGAGAGAGACTAAAGGGTTGGCGATGGTTTACAGAATTTCATCAGCAAAGAGATTGGATTTATACTCACAGTCCCCAATCCGTACACCTCCAATATACGAATAGCAAGACAGACTCCCTTTAAACAGTGCTACATATATAGGTATGAAATATCCCAAGTTTGATCTATAATTAGTCTATTGGTTTCTAAGTAGATTTTTGTGTGTGTTGTGATTCCTTTATATAATGTTTTATATGTTGAAATATTAATTTGTTTTTGATGCTGCTCATATCACTACAAAAGTTTTTTTTTTAGTCTACCATCCATTTTATTCTTATTATTTTATACTTGTATTGACATATACCCCTTTTTTGTAGTATGTGTTTTATATATGGCTGATATGGATAAATATATGGCTTATTCGAGTCCCCTACAATTTCAGTGATGGATTCCTTTTAAGTCTCATGTAAAGAGCCAAGAGAGCAGAGCATCAATCAATGGCCGGCGGAGGAGCTGGGCAGGGTTTTGCTGCAGAGAAGCAGAGCTGGAATCAGGGCCCAACCAAGCCAATTTATATAATGGATCTTGGAATTGTCCCTATATGGTCCCATTTGATGCATCTCCCTTTTAGAGGAGTTATTTTGTCTTGGCTTTATTCCCACATTATGCCATTAGGTTTCAAGAAAACCAGATATTGACCCATAGAGCGCCACTTCCCAAAAGGTGGCGCTAGAGCAAGTTCCCCTTTTCCACCAAGGAGGACCCATTTGCATATTCCTTTCCTAGAATTCTTAGTAGTCTAATAAGTCCCTGAATGCTGCAAAGTGCCTCTTTTGAGACAACATATCCATACTGAGACACAATACCCTGTCTATTCGCTTTTTAGTAACAAGTCTCACCTCTTCTCCATATAACGGTGAAGAGTTTACAGATAGAGCCCTGGCTACAAATCTTTCAGGAGACAACAGTGGCAATTGCAATGTATGTAGCAGGCAGGGGTGTAGCTATTGGGGGTATAGTGGTAGCAGTCGCCACTGGCCCATGATCCTATGGGACCTCAATAGCCTCCTCTGCCACATAAAATAAACCTCTATTCTAAATTATACAAGCCAGATAGGTGCTCCATTGAAGATTGTGCACTGGGGCCCAGAAGCTTCACATTACTACCTTAGGTCAAGGTAGTGGAGTTGGTAGGTCAGATACCTATATTTTTCCATTGCCAGACTCTAATGGCTGAGAGACATTGGTCACTCAGGAGCAGTAAAGATCCTCTAATTCATTGAAATGTTAGTGACTGAATTGCTATGAAAGTAAATATGTAAAAATAAACTATACATCTAATTAATTATACAATAATAATAATTGTATAATATAAATAAAACAATTTATAGTTTTATTTTGAAGATGGAGTCAGTAATTTTTTTCGGTAACTTCCGCCCTGGTATGTAGATAATTCATATAGTTTTATTAGTGGCAAAATAGTTATTTTAAAACAATGGATCCGTGCTCACAACCAGATAGAATTACTGAGAAACCTTTTGTATCTGAGGAAATTTGAGATTGAAATGCCATGATGATAGATAATAGAAATCAGTTAGGAGACAACTTTTTATGAAAACTGTAAGACAGGATCAGTATATCATATTTAGAAGTTGCTGTAGAAAGAGGTGAATAGCTTTGACATATAGTCAATAATAGGTAGTGGGTGAGCAGGTTTGATACAAAAGGGTTAAGGGGATGAGAAGCTATATTATAGTATATTGCATCATTTTGGCTAAGTATATGTGTAACTTGTTGAAAACATCTATACAATTTAAAAAAATCTCTAATTTCATAGCTCCATAGCTTGAGACAATAGAAAGACATATTATAATCATTTCATTATCAGCAGTGTACACGACTAGCACAGAACATGCTCTGCAGTAATGATGCTGAACAGATACAAGCAATTATCCATTATAGAAAATTATAGGCCTCGTTGGCACATCATAGACGAAAGGTATGGAAGGTCAGAAGAACAGGATCTGATTATTATAAAGAGCCTGGATATTATATAACAAGCCACAGAGAAATCATCAGGGCAGGAGATCAGATATAGTGGTGGCCACAGGAATAGATACAGAGAAATCTATCTTTGGACTGTGCCAAGAGGTGGTTATATGGTGTCAAGGAAGCAGCATGTCCATCTTAGATGAATGCAAATAGTTTACTTTATAGTCCAGCTAAAGGGACTGAGCCTTCTTAAAGGCTTAGTAGTAGTACAACCCTCTATTAGACTATGAGGCTGATTTATCAAAACAATGGTCCTGATAATCTCTGAGCCACTGAAGTTTGCTCCTAATATATGAAGAGGTGCGTGCCTAAAGAAACATCTACACCAGACCCTTGATAGGATGATTCATACAAATGATCCCACTATCCATATTGACTATTAAACTACCCAATCAGGGGCAATGATTCTACACAAGTTGTGTGAGGATCAGCCGAAAGCGACTAATCATTCCAAACTCTGGTATTTTTGTCTGATGGCCAGACAAAAATTTATAGCATGGTTGTTGAAAAATAAAGTCTGTTGTTGGTCAGCCACAAATGAAACAGTATCTACATGTCAGATTTGCAGCCGTTTGTCGCTAGAAATGGACAAATCGGCCATTTTGTCTGACAAAAATATAATGCGCATGTCTGGGTTAACAAATGAAAGGGAACAGGGTTGCAATAGCATTACAAGCCCACTACACAGTATATGGATTCACCTGCGTCTGGCTTCGTACCCCAACTGATGTGACACCAATGACCTATCCTAATGATAGGCCATTAATGTCCAGTCTTGGACAACCCTGTTAATACTATGAGCAGTATTTGGATCCAGGTATAGCAGAGTGTTTGTTACAACTGGATCCAAGCTAGATAATTCTCAGAAAACTACACAGACTGGGATCAACTATAATGGCAGGAGAGAGGTTTGTACTTTTGATGTTTAGCAGACTTTCTACACTCATAGATTGTTACAAATGAAAATACAGCATTGCTACCCCAGCCCCCTATCAGCTTTTATGAAAACTTGGGAGTTTAATTTCCAAGTACAGAGATGACAATAGGGACATATCAAACTGTGTCTCTCTCTCTCTACAGGACAGAGTCTGAACAATCCTGGATATTACTAGCCATACTGTGGTCTTTGCTGCAAAGAATTGAGTTATATTGTAACATTAGATGTGATCAATACAAGGCATGACACCAGTCACACAGGTAGCAAGCAACTTCTTACCTGGACAGAACAATATTCATCCTGGGGGTCTGAGATGTAATGTGGAGGAGTAAAATGAAGACCTGTCATACAGAGCAAAAGGCTTAGGGTTTTGTTTAGGGACCTGGTTTGCAGGGAGCTCCCAGTTTCAATGTATTCCCTGCTCTTTGCTGCAGCTGCACCCTGTCCCTCTTAACCAGCGTCTCTCCTGCTCCATGGAAACAACAACACCAACAGCAGCAGAGTCTGGGCGGTTCCCACAGGTCTCCAGGGTGCTGAATATACATCTTCTCCATATCTTCCTGGGGAGGGGCTGAAGTACCAGCTGTCCCTTTAATTGCACCAGAGCTTCATCAATTGTACATTTAATGACAACTCACTAAACATTGTGGACTAGATAGAAAAAATATCTTTTTGGTATACTTTAAAACAAAAATTAGACTCTCTCACTTCAATTTAGATATTGGGACAGGGCCGATAGTCTCCGATACAATTGTTTTCTATCATGCTCTTAACGGATTGCAAATTAGTAGAGACTGGTAGAAGCTAGCATAACAGAAAGAAAGAGCCTTGATTCCTGCCCCTACAGCTAATGCTTTAGATGCATCTCAACTTCTATTCCATTGCTAACTCCCTAGATCTGGTAATCTCGCTAACCCATATAAGATCACGTCAATGCATTTCATCCAAATACCTATTTAGTAGGCAGATCAGATTAGATTAAATACCAGAGTTGGTGGACTCCAATGGGACAAAGTCACATGCGACAGGTAGGATCCTATTGCCACCATATGATGATGCTAGTCAGAAGAAAAACCCATCGGCCAGTGTCACTTGCTGTTATTACAGATAAGCCGTTAACTTAAACTATGTGATTGGGGCATTCATAGAATACCAGAATATCAGCCAATGATTTGGCTATAGTCCTTGGGGGATCTACATGCGTTGTAGTGGCATATCAGCAGTTGGTGACAATATTCAAGCTGCCATCACTGTGTATAACATAAGGAGTACACATGTTAAACCCCTACTTATGTAAAATAAATAAGCACACCAAACAGTATTGTGGCAAAAATTTGTGGAGCAAGCCACAGTTTAATTACAACACCATATAGCACAGTTGTGTGAACCCAGCTGATTAAAGTCACCTCACATCCCCCACCAGAAAAAGTAGAGCTCATCTAACTGCCCTTACTTTGCCCCCACCAGTTACCAATCCTTTGAAACGTACACCATCCTCTACAGGGGCTGAAGGAAGAGGAATTCTGCTTCATTTTCCGCCAGTGTTTTCTGACCGTCAGTTACCCACGATGGGATGCCGATGCAGGGCATCAGCATTCAGTCGTGGCTTTCTGCTGCTGAGTAGGCCCAGGTGAATGGGCCTAATCAGCACGGAGTCTCGAGCCACGGACTCTGCCGCTGAATCAGTTGCGGCATCTGTGGCAAGATCGGGCAGGACTCTTATTTTTTTCAGCGTCCTGCTGCGATCTCTGACTCCTGAAAACAATGGGAAGCAGAACCTGGACCTGCAGAATCCACCCTCATATCAGCATGAATCAGTTACTACACCACTGGGCCACCAATATAACCTTTATGGCGAATTGTTCTATCTGCACCCAGCTGGCCCACTAGGTAGTTATTGGTTACATGGGCCAACCTTCATGACTACCTGACCAAACCACTGCTGTCTGACAAATGTACATCATCTTTTCTAGACAGTGCATTGTCATCAATGCTTGCAGACCCTGCCTGGGTAAAGCACCTCCCTCGATGTCTTATCTATTGCATCAATTACCAATGTCAGTTTCAGATATGATTGATTTTTGTCTTATTCTAATACCTACCAGACCAGACCTTGGTAAGACTACCTGCTCAGGGGTCCTCTATTCTCCTAAGCTTGTTTTTTCTCTTCAGTTTCTTCCTTGACAACTTTTGACTTGTCTTAACTGACTTAAAAGGGTACTTCCACAATAACAATAATTAATAAAAAGTACTTTGCAAAATACCAATGTCACCCATTGAAAGTAAAGAGTCAAATTGTACATGACACTAGAAAAATCCCAATGAAATCCCTTTCCCTACCACTGTTTAAGCATTGTTGCTACTGGATAAGTTCTGCGGTCCATCTTCATACAAGTTAAGCATCATTTTTTTCTTTTTCTTCACTATAGTTGTTTATTAGATCATTGCTACATACAGGTGCATCTCAGTAAATTAGAATATCTTTGAAACATTCATTCATTTCAGTAATACAATTCATAATCAGCAGTCTTCCATGATTATGTGTCCTAATGAACCAGACTTAGGAAACCTTGGCAGGTGACACACTGAATTTACAATACTGAACTTTTTCACAGTATTCAAATTTTCTTGGATTTGGGTTTTCATTAGCTGTAATCCATAATCAACATTTACAGAAATAAAACACTTGAAATAAAACACTCTGTGTGTAAAGAATCTAGAAAATATAGGAGGTCACTTTTTTAATTTAATTACTGAAATAAACATTTCAAAGATATTCTAATTTATTGAGATGCGCCTGTATATGTGCTATCCTAACAGATGGAGCCTGTGCAGTACATGTATAATTTCTCCAAGTAGTAGTAGTAGCCTGTGGCAGTATTCTTGGCAAAAAAAGAAGAGACTGTGGACTTTGTGCCTGCTCATTGTACAGAATACATTTACTTTGGATGAGTCAATAAAGGCACATGGTTTTCCTGAGCCCCAAATTCTAACATTGTGGTGATCGACCTTCCCAATGAGGTGAAAAGGATGAAAGGTAGTCTCATCGGTGAACACCAACCTGTCAGCAAATTCATCCTCTTCCAATCAGCCCTGGAAGTTAATGAAAAAGTCACAGTGTTTTGGTGTGTTTTCCGGCTTCAGTTCCTGAATGGTTCTGTATGGCTTACAACACAAATGTTTTTGTCAGGGATGCCATATAGTGGTTTCTGACACCTATACTTCTATACCATTCAGCCTGGTCAACTTGCTAGGACTATACTCATACAAGGCTCAAATCTTAGCAACTTATCTCTTCCAAAATCTTTGGGTGGCCTTAACTTTTCCCATGACATAAAGAACCAGGGCTTTTGAACGCTTCACCCAACGTGAAATGCAGTTTCCATGTGGAGCACATTTATCAAATTTATTCTGAAAGTTTTGCTGTTCTTGCAAAAAACACACAAAAAGCTTTTTCTTGTTTGAGGTCACCATCTTATGTCACACTATGTTAGCACATTTCAAATTTGGCTATTGAAAGTAAAAGCCGTCATGTGATGCTGTGATGCTGCTATGAACAACTGTACAAGCTTAATATTGTGTCTTGATGGTTCTTCCACTTCAATTCTAGCTCTGTTTTAGCTTTGTAGACTGTCTTGATGCAGTCTGATACAAAGGTGCAAGGTCACATTCCAAACCAGAGACCATCAGACATGCATACACGCAGCTCCTGGAAAGTTCTATATATCAAGAAAGAGGGCTGGAGCACATTATAAATGTTCCGTATATGCTAAGCCGACTAACCCATTTGACAGATGTTTCTTTGGTTTGGAGTGGCAGAGCACACGCTCAGCCTGAAGAGACCCCAGAGTGTAATAACAGCTTGTGAGTGGCGAACCCCAAAAATTTCAGGTTCCGCTGAACCTGAAACTTTTGAAAAATTCGTAGGGGCCACTATAGGACATTATACTGTGTGAAGGGGCCACTATACTGTGTGCTCTATGGGACACTATTCATAAAGGGGTTTTCCAGGAATTGGATAATCTCTGAGGGGGCAGAGATAACATTAAAAAAAAAGACATACTCACCTCTCACTGGCGCTCTGATGTCTGCCACTGCAGCGCATTCGGTTGCACACATTGTCTCATTCCCCAGAAGCCCGGCACCTCAAGTGACTGCTGTAAGCTGAGCACTGAGGCTGGGTGTATGTCCCTGGCTTCTTTCAATCACTGTGCATGCGCCAGGGGTTCAGTGATGTATCTCATTCAAGCGGCTTCAGTGCTGAGTTGTGAGCAATTTAAATTTCTGCCTCGGGCAGGGGAATAGTCAGAATCGGCCCTGCCCCTACAGCAGCATATAAGAGGTTTAGAAGTTATATTGGTGGTGGTAGTTTCCCTTTAATACTATCATGTGTGATACTGTGTGCTGCGCTGCTGTATTTAATCCTGTCATATGCGATACTGTATACCAACCTGTGAATCTAATCCCATCTTGAGTGACATAGGTGTTATAAAACCAAGACCCTATCATATATTGTGACAGAATTTCATTATTAATATATAGTGGCTTTCATGGGGACACATAGTTGTTAAAAAAAATAAACACGCAAAAAAAAGTTTATTTTGAAGTAATTAAACCACCAAAACAGGAAAAGTCTGCGTAGACATCTTGGGGGGAACTTTGCGGTTCAACACTAATTACAGCGCAAGCAAATAAGTGGCTAATTACCCAAAACTGCACAGAGCGTATAAAAATAATAATAATAAAAGTGCCGGCGTGAATAATATGTTTATTTATAAAGCGACCAAGAACAATGCAGGAACCTTGGACGGGATCCCAGAGAAGTTTTACAGGATGTAAAGTGAGCGCTGATTGTAATTACTCAGGAATACAAATCTCCCTGTTCCGTCTTCTGTATAATTATAGCTGCGGGATCTGGTGGTCTCCCCGACTAATTACCCTGTCTGCTGTACAGGAATTAGAGACAAGCCAGGGACAGGGGTGAGCATCGGAATTCACAACACCTTATACAATGAGGGCGATTTACTAAGCTACATGCGCAAAATTCTGGCCTAATTTGCACATTTATTATCTGTTTTGGATATCTCAGACAACAAGGAGTGTGGCTTAGTGGGAAATGGCATGGCTTGTTGGAAAAGAGTCATGGTGTATGATGCAACAGTGACTCTGATTTACTAATACTTAGTGCAAACTTAAAGTTTAAATAAGCTGGGGGCAGTGAAAAAAAAAAAAAAAAAGTATACTCACCTGTCCCCATTGTTCCGGTGTCCTCCCACGCCTCCCAGTTCTTTTACTCCGGTGGCGTCTTCCGGCGTTGCGCTGAAGCCACTGATTGGCCACAGTGGTGACGTGACTGTTGAGGCCAATCAGTGAAGGGCCTGAATGTCACTACCTACTGCCGCTGAGGCCAATCAGCGGCTTCAACACAACACCGGAAAAGGCCCGCAGAAGCAGATGAACCGGGAGGTACAGGAGGACAGCGGAACAACGGGGACAGGTGAGTATACATTTTTTTTTTTCACTGCCCCCAGCTTATTTAAACTTTAAAAGGGTTGTCCATTTTTGCCTGGACAACTCCTTTAATCAGGCAGTCTGAAAACCACGCCATATTAATCACATTGACTGATGAAGGATGTTAAAGCTGGTATAACTTTAGACTCTCTAATCTATTATGCCACCTTTTAGTTGGCTTACTACGGGCCAGAATTTTACGACACAATTTTGGTGCATCATCGCACATTCAAGCCACACCCCTTTTTCTGTGAATCCATGGAATTCGTTCATGTCTAGTAAGTTGAAACATTATATCCCAAACTAGATGTGCCAAAGATATGCTATGTTTATGCCAGTGTCTAGTTATAACCACAGTAGTAAATCTAGGTCAATGTGTACAAACTTAAACTGGCCATACACTTAAAATTCAAATTGGTTGTGAGTCAGCCAATTGATCAATGGTGGGATTTTTTGTATGAAAGATCCCACAGTCAACATAAACTAAACTGCCCAATCAAGGGGCAATTAAGACAAAACAATGTGCAAACTGGATAGAACCAATTCAGCTGATCATTCCAAGTACTTTTATTTTCAGACGATTGATGGCTAAAAATTTCCAACAAGGCGAATATTTTTTTAGCAGACAAAAGTCTGCTGTCAGCCATCAAAAACAGTCGTTTGTGGTATTTTTTTTAAACACTCCTCAGCCAAAATGGGCAAGATTGGCCGACTAAGATCTAATGTGTATGGCCATCTTTAGAGTACCTTCCAAAAGATGGCACTAGATCATGTTCCTCTTTTCCACCAAGGAGGTTTTATTTGAATATTCCTTACCCAGAATAATTAGTAGGGCATGCATGGCCTAAACAGTCCCTGTACCGACTCACAGTGTTGTGTGCCTTATAAGACATAGTACCCCTTTTGACCACGTCTAGACCTCTTACAAAGTCATTCAGTACCCTGTCTGCGGATGGGACCCTATACCTTTTGGAGGAGTTACCCTGAATTCACATGACAGTGTTTAGCCCGTGAAATTCGGTCCGTGTGTAGGCCGTATTTGCCGGCCTGAACCGTATGCTGGGAAGGAGGATTCCTAACAGCATAGATAACTGTATTGCTAGGAGTCCCTCTCCCAGCATACTGTTCAGGCTGTTAAATCCAACCAACACGGACTGAGTTTCATGAGTGAAATGTGGGGTTATTCTTGTTTGCTTATTATCGCCATATTACGCTATTCTGTTTTATGAAAAACTCTGAATTAATCTATAGGGAGCTACCTTTAATAATAATAATAATAATAATAATAATAATACAATAAATTTTATTTATATAGCGCCAACATATTCCGCAGCACTGTACAATTTGTAGGGTTCAAGTACAGACAAAAAAGATACATTACAAAGAAATAGTCAATTCACACAATGGGACCGAGGGCCCTGCTCGCAAAAGTTTACAATCTATGAGGTAGAGGGGGTGACACAAGAGGTAGCAGGGGCGGCATCGGACGTAGCACTGCTTGTACAATGGTCAGACAATTTTGTAATAGAGGTTACTGTCATTACACATATATAAAGCTGTATGAGCCATTAATCAGTAGTGTCCTCTAACGTGCAGATGGTGCCTGGACATATAAAGTTAGTCTGAAACGGCATCATATCCTGTGGGGTAATGTGGGAGCGTGATCAGATGAGGGTTTGTTTTAGGGATTCTAACTACGGAAGGATTTACATTAGGAATTGTGATAGGCCTGTCTGAAAAGATATATCTTTAGTTTGCGGTTGAAGCTGTAGAAATTGGGAGTTAATCTGACTGTCCGGGATAGAGCATTCCAGAGAAGTGGTGCAACTCAGGAGAAGTCTTGTATACGGGAGTGGGAGGTTCTGATAATAGAGGATGTTAGTCTTAGGTCTTTGAGTGAATGGAGAGCACGGGTTGGGCAATAGACAGAGATGAGGGAGGAACTGTAGGGAGGAGCAACATTATGGAGAGCCTTATGGATGAGGGTGATAAGTTTATGTTGTATTCTGTATTGAATAAGCAGCCAATGTAGTGACTGGCACAGACCAGAGACATCACTGTAGCGTCTAGACTGATAGATGAGCCTGGCCGCTGCATTCAGAATAGATTGTAGAGGGGAGAGTTTAGTAAGGGGAAGAACAATTAGTAAGGAGTTACAGTAGTCAAGGCGAGAGTGAATCAGGGCAACAATAAGTATCTTTGTGTATCTCCGGTAAGGAAAGGGTATATTCTGGAGATGTTTTTGAGGTGGAGATGACATGAGCGTGTGAGTGATTTGATATGGGGGCTGAAGGAAAGGTCTGACTCAAACATAACCCTGAGGCAGCGTGCATGTAGCCTAAGAGTTATGGTAAGGCCGGAGTCTGCAATGGAGAGATCAGGGACAGATCTATTAGATGGTGGAAACAGCAGTAGTTCAGTCTTTGAGAGATTCAGTTTCAGAAAGAGCAAAGACATGATATTTGAGACAGCAGAGAGACAGTCACTGGTGTTCTGTATTAGTGCAGGGATGATGTCACGGGATGACGTATATAATTGGGTGTCATCAGCATAAAGATGGTACCGGAAGCCAAATTTGGTGATGGTTTGTCCAATGGGGGCTGTGTAGAGGGAGAAGAGCAGGGGGCCTAGGACCGAGCCCTGAGGAACCCCAACGGCAAGGGGAAGAGGGGAAGAAACAGAGCCCGCAAATGATACACAGAAAGTGCGGTCTGAGAGATAAGAGAAGAACCAGGAGAGCGCGGTGTTCGTGAGGCTGACAGAGCAGAGCATAGTGAGGAGGAGTTGATGGTCAACAGTGTCAAATGTTGCTGAGAGATCCAGAAGAATAAGAAGAGAGTAGTCATCATTAGATTTAGCTGTCAGGAGATCATTGGAGACTTTTGTGAGGGCTGTTTCAGTAGAGTGCAGAGTGCGGAAGCCAGATTGTAAGGGGTCAAAAAGAGAGTTAGCGGAAAGATAGTGGTTTAAACGAGAATAGACCAAGCGTTCCAAGATTTTGGAGAAGAAGGGGAGGTTACAGACGGGTCGATAGTTAGCAGCACAGGACAGGTCAAGGGAGGATTTCTTCAATACCTTTCAAAATGTGGCAGTCTAAGGAGGTTTTATTTATACATCTTATTTATTTATCTTACTCATCTTTAGACTAGAATATCTGAAGATCTACCCTATATATCACTTAACACTAGAAGTCCCAGAGAGGGGTCATTTAACATTTCTACCTTTGGAACCCAGAGACGGGTCGAATGACCTGAAGGATTTTATCTAACATCCTATAATCACCGTCTTTTGTTCTGTAATTAAGGGCATTACTGTCACACCACAGGAGGTTGTTGTTTTCCATTGAGTTTAGCCATTTAGTTTCTAGTTAGTTCTATTCAGTTTATTGTATTTGATAATATAAAGACTATACATATTGTATTTAGTTTAGTTTTATTTGAGCAAAAAAGCACTGAAACAATTAATCATTTTTTATATATTTTAAATAGAATTAGAAATTTTAGAGCAAGGTACAGCTGTGAGTAATGACCAGAAGCATTTGTCTAAGGCAGGGGTAGGCAACCTTTTTTTGTTCGGCGTGCCGATTTTAATAAAAAAATCAAAGATGAGGTACTCGGAGTGCCGGTCAATAATTGTAAGTCTGACGACCCCTAAACTAAAGTCATATACCACAAACCATAACACAGAAGTGCTGCCACCAGATGCTTTAGGACACATGCGTTTACTGCTATTTCCTGGGACACTCCTGTACTTTCTGATTAGAAGCAATGAAAGTCCATGTGCAGCCCCCAATTAGTGGTAAATTTATTGTGTCCAGGAGCCCCGTATGGCAGCATCCTTATGGTGAATACACACTATGTATCTGGATGCAGCTATATTTGGAACTTTTTCATTCAATGTAAAACTGGTGCATTTTTGCACAAAAAAAAACAAAGCTGTAGTTTTCTGTGCAAAAACACATCCTTAATATAGAAAACACACCGTTATACAGAATAATGTCCCATAGTGGTCCCTGCACACGGTATTATGTCCCATAGCGGCCCCTTCAACATGGTATATGTCCCATAGCTGCCTCTGCACACGGCATTTGTCCCATAGCTGCCTCTGCACACAGTATTTGTCCCATAGCAGTCCCTGCACACAGTATTTGTCCCATAGCGGCCCCTACACACCGTATATGTCCCATAGCAGACCCTGCACACGGTATATGTCCCATAGCGGCCCCTGCACACGGTATTATGCTCTATAGTGGCCCCTGCACACGGTATTATGTCCCATAGCAGCCTCTGCACACGGTATTTGTCCCATAGCGGCCCCTGCACACGGTATTATGTCCCATAGCGGCCCCTACACACAGTATTTGTCCCATAGCTGCCCCTGCACACAGTATTTGTCCCATAGCGGCCCCTGCACACGGTATTATGCTCCATAGTGGCCCCTGCACACGGTATTATGTCCCATAGCGGCCCCTACACACGGTATTTGTCCCATAGCTGCCCCTGCACACAGTATTTGTCCCATAGCGGCCCCTGCACACGGTATATGTCCCATAGCGGCCCCTGCACATGGTATTATGCTCCATAGTGGCCCCTGCACACGGTATATGTCCCATAGCGGTCCCTGCACATGGTATTATGCTCCATAGTGGTCCCTGCACACGGTATTATGCTCCATAGTGGCCCCTGCACACGGTATTATGCTCCATAGTGGCCCCTGCACACGGTATTATGCTCCATAGTGGCCCCTGCACACGGTATTATGCTCCATAGTGGCCCCTGCACACGGTATTATGCTCCATAGTGGCCCCTGCACACGGTATTATGCTCCATAGTGGCCCCTGCACACGGTATTATGCTCCATAGTGGCCCCTGCACACGGTATATGTCCCATAGTGGTCCCTGCACACGGTATTATGTTCTATAGTGGCCCCTGCACACGGTATTATGCTTCATAGTGGCCCCTGCACACGGTATATGTCCCATAGTGGTCCCTGCACACGGTATTATGCTCTATAGTGGCCCCTGCACACGGTATTATGCTCTATAGTGGCCCCTGCACACGGTATTATGCTCCATAGTGGCCCCTGCACACGGTATTATGCTCCATAGTGGCCCCTGCACACGGTATATGTCCCATAGCGGTCCCTGCACACGGTATTATGTCCCATAGTGGCCCCTGCACACGGTATTATGCTCCATAGTGGCCCCTGCACATGGTATATGTTTCATAGTGGTCCCTGCACACAGTATTATGCTCTATAGTGGCCCCTGCACACGGTATTATGCTCCATAGTGGCCCCTGCACACGGTATATGTCCCATAGTGGCCCCTGCACACGGTATATGTCCCATAGTGGCCCCTGCACACGGTATATGTCCCAATGTCCCATAGTGGCCCCTGCACACGGTATATGTCCCATAGTGGCCCCTGCACACGGTATATGTCCCATAGTGGCCCCTGCACACGGTATATGTCCCATAGTGGTCCCTGCACACGGTATTATGCTCTATAGTGGCCCCTGCAGGCAGAAGCGCCCGAAGAGTACAGAGCGGCTGCGGAGCGTGGAATAGTGAGTACATTGTTTTTTATGTTTGATCATCTCCCCGGGGGCTCCGCTTATTATACTCGGGGGTCTGAAGAGACCCCACAGTATAATAATAGCAGTTTCGTTTCGGCCGTGTTTGGTCCGATCGAAACTGCTGGGTGAGGAGTCCGCTGCCGTGCCAGGGGAATAAGCCTCGCGTGCCGAGAGTGGCACGCGTGCCATAGGTTGCCGACCCCTGGTCTAAGGCCTCAAGCACACTAGCGAAAAAAAATTGCGCGAAAATCGCATCGCAATGCGATGCAATTTTTTTCTGCGATTTGCCAATGTATTTCAATGGCACCAAGCACACCTGCGATTTTTTTTCGTGCAATTTTTTTCATAGGTGCGATTTTCCTGCGATTTTTTTTTTTTTTGTGCGATTTTTTTCGTGCGAAAAAATCCCAGAGGAGTGATCTATATGACCAATGGGACAGATCACAAAAATATCGCAAGTAGCTGTGATTTTTTTTGCGATTTTTTTTTTTTTTTTTTTCTGCACCCATTGACTTGAATCTAAATATACAAAAATGTAAATATACAAAAGAACAACTGTTATTTGTTTCTATGCTTTTTATTTTTGTTATGAAAATAAAAAAAATACAAGGAATAAAACAATTCCACACATATTTACAATAGGCTGCTGTGGGGGGCTGCGTGTGTGTGTGTGGAGTGGCATGTCCTTCTTGTGTGACTAGCATTTCAGCACTCACTCAGCAGTCTGTCTGCACTGTCGGAACATACCTGGCACTGCCTGGGTATGTCCCTGGTACATTTGCCACACGTGTATTTGTAGCAGTAAACACATCTCTCAGTTGCACAATTGTTCGTGCATTGATGGTTGACCTGACACTTCGCCCTTTTGCCAGGGCTGGGTGTGGAAGGTTGTTGCCGAAGGAGTTTCTCCTTGCGTGCCTTCTTTTCAGTCACATGAGAGCCACCTAACTCTTTTGCAAGCTCAACCAGGAAGTCCACCCGTCTCTCCTGCACCCCAGTGCATGCCTGATAAAGAACATGAGCATTCAGTGCTGCCATGTCAATCATGTTGTAGAACACGGCGAATGGCCATCTCCGTGTTCCTGCATGCAGGCTGTACTCCCGCACCATTTGGTCCATTACATCCACACCGCACTTTGTGTGGTTGTATTGTGTGACCATGTTTGGCTTCCTTTTGTTGGTATCCTTAGTCTCAACCACGCTGTGCATGCTGCTGAGAATGTAGACGGCCTTCTTTCGTTTGGGTGCATACACTGTCAGTGTGGCACCAGTGGTTGAAAACACTGAATTCAGTGCGGTCCATCTGTCTAGCGGATTGAGGAATTTCCCGGCGACTCTTGTTGACTGTGCCGAGGATAGTGGTTTTCCGGCTAAGCAGTCATTGTGCAAGTGACAATGATGTAAAGAAATTGTTCGTGGTTACAGTTCTGCCCTTGTCCATGAATGATTCCATCAGCCTCATCACTACAGTTTCGGACAGTCTCTCCCCGCTGGGACGACTGGGGTCCTTGCCAAGATATGGGAGGACATTACAGATGTACTTTGATTTCAAGTCGCAGACTACTTTGAGAAGCAGTCACATCCCCCACAGCACAAAAGGCTGCATGCAAATTTGCTAAGGTGTTAGCAAATATTCCCAGCACAACAATGCAGCTGGGGGGTGGGCAGACACTCAGGAGCAGCTTACATTCTTTTGTTTACACTCTCTTACAAGACCTGAGGTGGATCAACACAATTCCCCCCTGCAGATTCCTCAGACAATGGCCACATTTACAAATGAAAGGAAATGCTAATTGGAGCCATCAGAGTTGTCAGTTTGGACTAAGGGTCATTTGACCCTCTTTCAGGACTTCAAGGGGGAGCTCGAAATTTCTGGGACTTCTAGTGTTAAACAGGATTTTTAAATCTGTTCCCTACTAGGGTAGATTTACTAATACCGTCTAACAGATAGACAGTACAAGCTTAAAGGCCTATTACACAGCCTGATAAACAGGGCAATTAGTGGGAACAAGCATTTCCTGAAACACTCCTTCCCAATAATTGGCTTAAGGTTGGGTTCACACTACACTTTTTTTTTTACTCAATGGGGGTTATTTATTAACTGCGCCTTTTTTATCTGAAATTTTCTCAGCTACTCCTTTCCTTCTCAGTTTTTTCGTAGTGGATATTTATTAAATAGACGCGGTTCTTGAATAAATGTTGAGCGCATGTTAGTTATTTTAGGTGAGCCATTTTTGGCTATGTGCTCTTTGCACCAATTTTTCTAAAAAAAGTTGCACTTGCGTAATAAATTTTGCACAAAATGTACCACATGGAATTGTGATTCTAATGTTTTGTGACAAGACAGGCTTTTTCTATGTTGCCCATGTACTGGCGTGCATTTGTGCCTTTTTAGGTTCAAGTTATAAATACAGTGAGAAAAGAAACTCTACTTTGGCCAAGCCCTCTTTCCTTGCCAAAAAGCAAAAGTGGCGAGGGAAGAAAAACATCTGGAAAAAAGGTGTAAACGCATCATAAATAAAGCACAAGAAGTCCTCAAAAAGGTGCAATTTACAGCAAAGTTACTTGATAAATGTACCCCAATAACTGCAAACATCTTACTATGCTTTTTAGCTGAGATCACATTTTTATTAGGGAAACAGAGGTTTTTAGCTGACTGGCTTAGCATACAGGTGAAATGCATGGTAACACGTGCTACTCATTACTGTGATGAGAAAAGTTATCGATTAAGGTGGTGACACGCGGTGTACCTGGCTGTACCGTTCTGTTGTTACCACACAGCCTGTAATGATAACAAGATGAAATTCAGCAGTTTTTCACTTACACATAAGGCAAACACTGATAGCCAGTGAAGGGATGCTGCAATTGCCGTATCCCAGGTACACTGTGTGTCACCACCAAAAAAAAAAAAAAAAGTGGAACCAGGGTCGGACTGACCCTCCGGGGTATCGTTGGGTTCCTTGGTGGGCCTTGTGTCCGTAGGGGGCCCTACCGGCCCCCCACAGCTTTTTTTAAATAGGCAGTGGAGGTGCGGTAACAGCCCCTGGCCAAGGCCCCCCCCCGTATGCCGCGTATTTCATCATTGCGGTGCACAGGGCCCAGGCTGAAGCGGGAAGAGGAGAGGCTGCGAGCAGAAGCGGGGTGAGGTAAGTGATGCAAGAACCGGATCGCAAAACCTGGGAGAAGTGGCGCCACCAACCTGGTTCTGCTGCTAGCAGAGCAGAAAGCCACTGGCTTCCTGCTCCACCACTTACAGGCTTGTAGGCCACAGGCCCCATTGGCTTACAAGCTAAGCTTCGACACTTACCTGTCTGCTCTAAGGTTTCTCCTGCTTCTGCCTGCTCTGGGTGCACATGACATCACATCAGTGCGCCTGGAGCAAGAAAGAGTGGGACCGTGGAGCAGACAGGTGAGCACTGACCTAGTGCTGCCGTAGGGGGGACCAGTGAAGGGGCCACTGTATGGGCATACAGTGGCCCCTTCACTATTCCCCCCATACAATGGCCCCTTCACTATCCCCCCCATACAGTGGCCCATTCACTGGTCCCCTATACTGTATGAGGACCATTGATGGGGCCATTATATTGTGGAGGGGGGCAGTGATGGAGGCCAATATCCTGGGGGACATTAAAGGGGTTGTGCAGGATAACAATTTTTTTTTTTTTTAATTACACCGGGTCACTTGAAAAAAAAAAAAGAAAGAAAAAAAATTCCCAAACTTTCTCTCCTGTTCCCAGTGTCTCCCAGCACAGTTTGGTCTTCTTTCAGCGGAAGTTCCCTCTGTATGTGACTACCTGTGATGTCACGTGACCCCTGAGGCCAATCAGCGGCCTAAGGGAAGGGGCCTGGAACGTCACAGCCAGTGAGGACTTCCAAAAAAGAAGACCGGACTGTGCCGGGAGGACACAGGAGCGTCTGGGACAGGTGAGTATGGGTTTTGTTTTTGAGGGGGGAGGTTCCCCTCTCCCGAACTAATTATAAAAAAGAAAAAAATTATACTGGACAACCTTTTAAAGTGTGGCGCATTAGGGGGTATATTAAAGGGATTGTCCAGGCATAATTTGTTATGGTTTATCCTCTGGATAGGCCATAAATACCTATTCTGTAGGGGGCTGACCCCAGACCGTTCAGCTGTACGGAGCCTCTTCCGGCGCCAGTCCTGTACACAATACAGGCCAGAAGCAGAAAGCTCTGTCCACTGTGTATTAGCCGGGAACCTTCACTGCATCTCAGCACTTATTGAAGTCAGTAGGAGATGAGCTCCGGTGAAGGCGCCGGGTGACGATACAGCGGATGGAGCTTTCTGCTTCCGGCCCTGTGATGTGTACAGAACGGGCAATGGAAGTGGCTCCGAACAGCTGATGGGGCCGTGTGTCAGCCATAAAGATCAACCCTGGACAACCCCTTTAATATGCATCACACAGTTTAATGTCCCCCCCATCACTGCTCCCACACAATATAATGGTCCCATCACTGTTCCTCATACAGTATGTGGGACCAGTGAAGAGGCCATTGTATGGGGGACCAGTGAAGTGTCCATAAAAAAATTTGTCCCAGACAACCCCTTAAAAGAGGTTGTCTATAAAATGGAGTGACCACTGTGGTGACCAGGTAGGTGTAAAAATAAAAAAAAAAAAAAAAAAAAAGCACACCTACCTGGTCCCAGCACCCCGATGTGCCCTGACTGTGTCTGTTTGGTCTCATGGCGGCAGCTCATTTCTGGAAATCCTGTACCTAATTGGTCTTAGCGGTCACATGAGGTGCAGGACTCCCAGCAAGGAGGCACCGGCACGAGACTGAATGGACACTGGCAGCGGACAACGGAGTATGCTTTTTTATTTATTTATATTTTATTTTACACCTCCCACCCGGCACATGGGTTGCTCCAATTCCTGGACAACACCTTTAAAGGATTTATCCATCTTTCTAATATTGATGGCCTGTCCTTAGGATAGGCCATCGATATTACATCTGCGGGGATACAGCAGCTAGGACTCCTGCAGATCAGCTTTTCTAGGACAGTGCAGCTACAGGTAATGGTAATAATTCTAGGAGCCACGCTGTTCACTTGCCATACAGGGTGTAGCAGTGGGTTTAGGTAGTGCAGTAGTGCACATCGTATGGCGGGTGAGCAGAATGGCTCCCGACATGTTATTACCCTTAGCCGCCCTGTCTCGGTACCACTGATCTGCTGGTGTCCTGGCGGTGGGCCTCTAGTAACAATTCCACAGGGTGGAACCCTGCCTAACTGTACTGGCAAATCAGATTTTTTAATATTTAAATAAATAGTAAAAATAAAAAAAAAATAAAATACAGAGTACAAAAAAAGACACCTTACACAGCTCCGTATAGGGAAATATAAAAAAGTTATGGGTCTCACAATATGGCAACTCCAATAAGTTATTTATTTTTTTTACATTTGAATTTTTGTTAAAGAAGTTATGCCACAAAAAGTATTTATCCTCTGTCCATAGGATTATGATTGTTGATACATAGATACCTGATTGTTGGATGTCTGACCGCTGAGACTGCAGCCAGGCTGAATGTAGGACTGACAGGTGGCAGACAGCACTCCCATTCACTTCAATGGGAGTGCCAGAGATAGATGAAGTAAAGCACTCGACTATCTCTGGTGATCCCATTCACTTCAAAAGGAGCCCTGGAGATAGCCAAAGTACAGCACTCGGCTATTACTTCAGCTATCATTGGCGCTCCCATTGAAGTGAACGGAGGAGCAGTCCACCACCAATCATGAATGTAAACTCAACTTGACTGTAGTCAGATTGAATGCGCAGCGGTGGGGGGGAACCCCCGTTCTTGAGATCAGTTAGGGTCTCAGCCGTCAGGTCTCCACTGATCAGGTATTTATCCTCAGTTCTATGGATAGAGGATAAATACTTTATCGTGGCATAACCCCTTTAAGGTATTAAAACATAACAAAACTATATAAATTTGGTAATGCTGAAATTGTAACGACCTGCAAAATATAGGTCATATGTCAATTTTCTTGTACAGTAAACACAATAAAAACAAAACCTGTAAGAAAATGGTGCAAATGTGTTTTTTTTTTTCTAAATCCTCCCAATTCTGATTTTTTTTTCCCAGCTTCCCAGTACATTGTACAGAATATTAAATAGCACCACGATGAAGTACAGCCTGTCCTGCAAAAAATAATCCCTCATACAACTTTGTCAACGGAAAAATAAGCATGTTATGGCTATTGGAAGGTGGGATAGTGATATTCTTGTTCATGTTTTACATCTTTAATATTGCTGATAGTAATGTGAAGAGGACCTCACTGGGCACCTGGGGGGGGGGGGGGGAATAAATAGTAAATTGGCCAATATTTCATGCCCTTAAATCTATATAGATTAATGACCAGCTGTGTAGGGCTGTTCTCTTCATTATAAAGGTGTCCTAATTCAGATGAGAGTCTGGCGAAGAGTGTAGGACAGCAGACGCTGCACATTAGTTTCACAGGATGAGAGTGAAAATCCGTCTCTCAGCACAGCTGTGCATGTAACACTCTGTCTGTGCTCATTTTACAAGCCTGTCCTTTAAAGGGCTTTTATCCCAGCCTGACATCCAGCTCTCACAGGGTCACAACCATTGCTGTTGACTTGGTCACTTTCCAAACTATTTATAGACTTTGCAAGCATCTGGACAAACACATGGCTGGGTGCTGGCTGCTGGCCATGGAGCTACTTGTCCACTAGGGGGAAGTAGTCACATGAAAACACACAATGGCATAGAGTTATCTTGCTCTAAGGGCTTAGAGTATACATCAGTTTAAAGACTGATGTCATTTCTAGGAAAGAAGATCAGTTTTAAGTATAAAGCTTATCCAATAAGCTATGCCTTTCTACAGCCATTTGTTGAGGACAAAAAACCTGCATTATCCTGTGCTTCAAAGGGGCTCTTAGGTTTTATGGAATCAAAGTTTAGTTTACAGAGCACTGTCTAGACTGGATGCAAAAGTAGCAAACCCTACACTGTGAGAAGTATTAGGTAAATAATTATTTTCAGCTACAGAATGTATTCCCTTTGTATTGCCATGTGATTGATCCATAACAAAAACTAGAATATTATGATCATGTTATGCTATTCACAAAATTACTTTTGTGAATAGCATAATTGGTTTATATTAAGTCTAAATCTGTGCTCTATACTGTTCATTTATATTTAGAAACTCTTTAGGATGTGAATGTTCTATCAGTAGATCTGGGATCATTTTTGTAATTTGTCCACTAGGTGGCAGCAGTGAACCTGAACATAGGTTAAAGGAAAAAACACTTAGCTGATCACCACTGTATACAGCTGTGCTGCTTGACTAGTTGTGCAAATGTTCTCTATACGTGGCTCCCATCTGTTTGCAGCTGCTCTAGAGACATCAGGGTTGTCATAGTATTCCTAGCTGGTGCTGGGGCAACTTCAATCTCACTAGATCATACCTTGTCTTCTTGAAGCTAATCATTGCCTGTTGTACTTGACTGGAAAAAGTTGCAGGCCTTTGCAAATGCCATTTTCATTGATAATACTTTCAGCTTCTCTCTAAAATTTTGCTTTTGGTTATCTGTATTCCCATCATCTTATAACCAGTGGGGGTCCAACGCCTGGGACCCCAACCAATCCTGAAAATAGAATGGCTGTGATTCTGTTTCAGCTCTGCGGCTCTTTGACAGTTTTTCACTGCACAATGGTGTGCTGGGAAGTAAATGGGGCCAGATGCAGTTCCCTGCAGAACCAGATGGCTAGGAGTGCTGCTGTGTAGGGAAAACAGTGAAAAGGCTTTAGCACAGAATCAGCCCCTTCACTCTAGAGGTTGTACTCCACTACAGTATTCATAAAGTGATGGCATATGTGAGCAATGGGAATATGTCTTTAATACTCTTATAATAGAAAAGTTCTGTAATGCTACATTCACATCATTCTGTGTTCCATTGTTCTGCTCCATCACAGGAGAACAATGGAAGTGCTGGATGTTTAAAATGACGGACACCAATGAAGTCCAATAAATGTCACTAACTATGATAGGTCCTTGAGTTTCCTTTCTGGTATTCGTCATTTTGCTAGACGAAAGTTTTGCATGCTGTTTTGCATTTTCAAAATATCCGTCTAAATTTATACTGTCTACTTCATGCACACAGCTTCATGATCGTGTGCAGTCTGTGGCTCAGAGAAATCGGCATGAATGACATCCGGCTTGGTATCCGGGTGTCATCCATGGTTGTCACTGACCCATCCTTTCTATTGAATGGGCCAAGCCACAAATGCAGTCATGCATAGGATCTGCTCCAAAATTTGCAGCTCTTAACACTAGAAGTCCCAGAAATTTCGAGCTCCCCCTTGAAGTCCTGAAAGAGGGTCAAATGACCCTTAGTCCAAACTGACAACTCTGATGGCTCCAATTAGCATTTCCTTTCATTTGTAAATGTGGCCATTGTCTGAGGAATCTGCAGGGGGGAATTGTGTTGATCCACCTCAGGTCTTGTAAGAGAGTGTAAACAAAAGAATGTAAGCTGCTCCTGAGTGTCTGCCCACCCCCCAGCTGCATTGTTGTGCTGGGAATATTTGCTAACACCTTAGCAAATTTGCATGCAGCCTTTTGTGCTGTGGAGGATGTGACTGCTTCTCAAAGTAGTCTGCGACTTGAAATCAAAGTACATCTGTAATGTCCTCCCATATCTTGGCAAGGACCCCAGTCGTCCCAGCGGGGAGAGACTGTCCGAAACTGTAGTGATGAGGCTGATGGAATCATTCATGGACAAGGGCAGAACTGTAACCGCGAACAATTTCTTTACATCATTGTCACTTGCACAATGACTGCTTAGCCGGAAAACCACTATCCTCGGCACAGTCAACAAGAGTCGCCGGGAAATTCCTCAATCCGCTAGACAGATGGACCGCACTGAATTCACCACTCAGGTGTTTTCAACCACTGATGCCACACTGACAGTGTATGCACCCAAACGAAAGAAGGCCGTCTACATTCTCAGCAGCATGCACAGCGTGGTTGAGACTAAGGATATCAACAAAAGGAAGCCAAACACGGTCACACAATACAACCACACAAAGTGCGGTGTGGATGTAATGGACCAAATGGTGCGGGAGTACAGCCTGCATGCAGGAACACGGAGATGGCCATTCGCCGTGTTCTACAACATGATTGACATGGCAGCACTGAATGCTCATGTTCTTTATCAGGCATGCACTGGGGTGCAGGAGAGACGGGTGGACTTCCTGGTTGAGCTTGCAAAAGAGTTAGGTGGCTCTCATGTGACTGAAAAGAAGGCACGCAAGGAGAAACTCCTTCGGCAACAACCTTCCACACCCAGCCCTGGCAAAAGGGCGAAGTGTCAGGTCAACCATCGATGCACGAACAATTGTGCAACTGAGAGATGTGTTTACTGCTACAAATACACGTGTGGCAAATGTACCAGGGACATACCCAGGCAGTGCCAGGTATGTTCCGACAGTGCAGACAGACTGCTGAGTGAGTGCTGAAATGCTAGTCACACAAGAAGGACATGCCACTCACACACACACACGCAGCCCCCCACAGCAGCCTATTGTAAATATGTGTGGAATTGTTTTATTCCTTGTATTTTTTTTATTATTTTCATAACAAAAATAAAAAGCATAGAAACAAATAACAGTTGTTCTTTTGTATATTTACATTTTTGTATATTTAGATTCAAGTCAATGGGTGCAGAAAAAATCGCAAAACAAATCACAGCTACTTGCGATATTTTTGTGATCTGTCCCATTGGTCATATAGATCACTCCTCTGGGATTTTTTCGCACGAAAAAAAATCGCACAAAAAAAAAAAATCGCAGGAAAATCGCACCTATGAAAAAAAATTGCACGAAAAAAAAATCGCAGGTGTGCTTGGTGCCATTGAAATACATTGGCAAATCGCAGAAAAAAATTGCATCGCATTGCGACGCGATTTTCGCGCAATTTTTTTCGCTAGTGTGCTTGAGGCCTTAGACCAGGGGTCGGCAACCTATGGCACGCGTGCCACTCTTGGCACGCGAGGCTTATTCCCCTGGCACGGCAGCGGACTCCTCACCCAGCAGTTTCGATCGGACCAAACACGGCCGAAACAAAACTGCTATTATTATACTGTGGGGTCTCTTCAGACCCCCGAGTATAATAAGCGGAGCCCCCGGGGAGATGATCAAACATAAAAAACAATGTACTCACTATTCCACGCTCCGCAGCCGCTCTGTACTCTTCGGGCGCTTCTGCCTGCAGGGGCCACTATAGAGCATAATACCGTGTGCAGGGACCACTATGGGACATATACCGTGTGCAGGGGCCACTATGGGACATATACCGTGTGCAGGGGCCACTATGGGACATATACCGTGTGCAGGGGCCACTATGGGACATATACCGTGTGCAGGGGCCACTATGGGACATATACCATGTGCAGGGGCCACTATGGCACATATACCGTGTGCAGGGGCCACTATGGGACATATACCGTGTGCAGGGGCCACTATGGGACATATACCGTGTGCAGGGGCCACTATGGGACATATACCGTGTGCAGGGGCCACTATGGGACATATACCGTGTGCAGGGGCCACTATGGGACATATACCATGTGCAGGGGCCACTATGGGACATATACCGTGTGCAGGGGCCACTATGGAGCATAATACTGTGTGCAGGGGCCACTATAGAGCATAATACCGTGTGCAGGGACCACTATGGGGCATATACCGTGTGCAGGGGCCAAAAGCTACAGCTGTGTGTGTGGACCCATTGAAATGTATGGGCCTGTACTTTTATCAGTAATTGCAGATAAAATAACGGTCATGT
This sequence comes from Leptodactylus fallax, assembly GCA_947044405.1. NCBI lineage: Eukaryota > Metazoa > Chordata > Amphibia > Anura > Leptodactylidae > Leptodactylus > Leptodactylus fallax. The sequence continues at coordinate 2,375,816 of CAMRHE010000083.1, read as the reverse complement.
GCATGGAGCCTTACTATTATCAAATTTGGGCCTTTGTTTCTCAATTCCTCACCATTTTCCAGATCTCTGTTTACTGACAGTGAATAGAAGCATTTCTGTTTATATTCAGCGGCTGATAATCCATCCTCCTGACCTAATACTTCTCACAATTGAAGGATTGTTACTATTTAATATAATCCAAACAATCTTCTATGATCTCCAAACTTTGTCTTTATTTATTGTAAAGTAGAACACCGCACTCCCTGACACCCGAAGGCTTTTACAACAGTTACAGAGGCACAGTTTGGGTATTTTTGGTCTATAATATAGAGAGCCTGGGCTTCAGACTGTTACATTTTACCTGCACTGATACATAATAACAAACTGTCACAAACAAACTTTGCAAACAAACACTGCTGCTTTGCCATGGAGTTGCTTGGCTTTAGCTTCTCTATGTCACCGTGTCTTCCTCTGTGTCCAGGAATTTGAGGAATGTTGTCCTTTTCTCCCCAGCTCTGCCTGTGCTGACAGCACCTCCACCAGGGGATGGCTCCTGCATGTGCAAGAAAACATCTGTTTTGCCCATTGGCCTTGAGTCGAGGTGATAATCCCTTGCTGGGAATAGACCCTGGGAGGCAGCCAGGCTCTGAAGATTTCCTGCCAGCCTTGTTGTCTTTAAAGGAATGAGGCTCTTAGAAAGAAATAATTGGAGGCTGAGGAACAGAACCCAGGAAAGCGTCTCATGGCCCAGCAAATCCAAACAGCAAATGGTCCTCTTAACAGCTGTATTCTTACTGAACATCCCCTGATCTTAACCCCCATCTGGCCCTTGTTTGATAGATCTCATCCCTCCCTCCCTTCACAGGCGGACACAAGACAGGATTTTTTGGCAATTCATGAATAGAGAAAAAAGGGCGCCAGATATTCTGGAGCCGGCGCTGTCCCCCTCCTCCTCCATCAGCTTCTGTGTCTCTATATGAGCTGCGTGTCAGGGCCACAAAAATCAGCTGCCTGAACACAAAAATGTAGGGGTCAGATGGATGAATATTGGGATAGAATAGGGACCAGGCCACAACTGTCACATGATGCTACCTTCAGGTCTAGAACAAAATAATAATGTCATCAGTCACAATTCATAATTCTATTTCACTTTTTACACCACATAGGTATCAAATGATTGGTATCAAGTACTCTTTACCATTATCTCTGTATTCAACATAAAATTCTTGATCGACAGGAGTCAGAGACATCGGTCTCTGGAGGAACGGATGTGGGGAGCACATGGTTTTACAGCTGTTGCGGAGCTACAACTACATGCATGTAGCCATCAGGTCTTTAAGGACATAATTTCAGAGACTGACGTTTCCTATGTCATTCCTAATAAAGACCATGACTGGCACGAGGTGAGCCTGAATTAGAGGCTTTGTACTCTGTGTACATCAGGTGCACACCCATGCGCCAAAACAAAAGTTCATGCCAGTCAGGAACTTGTATAGATTTCCTGTATAACTCATGCCAGAAAACTGAGTAATTATACATATGTCAGGCCAAGGTATCCCCGCCCCACTCACATTTGTAGAAAGAGGCAAGCAGGGCGCAGAATGGAGAATGTGGAGCATCTTTGGAGCAAGAAAGGGCTGTAGGTTGATAAACGCCCCCCAAGCTTTCTATTACAGAGTGAAACATACTCTCTGATCAATATTACTCAATGTCACTCAATACAAATATTCATTTGCATTTTTCTATACATGTAACAGTTTTTCAGATTTCAGTGACACAGTGTTAATGAGGCTGGCTATACACATTAGATTTCGGATGGCCATCATGCAGCCACAGATTGATGGAAGTATCATTTGTACGAACGATTCCACCATTAACAATAACAACTAAACTGTGTAAAAAGGAGCACAGTGAGTCAACACAAGTTGATTCATGATCGGACAAAAGTGCCCGATCATGCCAAACATCTACACATCAAATATTAGATAAAAATCTAATGTGTACGGCCAGCTTAAAGGGCCCTGTAACACTGCAGAGACATCAACTTATGTCACCACCTGCTTTTTACTCAGTTTAGGGTGGGTTCACACTTGCGCCGGCACTCCGTCCGCCGCGAATCCAACCTAAATGTCGGAAAACAGGGAAAGGTTTACGACGCTTTGCTTAAAAACCCATTCACTTCTATGTGTTTTTAAAGCAATGTGCTGGTGTGCGCTTACACCCTCTGCGCCGCGAAGCCATTTTTTTTTTTTTGTCGGACACAAAGTCCTGCATGTTTCTGATGAAAAAAAACAGCAGGGGGTGTAAGCGCACACCAGCGCATTGTTTTAAAAACCCATAGAAATGAATGGGTTTTTAAGCAAAGCGTCGCAAACCTTTCTCTATCCAGTCCGTATCCTGTTTTCCAACATTTAGGTTGGATTTGCGGCGGATGGAGTGCCGACGCAAGTGTGAACCAACCCTTATACTTTGCAGATATCAAGACACAGCTACAAACCTTCCATGCTCAGAAACACAATCCCAACCCAAGCCCCAGTCTAACCTCCACAGAAAACCTCTGCCCCGGTTATCTCCAGACAGAGGGATTGATGTAGATGCAGATATTTACAAGTCAACCGATCTACTGATGGAAAATGCACAGAACTCATATGTAAGTGTCTTATCTGCAGTCGGTGACACAGATACATTTTAATGTGGGACAGAGTTCATGGCGACCCTTCTCACCAATGCAGAGTCATTTAACCCCTGGAATACCTTGTACACACATTAATGAATAATACAAATTAAAAATAACACAGCAGACATAGAAAAGCAGATATCAGTATATGGCAAAAAGAACTTTAGCAGGCAAAGCCAGACAGCTGCTACAAAGATAATTAAATGATAGGAAGAATTAATGTAAAAAAACAAAACAAAAAAAAATCATATTATTACCATTTAAAAGATCATTAGTCAATCTGCAGAAAATTGGGAACCTTTATAAAAGAAAGATTTAGTAGAGTTGGAACAAGTTTACAGATGGAGGCCTAAGTAATTCAAGGCATTGGTGGACTGCAGACCCAAGAAAGATGCACAGTATCAAGAGTGGTTAAACCATAGGACTCTGCCACTAACCATGATTACTCTGCCATAAATGGCCCTGGATTTCTATACTGAACAAGCAAAAGTTAGAATTTTCTAGAAACTCCCCTTTAAGCTTGGGTTGCAGTCATTGCACTGCTATTAGGCCCCCAGGTAATAAAACAATGACAGATTTGGGTGGATAAGCTGCAGACTGGCCTCACTAATAAGAAACATGTGAGAACAGCCGAGCCGGTATCATGCCCATGAAATGACTAAGTGTCAGGAAGATGAGCCCCCCCAAAGGAGCCAAACTCCAACCCGCAGAGGCTGTTAAAACAACAGGACTGTATTATTGTCTGTCTTGGTCTACAGATCAGGCCCTGTATTTATGCCTCAGATGAGTCCAAATATACAAGACCCTACACCAGTACTGCGGATCGTTTATTTTGCTTACTGTTGGCGATCAGACTCTCATCATTCATACACCATCATAGGCCCTCAATGTATTGCTGGCAGGAGTCTAAGGCAAGCTATACAGATCAGATAATGAAATTGTTCACAATCCCAACATTAACCATTAACATGAACAACTAAACTGCCTGATTGCAAAGAAGGGGGGAGGGGGGCAGATTTTGAAAAAAAAGAAAAATTACTGAGCCCGTGTGCAAAATGGCAAATAGTTGCTGAATTTGGCCAATCATGATACAACTGTATTTTCTGACCCAATTCTCATATGTCACACCTGTATGTGACATATCTCCTCTATGTATATAATGGTAACTCTTTATTTAAGCAGAAGAAATATTATACTCTATTTTTAGGGTTAGAGGCATCCAGGCCTTTGTGGAACTCTTTTACGGAATTACCCATTACAACTTCCTTTGGCAGGAAGTTACAGTAAAGAACCCTTTTCTATGTCCGTGTAGAGACCTTCTTTCCTTTAATTGTAGAGGATGCCTCCTTTTTACAGTTAAAGGGGTTATTTACTTTCTAAAACTGATGGCTTATCCTTAGGATAGGCCATCAATATTAGATCTATAGAGGTCCAATAGCCATGGAAAGTGCGGTTTCCGGTAATATTTACATGTTGGGGCTGTGCTGATTATTCTCTGTACAAAGTGTAGTTGTGGCTTTCGGTAACGCAGAGCTGTCCCATGGGCAAGTAAGCAGCCTGGCTTTCAGACTACATAGATCTATCCTAAGAGTAGTGAATAAACCCTTTAAGGAGTACCTCCAATTATAAAATCAAAAAGTATCAAAATCAAAAAAAAGTATGTATGTAAATCAAAAAGTATGTATGTAAATATAAGAAACGTATACAGTTGTAGCAGAGCTAATCTAAACTTTTGCAATTGGATAAACTGTTGCAGCGTGATATCTTATAACAGAAGACAACAAAAATCAATGAAAACTTGTTGTTTTCAGTGATAAGTTAACATGCTACAGAAGTTTAACCAATTGCAGAAATTTGGGTTAACTCAGCTAGATCTGTATATATGTTTCTTGTACTAACGCAGTAAGAAACATAAGTACAGGTCTAGCAGAGTGAACCCGAACTTGTGGAATGAGTTAAACTGCTGTAGCATGATATCCTACCACTGAAAACAACAAAAAAAACTATGAAGTCATTGAAAAATGTTTTATCCACTTACTTTTTTTTATTGATTTTTGTTGTCTTCTGTGAAAAAAATATCACAATGCAGCAGTTTACGTTAACTCTGCTAAATCTGCATATATACATAATATATCTTATTAAATAAATAAGTTTTCTTCTCCACTTACTTTCCACCCTTTTATCTGTATAAAATCTTTGTGCTCACCTCACAAAAAAAAGTCTATGGAGGATGGAGGAAGGAGGAGGTTGCTGCTGGCTACTTATTGCAAAGATAGAGCAGTGTCAAAAGACCTCTCACTCACAGTGTAGCAGAGCTTGCAACAGTATGTGTTCCAGCAGCATCTCCTCATCCTCCACTCTCCATAGACTTTTATGTATACAGGAATGTAGTGTGATTAGTGGAGAAGGAAACACATTTCTTTAGTAAAATAAATTGCAAAATTTCTTACATTCATAATCGGAGGTATACTTAAAAGAACTGGGTATTAAGAGTTCCTTGCAGAGATTTTTGCACTGAGCTTTCATATATTTATACCTAGTTATTAGGTTGCCCCTCATGGGAGCAGAGTTGCATTAATACAGATTGGTCAGTACACAGTGATGGAACTGTCTGCTTCGGGATTTGTCCACTGTGCAGTTCCAGCACCTGTGGCAGCTGGTGTTACCTAAAGGTGGGTCATGAATATCAAAAGGCTGTACGACCCTTTTAATTCTACATGTACTGGACTTGCAGCCTGTTATTTATTTAGCTTACTTGTACCATTGGGGTATTAGGGTGAGTTTAGTGTACACCCTGGATTGCCCACGCTTTGGACTTAGATCCTTTGGCTGTTTGGGTGCGATCTTTGCCACATTTTGATCAACCTAACTCATCACTGGAATTGGTAAGACCATTACATTTTTGTATATTATATTATACTATTTATATGTCTGATAGGACTATGTCAACATTTTAACTGATGTATTAAATGCTACGTTTTATTTATCGGTATGTCGAGGATCTATGCTTAGTATATATAGCATGTCTTATCAGTCATCACTGTGCTTGGACATGTAGTTCTACAGAACCATATATACCTGATGTGGAGACAGTATAACCTGCCGTATTAATCCTACCACACTCTTGCTCATCCTAAAGGCATAAATACCGAACAGTAAATACTCCACAAGTCGAGTGCTGACAAATGACTTCCTAGCTGCCAAGCACCGCAGTATATAATTTCTCACCATAGAGACTTCAGTTAATAGATGGTGGAGGGAGCTCTCTTGCTCTGCTGCTTGTTATTCCTCCAATACAATAGCTCCTATAATGTACTAAACCCACCAAGGATTTCATTATTGGGAACAGAAGGGTTAATACATAGGAAGTGGCAGCAGAATTGTGACATTTCACAGCCCCCCACTACAATCTTCTATTGTATTCATCATCTACTTGTTTAGTTTGTGTTTGACAGGCCAGATGTTGTATGTCTGAGCTCTGCTAACAGCTGTAAACTATTTCCTTGCAGGGTGTCAAGGGTGCACCCCAAGTCCCCCTTATTGTGCAGACTGAGTATCACTCAGCAGATATTCACTCTAAGTCAACCACTATCGATGCAACTAGGAATTAGAGAATTCAGGATAATATATTTAGATTTGTAAAAGTCTACATCATATGACCCAGTCATGTGACATTTTGTAAGCGCGTTTGTTCTGCTACTGCAGCCTTCACACAATGTTCTGGATTATCTATGTATAACCTACTGGTATTTATAGCTGTATTAGCCTGTCTGGGGTATTCTCTAGGATCTTTATTCTAAAAATGGCTGCCGGAGTAAAGAGAGGATGTAAAAATATCTCTGCTGTATGTGAGCCGCCCTGCTCCAGCTTGATACCCAATATGTGGAGGACCAGGCCTGGAGTGACATAATTCTGGAGGGGAGCGCGGCTGGGACAGTATGACAGATCATGCGCTGACTGCAGTTTCACAGGTGGTGACTGTGTGGAGGGAGCAGACGTGTCACTTCATGTCACTGGCACAACAGTGCAGCTTCCTATAACTATAAATATACTCAATAAATCAGGGGATTTTCCAGGTTATAAGTGGCAAGACTTTGCGGGGCAGAGAATGTACTGCATTATACCTAATGTTCATCAAATATTCCCAATTATGTCACTGATGCGCTAGTGAATATATATAGGCTGCATTCTTAGTGATGTCACTGCTGCTCTCTAATGAATATATATAGGCTATGTTCTTAGTGATGTCACTGCTGCTCTCTAATGAATATATATAAGCTACATTCTTAGTGATGTTAAATGTCATAGATGTTCTCTAGTGAATGAATGAATAGACTGCATTCTCAGTAATTTCACTGCTGCTATCTAGTAAATGGATGGAAATTATTCTCAGTGATGTCACTGCTGCTCTCTAGTGAGTGGATATACATTATTCTCAGTGATGTCACTTCTGCTCTCTAGTGAAGAGATAGGCTGCATTTTCAATGTCACAGTTGCTCTCTAGTGAATGGATAGGTTGTTTTCTTTTTGATGTCTCCTCTGAAATCTAGTGATTAGACAGGCTGCATTCTCAGGGATGTCACTGGTGCTCTCGAGTGAATGAACAGACAGTATTCAGCGGTGTAGCATTACAAGGCCAGTCTTGGGGATACATTGCACTTCAGGTGATGCTGGTTTATAGCAGTCTGCAGACTTCACTCTGGATCTTAGTTATATATTATCTCTGTTAGGTTTATAACTTTGTTCTCTGCAGAATGTCTACTATAAACATAAATAATCTCTGTTTCTGTTTTGCGGGATATTCCTTTCTGAGGTGTCCTAGTGACTATATTGGAGAGGGGGTAGATATTTGTTAGGGGGGCTGTATGTGGGAGGTGAGGATTTTTTGCTGCAGAGGGCTTCCTGCCAACAATAACATGAGTCTCCAGCAGGTCGGCACAGGAAGAGAGGCTGAGAAGTGATTTGTAGGCCGTTGCTTTGAGCCAGAAAGCTTGTTTCTGAAAAAGGTCCCTGGAGATGCATTACAGAGGGGACTCAGCGAGGAGACGGCTTGATACAGTCACACTTGTCTCTTCTCATGGAGTTCTCCTGGATAATATCCAGTTTTCCATAATGATAGAGCACTCCTTCACTTCTATGTTCCTGAACTGCAGAGACCATGCTGATTGCACTGAGGACATGGCACTGCCCAACAATGTTACTTGGATCAGCGTTATCACAAGGGTCCCATCTGTCTTGTCAGACTTCATTATGCAGTGGTTATAAAGTCATCCATAGATACACAGATAACACAGTTGAAAGAACACACTCACTGCCACATATGATTCTCATATTTCTTACCAAAATAGGGAGTGGATTTCATCTGAATGACACAAAATGTAGTAATAATTTCCAAAAAGGTCCACTGATCATCCTAGCTACAATAATAAAACACACGATTAGGAAAAATATAAAAAAAAAATTTAATGGGCATGACATGCCTGCTTGTGTGAATATTGCCTAATCATTGTATAATGAAAAGATATCCAACTTTCTTTTCAATTTTATTGAATTACCTCAAGATTTTGAAGATTTCTCCTAGCTGTCAGTGAATGGGACCATTCTTGTATAAATCTAGAGGCTGAGAAACTGTTTTTTATGAACTGCTGCTCACTTAGTTGCACAGCTTGTTACAGTGTATCAGAGAATGTATGAGCAGCAGGTCATGAGTGCAGGATTTCAGACACTGGATGTAAAGAACATTTCCAATCCTTGACATCAGACATCTTGAGAATGAAGCAGGATTCCACTGGACAGTGACAATACTTTACCATATAATAATAATAGACACCTGTACTGGTTATCACTTAAAGCTTTCAACTGTCTGTCAGGTACAGATATAAATACATATCCTATAGGGCAGGGTGTCTCAATGTTCAAAAAACAACTATCCCCAGCAAAACTACATCAAACACTATGATTACACACTCCTTAACCTTGCAATCGCAATACCCAGGTAAAGTCTTGGAATTATGAAAAGCACAGGATCGAGAATTGTTAATGTTATGCAAATGATAAAAAAATGGAAACATTCAAAATATATACAAAACATCTCAATGTATTCAGTAAAGAGTATGAGCAACATACACAGTAATATGTGCACTTACACACCTTGGCATGCTATCAATAAGGTTAATAATGGTGGTCTGAGGAATGTTGTGTCCTGCTTAATGCATTTGGGCACATGGATCATCAAGGTTTGCTACTGGCAACTCTTTTTGCAATTGCCAACCAATGACATTACAGATGTGCTCAATAGGAAACAAATTAAGAAAAGCTGCAGATATAGTAGCACATTTAGGTCATTCAGGCTGTTCACTGTAACATACGCAACAAATGGGCTCCTGGTGCAGCATCCCAGTGGACATTGCTTATATTATTGTTCACTGTATCCATTGTGTTTCTCTGTGCCACTATATCTATATATAGTCCTGCAGCTTTCGGGTGTATTTTTTCTCCTGTTAGGGAGTGATGCACTGTGGGAATGGTACACCCCTCCTTTTGGAAGAGCTTGGTCCAGACCAACAGTTGGCTGGGCTAATTGGGGTCAGACTAAGAGTCTTCTGTAAGCAGTCAAACAGCAGTTTAGAGAGAGAGAGAGAGTCCATTACAGCCTCTGATGAGGGAAGTGGTGTTCCTGCTAGAGCCTTAGCCCACAGTCATCATTGCTGCAGCCCTAAGACGGGGAAGATACCTGCTGTCAGAATACAGAGAGGAAAAAATTTGGAGAAGTTGAGGTTTGCTGGAGCTTCGCAGCCTGGACCTTGCGAGCCTCTCAGTTAGAGAGGGATCCTTGGGACTTACTCATTCACTGCCCCCAGTTTTATAGTTACAATACATTTAATATCTGCATGGGCATTGCTTGCTGTGAAAACCGTTGCCAACTTCAGTAACACCTTCTACAGTGCATTACTACTCCCATCTGGAAGCTGCTTCTGTTGCCGTTACCTCAGTGAAGTTACATCATTTTATGCAACTACTGTCTCCTGAGTCATTCTTGCACTTACCATCAAGGGCCCTTCTGACCACCATCACCTGGCTCAATGAGAGTAGAGGACGCCTACAACTGGAAGTTCCCCAGGGGAACTACCACCATCATCATGTACACTGCAGGCCCCCTCAACACTGTCCCAAATTGGGAGGTTGGGCTGGAGTAGTCGATTGAGTGCTCCTGGCCACTGTTACAAACTACTACTACTCCCTGTACCTGAAATGAAGAATAGAGGGGTCTGGCTACAGTACATTATGCCACTCAACACCATAATCTCATCTGGCTGGTAGCTGATATCACGCAAACACGATCTGCCAGGGTGATAGACCAAGGTCTCACAGTTCATGGATTCTGTCTCGTTGGTTGGCAGCAAGTGGCGATAACTGGCACATCGGAGAACAGGAGGCATTGCATAATCATCCCACACCGTTTTAGGTTTCATGGGGCTAAAAAACTTTGCTTTCAATATGGCTTTATGCCCACGCCACATACCACAGGTTGATGCTAGGTATAAATCACAGCAGCCAGTGCCCTTGCTCACTCTAACTCTAGTTAAGTGTGGGCTAATAAGCACTCTGACACTTGCAGGAGTTGGGTTCACCCAGTACTTTATTTAAAGCGGTTATCCAGGAAATATAGTTTTTTTTCCTAGAAACCAGGGAAGGTGAAAAATATAAACAAAAAAACACTCATCTGTCCCTGGTAACTCCCATCGCTGTCTGTTCCTTTTGCGGGTCCTTTCCTTAGGCCGCTAATTGGCCTCAGCGGTCACGTGTGGCGAGGACTTCCGCCGGAAGAAGCACTGGGGCGCTGTGGGACCGGACAGCGGTGGGAGATACTGGACTGCTGGGCAGAGGTGAGTAAGTTTTTCTTTTTTTTTTTTTAATTTTCACCTTCCCTGGCCTCCAGCGGAAAAAACCCCCCAAAAAACTGTACTTCCTAGACAACCCCTCTAAGGTTTATAGCTAGTACAGCAAAGTCACAACAGTCGGAGTTGAGGGCCTTTAATAGCATCTGAATCACAAGGCCTACATTCCTGTTAAAGCGTACCTTTAGTTATAAATAACTTTTTATAAATGAATAGTGCACGTGAAAATAAGAAACTTTGTAATATATCTTATTAAAGACTGAATATGGAGATATAATCAAGCATTCAGATTGAAGATAAGGAGCAGGAGAACAGCTTATTAAGTGGTGAAGGAAACAAAGTTTCTTATATTTAAAAGTACTATTCATTTATGGAAAGTTGTTTATAACTGGAGGTTCGCTTTAACACTGGGGATGCATGCCAACCTCAGACTCTGCTACTTAGAACTATCGCCACGTGCTGCACTGCTAACTTTTAGGACAGGGTTTCGAAGTGGACACGGCTTTGGCTTCCACTAAACTTCTGCAGGGAAAACTGCTATTTATAGTGAATATTCCCACCCCAGCATGACAGAAAACATCATGCAACAGCATTCATAGGCTGTACCACAGGAAATGTGTAGTACACAACCAAGTAACACTTGTGGGAAAATCATTGCACTGCCTTTCTTGCAGAACATTCAAGAATAGGAAGTAGTACTATGATTGAGCAATGCCATTAAAGTGACACTAGCATAATGCAATACTACAGTATTATAGTGCAACACACAAGTCATCAACAATAGTGAAATAGCAATATACACAACAATGTTCTTTATGAGTATAAACACATACAACAAATTGTAGAAGCCTGTCTAGAGTGGGAACTCCAACTCTCAAACCATAAGTCCTCTAATTAAGGCAGAACTGTGGAAAGAGGTTGTTTCCACCACCACTGTATCATGTAAGTACCCCATAGAGAAGTGTTCCCCAACCCATGGCTTGCGTGCTCATCAAGTGTAGTTTGCAAACTTTTTGCATACTTAAGGCAAAGGTGGCAGGGCAAAGTTTCTCCACAGATAGATGGTGCGACATGGTGCATGACGTTATGACACCTCTGCTGCTTCATATTCCCACTCTTTTCTGTCACTCAGCAGTAGGCAATGCAGCTTGCTCCATTCAGGTACAATAAAATTGCCTCTCTACTTCGCCTCCCATACCCACACTGCCTACTTTGCACTGTGCGAAAGAAAATGGTTCTTCAGAGACTCTATCTTTACTAAACATATATATGGTTCCATATCATGTATTAGTGTTGGGTAAGAATCTATGTTTAGGTTTAGGGAAGAGAGATCTGATCCTGAATAAAATTTAGGGAAGGGGTTAAAAACAAAAAACCCCAACACACTCAACTGTACTAGGCCCCACTGTTGCAGCTACAGCTTCCTATTCCCAGCCTTCTGATCCCGCCCTTGGGTGATGATTTTTATCATTCACATATCCGACCACCTGCTTGTGAGCACTGAGACTACCGATTGTCCAGGACTGGAAAACCTCTTTAATTTTCTGCACCATGTGCATTTATTATCCATAAATTGTAATAAACAAAGTCGTGGTCCAGTGCCTATCTCTTCTACCTATAAGTAATGTGAGAACAGGTTCTGCTAGTTAATAGGACATGTGCAGGATACTTGTTGGGTATTGAATAGTTGTTTGGGCAACATCAACATAATTTCCTGTTCTGTATGGATTATATGTTCTCTTTACATAGATTGTGGCTTATGACCGGCTCACAGCGTGAATGTGGCTTTCAACGTAAGACAGGCTGGGGACATATTGCCATAGTCATGTCACATATGGTTTTGTATATTTTTGTGTGTGTTTAAGCATATATGTATGTATAGGTGCATCTCAATAAATTATCTTTGAAACGTTCATTCATTTCAGTAATTCAATTCATAATCAGCAGTCTTCCATGATTGTGTGTCCTACTGAACCAGACTGAGGGACCATTTACCGTAAAGGCTTAGGAAACCTTGGCAGGTGACACACTGAATTTACAATACGGAACTTTTTTACAATATTCTAATTTTCTTAGATTTGGGTTTTCATTACCTGTAATCCATAATCAACATTTACAGAAATAAAACACTTGAAATAGAACACTCTGTGTGTAAAGAATCTAGAAAATATAGGAGGTCACTTTTCTAATTCAATTATTGAAAGGAATAAACGTTTCAAAGATATTCTAATTTATTGAGATGCACCTGTATATATTTGTGTGTAGAATGTGTCAGGGTTTATCCAAATGTATATTAAGAAATTAGGTTAAAATTATTGGTACCTTTCCGTTAAAGAAAAACCTACACTAAAATAACTGAAAAAAACTAGTGAAAATCATTGCTTTTGAATTGTGGTTTTACAGAATAATTAAAAAACCCCATCCACACATTGCAGAAAACTGTGGCGTTTTTGTAAATAGCAGCATGTCAATTATACGTATGGAAATGCTGGTGATTTCCATATGGGTATAATAGGGACAGAAAGTCTAAAGAGATTTTCCATGAAAAGTGCTGCGGAAAAAAATGCAAAGCGTTTCCAACGCCGTCTTTTCCGCAGCGCTTTTTGGCTGTGGCTCACTACGTGGAGCCTTAGCCTCAATGAGACTTCTGTACCTGTCCACGAGGATTTTGGCCCACTCCTCGTGAGCACATTGCTCCAGATGTTTCAGGTTTGAAGGGCGCCTTCTCCAGACTGCAGCTCCTTCCACAGATGTTCCATAAGATTTAGATCAGGGCTCATAGAAGGCAACTTCAGAATAGTCCAATGCTTTGCCGTTAGCTATTCTTGGATGTTTTTAGCTGTGTGTTTTGGGTCATTATCATGTTGGAGGACCCATGACCTATGACTGAGACCAAACTTTCACGGGCACCGCATTTTGCTCCAAAGATTTTATTGCACCCTGCACAGATTTAAGACACCCTGTGCCAGATGCAGCCCCAAAATATAACTTCCTCTATGTTTCAAAGTAGGTACAAAGTTCTTTTCTTTGTATGCTTCATTTTTGCATCATCAAACATGGTTTGCTAAAAATATCCAGTTTTGTCTCATTTGTCCAGAGGACATCCTCCCAGAAACTTTGTGGCTTGTCAATATGCATTCTGACAAATTCCACTCTCGCTTTCTTATGATTTGCTTTCAACACTGGTTTCCTCCTAGGTCATCTTCTACTAAGTCCACTTTGGCAAAAACAGCGACAGATGGTGCAACCTGACATTGATGTACCTTGACCTTGGAGTTCAATTCTAATTTCTTTGGAAGTTGTTCTGGATTCTTTGGTTACCATTCATATTATCCGTCTTTTCAATTTGCCATCAATTTTCCTCTTACAGTTATATCCAGGGAGGTTGGCTACAGTTGACCTTAACCACTTCAGTATCGGGCCAATTTCTGGTCCAGGACCAGACACATTTTCGGGTTTTTTTTATGTGCGGTTTTGAGGGCTGTAACATTTTTATCATATGTGTTATTCAACTAATTTCTGTGTCTTTTTTCGGTGACCCATAAGGCTTTATTTTTATGTTGTTTTTATTTTTGCATGTGTTTTAATTTTTTTTATATCCGGGAAAATATAAACAAAAGAGAAGGGAAAACGTGTACGTTTTTCACTTTTCATTTTTTTTTTTATTTAATAACACAAAGTGCTAATAAAAAACTTTATAAAATAGTTTTTCCTTTCCGTTACGGTAATTTTTATTTTGTATGGTGTCGTCAGGGGTGGGGCTATAACCTTTAATAACGTCATTTTAATGGCGTATTATTTTATTTATTTTTTTAATTATTTTATTTACTTTTTTTTTTATTTCTTTTTTTACATTGTGTCCCCATAAGGTCATAATAGATCTTTGGGGACATCTGATCACTTTTTTTTTTTTTTTTTTTTTGTGGGGGAGGCTGATTTCCCTTGTAACTGCGGCTGGTACATTTAGCCCCAGCTGCAGGAGGAATACAGCCTCTTGTCCGTTACTATAGAGCTGGTCTGGGTCCTCTAGGACCCAGCAGCTCTTACAAACTCTGATCCCAGCGGATCACGTAACCGCCAGGTCAGAGGGGAGCCGCAACATGGCGGCGCCCATAGCGCTGTATACACAGTGATCGGGAAGGCAGGGAAGGTAATAAACCTTCCGTGCCTTCTCTCTGGGAGCTCCGGCTGAAGTTACAGCTGACTCCCCGTTTCTGGGGACGTACGTCCTTGCAGAACAAGACAACCACGTTTCGGACTTAAACTCTATGGGCGGTCTGAAAGAGGTTAAAGGAGGTTTCCAGGCAAAAAATATTTTTTTAAAAAAGGTCTGTTAGTGCTATTAATAGGTTAAGAAGTGCACCCAAATACCTTTAGCAGTGTTTTGAGGGATTTTTGGGTTTCTCTGTGAGCTCCATGCATTTTCTGCATTTGTTTACATGGGTATCTTCCTGTTCTGTTTTCCTACAACTACCATGATGCAAATCAGAGCTGACTCACACCACCTCCCTCCCTCACTCTCTTCCCCTCCCTGTTTCTCTAGCTCGACTGCCCACTACTAGCCCTTCCTGAAATGGGGAAACGGAACATCACATGAACGCCCCGGCGATCTTGGTAAATATAGATTTTTGGTACACTAAGTAGTTTAGAAGTTAGACGGGGAGGGGAGTTTAGCTTAGATTAGAGACATCAATTTATCCCGGACAACCCCTTTAAACTTCTGAATAATATGGGCAAATCTAGTAACAGGAACATCAAGCTGTTTGGAGATGGTCTTATAGCCTTTACCTTTAACATGCTTTTCTATAATGTTCTTTCTAATCTCCTGAGGCAACTCTCTCCTTAATTTGGTCTATGTTGATTATAGTACACAGCATGATAACAAACAGCACAGTGACTACTTTTCACTCTGTAAATAGGCTGACTGACAGGTTTGTGATGCTACCTACAGGACACACCTTAGTTTAACTTGTCTCTATGGTCAAATCATTTTCAATCTTTTCTAGGGGTAACATCATTTTTGTCCAGGCAGTTTCGTTAGTTTGTTTTTTACAATTACTCTGTTGATCCACAATTCAAAAGCAATGTCTAATCTTTATTAGTTGATATTCAGTAAATTGAATTATATTAATACTTTTGTCAGTTTCAAGTTATTTCAGTGACCATTGTGGGATTTTATTTCTTTAACGGAAGGGTACCTACAATTTTGTCCATGCGTGTATGTCTGCTGTATTAGGATGTTCATAAATAAATGTATATGTATTCACTGTATGTGCGTGTTTGGGTATATGTGTATGTATGCATATACAGTTTGTTTGCCCCCTGCATTTATTGCAGTGAGGGGTGAATGCAGGCTCAGCTTACGGGACATGCCTCTATACATATTTATTTTATGAAGATCTATATCCTTCTCCACTTTGTCTTCTATTGGCAGGACACGTGTAACCCTCTCTTCTCTCTTGTCTGCGCCAGCCTGTGACAGCGCTGTCCACACTCATTTCACACCTTGCACTGAACCAGTTCAGCTTTCACTGTCTATTAATATTAACAGCTGAACTCCAGGTAACTGTTGGAGGTAATGACAGATGCCTTTGATGGGCACCTTAAGAGTCAGTGCTGTACAAATCCGCTTCATGTGTAAATCCAGGCTGGGCTGTCATTACCATGTAACCTGGACAGACCGCTGGCCTCCACCACCAACCTTATACCAGAGCCTGAACTATATGAACACTACCATTATACTCACCCAGCAATACTACACATTCTATACCATGATCCTGAACTATATAACCACTCCCATCATCCTCAACCAACACGAAAGGCCTTATTGGGACTGTAAAACGCCGCTTTTTTTGCCACGGCGTTTCCGCCAAGTGGGGCACCGTCCTTATGGAGGTTCACACCTGTGTATGTATTTTCATTCTCATGGTCCATCAGAGGACAAGAAGAATGGAAAAACAAACGCCTTCAGATCTGTTCTATGATGGACTCCGTTCTATGGAGAAAATGGGGTCTGTCGTGTATCCGTTTTTTAAACTTGTAGCGCAAAATGACTCCAAGGCAAATATGAGCCAGGCCTTACACGGAAATATAAAAAAAGTAATATAGGGACACAAAAAAATTGTTATTTTTCAAAGTTTAGTTTTTTTGTAAAAAATATGCATTTGGCATTGTCGTGATAAGATATAAGGAATAAAAGTAACGCCATTTTTGCTGCATAGTGAACGCTGTAAAGATAAAACCCATTAGAAAAATGGCACAAATCCAGCTTTTTGGCAATTCCACCCCATTCTGAGTTTTTTTCCCCCATCTTTCTAGCACATTGAGCTGTAAGTAATGGTCATTAAACTGAAAACCTCTGGTGTACTGGCATAGTAAAAATGTGCAACTCAGCTGAAGAGCATAGTAACATGTGGTACTTATTATTGCAACTAAAAACTGCATTCAGATCCTAAAATTAAAAATGCAAAATACCTGCAACAAAAATGGAACAGAACTGAACAGTGTGAACCCATCCTTAGACTAAGGCCCCATGTTGCAGAAAATCTGCTTTTTTGTTGTTGAATTTGCTGCAGTTTTTTGACCCAAATCCAGAAGTGGTTACAAAAGGAATGGGAAATCTAAAGGAAGCACTTACACTTCTCCCTTCTGCTCAATCGACTGAGGGCTTTGGCTCAAAAAACATAGCTAAATCTGCAACAAAAATAGCAGCTTTTCTGCATTGAGTGGTCTCAGCCTTACTGAAGAACTGCATGCAGTTTTTAATTGCAATAATGAGTAACACATGTTATGATACATTACACCTGTATGTTAATGACCATTAAAATGAAAACCTCTGGTGTACTGGCATAGAAGAAATGTAGTACTCACACTACTCACTTTGTCTCTTTATAACACAGTGTGATGGGCTTTTTTTTTATGCTGCTTCTACACTTTCCACAGATGCCTTTTTTTATTCTGCATTGCAGCTCCATTTTCATGAAAATCAGTTTTTTATTCTTATGAAAATTCGCTGAAAGGGGCTTTAGGGGGGGGGGTTCTTCTCCAGCTGGGGATTCACTTTCTGTTCTAGATAATCACCTCAAACTGCCGCCCAGCTGCACCCCCCCAATGCTTGAGTAATATCTTCCACTTTGTCTGCAGTTAAGGTGAGTTAGCAAGAGCAGAGAGTGAAGCTTTTTCAACTAATTTGCATAAGAATAAAACACAGATTTTTATGAAAATGGAGCTGCAATGCAGAAAAAAAAGACATATTTGAAAAGTGAAGAAGCCACTTAGTTTGATACCGATTTTCCTACTGACAGACTCCCTTTGATAAATGCGCCCCAATAGGCTTAGAAACAGAGGCCAGAAAACAGTATCATATATGATAGCCTTAGACACACCAGCTCAGCAGACAATATCATACGACTGGATAAGGGTGGGTTCACACATGCGCTTGAGTCCGTCCGCTGCCAATCCAAGTTAAAATCTCGGGAAACAGGATAGGCATCGGATACCGAAAGGTTAGCGACGCATTGGTTAAAAACCCATTCATTTGAATGGGTTTTTAAAGCAATGCGTGGGTGTGCGCTTACACCCTCTGCGCTGTGAAGCCGTTTTTTGTCGTCGGAAACGAAGTCCTGCATGTCCGACTTTGTTTCCGACGAAAAAACTGGATTCGCGGCGCAGAGGGTATAAGCGCACACCCGCGCATTGCTTTAAAAACCCATTCACATGAATGGGTTTTTAACCAATGCGTCACTAACCTGTCGGTATCCGATACCTATCCTGTTTCCCAAGATTTTCACTCGGATTGGCAGCGGACGGACTCAAGCGCAGGTGTGAACCCACCCTTAGATACACACCACTACAGACAATATCACAAATTACTGGATTAGATACAGCATATTAGCAAACAGTATCATGCAATATAGGCTCAGATATAGGAACTTAGCATGCAGAATCAGACAAGATAGGCTAAAGCTGGCCATACACATTAGACGTTATGCCTCAAGGACATGACCATGTGAATGTAGTCAGCCGTGATTGAATGGCATGGATGGCACATGGATGACATCCGGTTGCCGCCCGTGCCTTCATGGCCCTATTTACTGCTCACAGTGAGCCCGGCATCATGACAGTATACGGTCGTGCGTATGGGGGCCATAGAAATTAATGGGTCAGTGTGCTAGCTGTGAAAAACACGGCTAGCACACTGACAATACACACGGTCATGTTTATGAAGCCTTAGACTGCAATTGTTCATCTGGAATGAACATTCGTTCATATGGACAAATGTTCTAATCTCACAAAAACAGCAGAGAACATTCAGACAAATGTTCGACTACCCCAAACACTTAAAAAATTAACAGCTGAAAGTTGGTCAATGTTAATAAAATGGTGAAAACAGGAAATAATGTACACTTTGTGGGTGCATGCTAGTAGTACAAACACATGCCCACAATACATAAATTACCCACGGGTGTGTCAGTCTAGCCCATACAAAAATAATTACATCCAACAGATGGCTAAAAACTCCAACACAACACATTGTGACGGCAACCAACTTTAGTTGATGGTTGACTGTATGGGAAAAACATTTGTATGTTTGTTCAGCATAAATTCAGCAATCCAAAGTTTGATGTGTATGGCCAACTTTAGATACAGCTGCTTAGACAGTATCACAAATGATAGGTTTAGACACTAGCTGGGGTGTAGCTATAAGGGGTGCAGCAGTAATAGTCGCTACTGGGCCCTGAGGGGGCCCAAAAGATCATAACATATACCACTGTTCTGAATGGCACAAGGGAGGTAGGGGCCCTATTACAGATTTTACATTGGAGCCTAGGAGCTTCAAGTTGCATACTGTGACTCATCAGACAGTGTCAAATAATAGGAATAATACGTAGCCTGTGTATCTATGCTTTTAATACATTAATATATGATGATTTTGATATTTAGTCTGGCACTTTTTAATCAGAAATCCAATCTCTCGAAATTACACCCTCCCCTCCCAATTTTGGTTCTGAAATCTCTCTTTTTTTCCTTCTCTTCCCCTTTGTTTCAACCCAGATAAGATCCTGCTGATCCTTCCAGTGTAAACGATATAAAAGATAAACTTTCAGCCAGAAGACGAAACCAACCTGCACCCTTATCTCCCATCTCCTGGAACGTTACCTTAGACCTGCAGGGCGATCATCTCCCAATATCTGGTAAGGGAGCGCTTCATCTAAATGGGGAGGAGAGACCGCACAGATTGCTTTCTTACATGGAGACCCCTGCGGAGAAGCCCAGAAGGTGCAAGGTGAAAACTTGGAGGAGATTAGATGCTGAATGGAGGTAGCAGTTCACACACAATCTAGATCCTACCCTTTACCTTGGATACCCATCTGTGAGCAAGGTAAGTGCTTGACACCTGCTGAACGCAAAACTGCAGCCAGTAATTTTGGTAAACACTAACAAGACTATCAAGGTGTATGCAAAGCTGGGTGACATCCTCCATAAACTCTATGTAGTGTCAGCTATTAATGTTTGTCACTTGCTATATACAGTATCACCTGCATAGGAGACCTAGATAATGATTCAAGGTGTGACAATATGACGGGCTGCTTTTTATTTGAAGAGTGGTGAGAATGGTGAGGGGGGATAGGTACTGTAATGGGGGGGGTATATATTTTTTTACAGCTGTGAAAGTGTTCAAAAAACAAAGAACCGGCAGCTAATAGACTCCCCCTACCCCACGACTTTAAGAGTGTAACCCTGATCATACACACCCTGTACAATATACTAACAATTACCAACGAAGTCGCAGTATGGTCCTAGTGTCAGTGACATGACAGGAATGACCGAATATAAGACATGGTGTGTTAGACCACTATGGTATAATTCTATGTTTAGTCACAACAACACTAAGGAACAACTAGATAAGTGATTTCTTAAAAAAAGTCATAGAACGTTATAGACTCCGGACAGATCATGACCTCACAACATCTAGAAAGGTGATTTAGAGGTGTATGTAATTTTAATCTGTGGCATGAATTCTAATGTTTCCTATAATCATATAAATGATGTCAGATGCTGGCAAAAATCTGATTCATCTACTTATCTGAGAGCAATGAAAGAAAGTGGGGTGGGGTGGCCAGTGACACCACAGTCCTGACATCTGACCTCCTATGTGTTGTTGGTGGTTAATACGGACAGAGCCCAGAGACTGTGTGACAAGTTCTGGGAGACTCCCAGGATGGATCCCCTCACTTTATAAGTCAACCGGATGGGAGTTATCTACTGGGGTCTGAAAACGGCTTAAATAAATATTCATCCTCACAGGACGACAGTGTCTGACAGCAGGGAATGAAGCTTGGCGTATTATCAGATAATTGCACAACAAAGCACAGGGAATGTAGAGCACTCGCCATAGATGACACAGAGCATGACTAGACTACTATTCATGTAACATATGGATATTATATAAATATATAAAAGATATACGGTAATATACACATGAATCAGGATGTTACTAGACTTCCACAAAATTGTATACAACATTATGCATTCCTTTGGACTGCAGATATACTGTAGTTTTATATACGCTACAAAAACCTCTGTGCAGACTTAGACCTTATTCACACATCCACATTTCATTTACATGTGCTGTCCACATTTTTCACGGACGCCATTAGTATCCATTCATCTCAACTTGTGTATTCAGACATCCAATGTTTTTTTGGGGAATGTAGGTTCACATCTGTGTGTCATCCTTTTTTCATGGACCCTGAGACATACAAAGTATTTAAAATGTAAAAAAAACAAAAAAACAACAAACTTGATCTACTTTTCACTGTGAAAAGCAGAACAACAACGGACTGCACACCACCTGCAAATAAGCAGGATAGTGTGCTTTGCGTGAGTAGCGTTGACCTCACACGTCCCTGGATGCAGACGTGTGAATGAGACCTAAGGGCTCATTTTTTACAAGAGTCAACTCATGGTCACAGCAGCAGACACTGTCATTAAGTGCAACATTGTGATCTTATGTTGTGCAATAACATATTGCCATAGCTTATATATTTTTAATCAATACTTTATAATTTTTTTTTCCCATAACAGACAGACCGTGATGTAATATAGATACATGTATTAAGGAGCCACTAGTCTCTTATTAACATAATATATAGAATTCATATACAGTAGGGAAAAAAAGTATTTATAGTAAGCCACCAATTGTGCAAGTTCTCCTACTTAAAAAGATGAGGCCGGCCTGTAATTGACATCATAGGTAGACCTCAACTATGAGAGACAAAATGAGAAAACAAATCTAGAAAATCACAGTGTCTGATTTTTAAAGAATTCATTTGCAAATTATGGTGGAAAATAAGTATTTGGTCAATAACAAAAGTTCATCTCAATACTTTGTTATATATCCTTTGTTGGCAATGACAGAGGTCAAACGTTTTCTGTAAGTCTTCACAAGGTTGGCACACACTGTTGCTGGTATGTTGGCCCATTCCTCCATGCAGATCTCATCTAGAGCAGTGATGTTTTGGGGCTGTCGCTGGGCAACACGGACTTTCAACTCCCTCCAAAGGTTTTCTATGGGGTTGAGATCTGGAGACTGGCTAGGCCACTCCAGGACCTTGAAATGCTTCTTACGAAGCCACTCCTTCATTGCCCTGGCGGTGTGCTTGGGATCATTGTCATGCTGAAAGACCCAGCCATGTTTCATCTTCAATGCCCTTGCTGTTGGGAAGGAGGGTTGCACTCAAAATCTCACAATACATGGCCCCATTCATTCTTTCATGTACACGGATCAGTCGTCCTGGTCCCTTTGCAGAGAAACAGCCCCAAATCATGATCTTGCCACCTCCATGCTTCACAGTAGGTATGGTGTTCTTTGGATGCAACTCAGCATTCACTCTCCTCCAAACACGACAAGTTGTGTTTCTACCAAACAGTTCTACTTTGGTTTCATCTGACCATATGACATTCTCCCAATACTCTTCTGGAACATCCAAATGCTCTCTAGCAAACCTCAGACGGGCCCGGATATGTACTAGCTTAAGCAGGGGGACACGTCTGGCACTGCAGGATCTGAGTCCCGTCCCTGCGGCTTAGTGTGTTATTGACAGTAGCCTTTGTTACGTTAGTCCCAGCTTTCTGTAGGTCATTCACTAAGTCCCCCCGTGTGGTTCTGGGATTTTTGCTCACCGTTCTTGCGATCATTTTGACCCCAGGGGGTGAGATCTTGCGTGGAGCCCCTGATCGAGGGAGATTATCAGTGGTCTTGTATGTCTTCCATTTTCTAATTATTGCTCCCACAGTTGATTTCTTCACACCAAGCTGCTTGCCTATTGCAGATTCAGTCTTCCCAGCCTGGTGCAGGTCTACAATTTTGTTTCTGGTGTCCTTCCACAGCTCTTTGGTCTTCCCCATAGTGGAGTTTGGAGTGTGACTGTTTGAGGTTGTGGACAGGTGTCTTTTATACTGATAACAATGTCAAACAGGAGCCATTACTACAGGTAATGAGTGGAGGACACAGGAGCCTCTTAAAGAAGAAGTTACAGGTCTGTGAGAGCCAGAAATCTTGCTTGTTTGTAGGTGACCAAATACTTATTTTCCACCATAATTTGCAAATAAATTCTTTAAAAAAATCAGACAATGTGATTTTCTAGGTATGGTTTCTCATTTTGTCTCTCATAGTTGAGGTCTACCTATGATGTCAATTACAGGCCTCTCTCATCTTTTTAAGTGGGAAAACTTGCACAATTGGTGGCTGACTAAATACTTTTTTCCCCACTGTATCAATGTATCAGGGAGCCTCTACTCTCTTATTAATGTAATATATAAAGTATATACATCTATCAAGGGGTTAATAGTCTTATTTATGCAAAACATATATTTAGCATATGCATGTATCAGGATGTTACTACTCTATTAATGTAATCATAGTATATTAGGATTAGTATATAATGTTAGGATATCAATAATCTGTTATTAAATGGAGTCTGTCATCAGAACCCAGCATACCAACCAACCCTGCCCAAAGATAGATAGATTAGGTTCCCCTTGTGAATTGGTGCCTCTGTTGTCGTGATATCGCTATTGTTGATTATATGCAAATAAGCTATTTATAGGAACAAGACTGTTGGCAATGCTCCAAATAGTTAATCTGCATATTCAGAAAACCTGATATCTCAGCAACAGAAGCAATGATACACAAGATGGTGCCATAGACTTTTGTTCATCACCCCCCAATTATCAATCAAAGGGCATACTTTTCACCAGTTAGGTGCTGCAGACAGCATTGAGTGCAGCATCTAAGGGGTTAAATGGAAAGTATGGCCTCTGATTGATAATTGGGGGATGACAAAATCTATGGCACCTCCTCCTCTGGCGTCATCTGAAGTTACTGGGACAGGAGTTATCCTCCTCTTCCTGAACACTGCAGCTGCACATGTTGTTCAACACACTGGTTGAAATGAGAGCTGGAAGTATATGCAGCTACACTTCAACCAGTGATATCTAGGGATTGGCTGGGACTACAGGTTGTGGTTTTGGTCTTATTTTAAAGCCAAAACCAAGATTGTGGCTTTAGCCTCTGTGGCTCCAGAGTTAGAATCGTTTAAGTCTGCTCCCGCTGCAGTTTCACTAAACATCTCTTTCTGGGGGTAAACTGTTAGGTACTTTGCTCAAAGCCCAAGCAGGAGACATTCAAAACTATTAGAGTATGTTCACACTGTCGATTCTGCCATTGATTTTGAGGCAGTTTCCACCCCAAAATGAGAAGCAGATTTCCTTATTCTGCCTCCCCTTCTTTTCAATGGGAGGAACAGATTGGAGCAGGACACGGATTAGGCACATTCATCTGGACCTAATTAGTGGCAGAACACCGATGCTCTGCTTCAGCATTCTGCTGCGGGGAGTGGAAATTGAAGAGTAATCTGGGGTAGATGTCCGCCTCAAATTCCTCTTCATTTTCCACCATGTGATATATGTGTCAGTGAGCAACTACTCTGTTATTAATGTAATATACAGGTATGGTATATGTATGATGGTGTCACATATTAGTGTGCATGGTGATATAGGGTGCTCCCCTCTGTACTGATCTGCTGGGGAAAGCTTACTGCTCCGGTCTCAAGAATCAAATATATTATTTACATACTTCTGTCATTACGGATTTGCTTTGAGCCATTTAGAGTCAGGATTCAGATGATTTAACCCATAGCAGCCTCCATGGCAATGGGATCATCACTTATTGGAAGAGAGTCTGAAGAATCTGAAAAACAACATCAGAGCAATTACACAGTGTTATAGAAAGAAAGATCAAATATACAGCAAAATGACATTGATCAAGAATAACATGGACCTATAGGAGTCATAGTTTAGAAGTCAGAACATAATGTAGTTGTTAACTAGTAATACGACCCACAGAACCGAACAATTTACAATCTGAAGATATACAGCATATTCTCAGTATAACACTGAGACATAAAACATTACTGCACACTCAAAAATCCACCATTTGACTATTACAACAAGCAGAGACCTGAAAGTAATGAGTTCATAGGGAAAGGTCGGGGTCACAGAGTCTGCAGTGTTCAAACAGGTGTAAAGAAAGTTTGAGTAGCCTTTGATTGAATCACTGCCCCCCTCCATATTATATAATACATATCTGACGTCTCTACTGCTTGTCCTTTAGCCTCCTGTATTTGATAACCTTGCCATCGGTAATGAGTGACCCCCCTGCAATGTTTAAACTGTCTGGAGGGCAAATAGAAGTAAAACCACAGCAAAGCCAATAGCCATCTCATGTGATCCACAGGGGCAATATTACATTCTGGTATGTAGGGCTCAGAATTATAGTATTTCTCTTCTTGTATACAGGGGTCTGAATTATAGTAGTAGTACTCCTGTTCATAGAGGACAGTATCAAATTCATAGATTGTTAGCTCTTGCGAGCAGGGCGCTCATTGCTATTGTTGATATGATGATTAATATGTTACTCTGTAATGTCAGAACCCCATGTTTTGTTAAGTGCTGCAGAATGTTTGTGCTATAGAAAGAATTATCACTATTACATTTTATCTTCTTGTACTGTATGTAAGTACAGTATTATAGTAGTTATATCCATGTGCCTAGGTAGCATTGTAGTAGTGGCATTCTTGTACATGGGGCAGTACTATTGTAACTATATTTTTTTTAGGCAGTATTTATATTCTTACACATAGTGGGCAGTATTATAGTAGTTACAGTGCCTTGCGAAAGTATTCGGCTCCCTTGAACTTTTCAACCTTTTACCACATTTCAGGCTTCAAACATAAGGATATAAAATTTGAATTTTTTGATGAAGAATCAGCAACAAGTGGGACACAATTGTGAAGTGGAACAAAATGTATTGGATATTTTAAACTTTTGTAAAAAATAAAAAAACTGAAAAGTGGGGCGTGCCAAATTATTTGGCCCCCTTAAGTTAATACTTTGTAGCGCCACCTTTTGCTGCGATTACAGCTGCAAGTCGCTTGAGGTATGTCTCTATCAATTTTGCACATCGAGAGACTGAAATTCTTGCCCATTCTTCCTTGGAAAACAACTCGAGCTCAGTGAGGTTGGATGGAGAGCGTTTGTGAACAGCAGTTTTCAGCTCTTTCCACAGATTCTCGACTGGATTCAGGTCTGGACTTTGACTTGGCCATTCTAACACCTGGATACGTTTATTTGTGAACCATTCCATTGTAGATTTTGCTTTATGTTTGGGATCATTGTCTTGTTGGAAGATAAATCTCCGTCCCAGTCTCAGGTCTTTTGCAGACTCCAACAGGTTTTCTTCCAGAATGGTCCTGTATTTGGCTCCATCCATCTTCCCATCAATTTTAACCATCTTCCCTGTCCCTGCTGAAGAAAAGCAGGCCCAAACCATGATGCTGCCACCACCATGTTTGACAGTGGGGATGGTGTGTTCAGGGCGATGAGCTGTGTTGCTTTTACGCCAAACATATAGTTTTGCATTGTGGCCAAAAAGTTCGATTTTGGTTTCATCTGACCAAAGCACCTTCTTCCACATGTTTGGTGTGTCTTCCAGGTGGCTTGTGGAAAACTTTAAACAAGACTTTTTATGGATATCTTTGAGAAATGGCTTTCTTCTTGCCACTCTTCCATAAAGGCCAGATTTGTGCAGTGTATGACTGATTGTTGTCCTATGGACAAACTCTCCCACCTCAGCTGTAGATCTCTGCAGTTCATCCAGAGTGATCATGGGCCTCTTGGCTGCATCTCTGATCAGTCTTCTCCTTGTTTGAGATGAAAGTTTAGAGGGACGGCCGGGTCTTGGTAGATTTGCAGTGGTCTGATACTCCTTCCATTTCAATATGATCGCTTGCACAGTGCTCCTTGGGATGTTTAAAGTTTGGGAAATCTTTTTGTATCCAAATCCGGCTTTAAACTTCTCCACAACAGTATCACGGACCTGCCTGGTGTGTTCCTTGGTCTTCATGATGCTCTCTGCGCTTTAAACAGAACCCTGAGACTATCACAGAGCAGGTGCATTTATACGGAGACTTGATTACACACAGGTGGATTATATTTATCATCATCAGTCATTTAGGACAACATTGGATCATTCAGAGATCCTCACTGAACTTCTGGAGTGAGTTTGCTGCACTGAAAGTAAAGGGGCCAAATAATATTGCACGCCCCACTTTTCAGTTTTTTATTTTTTACAAAAGTTTAAAATAACCAATAAATTTCATTCCACTTCACGATTGTGTCCCACTTGTTGATTCTTCAACAAAAAATTTAAATTTTGTATCTTTATGTCTGAAGCCTGAAATGTGGCAAAAGGTTGAAAAGTTCAAGGGGGCTGAATTCTTTCGCAAGGCACTGTATATCCATGTACATACATGTGGGCAGTATAGTAAAAGGGGCAATATTATAGGAGCTATATTCTTTTACATAAGGTGCAGTAAGTATATCCTTGTACATAGGGAACAACGTTATAGTAGTTATAACCTTGAACATGGGGGTTGAATTATTGCAGTTAAATTCTTGTACATGGGGAATAGTATTATTGTAGTTATATTCTTGCATATGGAGGTAGTAGTATTGTAATTATATTCTTGCCTATGGGGGTAGTATTGGTACAGTTAAATTCTTGTACATAGGAGGCAGTATTATAATTGTTATATTCGTGTACAAAGGAGCAGTAATATAGTAGTCATATTTGTGTACATAAGGATCGGTATTATAGTTGTTATATTCTAGTACATAGGGGGTAGTATTATAGTAGTTATATTCTTGTATGTGAGAGCACCATTATAGTAGCTAGATTCTTGTACATCGAGGATAGTATTAGTTATATTTTTGTACATGAGGTCCGTATTATAGTAGTTATTTTCTGGTACATAGCCAGGTTTTTACATTAGAGTGAATGGGAATGGATACAAATGTAGGGGGCTCCAGCTGCATCCATCACTCTGTTGCTTAGTGTGAACGTCTCCTAAGTCATGTGCTTTCATTTATGTGATTTACATTAACATTTATTCTCTAATAGTACAGTCATGGCCAAAAGTTTTGAGAATGATACAAATATTAATTTTTACAAAGTCTACTGCTTCAGTTTTTCTAATGGCAATTTGCATATACTCCAGAATGTTATAAAGAGTGATCATCTTAACAGCAATTACTTGCAAAGTCAATATTTGCCTAGAAAATGAACTTTATCCCCCAAAACACATTTCAACATCATTGCAGCCCTGCCTTAAAAGGACCACCAAACATCGTTTCAGTGATTGCTCTATTAACACAGGTGTGGGTGTTGATGAGGACAGGGCTGGAGATCAATCTGTCATGATTAAGTAAGAATGACACCACTGGACACTTTAAAAGGAGGCTGGTGCTTGCCATCATTGTTTCTCTTCTGTTAACCATGGTTATCTCTAAAGAAACACGTGCAGTCATCATTCCACTGCACAAAAATGGCCTAACTGGGAAGAGTATTGCAGCTAGAAAGATTGCACCTCAGTCAACAATCTATCGCATCATCAAGAACTTCAAGGAGAGAGGTTCCATTGGTGCCAAAAAGGCTCCAGGGCGCCCAAGAAAGACCAGCAAGTGGCAGGACCGTCTCTTAAAAGTGTTTCAGCTGCGGGATCGGGCTACCAGCAGTGCAGAGCTTGCTGAGGAATGGCAGCAGGCAGGTGTGAGTGCATCTGCACGCACTGTGAGGCGGAGACTCTTGGAGCAAGGCCTGGTCTCAAGGAGGGCAGCAAAGAAGCCACTTCTCTCCAGAAAAAACATCAGGGACAGACTGATATTCTGCAAAAGGTACAGGGAGTGGACTGCTGAGGACTGGGGTAAAGTCATTTTCTCTGATGAATCCCCTTTTCGATTGTTTGGAACATCTGGAAAACAGCTTATTCGGAGAAGAAGAGGTGAGCGCTACCACCAGTCTTGTCTCATGCCAACTGTAAAGCATCCTGAAACTATTCATGTGTGGGGTTGCTTCTCAGCCAAAGGAATCGGCTCTCTCACAGTCTTGCCTAAAAACACAGCCATGAATAAAGAATGGTACCAAAATGTCCTCCAAGAGCAACTTCTCCCAACCGTGCAAGAGCAGTTTGGCGCTCAACAATGCCTTTTCCAGCATGATGGAGCACCTTGCCATAAAGCAAAGCTGATAACTAAATGGCTCAGGGAACAAAACATAGAGATTTTGGGTCCATGGCCTGGAAACTCCCCAGATCTTAATCCCATTGAGAACTTGTGGTCAATCATCAAGAGACGGGTGGACAAACAAAAACCAACAAATTCAGACAAAATTAAAGCATTGATTCTGCAAGAATGGACTGCTATCAGTCAGGATTTGGTCCAGTATTTGATTGAGAGCATGGCAGGGAGAATTGCAGAGGTCCTGAAGAAGGGTCAACACTGCAAATATTGACTTGCTGCATTAACTCATTCTAACTGTCAATATAAGCTTCTGTTACTCATAATATGAATGCAATTATATTTCTGTATGTGATAAAAACATCTGACAAACACACATAAAAACCAGAGGGCAGCAGATCATGTGAAAATATAATATTTGTGTCATTCTCAAAACTTTTGGCCATGACTGTATTATCAGAATTGCAAAGCAAGGAAAGTTCTCGAAACTAGATGCTGCAGATCAGGTATAAATCTGTGTGGCCAACAAGGGAATATTGGGCATAAGGTATAGAGGATACACTGTTAGGCCATGTTCACACTTCTGTCACAGGCTGTGAGCTTCATTAGCACAAATGAAGAAAAGAATTGTAATGGGGTACACCACACAGACTGACACCATTACAAAGTCAGTGGTCTGGAGGGGGATTCATTAGGGCGTTGTAGCTGTGGTTATAATGTGAACTGAGCCTTAAGGTATCAGAGTTGAAGTTGTCATTTAGCACAAACCATATTGAGATAACACCTATAACCACAGTGAGGTAACACCTACTGGATCTGTACTCAGACTTCTCACTGTTACATAGGACTACAGGCTGTATTATGTGTACTCACACTTAGCACATACAATGCCGCCTCAAAGCACTGAGCTCTGCTCCATCTATACACACACAGTGGGGCATACCTCACATGCCATACTAGCTGGCAGTGCCCGGCAGAGCAGGGGTTACATCCAGCGGGCTGTAGTTGCGGCTACTGCCGTCACCCCCTCCCTGCGCCCGGCCATGTGCTCTGCCAGGGGGCGGGTCCGGGGGCTGATCTTCTGTCCGGGCTCACAACTCCGGGAGCAGCGACCGTCAGGAGCCCCAGTGGGGGCGGGTCCTTAGTGCACAACACCCGGACAAACTTTACCCGAACTCCGCAAAGATGCCCAAGGCACACTAGCTGGGGCGGCACGGTGGGCACATGACTGAAGCCCCGAGGTCCCGCAAGCAGCGGCTTATGGCAGCGGTAGAGGAGGAGGAGGCGGCGGCGGCGCCCGGAGCGGGTGAAGGGATCTTGTACTGCTTTATCTGCGGGGGAGGGGGTGCCCCGGGGGCGGGAGGTCCGGCTGCCAGTCCGGTGCCCGGCCCGGGAGGGTTGCGCCTTCTTTCCCTTCTTGCAGCAGCAGGAGCCTGCGCCCGGGGCGGAGCCGCTGAGTCCGGGAGGCAGCGCCCGGGTTTGCGCCGTGTGTCAACGCTTTCTTGGGGCGCAGTGGGACGCGTTTGAGCGCAGCCGGACCCCACTGGAGAAGCGCATGTACTGGCTGAAGAGGCCCTACCAGTGCGGGGGTGACGGGGCCCGGGCACATCCCAGAGACTGGAACCCCAACTACGACTCTGAGCTCTCTGACCTGTCCGACAACCCGCTGAGTGACCCGGAGGAGAGCGCCGAGCCCGCTAGGAGACAGTGGGCACCGGCACCAAGGGCACCTGGACATAGCGCCCCCTGCCGGGCGTCCCCGGGTGACAGAACAGTGAAGGGGGCAGAGATTGAGGGCGAGAGGCGCCCAGAGAACGGACACCCAGTCACCTGCTACATCTGCGGGGCGCCCAGTGCTGGCAACGTTTTGCACGTCCAGAAACAAGAGCACTCTCCCCAGGCACCCTTTTTCCCGTTCTTGTGGTTGCACACCCCACCGCCAGGCGCTAACCCCATTACACCTGGGGGCAGCGCCAGGGCCTGTGACAGCTGCTTCTCCTCTCTCATGCAGCAGTGGCACAGCTTTGATATGGCCAATGTGCCCGTCTTGCAGCGCCTCTATGTGGTGCCCCTCCATTCCAGTTCTGGGGCTGAAAAGAGCACACCCTCCAGACTCAGTGACTCTCACCCAAAAGGTCCAGGGGCCTGCTACCTCTGTGGAGAGGACTGTGCCAACAGTGGCAAGCTGGTGCGTTCCAGAATCAACAATGGCAATGCCAAGTCTACCATGCACTTTCCCTTTATCTCCCAGCTGCCATGCCCACCTGGTTCCAGAGGGGTGACCCCCCAAGGAGAGGTACAGAGTTGCAGGAAGTGCTATGGGGTGCTGGAAGACATCTGGTCAATTTATAGGGCATCTCAGAATGAGGAGCTCATCACTTCAGTCCAGAGCTTCCTTAGCAGATACCACCAGGTGTTCAGCCCTGCTGATGCCAGCCCTCCTGGAGCCACCCCCAACAGGAGGGCAGGAGTTCTTAGTGCCCACTCTGCACCCACTTCTATCTGCTACGTGTGTGGGGCAGAACTGGGTCCTGGATGTGAATATCAACTAAGCATCAACCCACCCAACAGGTACGCTGACAAGGAACCCTTCTTCCCCTTTCTCACAGTTTACCCTCCTGCTCCCAGAGCCCGTCCCGCCGATTCCACCGGCCTGGTGTCCACCTGTGGCCTTTGCTATCATGACCTCCTAGGCCAGTGGTTCCAGCATGAGATGAAGACCCAACATCCCAGTAGTCCATGGTCACGGCAGTATCAGGTGGAGTCCTTTGTGTGTTTCTTCTGCAGACAAGAGAAGCGTCGCCTTTTGGGGTTGACAAGTGTCCAGTTAGCAAGGCTGCCTGTCTTTCTGCTGGCAAGACGAGTACCTCACAGCCTGTTCGTGGATGATGGGAAACAGTTACTTGTTGGAGCTTGCACAGAGTGTAAACCGCTGGCAATGGTGGGTGTGAACGTGGCAGCACACAGCAGATCATCAGGAACTTCTTCACCAGCCACCGGCCAAACTGTAAGTAGCCCTCAAAAATGTGGTTGTCCAATGCCAGGATGTTGAGGTAAACCCCAGTCTGTTAACATTAGATACCATGTTTGAAATGGCTGGTCCAGGTTCCTGGGCATCACCTTGGGCAGAAAACTAGTCCTGAGGAAAAGTGGAACTGTGGCCCTTGGTACCCAATGCAGTCACTACTTTAATAAAAGCGGACTGTGGCTGCTGCGTGCAAATAAATTGTGTTTGCATTACACTAGTGTTTTTACAGATCAAACTTTGGGCTTCATCTCCTCATCAGTTTCCACTTGCTGTCTGTGAATGGGAACATTAATGTTTACATCCAGAGGCTGAAAACCTAATTCTTCACACAGTTGAGGATTTGCTACGATTGTACATGGTCTACACAATCTTTTGTAGCAGAGCATATCAGTAGCACACATCTCTTTCCTGTCCTGATCAGTGTCAGACTGGTCTACTAGAATATTAGAGGATCTTCCAGGGGACCCAACTCTCTAACAAAATGATATCCAGCATAAGGATCTGAACCAAGGAACCCCAGTCCAACACTGATCCTGATAGTTTGTTACAGTGTGTCAGTGCAGGTAAAACATATCAGTGTGGTGTAGGGTGCTTATCTCTCAGAGGATTGTCTATTCTGGATACAACCCCTCATCTATGAGAAGTATTCCATCAGCACAGGTTGTCAGCCTCTGAGTGGAAACAAGGTGGTTTCCTTTCACTGACAACAAACAAAGATTTTGAAAATGGCGAGGTATTGATACACAAAGGCCCTGATTTACCATTGTGGTTAAAACTAGATACTGGTGTAAAAATGGCCTAAAAGTTTTCAACTTGCTAGACATGTGGGTGTGGATTCTCAAAAGGGGTGTGGTTTAAATGTTCCAAGATTGTTGTAAAATTCTGGCTCATAGTAAGCCAACTGAAAGGTGGTATAAACTTAAGACTAGACAGTCTAAAGATGTGTCAGATTTATCATCCAGCATCAGCCACTGTGATAAATAGGATGAATTTTCTGGCTACGATTACACTTTTTGACTATTTGGGCCAAAGTTTATTATAACGTTTCAGAACTTCTTATTGTCCAATGATAAAGCTTCATAAAACTGATCAGCTGGATCATTATAGGCCCCCTTTTATATTTAAGGCTGGCATTGGGGTATTTGTTGCTGAACTTCATGTGGTCGACAGGCCCTTGCCACGCGATGTAGGAAATACACGTGGGGAGATTTATTATCAGAAAACAGGCGTAAAAAAAAAAAAAAAGTAAATAAAAAATTGCAAACCACAGGTAAATTACCATTTGTGAAAAATATTTTGCACAAATGACATTAAGACACCACCATTGCCACTTTCCAAGAAGGGGGCAGGCCACTGGCTACAGCTGATTTATCATTATTTACACCAGTTTTCTGGCGTAAATGATGACCGAAATCGACGTCACCTATGAGCCGGCAAAGATTTCATTGTAGGTGCATGGACTGCCTGCGTATGCGCTTAGACATAAGGCATGCGCCTCATCATAAATAAAGTGCATCCTCCAGTAGCATGGGGTGTATAAAACACTGATCTCTATAAATCTCCCCTGCGCGTGTTTGCAATTGAGCAGCCAATTGAGAGTTGTGGGTCTTTACGGCTTCCAGTGAAGTGAGTGGGGGAAGCCTATGTAAGAACATCCATGTGATAGGGCTGGCTGGGGCATGGATCAGGCTGGCTGGTGCCAAATTGTCCTGAAGCTTCGCACTGCGTCAATTATTTAACAATCGTCTCAGCCGACACTACAGAGCAGCTGACATGAGTAGGCTGAGATCCAGGAATACTGCTTCACTTATAAGATGTGTGATTTTATATTCATTATAAATTAGTGGATTATTTTGGGGTGCAAAAACTTAAGGAACTGTCACTTCTCATTAAGCATCATAACAGAGTTTGGGGAGTTGGGAGGGAGGTTGTGTAGACAGGTATAACATAGAACTGTGTGAGCTGGGCACATGGATTTCAAGCAGCTTCAATAGCAACAGCCCTGTGACTAGCAACGAATTTCCCTCACTCTGAGTTCTTATACCAGGTTGTCCAAGGAGTTTAACTGTACGTACTTCTATCAGAGATTTATTCAAGCTGGATCTGGAGGTGTTGGGCTGGCTCAAACACTGGGTCACATGATAGGAACCAGCACCCAGCCCTTCTCTCTCCTCTTCTATTTTCACAGGTAGTTTTATCTGTGCTATGGGGGGGCTGGCTTTAACTACCTGTGAAAACTGGAGAGTAGAGATGAGGTGCAGTGACTTGGGGTCTGACTCAGCCCAGAACCCCTAGGTCCAATTTGAATAGAGGAAGTAAGTACAATAAACGCCCTAGACAACCCCTTTAAAGTTTCTTTGACCTCTGCTTGCTGTCACTGAATCTGAATATTTTTCTGTACATCCAGCCCAATACTTTTCACAGCTTAGCATTTGTTACAATATATCATTTATTACTTAATTATGTTTGAAAAAGAAAAATGTCTAAAGCAGGGTTCACACTACCGTTGGATTCCGTTATGAAGGTGTCCGTTAAAAAAACAAAACAAAAAAAAAACGGACACCTATCAAAACGGACACTAACTGATGTTAATATGTCCGTTTTTTTGAACTGATCCAAATAATGGATCAGTTAAAAAAATGGACACATTAGCATCAGTTAGCATCCGTTTTTTTTTTTTTTTTTTTGTTTCTGCTTTCTGAGCATGCGCAGAAAAAAACCCGTTACCCCTAGACTTTAATGTTAAAAAAATAAAGGACACTTGCTGTCCATCAAGAATCCGTTTTTCCAAACGGACAAAAAACTCCTGCATGTAGGATTTTTTGTCCGCGAAAAAAAACCGGACTTCTGACGGATTGGGTGTAAACGGATACTAACGGACACAATATAAAACCCCATTGAAATTAATGGAAATTTTAACGGATTTCTGACGGCTCAGCTCGTGTCCGATGCTAAAATCTTGTAACTGACAATAGCAACGGACAATACTGATGGTCATCAACGGCAGTGTGAACGCTGCTTAAGGGAAGTTTGAAGGAAATCGGTGCAGCATCCGTATCACTACATTGACATCTGCGCTGTCATAACAATGGACCGCAACAGATCCCAAAAATAACAGACACGAATAGATTCAGGGATGCACAAGTGAACGTAGCCTATCAGTGCTAAAATGTCTCAAGCTTCTTTATGGTTCAGCTGAAAGTTCTTATAAAGTCCATGTTATATCAGCAGGGTTTGGGGACATTCAGAGAGAAATAGCTCTACATTATCATGAGCTTCTTGCTTAGACACATTAAAAATATGATATTCAGGCCGCACACCACATAAAGGAAGATCCTGCACCACTTTTTCCAGCACATACAAAAATCTTCATTAGGGTATGGAGCCTCTTGGACAGAGTAAGTCTAAATTTACAGACAAAAAAGTATTGCAAGCATGATTTGTATGTATTTATTTTGTCCTGCATAGAGACAGAGAAAACGAGGGATATCTGATGGACCCCATTATAGTCAGTGGGGACCCACAGGATCTACAGTTGTCCATCATTAGGCGCTGACACTTTTGTAGCACTACTTGTTGATTTTTAACTATTGAGCTACAGCTGCACTCCAAATGAATGCATTGAGTTATATACAATATAGTAGGCTGCAGCCGTCACTCAATAGTTACAATCAAGTACAGTCATGGCCAAAAGTTTAGAGAATGATACAAATATTAATTTTTACAAAGTCTACTGCTTCAGTTTTTCTAATGGCAATTTGCATATACTCCAGAATGTTATAAAGAGTGATCAGCTTAACAGCAATTACTTGCAAAGTCAATATTTGCCTAGAAAATGAACTTTATCACCCAAAACACATTTCAACATCATTGCAGCCCTGCCTTAAAAGGACCACCTAACATCGTTTCAGTGATTGCTCCATTAACACAGGTGTGGGTGTTGATGAGGACAGGGCTGGAGATCAATCTGTCATGATTAAGTAAGAATGACACCACTGGACACTTTAAAAAGAGGCTGGTGCTTGCCATCATTGTTTCTCTTCTGTTAACCATGGTTATCTCTAAAGAAACACGTGCAGTCATCATTGCACTGCACAAAAATGGCCTAACTGGGAAGAGTATTGCAGCTAGAAAGATTGCACCTCAGTCAACAATCTATCGCATCATCAAGAACTTCAAGGAGAGAGGTTCCATTGGTGCCAAAAAGGCTCCAGGGCGCCCAAGAAAGACCAGCAAGCGGCAGGACCGTCTCTTAAAAGTGTTTCAGCTGCGGGATCGGGCTACCAGCAGTGCAGAGCTTGCTGAGGAATGGCAGCAGGCAGGTGTGAGTGCATCTGCACGCACTGTGAGGCGGAGACTCTTGGAGCAAGGCCTGGTCTCAAGGAGGGCAGCAAAGAAGCCACTTCTCTCCAGAAAAAACATCAGGGACAGACTGATATTCTGCAAAAGGTACAGGGAGTGGACTGCTGAGGACTGGGGTAAAGTCATTTTCTCTGATGAATCCCCTTTTCGATTGTTTGGAACATCTGGAAAACAGCTTATTCGGAGAAGAAGAGGTGAGCGCTACCACCAGTCTTGTCTCATGCCAACTGTAAAGCATCCTGAAACCATTCATGTGTGGGGTTGCTTCTCAGCCAAGGGAATCGGCTCTCTCACAGTCTTGCCTAAAAACACCGCCATGAATAAAGAATGGTACCAGAATGTCCTCCAAGAGCAACTTCTCCCAACCGTCCAAGAGCAGTTTGGCGCTCAACAATGCCTTTTCCAGCATGATGGAGCACCTTGCCATAAAGCAAAGGTGATAACTAAATGGCTCAGGGAACAAAACATAGAGATTTTGGGTCCATGGCCTGGAAACTCCCCAGATCTTAATCCCATTGAGAACTTGTGGTCAATAATCAAGAGACGGGTGGACAAACAAAAACCAACAAATTCAGACAAAATTAAAGCATTGATTCTGCAAGAATGGACTGCTATCAGTCAGGATTTGGTCCAGAAGTTGATTGAGAGCATGCCAGGGAGAATTGCAGAGGTCCTGAAGAAGAAGGGTCAACACTGCAAATATTGACGTGCTGCATTAACTCATTCTGTCAATATAAGCTTCTGTTACTCATAATATGAATGCAATTATATTTCTGTATGTGATAAAAACATCTGACAAACACACATAAAAACCAGAGGGCAGCAGATCATGTGAAAATATAATATTTGTGTCATTCTCAAAACTTTTGGCCATGACTGTAGTTTCACTTCAGAAAGTTGCAGTGTAGCACTGGCTTTATATGGATCCATATTTCTTGTTCAGTCCATTATTCTGTTCCTGCGGCAGAACAGAATAAACCATGCAGATGTATGGGCTTTATAAGTGTCTAACTGGAAGACCAGTGCTGTTGCCCATGCCAACCTATCAGAATGCTGCTCTTGTTACTTGAATTACTCTGGTTGTGGATGGTTGTTGTGGTGACAATGGGTGTTTTCCTGTCACAGTTAATAAATGAGACTCCGTTATTAGTGCAAATTTGTTCATGTATTCTGAAGGGATTCAGTAGAACAAAATCCCAATCTGCTAATACACTTTTGTAAAATAGCAATTGTGGAAAAAAGGACACATTATGAATACAGCCTAAGTCTGAATACAGCGCAGTTCTGTTTATATGACTGGTCCAATGAGAAATGTCTGGTACATGGCACCACAACATGCAGATTGTAGGATGTTACAGGCAGGGATCCCCTGCCCGCCCCCATCTTCTGCCAGTGACAGTGTGATGTAACCCGACCATGCTGATGCTGCGACTCTACATTACAGGGATGATGCCAGATGTGCGCACGGTTCCCAGCTGCTCAATGTATAATCTGGGATTTCCCTGCCAATCCGTAGAACACAGAGGAGCTAGGACGCTGCAGCACACAACACAATCTTCACATTTCTTATTATAGAATTGAAGGAAAAAAACCTAAGCCTCCCCTCCTGACCGTGCAGCTGCTGGAAAACTGAGATGGGCCAAATCCCACAATCTGCCGCCAGTAAGAATCGTTCATCAGCAGGAAAAAAACGTGGTTGGGTGCCCTTAACACTGGGATCCTTTTTTTTTCATCCTTTTTCCTGTCCATTAAGACTGGGTTCACATGGTGCTTTTTAATTAAGAACTGCAGGCAATTTTTAAATTCAGTAAGGAGTACCACTTATTACTATACATTTCATCTGAAAGCTAATGTCCATTAAACTGAAACGTCTGGTTTACTGACACAGTATGACTGCTGCCACACAGTATACTAAATGTGGCCATAGCCACATTCAGTACAGGCGCCTCCGATGCTTTCACTTCTGAGGAAGTCAAACACATACATTTCAGCTATATCTCATTATTGTCCATGCAAAGCCATTTATGAAATAGATCTGAAATTAATTGTTTTTTTATTTATGTACTGCAGCCATTGTGTGGCACCACCCTTGCTAAGACTAAATTGAGGCTGGGGCCCCACGTGGTAGAAACACTGCGGCAAAAACGCAGCGTTTTACATTCACTGCAAAGTGACTAGCGAATCCCATCCACACATTGCAGAAAAAATACACGCAGCGGAAACGATGCGATTTCCAAAACCGAAAAGGCTGGCTGTTTCCCTATAGATATAATGGAAGCAGAAAGTCTGCAGAGGAAACCTCTGAACTTTCTGTGAAAAGCGATGTGGGAAAAACCACGATGTGTTTCCCACAGCACTTTTTTGCTGCGACCCACTACATGAGGCCTTAGCCTTATACAGGCTTTTTAAGTGTGGTGACAAATAGTTTACCGAATGCAGTTATAACTGCAGTCACTTCTAGGATCACAGATAATGTCACTAATAAGTGACACACTGATTAATTCCAGGATATTTCTCATTACTGAGGGGGGTGACACACTATATACCTGGATGTAGTTATACCTGCAGTCAGTTCTGGGGTCACAGGAGACCTCACTAATAAGTAAGTTACACTGATTAATTCCAGACTATTCTATTTCTCTTTACTGACTGGAGACCTCACATTGCGGAAACGCAGCATTCTTTCCTGCTACAGGAATACAGTGGGGAAAAAAACTATTTTACAGTACCAACAAAGTGAATGAAATACTGGCTAATCCCATCCACACATTTTGGAAAAACGCAGCATGTCAATTTTAGCTCCGGAAATGCAAGCGTTTTCCCTATAGAGGTAATATGGGAAAAAGTGCAGCAAAAACGCAATTGAAAAACACTATAGAAAAAAATGTAATGCATTTTCATTGAATTTTTTTTTTTTCCGCTGTGGTTTGCTACATGGGCCCTTAGTCCAAGGCTACATGCACACGACTGAGTGT
The DNA here is from genome assembly GCA_947044405.1 of Leptodactylus fallax. Classification (NCBI taxonomy): domain Eukaryota; kingdom Metazoa; phylum Chordata; class Amphibia; order Anura; family Leptodactylidae; genus Leptodactylus; species Leptodactylus fallax. The sequence continues at coordinate 2,336,258 of CAMRHE010000083.1, read as the reverse complement.
GCTGTTCTAGCGGGGGTCCAATGCTCAATTCCGCTAATTATAGAGCAGGTCCTCCCATAGGAATGAATGAAGCATAAAAGGCACTTGGATATCATCTGAGTGTGATTCAATTGCAGTTATAACTACATCCAGGTACACCGGCGGCCACAGTACTGAATGCAACTCTAGTTGCAGTCAATAGTGTGTGTGTCAACAGCCTTAAACTATGCTATTTTGCCGTTTAGGTGAATGCACAGTAAATGTGTTGCTTATTACTGCATTTAAAAAAAAATGCAGTGCTTAATTTAAAAAAGCATCACGTGAACCTAGTCTAACACTATACAAGCTAATCTCATGGCACATACTTTTTACCCTGCATTCACACGACCGAGTTTGTTGGCCAGGTTTAAAGGCCTGAACAGTATGCCAGTAGAGGGACTCTTAGCATAGTAGTTATCTATGCTGCTAGAAGTCTCTGCCTCTCAGCGACATACTGTCCATTACTATAATTGGTACAGGACAGTACGATGCTGGGAGGCAGGGACTCCTAGCAGCATAGATAACTACTATGATAGGGTATGTTCACACAGGAGAAAATAAAGAGGAATTCCTTAAATTCTTAATTTACCATTGCTGTTTTCTGGCAACAGTCTAGCCGCGACAGGATGCTGATGCAGGCCATTGGCGTTCCGTTGCATCTTTCCACTGCTGATTAGACCCAGATGAATGGGTCTAAGCAGAAAATATTGAGCCGCAGAATCCGCTGCAAAGTCGAGCAGGATGATTATTTTTTCAGTGTCCTGCGATTTCTGTCTCCCATTGAAAACAATGGGAGGCAGAATCTGAGTGGAATCTGCAGCGGATTAGCAGGCGGAATCCACCCCCAAATCCACGGACCGAGTTTTACGGGTGAACCTAGGTCATGTGAATGCAGGGTTTGGTTGGGGCTGTACAACAGTTTTCAAGTTTTCACTACTTTTTTTTTTTTATTTGCGGCATTCAGTAGCACATTTCACTATGCAGTTCAGCTGAGTAACACATATATGCCATGACAGTTTTCAGTAAACCATGCCTTTTGTTTTTAACAATACAGCACACTATCACCTCCTCAGCCACAACAACATGATAATGCTTCGTTCACACCTGCGCTTGCTGTCCGTCCGTTGCCAATCCAGTGAAAATCTCAGCGAACTGGATTGGCATCGGATACAGACCGGTCAGCGACGCATTGGTTAAAAACCCATTCATTTGAATGGGTTTTTAAAGCAATGCGCGGGTGTGCGCTTACACCCTCTGCGCTCCGAAGCCGTTTTCTTTCGTCGGACACAAAGTCCTGCGTGTCCGACTTGGTTTCTGCCGAAAAAAAAGGATTCGCAGCGCAGAGGGTACAATCGGACACCTGCGCATTGCTTTAAAAACCCATTCAAATGAATGGGTTTTTAACCAATGCATCGCTGACTGGTCTGTATCCGATGCCAATCCAGTTCGCCGAGATTTTCACTGGATTGGCAACGGACGGACAGCAAGCGCAGGTGTGAACGAAGCATAACCTTGCTTTATTAGCTGCAAATCTTTGCTCTTTTTAGTAAACCATAGCAGCTTTGACAGAATTACAAAAATCACAACAAAAACAACTCATGTAAATAAACACCGTGAACAAAACAGTGACCATTCACAACTGCATGTGGCAGCAGCTGGACATTACCATCATCAAAGCAGCTCCCCTAGTGGCCAGAGTTTATGAGAATAGACATCATAAACAGATATCAGAGTGACAGATTGCACATTTAAGGAAGTTAGCTGCTATTTCCCAGTATAATGTCCTCAGCATTAGGTGGCAACATTATATATTTGCTATACATTAACCAACACGGTTTTCTGTTATCCTTTAAATGCCAAAATGTACTGGAGGGCATAGCCGTGCAGAACACGTTGTCATCCCATCTGCAGCCGGGTGGTATTTTGTTCTCTCTCCAAACTGGGAAGGAATCCAACACAGCTGTCACTTTGACCTCATCCTTAGAATAGAGAAAGGCATGTGCCAGGGGAAGCTGCTGGATCCTGAGCCATTTCAGGAGATCAAGGTGAGACTGATTAGTGTAGTTTGTCTGGTGTCACCCACTGAAGGTTGTGATGTAGCTGTAGCAGGTGAGATGGTAGAAATTACTCTGGTTGGTTCTGGCTACAGGGAATGATAGCAGAGAGAGTTGGCAGACGGAGCCTGGCCTAATGATTTATGATACCAGAGACTAATGAAGATAGACATATACTGATAAAAAGTGTCCTCTTACTTCATCAGAAATCAGAGCTGGATACCAAATGTTGCTTTCTGTTATCAGCCAGTTGGTTTGGTCCAAGGCTTGCTGCAGTTGTCTACATTACTAATTAGTAGACAGGAAGTTATGTGGCCACAGCTTAAAGGGAACCTGTCATTGCACACAACACTGTTATCCTAGTGCCAGGTGAGAGGGTAACAATCGTGTTCCTTCCCTAGCAATGCACTAGGAAAGCTGGTAGCGTAGTCCAGTGAATGTGGCTTGCACCAGTGGAGCTTCAGCAGATTACAATGACGCATGTATGATAAATGTATTTAGGCTGAGCCTAGCAAACCACAAACCAAACATTCACCATCATGAAGGCTAATGGGAATAACACAGGATTTACCCATTTAAGAGTAAGTTTCAACAATGAATAGAGGATCTTTCCATAACATGTTCAGTTCAATACATTCCCATAGAGGTTATATACCTGAACTAGCGTTCATCCACATTAAAGGGAACCTGTCACCAGGAAAATGCAGTGTAACCTGCAGGCAGCATGTTATAGAACAGGAGGACAAACAGATTCATTTATAGGTTTATGGGGAAATATTAGGAATAACATGTCATTTATCTTGAAAACTGTTCTTTCTTTGCTACAATCTCAAAAATCATGCCCTAAGTATTAGTTACTGATATATCACAACACACTGTCAGGACAGAAGTAAGGTGCATGTATAATGGCACGATCATTGGTGGCCGCATGCGGCAACTTTTACGTGAGCATGCACAGCAATGTTGCTGATGTGCTTATCTAGAGGATTGTCTGGATTGGATACAGTTGTAACAACCCATCTGCTGTGCAGACCAGGATGGGTTTTCAGACCATAATGTATTCCCATTCACTGACAGCAAGCAGACACCTAGAAAATGGTAAGGAATTCATACAGAAAGTATAATATTAAGTTGTAGAACGTCTTATTCTTCAGTGATTTAGCTTTATTTACATAATCTGCATTACATTTTTTAGACTGGAACTTCATGGCAATTTCAACACATCATGACACACGTTGTCACAGTATATAGGAGTACGTTATACTGACTCTAAAATCACTAGGGCATGAAACTGCAGTTTCATACAGCCGATGTCCCCCACCCCCATAATGTTAGAGCAGATAAGTGTCCTGCAATTGCAAACTGGTATAATTGAGACACCTAATATTATTGAGGAGCCCTGCTTTAATGTGCTTAGTTCAGGTGACTATTTGGGTTGTTCTTGCTTTTATGGAAAGGGTTAAACAGTGTTGATTTAAATAGTCCTTTCCAGGAGAGACTGTCTGCCATGACCGGGGGTCTTGGGGGGTCCACAAATAGGTGGGATTTTCCTGCATGGCTTTTCCTTTACATCCTGTATGCCATATGCCGAGGTGATTGTGAAATATGACTGGAGATGGGGACAAGAAAACAAACGGGTCCTTGAGGCAGGATTTCAGGGGAACAGATCTAGCCATTCATGGGTTTAGAGTCTCGGTGTCTTGCTGTGGGTGATGTCATTGTCCTGAGACTTTTACCCAGCTTTCCTGCACAGAGAGTCTTTGTGATGACGCTAGGACCCAGTGAGCAGGATTATATGACCAGTATGAGCTCCAAGATGACTCTTAGAAGATGGGGATATGTGAAATGCAAAATCCTGTATAACTGACTGATATATAATAGTTGAACTAAACCTGGCCTTTCGCATTAGATTTTAGACTGCCATTGTTTGTCTGAAATTAACCGTGGTTGGTTGGTCGTACAGCCAACTGTCTCAAACACATGAACAACCACGAACCATCCAACGAACAGTCGACTTCCCCAGACACTTGGAAAATTAACAGATGAAAGTCTTTCAGTGCTAATGAAGTGCTGAAAACAAGAATGACGGACACTTTGTGGGTTAGTACAAACACATGCCCGCAATACAAAAATCACCCACAAGTCTGTCAGTCTAAACCAACACAACAGATTTTGACCAACTTTATTTGATTGTTGGCTGTATGGGAAGAACAGTTGTAGGTTTATGACCAACCAACAGCAGACACTTAAAATCTGTCACTTCAGAAGACTAAAATCTATTGTGTATGGCCAGCTTAATACAGGAGACAGGAGATAGATTTGTGTTGAGATGTGGTTGGTTGAACAGGATATAGATTTGTGTTGAGATGTGGTCGGTTTAGAGGATTACCTAAACTGATACACTGTAACAAACCCCCAAAGCATTAAAGATGTTATGTTAAAATATATATTCTCTATCAATAGGATTGCTGATTGTTGGGTGGTCTGAGAATTCACGTCAGCGGGAGCTTGGGGGATAGCTGAGTGCTGTAGGGTACCCCCACCAATAATGCAATTTATTTTCTATCCTATGGATAGAGGAAAACATTTTTCATGGCATAACAACTGTAAGCCTGTACATCATTGGGAATTCATACTTACATGACTCTATCTGGCAACCCTTCTGAGTGTCGTTTTGAGGAACTCTGAGTAGTTTTAATTTCTTTTCCCCAGCTTTTGCCCTATAGCATCATGGGGTCTTCTAGCTACCACAGGGGTTGTTACCAAGTTTTTTAGAACTTCTTAAAGGGAAAGTGTCAGCAATAAACTGATTATAAACCTAATCCTAGTACTTTATAGAGGTGATTCTAGTTTCCTAATATGCCCCATTTTCATGTAAATCACTGATTTATTTATATGCAAATGATGGGAAAAGTGCTTTGCTCAAGAATCAATGGATGACACCAAAGCTCAGGCAATCTAAGGAACACCGCTGCAATTCTGCAATGATACAGATAGGCTTCACTACCTGGATAGCAGACATAGCGGCTGCTATGGGGCCCAACAACTAAGGGGGCCCATTTACACAGAGACCTAGGAGTACTTACTGATAATTATGGATGATGTAAGTGGATGTAAGAAACTGAATGCTCCTCCATTACTTTACTGGGCATCATAATGTCTGCCTGTGACATAATTATTATGCTTAGTTTCTTTATATGCTGTGATGTCACAGTGATCTCTTTGTGTGTGCATCATCTCTGTGCTATGATGTCATAGGTGGCATAATCCCTGTACTGTGACACCACTGTGTGCATTATCCCTGTATTGATACCACTGCATGCATTATTCCTGTGTATAAAGGACACCAATGTAATCATACACTTTTCAGTTTATAGGGGTATTCCCACAAACATAAACGTATTTAAACTTTCAGACAAATAGAAGCTAAACGTTTTTGCAAATATAAGTAGTTAAAACTTTTGCAGACTTTTATATAGATTTTTTTTTTATAATCATCTTAGTGGTGACAGGCTGTTATGTTGCCAATGGAATGCAGGAATTTTCTATGGTCTGGGATTTGTCATGAACTCAGCTATGATTTCCTTATAACGGTCAGGTTATCTTGTCATGCATGCAATGTCCCTGCATGATAGCTTTCCACTATAAGAAAATCATGGCTGTGTTTCAGGATCTAGTCCAAACCATAGAAAGTTACTGCAGTCGTGGTCGTCTTGATTGTCAACAAATCAAGACAACAGATTGTCACCACTAAAATAGTTAGTGAAAACCTTAAGACGTCAAAATTTTTAATTATTTATATATGCAAAAAATTTAAATATTCTTTTAATTATCTACAAACTTAAATATGTTCATGTTCAAGGGAAAAGCCCTTGAAGGCTAAGGCCCCACCTAGCAATTCTCAGCAGAAAAGCACTGTGGGAAAAATTGCGGCAGCTATGCATCATGGTTTTTACCGAGGGGCTTTTCACAGAAAGTCTGCAGAGATTTCCTTCAATTATACCTATAGGGAAACTGCTGGCGTTTCAGTATGTATAATTGTTGTGACGGTTTTTGAATTTGAAGCATGTCCACTGTGTGGATTTTTCCGCAGTGTGTGGTTGAATCCCAACCACTTTGCGGTGACTGTAAAACTGCAGTGTTTATGCCATATGGAGCCCCGGACTAAAAGGGGCCCAAGGTTACTTGTCATGCATATGGTGGGATATAACACTTTAAGCCATTCAGAATTGTGGAACAGTTGGGTGACAGCCCCTATGAGAGCTATAATGTCCGCTGCAATGCCAATACCACCCAGTTTTTCCCAGAAATGGGTATAGAGCATGTTTCATGCATCATCTGATGATTGTAAGATCATCTTTATTCCCTGGCTTTAGAACGTAGCCCATTGTCCCTACTTTCCTGTTCCACTTTAATCTGCTTCCTTCTTTGGCTGCGTGCAACTTCCTCATAAGTGAGGTCTGCTGTGAGGGGAGTCTTCCCACTGCATTCTTGTCTGTGATGACACACAGCAGCTGTCAATTTTTGGGTTAATACCGTTTCTGGCATACCATTACTCAGTTACCGACTTTGCTGGACAGTGTCCTAAAGGATATAATTTTCCTATGTAAACAGTAACTGTATGGTGACAATTATAATTTAGGGGTCAAGTGTTTTATTTTTGGGGCCTAGGGTGCTTTAAAGGGTTATGCTTTCTTTTTTTGGTGAGGGATTGGCTGAAATGGCCACGTCAGGATGTCATCGCTGAATCACCCTTCTTACAGATGTTTTTACAGGGAGTGGTGTACTAAATGAGTAGATAGTGAGTGACCAAGGACAGTAACTGATGGCCGGATGTTAAAGGAAACCTGTCACATGGAACATGCAGTGCAGTCTGTAGGTAGAATGTTATAGAGCAGGAGGAGCTGAGAATATTGATATAAATGACAAATTATACTGAATCTCTTCCCACAAAACTATATATCTTTACTCTTCGTGCTTAGAAACAGAAATCTAATCATGGGAGTAGTCCTATTTGTGATATGCAGAAGGGAGGCTGCCAGTCACTGATGGGACCACCCTATGACTAGAAGGTTGTTTCTAAGCATCAAGAGCAAGGTTATAAATGAATCTTTTCCCATAAAACTACATATTAATCTGTTCAGCTCCTACTACCTACAGGTTATGCTGCATTTTCCACATGACAGGTTTCCTTCATAGCTATGATTAAAGGGAGTCTGTCAGGAGGACAATTTCTAGCAAACTGACAGTACTTTGCAGGGTGGCTTCTACACTTTTCAAAGATGTCTTTCTTATTCTGCATTGCAGCTCCGTTTTCATGAATGTCAGCTGAAAAGTACTATATGGGAATGGAATCCCCGAATGTAGAGCGAGCGCTAGTGTGAACCTAGCCTAAGAGATGTTCCTAAATCAATGGGATGGGGGTAATGCTGGGTGGCTTTCTAGAGTAGAGAGTGAAGCCCTGTTGTTGCTGAGGTGTCCCTACCCAAACTTGCCCTGCTCAGCCCACTGTACTCACAAGAGGTGAGTAGGTCAGAAAACCGGCAGTGTGGTGCATTTTTTGCACAAATGACTGTTCACCAAAAATGTGCCACTTTTGCGCTAGAAAACTGGAATGACCAGATTAGCAAGTTCCCCTTAGTGTGGCTCTTCAGTATAATATAGGCTGTACTTGAGGGTCAGTACAGGATAAATAATGTAAGTATAATACAGAATATAATTTAGGATTAGTAATTCAAAGTCCTACATGTACACAGTGAGCGCTGTTATTTTGTGTGGCGGCAACCTTGTTACCTTGGTACAGTATTGGTGGAGGTTTTGCTGTTTCTCTTGCAGCCTGTGGTGAGGTCTTAACCCTGCTGTCTCTTGAGGTCTCTGAGTGATGAATCTGGTTAAATTTATGGTGTCGGGTCAACTTTCAAGAGGAAACTATGTGAGGCAGCAACAGAAAGTGTGATATAATAGCTGGAAATATGTGAGGGCTGAAGATCATGTCTGTGCTACAGTCATATCCTGAAACTGCAAATGAAGAGATGTGACCATAGGCAAGTATGTCATAAGTATACCGCCAATGATAGAAAGTGTAAGCAGTCCATACCTGTGTGACTATCAGTCGTTCCCTTCTGTCATGTTATTAAATGGGTTTTCTGAGACCCATGGGTAATAGATACTGTTGACCTATCCACAGGATAGGTCATGTATCAGATTGGTGGGGATCCGACACCCGGAACCCCACACAAATAAGCCATATACAGCCAGAAGCAGCCCTGCTCCTATTGAAATGAATGGAAGCAGAGCCTACAGTTCTCCTGTGCCACCACTACAGTATACACTGTACACAGCTTCCAGCTCCACACACTGTAGAGATGTTGTTGGGCAACTGTGGCTCCGCTCCTATTTTTTTTGAATAGGAGCACAGCTGCTTCTGGCATCATACCTTGTATGTATATGGCTTCTGGGAGCTGAATCAGATGATCTGTGTGGAGTCCGGGTTTTGGACCCCCACTGAACTGATACTGATGACCTAGCCTATGTTCCAGTATCCTTTACCCATGGGTCTCAGACATCCCCTATTCTATTTAGTCCCTTTAGGTTTATTGCATGGTGTGGGGAGCCTGGGTGTCAACCAATGACTGTCATTACAGCTTCCATATAGACCAAAGTACCTGCCTGGAGACCAGGCTTTTTAGTTCACAGAAGGTTTAGGCTGGGTATAACTGAATCAAACTCTCAGCTTTGAAAGACTTTTATGGATATAAACAGGACCTTTCGCACTCTCAGCCAACAAGTAGAGATTTTAGAAACAGAGGAGGTCAGGACAGGGGAGAAATTTGTGGCGCTGCTGTTTTTTACTAGACTAGATACAGTTGTAACAAACTCTCAGCTGTGAGACCTATTAGATATGTATGATTTGTTCCCATTTACTGATAGCAAGAACTTGTCTTAAAAAGGTGAGAATTGAAAAATAGAAAAGTAGAAAGTTGCAGAAATGTTCCATTCACCAACTAAACCATCCATTTAAGAATTACTGCTTATTAGATTCAGCTTTGTGCAGTTGCCCTGTGTCAGATATTTTGGGAATGATCTCTAAGAGTCTGTTTTCACATTTCTGTCCCCTTGAATGGAGGGAAGGGGGGGGGGGCACTTGTCTGTCGCTGCTGTCATCCCATTAGCAGTTTATATGGTTAGATCTCTTTTATCATTGTCACAGCTGCTGGCCAAAAGAGCTAACGTTCATGGTCTACTCTTTATGGGTACATCCACATGCTCCAGCAACCACGTATGGCCAGATCCCCAGCTGCCTATGCTAGGCAACGACAGCTTGAGTTTGAAGGTAAATACCTTAAAGCTCCATGCACACGAACAATTGTTCCAGAATAGAACGAATTGGATTGTAACCCCAATAGACGTGAATGAATCACAGAATGCATCATCCAACTGCATGCCACTGCAAACTTGGGACCCACATCGGAAGAATACTCGGTCGAGTGCATGGGGTCTAATGCTATCACCAAACTCTTGCAGTCAACGCCCATTGCAGGCAGCCAGGGATTTGAACACGTGCTCTAGCAACAGTGTGTACCCTGTCTTAGTGCTTCTTAACTCAACAGTCCTTCATGTCTGTGTGCTAGCCATTATTCTAATGGACAGCATCCAGCCCCATAGAAAATAATGACTCAAATATATGAGGGATCTGTGAAAATGGATTAACATTGGATGTACACTCAGTCATGAGAAAAGTCCTTTTACATATATATATATATATATATATATATATATATATATATATACACATATATATATATATATATATATATATATATATATATTGTACATATATTATAGTCATACATACTGTCAACAGTACCCCATCTCTAGTCCTGTATACTGGGTGTAATTCTCAGTATCTGCTTTTTTCGGTATATATGGACATATAAGAACAGTACCACTTCTCCTGTCCTGTATGCTTTGTGTAATTCAGCATTTGCTCTTATTCTGTATACAGTATGTGAACTCCACAGTACCACATCTCTTGTCCTGTATACTGGGTGTAATTCTCAGTATCTGCTTTTTTCGGTATATATGGACATATAAGAACAGTACCACTTCTCCTGTCCTGTATGCTTTGTGTAATTCAGCATTTGCTCTTATTCTGTATACAGTATGTAAACTCCACAGTACCACATCTCTTGTCCTGTATACTGGGTGTAATTCTCAGTATCTGCTTTTTTCGGTATATATGGACATATAAGAACAGTACCACTTCTCCTGTCCTGTATGCTTTGTGTAATTCAGCATTTGCTCTTATTCTGTATACAGTATGTAAACTCCACAGTACCACATCTCTTGTCCTGTATACTGGGTGTAATTCTCAGTATCTGCTTTTTTCGGTATATATGGACATATAAGAACAGTACCACTTCTCCTGTCCTGTATGCTTTGTGTAATTCAGCATTTGCTCTTATTCTGTATACAGTATGTAAACTCCACAGTACCACATCTCTTGTCCTTTTATTCTGGGTATAGTTCTTAGTAGCAGTATGAATGCTGCACAGTACCACTTCTCTTTTTCAGTATATTTATTCTGTATATACAGCAATACACTGTACAACTTCTGTTACATCTATGGAAGCTTTCATTACATGCGTTAGAATATTCTTCAGAGGCTTAAAATCTGTCATGACCAAATACTTCCGAGGCAGGGTTTACACAGTGCTTTCTGCTGCAGAACTGCATGCGTTTTCAATTGTAATTGATAACACATGTTACAAGACAACTCACCTGAATACCAACAGCCAGTACACCAGAGGTTTTCAGTTTAATGGCCTTTACAATACAGGTGAGATGTATAGTAACATGTGCTACGAATTACTGCAAATAAAAACCTTGCATAGCTCTTCAGTGGCGCCGTATAAAGGCTGCGTTAATACAATGGGGGACATTTATTAAGCAAAATATTCCTTTTTTGTTTTTTCCCCCCAGATGTTATATTGCCCTCTCCACTATATTTCCCTTTCCTTTTTGTCGGAAAAAGGGGTAGTAGCCTAAATGGAGATCCTTCTCACGCTGTATGTATGACTTGCACTCCAGTATATGGGCAATGTAAAAATGCCTGTCATGTCAGACAGTATTAAAAAGGGGCAGTTGCGCCTTTTTGAACAAAAAAAGAGTGAAAGTGCACATGGCTTATAAAGATGCATCTAACACATTTGTACAACATTTAACAAGGAGGTACACCTATATCATAAATAGACACCACAGTAAAACTAGCCTAAAAAAAGGTGCACCTGTGAAAAATATGGCTAAAAAGGGACAGACAATAAATAATCCCCCGGTATTGTCTATACTGGATAATGTTGTAACAAACCCTCAGCTGTGAGAGTTATTTGGTCTGTGAAAGTTGTACTGAATGTAAACTATAGGGAGGGACGTGCCACCAAAGGATGCACCTAATTTATGAGAAGGCGCAACCTCCAATGGGTCATGCGCCTAGTCTTAAAACTATGCCTTGTAACTGGCTTAGATTTCAAGTATTATTTATGTCAGAAAAGTGAAGTAAATTATGATAAATCTGACAGGACTAATTGCCCTACCCTTCCTTCTTTAAAAAAAAAAAGTGGTGAGGGCAGGGTAAAAATTGTCATTTGCAAATAATTTTCTTACAAATGGCTTTTAAGATGTCATAAGCCTAAGATTTGTGACTTTTTATATCACCTTTCTGGTGCAGGGGTTTAATTAATCTGCTCCAATGTGTTTGCATTCACTGACTGTAAGAAGAGATCTTGAAAATAGTGGAGAAAAGAAACACACAGATTATCAGAAAGTTTCAGAGCTTTTCCTTATACAGTCATTCAGCATTATTTGTATAAAATTGGAGAGCCCTGTAGATATAGATAGAGATCTTCTAGTGCTTGAACAGTTGCTAAACATTGGGGCAGATTTATTAAGACTGCTGTTTAGTTTTGGACACCACCCCCCTCCATCCCCATGCACCTGAATGGATAGCTATGCCAGTTAGGAATTGGCAGAAAACTGGCATGAGTTATAATGTACATGTTGAGCTGAGGTGTCCCCACTCCCCCCACTTTCGCACAATGAAGAGTGTGAGAAGCAGAATGGAGGTGTTCAGCAGGTGCCCCCCCCCCCCGCCGTTCCCACTAAAGAATTCCTGTGACAGAATAATGCCCCATAGTGGCCCCAACCCTAATAAAATGAAAAAAAAAAACAAAACACTTGCATAGGGATGACTGAACCAGTTCTCGTTACAAGTTTTCCAAAAATTTCGGGTTTGGTTAAACACAAAGTGTTTGGGGGTCTCCACCCACAAACTACTATTACACTCTGGGGTGTCTTCAGAGTATAATAAGCAGAGGCCCAGGGGAGGTGAGTAAACATAATAAACAGTGTTACTCACCTCGCCTGGGCTCCGACTGCCAATACAGTTGATTACGAGGTTGGATTATAATGTGGGCAATTTCTTGCCCTTGCATCCTCTGACATCGGGCAACTACACATTTTGCCCTTATATGCCCCTGGCCACAATATCATCCTTCTATACCAGAAAACTGGGGTAGAGTGATTCATAAATTCCCTCCAATGTTCCTGTTTTTTGGCATCGGCAGCAGCTGGGCAGCCTGGCTCTGTGGGGCAGCACTTTTCTGAGAGCAGTGCAGCTTGTAGCGCGGCCATAATGGGAGGCTGCAGGGACAGATGAGATTAGTGGTTTGTGAACACCTGCCATACATTTACGGGGATTTCCGGATTCAGATGCTGGGACGCCTGCTTTGAAAACTTGGACGCAACAAGGTCGCTACCTTTCCAAGCAGGCAGAGATCCAGGTCTGTGCTTAATACCTCAATGTGAGAAGTTTTCCTATGCAAGGCGCCACAACACACATTAGTATTCCTTATACCGTAGGAAATGAGAATGTGTAAGAAGCAGTTTCTGGATAGGAACACGAAATTTCAGCCAGTTCACAGTATGGGAGAAGTAGTACTGTGTACTGTCCATACACAATAAGGGCATATACTGATAATTATTCCCACAAGAGAAGTGGTACTGTGCAGTGTACATGTATACAGAATAAGAGCAGATACTGAGAATTACTTCCAGGATACAAAACTAGAGAAGCAGTACTGTGTGGTGTACTTATTTACAGAATCTAAGCAGAGAATTATACCTAGCATACACAACAAGAGAAGTGGTACTGTGCAGTGTCCATATATACAGTTTAAGAGGAGATACCGTGAATTAATATCAGTATACAGGACAAGAAAAATTATACTGTGCAGTGCCCATATTTACAGAATAAGTGCAGTGAATTACACCCAGCATACAGGACAAAAGAAGATTCTCTGCACACTGTCTCTGCATATTATATAGCATTAGAACAGACTGAGGATGATGCCCTGCAGATTCTCAGTAAGTATAGTATCTTCCGCCCCTTGTTGCTCTGTGTCTGCAGATGGAATCTTTAAGATTGTGGCTCCTTGGATTTGCACCTTCCTCTGCAGGTATTTGCTTTGCAACTGTCTCTACCCTGTAATTCTTTGCTCTAAGGATTTCCTTTGGGACCTAATTACTGGATTATTGCTGTGCCTGGCTGAACACCTCTCTGTCCCCTGCTACCAGCGATCATTGGGGCTGGCAGCCCTCCAAACACCCAGTTTCTGCTGCCCCAGGCTCCCCTGTAGACGGCCTGTAGCTGAGCCAGAGCGGTATATTTCAGCAACAGCAGATGGAGGGCAGGGTGTGGTGAGGACCCCACATACTCTAACCACCATGTGGAGAAGTGGCATATTCAGCCTCTTGCCCAGTCACTTATTGGAAAGTACACCAATTTCTTTAGCAACATTAGGGCAAGTTTTTCCCTAGACATCGAGATTCTTCCTATGCTTCCAATTGTTTGCATGGAAAATCTTGTTAAAGGGGTGACTACAGTTTTATGGAAGCTAATTATAAGAAGTTCTACAATATTATAATAGACTTTGTTTTAGTTTTAAGCCATTTTAAAGCTCTCCTTACTGTCAATGAATAAAGACATCCAATAGCATTGAAAGTTAAAGCATTGATAAGAGTTTCTATGTAATGCTAAATACTGAGACATTACATGACAGGCAGCCCCCAGTGTCACAGGGTGGATAGCATCTTCATTACTTTTCTCCCAGGGGTTAAACATCTAGAAAAATGTATGTCTGTCTGTATCCTGACATCTTCAGTCCTGGGGTGGGTGGGGGGTGGACATTGGACGTTAACACCTTGTCAGTTTCTAATCTGGACATAAGGAACCAATTGCTCCTCTCTCCATTGTGACTGCCCAGTTCCCCCCTTCTTGCTTCTGCCGTCAGAGCTCTGTAACGTGGTAGCAGCTTAGCTATAGACTCCCAGCCGGGGAACACACTGGATGTGTTTGCAAATCCTCTCCATCTGTGGGGATTAGGGAGGCATCTGGTTTGTTTTATAGCATCAAAACAAAGAAACTCATAGGCGCCGTTACTAGAAAAGGGGGAGAACGGGGAGGTCCGCGCCTGTGCTGCCCCTCTGTACTGTACATTCAGGGGGTCTCCAAAGTTTCCAAGCCAAAAGCACTTGCATTAAAACTCACACATTATGATGAGTCACTTTACATATATTTTGCTTTACTTGTACAGTAGTTGTTACATCTTGACTTATACTCCAGTCACATCCAGAGCTGGTTGCCCTTAACAGCAGACTATTGTTCATATTGATCCCTCAGAAAAGATATGTGTCTTAAGGCCCATTTACATGGGTCTGATGATCAGCTGAGCAAGTGACTGTACCCAACCACTACCCCATATAAATATGCCAGTGATCAGCCTACAAATGAGGAAATGCTACTCTGTCAGCTGGTCACATTCTATATAGGGGCAGTTGTAAATAGGGATGTGCTATAGGAGGATAAATGACAGTATTAACACTTGTTCCTCCTCGTACAGTACCGTGATTTCTGCATGTAAATACCACTTGCTATATTGCCAATTGATCTTGTTATGGGCAGAAAATCTGCCCCTATTAAAAAAAAAAAAAAAAAAGCTCCTTGATGTGCAACTGGTATTTGTTCATACACTGCATGATGACTTCCTAAACTTGTGAGTGCGGCTCAGGATGTGACAGGTGGAAAATGTAAATTGGAGTTAGCAAGTAAAGTATTAATAATTATTTGTAGACTTATCTGTAAAATGTTAAACAATTAAGTTTTATAACATGGCTGCAATGACACAGTATGTAGGCTGTGACTCTACCAGTAGAATATTGAATATAGCTCTGAAGTATAAGGTAGGCTGTATTTCAGGATCTCTACAGGATAAGTAATGTACGTGTACAGTGACTCTACCTGCAGAATAGTGAGTGCAGCTCTGGAGTATAATACAGGATGTACCTCAGGATCAGTACAGGATAAGTAATAGATGTGCATGGTGATCCACCAGCAGAATAGTGAGTGCAGCTCTGGAGTATAATACAGGACATAACTCTGGATCAGCACCGGATAAGAAATGCATGTTTACAATGGAGGGAATTCATCATTCCCTCTACACCAGTTTTCTGATGATTCGGATGATATTGAGGCACATATTTGGCGCAAGGCCTTTTCTTGCACCAAACATGTGCCACAAGCCCTAATACGCGCCTTATCCACCACATTGTAGAAATGACGGTGGAGTGGGCCAGGGACACCTCAGCCCGACTGATTTATTATAACTTGCACCAGTTTTCTAGCATGAGTTAGAATGGAAATCTACGGCAGTTCCTACCGAGCGTAGATTTCTGTTCTGGCACCGAGATGTCTCTTTATAAATCTACGGTTCCCTACGCCAGTCAGGCCATTTATTAAGATTGGAAAACAATATGCCAGTCTTAATAAATTTTCTCCAGTGTCGCTGCTGTTTTATGTAGAGCCATTTTAATATTTATTTCTGACTTGCTTTGACATGCTGTTCTATTGTGGTGTTAGTATGGTTGAGGGCAGATAACGTGAGCATTCCACTTATGGGGGTTATGGGGCATTAGTAGACATTACTCGACTTTATATGTTGTTTATATTACGCCTCACAGGAGAACATTATTTTACTATTCACGTTTGTGTTTGAGAATTCGCCTTCACTCAGTTCACCTCAATGAGAACGGAGCGGAGACAATATCGCACACAGACCAGCAGACATTCTGGAGCCCGTGTTAATGAGACAGCAGCCCTGGGACTGGGGGGGATCGGGCAAGGACACAGACTGCTCGGAAGAGCTGAATCGTAATACATATATAGGCTTCAGATCAGTCGGGGGGGTGGGACTGATCTGAAGCCTGTATATGTATCACGATTCTTACATTCTGTGTACTCAGAGCGGAGTACACAACCAGAATTATCTATCTATCTATCTGTCTGTCTATCATCTATGTTATTTCTTATATATGTCTTATATTCCATTTTCACGATCCACTCATTTTATTAATAACTATTTCCTTATTTAATAAGGCTGTGGGATCACTGAGAGCAACCAGTATAGGGTTAACAGTCTTGTCCCTGCGTGCAGGCAGCAGTCTTCAGGTAGCAACTCATTAAAGTGGCGGTGGGCCTACTGCAACCCTGTTATAAAGGATTGAAAGTCAGGGCTGCTGCTCCTGATGTAAGATCACAGAACTGGAGGAATCTCGTGAAGACTGCTTACTTGGAGCTGCTTAACCCTGTAGTGTCTGGGGTGAGGGAACCTCCTGACTGCTGGAAAGAAGCTCCACAGTCAGGTCTAGGCTCTTGTTGATCCTTGTTCAGGGTTGATGGTGGGATAACTGGTCAGTAGACATGTCCAGAGTATAGCACCCCTAGACCCCATCATCTCCTCCTCCTCCTCCTCCAGCTCTTAGTTCTTGTTCTGAAGGGATTTAGGAAGCTGCAATCACAGTCTTTGCCAAGTAAATTCTGCAGCAGAGCCAAGACCCTGGTTGTTCCCTCGTCTTGCTGGAGCCAGCGAGTGACCTTATTAGCTGGGAGGTCAGCCTCCTTGTTAGCACACATCTGGCAGAGGGGCCTTCAATGTCCCCACATTGTCTTCCTGCCTCCCCTGACCTTGAGTTACCTTGCAGGAAAGCTGACAGGGGTTTAGCGCATCTGGTGAGAATTTCTGTAGGCCGCTTCACCCCTCCTTTGCCTTTCTACCTATTTCTCTTATCCTTTGAGGCGGTGGCTGAAATAGTAGTGGAGGCATGCCCTGGCCAACCAGCTGAGAGGGTAAAGGCTCAGAAAATTTTAAAAGCCTTAGGGTGTATTCACATAGTGGATTTTTGCAGACAGAAAAATGTACACTGAATCTGCCTTCTAATCGGTTTGCTTCATTCTAATTTTGAGGAACATTTTTATAATACATGCTGTTGTTGGTAGGACTGTGCAGTCGGAGTCATGGCCAGTTTTGGGTGGAGTCAGAGTTGGGGAAAAAAAAGTTAAAAATAAAATAATCAGTTAATGTTATGTTATACAGTTATTGATATTGTTTGATGTCATCTGTTCCTCTCTTGTGTTATCACACTCACAGAATTAGAGGAACCATGCTGCTCCTGTCTGACCAACACTGTCAGCCATTTATGAAGGAGTTGGAGTCGCAGTCAGACTGTTTTCCTGCTTCACATTGTATAGGATTTTCCACACTGATTCTGCCTAAAGATAGGGTAGAACTTTCTTTTTTTTCCAGCTATCTGAAAAAAATCAGTGATGCAGAAAATAATGCGCTATCTTATTCAGATCAATATAAAGCAGATTTGAAGCATTTTGGTGATGATTTTGTGGTCCAAAACTGCTCATAATCCGCGCCAAAAACATGCCTTTAGGCTAAGGCCCCACGTTGCGGAAACGCACCTTTTTTTTGTTGCAGTGTTTTGAGCCAAAGCCAGGAGTGGATTGAGCAAAAGGTAGAAGTATAAGAACTTTTCATATATTTCCAATTCCTTTTGTAGCCATTCTTGGCAACAAATTCTGCAACGTGGGGCCTTAGCTTTATAATCTGTAGGAATTGACAGACAGGGTACATAGTGCGAGTGTGCTCGCTTTAGCAGCCACTAAATTATATAATGTGAGGAATATAAATAGACACAGGAAGGGGTCACCTGGTCACACTGATGCTCAGTATAAAGTAATGTAACCAAAGCAATATGGTGCAGTGAAGAGGCGTTTGACCTGTTGTGTCCAGCCTGTGGGCTGTGACTGCAGCTGTGAACTTTGTGGAAATGAGTTAATTAACCCTTGTCAGGCTGCATAATTTTACAACATTACAGGCTGCATAGGAATAGGTACAATTGTACCTACTCAGCCGGACGAGGGGTAAGGATGTGTTCAGACACATTGTAAATGACTTTACTTACCATTAGTTTCTCTTGAGTTACAGTCTGGATTCTACTTCAGATCTGCATTCACACTTCTGATGGTTATTAAATAGAAAGCTTGTGAACAGACATTTCCCACTATCCTTACTCCCGGCAGTGAAAGGGGTTGCCCAGTTTCAGCAACTCTGTTATTGCTTCTATAATGAAAAGTTCTACAATTTTCCAATATACTTTCTGTATCAATTCCTCACAGTTTTTTAGATCTCTGCTTGCTGTCATTCATTCTGCTTACATGCAGTGGATAAAAATTGGTCCATGGTCATGTGATGGACAGTTCATGGCCACATGATATATACACAGGAGCAGGTGTGTCCATCACATGACCGTAGACTGATTTTCTATCCATTGCATGTAAACAAAGAATGACAGTAAGCTGAGATCTTGAAAACCATGAGGAATTGTTAAAGTAAGTATATTGCAAAATTGTAATATACACTGTGTTGAGAGGACTACCCCTTACCCCACTGTTTTTCTGTCTTGTGTCTAGGTAACAAAGCAGTCATCTGTAAATAAGCTAGAAGGGAGACACCTAGAGGCAGGAATTTTAGGAAGGTTTTTCAGGCAAAAAGCAGAAATATTTTTACTTAAAGTGCATTACATGTTGGTCCAGAATCACATGCTCTATTAAATGAGACTAAGGCCGGTTGCAGACGACTGTGTGCTGCCGGCCGGCTGTGAATTAAAAGCACGGGCGGCGCACGGGGGAAAGGTGAATGTCACCTGTGAGCCGCCCGTGCACAAGCCGTGCTTCTGCGGCTCCTTTCATTAAATGAATAGGAGCCACGGAAGCAAGGGCCGCAAAATAGAACAGGAATAGGACCTGTTCTATATTTTGCGGCCCGTACTCATAGAAATGAATGGGTCAGTGTGCTATCCATGAACTACACGCATAGCACACTGATCACGGCTAATGTCGTCTGCAAGGGGCCTGAGTTGTCTGAAAAGTTAGTGACCATTTAAAGGGAGTCTGTCCACAGTAAACTGGTTATAAACCTAATAATAGTACCTTGCAGAGGTGATTCTACAGTTTCCAAATATGCCTCTGTTATTTAGCATTGTTGCCCCATTTTGATGTAAATCACTGATTTATTCATATGCTAATGAGAGAAAAAGTGTTTTGGAGGCATGCATTAGCTTGCCTGGGCTTCAATCTCAGCTGTAGATTCTCACAGACAATGCACTTTTCCCCTCATTTGCATATGAACACAATTTTGATTTTACATGAACATGGGGCTCCAAAGCTGAATAACAAAGACATATTTGGATTACAAAAATAATGTGGCTGATTCTATTATTGCCGTACGCCAATATTGCTAGTGTAATAAAGCCGCAAAACCTCAGGTTGACAACTTTTAAAATTCTACTTGCAGCAAAATTTTTCGCATCTCACGTTTTCATGCCGCTCAAGCTGCTTTCGGGGTGTTGTGGCAAGTGTGTGCTGTGGGTGGGGCCAATATCTGATTTATAATCCCTAAGAACCCACATAGTGGTGGAAACGCATTACGTTTTTTTCCCCGCATCGCTTTTCACAGAAAGTACACAGAGGTTTCCTCTGTGGTCTTTCTGCTTACATTATACCTATAGGGAAACCGCCAGCGTTTCCGTAGGTATAATTGTCATGCTACGATTTTCAAAAAACGCAGTGTTTTTGGGAATCACAGCATTTCCGCTGTGCATATTTTTCTGCAGTTTGTGGATGGGATTCGCTAAGTAATACAATTATGAAATCTCAGATATAGCCCATAGAAAGTTTGGCAGATGTCTAATTCAGCTGACTGTTAATCAAATATCAGTCCATCTATGGCAGCACATTGCATAACAAATAATACTGTTTGTTCAGTGCCAAGTCTTCATATCATCAGATCTTTTGGCTTAGTGTGTTCCCAGCACTGCACTGGACAGATCTGTGTTCTCTGAAAGACAATGCATTTACAAAATAAATTGGTGAATAGATTTAAAGTAACAGGTTCCCTTTGGCTGAGCTCTCTGATGCCTCTCCAGCACCCCCAAGTGTTAACAGACCGACATTTGGAGGGCGTTCTGGGAAGTTTTGGAGCATACTTTAGCTCCTGCACCTCCCCTATCTCCTGTTTATTCCCCCATAACTCTCAGCAGTCGTGCTGTGTGTCCCTTCCTTCCCCTGGGCTTGTAGCCAGGCTTTTGTTGTGGCTGGCCGGCCCGGCCCTGGTAGGAGGCAGAGGCGCTGGAATGTCGGTAATCTGCCTGGAGGTTGATGAATGGCCCCTGACACTCAGATTGGAGCTGGCTTTGATGCACTGTGATTCTTCCCTCCCTTGCACCTCGCATCTAATAATAATAATAATAATAATAATAGTCCTTTAATAGTCCCACAATGGGGAAATTCAGTGTGTTACAGCAGCAAAGATAAGCAGATACAAATACAAATACAACATGTACAGGAATGTTCCAAGGTGAGAGGCATTACATTAATAGCAGACAGACAGATAGGACGTAGCAGAGGAGGGGGGGGGAGATTTAACAGGCAGAGAGATATTTCAGTTCTCTGTGTGTAATGATCTCCGCTTAGGTCGGTGTTGGTTGTACAGCCTAACCGCGGTGGGGAGGAAAGACTTCCGATAGCGCTCCTTCTCACACCTAGGGTGGAGCAGTCGGTCACTGACAGTACTGCTCAGCGCGATCACAGTCTCATGCATGGGATGGGACTTCTTCTTCTGCATGGAGCTCACCACAGACAGTATCCTTCTGTCACCCACCACCTGCACTGGGTCCAGTGGGCTCCCCAGGACAGAGCTGGCCCTTCTAATCAGCTTGTCAAGTTTATTTCTGTCCCTGGTTGATATACTGCTCCCCCAGCAGGCCACTCCAAAGAAGATGGCTGATGCCACTACCGAGTTGAAGAAAGTTCTAAGAAGTGCCCCCCGGATTCCAAAGGCTCTCAGTTTCCTAAGCAGGTAGAGCCTGCTGTGGCCCTTCCTGTACAGGGCCTCCATATGATCTGCCCAGTCCAGCTTATTAAGGAGCAAACCCAGGTACTTATAGGTGTTCACAATCTTGATGCCCGTCCCCAGGATGTCCACTGGATTTGGAGGGCATCTGCCTTTGCGGAAGTCCACCACCATCTCCTTGGTCTTCCCCGCGTTAATCTTCAGGTGGTTCCGGTGGCACCAGTCCACAAAATCCCTGTTCAGTTCTCTGTACTCCCTGTCATCATCATCTGTGATGAGACCCACTATTGCAGAGTCGTCAGAATACTTCTGTAGGTAGCAGCTGGATGAGTTGCACCTAAAATCTGCAGTGTACAGTGTGAAGAGGAAAGGGGCGAGAACCGTACCCTGAGGTGCCCCCGTATTACAGATCACGGTACCTGACACACAGTCTTGGGCTCTCACGTATTGAGGTCGATTTGTGAGGTAGTCTAGGATCCAGTTGGAGAGGTGGTGGTCCACTCCAGCAAGGCCCAGCTTGTCCCTCAATAACCTGGGCTGTATGGTGTTAAAAGCACTGGAGAAGTCAAAGAACATTATTCTCACTGTGTTCCCTGGTTTCTCCAGGTGAGACAGAGCCCTGTGCAGAAGATGGATGATGGCATCATCTACCCCAATGCCCGGCCGATAAGCAAACTGGAGGGGGTCCATAGCGGGGCTCACTAGAGGGCGGAGATGTGTGAGAACCAATCTCTCCAAGATCTTCATCAGGTGGGATGTCAGTGCTACAGGTCTGTAGTCGTTGAGGTCCATAGGGTGGGGTTTCTTTGGAACTGGTACCACACAAGAAGATTTCCATAATTCAGGGACTATTTCCTGCCTCAGGCTCATATTATACATATATGTAATTATACCACACAGCTGGTCCCCGCAAGTCTTAATTAGCCTTGCACTGATGTCATCTGGCCCTGCGGCTTTCCTCGCCTTGATCTTTTTCATCTCCTTCCTCACCTGGGCCCGTGTGAAGGTCAGACTGTGGCCAGATAAAGACGGATTTCTGGATTTACTGGTCTGTTGGGAAGTGGCCGCATGGGGAGAAGTCATTGTGGTGGGGGAAGCTGAAGGACATACTGGGGTGGGAGGAGCTGGTGTGTGATCAAATCTGTTGAAGAATAGGTTTAGTTCATTAAGCCAATTAACATCTGCCTCAATCTGGCAGACAGACTGTTTATGACCCGAAATTGACTTAAGCCCCTCCCAGACCCCCCCTTATGTCTTTCCTTTCCATTTGCTTTTCCATTTTTTCTTTATAACTGGCTTTTCCCTGCCTGATTTGATGCCTCAGCTCCTTTTGTACTTCCCTCAACCCCTCCTGCTGTACTATGAGGGGGCATCACTGTCATGTTCTGATGTTATACTATTGAGTGGTGGGACTAGAGGGCACATCAGGGAAATCTTCTATCTGGACCCTTAGGACTAAGCATCTCTTCTTTATGGGAAAATAACTGTTACATCTCTGGCTTCTATAGAGGTGCTGTACATGACAGGGACAACAGACTGCACATGTTGCTCACAAACTGACAGATGTTGCTATGGTTGAAATTTGGTATTCTGTGGCAAAAACAGATAATTCAGGGTTAGAGAGGTTTTAAGGCTCTATGACTTATCCTTAGGATACTATATAATAATAATAATAATTAATAATAATAATTTTTATTTATATAGAGCCAACATATTCTGGAGTTCTTTACAAATCAGATATACTATATCAACATTGGTTTGGTGGGGTCCCCTACATTCAGCTAAAGAGGCCTAAGAACTTGGACAAGCGCTGTGCTGTGCGGTGCTCACTTGGGCACCACTGCCGTTTCAAAAAGTTGATCAGTGAGGGGTCCCTGGAGTTAGACCCCCAGTGATCTGATATTGCTGATTTATCCTTAGGATAGGTCATCAATATTTATAGGAGTTTTCCCGTTATGCCCACAGCAATCGAACACTTATCCCCTGTCCTGTGTATAGTGTTCATAATGAAAACAAAAAAAAACTCAATGTCCCAGGTTTACTTAAAATTTGCTAGATTTATCACGGTGCCTGATGCTGGCTTATTTAAGCTGCACCCCCTTTTCCTAAGTATCCACACCCACATATCTAACATGTCACATAATTGCAGCCCAAATGAGATGTGCACCAAAGATGCGGCATGTTTATGTAAGTGTCTAGTTATAACCACAGTAATAAATCTGAGCCAATATGTGTCTCCATCCTTTAGGCCGGAGCCCCACGTGGCATGAATACCGTGGTTTGGCCGTGCTGAAACGCTGCAGAAAAAAATGTGCAGCAGATACGTACAGTGCCAAAAAATACGTGCAGCGGATATGCATGTCAATTATACCTATGGAAACGATGGCAGTTTCCCTATAGGTATAATGGAAGCAGAAAGTCCACAGAGTGAACCTCTGTGGGCTTTCTTTGAAAACGCTGAGAGAAAAACCTGCGATGCGTTGCCACCACGGTTTTTCCCGCAGTACTTTTTGGACGCGGCTCACTACATGGGGCCTCAGCCTAAAGGGGTTTTCCAGGAGTATAAAAAGTGTGAACAGAGAGGATATTATAAAAAATGCCAAAAGAAGCAATACTTACCAATTCATTCTCATCTGCCTTTTTACTTGGTTACAAGTGTGATGCTCCAGTCTGTCCATGTGACCAGTACAGCCAGTCACTGGTCTAAGCGATATACACACGTGGACAAAATTGTTGGTACCCCTCGTTTAATGAAAGAAAAACCCACAATGGTCACAGAAATAACTTGAATCTGACAAAAGCAATAATATATAAAAATTCTATGAAAATGAACAAATGAAAGTCAGACATTGCATTTCAACCATGCTTCAACACAATTTTTTACAAAAGAAAACTCATGAAACAGGCCTGGACAGAAATGATGGTTCCCTTAACTTAATATTTTGTTGCAGAACCTTTTGAGGCAATCACTGCAATCAAACAATTCCTGTAACTGTCAATGAGACTTCTGCACCTCTCAACAGGTATTTTGGCCCACTCTTCATGAGCAAACTGCTCCAGTTGTCCCGGGTTTGAAGGGTGCCTTTTCCAGACCGCATGTTTCAGCTCCTTCCAAAGATGCTCAATAGGATTTAGGTCAGGGCTCATAGAAGGCCACTTCAGAATAGTCCAATGTTTTCCTCTTAGCCATTCTTGGGTGTTTTTAGCTGTGTGTTTTGGGTCATTATCCTGTTGCAAGACCCATGACCTGCGACTGAGACCAAGCTTTCTGACACTGGGCAGCACATTTCTCTCTAGAATCCCTTGATAGTCTTGAGATTTCATTGTACCCTGCACAGATTCAAGACACCCTGTGCCAGATGCAGCAGAGCAGCCCCACAACATAACAGAGCCTTCTCCATGTTTCACAGTAGGGACAGTGTTCTTTTCAAGATATGCCTCATTTTTCCATCTGTGACAAAAGAGCTGATGTGCCTTGCCAAAAATTTTGATTTTTGTCTCATCTGTCCATAGGACGTTCTCCCAGAAGCTTTGTGGCTTGTCAACATGTAGTTTGGAATTACTTTTGTCAGATTCAAGTTATTTCTGTCACCATTGTGTGTTTTTCTTTTCATTAAATGAGGAGTACCAACAATTTTGTCCACATGTGTATAGCACAAAAACACTGCAATGGTTATGTGGGTAGACAGGGATGTCATTGCAGCTGCCAAGTAAACAAAGACTGGCAGAGACCAATGGAGAAATGGTACTGGAGAGTTGCGGGATTTATCAGTTAGACTAGTTCTACATGACGACTTTGGCTCCCTTTGATGACAACAATTTTTGACCACTTTTTCCAGTTTGTTTCTGTAACTAATGTAAGCACAGATAGTACTTCCAACCCCATCTTTCTGTGAAAGATGTAAGCACAGATGGCAGTGCCTGTCTCTTTCTAAATTATGTATTTACATATAGCACATTCGCCTCTCTGTGTCTTTCTGTAAAGTATGTGGGCACACATAGTATTGCCCCCCCTGTCTTTTTCTATAAAGGGTGTATGCATAGTGTGTATGTCTTTTCCTGTACACCATGTAGGTACAGATTAGTACTTTCTCACTATGTATATGATACAGGCACATATGATATAGTACTACAGGTCTGCCTCTCGCTGTAAATGATATAACAACAAATTCCACTCTCTTTCTGTCTGTGATGCAGGCACAGATAGTACTGGCATCCTGTCTCTCCATGTAAGTGATGTATTTAAGTAATTATTTTAGAATGTATATACACATTCCTAGTATCCTTAATGCCTCCAGCCTTTTTCCAGCAGTAGGGCATGCTCCTCACATTCTAACCAGTGTGACACTAGAGCTTGATCTGTATACCAGGCTTCATCTTCCCTCAGCCATGTGTAGCCGCTGACACTCATCCCTCATCTCCTGCGGCAGCTGTTCAGCTGGCGATGTGAGCTTCATGTCACGCTCCTGCCAGCTGCTGACAAAGGATTTACTGGTGATGTTTCTTGTGAGTAATGAAGAGATCTGCTGTGTGTGGTGTGAGGGAAGGGGCAGCTCTAGAGTCAAAAGCTGCTGACTGGAGCCAATGCATTGCCACCTCCAGCCGCACTCAGCCCTGTATAATGAAGTGCAAGCTGCTGCAGGAATGGCCCATTATATCATTATTGTGTTATAATTACACACAGCTATGATCGACCCACACAATACAATTAGTCAGTATCTGCTGCACATCAATATTTCTCAAGCAGCTTGATGGTAATAAACCGCTGAATAAAAATTACTTTAATGAATGGATAGGCTGCATTTTCAGTGATGTCACCACTGCTGTCTAGTGGAATGAATAGGCGGCATTCTCAGTGATATCACCACTACTACTGTCTAGTGAATGGATAGGCTGCATTTTCAGTGATGTCACCACTACTATTGTCTAGTGAATGGATAGGCTGCATTTTCAGTGATGTCATCTCTAGTCTCTCTCAAGTGAATGGATAGGCTGCATCCTTTGTGATACCACTGCTGCTCTCTAGACAATGGAGAAGGCTGCATTGCTATACATTTACACCAGGTGGAATGGAGACATTTTTGTCCCTTGTGTTTGGTTTGCTCCACATCTGATGATAAGGCAGCTCCAGTGCAGGTAGAGGTGCATATTCTGAGGTTGTGGAATACTCGGCCCTGCTAGCTGAATTCCTGTTAAGCCACTGGTTATACTTTGGGGATATGGAAAGCGGCCTCTCCTCTGGCTGCAGACGCTCACAATATTTGACAGATTGTGCGGCTACTTTCCCTGCTTCCCTGCAGTCTTCTTTATAATTGCACAGCGGCTAATAGGTTTAGAGGCTGATGCGTGCAGAGCCCCGGGGAGCAGATACCTCTGTGTAATTGGTTTTTGGAGCTGTGAATGTGGAGCAAGTTTGACCTTCTCGCTGTGGGAGGAGAGATTACGATGCATCAGTGGCCTGCTCAGCGGGTACTGACAGCTATTGAGCAATTTTCTACACTGCAGAGTCTCTCAGGTCGGCCTCACAGCGACTCTTCAGTTGCTCAAAGCTTCTGCTGTGCTGTCTGTGGAACCTGTACAGGAGGATATTAGTGTAGTGTTGGAGATGGGATGTATCAAGAAATGGTTCTGTAAAGGTCATTATTCCGAGCAAAAATCATAGTATTTTCTTGCAGGTGTTAAAAACATACATGTTACATTTCAGTGACCTCAATTCCTTTTGATGATATATGTCCCCGCACATTGGAAGTGGAATATTGTAAACGTAGGGCTTCCAGTATTTTCTGTCAGCTCTTTCTTCGGTGTCTGCTTCATTTTTTCACAACTATGATCAGTGGCTCTTAGTCCCTGACCCCAAAAGTACAGTAAACCATCTGAAATGCCCCTCCAGATGCCAATTTTTCCACTTCATAGAAATGGATTGACCCAGTTTGGTTTACCTCGACGTGGATTAGGTACCACATAGTTTTTTTTCCCACTGGAAAGTAGCCGCTTTATGTACCTGGTTGTGATCTAAGTGATGACCAGTCAGCTGAGCCATGAATGAATATGTGACCTCTAGTACCACATGGTAACTAGTCTAAAACAGGTACTAAAAAAAAGTACAGAAAACTTGGAGTACGCCAGTCCTATTAAAAGGCCCGACTGACGCAGGGACCAAGAGATTTAAAAAGAGGCTGCAGCCTCTTCATAAATTGTTCTGCTATCTCTGCACCAGAATGGAAATCTATAATAGTTAGGAACTGGTATAAATTTCCATTGAGTTGCAAATGCAAGTTGCGAATCTGGGCTTGAGGTGCACATTTGGAACACGAAAGGGCCGTGCGCTAAACATGTGTTTCAATATCATCCCCCAATAATAATAATAATAACTTTATTATATAGTGCCAACATATTCCGTAGCACTTTACAAATCAGAGGACACATTAGACATTACAATGTGACAAAGAAATAAACATATCAAACAATAGGAGTGAGGGCCCTGCTCGCAAGAGCTTACATTCTATGAGGAGATAGAGGGACACAAGAGGTCAGAGGACTTGTTTGCTACCATGGTCCAGCCATCTTTTAATAGAAAAGGTTGTGTAACTGAAGCTGTATGAATCCGTCACCAGCCAGTATCTGTGAATAAATAGATAGTGCAAGGAGTACAGTGTAATTTCTAGATGGACAGGCCAGGATCTGAGGAACAGAGGAGGAATGATAAAAGGTGACGTGATAAGGTCACGTGATAAGTCTGACCAAACAGATGTGATTTTAGGGCAGTTTTGAAGCTGCTGTAGTTGGGGATTAATCGGATTGTCTGAGGTAAAGCATTCCAGAGCACCGGTGCAGCTCAAGAAAAGTCTTGGAGATGGGAGTGGGATGATCGGATAACAGCGGATACAAGTCTAAGGTCATTGGCAGAATGGAGAGGACAGTTAGGGCGGTAGACAGTAACGAGAGAGGAGATATGGGGGGGGGGGCGCAGCGCTATGGATGGATTTGTGGGTCAGTGTGATAATTTTATATTGTATTCTGTGATGGATTGGCAACCAATACAGCGACTCACACAAGGTAGATGCGTCTGTGTACCGGTTTGACAGAAAGATGAGTCTGGCGGCTGCATTCAGGACAGATTGTAGTGGGGAGAGTTTGGTAAGAGGAAGCCCAATTAGAAGAGAATTGCAATAGTGAAGACGAGAGAGAATCAGAGTGACAATGAGGATTTTTGATGTTGCCACGGTGAGAAAAGGGCGAATTCTAGAGATGTTTTTAAGGTGCAGGTGGCAAGAGTGTGCAAGTGTCTAAATATGTGGGGTAAGGGTGAGATCTGAATCAAATACAACCCCCAGATAGCGGGCATACCGCCTCGGGGTAATAGTAAGGCCACAGACAGAAATGGACATATCAGGGTTAGGACGGTTAGTAGATGGAGGGAACACAAGAAGTTCAGTTTTTGAAAGATTCAATTTCAGATAAAGAGAAGACATGATGTTAGAGACAGCAGAGAGACCGTCTCTGGTGTTCTGTAGTAATGCAGGAGTAATGTCATAGGATGAGGTATACAGTTGGGTATCATCTGCATAAAGATGGTATTGAAAGCCAAATTTGCGAATGGTTTGTCCAACTGGGGCTGTGTACAGAGAAAAGAGGAGGGGACCTAGGACCGAGCCTTGAGGAACCCCAACCGTAAGGGGCAGAGGAGAAGAAATAGCACCAGCGAATGATACACTAAATGAGCGGTCAGAGAGATAGGAAGAAAACCAAGAGAGAGCATTATATCCCTGAGGCCAATAGAATGGAGCATAGTGAGGAGAAGTTTGTGGTCTACAGTGTCAAATGCTGCTGAGAGATCCAGAAGAATAAATAGTGAATAGTTCCCTTTAGATTTAGCCATTAAGAGATCGTTGGAGACCTTTGTGAGGGCCGTTTCTGTAGAGTTTAGTGCACGAAAATCTGACTGTAAGGGGTCCAGAAGAGAGTTAGCAGAGAGATAGCGGATTAGGTGGGAGTAGACCAAGCGTTCCAGAAGTTTAGAGATGAAGGGGAGGTTAGAGACAGGTCGGTAGTTAGCAGCACAGGATGGGTCAAGGGAGGGTTTTTACAGTAGTGTGGTTATTACAGCATGTTTGAAGGAGGAGGGAAAGATTCCAGAAGAAAGAGAGAGGTTACCATGCCAGAAACTTGTACTCTGGGGTAGTCTAAACTCCACCTCATGTATTCATAGAGGTGTAGGCTGCTCCCTATGCATTACTCTGAACCTTGCCTTAGTCAAACTGTCTGCTATGTATAATAAGCTCTAGCTCAGGGGTAGGCAACCTTTTCTGTTCGGCGTGCCGATTTTAATAAAAAAATCAAAGATGAGGTACTCGGAGTGCCAGTCAATAATTGTAAGTCTGACGACCCCTAAACTAAAGTTATATACCACAAACCATAACACAGAAGTGCTACCACCAGATGCTTTAGGACACATGCGTTTACTGCTATTTCCTGGGATGCTCCTGTACTTTCTGATTAAAAGCAATGAAAGTCCATGTCAGCCCCCAATTAGTGGTAAATGTGTCCAGGAGCACCGTATGGCGGCAGTCTTATGGTGGAAAAACACTATGTATCTGGATGCAGCTATATTTGGAACTTTTTCATTCGATGTAAAACTGGTGCATTTTTGCACAAAAAAAAAAAAAAACAAAGCCTGAGTTTTCTGTGCAAAAACACATCCTTAATATAGAAAACACACCGTTATTCAGAATAATGTCCCATAGTGGTCCCTGCACACGGTATATGTCCCATAGCGGCCCCTGCAACATGGTATATGTCCCATAGCGGCCTCTGCACACGGTATTATGTCCCATAGCGGCCCCTGCACACGGTATTTGTCCCATAGCGGTCCCTGCACACGGTATTATGTCCCATAGCGGTCCCTGCACACGGTATTATGTCCCATAGCGGTCCCTGCACACGGTATTATGTCCCATAGCGGTCCCTGCACACGGTATTATGTCCCATAGCGGTCCCTGCACATGGTATTATGTCCCATAGCGGCCTCTGCACACAGCATTTGTCCCATAGCGGCCCCTGCACACAGTATTTGTCCCATAGCAGCCCCTGCACACAGCAATATGTCCCATAGCGGCCCCTACACACGGTATATGTCCCATAGTGGCCCCTGCACATGGTATTATGCTCCATAGTGGCCCCTGCACACGGTATATGTCCCATAGCGGCCCCTGCACACGGTATATGTCCCATAGTGGTTCCTGCACACGGTATTATGCTCTGCCCCTGCACACGGTATTATGCTCTATAGTGGCCCCTGCACACTCACTAGCTATTATTATACTGTGGGGTCTCTTCAGACCACAGAGTATAATAAGTGGAGGGCAAAGAGAGGTGATGAAACATAAAAAACAATGTTAACTCACCATTCCACGCTCCGCAGCCGCTCTGTATCTTCGGGCGCTTCTGCCTGTAGTCAGCGACCGCTCGTTGAGTCTCAGGGGTCACGTCGCGTCATTATGCGTAATGACGTCAGACGCAGACGCGACCCCTGAGGCCCTGTCAGCTGACTTCAAGCAGAAGCGCCTGAAGAGTACAGAGCGGCTGCGGAGCGTGGAATAGTGAGTAACATTGTTTTTTATGTTTGATCATCTCCCTGGGGGCTCCGCTTATTATACTCGGGGGTCTGAAGAGACCCCACAGTATAATAATAGCAGTTTCGTTTCGGATGTGTTTGGTTCGATCGAAACTGCTGGGTGAGGAGTCCGCTGCCGTGCCAGGGAAATAAGCCTCGCGTGCCAAGAGTGGCACGCGTGCCATAGGTTGCCGACCCCTGCTCTAGCTCAATGACATACCTACAGTGGGTACGGAAAGTATTCAGACCCCTTTAAATTTTTCACTCTTTGTCTCATTGCAGCCATTTGCTAAAAGCAAAATAGTTCATTTTATTTCTCATTAATGTACACTCAGCACCCCATCTTGACAGAAAAAAACAGAAATGTAGATATTTTTGCAAATTTATTAAAAAAGAAAAACTGAAATATCACATGGTCATAAGTATTCAGACCCTTTGCTGTGACACTCATATTTAACTCACATGCTGTCCATTTCCTTCTGATCCTCCTTGAGATGGTTCTGCTCCTTCATTGGAGTCCAGCTGTGTTTAATTAAACTGATTGGACTTGATTAGGAAAGGCACACACCTGTCTATATAAGACCTCACAGCTCACAGTGCATGTCAGCAAATGAGAATCATGAGGTCAAAAGGAACTGCCGAAGGAGCTCAGAGACAGAATTGTGGCAAGGCACAGATATGGCCAAGGTTACAAAAGAATTTCTGCAGCACTCAAGGTTCCTAAGAGTACAGTGGCCTCCATAATTTTTCACAAAGAGTGAAAAATTTAAAGAGGTCTGAATACTTTCTGTACCCACTGTATAATATAATAATTCTAAACCAAGGCAACTTCTAACATGACTTTGTCCAATACTCCATACTTAGAACTGTGCACACCCAACATGACCCTAATTCATTTATTCTTTATACGTAGAACACTACAAATCCCAGAATGATCTTGAAATAGTTATGTTATATGAGGAACACACCTCTCAACATAACCTTTGCAGCAGCTACTAGTAGGAGAATGAGCTTTGCAGGTGTTGGATCACATCATTTAGGAAGTGGTTTACTTTCTCAGGCTAGAGTTAAATTTGGTTTGTGGATCCTGGTTCCCTGGGACTTAGTAATAGCTCTCTGTAGACTCTTATTGAATCCAGATTTCTGCAGCCATTGAACCTGTAAATTGGCATTGTGCAGTACTGACCATGGGCACTAGATGTCAGCACATGACCTGTTCAGAGATGTGAGTGGTAATTACTGCCTTGAGGTGATGGGGTTAAAACCATTAAGTTGCTGCTGTATTAACACTAGGGGTAGATTAACCATTCACAGCCCCTCCTATAGGAAAAGTTTTATATTACATTGTGCATCTCTGTCACTTCCACTGTTGTTTTTTTGGACACAGACGTTTTTCAACTGTGAGCTGATAAGTGTAGCTGTCAGGATGCTGGCTCTGAGATGTGGCACCAGCTGAGCAGCTGGTTTAGTTTGCCTTTCACAGGCTGGTTGCACAGACGTTTGGCATCAAGTCACCTTTGCCCGCTGTCTTCTCTGCAGCCCACTCCATAGGATGAAATAATGAATTTGCCAGGGACTGAGGTACACAGCTTGTAAACCTCTCAGCCAACCACCCCATTGATTCATCCCATAAAGCCAAAGTCCCTCTTGTACTTGCCATAAGCAAAAATTGGATTTTTGTTCACTGTTGTTTGTAATTTATATTTTACATAAGATGATCATAGTCATTGGTGGATGACTAATATTGATAAGATCCTCTGAGAATCTAACATCTGTGACACCTGCCACAACAGTCTGTCCTTGGAAAATATTAGAGAGTTTTCCTGTGAAGAAAGCATAAATTTTGCCTCAAAAAATGAGGTCATGGCATGACTTCTAAAAATCCAGTTTATGGTGGCATATGCCATTGTCTTCATCCTGCTTCATCATTGTATCTAACTCATCACCGCCCTCCGAACACAGATGAGTTGATACCGTGGACAGCTCCTGCTTGACCACTGTGCCCCTGAGTGCTCTGGCTGTAGGCGCGATGTGATGACGTCACTCACATTGTGCCTGCAGCTCCCTGAACACTCTGGAGAGGGAGACAACCTCAGATAGAGCAGCAGGCGAGCGAGGAGAGGTGAGTATCAGTGTTTTTATTATGTTAAACTTTGGGGGCAGATGAAGGGGGTACATTAAACTGGAGGCAGATGAAGGGGGGATATTAAACTGGGGGCAGATGGAGGGTTGCATTAAACTGGGGGCAGATGGAGGGGACATTAAACTGGGGGCAACTGGAGGAGGTCATTAAACCGTGGGGGTAACTGGAGGGGGACATGTCTGCCTCTAGTTGCCCCCAGTTTAATGTCACCCTCCAGCTACTCCTACGGTTTAATGTCCCCCTCCAGCAGCCCCCAGTTTAATGTCCCCATTCAACTACCCCCACGGTTTAATGTCACCTCCAGATGCCCCAGTTTAATGTCCCCCTCTAGTTTACCCCAGTTTATACTGGGGCATCGGGAGAGGGACTTATACTGTGGGATAATGGGAGGGGAACATTTATAGTGTGGGGGCATATAATGGGTGACTGTAGGAGCATTATACTGTGTGGTTGCACGTAGAAAAATGGATCGGAGTGGGCAGAGTCAATGTAGAAGAGGGTGGAGCTAAATATGCACATACTGTCCCTCTTTCTATCCTTTCAAAGTTGGGAGGTATGCATTTTGTCCCTATTGTGTTTTAATTCCTTATTTTTAAGATCTTTGCTTGCTGTGAACTTTTTGTTTACATTCAGAGGCTAAAAATGCCTACAGCCCTAATTCTCCTCAAAGCTCAGGATTTGTCACAATGTGTCAGTGTACATGTTTCTCTGTGATCCAAACACTGCAGCAAAACATGGATGGGTTTTCAGAACGGGAATATAAGCAAGAGTGTTTCCATTCCCTGACAGTGAACAGAGATCCTTATACATTGGATATGCTTTTTATGCAAACCTGTAAATGTCATGAGTATGATGAGCAACTATCTGGACCAAGGGTGTAACTAGCAAAGACTGGGCCCCATAGTAAACTTTTGACTTGCCAACCCCCCCTCCCCACCACCATAGAATAGCGCCCCCTTTCCTGACCCCCACACAGTATAATGCCCCATTTACACACACTATAATGTCCCAAAGTGGCCTCCAGACAGTATAATGTCCCATAGTGGCCCCTGCACACAGTATAATGTCGCATAGTGGCCCCTGCACACAGTATAATGTTCCTTAGCTGCCCCTGCACACAGCATAATGTTCCATAGTGGACCTTCCACACAGGATTATGTCCCATAGTGGCCCCTACAGTGTTCATGGCAAATTTTTGGGGTACACCACACATACTTTTATTATACTCTGGGGTCTTTTCAAAATGGTGCTGTGCTTTACACCATTCTATCTGACACTTGGCATTATTGAAGTAAGGCTTGCATGCAGCTCCTCAGCCACTGCATGATTACTGACTATGATGCAGTGGCTCCTATGCACACAGATGGGACTCGGCCACGTGTAATGACCTTTCTCTCACTAATGTGAGACTGCAAGGTTAGGTGATGTGACATCTGAATTCAATGATCAAGAGCCATGTCATAATACACCCCCAAGAAGCACTATAAAAAGAGAAAAAGTATGTGGTGACCAAAGGAAATGGTTTGCTTAGTATCTGGAGGATTTGGCTGTTATGGCATTTGAAAAGACAAGTTTGGAGTCAGTGGGGCACATTTATCAACGTGTTTGCACCTGAATTTGGCATGTGCTGCGCCTTTTTCGCCATTACGCCGAATTTATGAAGCGTTTGCTCCTTTTTTCTACATGAGAATTCCCTCTCTGACACTTTGTGATTTTGGCGAGAAAAGTAGGCGTGGACGCTCGGGCGAACATGTGTTCGCCAGATTTATTATTTACACCTTTTTTAAAAAAGGCACATAAAAAGGCACAAAATCACTCCACTCTGAGTCACATATAACATAGTGCAGACTACAGGACACAATTGCAGAAGCACAAGACACACACAAAACTATGCAAAGTTAGCACACGTAACATTTACATAAATTTTATAAATCATATTCAGTTACGTGTGTCAAATCCTAAAATGCATTGCCAACTCAAGTGCATAATCGCATGGCTGCAGGCTGTATTAAGAATGCAGAGGCGTAGCTAGCTGGGGGCAGAGGGGGTGGCGGACCTGGCCACACTCTTCTTTTAAGAATTGCTTTTTCTTTTTGGATTTTGTGGGCAAAGTTTTCTCTGAGACAGAAAAATCAGAGGAGCTCTATTTAGGAGGAGCCGTATTTATTATGTAGTTGCGCCTTTTTGAGGGCATCTGTAAAAAAAAAAGCGCAAATGAGCTATAAATAAAGCGAAGTACAGAAAAAACCACAAAAAGGTGTAATTTACACAAAAAATGTGCACGTACCTTAATAAATGTGACCCACTAACTTCTGTTCCAGGGCTGTGGGGCTAGATTTAGAGACAGAAACAAGTTACTGACTCCATCTTTAAAGAGAACCTGTCAGGTCAATTTGGGACACTAAACCACCTATAGGTCGTTACAAACCATGGATAAGTGTCCCAAATCACCCTGTTTTAAAGCCATCCATGCCCACAGTTAAAAAACCTAAAATAAATAATAATAATAAACCTTTCTACTTACCTAGAGATGAGCATGATAAGTTTCATCAGACTTTTCTTTGGTGCTCCCGACACCTGCACAGTTCTTTAGTGAAGCCGAGGGCGTATACCCTGGCTTCACTGTGCAAGTGCTGGAGTTACGGGGCATGCACACTGAAGCTGAGTTCTACTCCTCTGGCTTCAGAGGGAGTACATTTAGTGCAGACAGATGTTGGCGGCATTCTTCTGTTCAGCCTGCAGATGGCACAGTCTCACCTTCCTTGTCCCAAAGGGCTCTGTAACTCAGTAATAGCGGCCCGGGCCAGGAATGTGTTAACAGCTGAGCAGCTTTGTGGTGTCATTTGTGTAGAGATGAGATACGTGTTAAACACGTCTCATTACCATGTTATATTATAGATCTTCATAAGGGACACTGGTGGATGAATAGTTAAGCATATTAGCTGAGACACTGATTAGGTTCTAGTGTAAATATGATGGAGGCGACTGGGGCACTATCTTTACTAAGAGGTCTGCCACTGCCACTTCTGTTTAATCTGCCCATTGGTTATTGAACAACTGTTGTATGCTGCAATATCACCATAATGGGTGAAGCCTGCTTTTTGGGGGTGTACAGCCTGTCCGTGTGTTTTGGGATGGGACACAATGATGACCAAAGTACATTAGTGGGCCTTCTGTTTAAACAGATCACTTCCCTCAATTGTTTGTTATGGGTAACAGTTCCACTTTGTGTGCATTGGCTTTTATACAAGAGGCCCCATGTGTCCTCGAAGTGGCAGCTGTAGAAATTGCACTGTAAATTTTGCATCGCATAGAAAATAATGGAAATTGCATTACTGGGTCGCCAGCAAAAAACTGGAAAACGAAGAAGCCACAGACGTTCAGTTGCTAGCCGATGTGCAATCATATGATGGCGTCTATAGTGCAAGCCCATGATATTAACAGCATTATACAGAATCTGATACAAAGCATCCTCTGTACAGTATCTTATCACAGCTGTCAGATATAGGAACATCCTGTCATTGAAGGTGTTACCCCACTACTGTGTCTCCATATCCCCCTTCTTCTCCAGCTAGACATAGTCCTGGCTAATCTCATTATGGTCTGGCTGAGCCTGTGCCCTGCAGCAGCTGGTGAGCTGGACGCCC
Source organism: Leptodactylus fallax (assembly GCA_947044405.1). Classification (NCBI taxonomy): domain Eukaryota; kingdom Metazoa; phylum Chordata; class Amphibia; order Anura; family Leptodactylidae; genus Leptodactylus; species Leptodactylus fallax. The sequence goes on along the minus strand of CAMRHE010000083.1, from coordinate 2,299,473 downwards.
TGTCGCCAGCAGGTGGGCACACTCATCTTTTGGCACAGGGCTGCTAATTAATCTGGCCTTCTGCAGCGAGCAGAGATCTAGGCAGTGCCAGCCAGAAGGAGGGGGTGTCAGAGGAAAGCTTGGGGTTCTTGATTTACTGGATGGAGTCCCAGGAAAGTACAGGAACCCCTCATTCTTGCTAGTGGGAGCTGCTTCTTATACCTGTGCATTATCTAATCTGCCTTTATCTTTAATTTATAACCCCGTGTGAGCTCTGCCATATGGCGCTTTGTTTTTGCAGCGCCTTTGTTGTGGCTCTTTGTAGTCTGGCAGGACAACAGTAATTCCCCTCCCCGTTCACCTTCCTCTCTGCTCTCCTGGTTGCCTACAAACCCAGAGTCACACACAGCATGGGGCATAAACAAGGCCTGACAGCTGGGTGTTGGTGTCCATACCCCCTCCCTACATTACTATTAAAATATACCCCCCTCCTGCCATTACCTCTATTTCGGGAAGAGGATATTGTGGCTTTTAATTGTAAATGTATGTAATGACATTTATCTTGTGAATGCTAAACTGTCGCCATGTTTTACATTATATGAGACTGCTGCTGGAACTGGAGATATGGAAAATATACAATACATCTACAACAGGGGCAACATTTGACTATTACCACTCCTGTAAACAGGTGACTACTAAAAATACAATTAACATTTAGTCTCCATTATAAATGCTGTTTCCTCTCCCTTTACATTGGATTGGACTGAACATGCTGGGAGTTGTAGTTTTTACAACAGCTGCAGGCTATAGACAATGTAGCATGTGATAGAATTTTATTAGAAGATGGAGATGATAGAAACTGACCTATAGCAGGCAACCAATTATCTGACATTTTAATTTAAAATGTGTTGTTTGCATCTAAAAATCTGAGTACTGATCTGCCGCTACCATGATTCATGATTTGGTGGCAAATTATCTCATGTGATACAGAATAGATCAATACTGGAAGGAATCATCACCAAAACTCATCAGTGACATCTTTTACTATAGAGCTGAGGCCGTAATTAGATGATTCCCTTCATAGTGTTTTTCACAGGGATAAAAATGCATGTGATGTCACCACTGATTTCTCATGAATAGATAGGCTGCATTCTCAGTGATGTCATTGTTGCTCTCTAATGAATGGATAGGCTGCATTCTCAGGGATGTCACTGGTGCTCTCTACTGGTTGAATATACAGTATTCAGTAGTGTAGCATTACAAAGCCAGTGATAAATTGTTCTTCAGGCTGATTTCTGATGAATAGATACCTTGCATTATCTGTGGTGTCTGTATTGATTCCTAGTGAAAGGCTAACTTCTCAGTGATGTCACTATTGCTCTCTAGTAAATGGATAGGCTAACTTTCAGTGATGTCACTGCTGAATGAATAGGCTAAATTCAGTTAAAAAAATAATTTGTGTGTGTAATATATACAGTGTGTGTGTGTGTGTGTGTGTGTGTATGTATATATATATATATATATATATATACTGCCCCCAGAAGACCCCCTGGATGATATAATGTATCCATGTATTAGATATTGTCTGCAGGCAGAAATACTACACAACCAGCTGTCTTATATTTGCTACAGGATAAAAAAAAAAAATACTTTTTCATTTGCGCAACCGTTGATGATTAAGTGTTTGTGATTAAATAAAGTGTAGGATCTCACTAGCACGGGCCTGAAGTAGGGATTAGGACGTCTGCAGCTTTAAGAATCAGGATTTGGAGATTTCTTCTTTTTTGTCTGAGCCTTCTATCAATGCTGCAGGTAAAAAGAGTCAAACATTAAGGAAGGACCCTGCTGAGAAGAGGGCGGCAGGCAGGAGGAGGCAGTCAGTGGGAGGTGGGATGAAATAATTGCTTCCTTTTCATGCATCTGCAGGTAGGAAGATCAGACAAAGGCACATCACACAGGCTCAGCTCTTCATCACTAGATGACTACTGACCTGTAGCTGGAGAGACCCGGCTATACAAGAAGTGCTGGCACTAGGGTCAGCACATAGCTTCAGCAGCAACAATTAGGCGTTGTTAGGCGTGAGGTACAAAGGTGCAAAATAACACCAAATTCTGCTTTAGCCCCAGTACAGAGATGTCAGTCAAAGTGACAGGTCAGGTGAAACACAGGTGAGATCTTCCTGAGATGTTGGATTGTGCTTGGGCAGTATTATAGATATACCTAACTAAAACTGTGACATTCTATAACATTATAGTGTCTCTCACCATTTTCAAGATTTCTGCTTTCTGAGTGAATAGAAACATGGTGTTGTTATTCCAGATACCAAAAAACCCACCCACAGTTTAGGATTTGCTACAGTTGTATCCAGTCTATATAATCCCTGTTGAAGTCGTTGCATTAGCAGCACAAATCTCTCCTCTGTCCTGATAGCTTGCTACAATGTATTAGTGCAGGAAAGATGTAGCAGTCTGGTGTTCAGGCTGTTTATCTCACAGAGTATTGTCTAGACAGGATACAATTGTAGCTAACCCTCATGTATGAGAATATGAGAAGTAATTGGTTTACGATACCAAAATCTCTCTTCTAAATCACTTCTATGCTGTTGCAAGGGCAGCTAGTGGCATAGTAAACCTACACTTTTCTCCCCAGGAAGATAACTTTTAATTCGTGTACAGTTGAGCTATTTGGTGCACCTAGGGCAGGGGTGTCAAACTCATTTTCACCAGGGGCCACTTCAGCCTCACGGGGTACTTTGAAGGGCCAAGATTATTTTACATGTGTATAAACTTCTCCTTAACAGTTAAGCGAGCTATCAGACAGCATATAATATAAACAGGCGCCATAGCCCCTATTTATAGCGCCCCATTTACACACACTGTAATGTTCCACAGCAGTCCCTGCACACTGTATTATGACTCGCAGCTGCCCCTGCACACGGTATTATGCACGGTATTATGCTCCCTAGTGGCCCCTGCACACGGTATTATGCTCTATATTGGCCCCTGCACACGGTATGATGCTCAATAGTGGCCCTTGCACACGGTATTATGCTCCATAATGGCCCCTGCACTGGTATTATGCTCCATAGTGGCCCCTGTACTGGTATTATGCCCCATAGTGGCCAAACCATGAACTATTATTATACTCTGGGGTCTTTTCAGACCCCAGAGTATAATGAATGGAGACCCAGGGGAGGTGACAAACATAAAAACCAGTGTTACTAACCTATCCTGGACACCGGTGCACTCCTTGCAGCTTTCGGCCCTGTTTAATTGCGCGCGCACGTCACGTGATCAGGCTTGCGACGCGACCTGATGACGTCACCAGAGTCCTCAAGCCTGCCCGGAGTAACACCAATCGCAGGAGAGGTAAGTAGAATATGTTTTTATGTTCCCTCACCTCCCCTGGGCCCCCGATTATTATACTCCGGGGTCTGAAAATACCCCAGAGTATAATAATAGTAGTATTTGCGGCCTCACTTACCGATGCCCGCGGCTGCTCACAGCGGCCTCCACTTCCCTTTCTGCGTCCCATAGCAGAAGGAGAAGCGGAGGCGACTACAAGCAGACGCGGGGTAGGTAAATAAATAGGCCGTGACCTGCTGGGGATACTCCAGCAGGTCACGGCCTATTTATATATAAAAAAAAGTTATACTCACCTGCGATGTTTTGATGCAGCCGCCGCCGCCTCCTCTTCTTGTCCGCGACGTCTGTGTCTCAGCGTAGGCGGTGCGATGACGTCATTGTATCGCCGCCTGCGCTGAGATGCAACATCTCGTAAGCCAGCCCAGGACCGGCCCCGCTCAGCTCTGTTTTTTTTTTTTTTTTTTTTAGTGGCCTGACCTGGGCTGGTTTACATTGAATAGAAAAATGCCGCCCCCCAGACAGGGAGGGCCAGTGGCGCCTGAGGTAATAAAGATGGCGGCCGCCCAGGGCCGCACCGCTAATGAGGCGAAGTGAGGTGGCCGCCATCTTTATTGCTCTTGTATTGCGTGAGGCCGGGCCGGATAACAGAAGGCAGCGGGCCGGATTCGGCCCACGGGCCTTGTGTTTGACACCTGTGACCTAGGGCATGGCCCTGCCTACCAAACGGAAACCCGAACGCAGATGTGAACCAGACCTTATAGTTTTGTATAGGTTATCTGTGGGAGTTAGCCCATGGGTGAAAACATTTTAATTGACTTAGAGCAACCTGTGACATTGAAATCAGTAAAGTATTGAAGTGGAAAGGGGCAGATTTGTCAAGACTGGCATTTACTACACCAGTCTTGATATCACCTGTGCTGGCAGAGGATGCGCTTAATTTATCACAAGGCACAGCACTCCAGCAAATCCCCTTTTATCCATCCCTGCACCCCTCACCTGATTGTCTATCACTCTCCAGCGTTCTTTCATGTATATTACACTCCTATCCTCTCCCTACAATCCAGCTTCAACCTCACTCCTGATCAGACTCCATCTTGGCTTTTATATTACTCTTTACTCCACTGTCAATCCCCTGATGCATAAGCACAGAAACACAGGGGCAGCTCTAGACTGTACTATATCTACCCACTGTATGGTAGTATAGTAATCCTTTTCTATATTCTCCTAAATAATCTAAGAGACTATGGATGGTTTTGCACCTTTTCTTTTTTTTTTTTTTTTTTTTACTTACTGTGTTGTGCACATTTTTTAGTTATTTTAGGTGCACTTATTTTGGACCATGTGCACTTTGTGCCTATTTTATTTAATTTTTTTTTTAAAGCCTCACTTGCGTCATAAATAAAAGCAAAATGTACCACATGGAACATGGGATTGTGATTCCAATGCTGCCTGACATGAGGGGCTTTATTATGCTTCTCACGTGCTGGTGTGCATTTGCACCTTTTTTTTAAAAAGTTGCAAGTTATAAATATGGTGAGAAAAGAACCTTCACTTTGTTTGCACCCCCGTTCCCTGACAAAAATTAAAAGTGGGGAGGGCAGCATAATATCTGGGCAAAAAAAGGCACAAATGCATCATAAATAAAGTGACGCCACAGTTTTTCCCGCATCGCTTTTTGGCTGCGGCCTGCTACGTGGGGCATTAGCCTTAGCCTGTTACAGAGGAGGAAGTATCAGCTACTTTCTTCTTTTCTCCCTACGACCTGCAGTAGTGACCCTTTCCCCTCACACCTCCAGTTTCTGTCACCTGCCGTCACGATTTACCTTACTAAAATATTTAACCTCTCTCTCTCTCTCTTCTGGAATTTTCCCATCCTCTTTCAAACATGCTGTCATAACCCCACTACTGAAGAAATCCTCCCTTGACCCGTGCTGTGCTGCTAACTATCGACCTGTCTCTAACCTACCTTTCATCTCCAAAATCTTGGAATGCTTAGTCTATTCTCATTTAATCCGCTATCTTTCTGCTAACTCTCTTCTTGACCCCTTACAATCTGGCTTCTGCACTCTGCGCTCTACTGAAACAGCCCTCACAAAAGTCTCCAATGATCACCTGACGGCTAAATCCAAAGGTGACTACTGTCTTCTTATTCTTCTAGATCTCTCAGCAGCATTTGACACTGTTGACCATCAACTCCTCCTCACTATGCTCCGCTCTGTCGGCCTCACGGACACCACTCTCTCCTGGTTCTCCTCTTATCTCTCTGACCGCACTTTCTGTGTATCATTTGCGGGCTCTTTTTCTTCCCCTCTTCCCCTTGCCGTTGGGGTTCCTCAGGGCTCGGTCCTAGGTCCCCTGCTCTTGTCCCTCTACACAGCCCCCATTGGACAAACCATCACTAGATTTGGCTTCCGGTACCATCTTTATGCTGATGACACTCAATTATATACGTCATCCCGTGACATCACCCCTGCAGTAATACAGAACACCAGTGACTGCCTCTCTGCTGTCTCAAATATCATGTCTTCCCTCTGTCTGAAACTGAATCTGAATCTCTCAAAGACTGAACTACTGCTGTTTCCACCATCTAATAGATCTGTCCCTGATATCTCCATTGCAGTCTCCGGCCTTACCATAACTCCCAGGCAGTATGCCCGCTGCCTCAGGGTTTTGTTTGACTCAGACCTTTCCTTCACCCCCCCATATCCAATCACTTGCACGCTCATGTCATCTCCACCTCAAAAGCATCTCCAGAATACGCCCTTTCCTTACCACAAATACACTAAAGACACTTATTGTTGCCCTGATTCACTCTCGCCTTGACTACTGTAACTCCTTACTAATCGGTCTTCCCCTTACTAAACTCTCCCCTCTACAATCTATTCTGAATGCGGCGGCCAGGCTCCTCTATCAGTCTAGACCAGGGGTCGGCAACCTATGGCACGCAAGGCTTATTTCCCTGGCACCCGGCCGCGGACTCCTCACCCAGCAGTTTCTATAGGACCAAACTGCTATTATTATACTGTGGGGTCTCTTCAGACCCCCGAGTATAATAAGCGGAGCTTCCGGGGAGGTGATGAAACATAAAAAACAATGTTACTCACTATTCCATGCTCCGCAGCCACTCTGTACTCTTCCGGCGCTTCTGCCAGAAGTCAGCTGACAGGGCCTCAGGTGTCACGTCTGCGTCTGACGTCATTACGCATAATGACGCGACGCGACCCCTGAGACTCAATGAGCGGTCGCTGACTACAGGCAGAAGAGCCCGAAGATACAGAGCGGCTGTGGAGCGTGGAATGGTGAGTAACATTGTTTTTTATGTTTCATCACCTCTCTTTGCCCTCCACTTATTATACTCGGGGGTCTGAAGAGACCCCCACAGTATAATAATAGCTAGTGAGTGGCACAAATTGGAATATTATAAAAGTTAGAATATTATACCGTGTGCAGGGGCTACTATGGAGGATAACACAGTGTGCTGGGGCCACTATGGGACATATACCGTGTGCAGGGACCACTATGGGACATAATACCGTGTGTAGGCGCCGCTATGGGACATATACTGTGTACAGGGGCCGCTATGGGACATAATACCGTGTGCAGGGACCGCTACGGGACAAATACCGTGTACAGAGGCCGCTATGGGACATAATACCGTGTGCAGAGGCCGCTATGGGACATAATACCGTGTGCAGGGATTGCTATGGCTGTGGGACATAATACCAGTGCAGGGACCACTATGGGACATTATCCTGTATAACGGTGTGTTTTCTATATTAAGGATGTGTTTTTGCACAGAAAACTCAAGCTTTGTTTTGTTTTTTTTTTGTGCAAAAATGCACCAGTTTTACATCTAATGAAAAAGTTCCAGTGGCCTAAGAATATAGCTGCATCCAGATACATAGTGTGTTTTCACCATAAGGATGCCGCCATACGGTGCTCCTGGACACATTTACCACTAATTGGGGTTTGTACATGGACTTTCATTGCTTCTAATCAGAAAGTACAGGCGTGTCCCAGGAAATAGCAGTAAACGCATGTGTCCTAAAGCATCTTGTGGCAGCACTTCTGTGTTATGGTTTGTGGTATATGACTTTAGTTTAGGGGTCGTCAGACTTATCATTATTGACCGGCACTCCGAGTACCTCATCTTTGATTTTTTTTTTTATTAAAATTGGCACGCCGAACAGAAAAGGTTGCCTACCCCTGGTCTAGACACTACAGAGATGCCTCCGGTCTGTGCCGGTCACTACATTGGCTACCTATTCAATACAGAATACAATATAATCTTATCACTGTCACTCACAAGGCTCTCCATAATGCTGCACCTCACTACATTTCCTCCCTCATCTCTGTCTATCGCCCAACCCGTACTCTCCGTTCACTCAGTGACCTAAGACTAACATCCTCTATTATCAGAACCTCCCACGCTCGTATACAAGACTTCTCCCGAGTTGCACCACTTCTCTGGAATGCTCTATCCCAGACTATTAGATTAACCCCCCAATTTCCACAGCTTCAAGCGTAAACTAAAGACATATCTTTTCAGACAGGCCTATCACAACTCCTAATGTAAACCCTTCCGTAGTTAGAATCCCTAAAACGTACACTCCTCTGTTTATGCTCCAACATTACCTCACAGGATATGATGCCGTATCAGACTAACTTTATATGTCCAGGCACCATCTGCACGTTAAAGGACACGACTGGTGATGGGTCATACACCTTATATATGTGTAATGACAGTAACCTCTATTACAGAATTGTCTGACCATTACACAAGCAATGCTACGTCTGTTGCCGCCCCTGCTACCTCCTGTGTCACCCCCTCTACCTCATAGATTGTAAGCTCTTGCGAGCAGGGCCCTCAGTCCCACTGTGTGAATTGAATATTTCTTAGTAATGTATCTTTTTTGTCAATACTTGAACCCTACAAATTGTACAGTGCTGTGGAATATGTTGGCGCTATATAAATAAAATGTATTATTATTATTATTATTATTATTATTATTATTATTAGAGAGCTATTTCTATTGGCTGATCTGCAGCGAACAGAGTATCATTATACAGACACCTGGCTAGGGGAAGAGTGACTGAGCATGTGTGTCCTCTGGTGTCAGATCACATTCCTTGGGCTTGAAAAATGGTATTCACTTAGAACACCTGGTAGTGCCATACTATGTAAGTATTGTCAGAACTCTGCACTGGATTAACACCATGTGAATGGCAAAAATTGTGCAGTTTTATGATCTACATAATACATATGATATTTAAAGGTGGTACGACCCCTATGTTAATCTGGTGAAACATGGGATAAGCCCCCCCCCCTCCCACATAGTCCATTATGTTGTATATGAGATATTTTGTTAATATTCTATTGTCATCTAGCTTGGGGTCGGAGGAAGCTCTGATCTGATTGTGCTCCGCAGAATGACTGTAAATTTATTTCAGAAGGACTGGACTTTGCTGGAATTAATGAATGCCGAGTGACTATGAAATTGTTCCCTACATGCTGTTAATTCGCGGCGGCTCTGACCTCTCTTACACAGGCAGGATAATGAAGGCTGCTTAATGACCCATGTGCAGCGAGCTCCTTGTAAGAGCAGCGCCTAGTGTGTAGGGCGCACTTTCTGGTTCCATTCGCTGCGGTGTGTGGCGCTCAGGTGTGGCGCCGCTGATGTGACACTAATCAAGATAGATAGGAGTGTGTACAGAGAACTGAGAGAGCTCCCCCGACGACTAGGCGCTATTATCTCAATGTCTCTCTTAGGATAACAATCTATCTTCTTGATTCCAGTGGATAGTAACCTCCCCACCCCCCCCAACCTCGGGTGACCTTGGGTGTCTTCACCTGTATTTCTGCACTTGACGATTATCGATGTTATCACTGGCACGGACGAGGGTCTTTCAGTCTTGAGCTCTCTGCTCATGGTCTTGACTGTGAACTATTCCTTACAACATACTGATCCCTACTTGTCTAAGTGGTACAAAGACCTGCACCAAAATTGTAACACAGAGAAAAGAGTAAAGTTCTGCAGCTCTCTGAAGAGGACCGTGGTGCAATCATCTGCAGAATATGGAACTATGTAGTATCTTTTAGGAGATAGAGAGGATAAACTGAACAAAGATATGTTCTGCAGATCTCTAGATGGGCCAAAAATGTAATAATCTACAAAATATTTCACTAAGCATCTGTCACTAGGTAGAGGAGACAGAGCAATGTTCTGCAGGTTTCTAGAGAAGTGGGTGGTGCAATAATCTGCAGAGTTTATCACTATATCTGTCAGGAGGTAGAGTGAGAATAACAATGTTCTGCAGGTCTTTAGGGAAATCGGTGATGCAATAATTTGCAGAATACATTAATGCTTATCTCTGAGGTTAAAGGGACACAGCAGTATTCTGCTGGTCTCTATAGAGAGGACAGTGATATATCATTATCTGCAAAATATATCACTAACCATGATATGTCAGGTAGGGGCATAGTAATGTTCTGCAGATCTGGAGAGAGGTTAGTCATGTAAAGAGCTGTAGAATATACCACTATGTATTTGTCAGGAGGTAATTCTGAAAGGTCAACAGTAAACAGAGTACAGTGTCCTACAATGAAATGATTTTTACATGTTGAGAGGTTTTTATTTTTGGTCATTAGAAAAACATGTTTTCACCCCAATGCATAATAGATACTTTACAGAGGCCTCCAGAGGTTGTGCTTACATCAGATATCTCTTGTTTTGTGCACTTCCTCTAGTAATGTCTGCTGGCTCGCCACTGATTAGAGGGTTTTGTTAGATGTGCGTTGATAGCAGAAACTCTGACTGACAGGTGGAATGATGTGTCCATCCCTGGAGACATCCCAAACACCGTCATCTCTCACATCCCAAACACATGTCACCATTCCTCAGGTTTGTTCTGTTCTTGAGAGAAAATGAGACAAACGTTCCACTGAGGACGACAAGTGACAAGTCAACATCTGCTGGGTAATCTGGCTTCCAGATGTGTCGATTATTCCTCTGTGTAGACACTCATTCTTATCTTACCCGCTCCTGGACAGCTGCAGGTTCACCTCTATTGGATAAACCAGTTAGGCAGGGTTCACATTACCGTTGACGTCCGTTCTGATAGTGTCCGCTAAAAAAAGAAAAAAAAAAAAAGACACCTATCATAACCGACATTAACAGACAGTAACTGATGTTAATGAGTCCGTTTTTTTAACTGATCCAATTAATGGATTAGTTTAAAAAAACGGACACATTAGCATCAGTTAGTGTCCGTTTTTTAACACTGTCCGTTTTTTTTTTTTTCTGCTTTCTGAGCATGCGCAGGGAAAAAAAACGGACATAAAATAACGGACAGTAACTGATGGCTATCAGTTACTGTCTGTTATAAGTCCGTTACCCATAGACTTCAATGTTAAAAAAAATAATGGACACTTGCTGTCCGTCAAGAATCCGTTTTTTCAAACGGACAAAAAATCCTGCATGTAGGATTTTTTGTCCACGAAAAAATAACAGACTTCTGACTGATTTGGTGTAAACGGACACAATATAAAAACCCATTGAAATGAATGGAAATTTTAACGGATTTCTGACGTTCAGCTAATGTCCGATGCTAAAATCTTGTAACGGACAATAGCAACAGACACTACTGACGGTCACCAACGGTAGTGTGAACGCCCCCTTACAGTTGGTATGGAAAGTATTCAGACCTCTTTAAATTTTTCACTCTTTCTTTTATTGCAGCCATTTGCTAAAAGCAAAAAAGTTCATTTTATTTCTCATTAATGTACACTCAGCACCCCATCTTGACAGAAAAAAAACAGAAATGTAGATATTTTTGCAAATTTATTAAAAAAGCAAAACTGAAACATCACATGGTCATAAGTATTCAGACCCTTTGAGCTAGTACAGCCATGAGTCTTCTTGGGAATGGTGCAACAAGTTTTTCACATCTGGATTTGGGGATCCTCTGCCATTCTTCCTTGCAGATCCTCTCCAGTTCCGTCAGGTTGGATGGTGGACACCCATTTTCAGGTCTCTCCAGAGATGCTCAATTGGGTTGAGGTCAGGCCTCTGGCAAGGGCCAGTCAAGAATGGTCAGAGTTGTTCCGAAGCCACTCCTTTGTTATTTTAGCTGTGTGCTTAGGGTCATTGTCTTGTTGGAAGGTGAACCTTCGGCCCAGTCTGAGGTCCAGAGCACTCTGGAAGAGGTTTTCTTCCAGGATATATCTGTACTTGGTCGCATTCATCTTTCCTTCAATTGCAACCAGTTGTCCTGTCCCTGTAGCTGAAAAACACCCCCATAGCGTGATGCTGCCACCACCATGTTTCACTGTTGGGATTGTATTGGGCAGGTGATGAGCAGTGCCTGGTTTTCTCCACACATACCGCTTAGAATTAACGCCAAAAAGTTCAATCTTCATCTCATCAGACCAGAAAATCTTATTTGTCATAGTCTGGGAGTCCTTCATGTGTTTTTTGGCAAACTCTATGCGGGCTTTCATACGTCTTGCACTGAGGAGAGGCCTTCCTTCGGGCCACTCTGCCATAAAGCCCCAAATGGTGGAGGGCTGCAGTGATAGTTGACTTTGAGGAACTTTCTCCCATCTCCCTACTGCATCTCTGGAGCTCAGCCACAGTGATCTTTTTCTTCTTTACCTCTCTCACCAAGGCTCTTCTCCCATGATTGCTCAGTTTGGCTGGACGGCCAGGTCTAGGAAGAGTTCTGGTCATCCCAAACTTCTTCCATTTAAGGATTATGGAGGCCACTGTGCTCTTAGGAACCTTGAGTGCTGCAGAAATTCTTTTGTAACCTTGGCCAGATCTGTGCCTCACCACAATTCTGTCTCTGAGCTCCTTGGGCAGTTCCTTTGACCTCATGATTCTCATTTGCTCTGACATGCACTGTGAGCTGTGAGGTCTTATCTAGACAGGTGTGTGCCTTTCCTAATCAAGTCCAATGAGTTTAATTAAACACAGCTGGACTCCAATGAAGGAGTAGAACCATCTCAAGGAGGATCAGAAGGAAATGGACAGCTGTTGAGTTAAATATGAGTGTCACAGCAAAGGGTCTGAATACTTATGACCATGTGATATTTCAGTGGCTTTGGAACAACTCTGTGACCATTCTTGACTGGCCCAGCCAGAGCCCTGACCTCAACCCAATTGAGCATCCACCCTGACGGAACTGGAGAGGATCCCCAAATCCAGATGTGAAAAATTTGTTGCATTATTCCCAAGAAGACTCATGGCTGTACTAGCTCAAAAGGCTGCTTCTACTCAATACTGAGCAAAGGGTCTGAATACTTATGACCATGTGATATTTCAGTTTTTCTTTTTTAATAAATTAGCAAAAATATCTACATTTCTGTTTTTTTTTTCTTTCAAGATGGGGTGCTGAGTACATTAATGAGAAATAAAATGAACTTTTTTGCTTTTAGCAAATGGCTGCAATGAAACAAAGAGTGAAAAATTTAAAGGGGTCTGAATACTTTCCGTACCCACTATATATAACATATTCCACATTGCCTTACAAATAATGGAGGGAAGATTTATTAAGACTGGCGTTTCTTATGCCAGTCTCAATCCATTTTGCTGGCTGTGTGAGATGTCCCTGAATTATTAAGTTCTGCCTTCTAAATCATTCTGGCGCACCCCCCTGCAGTATAATTAAAGTCTTCGCATGACAGGGCCTGACGTAGATTTTAGGTATAACTCTTACCAGTTATCTAGCGTCTGTTATAATAAATATGTTGGGCTGAGGCATTTCCTTCCCATCAGTGGCGTAACTAGGAATGGCTGGGCCCCAAGGCGAACATTTGACATGGGGCCCCCCTCCAACCCCCCCCCCCCCAAAAAAAAACGCATTCCTGTGGACTCTATTATGTGCCATAGTGGCTCCTGCACACAGTATTTTGCCCCATAGTGGCCCCTGCACACAGTATCATGCCCCATAGTGGCCCCTGCACACAGTATCATGCCCCATAGTGGCCCCTGCACACAGTATTATGTCCCATAGTGGCCCCTGCACACACTATTATTCCCCATAGTGGCCCCTGCACTGAGTATTATGCCCCATAGTGGCCCCTGCACACACTATTATATGTCCCATTGTGGACCACCCATGAACAATTACTATACTCTGGGGTCTTTTCAGACCCCAGAGTATAATGATCGGAGACCCAAGGGAGGATAGAAACATAAAAAAACAACGTTGCTTACCTGTTCCTCGCTCCGGTCCACTCCCTGCTACTTCGGCCTTCTTCAATATTGGACCAGGCCGGAGTCACATGATGCGGGCCGGCGTTGCGACGCAAAATGACGCCGCCTGACGTCTGGGACATCCCCAAACAGGCCCGAAGCCTGGAGACGAGTAGGAGAGGTAAGTGCATTGTTTTTTATGTTCCCTCACCAAATCTGGGCCTCCGATTATTATACTCCGGGGTCTTTTCAAAGACCCCGGAGTATAATGATAGCAGAGATTGTGGTGTTTGGCCCGCGGCCTCAAATACCGATCCCCGCTCCTGCTCACAGCCGCCTCCGCAGAATTGGAAGCACAGGCAGCCGTGAGCGGGACCCCGGGGAACGTAAGTATATAGGGCCCGTTACCTGCTGGGGTTACTCCAGCAGTTAACGGCCTACTATAAAAAAAAAAAAAAAAAAAGAATCGGGGGCCCGTGGGGCCCCGTAATGTCCCGGGCCCTGTGGCAGCTGCTACCCCGGTAGTTACGCCCCTGCTTCCCATCCTTTCTTGGTCTCTGCCCTGTCCAGCTCCCTTTCCTCTTTTGTAAGTAGTGGCAAACTTGGTACAGAACCAACATTGAGGTGCGTCTTTGTCAAAGGAAAAGGCCGTGTGCTAAAGATGTGCCATATTTACACCAATCTACACTGGAAAACTAACGTAGATGGGTTAATAAATTCTCCCAATAGTCATTTCTCACTGTCCAAATATGGCTCACAATCTAAATTCCCTATCAGTATGTCTTTGGAGTGTGGGAGAAAAACAATACCAGGAGGAAACCCACGCAAACACGGGGAGAACATACAAACTTCATGCAGTTGATATCTTTCATGCAGATGTTGTCTGGTGAACGGACAGGCTGCATTCTCAGTGATGTCGCCTCTGATCTCTCGTAAATGAACAGGCTGCGTTTTTAGTGATGTCACTGCTGCTCTATCTTGAATGGATAAGCTGCATTTCCAGTGATGTCATCAATTTAAGCTATTTAAACATTGTCCCTCTGTTCTCATAATAGGTGTCGGTTACCGGGAGTGTCATTGAGGTTGTATATATATCGCAGCTTTTCAAGGATGCTTGTTGTATTATGTAATCAGTTAAGTTACATTCGGAGTGATATCTGGAGCTCAGCGCCCTTTGCTTGTCATGTCCAGGACGGCCAGGTTAGAGGCTCTGAGCTATTTGGGTGATCATCTAGGCTATAGATTCTACTGCTAGGAGCAGGAGGAATGTAAATGTCCTAAGGCAAATTTGGGAGGGGAAGCGTTGTGTGTGTTCAGTCCCTGGGGACTGTCATTAGCTCGTGTTGGGAAGGGTTTATGACTGCAGCTCAGTTAATAATGTATGAAGCAGCTTGTTCGGGGTTACATGTCCTGACATATGCAGAACACGGTTAACCCTTGACTTTCTGAAGAGGCTCTGACCTTACAGTGGATCCAATTAGGCAGAGCTGCATGTGATATAAGGCTTTATTTTCTTGGTGCATTTTTCCCATAGCAGCGTTGATGATCATTCCCCGAGAACGATGGATGCGTCTGAGGGATTACATTGTCATCATTTAAATTAGGGAATAATTCTCCGCTAGTCTAGAGGGACCTTTAAAAGGTCAGAATTACTGGGAAGGAAATATCTGCCTCCATTCTCTTCCATATATCCGTGCAATTAATTTTCATAATTATTGAGACTGAATAGACTAGTCGTAATGGAACAGTACACACTTCAAGCTGGTCTGTAGACAGGTGGGTGACATTTTCTGCCACCACAGTTGTCTTGGGTGCAGCAGTTTTCACAAACTTTCTTCAGAACTTGCATATTAAACTAGAGATAAGTTCAATTTGACCCACTATGTTCACATCTCTGCTTTTATTTGTTTTGGAAATGGAAAAACTGACAACAATGAACCCTCAAAATAACAGACACGAACAGAACCCAAGGGACCCCCATTGACTGTAATGGGGTTCTTTGGGTGTCCTTTTTTTTTTTTTTTTTTTTTTTTTTCCTTTAACATAAATTGTTGGACAAGAACTCGGGCTTGCAGCACTTGCTCCACTCCAAACTGCCTCATTTGCATAAGACTTCAAAGTTGTTTCTTTCGAAATCTACAAAAGTGACATAGCAAAGGTATATTATTTTCACTGTAATGTGGTCTGTAACATGGTGTCAGCTAAATTTGCTTGAGGGTGGTTTGCTGCAGCAGTGTATTTAACGTACAATGGGAGAACTGTATCCTAACAGTAAAGACTACAGCAAATCTTGGAGATGTACAGTATGACCCTAGGGGAGCGGTCACACTACCGTTGCTAATGCCCTTTGCTGTCTTCCCTCATAGGATGACAGCAATGGACATTAAACTGTCACAGACTGATTCTGTGTCTGTTCCCACTTACAATAATGTAACAACATGCCGGAATATTTGTTTACTTTTGTAGCGGATACAAAAGTAGTGTATGCAGAACTTTATCTTCCATTACAAAAGTAAACAAACATGAGGGAGCTTCCATCATGTTGTTTACATTAGTGTCTGTGGGAACGGACACCGAATCAGTCTGTGACCATTCTCTGTGACAGTTTATTGTCCGTTGCTGCCATCCTATGACAGAAGACAGCAACGGACAATAGCAATGGTAGTGTGAATGGCCATTAAGAAATGCAGACATTTTTTATGCATTGTGTGAGATTTGTAAGACTTTTTCATTGCAGTCTGGTAAATGCCCTGAATCACCACATTGACCAAACCATAAAATTTCCAATCTTGGCTGCCACGTAGGAGATGTTAATAGTGCACTGTCAGGATCTAGTGCAAAGATCCCCTGTCTCCTGCTTGTTGTTGTCTTGCTTCAGGAAGCCCTTTCTAACTAGGTCAGAAGATGGAAGAGTCGCTGATAACAGGGCAGGAGCACTCAGAAAATCAATGAAGATCAGACCCTGCCGGGAACTGAGGGACTGTGATAACAGCTTCATTTATAAGAGCCACAGCTGTGTCAAGATCACCCTCCTCGTGTTTATCTATGTACAGCAAGAGAGTCTATACTAATCCGAGGTCCAGACTCCAAAAGTCAAAACCTTCCAGCCCATCGGACCCAGAGGATGGAGCAGCTCTTTCAGCTCAGGGCTAAAAGAGGAATGTGTTATGCTTAGTGCAGACACAAGAGTTCTCTCTGGTGTTTCTGTTCATAAAAATCCTGACCTAGTCTTGCTCACACTCTGTATTAGTGTAGGTAAGCATAGGTGTATGTGTTTGGGGGAAATAGCTGTCCTGTCAGTGTATGGTTGGCTTTTAGTTCCTACATGTAAACAAGAATAGAACCGATTTACTGAGCCAGAATTCTGGCTAGAGATGTGTTGTATACTATTTTTACACCTCACTGGACCACTTTGAAAGTGTTAGGTCTTAATCACACAGTAGTGAATAACATTCGTGTGCCGGCCGTTTTAAAAACCATGAATTTCTTTGTGTCTATTCACATGCTGTTTTTAAATGGACTTTTTTATTCTTCTAAAAAACTGATATGCTCTATTGATAGACATAAAAATAGAAATGCGAATAGACCTATAGACATTCATGGGTTTTAAAACGGCCGTGTGAGGGTTGTGTGAATAAGGCCTTTAACGGACTGACACATCCGTTTTTAATGGCTATGTGCATAAGGCCTTAAGAAAGTGGTTGTGACTAAGGAGTCATAAAATGTGTCAGATTTGGTAATGGCATACAACATAATTTTGATGTAAAATATTGTTGCCAAGTAAGCCCACTAAGAGGTGGCATAAGGAAGAAAAATGTGTGCCAAGTTTATTACATAGCATGTACCACAGTGATACATTTGGCACAGTTTCTGCGCCTCTCATCTATTTTGAGGGTACATTTAGGCCATCAAGTGTACTGCGCAGTGAGATTTACATGTATACACATGGAGTTAACCCCACAGTGACTGCAGGTGACCTCGCCGCCATGGGTTGGGCCTGTCCTGTGGCGTTTTGCACTGGCCTGTAATGTCATTAGAGGACATCACAGCGGCTGCCACGCTTCATGTTCCTTCCCATACAACGACCCAATTAATCATTGTTAATTTAATCCAATGTGTCACAGAGCTGCGCTGACAAAGATCAGGCTGAATTTATCCCCTGTACTAAGGGCCAATCTAATCAGCAGCTTGAAAGACGAGATCAATCATTGCCTGAGGCAGGCGCATTAACTGTTTCAACGCTGCAGGTGGATCACGCTGACTGATGATGGATGCCGAGTTTGTGCTGTATGTTGGTACATTCTGTCAGGCAATGAGCATTCATGTTTTCTATATTTTAATAATCTGTAAATGATATTGTAAATCCATTCACAGTGATGCAGGGAATTGTTTGGTCACGACCATTTATGGATACTTACTTCGCGCAAAAATGTAAACCATGTAAATGTGTTGGTTGCATTATTGGATACACATGTAAGTTTAGTGCTGTCTATGAATACATGTCTGACACCTATGTCATCTGCAGCCTTCAACTTTGTAGCTTTGCAGCACATTTTTCATTATGCTAGTAAATTGGAGGTTTTCTAAGCTAAGGCTGGCCATACATGTTAGACTTTAGTTGGTCGAAATGGCTGATTTCCAGCATTTCTACCAGCGATAAGGTATTGCTTTATAACCAAAGCAATTGACAAGTGTTTTGCGTTATTGGCTGGGTTTGTTGGATCATCTGTCAATTTGCACACTTTGTGTTTTTTTGTTGTTTTTTTTGAAAACTAAACTGCCCCCTGATCACGCAGGTTAGATATTGGTGATGTCCTAACATGTATAGCCAACTTTACTGGTGAAATTCACAGTACAATGTGTTAGATATGTGAACCCATCCTAAAGCTAAGGTCCCACGTAGCGGGCCGCAGCAAAACAGCGCTACAGGAAAACCCACCTTTAGAATTATTATAATTTGCATAGCGCCAACATATTTCAGAGCAGTTCACTTTCTTTTTATCTTATCATGTTGTGCAAGAACAGACAACAGGCCAAACGCCATATCTGTGTTCATTGTTCCTTTGTTCTCGCTCTTGGTTAAGCTATGTAATAAGGAATTAAATTAATTTTCTGGGCTAAAAATATTAATGATTGCTCATAAATATGAGATTGGTGTGGGTCTGACACCCAGCACCCTGACTGATCAGCTGTTCTCAACAGCTGATACACAGAGAAGGGGGCAGGAAGCTAACAGCTCTGTTCTCTGTTTGCTAAACCCAGTTACTGCGGTGTAATTCACATTCAGGTGAATGGGAACTGATATGCAGTAAACTGGTCTGACCTCTACACAAAGAACAGAACTGTCTTCTTCCTACTCCATTCCCTGTGCATAAGCTGCAGAACACATCTGATCAGTTGGGGTGCTGTGTGTCAGACCGATATTAATGACATATCCTTAGAATAGATAGGATAGTCTTAAATATATAATAGATGAAGGTTTGACCTCTGAGACCCACACCTATCTCTAAAACTGGCTACTCAAACCCTATCCCAGCTCACCCCAGCCCGGCTAACTACCAAATCCGAGCTGTAAGGAGTAGTCAGGTTTACAACAATAGCCAAGCTCACTGAACTAAGATCTTTCCGTAAGTCCCATGGAAGTGAATGGGAGTTACAGAAACAGTGTATCATAGCTATGCTGTTTCTGTATCTGACAAGTTCAATCTACTAGGTCAGGGGTCAGCAACCATTGGCACTCCAGCTGCTGTGAAACTACAACTCCCAACATGCTCCACTCACTTCCATGGGAGTTCCAAGACCAGCAGAGCAAGTATGCATGCTGGGAGCTGTAGTTTTACAACAGCTGGTGTGCTGAAGGTTGCCTACTCCTATACTAGGTTGTTTCTGTAACTCTCATTCACTTCTATAGGAGTTATGGAAAACAAATAGCTCAGTAGATCTGACCAATGCTGACAGGCTGAATTTGTCAGTAGGGACAGGCTTCGGGGAAACAGTCTTAGAGAGGTGGGAGTCCCATAGATGGGAACTCCATGAATCAGACATTTATAGCATACCCTGTGGATATGTCATAAAGGTCTGTTGTGGTACGGCCCCTTTGACCTAACACAGAGCTTCCCTTCTTGGCACAAATGTCAAGCAAGCAAATGCTGAAAACAAAACAGTCATTGCAATCTGCATTACAGTCTGCATTCTGAGACTTTTTTTCTTACTGAATAACTGGATACAGTTTCTACTTGCAGTTAGTGGACTGCATATTACTATGCCAGAATGAAAAACAATTTAATGGCCTTTACAGCTCAAAGACATAGTAACATATATTAGGTATTACTGCAATTAAAAACTGCAGTCGTTCTGCATTAAATAAGTGCTGTGTAAACCCAGGCTTAGAATGCAGACTGTGATGGCTGCATACTGCTGCTCTGGGATCTGCTGCAATAAATCCATCTGTAAGTCTAGGACTACACGATGAGCTTGGCCGTGACTCCTGTTGAATGGTGGCACATTGCAGCCCCTAATTTGCCGTAACTTCAAGTTGAACATTGCTCTGCTACTAACCACCTGCCTCACTACTCTCATCACAGGCCTATTGCTGTTGTCTTTCCCCCCCTTCCTAAATGATGTTTGGGCTATACTCATATAGAATATTTTACTGGCATTAAAATACAAAGCTGATTTCAAGAGAGGAAAACTTTCTGTCTCTATTATACCTATATGGAAACCGCTAGCGTTTCCGTAGATATAATTGACGTGCTGACATTTACAAAAACGCAATGGTTTTTGAAATCGCAGCATTTCCACTGCAGATTTTTTTTTCTGCAATGTGTGGATGGGATTAGTTAGATCACCATCCACTTTTCAGGCCACGTTCCACGTTTCTGCCACAGCCAAATCACATTGACGCTATGTGGAATCTCGGCCTCAAAAGTAAGCTAAAAATACTCAACAAAAAGACCAGACATATTTGGCATGTATTTTTCAACCCTCCCATTGACTTCAATGTGAAAATCAGCTACAAAAATATTTGAACAATTAACAGGCAATTTTAAAGGTAGATGTGGTGTGTATTCTGAATACATGGACTAAAAATATGTCTCTTGTAAGTGACAACATGTGCCATATTTTTCATTGAAGTCAATAGGAGGCTGTTTCCATGCTTATTTAAGTGTTGGAAAATAGGCATTTTATACACAGAAACTTGCATCATTATTTTCTGTGTGAACATACCCTTGGTCATAGCAGTTGACTATGGTAGAGTCTGGTGAGGCAGGAATTGTTAGGCTTTAGGCTCGTTGCAGACGACCGTGTGTATTTTGCGGTCAGCAAACTAGTAATTAGTGTTCAGTTTTTGCGGACAGAGTGTCTTCAGTGTGTGTTCAGTGTGTCTTCAGCATCAGTGAAGTAGGTCCGCAAAAATGGACAGAGTGTATTCAGTGTGTGATCCTAGTTTGCAGATCCACCATAAAAAAACGGACGGCACTCTGATGACACACAGTCCGTGGGCTTCTATGGGCGACACCTGTTGTAACTGATGCGGCGCGGAATCACAGCTCGAATACTGATCAGTGAAGAACATGGTTGTGTGCATGTGGCCATACAAATGAATGGGTCAGTGTGCCTTAGGCGGGTTGCAGATGATCGTGCTGCAACCGGACTGCCGTGATTTAAAAGCACGGGCCGCACACGGGGGACACGGGAATGTCGCCCGTGCACAGGCCGTGCTTCTGCAGCTCCTTTCATTAAATGAATAGGAGCTGCGGAAGCATGGGCCGCAAAATAGGACAGGAATAGGACCTGTCCTATCTGATGCGGCCTGGACTGTCGGCCCGCACACGGGACCGTGAAAATCACGGTCGTGTGTACGGGCCCATAGAAAAGAATGGGTCAGTGTGTTGTTCGTGAAATACACGGATAGCACACTGACCCACAGCACGGTCTTCTGCAACCGGCCTTACTGTGTGAAGTTATGGACTGACATGTGGAGGGATCTTTTAAGCCACAGGTGTCAAACACAAGGCCCGCGGGCCGAATCCGGCCCGCTGTCTTCTGTTATCCGGCCCGGCACTTATCTGGCCCGCAGGGCCGCGGCATTTTTTATTGTCTATGTAATGTAAACCTGCCCAGGACAGGCCGCTTAAAAAAAACAAAACAAAAAACAAAGCTGCGCGATACCTGTCCTGGGCTGGTTTACAAGACCTCTGCATGTCAGCGCAGGCGGCGATACAATGACGTCATCGCGCCTCCTACGCTGACACGCAGATGTCGGGGACAAGAAGAAGAGGAGGCGGCATCAAGGCAGGTGAGGATAAGTTTTTTTATATATATATATAAATAGGCCGTTGCCTGCTGGAGTATCCCCGGCACGTAACGGCCTATTTACTTACCGATCCCTGCTGCTGGTCGTGGCCGCCCCCGCTTCCCCTTCTGCTATGGGATGCAGAAGCGGCTGTGTGCAGGAGCGGGGATGGTAAGTGAGGCCGCGGCCGGCGAACCCCATCAAATACTACTATTATTATACTGCGGGGGCTTTTCAGACCCCGGAGTATAATAATCGGAGACCCAGGGGAGGTGATAAACATAAAAACCTGTGTTACTCACCTCTCCGGCGATCCGATGTTGCTCCCAGCCGGCTTCGGCCTTCTTTGGTGACGTCCCAGGCGTCACGTGAGCCAGGCCGACGTCATTATGTCGCGACGCCGGTCTGTGCGACATTGAAGAAGGCCGAACGCAGGGAGCGCACCGGGGCCCAGGTAAGTAACACTGGTTTTATGTTTGTCACCACCTGGGTCTCCGATCATTATACTCTGGGGTCTGAAAAGACCCCAGAGTATAATAATAGTTCATGGTTTGGCCACTATGGGGCATAATACCAATGCAGGGGCCACTAAGGAGCATAATACCGATTGCAGGGGCCACTATGGAGCATAATAACGTGTGCAGGGGCCACTATTGAGCATAATACCGTGTGCAGGGGCAACTATTGAACATAATACCGTGTGCAGGGGCAACTATGGAGCATAATACCATGTGCAGGGGCAACTATGGAGCATAATACCGTGTGCAGGGGCAACTATTGAGCATAATACCATGTGCAGTGGTCACTATGGAGCATAACACAGTATGCAGGGGCCACTATGGAGCATAATACCGTGTGCAGGGGCAACTATTGAGCATAATACCGTGTGCAGGGGCAACTATGGAGCATAATACCGTGTGCAGGGGCAACTATTGAGCATAATACCGTGTGCAGGGGCAACTATGTAGCATAATACCGTGTGCAGGGGCCGCTGTGGGGCGTAATACCGTGTGCAGAGGCAACTATAGAGCATAATACCGTTTGCAGGGGTAAACAATATTTGTATAGTGCTTAATTTTTTATATATTCAGAAAAGGATGAGGATAGTATGTAACATACCAATGTCTTAGGTTTTAACAATACATTATGTTCTTCCTGGTTGACCTCAAAGGGCTGATTGTAACAGTAGTAATGTACAAATGTAACTACTGCTTAATAGCTCGCTTAACTGTTAAGAAGTTACTTTTATACATGTGTAAAATAATCTTGGCCCTTCAAGGTACCCCGTGAGGCTGAAGTGGCCCCCAGAGAAAATGAGTTTGACACCCCTGTTTTAAGCAGACACACTCTTCTACATAATTTTTATATAATCTTTTAGTAATGTTTCCAGCCTGGAAGACGAAATGCTAAGGAATTTAATTCTAGAAGCCAGGCCTTAAATTTCCTTTAGACTTTTTGTGACATCACAGAACGGTACAGGGCATGGCTGCCTAATGTCGTCTCTTTGAGCCGCAGGCATCTCCTCTGTCCAAGTGTCTGCCCACACATCCAACCACAGGCTGTCA
Source organism: Leptodactylus fallax (assembly GCA_947044405.1). Classification (NCBI taxonomy): domain Eukaryota; kingdom Metazoa; phylum Chordata; class Amphibia; order Anura; family Leptodactylidae; genus Leptodactylus; species Leptodactylus fallax. The sequence goes on along the minus strand of CAMRHE010000083.1, from coordinate 2,276,072 downwards.
CTGTACGCCACAGCTCTAATGACAAGCAGCCCTGAAAGAAGCCTCAGAACCCACACTGAGGCTGGCCCTGGCACAGTGTCTGCTTCCTGGTGGATGGTGGTTTACTGGAACTGGCACTAGAATTGAGCAGTAACCATACGTCAGTACAGTTCTGTAGCATCAGTTTATTCTTTATAAAGCCCTCTATATGCAGCAGTATTGTTACAGCACACATTCTACTAAAAAACATTTGGAGCATTTTCCTGATATACCTGATAAGGCCATGGGGCTGCACTTTTTTTAGGACGTTTTACTGTTCCTCTGAAGCCTCACATCAATTTTTAACTGTCTTCTGCCACCTCAAGTGGGTAATATGTATGTAGCGGCTATTTAGTACTATCCATAAAGATCGCCACCTAGCAGCAACCGGTAACTTGTTTTACAAATATTTGGGAGGGTAATAGAGGAGCCAGAATCAGTAGTAATCCTGATAATCTGACACCAGTCAGGTCCTGATAATTTTGGTTTTAAAGAACCTTACTGTATATATTGGGGAGAATTTATTATCCCATTTATGGCAATTTTCTGGTGTCAATGGGCTGGATAATGTGGTGCACATTTGGCTCAAGGCCCTTTCTTGTGCCAGATGACAGCCACATCCTGTGTTTTGCCCACATTCATGGAAAGTGGCACAAAACAGGTTGGAGAGCTGGGCGGATCGGCCTGGGGGCACTTCAGCCCGACATATTTATTATACTTTAACATCAGTTTTCTGGAGTTAGTTATACAAGAAATCTTTGCTAGTTCATAACTGTTATAGTGGCACATAGTGGTGCACCTGATTTATTAAGAGGCCTGCATCTCTTGATAAATAAGTCACACCATGTGCCTGTCAGGGCCTTTATTAAGACTAGAGTACAAAATGCCAGTCTTCAGCACTATTTAAACATCCGTTTAAAGCAGGGGTGTAAAACTCATTTTCTCCGGGGGCCACTTCAGCCTCACGGGGTACCTTGAAGGGCCAAGATTATTTTACACATGTATAAAAGTAACTTCTCCTTAACAGTTAAGCGAGCTATTAAGCAGTAGTTACATTTGTACATTACTACTGTTACAATCAGCCCTTTGAGTTCAACCAGGAAGAACATAATGTATTGTTAAAACCTAAGACATTGGTATGTTACATACTATCCTCATCCTTTTCTGAATATATAAAAAATTAAGCACTATACAAATATTGTTTACCCCTGCAAACGGTATTATGCTCTATAGTTGCCTCTGCACACGGTATTACGCCCCACAGCGGCCCCTGCACACGGTATTATGCTACATAGTTGCCCCTGCACACGGTATTATGCTCAATAGTTGCCCCTGCACACGGTATTATGCTCCATAGTGGCCCCTGCACATGGTATTATGCTCAATAGTTGCCCCTGCACACAGTATTATGCTCCATAGTTGCCCCTGCACATGGTATTATGCTCAATAGTTGCCCCTGCACACGGTATTATGCTCAATAGTGGCCCCTGCACACGTTATTATGCTCCATAGTGGCCCCTGCAATCGGTATTATGCTCCTTAGTGGCCCGTGCATTGGTATTATGCCCCATAGCGGCCCCTGCACACGGTATTATGCTACATAGTTGCCCCTGCACACGGTATTATGCTCAATAGTTGCCCCTGCACACGGTATTATGCTCCATAGTGGCCCCTGCACACTGTATTATGCTCCATAGTGACCACTGCACATGGTATTATGCTCAATAGTTGCCCCTGCACACAGTATTATGCTCCATAGTTGCCCCTGCACATGGTATTATGCTCAATAGTTGCCCCTGCACACGGTATTATGCTCAATAGTGGCCCCTGCACACGTTATTATGCTCCATAGTGGCCCCTGCAATCGGTATTATGCTCCTTAGTGGCCCGTGCATTGGTATTATGCCCCATAGTGGCCCCTGCACACGGTATTATGTCCCATAGTGACCCCCCACCCATGAACTATTATTATACTCTGGGGTCTTTTCAGACCCCAGAGTATAATGATCGGAGACCCAGGTGGTGACAAACATAAAACCATTGTTACTTACCTGGGCCCCGGTGCGCTCCCTGCGTTCGGCCTTCTTCAATGTCGCACAGACCGGCGTCGCGACATAATGACGTCGGCCTGGCTCACGTGACGCCTGGGACGTCACCAAAGAAGGCCGAAGCCGGCTGGGAGCAACATCGGATCGCCGGAGAGGTGAGTAACACAGGTTTTTATGTTTATCACCTCCCCTGGGTCTCCGATTATTATACTCCGGGGTCTGAAAAGCCCCCGGAGTATAATAATAGTAGTATTTGATGGGGTTCGCCGGCCGCGGCCTCACTTACCATCCCCCCTCCTGCACACAGCCGCTTCTGCGTCCCATAGCAGAAGGGGAAGCGGGGGCGGCCACGACCTGCAGCGGGGATCGGTAAGTAAATAGGCCGTTACGTGCCGGGGATACTCCAGCAGGCAACGGCCTATTTATATATATTAAAAAACTTATCCTCACCTGCCTTGATGCCGCCTCCTCTTCTTCTTGTCCCCGACGTCTGTGTGTCAGCGTAGGAGGCGCGATGACGTCATTGTATCGCCGCCGGCGCTGACATGCAGAGGTCTTGTAAACCAGCCCAGGACAAGTATCGCGCAGCTTTGTTTTTTTTTTTTTTTTTTTTTAAGCGGCCTGTCCTGGGCAGGTTTACATTACATAGACAATAAAAAATGCCGCGGCCCTACGGGCCAGATAAGTGCCGGGCCGGATAACAGAAGGCAGCGGGCCGGATTCGGCCCGCGGGCCTTGTGTTTGACACCTGTGGTTTAAAGGATGCAAAAAAACAGACACAAATGGATCTAACAGATGGCCATCTGTATACATAGAATTCAATGTTTAAAAAAAAAAAAAAAAATGTATACCATACTTTTGTGGGGGTTTTTTGTTGTTTTTTTGTTTTTTTTTTAGTATTAGGCGGGGGGATGTGAAAAAAAAAAACCCAACAAAGTTTTAATTTTTCAAGAGCAGAATACAAAATGATATCTGCACTGTGATTGTTTGCTATGAGCAGTAAGGGGGCGTTCACACTGCCTTACTAAAGTCCGTTGCTGTCTTCCATCATAGGATGACAGCAACGGACTTTACGCTAGGTTTACACCTGTATTCAGGTTTCTGTTTGGGGGGTTTGCTTGGGAACCCCCCGAACGGAAAACTAATCTGCTTAAAATAGCGGTTACCTTTGGAAACCTGTGGACCCCATAGACTATAATGGGGTCCGCTGGGTTTCCGCCCGGATTCCAGAGCGGAATCTCCAGGCGGAGACTGGGCACATGTGAACCTAGCCTAAGGGGTCATTCGCGCTACTGCTGGTGACTGTCAGTAGTGTCCGTTGCTATTGTCTGTTACAAGATTTTAGCAACGGCACTACCGTAGCAGAACCGTCACAAATCTGTTAAAAATTCCATTGATTTCAATGAGATTTTATCTGGTGTCCGTTAGTGACTGTTAGTGTCCGTTTACACCAAATACGTCACATGTCCGTTATTTTTCATGGACAAAAAATCTTGCATGCAGGACTTTTGTGTCCGTGAAAAATAAAGATTTCATGACGGACATTAAGCGTCCATTATTTTTTAACATTAAAGTCTATGGGTAACAGATTATTACTGTTTGTTTGTTTTGTTTGTTTTTTCTGTGCATGCTCAGAAAGCAGAAACAGAAAAAAAAAAAAAAAAAAAAAAAACGGACAGTATAAAAATGGACTCTATGTGATGTTAATGTGTCCAGTTTTACATGGATCAGTTAAAAAAAACAAAAAAAACAGACACATTAACATCAGTTAGTGTTCGTTAATGACTGTTGTGATTGGTGTCCGTTTTTTTTTATTTTAACGGACATCCAACGGTATCACCCTAAGGACACTCTCATAAATCTGCCCTATTATATAGACTGACTTCCTGATTTTTTCCATTCATAGTATATTTCTGCTAGAAGTATATCTGTTCTGTAAATATGACCTCGTCGCCCCAGGTGTTCAGGTGCTGCCCTGTGTGGGTCATTTTTCCGTACTGACCTCTTATTGACCTGTATGGCTGGCAGAATTAACTGCTGACCTCGGAAGCTGCTGCCAATTTGTTAGATAAAGCGGCATCTTGTGTAAGGGGAAGGCATTATATGAGCTGCTTAATCCTCATCACTGCCTCAGCCTGTGTACTGAGATGGTGCGGACCCCCCTTCTTCCGTCTCTCCCTCCATTTATCTCATTACCCCCCTTCCTACTTTCCCTGCATACATCACATCCATTCTACTTTGCCTGTGGCTCACACACGAGATAATTTAATGCTAGCAGACAGGCCATCCATAACACATGATTGAAGTCTTATCGCGCCTTTTGCAGGTTGTGATACCTTTCAGTGGACCCAGTCACTTGTTCCGGGGTGAACGCAGCCCATAATCCACTTATAGGTTTAGGGTTCTCTTTGTACCAGTAAGTCTCCCAATCCCCGGGCATGTTTGTGCCCCTTGGGTATTTAGGGATTTATAAAAAAGATGAGATGTGGTAAGAAAGCAGCAGATGCATTCCTGGTAAACCTTCTAGCTTCCAGGCTGATACAGGTTACCAGCACTGATACATTGTAACAAACTATCAGGAGAGAAGATTGGTGCTGCTGATGTGTTAATTCATTCTGGATACAATTGTAGCAACCCTTCAGCTTTGAAAAGTATTAGGTCTGTACAGAATTTCAGCCTCTAGAAGGTTTCCATTCACTGAAAGCAATCAGAGATTTGAGAAGAATTGAAATCTTGCAGAACGTATTAAGGTTGGTTTACATAAAACCTAGAAATTCCTTTAATATTCCCCGTCTTGGTATTTTGAGGGGCTTCTCTCCCGCTCCCCCTCCTCATTCTTCTTTGCTCTTCTCTCTTTATTTTCAGAGATCAGCTCTGGCTGCTGGAGAAGTGACAGGGTCATCTCTGCTCTTTGCACATAAGCTGCCTTAGGAAGCCGCCTGTCTGTGCTAATCCTGCCGCCTGTCAGTTCTGTGTCTATCAGCAGAGGCGCCAGACGCTTATTGCCGCGCTCACCTCTTATTGCTCTCAGTGCTGGGAGATCCTGTCTCCATGTTTCATTTCTCTCACATATTTATAGGGACACTGCTCCACCGCCAGCTTCACTTTTAAATCTTCTCCAGGCTGGCTCTTGGTCTAATGCCAGCCATCTCCAAGTAAATAAGTGCCCCAGGAATTTATGTCCCTGGTATATTACAGGTCAAACCAGCCCAGAATAGGGTATCAACCCCCTGATTTCTTCGCCTCAATATAGGCCATCAGAAAGGCTTTTGTCTGTGTGGTGGAGCTAGGGATTTGCATTTTATTGAGGCCATTGTCATTGCCTCATAAATAGTAATGAACACCAGTGCAAGTATAGTAGGTGCTGGTACACGGCTGAGGGCCCTTGTGCAAGAGTTTATTTGGGCCATTCTCAGGTAACTCTGCCATTTACATAGCTCAGAATTACTGATAGCTTGGAAAAGTCCTTATCTACTTGGGCCACGTGCAGCTGTGTGCATATGGCGTTTCCGGCTCTTATAGTAAAGGACTCTCCTGCTTCAGAGACTGTGATCTCACTTCTCTCATCCTGACTTCACTATCCAATGAGACTGACCTGCTAAATAGATTGTGTGACCTCACTGTCCTCTGCCTGTGACATCACTATCCAATCGGAATGATGTGCTACAGAGACTGGGGTCACCTAACTGCTCTCACCCTGACTACACTGTCTAATCAGACTAATCTTCTACATATACAATGTGATCTCACTGCCCTCACTCTGTGACATCATCATTCACTACCAGATTGATCTGCACAAACTGTGAGGCCTTACTACCCTCTCAGTGTGACACGCTCTATCGATTTACAGGCTGACCTCACACATCAGTTTCCTCGCCTGTTTGTCTTTATACTGCAGCTTTAACTTGTTTATTTCCTGACTCTGGTCTGGATTTAGGGAGCCAAGTTCCTGGGAGGGAGGAAATCTGCTTAATCTGCGGATTATACCAGATCATAATACAGGCTGTTCAAGAAGTGTTTCTTGCGCAGCTCTGTCGCTGCTGCAGGGATTATTTGCACTTACTGCCCAGTTCTGCCGTACCCTGCAGCTTCTGAACTCTCTTACTTGGGATTAGGGTTCTGGGGCTCTCATCGGGTCCACATGTCTCACCCATTAATATTTTTATATAGTATATGTGAACAGGGGCCTAGCTACAATCACTGAGGGGACCCCAAAGGTCCATCTGCCACATAAATTATACCACTATCCTAAATGCCACAATGTAAGTAGGGACCCTATTACAGATTTGCAGTGGGGCCCAGGAGCTTCAAGTTGGATAGATGTACTGTATATATTTTATACATATACAGTGTGTATGTATACATGAATATTGAACATATGTCTATAATACCACATTATATAGCATATACTTTTGCATGTTAGTGTGTTGCTGTGCATTTCATAGGCTGTAATAGTGCACTCTTGTAGATTTTATAGATTACATGTATCCAATACACTCCTCCTTATGGTGTTGCCCATGTGGTCTCCTGACCGTTCTACGGCAATCATAGCCTCCAAGACAAAAGTGGCACTAATCTCTGAAGAGTATAGACCTCCATCGCCATCTTGCTATGCACCATGATAACCTTTGAGGGCGGTGGCTTGAGGTCAATGAAATAGCTGTAGCGGGATATCTGGTTTGTAGCCCAAAGTAATGCAAATGTCTTCTGATGGTTTGTATCGCCACTGCTGGCTGCTTTAGGCTTGGTATCTAACAAGCATTTCATTTGCTGTACGGAATGGATCACTGTGCACCATTCTTCCAGTCAGACGATCTGCTTATGCAGAGGTTCGCCTATCTGCACCTATTGCTGATATTCCAGTTCATTGTTGTTCTCCCAACCACCTGGACATGCAACACTGAACAGTGCTGACATTTTGGTCTAGGCTTCTGGTGTGATAAACCAAACTCTAAGGTCAAGGAATCTGTCCCTCTCTGCTTGCTACCAGTGGCGATATCTGCATGTTGGCGAACAGGAGACATTGTACAATCTTCTCACATCCTGATTGCATTTTTGAGGTTTCAGATGGCTCAAAATCTTTGCTTTCATTGTGGATTTTATGCCCCTCCCACATGTCACAGATCGGAGCTAGGTGCTTACAAATCTGATCATTTTTAGATCTTATAGAGACCTGCTGCTTCCTAGATTTTCTTAATCTTCCAGTTTGTCCTTCTTGATGATGCAATTTCAATGCTGAGGAGTGTACCATGCTGCTGCACATTGTATAGAGTACATATATGTATATTGTAATAGCACACCGCTGTTGTACATTATATAGGGAATTACATGTATAGTAGCATCCTGCTGTACATTATATGTGTATGCTGCTGTATGTTATTATATGTATGTTATGATATATATATATATATATAGTAGTGCATTTCAGAAGTTCTATAGAGCATATATGGGTAGAATTGTAAGCTGGTGTACATTATACAGAGTATAAATGTATAATAGTGCAATGCTGTCCATTATATAGAGTGTAGAAGGGTATAATAGCTTATTGTTCCCTTGGTTGCTGGGTTCTCAGACTTGGAGTCTTCAGAGCTCGGCTGGGATTCTTGTGGCGTCTGTGTTTGGGCTGAGTGATGTGCGGCTGAGCCTGGCAGCTAATGACAGCTTTCCGTTGGCTCGGTCAGGACGCTTCCTATGCAGGCCCAGCACCTTGGAGCCAGCTGGAATGAACAACCTGGATGCAGAGATGCTCACGGTCAGGACAGCACGGTCTGCGGTCAGCGACAGAGAAGACAGGCGCTGCTTATCCGGGAGATCAGTGTCATGCTGTGCCACGTTTTCCAGCGGGGAGATGTCAGGTTACCTCACTTGTCAAGAACTTGTGGGATGGTGCAGAAGCTGTCATATTCATGATGCAGTATATTCTGACATTCAGCCCATAGGAGCTTACATTGTACAAGAGAGAGACTTGTCATCCTCTGGATCAATAGGGGAAAACAACATTTTAAAGTTTGCCCACATCCATTCCCTTTTACACCATGTCCCATCTCTTGGTGGAACTTGATGGTCATCTATCTTTTTTTCAACCATGCTATGTAAATAAATGTATGTGAGAGGAAAATCTACTGTAAACAGCTAGATGTCTATGAGATTGATATGAGTGATTAGATAGATATAGGATGGATGAATTGATGGATATGAGAGAGAAAGATCTGAAATGAGACGGATATGAAACCGATACATAGACTGATCTGAAATGGATGAACAGAAGGGCAGATAAGGGATGATAGATAGAAAATAGATAAATATGATATGGATAGATAATACATATGATATTGATACATGGATAGATGTAAGGTACACATGAAAAGTAGTTATGACATAAACAGAAGAATAAATAGAAAACCATGAGATAGAAGAATGCATTGGAGAGATAGTTGTGGAATAGGGAAAGAGAGAGATGGGTGGAAAAATGAATACATGAGAAATAGTTGTGAGTGATATGAAACAGACATACAATAGACATTGTGTTTAGACACAATGGAATAGACATAGATAGATATGAAATAATGGCACAAATACAAGATTATATAAAGTGTTTCTTCTCTTCAGCCACTAGAGGGAGCAGTAAACCAGAATGTGATGTGTAATGAAGGAGGATAAATATAATCTGGTTAACATCATTATTCTATACTATCCTAGTTTCAGGGATCCTTGGTGGGATTGCTATATAGCATTGTTCTTCATTGGTCACGTATGTCAACTGGCTAGTAGTTTTAGTGTCTTCCTCACCTGCAGTATTAAATTGTTTTCAGTGGGGGTTTGTAGCTGCTGCAGAACCTCTTTGCTGTGGTTTGTTGATGTCCAGTGTCATTTCCTCTCAATCCCTTTTGATATTTATCTTTGACTGTAAATAGTTGGAGTGCTATACAGTATATACCCCACTCATGTACTCACACAAGATTTCTATTAAGTGACAGCAAGCAAAGTTCTTGAAAATGACCGAAAATGGAATCCTATGGGGGAATTCATTAATGTTGTTATGCCACTTTAGTGGTGTAAAATACATTTGCGACTATTAACATGACTTGCAACTGGAATAGTTTTTGTGCCGCCCTCATCACTTTTCCAAAATTGGTTCTGATCCATCCATGTACATCATTGTTTACACCACAAAAGTTGCTGGCCTGGATCTGCGCCTAGGCCCAACCATGCCGGGCAGGGGTAGCAGTCGCTACTGGGCCCTGGACCCCTCAAGAAACCACTAAGGTCTCTCTGCTACATACAATTTACCAATATTCTAAATGGCACAGGGTAGGCCCAGATTTTGCATTGGGCTTCAAGTTACCCCTCTTTTGCTGGGAAGATGCGCCCGACTCCTGATGAGGCTCATGAATTAGGTGCGCCCTCCGCTGCAACGGCCAATATTAAGACCGTTGTACAATACGCCAATGTGTATTAGAATCTAGTAGAGCTGTAGGTGATATCATTTCCATAATATTTGATCTTGGTTCCATAGATCAGCTGTCTGACCAGCAGGTATAATACACCCCAAATCCCCCATTTGTGTGTGATCTCCATGTCACCCCTATACTGCTCCGCACGCCGTAATGTGAATGGGCACACATCAGAGAGCGGCTGTGTCTTCCCTGCAAGTGTTAAGCGTCTCTTTCAGCAAATCTCGGAGGCTTTTCTTTGCTTTGACTCGAACTTGTACGCGAGCGGATTTAATCTCTTTGACGTTAGTGCTCAGACGAGGAGGGGAGTGCGTGCGTTAGCAAGAGGGGCTGGGGGTGGGTATAGCTGTTAACGCAGCACGTCTTCTCTTTCCCCATTGTACGCCGCACCCTGGAGGTAAACGCTTTCTCAGAGCTTCTCGTCCTAACGAGCGGCTCCTGAACCTGCCTGCGCAGCGTTTAATTGGCGAGGAGTGAAAGACATAAAACCCGGCTCTGCCTCCCCAGTGCGAGGAGGGGGGATACGAGGCGTCTGGAACAATGCACAGAGCGGGGGGGGACAGCTCCTTTCCATTTCCACCGTAAACACTTTGCAGCGGTTTGTTATATCTCAGCCTCGGTGTCATTATATTTTTCAGTGTGTACCTTCCGACCCGCTGGAAGGGGAATGACATTAAAGAAAACACAACCCTCTCAGCCGCATTAACCCCTTCAGGGCCCGACGGGGAGGGGGATTATGAATGCATTAACCCCTCACAATCGGTGATTTTTACCGAGTCCATTAAAACCAGGTAATTGGGACATTCCTGAGTAAAGTCTCTAGTTCTTAGAAGGCCAACAAATAAAATATAGTCATAAAATCACTCAGCTGCTGCATAACCTCTTCAGTCTCAGTGTTCAGTCTATACAATATATAACATTCACAGGACTTGTGTATCTCAAGGTTGCGTAGTAAATTCTTCTCATTAGCCATAATACTAGGGAAAGAAATTACATTTTCTGTTAAGGCGCTGTATCTAAGCCTATCATGTGTGATACTGTCTTCTGAGTCGGCATATCTAATCCTATCACTGTAACACCAATTCCTGTGCTGCTGTATCAAAGCCCAACATGTGTAATACTGTGGTGAGAGCCTGTATCTAAGCTTACATATGTGATACTGTCTGCTGAGCTGCTGTATCCAATTATATCATGTGTGATACTGTCTGCTGAGCCACTGTATCTAAAGCTGGCCATATACTTTAGTTAGCTGTCCGTCGAATGCTTGTTTATTAAAACCTATAAGACTTGGCTGCTGCCGTGGACAGAGCGGACCCTACTCCCCATCATCTCCTGCCGGCAAAAGCCCTCAGGCCCACATACATATTACATGATTGACTGATCCCACTGAAATTGCAGAGGTCAGCCAACAATTATCTAATGTGTATGGCCAACTTAATTCTGTGGTGTGATAATGTCTACTGACGGATGATTATGTAAAATCCCAGAAAGGGTCAGGTGTCCTTTACTGTGCAATATTGTCTGCTGTATCCAATTCTGTTTTGTGATACTGTATGCTGATCCACTGTATCTAATGAGAAGGAAGATGAGGGTTAAAAGAGACAGATGGTCATGTAAAATCCCAGAAAGGGTCAGGTGTCCTGTCATGTGTGATACTGTCTGCCGAGCTAGGATATCTAAGTCTACCAAGTGCGATACTGTCTGTTCAGCTGTTGTTCATAAGCCTATAGGAGTGTTGTGTATGAGGGCTCTATGCCTTTTTACTTTTATCTAGCGGCTGATGGATGGAATCGCATCAGATTTCCCATCTATAAAGCTGTAGAAGGTTAATGACATAGCGTTGTGAGATGTCGCGGGAAGTTCACAGCTCTGTGTCTCCGCTTTGACTCGTCCATTAACTTCATCTGGGTTCATTTCCCGAGCTTCAAGAAAACCATCTGGTCAGCTCCTGGCGTTTAACTGGATTACAGCAGCTGCGACTGTGTGGATTATGCGTTGACGGCGAGCTGCAGCAAGGTGTCTGCTCTGTTATTATTTGTCAGCAGCATTTATATGGCGCCAACATATTCTGCATCGCTGTACATAGATCATAATCACATCAGTGCCTGTCTATTTTGCTTACAATAGGTTCACACTAGCGTTCTGCTTTCCAAGTGGACCCGAAGAACAGAAACCTAATTCACTTAAAAAGCGGTTACCCGCGGACCCCATAGACTATAATGGGGTTTGCCGGGTTTCTGCCCGAAAAATGCGGAGATGAAAATCCTGCTTGCAGGATTTATCTCTCCGCATTTTTCAAGCGGATTCGGGAACAGAAAACCCAAATGGAGTTTGAACGCTAGTGTGAACCGAGCCTTAGATGGTTAAAACTATGAATGCAGAAAGAACCTACGTAAACAATGGCAACACTCTACATACATTACTTATCATGTACCAATCCTGAGTTACATCTGGTATTATGTTCCAGAGCTGCTCTCACTACTGGTGGAGCCGATGGGGCAGTTTTTGCACAACAATACCCCTCCTTCTCTAAAAAAAAATAAAAAAACCCAGCATTTTGCACATTTTTTTTTTTTACTTCTGTGTCGCCATCACCAATTCCCCGAAAAGGGGGCAGGGGGAAGGGGCCATCAGCCCCACTAGAATTATCATTATTTGCTCCAGATATGTGGTGTAAATGATGGGAGAAATGTATGTCCGCATTTTTCTCCGGGCACACACAGCGTGGCAGAAGCATGCATCTCATCATTGAGGCGCACCTTCTGCTGGGTTCGGGGCTATTAGTACTGCCAGTCATTATAAATCTGCCCACTGCATATATACATTACATTACTTATTCTATACCCGTCCTGAGTTACACCCTGTATTTTACTCCATAGCTGCACTCACTATTCTACAGGTGTAGTCACTATGTACATACATTATATTACTTTTCCTGTACTGACCCTGAGTTACATATGGTATTATACTTCACCAGCAAAATAGTGAAGGCAGCTCTGGAGTCACTGTGTACTTACATTACATTACTTAGACTATACTGATCCAGAGTTACATCTGATATCAGGGGACGGTTTGGCCAGAACGCAACCCACGTGATTGTGTGGGACCCCATAGATCATTGGTTTGTGTTATTTCATTTTATTTATTTATTGAGTTATTCTAGCAGGTAACGGACACTATTTTACCCATCCCTGTCCCTGTTCAGGCCCACTCTACTTTGGCCTTCAGGATGGTGGCGTACAATACAATACATGCTGATACTGAGCAATAGCCTGACATTGTTCAGTGTTTGGGCATAGTATGCGGCACCCCCTCGAGGAAAAAAACAGAGGTGTCCCAGGAGAGGATAAGGAATGACGAGTAAGTGAATAACGGTGTTAGCTTTCAGAATAATCCAACACGTAACAGTTTAAGGATGCACAATAGGGGGCAATATATTGTTTCAGGGCCACCAAAAGATGGGTATTATATTGTGTGGGGGCCAATAAAGGGGAATTTTTGACCAGTAAATGGACATTTTTAATGGAGTGCCCCAGGTGTAATATAGGATCAATATAAGATAAGTATTTTACAGTCATGTAAGCACACCCTCATTGAATTCTATGGATTTATCTAACAAGATAAATATAGCCTCAGATGATCGACACATGGCAGATTACACTGTGTGTAAAGGGAGTAAATACACTGTGACATCATCAGTAGTGGATGCAATGATGGGTTGGTATGGGTGTTATCTGTAGAAGTATGAACTTCTATTGTGAAACTGTATGTCTTGCTTGCAATGTAAATGAGGTTACTTCTGCAATGAAAACGGCTACAGAATTATCAAGTGTAAAGGAGTGTTCACACGTAGGAATATGACGCTGAGTTTGAGGTGGAATCTGCCTCAAAATCTGCTTCAAATTCCACCTGAAATCTGCCACCCATTCATTTCAATAGGAGACAGTAGCTGATTTTTTTTTTTTTTTTCAGCTAGCCAAAAAAAAAAAGCGCTCCTGCTAGTTCTTCAGGCAGATTCTGCCTGAGAACTCCCATTCACATGAAATTTACCTTTTTCCCTCATCGCAGAATTTGACACGGAATTTGTAAATAAATAAAAAAATACGCTCACAGAATTTGGAATTTGCCCTGTCCAGACAAATAGGCAAAATACAGTGGCATTCTTCTCCAAATTCCACTTTAAATTCCGTTTCTAATTCAGCGTCAAAATCTATGTTGTGGTTTTTTTTTTTTTTTGTCAAGCAGTAAAAAATCTTCAAATTCCTGATGCAGAAATTTTTTGTTTGACAAAATCAGCGTCAAATTCCTACATCTGAACACCCCCTAAAGCTGCTATTAGAATTTAGTGGGAAGAGTGGGAAGAGTAAAAATTCTAGGATATTTGTAAGTAAATGGACACTATGACCATGACTTAGTCGCCAGAAAAATCCAGCAGTGCTCAAATGTTGTCAAAGCAAAAGTTTCAGAACAACATTTCAGCTCTCAGATTCTGTGGCATTATGGGAATTCCATGCTGTTATTATGGGATTATCACTGTTCAGAAGTGGGATTGCTTCCAACAATAACCCTGCAGGGACTACATGTTCCTGCCTCCTTCATGCAGGCGTCATTATGGCGACCTGATGTCTGTGAGTGGATTTCTCATTTACTCGAAGGTCTCTTTTCTACTTGTGAGTGAAGTTTGGTCCATAATGTGGAGCACAGTATGGGACTATTCTGTATGTAGGCTATATATATTATTGTGCAGTGTATTGCAACATATCTGTTGTACATTTGGGAAAACATCCATTCAAGATATTGGAGGTGTGATTCCCTTTAATATCACTTTCTCCATATGGGCAAAACTTGGTGACACTTGGGTGACTCTGGCCTGCTGTGACCTCTGTCTTCAGCTGTTTGGTCTTTGTAAGGGTTAATCTCCGGGAGCGCGCACCCTGCTCCCTGGCACCTCATTTCCGTTTGCCTGGTTTCTGGAAGCCTGACCTGTCCTCCTGCCAAGTGACATCCAGTCTATGCTGGGAGTGCTGCCAGAATCAAACAATACAGCTTTAACACCACCTCGGTTACAGCAGTTTCCCCATTGGCTCTTAAGCTCTTGGTTTCCTCCATTAAGTAAATAAATTACCCCCCCCCCATCCTAACCACAACACCCCCCCCCCCTCTTCCCTTTGCTGGAAGACACTTCTTTTTTTTTTTCCTGGCGATTATTACAAGCACTGAATCTGTAAATCCCTGCATGCTGGCGCCTAAAAATCATTGGTTGGGGATGATTTTGTGGGTCTCTATCTGACCACACATGCAGTGTTAGAGAAATACTACTTTGTTCCCCACAGCAACCCCAAGAATTTGTATTGCAGTGTAATGCAGGTGTTATATGGCTGAATGAAGATGAAGAGGATTGTCACAACATGGAGGGCTCGCCTCCCTCCCCTTCCATGCAGGAAATGAAGTGACAGACAGAAACACGCGTGTAATTGCGCCTGGGGCTCCTCTCCTCCAGCAGCCCATTATAATCAACCACTTCCCAAGGAAAATACATTCAGAGCAGCTGTGGGCTCTGACAATGGCGAGGTGAGCCGCCTATTTATAACGGTATAATAGTTCTCCCCTTAAGTGTACGGGGGCTCGCCATCACCCCCCTTCACATAAAATCCCATGTTCCACAATTGACTTCCGCCCTCAACTTGAACCTTACAAGACCTATAAGCCCTCCTGTGTACAGTGACTTGGATAATGTCAGGAATGAGGATAATGGCGGCATTATCTGGATAATCATAGATTAGCCAGGTGGATCAGTGGGCCGATGCTGGGGATGCAGTGCCTAGGAGGTGACAAGTAGAGGTTTAAAGAGGACCGCCCCAAAGTAACCACATGGAAATATTGTTGGAAAATTCTATTTTCAACGTTCTATCTGTTTCTGGGAAAGCTGGGTGACGTTAAGTTTGGCCATGCATGTTATCTGGCTTAGTTATAATAACATAGTCCTATTTGTGTAGTGATGGCTCCCTCCTGCTTTGCGTTACTAGGCAGATTTGCCAATCAGGAGCCTGAGAAAACTGGGTGCTAGAGCTGTAATAGTGAATGTATTGATTGATACCCAGCTTTCCCAGAAACAAATACATCTAAGAAACAACTGAACGAGATTTAGAATTATTTATATGTATTTAATAGTAATTTGTAATGCAGAGGCGCAATATGAAGCTCCGGGCTCCAATTCCAAATCTACCTTATGCTCTTTAGAATAGTGGTATATTTTATGTGGAAGAGAGTCCTTTGGGGCCCCTTCAGGGTTCGGGGGCCCAGTCGTGACTACTACCTGCATCCCCTATAGCTATTCCCCTGCTGTAAGGGCAAAGATCCAAGAGCAGAAGCTGTTGGGCTGCAACAGGTCAGGGCATGTTGGGAGTTGTAGTTCTGCAACTGCTGGATTGCAAAGGTAAGGAGCCACAGTTTGGCCATGACGGCAGCTTTTAGGGTTTTAAAAATTACCCAGACTTTTTAAAAGACTTTTCAACATTCCTGCTTGCTGTCAGTGAATGGGAACATTCTTTTTTGTAATTTGCCCTGGCCCAATACTTCTCACAGCTGAGGGTTTGTTACAGGTGTAACCAATCTCGACAACCCTCTGTGATGTGAAAAGACTGGACTCCAGGCAAACACATTTTACCTGGACTGACACATAGTAACGCACTGTCAGATTTGTTCTTGCGTTCCGTGTCTCATTGATTACCCCTCCCCCACTCTGTATATGTCTCATTGCCACCACCCTACATACAAGGATGTCGCCTGCTTCTCCTCTTTAGTGTTACATGGTGTATTGCTCTTGTTGCTGCCCACTCCACTGATTCTTTTTTTCCGTTTCCCTGGTGACAGTCTTTCCTGTAAATGGTCCGATATGGCACAGAGATAACAATTTGATACAATTTGCTGCAGCTCTTAAGGATGAACCTACTTATGGCGACCCTGTGACCTTGGCGGCTCTCCAGAGGTGGCTGCAAGCGGCGTCTTTAGTCTTAATTTGAAGAGCCCATGGGCGTTGGGTAACGAGTTAATGCCACAATCATTCATCCTGGCTCTAATTTGTTGTGATTCTTCCAGGACGTGTTCTGGGCACGAAACGTCCCTTCCACGGGGGCAGAGATACGCGCTCTTATCGAGAGGGACAGATCCTTCTTAATTGAGCTGATTCTCCCTGTATATAAACAGATGGCTTCTTTAAATCAATTATTCCTCATTTGTGTAAGTGGGAATGATTTCCTGACAGATACAGTACCACGGGAGGAGGGGGAGGGGTGCAGACGACTGGGTTGGGGGGGAGGTTGAGGCATCCTCTGGCAGGCTCAGTGATAACAGGCACTGAAACGTGTCTGGGGATTACAGAGTTAACTACTGTACACTTTTTATTTAATTCCTTAGCACTTTCAAGATCTCGGCTTGCTGTCTTTGCATAAGAACATCCTTGTTCATATCCAGGCTCTGAAATATAGATTATATAGGCTAGAGCTAGACAATACTCCAGACTGATGTATGTAACTGCACTGTAACATTGTAACAAACCATGAGGAGTGGACAGAGATGACTGCTGCTGATGTGCTCAGAATTATTAGGTCTTATAAAGGTTTTTTACTTCTACATGTGAACAATGTTTTCATTCACTTTCAGCAAGCAGAACTCTTCACACTACAGTGATTCAGTGTTATCCTTAACTCTGCCTTTAATGGCTGACATGAGAGTACCGATGTGTCTGGCTGCCTGAGGTGGTCAGGAGTTATGGGTTAAGATAAGAATACCAATTTAAAGGGTTGTTCCACCTCCTTTTTTTTTAATTTTTTTTATTAATTTGCCATGTCAAAAAAAATCAAGATTCTGCTTTTCAGAATCGCATTCGCCTTCCCCAAAATCTAATTTTTGCTGGCTTTCTCCTTGAGTTGCAAACTATGAAGAACAGTTTCTTCACTGTAGTCAATCGTTGGATGGTAGGACAAGGAAGTATGCATCACAGATATTTGACATCTCCCCCCATGCCAACTCACAAAGCAAACACAAGAAAATCAAGATTAAAATTGAAAATCAGCTATAAACTTAAATGAAATTGAGATTTTATTTTTAGGAAAAAAATCATCCAGCCCTGTCTCTAGGGAGGGATAAAATAACAAACACTATATACTTACATGTCTGTTCAGCTAGGGCTCCAGCAGAGGCTCTCTATTGGAGTTCTTAGTCTTCCTGACCTTTGGCCTGCACATCAACCAATCAGTGGCTGAGCAGCGCATCTGCATCGGACCACCAATTGACTGGCTTACTGACAAACTCATGTGCAGCAGAAGGTAATCCAAGACCAGGGACTCGAACAGAGACTAGTAACCCATGATGCAGGTGTGAACCTAGCGTTACCTGAAAAACATAATGGAAGCTTTCTTCTATCATGTTTGTTACTTTTCTACTGGAAAAAAAAAGTCCAGCATGAAGGACATTTTCTTCTGTTACAAAAGTAAACAAATGATGGAAGATGGCGTCTATCACGCTTTTTACATTAGAGTGACTGTAATGTATGTGATGCTTCATCTGCATCAGTCACTCTATTTCCATTAATGTCCGGTGCTCTCATCCTAGACCCCGCCCTGATGATTTTCATATGTTGATATGAATGACGCCTTAGGCTATGTTCATACTCCTGTTATTAATGTCCCTTTCTGTCATCCGTCACAGAATGATAGAAACGGACATTAACTATAGAACAGTAACCTCCATATGTGTCCGTTTCCATTGACTCTAATATAAAAAGATGACAGACTCGTTTTTTTTTTTTTTTTTTTTTTTTTTACATTGGGGTGAATGCAGTCAAAAACCCGATAGAGGGGGCTCATTCTGCATCTGACATTTAATGTTTGTTTCTGTCATCCTGTGATGGATGAGAGAAATGGACATTAAATGACGGTAGTTTGAACCTAAGGCTGTTAATATTATGGAGCTCTATACAATGAAATTAGACACGGTGGTGCATGAAAGCAATTCAGCACCATTTTTATGAATTTACAAATTTTGCTATTTTTTGTTTTCTCCATATTTGATGATGATGTTCACAGGAGGGGATGGGTGATAGGGTGTGACTGAATAAGGCTGCTAAAAATTAATTCCATGGAGGTTGGTGGTAGTTATACAGTAGATGGATAGTCAGACATAGGAGAATGCTGCCATGAATGGTAGCTGCTGTACTTGATGAGTGGTTTCACCAGAGATGAGCGTCCTGCACTGCTGACATTGGTGTCAAGTTGTATAATGCCTGATATTATACATAGCTGAGCCCCTGTACATAGCGAACAAATCTCTGAGGAACAAAGGTCACCAGCTGCTCGCTCCCCTCTGAATATTAACTCAGCTCAGGCACAGGAACATCATTAAACCCCCATCATCTGGCGCTGTGTTCCCACTAGCGACTCTGCCAGCAGCTCCCTGTAATGTGTAATATGGGTCAGATTTCACAGAAACATTAACGGAGAGGCTGCCGGTTCAGTGAGGACGAGGAGGAACATTACCTCACTGCACCATTGAGGGCAGCTCAAGCCTATTTCTGCTCACAACAGGGGGAATCCTGAGGGCCGCACAAGAAGGAAATGAAAGAGCTAGGGTGATCCTATAATACTTTCACTTGCAGAATTCCATATACTTGTCCAGTGTTACAGACCTTACTACATATATTTATTCATAGGGAGCAGCATTATAGGGATTATATTTTTGTACATGGTGAGTAGTATAGTGTTTATAGTACATGGGGGGTAGCAGTACACTAGTTATCTTTTTTTACATAGAGAACAGTATTATAGTAGTTAAATTCTTGTACATAGTATAGTACTGTAGTTATATTCATGTATGTTGGCGGAAATATTATTGTAGTTAGAATCTTATACATAGGCAGTATTGTATTCTTGTACATGGGAAGCCGTACTATATTAGTCATATTCTTATATATAGAGATCAGTGTTTATAGTAGTTGTTATATTTTTATACATAGAGCAATATTAAAATTGTTGTACCCGGTAGACTGATATGTATTAATTATATTTTCATACATCGGTGACAGAATTATGATAGTTGTATTCTTGCACCGTAGGGGGCAGTATTATAGTAATTAGATTCATCTCTATAAAGGCTATAAGAGGAAATTCCTAAACAAGGTACCGTCTACATTTGGTTTTCCCATTTGGAATATGGCAGATAACACTGTATACATGGGAGAGGATAGAGATGGTGCATCTTAATAAAATAATAAAAAAATCTAATTGACCTTTATGACATTTCTGGTCACTTTTGGGCTTGTTTGTCATCTTGGGCTTGTTTGTCATCAGTTATGGAGGCTCAATGCTTACAATTTTGTGTGCTTAGCAGTCTCGTCCTTTCTTTTTGGTGCTTATGTATATTGTTTATTTCAGTCTTACTCTGATAATGTAGATTATAATATTCTATTGTTTGTCTGGTTTCCCTTAGTGTAGCACTGCCTCCCGCATTCCTGGACCCAGCAGCACAGCATCCAAGGCACCTGAACTTGAACAGAAATCCAAAACGGGAAAAGACCCCTCTATTCTTCCATCCAGCAAGGAATCCTGCTCTGATGTGGAGCGTGCAGAATCACTCACTTCAAGTAGGTGGCGCTGTTTGCATGATAATTTATATCCAGATGTATGAACAACTGTAATGTGATAAGTTGTGATATATCATGTAAGACACTGAACCCTGTGGGGGATTCCTAAATTTCCTGACGTGTCACAGTAGGATGCTGTTATGCTGCACTAGTTCAATATCTATTCTGTGTTCAGCAGATCAGATCACTGTGCAGTTTCTTTCCCACCACGGTATAACACTGTCATCAGTTAACCCCTTCTGTGAATAATGCTTTACCCTTTGACGCATATACAGCCAGACAGAATGCTTCCTGCAGTAATAAAAGGTATATTAGCAAAGCAGAAGCCAGAGGTATGTGAAAGTTTAATCTGGATATTGTAGGGTTTTTCTTCCCTCAGTTCTGGGTTTTATATTGCTACATTTTAATGCAATTTTAATAGTGAAGTGCTTATGATTGTTTATTGCCTTTCTTGGAAACAGTAATTTCTCCTGCCTGGTTTGCAGTATTAACCATCTATGAACCAACAATGAAGGGTGGTGGGACCATGAACTTCACTGGGGGCCTCATTATAGAAATATATGCAGATCAATAGTGAAAGTGTGGCTCATACAGATATTGCTGCTGTTTCACTGGTTCGGGGTACGTAAATCTAGAATCATGACCTGTGAGTACCCTGGACAGCGCCTACAGAGACTGGAAACCTCACCTGTGATTAATGGGTACACTAATAATTGATTTCTGCCACCTTCTCTCGTTGGGGCTCATCGTTCACCATTTCCCTGTAATAGATCTACTTAGCTACCATCTGTTGTTACCGATGAGAAATTTTTTTTAATTCAAACTGATACCAGTCACACTATAGAGTGCCCTCTATAAGCAGTCACGTTATGGAGTCTTCTACTGTAAAATCAGGCACTCTTTGATGCTCCCTGCTTTAAGAGCAGTCACATTATGGAGCCCTCTACTATAAGAGTAGACACTCTAAGGACCATTCTACCTTAAGAACACTCACGCCATGGAGCCCTCTGCTATTAGAGTAGTCACACTATGGAGCCCTCTACTGTCAAAGTAGCCTTGCTATGGAGTCCTCTATTGTAAGAGCTGTAATAAATACTATGGAGCCATCTACTGTAAGATCAGTCACACTATAGTACCCTTCACTGTAAAATCAGTCACACTGTGGTGCTCCCTACTGTAAGAACAGTCACATTATGGAGCCCTGTACTGTAAGAGCAATCATATTATATAGCCTTGGCCTCCTCGTAAGAGCAGTTACACCATGGATCCCTCTACTGTAAGAGCAGTCACATGGAGCCATCTGATGGAAGAGCAATATCATTATGGAGCCATCTACTATAAGAATATACACACTATGGAGCCTTCTACTAAACATGTAGTCACGCTATGGAGTCCTCTACTGTAAGAGCTGTAATTCTATGGAGCCTTCTACTGTAAGATCAGTCACACTATGGAGCCCTTCACTGTAAAATCAGTCACACTGTGGTGCTCCCTACTGTAAGAGCAATCACATTATAGAGCCCTCCACCGTAAAGAAAACTCACACCATGAAGCCCTCCACTGTAAGAGTAGTCACACTATTGAGCCACCTACTCTCTAAGAGCAGTCACATTATAGAGCCTTCCACCGTAAGAGCAGTCACACTATGGAGCCATCTACTGTAAGAGTAATCACATTATGGAGCCATCTACTATAAGAATATACACACTATGGAGCCATCTACTGTAAGAGCAGTCACACATGGAGCCATCTACTGTAAGAGTAATCACATTATGGAGCCATCTACTATAAGAATATACACACTATGGAGCCATCTACTGTAAGAGCAGTCACACCATGAAGCCCTCCACTGTAAGAGTAGTCACACTATTGAGCCACCTACTCTCTAAGAGCAGTCACATTATAGAGCCTTCCACCGTAAGAGCAGTCACACTATGGAGCCATCTACTGTAAGAGTAATCACATTATGGAGCCATCTACTATAAGAATATACACACTATGGAGCCATCTACTGTAAGAGCAGTCACACATGGAGCCATCTACTGTAAGAGTAATCACATTATGGAGCCATCTACTATAAGAATATACACACTATGGAGCCATCTACTGTAAGAGCAGTCACACCATGAAGCCCTCCACTGTAAGAGTAGTCACACTATTGAGCCACCTACTCTCTAAGAGCAGTCACATTATAGAGCCTTCCACCGTAAGAGCAGTCACACTATGGAGCCATCTACTGTAAGAGTAATCACATTATGGAGCCATCTACTATAAGAATATACACACTATGGAGCCATCTACTGTAAGAGCAGTCACACATGGAGCCATCTACTGTAAGAGTAATCACATTATGGAGCCATCTACTATAAGAATATACACACTATGGAGCCATCTACTGTAAGAGCAGTCACACATGGAGCCATCTACTGTAAGAGTAATCACATTATGGAGCCATCTACTATAAGAATATACACACTATGGAGCCATCTACTGTAAGAGCAGTCACACATGGAGCCATCTACTGTAAGAGTAATCACATTATGGAGCCATCTACTGTAAGAGTAATCACATTATGGAGCCATCTACTATAAGAATATACTTATAGGAGCCTTCTACTGTAAGATCAGTCACACTATGGAGCCCTTCACTGTAAAATCAGTCACCCTGTTGTTCTCCCTACTGTAAGAGCAGCCACATTATAGAGCCCTCCACCGTAAGAACACTCACACCATGGAGTCCTCCACTGTAAGAGTAGTCACGCTATAGAGCCATCTACAGTAAGAGCAGTCATACTATGGAGTTCTCTACTGTAAGAGCAATGTGGGTGTTTTCACTGCTGTAGGTTGAGCCAGAACTGGCTTCACCTGTTGTTGTAGAGCCCCGGGGCAGGACAGGTGTTCATCCCACTTCCTCAGCAGAGGTCAGGTGAGCTTTCTTTATCCTTCTGCCTGTGGCCATCTGCCAGTTTTTGCTACTGTGCTTGGTGGTTTGTGTAAGGCTTAGAGGTGAGAGGATGCTTATGCCACTGACAACCTACATATCAGGATCAAGAATAAATTGACATCTGGGTGTTACCAGTTGTGTGTTCCCACATTCTCTGACACTGTCCAGTCAGTTCTGACCATGTCAGCCTGTGTAGGAACATCCCTTTGACTCAAGGGAATTGTAACGTTGCATTCACATGGTGCAGTTAAAACTGCATTGGAAAAAATGGCATGAAGTTTTGTTGCTGTTTTTTGTGCAGTTTCTTAATTTTACAGGTGAACTGCATTTATTTAACATTTCACTTACGTAAAATTAGGAAACTGCAACAAAGCATCAAAACTCCAAGTGTTTTTTCTACATTGCCTTTTTGATCCAGTTTTTTAGCTGCTTCCATCCAACACTCAATTGTCATATCCAGGATAAATGGCTAGACAAAAATGCTTCAGAATTGTTAATTCATGGGGAATGCAAGCATTTACCTCACCATGTAACCACATCTGTGTACTGTAAATCTTTAGTGGATGCATTGTATTTATATGTATTCATATATATGGCCTTGGACGTAGCCATAGCAATGAGCATGACAGCCTCCATTCTTTACACTGCTGGCTGCTTTAAAAGAACTAGACATGATATGACAGGTATGATAATAAGGGACTAGTTATTTTACTATTATTGAGATTCCCTTTATGTGCAGTTTGAACAAAGCTTCACTATATAGATACTCTTGCTTTTGCGCGGGTATGGGCACAGTACATAAATGTCGTCTTTTTACTATGGGATTGGACTGAGCAGAGCTGGAAAGGTTAAGTAGGGCTGAGGCTTCAGCTGGCATGGCGAGATGAGCTTCCATTCCCTCCCCCTCCTCTTTTGGCTCTAAGAGGGAAAATGGTCCTAATTTGCAGTCAATAAATTAGTCGTTGCTGTGAGTCAGGAGCTGTGCCAGACAGACAGGCGGTCAGGAAGTGGCTCAGAGTCGGAATCCGGCCTTGGAAGAAGGGGGGAGATCTAGGAGGGAGATGCTTCATGTATTTGTGTAGGCGCAGCAAGAGCAAGGGATGAGGAGCCGAAGTTTGTGAGTTTCGCCTGTCGTCATCTGCACCCTTGTAATACCATTTCTTATCCATGGAGGGCTACAACAGAGCATGGGTGATGCCCCGTATGGGTGAGTCGTAAAAAGGGGAGGTCCTTTTGAGTGATGATACTGAAGAGGGGAAGAACTGTAGGGAGGGACTTTAAAGAGGGGGGAAATATGAATGGAGTAATTTCTCCCCGCCATTTCCTGCAGGACATTCATTACAAGGAAATTAAATATATGTGCTGGACTTAGGGCCAACACCCCAACCAAATCAAGATTGCCCTATAAGACCAATCCTAGCTAGTTCTGTCTCCCTTGTTTTCTACCCTCTCCAGTCTGCACATCACTGTCTCTAGTAATGTTCCTCTCTTCTGCTACTTCTTTTCTTCCCTCCTGATTTCTTGTGCCTGTTCTTATCAGTCTCATCCCCCTGTTGTGTGATTCCTCCTTGTCTCAGCATCAGCCCATATTAGTGGTGTCTCCATGTGTGGTTCCTGGTCATTGCGCCCTGGCTACTCCTGTCATCTGCCTTGTCTGTGCCTCGCTCCCTCTCTCATCTTTCTGCTCTGTATAATTAGCTCCTTGTCACCTCTGCATCTGCTCAGTCTCCAGCTCCCTTCACACTTCTGTCACCGGTTCCTTCCATCTTATTAATGTGCCATTTAATGTCTTACTCTGTCTCACTGCTCCATTAAGTTCTCCATTCATCTCAGTCTGTGTGTTGCACACCACTCCTCCGGCTGCTCCCTCCTGGATCTCCCTGTGGAGGGGAATGTAGAGCACAATATTCCTGTATTATCACTTCTGTGTGTTAGATCATGATCTCTGTTCCTCATCATGCATCCATCCATATTCCTCCCTACATATTTCTCTCTCTACATCCATTCACCAACGGAACTCCATAACCCCCTTCCTCCATCTATCCATCTTCCAACATTGAATTATAATACAAGATGTAACTCCGGATCAGTACAGGCTATGTAAATGTACATACACAGTGACTCCACCAGCAGAACAGGGAGTACAGCTCTGGAATATAATACAGGATGTATCTAAGGATCAGAACAGGATAAGTAATATATGTAAAGATATGGACCAGCTTTACTGTTGTAATTACAAGTAGACACTGGAATAAACGTGCGCCAAAATTGTGTTGTAAAGTTGTGGCTCAAAGGTAGCCAAGTAAATGAGGTATAACCTTAGACTGAAGAGAGTAAATATATGCCAAATTAAATATTCAGCATCAGTATCCAGCACCATAGTTTACATTGTCTAACTATTAGTAAATATGGGTCAGTGACTCCTCCAGCAGAATAGTGATTGCCGCTCTGTAGTATAACAGCTTTATCTCAGGATCAGTAAAGGATAAGTTATGTGATGTATATACACAGTAACTCCACAAGCAAAATAGCGAGTACCACTCCAGAGTTTAATGCAGGATGCAACTCAGGATCAGTATTGGATATTAAGGAGATTCACTTTAGATATAATTTGTGTGAGATGTGACCAGGGACTTGAGGCACCTGATTCACAAATCATTTGCAATGAATTCTGGGAGTTGTAGTGTATGGAATCTTGAACCTGTTTTGTACCTGTACAAATTGCATGCTTGGGGGGGCGTCAGGTTAGAGAGGGCTTAAAGGACGAGTTTTGAGCTGATAGACAGGATAAGCTTGGATATTGGAAAGTGCATCCATTCGTGAAGGCTTCTAACCCTTTTAATCCACTCTGTGCATCTTGTGAGGTTGTCATGCAGAGAATTGAATTCCCAGCTCAGGAGATGGCATCGCTCGCTTGTCATCGCTGGAGTGAAATGTCTTGTCCGCTCCTTCTGGGGAAGACTTCTATGTATATAATTCATATAGTATCACAAGTGTCTTGGAGGAAAATAGCAAAACACTTTTGTGTTCTCAGACTGGATTAAGTCAGATGGCTGCTCCCTGCAGTGCTGTCAGTCAGGGTCAGCTCCAAGTACATCTTCATTTGGTATCCTGAGACAAGCACTGGACTGTCAGCTCTTGTGCCCAGTTGTTGCATGTTTAGTCTGCTTTTGTGATTGGGTTACATTGAAGATCAAATTCTCCCGAGCTGGAGAGACTGGTCATGATATTTTTGTATGGTTAAAGGAGTTTTCCAGTTTGATGTAAATTAAGCTGTTCTGCAGCCTTTCTATAGACTTTTGTTTCAGTCTTTACCATGTTCAAATACTTTGCTTGCTGTCAGTGAATGGGAACATTCTTGTGTACACCCAGAGGCTGAAAATCATAGCACAGTTGCAAATTCGACTTTGAGATTTATCTTGATAGAGCAATGTTCACACATTATAGTGAACTACAGTATACATTTGTGTGGGAGTAACCTCCTTCTTCCTCTTCTTTCTTACCCTTTTTGTCTTCCTTGCTTTCTTCTTCTTTCTTTTTCTTGCTTTCTCCTTTTATTATTTTCATCATCTTCTTCCTCTTCCTTTTCTATTTTGTTCCTTCTCTTCTTTCGCCATCCTCTTTTCTTTACCTCATATTTGGAATGTGTTGAGACCTTATTGAGACGGAGCACTGCAGGGCACAGTGAATTACATTGGAGACAGTGGCTTTGGCACTATGCCTGTCTTCATGCTGTGTCTCTAGTGGGTGGTGTGAGAGAGGTGACTACACGACAGTCATTTCAGGAGACAAGCATATTGCTTTCTGACATGCTAGGACACTAGCAGCGCTCCTGGTGTGTTATACTTATCCTTGGGCATAAGGGACATGGAGAGAAGAAGGAAAGGGCACCATTGTACTATTCTCGAAACCTGGCCTTCACTTGTGTTCACAACCTATGTCCTCCTGGTACACTGCACATGGTTTTAACCTATGCATTGTACTCTGCACAGTGTAATCCCTTTTCTGTACATGCTATTTGTTAACCACTTCATCCCTTCGGTCAATGCTAAATGTTATCACAGAGCAGCTCTGAAGTCTGCTATAGTCTGTTTCCAATGTATTCTATCAGGCCTGTCAAACAAAAAGAGATCATGCCATCTGGCCATAACAATGTCTCATGATACCAGGATTCAGCTTTATTTACATAGGGCTGAATGAGCCCTTTAAACCTGCTGGATATTGTGCCCTGTTGCCCAGTCAGTGATGACCCATCCCTATGATGAGTCTTGTAAAGATGTGCTGCAGTTACCTCACACCTTTCCTCCATATGGCAGTAACTGCCTCTCTCTTATCACAGAGATAAGAGCCAGTAGAGAAGCTTGTTTTACTGCTGCAATAAAGTCGGAGTTTATTCTACACATAAAAAAATGCACTTAAAACCTGGGTAAGAGGCAGCAGCGGCAGCCTAGTGCCAGCGTAAGGGTGAGCAGAAGGCTTAGACTTTATATGTAGCATCTTGATGGTCTGTAATCTCCAGGCTTTCCAAGGGCCCTCGATGGAGGGTGCTGTAGGAATGTTTTGTGCCCTATTGCTGTAGTGGAAGAGTGAAGAAATCAGGCGATACCTTTTAGAGGCTAACTGAGTATATTTATAAGTAAGCTTTCAGGAGTACTCGCTCCCTTCATCAGACATGGTGTGATACAAGAACTGAAAATTAACAGATTTTTATACACATGGTTTTGAAAACCATGTGTATAAAAATCTGTTAATTTTCAGTTCTTGTATCACACCATGTCTGATGAAGGGAGCGAGTACTCCCTGAAAGCTTACTTATAAATATACTCAGTTAGCCTCTAAAAGGTATCGCCTGATTTCTTCACTCTTCCACTACTTTCAATGGCTAACACGGTACAACATTATACTACTATTGCTGTAGTAGCAGTGATTCTGGTCTCCTCTCATACAGCTGAGTAATGCCTCTTGTTCTCTTCCCTGGTGGGATTATGGATGGGAAGGGTTTACCAGATGATAGCTATCTGGAGTGGCTGAAACTACGCCTCGCCTCGATGTAAAGGGTTAAATGCTCCACTGGGTGCTGCAGATAGATAAGGATTAATGGGAACTGTGTTCAGGGCTTGGTAGGGGAGGATTCTGAGTAGTGTGGACCTATTAACACCTTTTTCAGTGAGTTTATTACATAGGTATCGATCAGGAACATAAAACTGTCATTTTATGTAATTCAGAAAAACTATAAGGCTAAATCCAGATGGTCAAGTTTGAAGCAGTTAAAACTAATTCAAAACTGCATTAGTAAAAAATACATGCAATTTTAGATGTGGTTTTCGGACCATTTTTTTCTTTTCATTTTACAGGTGAAAGACATTTATTTAACACTAGAGAATGTACTTCTGACTGCCCAGGTCTAAAGTGTTGGTCTGTCTGTGTGATCACTGCATTTGGTCCAAGGTTGCCTACATGGCTAATCTATGCCCTTAGCTGAGTCCAACGCACGAAAACCTGAAATGAAAACCTCACAGCCAGAGTGTCTTTAAAGGGAATCTGTCAGGTCAATCTGGGACACTAAACCACCCACAGGTCCTTATAGACCTGGGGTTTAGTGTCCCAAATCGCCCTGTTGTAATGCAATCCGCAAGCGCATTAAAAATAAAAAACCTTTATACTTACCTAGATAAGGGTCCGATCGACGCTGTTCTGCGAGAACAGTCCGGCTTATTCATGAGGCACACCTCCCGGCGCCTGCGCTGTTCTTCAGTGAAGCCAAAGATGGACACCCCGGCTTCACTGCGCAATTGCGGGGCATGCGCACTGAAGCCGAGGGGTACTCCTCTGGCTTCATTGAAAAACTCCGCAGGCACAGGGAGTACAGCGGCAGGGTGAGTATAAAGGTTTTTTATTTTTAATGCAGCCATGGATTGCGTTATAACAGGGTGATTTGGGACACTAAACCCCAGGTCCATATGGAAGTGTGGGTGGTTTAGTGTCCCAAATTGCCCTGACAGATTCCCTTTAAGTTTCCACTGCACTTGGTTTTAGTTTTCAAGACTTCTTAGTAGGTCCAAAGGGTCCCACTGAAGTCAGAAAGATCAACTGCAGCTGTTGCCCCTCTTCAAAAGTTATGTCTAAAAACTTTAATATGTGTCCCAAAAAAACTAAGATGCAATAGAGGATGAGTTATCTATACTGGTGCCCGTTCCGATTTCAGCTGACATCTGTCTAAGGCCCTTTTGAAAATAAAAGCTCTAATGCTCGACTGACCCTTCCCATGTATGTTTATGTAGTAAAGTGCCATACCTGCTACTGACGGATAAAAACGTAAAAAATAAAAAGCGGCAAATTAGAAGCTAGTGCGAACCGTGTTCCTGTGTGTGTATGGGCAGAACATGGAGACACTGTAAAGATGGCGATCCTCCCTCCGCTCAATGACGTGTGGCAAGATTGGGACCTTTACTAAAAGCTTCCTGCACAGCTGATTCACCTATGTGACAAATTTGAGGTCAAATGGTTCAGGCACTTGGACGCCTGTAGAGGAAAGACAAACAGACATTTGCTTTTATAATACACATTTTCCACCTGTAAAAACAAAAACTGCACCAAAATGGCATGCAGTTTTTTTAAAATGTAGTTTTGAAGAAATTTTAATGCACCACATTGTTCTGTTACCACCTGTTTACTATGTGTCTGTATAGAAGTAGAACTACATGAAAGGCAATTACCAAAGTGGCCTTCTTATGAAAAGCAATGCTCTGCAACCTGCTGGGATGGGAATGACAGCAGGTGTCAGGACCTCAGCTCTCCCTTCTGCCCCCTGCTGGTTCACTGCCTGTAAAAAACACATTTTGCTGGACTGGAGATGTTTTGTTGGCACCATGTGTATACAGTGATGTGACAGAGAAAAGCTATATCTCCAACAGTGCCATACAGCAGAGTGAGAGCATTCCTGATTTTGCTGCTATGCCGTCCATTCATGATACATTTTCTTTGGTGGAAATGGTTGTTTCATTTCAGCCACCGATCAGGTATTCTGGATATTATACGGTTATGCTGGATATTTTTGGCCAGCTGTAAATCAGAAATATACATTTTTGTCACAATCAGACGCTTTTGGGAGTCAACTTGCGCAGACTCATTTTGCATTTTCTTTTAAAAACAACTAAACTGTCCCCCCCCCTCCCATCAAATGACCCTATCAGCGATTGGAAAGCTGCATGACAGCCATCCCATATCAGATGTGTGTAGGCGAACTCAGAGAGGGGGCTTCCAGGGCTGTGGTGACGGATCCTTTGTAGAGTTCAGGCAGCTGCATTCAACAAATGATGTATTAAGTTTACAGAATTTTACAGGCAGAGAGTGTGAATGAGCCCTAAGGCCTGGTGCATAGTTTGCACTGTAAATGCATCTAAGGCTTGTGGTTTTGTCACAGGCACTCTTTATAGAGCTTTTTTAATGGATTCATACCCCCCTCATATGGGAAGACCAAATAAAACAATAAAAAATGTAAAAAGGGCATCTATGAATATAGGAGGCGATGCATGGTTATTTTTCTCCTATTTTTATGCATGTCATGTTCATTATTTTCAGGTGCTGAAGGAGTTAATCTGCAAGCGATTCTCCTCGCAGCCATAAAAGCGACTCTCTTTTAGAGAGCAAGGCCGGCTGCCTCTCACCTGCTCCCTCTGCGTCGCAGGCAGGCACATTCTTGCTGGAGGAAGCTTTTGTTTTCATGCTCACCGCAGCCCTGCTAGTCAGTTGGCCCTTGGCAGGGTGACCTTAGCAGGTGTTTCTGAGTGGGATAAGCTGAACCTGTGTGCACTTGCCAAGTCTACAGAATAGAGGGGAGTTAACTCTTCCTGCACCAAGTCGCTTTGACTGAATAGGATTTGTTGAGGATTTGGCAGCTCAGAGCTGGTTAGCTCATCAAATCCTGCTCTCCCCAGGGTGACCAGTGACCTCCATGTATTACAAAAGCAATTCCTTACCCAATCCATAAGGTCACCAAAACCCCCCAGGACAACCTTTTAGGTCTCGAGTCAAATGTTCCAGAAGCACCAAAGAAACTGCATACAGATACATAAAGGTTATGAGATAAAGATGCAATGGTTTACGCAAATCCAGCCAGTATTAGAATTGAAGTAGAGTCACAGCCACATATATATATATATATATATATATATATATATATATGTGGCTGTGACTCTATCTGCCACTTGTATGCCGCTGTATCCGAATAGACTAATAAAGTTGTATCCAGCTTCCAGAAGTGGTCAATTAGAGAATCAATATGTGTCTCGGCATTAGGCATAGTTTTCACATTGCAGCTTTGGTACACTTGGTATTCTATTTTATTTAGGTTCAATTTCCAGTTGTAAATGGAAAGAAAGAACCTAGAAAAAACCTGCACTGTGTAAACCTTTACCCTGCAGTGTGTGGCAAATATTTTTTGAAAAAAACCTTGTTCAGTTTATTTATTTTATGGTGTTGAGTTCAGTCCATGGTGTTACAGAAGCCCCTGGGCATATCCTGGCTAGAGAAGGTGCCATGTGTGGCTGCGATTTAAGTAGTGGACCGCACCCTTTGATGGCATGTAGTGGTTCGTCTGCTGCTCATCTGTATGTGTTACCATGAATTCTCATGTTGCATATTTTGGCCTTGGCCATATTCTCCCCCCTTCGATGTTTGCCACCGCTTCCAGATGTTTTGCTGTCAGACCATTGTAAGGGTTAACCTCCGCTTGTCGACATGTCCCTTCTAGTTTCCAGTCTGTTTGCCTTGGGATTCCAAACTCTGCCCTCACCTGAAGCTGCCACTCCTTGTCTTTTCTGGGGGGAAAGTAGTTTGCACAATCGTCCATCATTTCCTGAAATTTTCATTAATTCCTGATCTATCTCCTCTGATGGAGAACATTGGAGAATCTGGTTTATGAATTGCACTATGTATGATCATCAACTGGGCAGAGATGAACAAAAAGACTTTGCTTATTGACCTGAGAGGTAAGGAAGCTTTTGTAGATCTTGTCAACCTGGAGGATACCTTGCAAGGAAATACAATGGTCATGGTAGGGGTATTAGCTGGTGGTTTGATGAAATCCAATGCGAGAACTCAACAAGAGTCTGGACACCTCTGGGCCTTGTCCAAGCATCTTAGCTATTCCTTTTCTAGTGCAGGCGAGATAATTCAATCTGAACAGTCATTTACAGTTAATAAGTATAATCTACATACAAAGTTGAGTCACTTTGCAAATAAATTGCGTAGAGCTACAGCCCGTATTATACTCCACAAGGCTGTGGAGTCGGATTCTGGACCAATTTTGGGTGGAGTCAGGGTTGGAAAAAAGTTACCAACTCCAACTCTGACTTGATTGAATTTTTTTTTTTTTTTTTTAGAACATAATTCAAATTGTGTATATTAATTCAATGCATAATTTACATACATATTTACATGTTTACTTTCATAGGAATTCAGTCACTGGCTTTTTAATGAATTAGAGGAGCTTTGCTGTTTTTGACTGACTATCGCTGTCAGCCATTTGTAAAGGAGTCTGGTCATGATAAGCACACCGTTAGCTTTGCAGAGCTATACAACATACATCTTAGAGGACATGAATAGTCATCTTTATGCAGCAAGTTCATAACTTAAAAAATGTACATTTATTTTGGTCTCCTTTAAAAACAGTGATAATGCACATAGAGATTTTGTCAGGAGAATGCATACAGTGATGTCACATATAGGGATAATGCACACTATGACATAATGATTTCTGTGTGTGACTTATCCCTGTACTATGTGACATCACTGCATATGAAGAAAATAATTATAATGATGTCACATGCAGGCGCATTGATGTCTCAGTAAAGTAATGGAGAAGCATTCAGTTTTCCATGACCTCTTCTATCATACATAGCACTAATTACACCCTAGGGCTCAGTAGAAATGGGCCTCCATAGTTGTTGGGGCCCCATAGCAGCTTCTATATCTGCTACCTTGGTAGTTACACCCATGCATGTGATGTTAATGAATTTTATAACCTCCAGATATGCTCTTGGCAGCTGGATTAATGGCAGTCAGTTGCTTCTTAGAATCCCAGCTACGTCCATCCTAATGAGGGAGGTCAGCGCGTGTGGCCTGTAACGTGTAATTAGTTCATTAGCTCTGCTGAGTCCATACTGTAAATACAAGGAGCATCACACGTCCTCCGAGAAAGATGTACATACAGTGCAAGACACGGCTGTGAGATGCATAGATATGAGAGGTATTAAAGTTGTATATCATATATATGTATACAGTATGTATGTGTGTGTGTGTGTGTGTGTGTGTGTGTGTGTGTATATATATATATATATATATATATATATATATATATATGTTATGTTATGTTATATTATAAAATATTATATTATATTATAGAGGCCCATGCCATGAAGCTCTCGGTGCACAGCTTTTCTTGCTGATGTTCATGCTAGAGGAGATTTGGAATTGTGCAGTTATTGAGTCAGCACAGCCTTGGTGACTTTTATGTTCTATGTGCCTGGGTACTTGGCGACCCCGCTCTGTAACTTTATATGGTCTACCATTTTGTGGCTGAGTTTTTGTGGTTCCTAGATGCTTCCACTTACCAATAATACCACATCAAGGAATGTCTAGGAGGGAAGAAAGTTTACAAACAGACTTGTTGCAGCAGTGGCATCCCATTACAGTACCAGGCTGGAATTCAGTGAGCTCTTTAGAATGACCCATTCTTTCACAATTGTTTGTGAACACAAGTGCTGGATTTTATACACTTTTGGCAATGGGACTGACTGGATGAGATACCTTAATTCAATGATTAAGAGCTGTGTCCTAATACTTTTACTCCACAGGGTATATTTACATCATGGTTGCCAATATTCCCGGGAAATAGGCAGGAAGGGGCTTGGCCAAATTAATGCCCATATTTGGTAAATTGTGCTACATTCCTGGGTGTAAACGGGGCATTCCTGAGTAGCTTGTCGGTGGGGTCGGGGAGGGGATAAAGTCTCAAGGAGTTTTGTAAATGGAAAAAGGAAAACTCACTCTAGCGCCACCTTTTGGAAGGTAACTTTGTATAGGTCAATGCCTGGTTTTCTATGAAACCTAGAGGCATTGGGGGGAATTTATCATTCCCTCTACCTCAGTTGTCTGGTTCTTTCTTGTGACAAATGTTCGCCACAAGCCCCGATCCACTTCTGAACCTCAGCCAGGACTACTCGGCTGAACAGATTTATTATAATTCACCCCAGTTTTCTGACTTGAATTACAATGGAAATCTATGCTAGTGGTGTGAATTTCCATTCTGGCGCAGGGGTGTCCAACAGATTTATGAAGAGGCCAGTCTGTTGAAATGCCAGTCTTAATAAATTTGCCCCATTATCTGGGATTAGTATTAGCAGAGTCTAACAGACCTTGCATGCTCTACTAGGAATTCTGGGAAAGGAATATGCAAATAAGATTTCTTTGATGGAAAAAGGAAAACCTGTTCTAACGCCACGCTCTCTCTCTAAATCTGTGCCGATTTTCTAAGAAAGACTTCCTGCAAAGACATAATACCCCTTCTGACTCATATCTATGGCCTCTCGCTTAAGCCAGTACCATGCTTCACACTGTTGAGGGGCAATAATCCCAAAACAACTGTTTGCAGATGAGCCTGTTTTCCTTTTGGAAGAGATGTCTGGTTTGGTTTTAACCCCGTCAATGTCACTAGATTTCTTAGAAAACCAGACATTGATCTGTAGTGAGTTACCTTCCAGAAGGTGCCGCTAGAGTGATTGCATGTTTTTTATTTATTTCAATAATCCAGAAAATGTCAGTTTTTTACATTTCAAATTTCTTAAAAATAGTTTTCTGTCTTCCTTACAGTAATTTGTACATAGGTGACACATATTGCTATGTCACTGGGGCAAAGTTAGAGCCTGTGACATGTGTGGAGTAGTAGTGGGATTTTTTGTTTTTTTATTTATACATTGCATCATTTTTTATTTTTTATTTTATTTGCTAATTTCCCCTGTAACTGGGGCTAATACATTGGCCACACTGATCTGGGTCTTTTAGAACCCAGCAACTCATATAGTTGCTAGCCCGGCCAGTGATCTTCATGGTGATTCCCATAGCTGTATACACAATGCTCATTAGGCTCTGTGTATGCAGCAATCAGGTAGGTAGGGACGATAATAAGGGAGGTCCGGCTGTTGCACAATTTGTGCAGCCGCTTAATACTGCAAGGACATACAGGTTCGTTTATCCATGACATATATAGTCAACAGGCGGTCCGGAAGAAGTTAAATATTTCTTTCCCAGAAATACTAGTAGAGCATGCCTGGTTTGTTCGACTCTACACACTGTAAGGTGGTCCACAAAGGCAGTCTCCCTATGGAGGTGTAGTACCCCTTCTGATTCAAGGAATTTTGTTGGTAACAATGTTTTACATGTTTGGGTTTTCAGATACAGTTTTCAAGCCAAAACCAGATATTGATCATCAAGGGAGTGAAAGTACATTAGACAGATGCTACGTCTCTTTTTTTTTTTTTTTTATTTCAATAGATTTTTATTGCGTTTTCCAAAGGAAAAAAAAAAGAAACAAAGAAGCGATAGATACAACCAAAATATAAGAGACATAAGATATAACAGTCCGTAGCAGAACTACATAAGGCATAATCCAGTAAAGTCGTAAGTTACGAATGGACAAAAATACATATATACAATAACTGCATAACAGCAAGAACCAAAGGATTGGAGATAAAGGGTATATAAAACCAGGACGGGTAGAACACAGGCCATACTGTTCATCCATACATTAGACCGGAACCAAAGGCACCAACTCCAGGATACCAATGGAACACCAGAGAAAATATTAATAGAGATACTGTAAGTTTCTATAAGTTTCTAATACTGATCAGCCGTAGCCGCAAAAACCAGAGAGGTCCAATACTTTATCCCCAATAACAGGGAGTACCTCAACCATGACGGACCGATAACGCAACTTGGGCACCAAGGGTGGATAGGCTGTAATCCATCTCTCCCAGTTAGTCTGAAATTTATCCCGACTACCATTACTACTAGCATACATTTGTTCAAACTGGCAATTGGTGGTGACCACAGTTATCAGTTCTGACAGAGATGGACATGTATCAGTCTTCCATCTGCGGGCTATCAACAAACGAGCCGCTCCAAAAATCTGACATATAACCGTCCTATGTTTATGCGGAACCAAGTGGATACCAAGCAAAAGCAAGGGCAACTGTGGGGAAGGCTCAAGACTATGACAGTAAAGGCTATTAACCAGCGAAAATACAGAGGACCAAAAGCGGCGAACAATTGGGCAGTGCCAGAAAATATGTAACAAAGAACCCACCTCACCACAACTCCTCCAACAGGACGGAGTGCAATTAGGGTAAAATTTAGCCAGACGGGGGTGGGGTGGGGGGGAATACCTAGTGGGAGGCACAGGCAGTGGAACATTTGGCCCACTTAATCTCTTCTTGCCATTGATGCACTGCGAACCGATGGCCAAAGTAATCTTCCCACCGCAGAACAGACTTAGTCTTCCGGAAGACACAATCCAGATTCAAAGCCCGATACAGCAATTTTGTCTTGGTAAGTGATTGAGAAGATACATTTAGTAGATCGGCTGCCGTCTGCGGCAAAATAATCTGCTTTGAGGGGTGTTTAGTCAAATAGGAAATTAACCTATGGTATGTTAATTCTTCGGTAGCAGGAAGACCAAATATTTTCCTAAGTTTCAAACGGCGCTATGTGTATGAAAAGATCAGAAACATACCGAACCCCACACCTATGCCATGCGTCAAGAGACAAATGAGGTATCTTATGTGAAAGAACAGCAATGGGAATATTCAAGGGCACTATCGTTGATAGCACAAAGGGATTTCCAAGCCGCCATAGTAGCAATGACTGCCAGGGGAGTAGAAGTTGGCATGCTATCCAAAAGTGTCAAAGAGAGTAAAAGGTCCCTCTTCTCTTTTTTTTTTTTTTTTTTTTTTTTTCTCTCTCAATCCACTTCTAGTTTTGACTTAAAAAACTGCATTTGAAAACCTGAACATGTAAACACACCCATAATGTGTAGATGACTGATTTGAGAGCTACATGGATAGCTAGATATAAGAGATGGCTAAGAGAGCAGGATGGATATATGACAATAATGATGGTAATAGATGGAGAGATGATCATAGTGATAGATGGAGGAGATAGACTGAGAGATACAAAGGAGATATGAGAGATTGATATGAGAGGTTAAATGTATAAATTAATGTGAGAGTGAGATCAGAGACAGATGTAATAGGTGGATCGAAAGATATGATGGAGAGAAAAACATGAGTGAGATACAGATGATAAATAGATATCAAAGATATAATGTCTAGAAAGATATGAGCGACAGATAAATCCCTCTTGTAATTTCCAGTTTTGCCCTGTTCCTCTTTGCATGGTGACATTTTGCACGTTTGCGGTAAGATATGCGCCACTGCTTTACGGGGCTCCGCTTTGCTTGTTACAGAGACTCTGGGATATATTATTGCTGGATAAAGATGCCCTAAGGAGGCAGTAAAATCATGAATCAGATCTGACATCAATTAGAGGCTGGATGAGCTGGATGCCTGATCTCCTTGCTTATTAACCTCATGGTCTTCCTTCTATATGAAGGTGTGCTTGGATCTGTAGTTCTATAGAATGATTTACTCTTGTAATATGCAGATACCTTCAATTACTCATAGGTGAAGTGTACTTTGGTCAGCTAGACAATAAAGGCAGTGTACATCTTTCCATCAACCATAGTTGTGAGGTGGGGATAACACTTTTCATTTCAGTAGTATTTATTTCTTGCATTATTTCTTCCTTTTGGTAGGTCTTCTACCGTGGAATGAGGGGATAATATGTCCTCCCAGACTGTCCATTTATTTCACATATTTCACCATGGACCACTAGAGGGCAGCTCTGTGCAGTCACCTGGCATGTTTCTCTTGGGTATAGACATCTACTATAAAAGATCCATAGTGTAGAGAAAGATATAGAAAGATGTTTTGCACTTATAAAACATTAGTGACAGAAAATTGTGAATAGTGATTTAGAAATACATATGTGCTTAAAGTGCATCATTCTGGAATTCATTGTATTTCACAGCAATTTTAGACTTCCATCTGCTTTTAAGGTCTTTCCCCGTAGCCTGTATGCAGCAGATTCCTATGTGTCTCACTGCTGGTTTAGTTAGGCATAATTCAGACTACTGTCATTGAAAAAGACGGTTAAAAACTGATGAAATGGTCCATTTTTCACCACCGATGGGGCACCCGGTTTCATGCATCCCTCATAGGTCTGTGAAAATAGGCAATAATAAGACATGTCTGATCTTTTGATTTTGTTCACACTGGCTGTCAAAAAAACAAACACATGAATAGCCTCATAGACTGCCAATGTTTTGATAACAGCGATAGCAGCCATTTAAAGAAATGGCCGCCACATGTTCATTTTTCTCATTCATATGGATAAGGCCTTACTTTACGGTAATATAAATGATATGTCTATATAATGACCTCCTGGTGGGCTTGTGCTTACACATAGCAGTCTAAGTGAGCTGAGTCTCAGTGTAAAGCATGAACATCTGATAAAACAGGCAGTGTATGTTACTCTTCCTCCATTAGACAATGCATCTAAACTTCTGTAATAAAGCGGTTATGCAGTGTAATAAAGCGGTAATGCATGTGTAAGGGGCAGAGCAGGATTGCGATGAGACAGGACATGTATTTTGGACTACCTCACCATTTCAGTAGCTCACGCAGCTAGGCAGCACTTTATGACTTGATTTTACCATAGGGGGAATGAGAACATATTGCTCTTGTTTGCTGCCTCTGTCCATGCTATTGGTGAAGAGTTTGCTTTATGCCCCATCCACATTACCATGTTCTTTCTACTGTCTACTGACCATGAAATGACAGATCTGTATTCCACAAAAAAAAAAAAACCATGCATGTATTATATTTTGTCATTGTTTCTACAACCCCTGACTCTGATCCATAAAAACGATGGGCTTGTAAATGGGGCCATTGGATATGAATTGGTCTGCATATTATCCATAATTATGACTATATCCATATAAAAACAAACTGCAGTCATGTCCATGGCGTCTTAGACATTTTATGACACTGGTGTAACAACAGATATGTGTGCTAAATTTTATAAATCAATATGTTTTATTTTGTTTGTGATTTCAGATGTACATGTATCTGATAGTAGTATAATGTTGTACCGTGTTAGCCATTGAAAGTAGTGGAAGAGTGAAGAAATTAGACGATACCTTTTAGCGGCTAACTGAGTATATTTATAAGTAAGCTTTCAGGAGTACTAGCTAGCTCCCTTCATCAGACATGGTGTGATACAAGAACTGAAAATTCACAGATTTTTATACACATGGTTTTCAAAGGATTTTAGAGTCCTTAAAAAAACAAAAACAAAACAAAATGCAATCTAAGTAGAGAAGTTATTTACAACAGGTCAAAAAAAACAATCTGGAAAGTTGTGGTGCGTGACGGAGGGATCTGTTATCTGTTTGCTATCAGGAGGTGATTTGTGACCCTCACAGTTCAGACATAGTGTGACATGAAGCTGGCATGAATATTAAGTCCAAATTGCAGAGTTTGAAATTTTTGCATAAATTTGTACTCCCATTGTTTCCTCGCCTCCTGCGTCTTAAAATGTCCCATTAAAACCACAACCCGCAAATCTTCAATAGAGTGGTTTTCTCCGGAGAAATGTGCGGCCACTGGGAGATCGGTTCTGCTGTTATTAATATTGGATCTGTGTGAGTTCATTCGTTGACTGAGTCTCTGCCGTTTCCCCCACATAGAGGCCTGTGGTGGGACATTGCGTACACATTATGAGGTACACCACATTGGAAGACCTGCAGGAGAATGTCCCCCTAATTCTGTGCATCTGTTGTGACTGTGGGATAGGTACACTGTCAGCGGTGTGGATGTGCTTGCAGGTCATGTACCTTTTATGTAGGCAAGGTGCGGTGCCATTTTCAGTTGGGGCCTTCAGGGCACTCCGGACAATAATACGCCTCAGGTTTGGTGGTTGTCGAAAGGAAAGGAGAGGGGGGACTGGAAATATGTCCTTGAGTCTGTTGTCCCTATGTAGCACAGGTTGGAGCTCCTTGGCAATCCTTCGTAGGATCTCCAGCTGTGGGTTGTAGGTGACGACTAGGGGCACTCGGGCTTCTTTCTGGGTCTTTTTATATGTGAGCAGACTATGTATCAGACTATGTATCAGCGGGGCCTTTGTGCTTTGCCCCGCCTTGCCTACCCTCTGACATGTGTCACATGAACGGCAGTACCTAGCTACGTCCCTCCCCATCTTAGGCCAGTAGAATAAGTGGTTGAGGCGGGCCGTGGTTTTGGTGATCCCCAGGTGACCTGCTAGGGGAATATCATGAGCGACCCGCATGTATCTGATAAACGTGATCTATTCTGTGTAAGTGATCTGTTCCGTGTATTCGATGTATGGGGTCTATTCCGTGTGTCCAGTGTATGGGGTTTGTAAATTCAGGGTGACCCCCTTCAGAGGGGGTCACCCTGAGTTTACATGCCCCAAATTGGGTCAAGAAGACTCTGAATTTTCAGATAGAAAGGAATAACTAAATAAGGTTATACTAGCTGAGTTATATAAATATATGGGGGAAATAGGTACAGAATGAATGAAAAAAAATTCAGGAGTGCTGCTTTAATACAGATTAATTGCATCTTCCCATTACCAGGGCTTGTTTTCTTTTATTGAATTGCAGGGTCCTTTCTGGTGCTGATAAGATCAGTTCTTGGTGGGTAAGAGCAGAAGGTGGCTCTGGCTTTCTTCAGCCCTATTGAATGTGGCAGGTCTTGGTCGTGGGCTCTTCCTGAGAAGCTGATGTGATGCAGATGTGATGAGCCTGTTGTCCGCTGTGATGTGGGGAACGGCACGGATCAAGCGCCAATAATTGGAGACATGTTGTTTACGAGCGGAGCTGCAGCACGTACAGCAGGAAGAGTATCCATTAATCCTTGGCCGCAAAGAACTGTATAATATGCAATATAAGCCAGGTTTTCCCAGAGTGCCCCTGGCTAAAGAGTTACCATTGTCTGATTCAGGCGTTAAAATTTACTTGGCAACCATTTTTGTTTTTATTTTAAGTA
Organism: Leptodactylus fallax; assembly: GCA_947044405.1. Classification (NCBI taxonomy): domain Eukaryota; kingdom Metazoa; phylum Chordata; class Amphibia; order Anura; family Leptodactylidae; genus Leptodactylus; species Leptodactylus fallax. The sequence continues at coordinate 2,234,785 of CAMRHE010000083.1, read as the reverse complement.
AAGCTTTTCCTAGTGCCACTGAAGCTCCTCCATGCCCAAAATTTGCCATTACTTAGAATCTGTCATTACTCCTCCCCCTCTATAACGTACCCCCTAGGGATAACATCCACCATTCCCATAATGAGAGGTGAGAGCTGCATTCTCATGTATAATTTGTGAGTTGTCATTATCTGCAGATCCCACATACTGTATGTCCTTACAGCACTTCTTATAGCTGGAGGCTACCCCCACCCCGCAAGCATTGCTGTCCTCAGATATTATTCCCAAAACAATGGAAAAGCTGAGATTTTGTAAATAATGGGGCAACATTTCCTATGTTTTATATAGTTCTAGTTTGATTTTGTTATCACAAATATAATCAGCGTACGGAGTGTATTTGAGCATTTTTTCCATTGTCTGCTTGAGGCGCAACCCTCCTAGATGATTTCACAGGTCAACTGGTTACTGTATATTTTGTTGCTGGAGCTGAGTAGCCAAAACTTGCCACAGCAGTCATTTCATGTGTAGTTACAATGGGCAACATGTCATAAACCAGAAATTATCAGTTTGTCCTGGCAGTTACAGCAGTTAAAGGGTTGGTTTTAAGGCTGGGTTCCCATCTGCGTTGGACTCCACCGCAAATTCCACCTAAAGTCGTCGTAGATAAAAGTAAGACTTTTCTCTTTGCCGGTTTCATTATAAAACAGACAAACACCCAGCGGACCCCATGGAGTCCGCAGGTGTCCTCGGTTAACTGCTTTTTAAGTGGATGGGCTCTCCGCTGGTCCCCATGCAGACTCGAACGATGGAGAGCTGAACGCTAGTGTGAACCTAGTGTAAGTGCAGAATGAAATGTTCTTGAATCCAGTTTTCACTATTTCAAGACTTACTTAGCCTTACAATGTATCAGTGTAAGTTCATACGACTGTCTTTAGAACATTTTACAGTCCCGGTATAGTAGATGGGATTCTAGTGATGGGTGATAAGTGTCTTATTGCTGGGTATCCAACTGCTCGGCCCCTCATCGATCATGAGAATAGGGGACAGAAAGTTCCCTATATCCTCCCTGTGAATGAAGTGCCAGTGCGCTTGTGTCACCGGTGCTCCACTCACTGTGATGGGGCTGCTGAGACTGTAATCTCCATCAGCCCCATAGAAGTGAATGGCATGGTGGTCACGCAGGCACAATGGTGCTTCATTCGCAAGGAGGCTTTAGGGGGAATTTCACTTCCCACTTCTCCTGATCTGACATGTATTCCCTATCTACAGTATAATGGGACAACCCCTTTAAAACATAACTTTCAGACTACATATTTCGTCCTTGCATTCTTCATCATCAGCTACAGAGCAGCCTGGACAGGAGCGTGACAGGTGAGTAAAAATTATTGGCGGCTATCTATTGCAATAATACAATAGGTACTGGCGTAACATGTACTGGGAGGAAGTGATATACTCAGTGTATCTGTGTGTGTGGGGTCCTAAACTTAGTGGTGGTGGTGGGGAAGATGTAAAAAATGGAGTCATATACTGTGTGTGGGCTACAAATAAAAGGAGGGTCCTAAACTGTGGAGGGTAGTAAAAAAGGGGGTCATATACTGCTTGTGGGATATAAAAAGGGTCATATATTGTGTGGGTGGGTGTAAAAGGGGGTCATAAACTGTGTGGAGGCCATAAAAAGGGGTCATATACTGTGTGGGGAGCTAAAAAAGGGTGTGATATATTGTGAGGGGCCATAGGAAAGGGATCATATACTGTGGGAAGCCACAAAAAAAGGGGTCATATACCCTGTGGGGGGGCAGAAAAATCGGGTTCTATATCCTGAGGGGGCCAGAAAAAGTAGATCATATAACCTGTGGGAGGGCCAGAAAAAGCGGGTTCTATACCCTGAAGGGGCCAGAAAAAGCAGATCATATAACCTGTGGGAGGGCCAGAAAAAGCGGGTTATATAACCTGTGTGTGGGGGGGGGGGCAGAAAAAGGGGGTCTTATATAGTGTGAGGGGGCCAGGTTAGTTTTTTTTTTTTTTTTGGGGGGGGGGGGGTTGCACCATTCTATAGTTGGCCTCAGAGAGGCTAGGTTCTCCCTTGATTGTAACAAATTATCAGGGCAATTGTGTCTGTTAGGTGAAACTGTTGATGTGTTTGCCTCATAAAGGATTGTTTAGACCACACTGTATCACACCTTCAGCTGTGAGAAGCATTGGGTTAGGTTCAGAGATCAGTTTTAGGATTTAACCAGAAAGTCGCACCCTGTGTAAAGTTTTATTCACACACCAGTGTTTTGAATCAATGAAAAGGGAGATGGGTTGTTTTTTTATCTTTTTTTTTTTTTTTGGGCGCTGGGTGAGAAAAGGAAAATGGGGGTTTTTTATATCCAAAAGGGGGCCCGGGGCCCCCCCCCCCCCTTTCCCATAATGCCTTGAATCAATGATTGTAAGACAAAACAAGAAACGTGTCAAAAACACAGAACAGGTGCAGATATTTTTTTTTATTATTATACTTTATCTCTGAAGTTTCTTCTACTGATGCAATACGCTTGACATATGAATGAATAAGGCTTGGACATACCTGTTACACTAGGTTCACACTAGCATTTGGGTTTCCGTTCTTCGAGTCCGCTTGGGGACACGAAAAACGGAAACCCTATCTGCTTAAAAAGCGACTATAGACTATAATGGGGTCTGTCCGGTTTCTGCATATTTTAAGCGGAAAGGGGAGACGGAGTTCCCGAATGGTCACACGACGTAGGTTTGACCATAGCCTTAGACTGTCGTTGGCCGAAATGGCTGATAATCAATTAAAAAAAGGTCATGACGGAAGACTTTTTTGTCTGCCAAAGACAGATCAGCCTGCAGTCTGCTGAAAATAAGTATTTAGCATGATCGCCTGCTTTTCACTGATCATCAGCCAATTTGTACAGACTCTGCATTTTTTAAAAATAAAATAACCTCTTGCTGACTGCTCATTTGCCATATACTGTATGTCCAGGAGGTCAGTATTCAACTCTGAAGGACATACTGGTTATCACAAAACTGTGTAAATAACACAGCAACCAATCACAGAGCAGCTTTAATTTAATGAGAGCGGTTTGACAAATCAAACTGAGCTCTGATTGGTAGCTGTAGACTGTAAAAAAAAAAAAATTTTTTTTTTCTTTTAAACCATTTTGATAAATAAGGGCCCGCTCTGTACATACATTACTTTATTCTATTGGTCTTTAGTTACATCTTGTATTACACTTTTGAGATGCACCCACTATTATCTGGATTTAGTTTCAATAGTTTTTATTCAAGTTTTTTTTTTTTCAAAGAATAAAGGTGAAATACAATATTGACATATATCACGATGTACATGGGTATGCAGTACAGTATAGTATGCAGAGTAACATATTACTTTCTTTACCAAAATACATCTGTAAGTCATACATCAATAAAACAGATATGCAACGTATTAACATAGTAAACCTTAACTATAACAGTAACTTTCAGGCACAGTCAGCGGGCTATCTTGAGTCATTCCTAGAACATGTTCCTCAGATTCAATCTTCCCTTGGTTGTAAGGCTTCTATTAGTGTGTAGATATCAAAACTCCGTTTTGTCATTTCTGAATTCCCCCCTTCCTCTGCCTCTTCTACCTCGAGGTTGGCCATGTGACAAATTTGACTGGTCTGACCCCCCCCCTCGCCCATTTATTGCAGTCATTACATCAGTGCACCCCCCCTCCCGGAGTTCCTGCGACCCCCCCCCCCCCCCCCCGGTTCTCTTTCAGAATGAATCGAGAGTAAATCCACACTTCCCAGATTTTCTCAAAGCTGTGGAAAGAGTTATTTCCCAGGGCGATTATTTTTTCATAAGTGTATGTGCTATTTATGGCTGTTAACAAATCCGACATGAGCGGAGGAGCTACTGTCCTCCATCTTTGCACCAACATCAATTTGGCTATAGTCAGAATTTTGCAGATAAGTTTTTTGTATGCCTTTAGTGCATTGGGAATTCCGGTTATCAGGATAGCCATGCTAGCGGTGTATGGGAGTCGGAAATCGAATAGCTCCGATAGCATCCCGAAGACCCCGTCCCAGTATCCTTGAATTATGGGGCAATTCCCCAAAATATGGATAAGGGATCCTCTACCCCCACATCCCCTCCAACAGTTCCCCGATTCAGAGGGATAGGCTAACTGTAGCATAATCGGGGTCCTATACCATCGTAATATTATTTTCATGGCCGTCTCAATGTGTGTGCTACACTTTAAGGATAGATGGAGCAGCCTAATTGCTTGCTGCCATTCCTCAAGGGTGAGAACTATCCCCAAATCTCTCTCCCAATACCGGAATGGGGTAGATCTAGTGAAGGTCAATATTCCGTCCATTTTGTCATACAGAAAACGCAATCCTCTCACCTTGGTAGAAAGCCAAGTGAAAAGGGCGCCACTATGAGGCAAAAGTGTCACGGGATGCTTAGACACGAAGTGCCATATTTGAAAATATTTAAGGAAATCGCCTATAGGGAGCCCGTATTTCTGTCTAAGGTCTGCAAACAATATAGGTTGTTTAGTGTCAGAATATAATTGAGAAATCTGTGTGATCCCCCTCGACTCCCAATCCGAAATTCTTAAGTCGTCGATTACCCATGACATTAGTGATAAAGGCATCTCAGAAATATGAAAGTGTTTCATAGGGTTAGCTTTCCCGTGCATTATCTTCCATGCCGCCAATGAGGCAACCATGACCGGGGAGAAGGATCTAGGAGCTAAAATGTTCCAAAAGGGTAACCACAGCGCATCCTCCAGTTTTAGAGGAGCGATAAATGCCTGTTCTATGTGCAACCATGGAACTAAGGTGTCCATTGATTTCCACCTAGCGCACTGAGTGACCAGTGAGGCTATATAGTAGTTTCTTATCAACGGAACTCCCAGCCCTCCTGCCTCCTTTTGTTTGATTCTGGGTCTCTTCCCATTCCATACAAATTTTGATATCACCCTTTGTGTTGTTTCAAAAAAGGAAACGGGAATGGGTATCGGGAGCGTGCGGAACAAATATAAAAGCCTAAGTAGTAGTAACATTTTAAAGGCCGCTACTCGGCCTATCCAGGAGGTATCTGTTTTTGACATTCGCTCCGTCTCTTCTTGTAGTAGTTTTAACATTGGTATATAGTTACTTCTATAAAGGGTCTCTGGGGACGTTGTCATCTGTGTCCCCAGGTATTGGATATTGTCCTCCCTCCAGTCAAAGTCATAATTCGACTTCATTTGATGAAGCGAAGAAGGAGGGACATTCAAAGGTAGCGCCTGTGACTTGGCCATATTCAGTTTGTAAAACGATAGTTGCCCAAACTTAGTAATAATATCCATTAGGCGGGGGACAGAAGTTAGTGGCTTAGACAGGGTGAGAATAATATCATCAGCGTAGAGCGATATAAGATGAGTTTTATTCCCTATATCAATGCCCCCTATGTTGGTATCTAGTCTGAGCATTTGGGCCAATGGTTCCATGGAAAGAACAAATATCAGGGGAGACAGTGGGCATCCCTGTCTGGTCCCATTTGTTATCAGAAAAGGGTCTGATACTACTCCATTAGTGAACACTCTCGCAGAAGGCACGGAGTATAACGCCTCCATCGCCCTCAAAATAGCTCCAGAGAACCCCATATTTCTGAGCACCGAGAAGGCATACGACCAGCAAATGCGATCAAACGCCTTCTCAGCGTCCAACGCAAGGATCACCGCCTCCACTTTCCTACCGTCAATGTAATGCATGAGGTTCAAAATGCGTCTGGTATTGTCATAAGATTGCCTCCCCTTGACAAATCCCACCTGATCATTATTTATCAAGCTCGGGAGACAGGCTGCTAATCTGCTTGCTAGTAATTTGGCATAGATTTTCAGGTCGGAATTTAACAAAGAGATAGGTCGGAAGTTTTGGGGCTCAGTGGTCGGTTTTCCCGGCTTTGGTAGCGTAACCACCAAAGCCTCTTGGTTCTCTTTTGGGAGGGTACCGGAATCCATTGCGGCCGCCAAAAAGGACAGCAGCGGGTCTTTCAGGATTGGGAAAAATTGTTTGTAGTATTCATTGGTAAGGCCATCCGGGCCTGGAGACTTGTGAGATGGCAGTGATTTGATAACTGACAACAAATCCTCTGAAGTAATGGGTGCGTTCAAAGAGTCCAGTTGTGACTCGGTGAGCTTGGGTAATTGGGCAGCTACAAGAAAGCGTTCAATGTCATCGCTCGCTGGGGGAGCGACCGCTGTGTCTTCCACAATATTGTAGAGGCCTTCGTAAAATGACCTAAAGGCATCAGCTATGCCCCTAGGGTCATATATTTTATAAGTGCCATCTTTACTATGAAGGAATTGAATTCTAGATTTCGCATGTTTTTGTTTGAGTTTGGAGGCTAGGAGTTTGCTTGCTTTATTGGACTGAGAATAATATGTAGCTTTGGTCCTTTTTAGATTTTTCTCATATATTTATGCAATAAACAAGCTGTCAGTTGGTGGCGTAATGTCATCAATTTTGCTGCATTGGATGGAGAGGGAGACTTTTTATTGCTATTGTCGATGGATTTAATTTGGTGGAGCAATCTATCTATCTCTGCCAGTCTATTTTTCTTTTCTATATGCCCCAAGCGAATGAACGTTCCTCTAATAAAGGCCTTATGAGAGTTCCACAGGACATCAGGGCCAGGGGCAGAGGGGGCATTAATCATAAAGAATTCCTTCAGCTCATTCTCTAAAGTTGCTTTTAATTTCGGTTGTGACATTAAGAATTCGTTGCACCGCCATACAAACGCTCTTGGGCATTCATATTTTTCCGCTAGGGTTAAGGTTATTGCCGCATGATCTGACCAGGTGATTACTGAGATATCAGATTGCAAAACCATAGGGAGGCTGGATTGCTCAAGTAAAAATAGATCTATCCGTGAATAACTATTGTGTGCAGAAGAAAAGTAAGTATAATCTCTCTCCGTATTGTGGAGGATACGCCAGGCGTCAAATAATTAATGGCGCCATAACGCTTGCGAGAGAGAAGGGCGGCGTGTCGACACACCAGAAGTTGTGTCTACCATCGGGTCCGGAGCCACATTAAAGTCTCCCATCAATACTACACATCCCTGCTTCCTTTTTGCTATGGCTTTCGCCAGTCTACCCAAGAATGCCACTTGTTTCCTGTTGGGGGCGTAGGCTGATACCAGCGTATAGGTAATATTATTGAGACTACAATTTAGTATTATAAATCGCCCCCCCGGGTCTGCGTATTGTGGCAGTAGTTGGAACGCTACCGAGTCCCTAATTCCAATCAATACCCCTCTACGTTTTGAGGAATAGTGAGCATGAAATACATTTGGGTACGCTGGGTGTTGAAGGCGAAAGGCGTCTACCTTCAAAAGGTGGGTCTCCTGCACTGCCAGAATGTCACAGCCTTGATCCTGTACCTCGCGCCATAAATTGGCCCTTTTTTTAGGAGAGTTCAACCCTCTGACATTCATGAACATAATTTTAAGCACCATAGTACACAGTCAGAAATGCATTAAGAGTCTTACCACACTTGCCCATACCAAAGGATGTCCCTGTTTTCAGGAGGTGAGAATGTCTCCACCAATTGTATTCATTCCGCCTAGTGTGCCAGAACCAGAACCAGAAAATAAACAAACCATATAAATTACAGAACCGATGGGCGACCCATCTTAGCTGCAACAGAAGAAAAAAAAAGAAGAAGAAAGACAAACAAAGTACAGGGGACCAGCAGCTGTCGTGATCTTGGGGGGACCAGTTCAACATCCGTGAACATATGGAATCCAAGATAGGTGAGTCTCTAGCTTTGTAGTCCTCTTTGTGGACGTCTTTGGGTTTTCGCTTGGCGCCACCCATCCGATATTGGACCGGGTGGGTTGTGCAGTGGAGGATGAACCATCGGAATATTCCATGCGCTTAACAATTTTTTCCCTTCCTCCAGTGTCTTGATAACATGTATCGAATTATTACGGGAGATGATCACCCGGACCGGGAATCCCCATTTGTATAGAATGTGATGCTGGCGTAATGCTGCGGTAAGAGGGATAAATTGTCGCCGGATTTGTAATGTCGTGGCTGAGAGATCTGAATAAATAGAAATCTTGTGATATGGGTCAGGTAGTCGGTCCATCTTCCTTGAGGTCGTCAAAACCAGCTCTTTAGTACGGTAAAAATGGATTTTTGCCAGAACATCCCTGGGTACTGTTTCATCTAAATGCGAGGGTCTCGGAACTCTGTGAGCCCTATCAATAGTTCTGTCCATTTTCGTGAGATTCGGTAATAGCGATCTTATCATATCTTGGAGGAAAACAGTTAAGTCTTTTGGAGGTACTGATTCTGGGATCCCTCTAAATTTTAAGTTATTTCTTCTGGAACGGTCTTCTAAGTCGGCTATCTTAGCTTTAAGAAAGGTCACATCCCGTTCCACGTTGTAGTGCGCATCTATAAGCACATTATGTGATGCAGCAAATTCCGCCATTTTAGTTTCAACATGTACCGTACGACTTTTTAACTCTTGAAGATCTTTATCTAGCGGTTTCACCATCAGGGACATGTCTGTCTTTAATGACTTACAAAAGGCCATAAGCATATTTTTCATAGAAGCTTCAGTTAACAAACTTTCCATCGCCGGGATATCTGCAAAGAAATCAATAGCTGGGGGTGTATGTGGTATAGTGTCGCTCACCTCTTCTCCTTGCAGGCCAGCGCTCTGTAATTTGGGCTTTTGCCTCACCGGACTCGCGGTGGGCGATTGCTGCGTTCCCAGGCTTGCTGCCGTTGTAGGCCCTGCGGCGCCATTTTGGGTAGGCCCGGGATCTGCTCCCGGCCCGCCGGGAGGGAGATCCATGCGGTCCGGAGTCCGCCCGCTCCATCAGCTGATGCAGAGACGGGGCCGACAGCGCTCTCCTCTGCGCGAACAATGAGAGAGAAAGCGCATCCTCCGGAGGGTCTCCTGAAGGAGTCGAGGCTCCGGAGGTCACTTCAATGCGCGGGCCGTCGCCATCTTGCTCCTCTCCTCCTCCGTGAGAGAAGAAGAAATCCAGCATCTTCTGCGGCTTCACCACCGACTTGCGCTTCCTAGGCATCTTCCCAGGTAAGTTCCTGTTCCTAGGGTAATTTTAGGGTGTCACTCCACGGGCTGGTCGCTGTGTAAATGTCGCTAGCTGAGACTCAGGCTGGGAGCTCAGAAACTATGCGACCATGTCGTATCGCGGCTAGGCTCCGCCCCCCTATTATCTGGATTTAAAGGAAAAGGTAAAATAAAAAAACAAAAAAGTAAAAATTATATAAAAATAAAGCCCTATGTATCACCAAATAAAGATGCAAAAAATTTGTTGAATAACCCAAACAAAAAAAAAAAGTTACAGCCTTCAAAACCACAATGTCCAAAAAAACCTGAAATATGTCCAGTCAAGTGGTTACTGAAGCCTCCCCCTGATCGAGCCGCTTAGCTAATGTTGATGGTAGGATTGTTCATAAAAACAATCCCACCATTGATGGAATGGCCATATCATGACCATATGCAATCTAACATGTGTGGTCAGTTTATTTATGGTACTAGAGAGGCAGACATTAGATCTCAGAAGATGTAACTCCATCCCAAGCATTAACCTCGCAGGAGGAATAGAAAGGGCAGTTTTCTCTTCTGGTGAATTAAATCTTTATAAATGAAGCTCGAGGTGCTGTAAAATGTAGGCCAGATCCATTAAACCTCATTAACAGCAAGCACTTAGCAGTGCCAATCCTGGCAGGCCCTGGACACCGGTTTAATTTGATGGGTGTTAAGGGAGAATTAGCGATTAATTGTGATGGCTGCGGCCCGACTCCAGAGTGCGGCAGCCGACCCTGCCCCTCCACAATAACACACAGACTGGCATTATTGTCACTGTACCCAGCTCCTGGCACTGAATGAAGGCTGACTATCTTACTAGCTTTTACACTACTCTTTTACACTTTGATATGGACATAGTGATTGGCATAGCTCTTATATGGCATATATACGTATATCATATATCTAGCATTATATAACTGTGCAAAAACAGTACAGTCACTATGTACATACATGACGTTACTTATCCTGTACTGATCAAGTTACAAGTTACATCTTGTATTATGCTCAAGAGCTACACTCAATATTCTGCTAGGGAAGTCAGTGGGGCAAATTTATAAAGACTGGCGTTTCAACATCAGTCTTCATAGCCAGAGGGTGTGCCTCATTTATGAGGAGGTGCATGCCTCCTCATAAATCAGGCACACCCTCTGCTAGGCCATGTGCCTGCACACTGAACAAGCTGGCGTAGATTTCAGGGGTAATTTACGACAGTAAACTGGTGTAAATGATTATAAATCCCCACCCCCATCCAGGAAAGTGGCCACAGTGGTGCAAAAGTGGAAAAAAATAATGCATTTTTTCCCCCAAAAAAATGTGACTTTTTATGCCTTTTACAGCAGAACACATGCAGTACTTGTATTGATCCTTAGTTGCAGCCTGTATGGTATTCCAGGACTACGGTTACAATTCTGCTGTTTGTTACTGGAAACAGTCAGCATTGTATAATGCAGGGCAGTAGTTTGATTTCTATCAATCAAGGTGACTATACAATAAAGCTGGCACTACGCAGAATATAGATAGCCAGATCAAGTGCTGTGCAGACACTGGAATCTTCATCATGGAAGATTTCAGCTCTGAAGCTGTAGAAATGTGAATGTAGCTCAGCCTCTTCATTCTTAACCCTCTCTCATTTTTAGTTTATTCCCTATTGTTCATCCTTCTCTTTTATTTTCTTCATGTTCCCCAGGACACAGCTGTAAAAACTCTGCATATTGTAGACCAGTATTATAAAGGAACAGAACAACCCAAATAGTACATTGCATTTTATGTAAGACATTTCTTTGGGTTGCTTTAGAAGAACATTCACCACATTTGTTGATCTTTTTATTTTTTTTCAATGGTAAATTTTGAAACATTTTTTTTTTTCCCAGCAGAAACAACAGAAAGTGACAGTAGTATGGCGCATTTTCTTCCTGTGCCTCTTGAATGGTAATTCAGTCCTGAGAAAAACACAGTACATCCTTAAAATTAAGTAAATACAGCCACATATGCAGGGCTGCCACCAGATGGTTTAGGACGCATGCGTTTACTGCTGTTTCCTGGGACGCTCCTGTACTTTCCGATTAGAAGCAATGAAAGTCCTTGTGCAGCCCCCAATTAGTAGTAAATGTAAGTGTCCATGAGCACCGCATGGCGGCATCCTTATGGTGAATACACACTATGTATCCGGATGCAGATATAGTCTTAGGCCACTGGAACTTTTACTTCAATGTAAAACTGCGTTCACATGGTGCATTTTTGCACAAAAAAAAAAGCCTGTGTTTTCTGTGCAAAAACGCATTCTTAATGCAGAAAACACATCGTTATACAGAATAATGTCCTATAGCAGTCCCTGCACACGGTATTATGTCCCAGAACAGCCTCTGCACACCGTATTATGTCACATAGTGGCCCCTGCACACGGTATTATGTCATATAATGAACCCGCACACGGTATTAGGTCCCATAGCGGTCCCTACACATGGTATTAGGTCCCATAGCGGTCCCTGCACACGGTATTAGGTCCCATAGCGGTCCCTGCACACGGTATTAGGTCCCATAGCGGTCCCTGCACACGGTATTAGGTCCCATAGCGGTCCCTGCACGCGGTATTAGGTCTCATAGCGGTCCCTGCACGCGGTATTAGGTCCCATAGCTCTCTTCAGACCCCCGAGTATAATAAGCAGAGACTTAGGAGAACTGATGTAACATAAAAAACAATGCTACTCACCTTTTTCTGCGCTCCACAGCCGCTGTGTTCTCTTCGGCGCTTCTGCCTGATGTCAGCGACCGCTGATTGGGTCTCTGGGGTCACGTCGCGTCATTATGCGTAATGATACCGGACGTGACCCCTGAGGCCCTGTCAGCTGTCAGAAGCGCCTGCAGATCGCACAGCCGCTGCGTAGCGCAGGGAGCAAGGTGAGTATCATTGTTTTTTATGTTTCATCACTTCTCCTAAGTCTCCGCTTATTATACTCGGGGGCCTGAAGAGACCCCACTGTATAATAATAGCAGTTTAGTTTCGGCTGTGTTTATTCCTATCGAAGCTGCTGGGTGAGGACTCGGGCTACCGTGCCAGGGAAATAAGCCTCTCGTGCTACTCTTGGCACGCGTGACGGGGGTTGTCGACTCCTGGTGTAGAGTGTATTTCTGATTCATTTAATGTTAGCTTCATTGAAAAAAACTGTGCTTTTCTTTCAAAAATAAGGAAATTTCTAAGTGACCCTAAACGTTTGAACGGTAGTGTACTTATTAGTGACATCATCTGTGACCTCAGAACTGACTGCAGGTATAAATACATCCAGGTACATAGTGTCACCCCCTCAGTAATGAGAAATAGCCTGGAATTAATCATTGTGTAACTTACTTATTAGTGACGTCTCCTGTGACCCCAGAACTGACTGCAGTTATAACTACATCCAGGTATATAGTGTGTCACCCCTTCAGTAATGAGAAATAGCCTGGAATTAATCAGTGTGTCACTTACTTATTAGTGACATCATCTGTGACCCCAGAACTGACTGCAGTTATAACTACATCCAGGTACATAGTGTGTCACACCCTCGTCAATGAGAAATAGCCTGGAATTAATCAGTGTGTAACTTACTTATTAGTGACGTCTCTTGTGAACCCAGAACTGACTGCAGTTATAACTACATCCAGGTACATAGTGTGTCACCCCTCTGTGCTGATGAGAGACCCCCAGTTATGTATTTCTCTTTGATATGTGTTGTTCTATATACAAATTCCCTAATCCTGTTAGTCCTATGCTGTGTTTATATTGTTGGTCAATTCGCTTCAGTGGTCTTATGTGTATACAAGGGGAGATTGCCCTTTCTAGCTAGCTAGTTGTATTACCCCTGGACAAACAGATGTCAAGGGACACAGCTTTTCTGCAGCCAGGAAAAAAATCCTTCTTTCTCAGGATCCTGCAGTGGGGGAAAGAGGAGGGTGGCTCCCAGCAGGAGGTGTGGCTATACAATGGCCTTAACTGAGACTGAGACCTACATTCTTTGTCACATCTGTGGAAGCAGCTAAGAGAGCTGGGTGTGTCCACTTCACTACAGAAGATAGGCCGAGCTTCCTGGAACCAAAGACTTTTAAGTATTATTCTGCTTTATTCCTTTTTATTTTACAGCTGTTTGTATTGTGTGTCACTTGTTATCTTTCTCTATCTGTAGCACTGAACCATCTTGGTATTAAAGTGTTAACTTTAAGGTTATTTTGTGTATACTCTATGAACCCATTACCTTTTTGAAGTGTATATGTGCTCAAGGTATCAGCTGGACCTTGGATCAGCAGTGGTGGCTGCAGCGTGTATTTGGGGTACGTGGACTGTGCTGGGGTGCAACTTATGCTCAATATGCAGCCTGAGTGAAGGGTGAGTGCGAGATTGAGTGAGCGGAGTTGAGTCGACCTCTGACAGCCGCACCCACGTCACGTGCTAGGAAGGCCTGTACGTGACACCCTCGGTAATGAGAAATAGCCTGGAATTAATCAGTGTGTCATTTATTAGTGAGAGCACCTGTAGCCCCAGAACTGAGTGCAGTTATAACTACATTTGGAACACTGTTTGGCATCAGCCTTACTGTGTCCATAGGAATTAATAAGAAGGCATCAGCCATGACCTGCTAATCAATTGCCCTTGATTAATTGATCATCAGCAAGTGTGTCTACCTTTTATAAAGTCAGAAGTTTTGGCAGTTTTCTAGTCTTGAGCATGCTGGTGTTTAAGACCATGTCAGGGAGGAAAGACATCTTCAATGATCATAGTGAAGGAATTGTTGTTGCCCATCAATCTGGGAAGGGTGACAAGGGCATAGTGAAACAAGTAGCGATCCATCATTCTCCAGTGAAAAACATTCAAGTCATTTGCCAGTCTTCCCAGGACTGGATTTCCCAGTAAATTCACACCAAAATCAGACCGGGCAATACTCAGGAAAATTGCAAATAACCCAGAGCTACATCTAAGACTCTACAGGTCTTGGTTAGCATGTTAAATGTTTGAGTTCATGAATTAGAAAAAGACTGAAGAAGTATGACTTGTTTGGAAGCATTACCAGAAGAAAACCTCTTCTTTCTATAAAAAAAAACATGGCAGCATGGCTTAAGTTGGCAGAGTTGCATTTGAACAAACCACAAGAATTCTGAAGAACAAATTGGAGATGTTTGGCAAACACCATCAGGGAAAACCAGGCGTAGACTTAGCATATTGGGGGCTTCAAGCAAACTTATGTCTGGGGAGTCCCTTTAATCAGTATTTTTAGGCCACACCCTTAAAGAGGTTGTCCAGGATGACATTTATTTATTTACTTTAAATTGGCCTGGGGGAGGTGAAAAAAACAAAACCAAAACATACTCTCCTGTCTCTGGTGCTCCAGTGTTTCCCAGCGTGGTCTGGCCTCCTGCACCGATGTCTTTTTTGTGGAAGCTGAGGTGTCTCAAGACCCTTTCCTTAGGCCGCTGTTTGACCTTAGTGGTCATGTGCAGCGAGGACTTCTGGCAGAAGTCGACATTGGAGCAGCAGGACTGGACCATGTTGGGTGGTACCGGGGACAGGTGAGTGTGGGTTTTTTGTTGTTTTTTTTTCTCTTTTTTTTCACCTCCCCTGGCCCAATTAAATAAAAAAAAATTAACCTGGACAACCCCTTTAATTTACAGGTCAACAATCTGTATAAAATTATGTATCATGCTGTGCTACCTTGTCTGGTGAAATATCGGGCTTTCCATGCTGTACCCCTACATATTTTACATAGGACTGCTTCACACAACATAATGCTCCCTTTTTAGTGGTCCACACACAATTTAACATTTCCTTCACTGACCTCCACACGGTAAAATGCCCCTGTCGCTGGCCCCACACAGTATAACACCAAGGGGAGGGGGGTTTACTTTGTTTTTCTCATGACTGTACTCTTGTGCCCATTTTCTTGAGTTCATCATCCCTCAAGAAAATGGGCATGAGGTATGTGATATTTCTGCCTCATCTCTGCATTTCTCCAGCTCCTCTTCATCTCTCATTCTTTATCCCACACCTGTTCTTTGCAAAATTAATGCATCCCAAAGCCCGGGAGCAGCTTGTGCAGGAGGAGGAGAGATACGCCACAATACAGAGCTGAAAGCTTCAATTAAGCTAATTCCTCAGTGGAGAGAAGATCCCCAAACAGCGTCAGGAGTAAATGAGCGGCAGGTTCAGGAATATGTGGTGTATTTTACTGTGGGTCAGCTCTGAAGAGGCAACCGTGTGTTTGCAGATCATTGTCTGGTGCTGTATTCACTTTTTAGTCTGGGTTCACATGTTGCTCTTTTAATTAAAAACTGCATTTTTTAAATTGCAGTAATGCTAAGTACATTTTACTATATATTTCAGCTGTGTGCTAATTGCCATTAAAGGCAGTCTGCCATCTCCTCCAAGCATATTCAGCTGTCAAAACCATATTACTGAACACATTACTATGATAAATAATATACCTGTTTTAGACCAAAAGAACTGTGAAGTCTTATGCAAATGAGGAAGTTGGTGCACTGGGGGCAGGCCTTCAGCACCCTGGAGCACTGGTTTTGTTGCTTAATAGGTTGGGTGATGTCATAGCAGTGGAAGGTTAAATTTTCACAGCAAAGGTGCAGGGATTTTAGTTGCAAAACCAGTGCACAACCTGCCTCATTTGCATAAGACTCCCTTAGTATAAGGCCCCACGTAGCGGGCTGCAGTAAAAAAGAGCTGCCGGAAAAACCACAGCGTTTTTTCCCACAGTGCTTTTCACAGAAAACTCTGCGGACTTTCTGCTTCCATTCTGTCAGCATTTCCATAGATATAATCCACTTTGCAGGAACTGTAAAACGCTGCTTTTTTTCCCGCGGCATCTACACCACATGGGGCCCTGGCTTTAAAGGGATTCGATCATTAAAAAATCGATATTTAACTAAAAGCACGTCAAAATAGCCTTTAGAAGTCGGCTGTTCCTTCAGCCATTTTGCGGTGGTCTATTACACGAGACCACCACAAAATGGTGATGGAACATGCGCAGTTGGCTGTTCCGTCGGCCATTTTGCAGTGGTTTCATGGAAGAAGAGGAGTGAAGAGGAGGAGGCACGTCAGGAGCAAAGAGAGGCCGCGTTGGAACCTATGACGAGCCTATGCTTTGAGCACAGGGGGAATGACCCCCTGTGCTTTCTGAAGACCAATTTGCATAACGAAGAAAGAAGAAAAAACTTAAAACCCGCAGCGCGAATTTGAAAAATAAAGGTAGGAGAAGAATAGCCTTTCTAATGGCTGTTCCAACGTGCTTTTAGTTAAAAATCGATTTTTTTTTTTTTTCTTTTTTATGATAGAATCCCTTTAAAGAGATTCTATCATTGGGAAACCCTATTTTCACGAACAGCACGTCGGAATAGCCTTTAGAAAGACTATTTTTCTCCTACCTTTATTTTTCAGGTCTGTGCCGCCGTTTTGGAAAATTTTCTTCTTTATGCAAATTAGTCTTCAGAAAGCACAGGTGGTGTCCCCTGTGCTCACGTCACACGCTCTTCGGAATATCCAGCACCTGCTCATCGTGTCTGTTCGGAATCCAAACATGCTCAGTCGGCTCTGCCACTTTGACGTCTAAATGGCCTACTGGACATGCGCAGTTGGCTCTGTCCAACGCGAAATGGCAGAGTCGACTGAGCATGCGCGGGATTTGGATCCCTAACAGACACAATGGGCGGGTGCTGACGCTACGGAGAGATGGAGCTGGATCTTCCAAAGAGCGTGTGGTGTGAGCACAGGCAAAGAGGACTTTTCTCTCTGCCAGTTTCACTATAAAATCGGTGGAAACCTGGCAAACCCCATTCCGCGTGTTCCTGGTTTTTAAGCAGACAGGGTTTGCGTCTTTTGGGTCCCCATGCAGACCCGAAGGACGGAAACCCGAACACTAGTGTGAACCTAACCTAGCCAATATCAGTTTCCAGTCTATGGCACCATGGGGATTTTTGCTGCTGCTGTCTAGCTCATAGTGGAATATCTCCATTGATACTGTACAGTACATTGCAATCAAAGGCTATGAATCCATACAGACATAGTTCTTCTTTTACACAGCAAGAGTTTGTTACAATATATTGGTTTAGCACAAATCTCTATTTTGGTCTGCTTTCCAGACCACACATTGTAAGGCAATGCAGCTAGATGACTGTCTAGGTCAGGAGTGTAATGTTGTACCGTGTTAGCCATTGAAAGTAGTGGAAGAGTGAAGAAATCAGGCGATACCTTTTAGAGGCTAACTGAGTATATTTATAAGTAAGCTTTCAGAAGTACTCGCTCCCTTCATCAGACATGGTGTGATACAAGAACTGAAAATTAACAGATTTTTATACACATGGTTTTCAAAGCATTTTAGAGTCCTTAAAAAAAATTGCAATCTAAGTAGAGAAGTTATTTACAACAGGTCAAAAAAACAATCTGGAAACTTGTGGTGCGTGACGGAGGGATCAGTAATTCTTGCTGTTATCTGTTTGCTATCAGGAGGCGATTTGTGTCCCTCACAGTTCATACATAGTGTGATTTGAAGCTGGCATGAATATTAAGTCCAAATTGCAGAGTTTGAAATTTTTGCATAAATTTGTACTCCATTTCTTTCCTTTTCTCCTGTGTCTTTAAAATGTCCCATTAAAACCACAACCCGCAAATCTTCAATAGAGTGGTTTTCTCCGGAGAAATGTGCGGCCACTGGGAGATCTGTTCTGCTGTTATTAATGGTGGATCTGTGTGAGTTCATTCGTTGACTGAGTCTCTGCCCTGTTTCCCCCACATAGAGGCCTGTGGTGGGACATTGCACACACATTATGAGGTACACCACATTGGAAGACCTGCAGGAAAATGTCCCCCTAATTCTGTGCACCTGTTGTGACTGTGGGATAGGTACACTGTCAGCGGTGTGGATGTGCTTGCAGGTCATGCACCTTTTATGTAGGCAAGGTGAGGTGCCATTTTCAGTTGGGGCCTTCAGGGCACTCCGGACGATAATGCGCCTCAGGTTTGGTGGTTGTCGAAAGGAGAGGAGAGGGGGGACTGGAAATATGTCCTTGAGTCTGTTGTCCCTATGTAGCACAGGTTGGAGCTCCTTGGCAATCCTTAGTAGGATCTCCAGCTGTGGGTTGTAGGTGACAACTAGGGGCACTCGGGCATCTTTCTGGGTCTCTCTATATGTGAGCAGACTGTCTCTGTTAATGGCTGCTGCTTTGTTTAATTGGTTGTCTGTCACTTTTGGTTTGTATCCCAATCTGAGAAATTTCATCCTCAGATCCAGGAGGTGCTTGTCCAGGTCTGTTTTGTTGGAGCAAATACGATTGTATCGTATAGCCTGGCTGTAGATGATAGATTGTCTTGTGTGCTTGGGGTGGAAGCTGTCGTTTCTCAGGTAGGCCGTTCTGTCTGTGGGTTTGTGGTATATTGATTTGAGTAGCCGGTGGTCTTTAATGTATATTGTGGTATCCAGAAAGTGAATTTCACTCCCTGAATAGCTAAGTTTAAGGTTGATGGTCGGGTGAAAGTCATTGAAGTCATTATGGAATTGAAGTATGGCCTCCTCACCTGCAGTCCAGATGACAAGGGTATCATCGATATAACGAAGGTAAATCATAGGTTTGGCGCATGTTGATAAATATGTTCCTTCCATTTCTGCCATAAAGAGATTTGCATATTGGGGTGCACATCTGGTCCCCATTGAAGTTCCCATTCGCTGTAGATATAGATCCTCTCCAAAGGTAAAATGGTTGTGGCTAAGGATGAATTGTATGAGCTGCGTTACTGGTTCTGTTGGGAGGTTTTGTTTTGCCAGGTGTACCCGACATGCTGCAACTCCATCCTTGTGGGGAATGTTGGTATACAGGGATTCCACATCCATGGTGGCCAAAATGGTACCCTCAGGTAGAGGGCCCAGGGCATTCAGTTTGTTAAGAAGGTCAGTGGTGTCCTGGATATAGCTTGGAGTATCCCTGACAAGGGGTTTTAAGAGATTTTCCACCCAACCTGAGATGTTTTCTGTCAGTGTCCCAATGCCAGAAATGATAGGCCTCCCAGGATTGCCATCTTTGTGTATCTTTGGGAGCATATAGAAGCAGCCTGGCCTGGGATCTTGTGGGATAAGTCCTTTTACCTGATTCTGGATCTGGACTGGAAACTCCTTGATCATACTCTTTAGTTCTTTCATATAGGCCTCTGTGGGATCACTTCCAAGTTTGGAGTAATGGATGGGATTTGACAGTTGCCTGTTTGCTTCCTGGATATAGTCTGAGGTGTTCATTATGACTATTGCGCCCCCTTTGTCAGCCGGTTTTATTATTATATCCTGATTTTCTTTCAGTGAAGTAATAGCCTTCTGTTCTTGCAGGGTTAGGTTATGCGCCTGTTTCTTTTGTTTCTCCAGGATTTCTGATTTTACTTTGCTTCTGAAACAGTCAATATATTTATCCAGTGCTGCATTAGCTCCAGGGCGTGGGGTCCAGGTAGATTTTTTGGTAGGATTCCTTATGGGCTGTTCCATCTCAGAGTCGCTGCTGTATGGAAGGTCTTTGTCATAAAAATATTTCCTTAATCTCATTTTTCTGAAAAACTCCTCCATATCATTGCAGAGTTGGATATGGTCAGTGCGTGCTGAGGGGCAGAAGGACAGACCTTTGGAGAGAACTGACATTTCGTGTTTGTTTGGCTCATAAAAGGAAAGATTCACAACACAGCTTTGCTGAGCTGGGCTAGTACTTGTGGTTGTAGTAATGAGGCCTTTTTGTCTCAGTCTGTGGAGCTTTTTCTTTTTGTTGTTAATAAGCATATCCTGAAGTTTCCAGTAGTATGTGTGGAGTTTGGCCTTCATTTCCTCTGTGTCATTAGCCAATGATGATTTCAGGGCCTGTATCTCCTCCTGTACTAGGTCAGGAGTGATACCCCACAAACTTTTCCCCCTTTACATGCCATAAATGTAGACATGTTAGGATAGAAAAATCAATGGCTAATGGATGAGACCTCAATGCGGCAGCTGCATTTGGTTATACTATAGCGATTCTCATCCTATAGAAGTAAAAGGAAGTTGTGTTGCAAATTACATTGCATGATGGCACTGTAGTTGCTGCACTCATGTTCCAGGCTTTATTTTATCTTTATACAGAAGTCAATGAAAGTGATTGTTTGTGGAACATGAGGCGTCACAGGTGGTTTGCAGTCTCTTCCAGAAATGAGCATGTTCCTTCCTTGTACTGTGAGGTGTTACCCTGTTAAGACCTGGGAGAGGGAGGCGTAAATGTGCAGACGAAAGGACACCAAGCCAGGAAGAAAAGCTGGCGTCAAGCTGCTGCCATGCATTATGCATCAGGCCTGATTTTACATTATTTCTGCTACAACCTGTCAGTATATAAGGACTCTGCATTATTTATAGAATTGGAGCTGTGCGCCTTCCCAACAGCCACTTGTGCTATTATTGGGGATGCAGAGAGCTTTCATGATAAAAATAGACAAGCGTGAACAAGGCGATGAGACTCTGAAGCAGCACAGCAGGGTCCTAACCTCTCCTGCCTCGCCCTAAGATAACCTCAGGAGGCACAGACATGGGGTCGGATGACTTAATATTAAGGTCCTAAGAAAATCCAGGTCCTTGCTATTCCAAGTAACACTCTCACTCACCCATGAAATGAGTTGATGGTCAAGAATGACAGAGAAGAGCAATATACCATACAAAGAATGGTTCAGTGAAAGTGGCAAGAAGGTGCAGTGAAGCCCTAGGATAAAATCGTTTGATGGTTCATACTACACAGTTTGTATCAGGGTGAATTCAGAAGTTGCAGCTGGGTGGGGTAAAAGTGTGTTTTTGATTTAGTTGCCCATGTAGTTTTTCCAGTGTGGTGTATGGCCGCATTCAAACTATCAGTATTTGTAAGGCTGAGTTCACATCTGCGTTTGGATCTCTGTGCAAAATCAGTTTTTGAAACCGTCTCAAAATCCTCAAAAGCTGATTTCAAACTGTTCGTTTTAAAATCCATTTATTTCAATGGGGTGTAAAAACCATCCGTTGAGGTGAGCGTTTGGAGCATTTCCCTCTGGAATCCGCTCTTTTGGACAGAGAAAAAGGTCTGACTTGCAGGACTTTTTTCTCCGTCCAAAAAATAAGAATACCAGACAGACAGCAACCAATCAGTTTTGTTTATTTTATTTTTTAACATTGAGGTCTATGGAAAGCGGATTACAAATGGACACCCATTGACTAATCTGTCTAAAAAGACGGATTCCAGTATCCGCTGTGTAACCACTTGGAATCCCTTTTGTAACAAACCATTTTTTTTTCTAAATGGTTTGCAAGCGGATGGATACCAGGCGCAAGTGTGAATTTAGCGTAAGTTAAAACTTGGAACCGATGCAAATCTTTTTATCATATTTTCTCTCTGTGCAGGTTCTCCTTCTGGTTTGGGCTTGCAAATACTGACCATGTGAATGTGGCCTAAAGTCTACTTTACACAGGGCAAGTTATCTATGAAATCATCAGTTTCCGATTGTTGATGCAGTGTTGGCCTGTGTAAAGGGGCACTTAGTTTTATCTTTGTATTACTTGGAGAGTCTGATAATGGTTGCTGTCTGATGAACATGGCTGTTTCCTTTCCCTCTCTTGCATTTCAACCATCCTGACATTATTACCATATTAATGTGTTTTATGTTTCCAGCAGGGACGCTCTTAATTAAAATCTTAGTTCACAATGAATTAAAAATGAATGTACGGCTCCTAAACAGAAAAAACAAAAAGAAGTAATTAAAATTTAGTCAAAAAGTAATAATTACAAAAACAGAACACCTTTGTTTCATTGCTGGTAGGAACGGCACCTGCGGAGCAATTTACTACACGTTTACTAATTGTCACTGTCTTGTGGCCTCTACAGAGAGGGGCTGTAGCAGAAATCTTCTACAGATTCCACAACCAAAAAACTCCAGCAAGTATTTTTGCCTGTGTGAACTTGTACTTACAGCAGGGGTGGACACTGACAGCTGTGGGCTTCTGTTCAAGAACAGTTACGGGTCCCATTTTTTTTTAACAACTTAGCATACAGTATCCCCTTTTATCTTTCTAAAATCCTACCAGTAATCGTTACCCATGAAGTCCATTTGCCTCCAGTGTAATGCTAGGGCCACACGACTATTTTGGCCGCAACTCATGTTGCTGGACCAAAGATTGCTGGGTCACCTTGCAACTCTTTTATTCATATTAGTGAATAGAGTTGCATTTTCACCCATAATGTTCCACGACTTTGAGTCGCAGTCATGGCACACTAGCGGTTGCAATATGATTCTATTCACTAACTTGATTGAAAGAGTCGCAGGGCGACTTAGCGATCTTTCGTCCTGCAGCAAGAGTTGTGACCAAAATTGGTGTATAGCCCTAGTCTAATAGACAGTAGACAGCTGCTGTGCAGGTGCATAGGTTGCACCAATGGTATGTCCACTCCTGCCTTCCAGACCTTATACTTCCCACATAAGTATAAATAAACTAAGGCTAGGTTCACACTAGTGCTCAGTTTCCATTGGGTGTTTCCGTCCCCCATTCCGCTTGAAAAAATTTCCGCGGAACCCATGATAGTCTATGGGGTCCGCAGGTAGCCGATTTTTAAGCGGATTAGGTTTCCGTTCTTCGGATCCTCAAGTGGACCTGAAGAACGGAAAGCCGAACACTAGTGTTAACCTAGCATAAACAGACTGGTCTCCAGACTGATACAATGTTTCAGTGCAGCTAAAATGTAACAAATGCACAGAACAAGAGGGAGATTTGTGCTACTGTTGTGTAGAACTCACAGAGAATTGCATTGATTTGAATGCAGCTGAAGTATTAGATCCTGAAGGAGTTTGATATGTGGGTGCAAACACTATGACAAGGGAAAGCTGCTGTGTTTTGTTGTATCATTAAGACCATTTCATTAACCTGCTCCAGTGTTTCCATATACTCACAGCAAGCAGAGGTCTTAAAAGTTTGATGAACTGCTACTCGGTTATTGGAAGGTTGCACGACAGCTTTATTTACATGGACAGGAGCCAAAACCAGGAGTGGAGATAAGGTATAATGGAAAGATTTGCACCTGTTCTGTGTTTTCAACACCCTCCTGGTTTTGGCTCACAATCACTGATCCAAAACACTGATGTGTGAATAAGGCCTCAGTGAGAAGCAGAACCAGAAACTAGATAATTTCTACTTTCCTTTTCTAGACTAAATACAATGGGCTATATCAAGGTTTGTGTCCCTATAAAAGTTTTTTCACCCCTGGAATGCCTTGTGTTGATGTTGGGTTGTGTAGTTTTTGAGCAGTGAATACATTTCTCCCCTGTTACTCGTGTCCTTTGCCACAACTTCAGACTAAGGCCCGGTTCACATCTGCATTAGGGTTTCCGTTCGGTTTCTGGACCATGTGGTTTCCGCACGAAATATGCGGAGAGGAAAATGCTGCTTGCAGCACTTTCCTCTCCGCTTGCTTTGTGCGGAAACCATACGGACCCCATTATAGTCTATGGGGTCCGCTGGTTTCCCAGGTAAAACGCTTTTTTATGCGTATAGGTTTCTGTTCGGGGGGTCCCCAAGCGGACTCCTTGAACGGAAACCCGAACGCAGATGTGAATCAGGCCTCAAGTTAACATGAGATATAGGAGGATCAACTCAATACAGTCATCTTCTTACTTCACCATAAGCCCTTATTCACACATCATTGATTTGCATAGGTGATTGTGAGCAAAAACAAAGTAAGGGTGGTTTCACACTTGCACTGGCACTCTTCTGCCGCGAATCCGACCTAAATGTCGGAAAGCTGGATAGGGAAAGGTTTGCAACACTTTGCTTAAAAACCCATTCACTTGAATGGGTTTTTAAGCAAAGCGTCGCAAACCTTTCCCTATCCAGTTATCCGAAATTTAGGTCGGATTCACGGCGTGCCACCGCAAGTGTGAACCCACCCTAAGGGTGAAAAACACAGAATGGGCGCAAATCTTTTTATTATTTCTTCCTGAGAAAGTCTATGAAAAGTGATTTCCCTCGGATGTACACTCGGCCATTAAAAAAAAACAAAAAAAAAAACAAAACAAAACTTTTTCACAGCTAAATACATGGTCCTGTCGTGTGAAGGTGCCATAATACTGGATGTTACTCATGCAAATCATATGTGGGGATCAGAGGGGTATTATTCTTTAACTATACATACACTCATGTTTTAGCATGCTACATGGTATTGACAGTTCTATATTAACTAACGTTACCCCACTTATGTATCCATGTAGCTGCTGTGTAATCTTTCTGGCCGCTGAGATCTTGCTATCCTAACCTTATGGATTTTTTCAACAGTCTGCTGGTTTCAGCTCTGAGGAAGACAATTGACTTCTGTCTGTGAGGGTGCTTATACTTATCAGCAGTCACTCACAGCCAGTCTCCTTAATGCAAATCAAAGGTTAAGGACAGGTCTATACAATATGATCCCAGGTATTAACTGAAAGGAGTCAACCTTTTGTCCCTGTAAAATAATGGTGCTGATAAATGGCATAAGGTGTCGTGATCACTGTTTTATTATTCCGGGTGATAAACACCTGCACTGCTGGACAAGCGTGCTGTCCTTTTAAATCTCCGCCACCATCCCCCCTCTCCCTCTCCCCTGCCCTTGCTCGATTCCCATCTCTATGTGACAGTTTTATTGGCAGGCGAACTGCGCTAGAAGGATTGGACGCCATTTGCAGGGCCGGGGCCGTGACTTTTCTGGGAGACAGTTAACATAAATTCACTTGATGGATCGGGGGGGATCAGTCCGTTCAACCTGTGGCGGATACATTCAGATCTGGGCCATAACATTCGCTGTGCCGGCGCTGAGTCCCATTAAGTGGTGCTTATTTATAACACGGCGGCGTGGGGCTGCGGCGCGGAGAATGCAGCTCCTGCCTCCATCATGTAATTTTATGAAGAGCATTAAAGCGGCTCCTGTAATTTGCACCTTTTTATTCATTAGGCTCAGCCGCAGCCATAAGTCAGGGATGCAGTGGGATATGGACGCGGCACGGGAAGATAAAGCGGCGACAGGCCAGATGTATTTTTACATTAGTGCGCCTTTACTATAGTTTATGTGGAGAGAGAGGAATATAAATTGCGTTATTAAATATGGAGCGCTCTTCCAGGGATGTGGCACCCGCTGATTTGGAGAGGAGATGGTAATCAGCCAGGAGGAGAGGAATGTTCCCTCCTAATTTCTCAGGGGTCAGCGTGGAAATTGCCTGATATTTATTAAGTTCGTCTCCTGTAATTGCTTGTTTAGATCTGAGATCAGCGCAGCAATAAGGTTCCATTACAGCCATTATGTGCGATTTCGGGAGTGCTAGCATCCGGTTAACCACTTCATTGCATAATTGTAAACACCCCTCACCTTCAAAATGTGGCCCATATACATATATACACAGAGGAGAGCTGCAAAGTGCCCCTGGGTTCACAGTAATGTGTGTGGTTTATGGATTTAGATGCAATTTCATAATGCAGGAAATATATTCACCATGTGATTGAACCATGTCCAGATAGACCCCATAAATCTGGCTGAGTAATATCTATCTGTCTTCTCAAATCTATTTATCTGTCTTTCTCAGGGTCTGTTCCAGTGTATAATCAGCCACTCATTGGCTTCTGCATACTGCTGCCGCTACTTTGTAACTGACCCTTAGATCAGCCTATATCAGGGGTCAGCAACCTGCAGGACTCCGGCTATTGTGAAACTACAACTCACAGCATGCATACTTGCTGTACTGTTCTTGGAACTCCCATAGAAGTGAATAAAGCATGCTAGGAGTGTAGAAGATTGCTGAACCCTGATCTAGATCAATCTGTCCCAGATCGATCAATTTATCTATCCCCTGGTTATCTCATATTTATTTAATATCTATTTGTCTCTTATCTGTTTTGCATCTATTAAGCTGGCTCATATCTGTCTTTTTGTCTCAGACCTATCCTTCTATCTCCTATCTATTTATTTCATACCTGTCTATGTAACAAGGATGTAGGACGTGTGCCCCAGAACGGAACCATTTCCTCATTTCTGGTTACTGCTAATCATTAATGGATCCCATTAGACCATGCGTCGTCCATCTTTTTCTGCTCTGTAGATTTATCTTGATTGCAGCGTGGATATTGACTGCGCTCTGAGGTTAGGCGCTGTAATTTGCTGCCTCGTGGGGCCGCACTGCTGCCTGTAATTGTATTATAATGCCCCTACCTGAAAGCCGAGACAATTAAGCTGTCTTTTCCAGATCAATCCTGTGGATGTGAGAGGTTTATTGGTAAGCCAATCTCCCCTCTCCCAGACGCCCCCGTCTTCCTAACCTGCTGCATAAACCAGAACTAAATGACCTGTAGCTCCTCAGCTGCTAAAGAACTACAAATAGCAGCATGTCCTGAAAGCCTCAGCAACAGAATAATTTTCTTTGCTGCATGTTGTGCACACTACATTGGAGAGCTGAGTCTCTCTACATTGGTTTATATTGTTTTCATGATTGGTAGATTTACAAGACAATACTGTTTGTGTCTATGATCCCCTGGAAGCCTTCTGTCTGTAACTTATGTCATAAGTTGTGAACTCTTTAGCCAAATACTGTCTAATGATTATATAACAATGAAGTTCCTCAAATTTCCAACAGCTCATGTACAATGTTGGACTGGGCATTGTGGGGCCAACCAGTGAAATTGATTCTAGGGCCCACTCTACAGTTGCATGGAAATTTTAGGCTTCTTATCATGCATTTTATAATGCAATGCAGGTTGCAACATGGAACTCTATAGTGTGTGTGTTTCACCTTAAGGCTGAGGCCCCACGTAGCGTCCCACAGCAAAAAATCCCTGCGGGAAAATCCACAGCGGCAACGCATCTTGGTTTTTCCTGCAGCGCTTTTCACAGAAAGTTTGCAGTGGTTTCCTCTGCGGGGTTTCTATTCCATTATACCTATAGGGAAACCGCCAGGGTTTCCGTAGATATACAGGTGCATCTCAATAAATTAGAATATTTTTGAAACGTTCATTCATTTCAGTGATTCAGTAATACAATTCATAATCAGCGTCTTCCATGATTGTGTGTCCTACTGAACCAGACTGAGGGACCATTTAAAGGCTTAGGGGGGAAACCTTGGCAGGTGACACACTGAATTTACAGTAGTATAATGGTCCGTGTTAGCCATTGAAGTGGGGGGGTGAAGAATCGGCGACAGGCACTTTTAGAGGCTAACTGGGAATTTACAATACTGAACTTTTTTACAATATTCTAACTCTCTAAGATTTTGGTTTTTATTACCTGTAATCCATAATCAACATTTACAGAAAGAAAACACTTGAAATAGAACACTCTGTGTGTAAAGAATCTAGAAAATATACAGTACAGACCAAAAGTTTGGACACACCTTCTCATTCCAAGAGTTTTCTGTATTTTCATGACTATAAAAATTGTAGATTCACACTGAAGGCATCAAAACTATAAATTAACACAAATGTGGAATTATATACTTAACAAAAAAGTGTGAAACAACTGAAAATATGTCTTATATTCTAGGTTCTTCAAAGTAGCCACCTTTTGCTTTGATTACTGCTTTGCACACTCTTGGCATTCTCTTGATGAGCTTCAAGAGGTAGTCACCTGAAATGGTCTTCCAACAGTCTTGAAGGAGTTCCCAGAGATGCTTAGCACTTGTTGGCCCTTTTGCCTTCACTCTGCGGTCCAACTCACCCCAAACCATCTTGATTGGGTTCAGGTCTGGTGACTGTGGAGGCCAGGTCATCTGGCATAGCACCCCATCACTCTCCTTCTTGGTCAGATAGCCCTTACACAGTCTGGAGGTGTGTTTGGGGTCATTGTCCTGTTGAAAAATAAATGATGGTCCAACTAAACGCAAACCGGATGGAATAGCATGCCGCTGCAAGATCCTGTGGTAACCATGCTGGTTCAGTATTCCTTCAATTTTGAATAAATCCCCAACAGTGTCACCAGCAAAGCACCCCCCACACCATCACACTTCCTCCTCCATGCTTCACAGTGGGAACCAGGCATATAGAGTCCATTCGTTCACCTTTTCTGCGTCGCACAAAAACACGGTGGTTGGAACCAAAGATCTCAAATTTGGACTCATCAGACCAAAGCACAGATTTCCACAGGTCTAATTTCCATTCCTTGTGTTCTTTAGCTCAAACAAGTCTCTTCTGCTTGTTGCCTGTCCTTAGCAGTGGTTTCCTAGCAGCTATTTTACCATGAAGGCCTGCTGCACATAGTCTCCTCTTAACAGTTGCTGTAGAGATGTGTCTGCTGCTAGAACTCTGTGTGGCATTGACCTGGTCTCTAATCTGAGCTGCTGTTAACCTGCGATTTCTGAGGCTGGTTACTCGGATGAACTTATCCTCCGCAGCAGAGGTGACTCTTGGTCTTCCTTTCCTGGGGCGGTCCTCATGTGAGCCAGTTTCTTTGTAGCGCTTGATGGTTTTGGCCACTGCACTTGGGGACACTTTCAAAGTTTTCCTAATTATTCGAACTGACTGACCTTCACTTCTTAAAGTAATGATGGCCACTCGTTTTTCTTTACTTAGCTGCTTTTTTTCTTGCCATAATACAAATTCTAACACTCCATTCAGTAGGACTATCAGCTGTGTATCCACCTGACTTCTGAACAACACAACTGATGGTCCCAACTCCATTTATAAGGCAAGAAATCCCACTTATTAAACCTGACAGGGCACACCTGTGAAGTGAAAACCATTTCAGGTGACTACCTCTTGAAGCTAATCAAGGGAATGCCAAGAAGAACCTAGAATATAAGACATATTTTCAGTTGTTTCACACTTTTTTGTTAAGTATATAATTCCACATGTGTTAATTCATAGTTTTGATGCCTTCAGTGTGAATCTACAATTTTTATAGTCATGAAAATACAGAAAACTCTTGGAATGAGAAGGTGTGTCCAAACTTTTAGTCTGTACTGTAGGTCACTTTTTAATTTAATTACTGAAAGAAATAAAGGTTTCAAAGATATTCTAATTTATTGAGATGCACCTGTAATTGACATGCTGCGATTTCTAAAACCGCAACGGTTTTGGAAATCGCGGAGTGTCCAGTGCGCATATTTTTCCACTAAGTGGGCATGGGATTCGCTAGAATCACATCCACTTTGCTGTGACTGTATAGCGCCACATTTTTTTTTTTTTTTTTCACAGCTTTTACGCCACGTGGGGCCCCGGTCTCAAAGAGTATTCAGGTTACAATGGGTTACTTTCTATCCACAGTATAGGAGAGAAGCTTGGTGATCACGAATGGAGCAACAAGTCAGAAATGTACGCACTGCTCCATTTATTTCAGTTGAAACTGCCAAGGATAGCCGAGGTTTGTACTTCATTGAAATGAATCGAGCAGTGATGGATTTTTCCAACCTGCCTCTTCATTCAAATTAGGGTGAAAAATACCCCAGCTGTCACATTTGTTGGGGGTCCCAGCAGTCAGAACCCCACAGATCAGTAAATTACCCCCTATCCTGTAGAAGGTACGACCAGGCATGGTGCATATATAAACGGATGATCAGGAGTAGCAGATATATAAAGATAAAACCTGGCACATTACACATCAATACATGTATGACCTGGCACATATAGAAAGGTACAATAATTCATATTACACAAATATAAAGTTATGGGAATATAACGCACACATAAAGGGAGAACTGGGGATAGTGCATATGTTAAGATACAGTGAAGCCTATTACATATATAAAAAAGCATGACCTGGCATATGGCACATAATAATATGCATAAAACATATACACAAAGACCCGCCTTCCCCCTCCCCCACTCACAGTGCCCAGGAGAAATAATATTTATTGACCGTACGTCATATCTTTTAGTCTTCCTCACTCTGAAGTGTTCTCTCGTCTCTTTTTTTTTTTTTTTTTTTTTTTTCCAGTTCATAGTCTGCTCCTCTGTGGTATGGCACCAGGTACAGCTATAGCTTATGTGCCCTTCTGTTGAGCCTGGGGCAGAACTGAAATAAGCCTAGCATGGATTGGCTTGTAAGGCAGTAGAAGCCACCACCTACCACAAGCATGGTCGTAGGTGGGTAACTATGGCTAGGTCCTCACAGCGTGATGATTCTGTTAAACAGAGGGTACAGACTGAGTTTTAGAATATAAAAGCCTCTTCCTTTTCGTCCATTATCAAAGGAGCCCACTCCTCCCAACCATAGTGCCCCCTCCTCACAATTACCAGATCCCCATCCATAATACAAGTCCTCTCTTCCCTATCCATGATCATGGTTGCCACCCTCTTCATTGCTGGAGCAGAACTCCTTTCTTCAAAATCACATAAATCCCCTTTTCCCCATCCACAATCAAATGGCCCCTGCCTCTCCATCGATAATCACTGAATGCCTCTCCATAATCACAGATAACCCTTCCTCATCATCCATATTCACAGAAGCCCCCTCTTCATCATCATTTCCCTCTTCACAGTAGATCACCACCCATTCATTATCAGAGGAGGCCCCCTTTTCCATCATTACAGAAGCCCCATCACGGGAGCCCCCTCCTTCTGATCAATACAGCAGCCTCCCATAATAAGACCCCTAGTGTCAAATTGTCTCTTGACACCTGCTGATGTGTCGCTGACTATGTGTGGCACTGTCTCTCTGTCTCCTCTGGGGCACATTACTGGGAGATGTGGCATTATAACATGTGGTACTTTGGCTTCTTTGTGCTTTCTAATTGCCCACTGTAGAGAGGGTGAAAAGGGCAGAGCGGAGGAGAGGAGAAGGTCACATCCTGCTGCAGATAACCCCTTCTGATACAGAGAGAAGCAACAGACTGTAATAATGTTATTTTTGACAGGGGAAGAGAAGAGTATGGGGGACTTGCCCCCCTCCACCTGTCTAATATCCATCAGATGTGGAAACATTATTACAGTAATTATCCCAGATCAGAATCAGGAAATGGAGCAGAATATATTGCATCACTCTCCCTCTGCCTCATCACTCTCTCTTACTCACTCTGTCATCTCAGATGTATAGAACTACAACTCTCAGCATACCCTGTGCATATATTTGGAAGGACATGCGCAAGTATTTTAACAACCTCTCTTGGCAGGTATTGCTGAGAGATGTAGTTCCACAATTCACCTCCAATTTTATCAGATTGGCTGGGTGGGACAGACATGCTTGTAAATGCAGTTCATCCCTCACATTTTTCTCCTTTTTAGGTACGTTGCAGGAGGTGTTGATGGTGGGCGTTTGGTCACTGGACAGCGGTTTAAGTGGTTTTTGGTCACCAGACATCTCCCTGGTCCATTGACTACTTGACAGCACTAATTATGAGTCCCTAATTGTAAGCTCTGCGGTGTGCTGCATCCTCCTTCCGATGACACGTCTTCAATAAGCCGTTCTGCAGCCACTTCTAATGCAAACAATTAGGGATTCAGCATGTGCGGCCCAATCGCCCAATATGAGGAATTGAGCGGCACATCAGTCATATGGTAACACCTGTCCACCGTCAACATCTCCGAGTAGACAAGTCATAAACCAGCAACGCACCTTATCCTAATGCAGGGCAAAAGGAAACCTGAACTGGAGATAGGCAATCCCTGCTGCCCCCAATGCTGTCCATGTTTTGTACATATATCTTAATCTATACTTGCCAATTCTCCCAGAACATTCGGCAGACTCCCAAAAAAGGTCACCTTGTGGAGTCAGGAAGAGTAGGCAGTTCTCCCATAACCAACAGAGTGCTCTCACATCCAGCGGCCTGTCAATTTACAAGTGACATGGACCTGTTTTGTGCTGATCACGTGATAAAAAAGGGGCATGGCTAGCTCTACTATGCCCACAACACAAAAAGAGAACTGCCAGCCCCAAAAGGGGGCATAGCCTTGTTCCTCTGATGTTCTTGAGTATGGGTAATGGGCACTGAGATGTGGGCACCATGCTTGTGGTATTACAGTTCAGCCCCTTTCACTTCACTGGAGCTGAACTGCAAAACCACACATAAGACATGGGTTGTCCATAACTGGAAACCTCTTTTATCTATTATTTCTGTATAACTTGGTTGCACATGTCACCTAACTTTAATTATACATTTACCATCATGATGGGGGGCCTGAAAGACATGTGAAATAAACATCTTCTCTCAGATCATCAGTGAGGTCCGAGAGCTGAGACCCCACACATCTCATCACAAGGTATGTAGCATTAATACCATCACACCCAAATAGCCTCTCCACCAGTGTGGCTGTTCTGCTACATACACATAGCTTTATACACAGTGGCTGCTTTCTTATCCCTGAGTAAATAATAAGTGTAACCAACAAGGAAATATAAGAGCCCCTGTCTGTGTGTTTCAGCTCCTGGTCTGCTGATTGCATTAACAATGGTGCAAAGTCCGCCTGTGATTTGCATGAAAGGGTTAATCCCGCTCTGCAGGCAATAACACCAAGATTATTGGCATGAATAAAAGATGAAGACTGCTGTCAGCGATTCCTGTGTGGACGCAGTAACGGGCTGAATGCAAAGGATTGTGAGCAGGAGGCACAGATATGTGAGATCACACAGTGTCCTAGGTTACAGTTTGGATGGTGGTTGATAGGGCATATTGGTGCTTGTGGTTCATCAATAGCTGCTGTGCAACAGACATTTCTAAAATAATGGAAGCAAAAAGTGAATTAAAACACCCAGGTTACTACTACTATGTATCCTCACACATGATCCGCACTCTCCTGAACTACTCTGTGCTGCTTCTACCACTGTGTACCTTCCCGCATGTTCATCTCCTGAAATATCCTGTGCTGCTGGGGCCTGCCCACCATCAGACTTTACCTCCAGCCCCTCTCCCCCATCATGACTCCCAGACAAAAGCAGCCTGGCCCTTACTTTGCATCATCTCAAGTGGACGGGTCAGTAGATTATGGAAGTTTATATTGCCAGCATGTGCCATTATGCACCCAACCAGGACAAAAACTATAATCCAGGTTGTGTCTTTGGCAGCATCCTAATATGGATTAGTAGAGGAGATGGCCATGATCTGATCTGTATGTTGGAGCGGCTTCTCTTCAGCGTCTGTTCTATGGCAAGCTCTCCATCACACTGCGCCCATGGCTGCTCTGCACAATGGAGCCCTTCATAGATTGTCAGTCTCCATGCCCCCGGAGGTGTAGTGTGAGTGCTCTCTTGTACATGGTGTCGCACAGCCAGGCCCCCAAACCTGGGAGTACTGCCAGATGCTTGTTTAAGCCAATACATCAAAATGAGCTGCAGACGAGGGACCTTGCAGTGCTGATCCTGCTGGGGAGAGCTGAGCTGTGTTTGTTTATGTACTTGTCTTTGTGGAAACATCTTGGAATAAATCACAAGCTGGATAGGCTCCCTCTAAAGCAAGATTTCTGGTATAATACCAGACAGTGGCAGATGATGTGATTCCTGCCTGTAATATAGGGGGCTCTAGACTCATGGATATAAAGACAACTGGGCCAACACACACTGGGGGTCTGTATGAACCTCCCCTGGGTTTCTGTCATCTTCTCATGTTTCCTCCCACACTCCCAAAACACATTTAGGTTAATTGGCTTCTAGGAATGCATCGCCTGATTTCTTCACTCTTCCACTACTTTCTATGGCTAACACAGTACAACATTATACTACTAGGAATGTACATGGTGGAGGTAGTGAGATTACATTGTGAGACCAAGCTCTGTATAGCACTAGAGTATGTTGGAGCTACAGAAAGAACAATAAACAATATAATACTTTTTGGTTCATCATTCATTATCAGCACCTCTGGATGCTTTCAGTACTTCGGAACATATTGTACTTAAGGGGTATTCAACTTTTGGCACTCCAGCTGGTGTGGAACCATGACTCCCAGCAGGCATGCTTGCTCTGCTCTTCCTGGAACTCCCATAGAAGTGCATGGAGCATACTTGGCGTTTCACTGCAGCTAGAGTGCCGAAGGTTGTTTATTCCTTGCCAAAGTCATAGCTAAGTGTTCAGCGGGGGTGAGCCCCCAGCTTAGGTATACCGATATTATCGCTATACGATGATCGTATAGAGGTAGATAGCGGCTCTACACAGGACTCTGCAGACCATTTATGACTTACAGGTGATATCTCTGACTGTATTCCTCTACATTTCTCACATTTCCGTCTCTTCTGTCTGGAACACCATGACCGCTTCTTCCAGCTGTGACTTCTCTCTGTAAAGTTTGCAGCACAGACATCTCTGGCTCCTCACTTTTCCAGGCACTTGAGCCATATTGCCCTCATCTACATTATGTCTCCATCCTGCTGCTACCCCTAATTATTAAATATACCGGTATGATATAACCCACCATAATGAATAATATTCCCAAGTACATCTTTAAATTAATAATATTCCCTGTGTACCCCTTAAATAGTGCCCCTTATTAATAATGCCTTGTGTTTTTCTTAATTAAAAGGTTTTCCAGGTCATCAATAAAAAAATCTGGGGTGAGCAAAGGTTTGATTGGGCCAAAATTTGTGGCCTTTGCCACGAAGCAGACATCTTCTGTCTGTTGTCTCGTGTCTTGTAAACCACAGGCCTGAAGTGGCTTGTGGTTTACAAGAAAGTTAGTTGCTGGATGTGTTTTAACTAGATCGTTGTCCTGCAGACACCGATCTAGTTAAAAGTAAAGCATGCATTAATGGTGGGTCCGGGGCAGCCGCCCCCTCTGCCCCCACCCCGCTAGCTACACCACTAGTTCCTGCTATATTTTATAGCTAACCTGCCCTAACCTTTATATTTCTCACTGACTGTTTTCACTAGATAGAATAGTAACAAACTATTATCTATGTTTGGAATCCAGACTGACACATTGGGGTAGATTTTTCAATCCCCCTACATCCGTTTTCTGGCGTTGAGGGATGAGATTGTGGCACATTTAGTTCAAGGCCCTTTCTTGTGCCAAACGCATGCCACAACACACTGTTCGCCACATTGTGCGAATGTGGGCAGAGCAGGGTAGCCCGGGGACGCCTTGGACTGATATATTCATTTTAACTCTTGCCAGTGAGTTATAATGGAAATCCATGCAGATCCATAACTAGGGTAGATTTCCATTCTGGGACCGGGACATCTGGCTGATTTTTGTAGAGACTCTGTCTCTTCATAAATCTTTTGTTCATGCATCAGTCGAGGCCTTTATTAAGACTGGCGTATGATATGCGAGTCTTAATAAATGTGCCCCATATTACCTATACCGTAAGAAACTACACTGTGTATAGACTGGAAAGGGCGGTTGTTTAGTTTAGTTCACCTGTATAGATGCCTAAGACAGTCGCATGTTGAGAGTTGTAGTTTTACGATAGCTAAAGAAATAGAAATCTGCACGATGATATTGGCCCAATAAATGCAGAGTTTGAGTCTGTGCCAATTTTCTATAGGTGCCTCTTGAAAATACAGATTTTGGCCCAATCAAACCTCTGCCCACCCCAGATTTGACAGCTGAGCCAATCTTAAAGGTCCTCCATAGTGTTGACACATGGAGCCACTAAAATGGCTGCTGTCAGTTACTCACAAAGTACCCTGCTGGTGCATCATAGGGTGGGTGTTGCGGGGGTGGAGGGGGTGGAGGGGTGGACAGGGCATAGATGTGACTGTAACTGAATGCACCTTAATGAAGATCAGTGTATTTGTCTATACAGAAAATTTGCAGTCTTGGTTCTAAGGTCTTAATGCCTCCCAGCTTCGGCATACGGCAGCCTATCCAAATCCCACCGAACCGTCTCCACATAATTATTATGAGCAGGCTGTTCCCGCACACCTGCTTCATTAGCTCTGCCGCTCCTGCACATTAATAAGCACTCTGCTTCCACATGCGCCCTTTACCCAGCAGATGCTGCGTCCCATGTCACGCCATCACTCCACGAGCCGAGCGGAACGCGTGCAGCGCCTTCCTAGAGTCTCACTCCTCCAGTGCAGCGCACACAGCTGTCACTTTCAGTGAGCCACAGACAAATCATAGCCCTCCCCCTAACCCTCTCGCTGATACATAGGAAGCATCAGATCTGTGCAGTATTTATTTGCTTGTCGGGGCGATGGGGGAACTCGGAGACTGTTTTATGTCCCCTGTTGTGAGTGCGGAGCACCTTGGAGAATATACTGCTCGACTACGTGTGTGTTTTTAATAAGCAAGGAAATGTGTGAAGGCAAGATAATCTAATGTAAGAGGCCGATTTATAATATAGTAATATGCATTACTCTGACTCATTGCTGATTATGATAGCACATTGCCTGCTTGGCTTAACCCTGGCGTTGCTAATGAAGGTAGTGAGAGAGAAGGTCATGGATGAGGTGAATGCCCTTACAGACCTACAAACTAGACTCCACCCTTCTCATGATCTATTTTGCATAACTGTTCAATGACTGACACTGTACATGCAGACCGCCATCTTGGATATCTTTTGGTCTTGCAGGTCCTAATGACTGAAATCCACATTCAACCACTGTTGTGGCCACTGTGTTGCTTAACGTCTTCCCTAAGCCCAATTGGCTTAGTTTGGTCTTACTTGGCTGGTTTTGCTATTTAGTGTTTTAGGGTATGTTCACACATCACTGATTTGCATATGATTCCCCAAATTTTCTGTTTTTCAAGAAGATTTGCAGCAGAAATACAAGGCTGATGCTTGGATTTCTCCAGAAGATGTGTCAATGTACCTGTCTATGGCTAAGACTATATATGGGGTAATCCTGTTTTTTCCAGGCAGTCCACGGTCATTCTTCTAGTAATGTGTTTGATAGGAGCTGGATTCAGACTCATCACTCTCACATGAAGAAGGACCATAGTAAACCATCCTGTATTGCTGTCTGATTCTGGAGTTAGGCCAGGGGCGAGGACTGTGCTAGGCAGTCTTGTGCATATAGGGGATACTGAGGCTGCATAGGTGCTGGTGTCCTGGGAACCACGGGCCCCTCACAAAACAGGACAATAGAACCATAAGTAACCAATGGCTGATTTGGGTTGCTGATTCGCATTTTGCATTGGGTTCAGGAGCTTTGGGTTTTGACTCTGGTTCAGTTGCTCAGAGCCTGGGCTGCTGGGGTCTAAGAGGAATGTTCCAGGCAATACTAATCCACTATGATGTTATGCCTATTGCAGAGCCTGAGTGTTTGGAGCAGGACAAAGGGTCTCATTCTCTGGTGTTCCTTGAACCCTTGTAGCTGCCCCATCAGGCCCTGAACTAGGCAAAACACAGTGGATTAGTTTTATCCAGATTATTCCTCTACAATTAGAGGTGAGAGGAACCAGACATAAGAGCTGACAATTCACAATCTCACCCTCAGACAGTGCATGAACCCCCGTCTTATTTATTTAATTCATCAGACATGTCTGTGTGGATTCTGCCTTTTAGGTCATGATTGAGCAGAAGCCAGGAGGTGGCAAATACAACAGCATGCATGTACGATAAGCAGCACTCTCTACCCCTCCCCCATTGGCAGGTTTTATCAAAGCCAACAGACAAGGCAGTATAATATTGTAATAAAATATTTATATAATACACAAGGCAAGCAAGCGCGGCAGAGCCGTCAGCGAAGTAATCAAGTGGATGTCAGGGAACAAAGGCAAATGGAGGGGAACATCGAGCAGGAGGGAAACGTCTGCAGGGTGGGGTTTCCTCCAAATTTCTTCTCCCTGGCTCGACCAATGTGAGTAGTGATGACAGATCTGACAGGTGCCTGTCATCAGGGGTAATGTGGACAGAACTGATGCAACCTTGTACATACTGTATGTACATATACAGCACAGATTACAGGTCACTGTGGGTAGAGGAGGTGGAACAAAGATACAGGCCTGTAAATAATAGCAGGGTTTCTGTGTATTTGGGATGTTAGATATGAATGGGGTGCAATAAGAGAATCTTTACCCTAGATTTAAAATCATTTGGGGCAAATAAAGCACCACATACATCCCCATCTGTGTACTTTGAATTTGTTGACAACAGGTCGGAAATATTCAAAGAAAACTGATCTGATCCCAGGGACCTTGTGAGACAGGAGATCCTCAGTATCGCCAATGTGAAAAAAAAAAACAGTAAGACAAGAATATTTCACCAAATTTAATAGAATCTAGGTGATCGTGATTAAAGAAGGCCATACTAGGAATGTTGAAAAATGAGGAAAGTTTACTATCAAGATACAACAGCAGGCTTTTCTAGGGTTTGGTAGAAATAATGGCTGTGGTAATCCTGTAGTAGGAAAATACTCATTTAATTCAGCAATACACACTGATCCACTGGTACACCAGTCTGCTAATGGGCTTACCTCCCTAACTTTATATCTGGTTTGTGACTTCATTCATCACAGGAAAAATTACGCCTACATCCTGGGTCCCCACAACGTCTTGACTTTATCCAAGTTATTAACCCTTATGGATTCCATGACCGGCCATGGCCAAAGTCTGGAAGGAACTGCACAAACAGGAATTATGCCAAATGGCAAACATTTGTAATGAGCTTTTCGCACCCATGAGGGTCAGTTATTTTATGGAAAAAACTGTACATTTTTTTGGGCACGTGGAAGGAACCCGGAGTGAAACATACAAACTCCCTTGGTCAGACTTGACCTCAGCGCTGCAAGGCAACAGTGCTAACCACTGAGCTAACGTGTTGCCCATTATGCAGAAAAACTTAACACACTGAGGTCCAATACACAGTTACCAAAGTATTGTATGAAATCTGCCAGTTGCTATGTACCTGCAGGTGAAATATTTGTTAATATTTTGACAATTTTTCACATGTTACATCCTTCGGAAGTGATGGTATTATAAGTATTGTGTGATTCCGTCTTCTGCTTTGGAGGGGTTGGTGTCTGTCAGTCTTGAATTCTCTTGTCTTCCCTGAAGGTTTTTTAATCATTAGCTTCTTTGTACATGATGGTTCTGTGTGCAGCTAATCTGCAGGCCGTGTACGCTGGGCCACTAGAGAGCCACACGCGTTTCCTAGTCAATACTCTGCATCGTGATGTTTCCAAGATGAAAGGACGAAGAGTTTCGATTGATGCCGCCGTCACAGCGGGTGGTAAACACAGGCCTTTAACAAGCTTACAAAAGTCTATAGGACGGTGTCACGGCAATACCTGGGAGTACATCCCAGGACTGGCCGCACGCTGCGCTCCCAACATGAACTGAGGTTCACGGATACAATTTAATTGGCGCAGTCTCCGGAATTCATATTAGATCAATTCTCTTATTCCTTATTAGTTCCTCAGCTGCTGGAATCAAATCCATGAACTCTTGTCATATTGAGGACGAGAAACGCTGTGCAGTTACCCAAGGATCAGAGCCGCCGCCAGTTCAATACATTGTAACGTGATTTTATTCATGAGAGGAGGAAACTGTAATAACTGAACATTCTTTGGAGCCAATATGTACTGGTAGCAGAAGGTGAATATAGGGTTGTGTACAGGGGCCATCTTCAATGGCAGCTCCCTGTTATACATTATTATAGAGCCCAGTGTCCTGTAATAGAAGGTTGGATGAATGGTCATATGGGGGAAAGGACAGCAAACCTTAGCTAGGGTGTTTATGGGTACTTCATAAGACAGTAGCTTTTGAGATGACAGCCTCAAAGAATAGAATAGCTATTGCACATCATCTGTTGTACAGCCTCATTGACCAGAATTTGGAAGTGTTTTAAGCTATATGCTTGGACCTTGAAAAAGACCTATGAGTGGAGCTTTTGAAAAAGCGCCCTGACGGTTATCATTTCTCCACCAATGAGTGACCCACCTTTGTTTTCCCTTTTATGTGAAGTCCTCACTTGGCAACTAGGTACAGTTTCTCTGCTGCATTTAGATAAAACTGCACCCCTGAAGTACAAGAGCTTAGCTAAACTGTTTTCTGTCCACACGAGTGCTGACTATTTCCAATACCAACTAGCCATATTACAAGTGCACCTATGGAGTATAATACATGATGTAACTCGGGATCAGTACAGAAAAACTAATGTAATATTTGTACCAGGGCTGGCTCCTGACATTTTATCAGGATGCACTAGTTGCTTAAAGTAACATCAGTTGAGAAATGTTAATGAGAAAACTCCCTAAGAATGACTGGGAGGGCGTCCCAAAGGTTTCCCCTGGACAGCTCTATATGATACCCCAGGCATATTTAACCACTGGCAGAGTTACCAGGTACTATCCCAAGAGAAGTGGTATTTGCTCAAAATGTAAATTGGAATCAGGGTCTTTCTACCATTTGATGTGGCAGTGTCCATACTTGCAGAGTTTTTGGACTTGAGTGCTTAATTTTCTCAGTGATCTAATGGGAGTTCTTGTTCCTCTGACTTCTAAGGCATGCCTGTTGGGGTCGTTGACTCACTTAGCCGGGTTGCACACGACCATGTGCTAACCGCCGGCCATGAATGAACAGCACAGGCGAGACACGGATGTTATCTGTGTGCCGCCCATGCACCGGCTGTGCTTCCGCAGCCCCTTTCATTCAATGAATAGGAGCCACGGAAGCGTGGTCCCAAAATTGGACAGGAATAGGACCCATTCCATATTTTGCGGCTCGGACTGTCGGCCCACACACGGTAACATGTAATTCACGGTCATGTGTACGGACCCATAAAAATGAATGGGTCAGTGTGCTATCCAAGAAAAACCCGGACAGCACACTGACCATTCGTGCAGTTGTCTGCAAGGGGCTTTACTCTTACAATACCACTGAGTCAAAAAGTCCATGAAACAATCATTCAAGTCAGGAAACTAATCTCTCATAATAAAATGAAGCAGTGGATTGGTTGTCTCAATGGCACAAGTTTTATACTTTATGTAATCCATAGATTCAGTCCTCACAAACAAATGCTTGGTAAGAACTTTTCTGAGCTACGCTCCTGCATTATTGCGTTGTGCTTGGAGTGGTGCACGGGTCGCACCCTACATACCACCATGCCGAACAGATCCACATACTGGCCTCTGTAATTTATCTTTGTTAGTTTGTAACTGTGCACAAGGTATGTAGCAATTGTGAGGCTGTGAGATTGTTTGTTTGTTTCTTTATTATATTTATTTTGATTACATTTGGTAATAGTTTATATTTTCGATTTCTATGTATGTACTAGCACTTAGGATTCTGTTTATGCCTTTTTTTTTTTTTTTTTTTTTTTGGGCGCACTCCCATGCAAATAAGGATGCAACATCAATTCGGTCAGCTGTTATCCTTTTATTATACATGATTTGTGATGTGCAGTGATACTGTACATTTATTGTACGCATTTCTCAATTTTTGACATACCACTTTATTCTATATGTTCACTAAAACCTTTTCTGAAGTAAAAAACAAATATAGATACCCAAAATATAGAACCCAGACCAGCAGTCAGATGTGTTAACTCTTTGGGGTTGGTCTCTGTCCTGTCTCTCTCCTTACCTGCGGCTTTGTTAATCACAGATTATTGTTAATTAGTAGGGCTATATATAGACTTTATAATCCCATTAGGTTTCATTGCCATGGTCTGGTACCTGAGTAAACACTGAGGCTTCCGCTTCGTCTTGTGTTGTTATATGGCTACTTAATCATAACTGAGGTTAATGAGCAGGTAATGAATCTGCATATGTATTCTGGATAGTTCATGCATTCTGCTTTACTGCAACATTCTCATGTTTATAAGATGATGGGGTGCCGCTCAAATGTAGATCTAACTTTGCTTACAATGATCTCTGTGTAGTCTCCATTAGTGGTTTTGGCTTACAACACTGATGCAAAAGATTGAAATGTAAATAAAGGTGGTATTAGGTGAGCAGGGTTTTTTTTTTTTTTGTTTTTTTTTTTTAGAATGAGCACTGATCGACTCTGAAACATGCCGATCACCACTCGTTCTGCACCGGCCTGAATTACACAGACTAAAGTAGAGGACATGTAATTTAGTTGTTTGTCGGCAGCAGAGCCATTATTAGGGTATGTTCCCATACTGAGTTTTTTGCAGGTAGATTTTGAAGCACAATCAGCCTAAAAAAAATGCATTCCATACTCTTCCATTCATTTCAATGTGAGCCATTAGCTGTTTTTTTTTTTTTTTTTTTATTCAGCTAGATGAAGAAAAAAAAAGTGTCATAACCTATCTTCAGACATATTTTATTTTCTGCATCCCATTCTTCTAAGTGGGGTTTTGTAAAATGGATTCCGCCTAATCTGAATGAGGGAGTTGGGAGGCGTGTTTTACCTCAAAAATCTGTCAGCAAAAAGCTATGTGAATATACCCTAATATGGAGCAATGTGCTGCCGTCGGGCAATGATTATTTTTTCTGTTCTGCAGAAATCAGCCAATCACCCGACCAAACAAGCAATGCTCATTCATCAGGTGATTGTCTGCACTATTAGATAGTCCAAATGTCAAAAATGAGCCCTTGTGCGAGCATTTGTTCCTGACATTTGGCTGCTACATCGCCATGTCTAATATGGCCTTTTGGCTCTACTCTGTCCTAGTAGTGATACTTTCAAGTGTAGGGATCATCAATCCCTGAAAGTACCACATCCAGCACTGATCCCAGCTTTTATATTATATCATAGACTCACTCATTCAGAACTTGAGAGGTTGTTATATTGGTACCCAGTCCAGACAGTACTCTTTTAGGAAAACACTCGGACTACTGCTCTAATACATTGTAACAAATTATCAGGACTCCTGCTGCTCATGTGTTTAGCTCACAGATGGATTGAGTGCAATGGATGCCTTTCTAACAAATGTTTGGATGTGGTGCGTCAGGGACTCTGTGTGCAGGCCTCATGTAGTACTTACTCTTGTGCTTTACTTGGGGCCACCTTCCACTCTGCTGAAAATGTATTCGCAAATTTCAGCATTTCTCTTTATTAGTAAACCAGAACAAGAGTAAAAGAGTTTGCACTGGTCTTAGCTTAAAAAAGGCCCTGCGTGGCTGAAAAATTGCCTGTTTTTTTGATAAAATCAATAAACATTGACATTGTATTGTAATCTCCAATGCCTTGCATTATTTCATCTCAGGGCTTGCTTCTTTGATCTTGCAGATATTTGATGTTTTGCTAATTTAACCATTGTTCACTACATTCTCATGCCGCCGTGTGCTGGAGCTGCTACATAGAATGAATTGTCGTTCGTGACTTATATCCTGTGAATCGCACTTCTTCAGCTGCTCCTGGCACCATGTTCACATGTCTCACAAATAACCTTTAACAAATTGGGAGAATTTACCAAATACAACACATTTAATATGGAACTGAATAGTGGTGGGATTTGGCGAGTTCGGTGTGGCACATCTATCTGCTGTTTTTTCACTGCCAAGTGCTTGCTTTCGTTCTTCCTCCAGTGTCACCAGATACGGACAGTCACATAGGATGGTAAGGATATATGTAGCACAGGAGGGGTTAATGCGGTTCAGGGTCTCTTCCACAGACCTCAAAGCCCTTGATGACGACTTTATCCGACAGTGTGAACTTCACACATTGCTTGTGACATCTGTTTGGCGGGTGATTAATTGCAATTAGTGAGCGTGGTGAAAGCCGGGGCGAGATTATTCAGCAGAACCTCATCAAGATTAATGAGTAAGGGCCATTGGGATCCACTGTCTAACGTCTTGGGAGGGCGAAAAGTGACTGCAATCTTCCACCCAGAAAAAAAAAACTGCAAGAAAATGGCTGAAAAGAGGGAACAACTAATCTTTCCCTAGCCCATAACACCCAAGTCCATAATCACTTGCTACAGACTGGTAAAACATTAAGACGTGAAGTTTTCTATATACCACTGTGAGTGGGAGCCATTTCCTTTTAAAGAGGTAGTAAATCATTGTATTTTCTAATTGTAGAGCATCTTTTCATGGACCTTTGTATTGTGCTATCCTTCTGTTATTTCTACTGGCAATGAATAGATAAATTAAAGAGGATCTTTCACCACTTCCACCAACTCCAGTTCTTAGCACCTAATAATAGGCGCGGCTCCACTGATTCTGGCGCAGTTCTTATTTTTCAGTAGCTCCCACCATGCCCAAGCAATCAGTACTGTTAGTTTTGGTGCCTGATATACTACTTAGTCTTTGTACTGTCAGGTGGGTGGTGTCAGACAAGAGCAGGTAAGGAGGTACAATTCAGAGCTCTAATTAGAGGTAGGCAGTGTCAGAACTCAGAATCGCACCTCTTCACTGTTCCTCCTGACAGTTTTGGTGCCTGATATGCTATTTAGGCTCTGT
This sequence comes from Leptodactylus fallax, assembly GCA_947044405.1. Classification (NCBI taxonomy): domain Eukaryota; kingdom Metazoa; phylum Chordata; class Amphibia; order Anura; family Leptodactylidae; genus Leptodactylus; species Leptodactylus fallax. The sequence continues at coordinate 2,190,518 of CAMRHE010000083.1, read as the reverse complement.
ACTAACTGCACCTGTTGCTCAGGAATGTGGGGAGTAGAGAACAAATTCCAACGATGTCGGAATCAATGGGGACTATTAAGAGATGCAAAAAACTGGACTTGGCAGAGTTGGTGAAAGATTCTTTTTAACAACTGAGTGTTACCATTCCACTTGTCAATGGGCTTGTTCTTACAGTCAGCACTGACTGGCTGAAGTCATACTGCTTTTACTCACCCCTATATGGGCAGAACTAAAATAGAAGGGGCAAGCCCTCAGAATGTAGCTCCCTCTCTGATTAGTGGGGATCCCCCACCCCCTCCCCCCTCAGAGCAGTATTTTGTGCCAGGGTTGCTGGTATATCCATTACTTACAATAGACTCCTCAACAGACCATCACCTCTGGCTAAGGGTGGGTTCACACTTGCGGCAGTACTCCGTCTGCCACGAATCCGACCTAAATGTCTGAAAACTGGATAGGGACTGGATAGTGAAAGGTTTGCGATGCTTTGCTTAAAAACCCATTCACTTGAATGGGTTTTTAAAGCAATGAGCGCTTACACCCTCTGCGCCGCAAAGCCTTTTTTTTTTTTTTTTTGTCAGAAACAAAGTCGGACATGCAGGACTTTGTGTCCAACCAAAAAAAACGTCTTCACTGCACAGTGTGAACCCACTCTAAGGATGCTTTCACACGGTCAGTGTTTGGTCAGTGATTTTCATCAGTGATCGTGTGCCAAAACTAGGAGTGGGTTATAAAACACAGAACAGGTACAAATATTTATTTTCTACCTGATCTCTATGTAGTCTCCACTCCTAATTTTGGCTCACAATCACTGACCAAACACTGCCATGTGAAAGCAGCCTTTTATTGAGCTGAGTGACAACCCCTGTGGTAGTGATAATGGCATCCAGTTTGGTTGACACTCAAGAATTTCTGTTTACTGTTATGACTTTATTGACAAGGGAATTCTTTGGCTGTCAGATCATGCTGGGAGTTGTAGTTCAGCCAGAGCTTTATGTACATGTAATTGTAATTTATATATATATATATATATATATATATATATATATATATATATGTGCAGGATTGTACAGCATATCCCAGTCTCTTGCACCTGCTCCCAGGGTCACCCGTGCAGACACTTTCTGCGTGGCAGCTGGGAGTAGAGGGTGGCTGCTGTTTGCCAGCACAATGGCTCTGTGTGTTCAGATGAGGCTCGAAAACGTGACACAGACTCCTAGCGCCTGCAGCTTGTCCTCCATGTGAGTCACTGTCATTAAATCATCATTAGCTGGCACTGCTCCTTTGCTTGACACCCTGGCAGGAGACGCTGGATGCCAGAGAGAGAGAATGAGGTCACAAGCTGTACCCAGACCCTGGTACCAGAATGAGCAGCCTCTCTCCCCATAGTCTGTAGTGTAGTAGAGAAAATGTGGTGACATCTTTTAGTGATAACCCGCTTTGTGCCCTCAGGCTGGTAGGAAGCAGCGCAGCGGAGCCAAGTTATTGCTGTAGTCAGCTAGAGCCAGAACCCGCAGGCACAGAATGGCTTTACAATTTCCCACTGTCAGGAATCTTAGGCAGGTGCTGGCAGCACAGCCTGGATTAATGTCCCTGTCACTTACACCCGCAGTGCTGTCTTTTAAAGTGAACTTTTTACCTACATGCAGAGGAGGTGCATGGAGAACCCTGTATGTCAAGCCTCACTGAGGTCGCTGGTTCCTGTTAGATTGATAGACTATATTATCATGGACACTTGGACATAAAGATCAAGAGATCACATCCAGGAGACAGGGACCCATAATACAGATTAAAATGGGATCTTCGCTTCTGGTGCTGGCTGACATCTCTTTGCTCTTTTGTTGGAAATTCCTTTGCATCACAGTTGAGGGTTTGTTACAGTGTATTAAGTCTAGACAATCCTTTGTGAGGTAAGCATATCAGAAGCACAAATCTGTCTCCTATATTGATAGTTTGCTACAGTGTGTCAATGCAAGTAAAATGTATCCCTTGGAATTTAGCTCCTAGAGGATATCTACACTGAGTTCAATTGCAAAAAACACTTGGCTTTGAAAAGTATTGGGTTAGCCCTCAGGGCTGTGGAGTCAGTAGGCCAAAGCACTGACTCTGACTCCTGCTTCAACTCCGACTCTATGATAAATGGCTGACAGCAGTGGTCAAACAGATGCAGTGAAGCTCCGATCATTCACAAAAAACCTAAAACCTGTGAAAGTAAATCAACAAACTATGTATCTAATACAATGTTAATAATTGTACAATATAGCATTTTATTTTGAAGCAGGAGTCAGAGTTGGTGTCCTTTTTTTTTTTTTTTTTTTTTTTTTTAAATCAACTCCACCCAAAATGGCCACGTCTCCAACTCCACAGCCCAGTTATGAATGTTCCCACTTACGGATAGCAAGCAAAGATCTTGAAAATGGTCCAAAGATCTGTCCAAATTTGCTGAACTCTGTTATACAAGATAATGCTTTGCTTGGATATCTGGAGAGTTTATATCTTTGCAGCTTTCTCAAGCCCAGTGATATGGATATAAGGCTTCTGTAGATTATATCCTCCACTGCTTTGTCCTGTAAGTCTGCCATACAATAATTTGCATATACTGCTGTGGAACACTGCCCCCTTGTGGACTCATTGGCAAGAAAACACTTGCCAATGAGTCCACTACGTTGTAGTACTTACTCTCTTGTTCTGCTGCTCACAGATTGTAGATTATGTTTCTGTTTCGTCACTATATGAAGTTTTTCTCTCTCTGTCTGTAAGTGCTAAAAACAAGTAGTTGGTGACATGACAACAGAGCAGAGAAGCTGTAATAAGCGTGTGTGGTGTCACTACAATGTGCTAAGGAGCTGACTGTGGCTTCCAGCAAGTTGAGGAGCAGATGGCTGTGTTACAGCAGAGGGGAGATGGCGGCGCTGGGTCAGAGGAGAGCACCAGGTCATATTCTGTACACTCACATGTCACTGGATGTAGAATTCTAGATAAAAGGCTCTTCTTTAGCAATGATGGTGAATGAGTAAAATACAGAGTCATTTTTTTGTAAAAACATGGTTTTGTGTAGTTACTTTTTCCAATTCTCTGGATGCAGCCTGCAGTGTAAAGAATAGAGATCATCATCATTCTGGTCGACATGGCTACATCCATGCCTTTATCAGCATTACTAGTATAGGCTGGAGGTGATAATGTAGGTACAGGACATTCAGATATAGATCCATGATCATTGCTTAGCTCTGGCAACCAGTAATGGAAAATCAAGTAATATAAAAACATGTCTTGAGGCCTTCAGCAGACATTAGTATAACTGAAAGAATACTCAGTACGTTGTTGGTCCCAGGGTGGAGACGACTATTGGAGTGTATTTTGGGATCAGTCAGGAGAAGTTTTGGTACACTGTTGATAGGGGACATTTGTTCCATCCCTGAGAAGTTGTCAGCTTGGCCCAGCCAGGAATCTCTTCCTCTGTTCTCTACTATCTGGACTGGGTTTCGGCACCAGGAAAAATTACCATCTGAGCTATCCTCAGTCTGTCTGTGCTGGTTTTTCTGGTGACCAGGTCAGAGATGTATTGTAAGTTTAGGGGTTCAGCTGAATGTAGGATATAGCTTTAGGACTGGAGTGTCACCCCATATCTACAATCACCTGTACTGTGAACAATACAAATTATCAGGGTTTGTAAACCTTTACATTTGTTTTTACATGTACATTTTTTATATATACAACTTTTTCTTTCGTTTCTGTAAAGCTTAAGGCTACATGAAGCCAAATAGAAGTGTTTTTATGATCCTTTATATCAGTGTTTCACATATTTTGTATCAGTTTTCTGGCCTTGTGTCAATTTTAGTCTCTGTTTTTGAATCCATTTTAACTCAGTGGTGAAAAAAAAACAGTTGAACTTACTTGGTCTTTTTTTGTTTGACCCCCTCATCTATTTTTAACATCAGTCAAACTGATACATCACCCAAAAAACTGATGTTAAAACCTGACCCCATAGACTTGTCTTGTGTTTGTCAGGCTAGATAAATGGATATGTCCTATTTTTTAACTGATGTTGTTCACTGTCATTTAAAAAAACAAAAAACTGAGAGGTGTGTACTGTATATATCCATTGACTCCCACTGTTCTAAAAACAGATGTGTGACATATGGTAGAAAAAGAAAGTCTGTTACAGGTCTGTTTTTCACTGTTATGTGAATTGGGTCCAATTGTTTTGGTGTCTCCTTAAAAGGGTTTTCCTGTCTAAAATGACTGATGAACTACCCTTAGGATAGCTCATCATTATCAGATTGGTGGTGGTTTGAAAACCAGCACACCCAGCGATCATTCAAGTGAATGGGTGCTGATCTACAGTAACCTGGTTTGGCCACTACACAGAAGACTGAGCTGTCTACTTTTTGCCCCATTTCCTGTGTATCAGCTGCCTAGAACAGCTGATAAGTAGGTTCCCCCGGTGTCAGACCCCCACTGATCTCATATTGATCACCTATCATTATGATAGGTCATCAATTTAGCCTGGAAAACCCTTGTAAAATCATTCTCCAGGGTTCTCTGCTCAGCCCCTGATGATGATTTTTTTTTTTTTTTTTTTTACTGCTTCTTTTATTTACTTGTAGTCTATAATCTGTTGTCATCACTGTAATATAATTATCTCTCCATGCTCTGCCTATACATAGCATGCAGTCTGAGCAAGCAGAGCTGTAGTGTAAAGCATGGTGGCGGACAACATGATCCTCTGATGAGCCTACCTCAGGCTTCAATAGACAATGAAGCTAAACTGGAGTCACTAATCATTGATGTGCCCTAGATTAGTCAACCAGCTACCAGCATATTGGGCAAGCATCATCCAAGGAGTAGCAGCTTTTGTTAAATTTTATATGTATATAGCTTTACATCTGCTGGAACCAGTTAGGCTGGTTTTCTGCTTCTATGAAGAATTCTGAGATCATAGCAGAACAGTTCTTCAGGGTTTTTTCTTTTCAATTAGTTGTACCGAGCTCCGTACCTTGCTAGCCATTTACTAACAGGCCATTATAGAGGCCATGTCCCCAGCATTGATGCGGAGCTTGGCCTTGCCGCGCTCAGTCAACACAAAGCCGGATGAATATTCAAATCATCTGCTGTTTGGAAAAGCAAAACAAATATCTAATCTAGAGCATTGTGGCCACTACAAATAGCTGTATGGAAATTCACCGCTGCCGCCGCAGAGGCCTGATTTCCATGCAGCAGGAATGCTGTGCTGTTTAACCTCTTCTGTGCTGAAGTTGGTTGGTGGCATTGCTTCAATGGACTAGGATTTTGAGTGGTGAGGGTGGGGGCTCTTGTTCTATCTGTTCTCTTTATTTCCCGAATGGAAGAGATTCCATTAACACTGAGCATCGGGAATTATTTACAAATTGTGTGTGTAGTACCCAGCTCTGCCAGAAGAGAGCAGAAGAAGTTGTTTCTTTTTTGACCAGGATGATCTGGCCCGATCAGTGCATTTTATGGAGGTGGATTATGCAGTCAAAACCTTTTTTTTCTGCAACAAAAGCAAATTCTGTTCTAAACTTCTCACAAGTCTCAAAACAGCCATAATCTGCAGAATAAAGCTGGGCAGAAACTCAAAAGAAAACTTGCAAACAAGGCGAATACACCAGAGGCTCCAAAGTGACTGTCACTTTATGTTCCATGATGGATGTATTGGATATACTGCAACTGGAAATAAGAATTTTTAAAAATTGCATGTTACTGACTTGCCTCAACAGTCACATGCTGTTTGTGTACAGTGACTGACCTAATCACAGACAGAACCGGTAACAGTGGGGACCGGGTGCCAGCACTGGAATAATTGACCCATGAAAGGTCCTTTTTAATATATATTTTTTGTCTTTGTTTTTATTTAGGCTATTCCCAGCCTACAGATAATTTTTTTGATGGCATTAGACATCCCCTTTAACATGCTGGTTCTGGCACTGTTTAGTTTATTCGAGCCAAAGAACCTGATGTACAGTACATTAAAATATATTTTTTGTTTTATACACTTTTTGAGCCTCACGTAACAAGGAACAAGGCTTAGTTGAAAGTTTAGCAGTTTTTGGCATAAACTAAGCCTAAAAAACAGGAGGTGTAAAGTTAGACTAGACAGTCTAAAGATGCACCAGATTAATCATCCAGTATCTGTCATAGTGTGAGGAGGATGACCTCAGTTGAATTTCAGGAATTTCACTTGCTGACCTCTGTCTCTAGAGGCTGATACAAGCCATCTTTTGTTCCAATCATCTCCTGCCTCATAAATCCTGACAATGGGGAAAGTGTGACCTTCCTGGGATTGTAGTCACAGTAAGCCGTGTGGGGTCCGTAAGACACTGTGTTACCTTGTACTTTGGAGCTGATACAATGTTACATATAAATCTGGCCATAAACATTAGACTTTAGTTGTTCAAATGGCCAAAATTATTTTAAGATCATTTGGAGAAAAAAAAAAAAAAAACCTGCAAAAGACCATTTGTGAGGGTAAAAAATACCCAACGTGCTGGAAATTATCGGACTGTAAAAAATAAATTAAAAAAATTGGGTCGATTATTTGCCATTTTCTGCAGATTATCTGATGAGAATGAGGCCGCCATAGACTAGAGAAGTTACTGTTAACATCCTACATCACCATACGGGAAAGCAATCCCATTTATTACAGAAAATGAATCCTACAGATGGTGCATGCTAGGAATATCAATTATGTTTATCACACCCTATATAACGTAAGTCTCAATTATAATTATTATTGGCTTATAATTGAAAAATCCAACATGGCACCAGCATTAGTTGAACTACAGGAATTAACACTATCTGACATTGGAGGAATGTAACCTGGCACTATTTGTGGACATCGGACATGAAAGGCTAGGATATGAAGTTCCAAACCTGTTGGGAAGTCTCTGGCAGTGACTTATTACAAATTGCAGGGATGATTCCAAGGTATAGTAAGGTGATTATTATCAGATTGATAACTGCATTCATTGTGACTGATCATTGATTCTCCTCATTACCACCGCAGCTTTAAATCCTCGGCCCCTGGTGGCTGCAGAGTCCAGAGCCCAGTACACAGATCTAATGATCAATACAGAGACTCTCTAATGTTCTGTTCATGTCTCTTGCTTTGTATCTAATATCCATGACCTTTCAGCAGCCGCTGCTTCCAAACTCAATTAATGCAACCTGCCAACAGTGTCAGGGTCCCTGAGGTTCTGATCTCTGACCTCTCTGTGGATAGGGGTGTGACCTCTCCTTCCTGACCTCTAACCTTTGAAATCTTTAAAGGCTCCTTTATGTGAGGCCTATGGCAGGGGGCTGCAGCTTCTGAGCTGCCTTTTGATGCATGGCTGGCTGAAATGTCTGCTCCAGAAAGATGGCTAAAGGACAGCCACCCTGAGCTTATCTTGAAGAGAAAGCCAGAACACCTGTTCAATACCAGTGAAAATGAGATCGGGCACAACTTTCCAAGGCGTGAAACACACAATGGTCCATATTTACTAATAATTATACAGTGTAAATTTAGGCAAACAGTCTGAAAATGCACCAGATTTATCATCCAGCATCAGCCACTCTGATAAATCTGGTGCACCTCAAAGAACACTCCTGCGGACAGCAAGCAGAGACCTTAAAAATGGTGACAAATGTATACACAGAGATTCAGATTTAATATTGTGCTTACGACTAGCCACTGGTATAAACGTGGCACATCTAGTTTGGACTAAAGTTTTTCTACTTGTTTAGATATGAGTGTGGATAGTCAGAAAAAGGAGGTGTGGCTTAAATGTGACATGATGCACCAAAATAGTGCTACAAAATTCTATCTCAAAGTAAGCCAACTAAAAGGTGGTATAAACTTAGACTGAACAGTCTAAAGATGAACCAGATTTATCTTCCAGCAGCAGCCACTGAGATAAATCTGACATAGTTTATATTCTCTCTTAGTAAATCTGGACTTTCAAGTGCTTGCTGGGACTTGTAGTTCTACTACAGTCAGTCCTCTGCACACTAGCTGCTTCCATTTGCAGCAGTGGTTTCCTTGGATGATGTGTACTGGCATTTACTGTGTTAAGCATTGGGTCGTATTTCTGGGTGAGGAGAGGTGAGCCAGGCTGGCAGATGGCAGTGCCCCCGCAGCGGGCAGAGGTGCTGATTAAACTGCTTTGACTTGTGAGGAGCCTCTTGTCTCCCTGCAAATGATCAGCAGTCAGAGGAGGCGGCTGCTGAGATCCATGGAGGCCGAGAGTCCTTGTGTGTAATCACTGGAAGGGAATGTGCCATGCGTTAGTATTCCAGGAGAGAAGAGAGCGAGAACTAGCTGGCAATCTGCTCCTCTCACACAACCACCCGGAGCAGCTGATAAGGAAGGGCACGAAGCAAGCGCTGCCATCTGCTGCATCCACCGCTATTATTTGTCATTCATGGGCCAAGTTAGAGGCTGCAGAGGCTTCTGGGAGATCCCAGGGCTGCACTTTTCGTATCTCTAGGGATCACTAACCTTCTTGTAGCTTCAGTTTTCTCCATGTTCTGTGTGTATTGAGAATCTGCATTAGTAAATTCTCGCCAAACATCACATCACTGGTATCTGAGGCGCAGAGCTAACAGTAGACACTGGTTGGTGCATTGTTGTCCTGTCTCAGGCTGTGTTTAGTGCAGGGCGCTTGTACCTTCTGCATTCACCTTCCCTGTCGCTTATTGCTGCAGGATATAATGGCACTTTATAAATAAAAAAATGATGAAAGTTATTCTCTTTATTGACCGATATGAGGGTTTCTATAGCCTCAGTGCATGGTTACATCAGCATCTCCAGGGTGTGGACTGCAGACAGTGGTACTTGTTAACTAGTTTTCTTGAACGGGCCAACCAATCGGATGTCCTCCATTTCTGCCAGAAAGTTATCATACATGGCTTCCAGTGTGTTAAGAGTGCTGGATTGTGATTGGTGGCGGTTTCCAGTGGTAGCGGGCATTGATTTCATGTCCATGTGCTGATGTGGTATGGTACTGTTCACTGTGGTCCGGTGTGCTGAGAAAACATAGCGCTTTTAAAGTAGTCCTGATGGATTCTTCTTTAATTTACATGTGCTCTCCCTGTACATCCTCTCATTTTTACTCCTCAATGAGGGATGAACATTCACTGTTCCTCTCTACCTCAGGGACTTGTCTCTGCAGAGGCTCTTGGAATTCACAGGGGAATACTGGAATAACCCTTAAATATATGACAGACTCCTGTGTGTGATAGATTGCTTAATAATATAGTTAACTGACTGGCTGTACAGTCATGGCCAAAAGTTTTGAGAATGATACAAATATTAATTTTTACAAAGTGTACTGCTTCAGTTTTTCTAATGGAAATTTGCATATACTCCAGAATGTTATAAAGAGTGATCAGCTTAACAGCAATTACTTGCAAAGTCAATATTTGCCTAGAAAATGAACTTTATCCCCCAAAACACATTTCAACATCATTGCAGCCCTGCCTTAAAAGGACCACCTAACATCGTTTCAGTGATTGCTCCATTAACGCAGGTGTGGGTGTTGATGAGGACAGGGCTGGAGATCAATCTGTCATGATTAAGTAAGAATGACACCACTGGACACTTTAAAAGGAGGCTGGTGCTTGCCATCATTGTTTCTCTTCTGTTAACCATGGTTATCTCTAAAGAAACACGTGCAGTCATCATTGCACTGCACAAAAATGGCCTAACTGGGAAGAGTATTGCAGCTAGAAAGATTGCACCTCAGTCAACAATCTATCGCATCATCAAGAACTTCAAGGAGAGAGGTTCCATTGGTGCCAAAAAGGCTCCAGGGCGCCCAAGAAAGACCAGCAAGCGGCAGGACCGTCTCTTAAAAGTGTTTCAGCTGCGGGATCGGGCTACCAGCAGTGCAGAGCTTGCTGAGGAATGGCAGCAGGCAGGTGTGAGTGCATCTGCACGCACTGTGAGGCGGAGACTCTTGGAGCAAGGCCTAGTCTCAAGGAGGGCAGCAAAGAAGCCACTTCTCTCCAGAAAAAACATCAGGGACAGACTGATATTCTGCAAAAGGCACAGGGAGTGGACTGCTGAGGACTGGGGTAAAGTCATTTTCTCTGATGAATCCCCTTTTCGATTGTTTGGAACATCTGGAAAACAGTTTATTCGGAGAAGAAGAGGTGAGCGCTACCACCAGTCTTGTCTCATGCCAACTGTAAAGCATCCTGAAACCATTCATGTGTGTGGTTGCTTCTCAGCCAAGGGAATCGGCTCTCTCACAGTCTTGCCTAAAAACACAGCCATGAATAAAGAATGGTACCAGAATGTCCTCCAAGAGCAACTTCTCCCAACCGTCCAAGAGCAGTTTGGCGCTCAACAATGCCTTTTCCAGCATGATGGAGCACCTTGCCATAAAGCAAAGGTGATAACTAAATGGCTCAGGGAACAAAACATAGAGATTTTGGGTCCATGGCCTGGAAACTCCCCAGATCTTAATCCCATTGAGAACTTGTGGTCAATCATCAAGAGACGGGTGGACAAACAAAAACCAACAAATTCAGACAAAATTAAAGCATTGATTCTGCAAGAATGGACTGCTATCAGTCAGGATTTGGTCCAGAAGTTGATTGAGAGCATGCCAGGGAGAATTGCAGAGGTCCTGAAGAAGAAGGGTCAACACTGCAAACAGGGCTGTGGAGTCGGAGTCGGTGCCTATTTTGGTGGAGTCGGAGTCGGTATAAAATGGACCGACTCCGACTCCCAAAATATATAATAAATTGGTACAGTTAGTAGTACAATGCAGTATGTGCTGAATATATTTTCATAAGAATTTGGGAAAATGATGAAATGTTGAAAATGATGAAATGTCCTGTAAAGGTCTGTTCTATTCCTCATATAATGATGGGACTGAGTTCTGAGTGAACCTATAAGGTTTAGCAGTGCCAGGGCTGTGGAGTCGGAGTCGTGGAGTCGGAGTCGGTGCCTATTTTGGTGGAGTCGGAGTTGGAGTCGGAGTCAGGAGAAATTGAGGAGTCGGAGTCGGGGCTTTGGCGTACCGACTCCACAGCCCTGACTGCAAATATTGACTTGCTGCATTAACTCATTCCAACTGTCAATATAAGCTTCTGTTACTCATAATATGAATGCAATTATATTTCTGTATGTGATAAAAACATCTGACAAACACACATAAAAACCAGAGGGCAGCAGATCATGTGAAAATATAATATTTGTGTCATTCTCAAAACTTTTGGCCATGACTGTATGTCACAAGGCCCCCACTGTTTCCATGCCCCTGCTGCGTCACTTACTGGTGCCAAGGGTTGTGTGGAAAGGACTATTCGTATTGTCTGTCTCACCCCCTTTACCTCCTACCTGATACTGGTTAACATTATGTATGAATAAAAAGGCTTCCATGGAACGGATCCATTCTTACTGTGTTAGACTGCATGCAGGAGAGGGTTAATGTGGCTGCCTCCCCTGGCTGAGCTGGTTTCTAATTTGCTGCTGTGGATTTGGTGCTGCGCGTCCTCAGGTGATGGAATGAACTTTGATTCCATTGGTTTTGCCCGAGGAGGTGACATGGCAGCAGCTGGTTTGCGAGCGTCAGCTGCTCTGCTGGCCTGAATTAGCTTCTTCTTCGTCTTCAGATAAATCAGTTTGTTCAGTCCTCTGATGATTTGCTATCTCCTGCCTGGATCCCGGCCTCCTCACCAGACACACGCTTGTAGCATCCACCAGGGGGTCAAATTCACAAAAATAGAGTAGAGAAAAAATGGTGTTAATAACGTCAGTTTTCACCCGTCGCTCAGCTCATTGTGAGCCGCTCTGGAGTAATAATGAGCAAAGTGTTCTTAAAGGGAACCTGACTCCAGAAAAGTCGGGCTATCTGTATGATCAAAACAATTACAACACATACCCTAGATAGCCCCAAAGAGCCAGTTAGAGGGCCAGAGGAAGTGTCCCCATCCTGGAGAAGTTCTAGATATCGGAATACTCTCATTCATTTGTCAGACTGATCCACCATGGATCTTCCGAAGGACCCCTAATTGACTGTTTGTAAGCAAAACTGCAACCGCTAAATCTCCTGGATAAAAGAACCATAATCTGCAGTGTGGCTCCTGGAATGGTTAATATTGCCTGTAGCTGCACTGTCCTGAAAAAGCTGATCTGCAGAGGTCCTGGCTGTTGTACCCCTGCAGATATAATAGTGATGGTCTATGCTAAGGACAGGCCATCAGTATTAGAAAGGTGGATAAACCCTTTAAACCCGTTGTCAAGGAATTACAGCAATCCATGTGGGAGGTGTAAAATAAATAACAGAAGACAGGTACATATTGATACTCAGCTTGTAAGCCACAGGCTCAATGTGGCTTGTGGCTTCCTGCTCTACCAGTAGCAGAACCAGGTCGGGGAGCCACTTATCCCCGGGTCTGCAACCTGGTTGTATTTTTAACAACCAGATTGGCTGAAGCGGGGAGGACCTGGATGCTACACTCACTTACATATCCCCACTCCTGATTGCAGCCTCTTCTCTCTTCAGCCTTCAATGGTACCTGTGTGCTGCACATCACTTCCGTGATGACATAATGTGCGGCGCACTGGGGTCCCTGGAGACTGAAGAGGAAGACTGCAGTGAGCAGTAGCGGGGATAGGTAAGTTAATATGGGCCGTTATCGCCCCTCCATTTCTAAAGGCACAAGGCCGGTACCCCAGTGGGCTAGTCTGAGCCTGCCTGACTCCTTGCAGCCCCACTATCCATGCATATATATATAGTAAGCCAGGTCTGTGTGAAGCTTTGTGAACAAGGGCTGCATAATGTACTCTATACTGCTGCACCTATATACTGTACTCATGTATAGGATGCTGCATTTATATAACAAGGCCAGTGTACTGAAGTGATATATACTTGAATCTGCATGTATATAACATGGCCTGTATACTGTGCAGATATATACTAACATCTGTACACAGTACTGATATATACTAGAGACAACACATATCTTAAGAACCAAATACTGTGCTGATATACAGTGGGTACGGAAAGTATTCAGACCCCTTTAAATTTTTCACTCTTTATTTCATTGCAGCCATTTGCTAAAAGCAAAAAAGTTCATTTTATTTCTCATTAATGTACACTCAGCACCCCACCTTGACAGAAAAAAAACTAGAAATGTAGATATTTTTGCAAATTTATTAAAAAAGAAAAACTGAAATATCACATGGTCATAAGTATTCAGACCCTTTTCTGTGACACTCATATTTAATTCACATGCTGTCCATTTCCTTCTGATCCTCCTTGAGATGGTTCTACTCCTACATTGGAGTCCAGCTGTGTTTAATTAAACTGATTGGACTTGATTAGGAAAGGCACACACCTGTCTATATAAGACCTCACAGCTCACAGTGCATGTCAGAGCAAATGAGAATCATGAGGTCAAAAGGAACTGCCCAAGGAGCTCAGAGACAGAATTGTGGCAAGGCACAGATCTGGCCAAGGTTACAAAAGAATTTCTGCAGCACTCAAGGTTCCTAAGAGCACAGTGGCCTCCATAATCCTTAAATGGAAGAAGTTTGGGACGACCAGAACTCTTCCTAGACTTGGCTGTCCAGCCAAACTGAGCAATCGTGGGAGAAGAGCCTTGGTGAGAGAGGTAAAGAAGAACCCAAAAGATCACTGTGGCTGAGCTCCAAAGATGCAGTAGGGAGATGGGAGAAAGTTCCACAAAGTCAACTATCACTGCAGCCCTCCACCATTTGGGGCTTTATGGTAGAGTGGCCCGAAGGAAGCCTCTCCTCAGTGCAAGACATATGAAAGCCTGCATAGTTTGCCAAAAAACACATGAAGGACTCCCAGACTATGACAAATAAGATTCTCTGGTCTGATGAGAGGAAGATTGAACTTTTTGGCGTTAATTCTAAGCGGTATGTGTGGAGAAAACCAGGCACTGCTCATCACCTGCCCAATACAATCCCAACAGTGAAACATGGTGGTGGCAGCCTCATGCTATGGGGGTGTTTTTCAGCTGCAGGGACAGGATGACTGGTTGCAATTGAAGGAAAGATGAATGCGACCAAGTACAGAGATATCCTGGAAGAAAACCTCTTCCAGAGTGCTCTGGACCTCAGACTGGGCCGAAGGTTCACCTTCCAACAAGACAATGACCCTAAGCACACAGCTAAAATAACAAAGGAGTGGCTTCGGAAACAACTCTGTGACCATTCTTGACTGGCCCAGCCAGAGCCCTGACCTCAACCCAATTGAGCATCTCCGGAGAGACCTGAAAATGGCTGTCCACCAACATTCACCATGGCAGAGGATCTCCAAATCCAGATGTGAAAAACTTGTTGCATCATTCCCAAGAAGACTCATGGCTGTACTAGCTCAAAAGGGTGTTTCTACTCAATACTGAGCAAAGGGTCTGAATACTTATGACCATGTGATATTTCAGTTTTTCTTTTTTAATAAATTTGCAAAAATATCCACATTTCTGTTTTTTTTTCTGTCAAGATGGGTTGCTGAGTGATTAATGAGAAATAAAATGAACTTTTTTGCTTTTAGCAAATGGCTGCAATGAATCAAAGAGTGAAAAATTTAAAGGGGTCTGAATACTTTCCATACCCACTGTATACAATGAGGGACATGTACTGTACTAAAATAATGTAATCTGCAAGTATATAATGAGGACTGGATGCTGCACCTACAGTATATAGTGAAGGCTGCATACTGATAGGTGCCTCATATATTAAGGGGCTTATATATTGCACTGTTTCAATGAGAGCAGCGCCCGTTGTGGTCTCTTGTGCCATACCTCTTTTGGATAAGGATTTCATTTTTACCCCTGACGTGCCACTTTGTCAATTGTTTTTGCTTGCAGATTGCACCTTCTCTAATCTAAATTCTCATTTGTAGGGGGATGGGAGGGCAGGATTGATCGCAGCCCAGATCACAGAGGAAGCGACATTGATTGCCTCTATTTGTCTTCTTATAGTTAATTTCCACTGAATGTCTCTGGATTCCTCTACTGTACCTGATGAGCCGATGATCCCAGACCGCGTTGTCTGCACAGATTCTTAATTAGATGCCGCTCAGAGTGGGATTGGCTGTGTCACTCACTGTACATTAGTAATGGTTATTTATCCGGCTGACATGGCGCAGGATGCTGGGTGACATAAAGATGAGAAGTAATGAGGTGCCTGGTGCTGAACAGGGTGACGGGGAGGCTGCAATACGCATAGTATCTCAGGATTTATTTTACATTGAGCTCATAAGAGGCTGCAGGTATCGTATAACGAAAGATCTAGAGCTGAGAGACCAAAAACCGCTGAGCCCTCTCTCTCTTTCTGATAGGTTACAGTATATCAGTGCAGGTAAAATGTAGTCGTTTGGAGTGCAGGCAGTTTAGTTCACAGAGTTCAACTGTAACAAACAGTCAGCTGTGAGAAGTATTAGGTATGCACAAGTTTAGTAAAATTGGTGAGGAATAGGAAAAGAGGATAAGTTATAGACTATTACATGCTGCAATAATGAAGCTTCATTTCTATAAAACCATTAAAGTGCTTTACTTGGTGGTAATAAGTATGCAGTAGATTCTGCTTGGTCATTGTCTGATCTCCTTGGAGTAGTAGTTTTAGACTCCTGGTAATCCTCACTCTCAGCAATTACTTTGTAAACCTTCCTCATGACACTGGAGTTAAGCAGAGCGGCTCGCTGGCAGGGTGTGACTGAAGCAAAAATAATACTGTAATTGCCCTGTGTAATGATGCCAACTGGCAAGCAGCATACTCCATGGCCGCCTGAACTTTCCTAATCACCTGTATAAAACGCTGCAGTTACAGGAGGAGCCGGAGGTTCATGTCCTGACAGAAAGCGAGCTCATTACTGAGGTCAAGTGGTTCTTATTCATTATTACACCCAGCACTGACTGATGTCTCCAGCTATTTACATTTATCTGTGTCCTGTATCTAAACCTGCCCATACACATTAGCTTTTAGACTGCCTTCTCTCTTCTGAAATGAAATATGGTTGGTTGGTCTTATGAACAACCACACACCATCCGATAAGCATTTGGCTACCCCAGACACTTGGAAAATTAACAGATGAAAGTCGTTTAATGCTAATGAAGTGCACTT
This sequence comes from Leptodactylus fallax, assembly GCA_947044405.1. Lineage (NCBI taxonomy): Eukaryota > Metazoa > Chordata > Amphibia > Anura > Leptodactylidae > Leptodactylus > Leptodactylus fallax. The sequence goes on along the minus strand of CAMRHE010000083.1, from coordinate 2,174,416 downwards.
TGTGGGTTAGTACAAAAACATGCCCACTATACAAAAATCCCCCACTGGTCTGTCAGTCTAGCCCGTACACAACAGATCACAACAGACAGATGGTAGAAAAAAATCTAACACAACATAATTTGGTTTTGACCAACTTTAGTTGATGGTTGACTGTATGGGAACAACAGTCGTAGGTTTAGGTACAACTAATCAACAGCAGACAGTGTAAAATATGCCACTTCAGCAGTCTAAAATCTATTGTGTATGGCCAACTTTAAGCCTACTGTGTCTCATACCGTCTGTTGAGCTGCTGTATCTAAGCCTGAGCTGCTCTATATAGGCAATTTATTAAAGGGGTTATCCAGTTTCAGCAAATAAATGTTATTGTTTGTATAATTACAGAATTCTAAAATTTTCCAATATTCTTTCTGTATCCATTCGTTGTGGTTTTCTGATCTCTGCTTGTGACTGTAAACTGCCAAAAAACTGGCACAACTACTTTACTAAAAAAAAAAAAAAATCCACCCCCATTATGTTTGAAATTGTTCATGAATGATACTATCTGCTGCTGACCAACCCTTCTCATGTGTGATACTGTCTGTTCAGCTGCTCTACCAAAGGTTATCATGTCTGATTAGGTGCTGTATCTAATCCGATCACGTGTGATACTGTCTGCTGAGCTGCTATATCTAAGCCTATCATGTGTAATACTGTTTGCTGACATATATCTAAGCTTGTCATGTTTGATACTGAATGCTGAGATCCTGTATCGAAATATCTCAGAGACCCAGGTTCTGACATGGGCTCTCTTATTGCTCCTGGGCCAGGTGTACAGTCATTATTGTAGTGAGATGTGAAAGCTCCCATCCTGGCTGAACACTCAGCTTCTTTATTGTGTGAGGACTCCCATCGGACAGGTCGGCTCTGCCAGGTTGGGAGTGATTGCCGCTTCTAATGCTCCATCCTTCAATCCTTATCTGGCCTAATTTATTGAGCAGGAGCTGCTTGCGGTGATGGATTCGTGGCTCAGACCTCGGCTTCTACATCTCAGGATTAATAATCTCTCTTTCCATTCTGCTCTCCTCCAGATGTCTTTAATTTATCTGCTCGTTGAGTCAGGGTGCAAACCTAGTGCCCCTCCGTGCCAGTGCTAATGTGGTCTCTTGGCAATAAATCTCCCTCTGCAATAATATTTCCAGTTGAATTAACTGACCCCTTTTGTGGCGGTTCTCCTGGCTCACTTAGCTCTGCGTTTTTTTGGTCCCATGCTCCCATAGAGCGGGACAGGTGTTTATCCTCCTGCTAATCCCCCCTAGAATGAATTCTGTCTTAAAGTGTTTGTCCAAGATTGGATATTGATAGCATAACCTTAGGATAGGTCATTAATATCAGAATGGTGGGGGTATAACCTCCGCCACTCCCCCACTGATCAGCTGATATCCATCCGCACAGTGTTCAGAGCCAGAATCATTTGGCACAGTAAACTGTGTAGCGGCCTTGCTGTGCTATGGCAGCTTGGCTCCCATTCACTTGGTGAGTGGGGATGCTGAATGTTGGACCACTAAGGATAGACTTTTCTGAAAAAATTGTTGGTATTCATGAGAAATAACACTTTATCTTGCCATTACTGCATGTTGTTTTTTTTTTTTCTTTTAGCATTTTCCATTTTGCAGGCTCACTAATTTTTTGTTGCCTCTGAGTTGATGGACGAGGACTAGCTGCTGTGATGTATTACATAGACATCACATTGACAGAAATAGTCGATTATTATTCCTGTGTCGCTCTCACTCACTGAGAATATGGACAGTATTGATGTGAATAAAGAACTTGGGGTGAGATTCAAAACTTACTGTTATCTGAAGCAGCCTCTGTTTGTGTGTATCCTCTGCATACACTTCTATGAGCACACAAAATCAGATACAACAGAGATTTCAGAGTGAATGTCAGTTTAGGAAGGAGAAGAAAGAAAAGAGCCTGATAAGTGGAGCAAGAAGCATTTTTCCTGATACGTTTCTTATACAGCCAAGGCTGTAAGTGTTGGCACCCCTGAAATTTTTCCAGAAAATGAAGTATTTCAAGTTTTGTTATACACATGTTTATTTCCTTTTTATGTATTGGAACACAAAGAACAAAGGGAAACAAAAACAATATAATTTCACACAAAACTCAAAAAAATGGTCCGCACAAAATTACTGGCACCCTCAACTTAATACTTGGTTTCACACACTTTGGAAGAAATAACTGAAATCAATTGCTTCCTATAACCATCAACAAGCTTCTTGCACCTGTCAACTGAAATTTTGGACCATTTTTGTTTTGCAAACTGCTCCAGGTCTCTCTTATTTGAAGGGTGCCTTCACCCAATAGCAATTTTAAGATCTCTCCACAGTGCCATGGGTTGTAAACCTCTTGATTATGTTGCGCACCGTGGACAAAGGAACATTAAGATCTCTGGAGATGGACTTATAACCTTGAGATTGTTGATATTTTTTTCACAATTTTGGTTCTCAAGTCCTCAGACAGTTCTCTTCTCCAGTTTTTGTTCTCCATGCTTAGTGTGGTGCACACACAGACACACAATGCAAATATTGAGTCAATTTCTCCCCTTTTATCTGGTTTCAAGTGTGATTTTTTTTTTTTTTTTTTATTGCCCACACCTGTTACTTGCCACAAGTGAGTTTTAACATCAACCACATGCTTGAAACAAAGTTATTTACCCACAATTTTGAAAAGGTGCCAACAATTTTGTCTAACCAATTTTTGGAGTTTTGTGTGAAATTTATGTCCAATTTGCCTTTTTTTTTTTCTCTGTTTTTGTGTTGTTCCAATACACACAAATGAAACAAGCATGTGTGTAACAAAATGTGTGTAATTGCAATAATTTTCTGGGAGACATACTTCATTTTCTGTAAAAAATTTCAGGGGTGCCAACACTTACGACGTGACTGTATTCATGTGTGCTATTGCTGTATGCAAAGTTTGTTGAAAGGTTAGTAACCATTTAAACAATAAATAATTCCATAATGTCTGTTGAACATAGAATGGCACTAACATCGATAAGATGTAGGCGCTGTAGATAACTTGGGCAGCCGTGACAATGATCTGCATATATTATTGGGCCCACATACCTGCAGGTTTTAATGAGCAGTTCAGGTACAGAACATTTTCTAGAATGTTGAATCAGTAGGATCACGCAAAAAAGTTTAGTAAATTACCCTTCAACCTTTGGCTTACCAGCTGTTGCAAATACAACTCTAAGCATGACCTGATGACTTCACTAAGGGGAAAAACTCGGCGCTAGTGTACATTGTGTGGATCATGTAAAACCACAGAAAAACAGCTGCTGAGTTGCTCACCTGGTTAAATTGTACAGTTAAAACACAGCATCTCTGTAGGTGTGATAATAAATCCTCAGTTGTGAGTCCACCGCAACACAGCCCGCTGTCGGATCTGTAGTGGAATATGTCTGTGTACCAAGTAATCAGAAAAAGCAAAAATTTGCGTGTCTCCACTGATAAATGTAGATGTATAGACCAAAATAGTGCAGTAAAATGTTTTACTGGTTACTACATGTTATGACACTGAAACAGAGACTTAATTGGTTACAAATAATCGAGGAAAATCAGAAGTTTAAATACATATTTGGCAGGAATACAACACAGGAAGGAAGTCTAAAGGAAGTGGGTACAACACACAGGAAGGAGGTAAAAAATGATGTTGGTTCCAGGAAATGGGGAAAATGGAACTTGATGTTAACAGGTAGAGCGTCAAAGGAAAACTTATGACAGCAGGAAGAGGGTGAGATGATTTAGTGGTATTGTGGTTACCCAATTGAACAGGACCCTGCTGATAAACTTAATAGATTGTTAATACTTAGGCAAAGGGAATACTACTGGATGTATAAGTCAGTGTCCAACCAGGAGGACTTAAAGGGTATCTGAGTTTTAAAGAAAAGTTTAAATATCTGCAGGGACTTGCTGGGCAGTCTGTTCTATGACTGTATAAGACTTAATACAGTCTTCCCCTGCTCTTATCCATTATAACTAGTTTGCTCTTTTCCTTTGTCAGGAATCATTATTAAACAAACCAATCTATGAGCACAGTCAGGAAAGCTGCTTGCTGTCAGTGAATACTATCCCATTTGTAATCACACAAGCAGATACAAATGCATAGAAGACTTTTCTTACATTGTAAGCCGTGAAATGTGCAGAATGTTCAGTCTAGTGCACAGATAAAGCAGTTTGGAGGCTGTGAGGAGAATCGGCCCCTTTCAACTGAACTCTGTGAAAACAGAACAGAACCTCCCCCACCACGCACTTTGAATCGGTCTTGCAACTATGGATGGGACTTCCATAGTAACAAGGAGTGTATTGCAAATTGGCTAGAAGGGAGACACCTAGTGGCAGGAACTTTAGAGAGGTTTTTCAGGAAAGCATAAACATTTTAAATTAAAGTACATTACATTGTGGTCCAGAATCACATGCTCTATTAAATGAGGCAAAGTTGTATGAAAAGTTGGTGGCCATTCAATGAAATGAATGAGATGTCCCTATGATCTGTTGCCCTCTTTAACACTTTGCAGTATGGTATTGTAATCAGTCATTGGATATGGGTTTTGTATAGTAGAATGAGTCTTATTACACATTCATTGGTGTCCCAGTGTAGTGCTACGTTACCTCTATTTATAATTTTTTTTTGTTTTGTTTTATATTTACTTTTTAGACCCATTGTGCATTCATGTTGGGGTTTTCAATTACCATATTTATGCACCTATGCCCCCTTGAGCTGAATGTACTGGTATTTATTTCACTTGTGATGATTCTTCCATTTATCTTTCTACATATTTCTAGTTAGTTACTTATATTGCTGCTTATTAGTTATTGTTAAACATATGTTTTACATTTTTATCACTTGTTAAGTATTTCTTAGACATTTCTGTATTTATCATCATCTCTTTGACCTTACTTTGGCAATTGTTCCCTTTTAACCTTCTTCCTGTTGGTGCCTCTATCTTTCTATTTTACCCTCTTCCTGTGGGTACTGACCTTACTGTAATCTTCAGCTCTTCTTTGACCTTCTTCCTGTTATAAGCTTTCCTTTGACCTTCTTCCTGTTATCAGCAGTTTCCATTTGCCTTCTTTCCTGTTGGTACCAACTTCCTTTTGATCTCCTTCCTATGTTGTATCGGCTTCCTTTTGACCTCCTTCCGTGTTGTACCCACTTCCTTTTGACCTCTTTCCCATGTTGTACCCACTTCCTTTTGACCTCTTTCCCATGTTGTATTCACACCCACACTTCTGATTTTCCTTGATTGTTTATGAAGGGGCCGTAACACATAGTAAACCATAATCTATTTAACTGCACTACTTTGCTCCATGCATGTATATCCATCAGCGATAGAGGCGACCCACTTAATTTTAATTTTCTGACGGCTTCCTCAGCCATTTGTATATTATCGAAGAGGACGTAGATGGAGTAGAGGAATTTAGGACTGCAAATGCAAATGATCAATTGGGACTATTTGCAAAATTGTATTGATGATCTATTCTTAGGATAGCATCTGGCACCCCCAGCAATCTTTTGTTTGAGCTGGCACCGGAGCTTGGGTAAGTGCCACTTCACAGGAAAATGGCATAATGTTTATCTTTCACAAGGCCTGTGTGCAGTTCAGTCCCATTCAAGTGAATGGGTCTGAGCTCTAAGTACCAAGCACAACTGGTAAACAATGCACAGTGTTGTGTTTGATAAGCAGCACTGCAGCCTCTTTAAAATTGTGAATCGTGTGGGGCTGGGCATCAAGCCCCCACTGATCTGATATCGACAACCTATAAGTCTTCATACATTGGTCCTATCAGTTTTTCTGCTGCTAATAAACACATTATGGCTGAAACACATTTTACATTTGTCACTCAGGCACACAAGCAGCTAGAAGTAGATACAAGTACATAGATGACTTTTCTTACATTGTAAGCTGTGAGATTTGCAAAATCTTCAATCCTTTGCATAGAGCAGTTTGCAGACATGTAGGAGAACCAGCCTGCATTCATTGGGCGAAGACAGAAAAGTAACCTCCCCCTCCAGTCACTGTCTTTCTGTCTTGCCTCTATCTCATATCTAGGGATCTTCTTCTCTGGTTACAAAGGAGTCAAATGCAAATTAGCTAGAAGGGAGACACCAAGTGGCAGGAACTTTTATTGCAATGAACTGAGCTGTAGCATGGCCATTTGACCAGTGGACATGAGGTCACTTCTTGAGAAGAACAAAAAGCAGGTGTGTTTTTCTAATTTTGCACATCCCCTTTATTGTGAACTGAGCACAGAATTGATGCTTGTGATTCAGGAAACTTGTACATTGAACGTATGTTGGGTGTCTTCCAGTATGACAGCCAGTATAAAGCAGTCCCTGGTTTCGCGGTGCATAGTCTGCAGGTTCTGTTCTTAGTCCTATTTGGATCCTTCTTAGTAACAGAAATAGACTCTAGTTTCGTGTGCAGGAGATGTCAGCTGTAAGATTAGTAAACTAAGTTGCTTAATTTGTCCCAAAAAAACTGGCTTACACTCGGGACCCCCTCTGCTCAGCTGTTCTCACCAGCCATTATATGGCACACAGAGCTGGAAGCAAATAGCACTGTTTTCTGTGTAGTACCCATACTGAGTTACTGCAACTCAACTCCTATATAAGTGAATAGGAATAGTAACCCAGCGCAGCCACTACATGGAGAAGAGTTATCTGGTTTTGTTCTCCATATAATAGCTCATGGGCAGGGATCCTAGAGAGTCAGAGCCCCGCCAGTTTGATATTAATTAACTATGCTAAGTATGTGTCATCAAAATCATTTGCCTGGAAAACCTCTTTTAAGACTGGAAAATGTGCATCAACATTTTGGTACAAAGCAAGCCAAACAAGGTGATATAGTCTAAAAATGCACTAGATTTGTCATCCTTCGTCAGTGATATATTTAGCACATTTTAAGACTGTCAAGTATAAATCTTAGGATTGGTAAATCAGCCCCAATGTTTTCCTTATCTATACTTTACACCTCTCTCCCTATGTCTGTCTCTGACTTCTCTACTTAGATTGCATTTTGTTTTTTTTTAAGGACTCTAAGATCCTTTGAAGGTCCATGTCTTTAGGGTATAAAAAATCTGTGAGTTTTCAGTTTCTTGTATAACACCATGTCTGATGAAGGGAGCTAGTACTTCCAAAAGCTCACCATCAAATATACTCAGTTAGCCGCTAAAAGGTATCGCCTGATTACTTCACTCTTCCACTCCTCTCAATGGCTAACACGGTACAACATTATACTACTATGTCTGTCTCTGTCTTCTTTGTTGTCTTTCTGTCTTCTCCCTTTTTCTGTGTCTCTGCGGTCTCTTAGTGCACTTTTTTCCTGTCTCTCTCGCTGCCTGTCTCTAATCCTCTCACAGTGCCTTTTTTTTTTATGTGCTCTCTCTTTTTCTGTCACTCTCACTCCATATCTGTCTCTTTCTCTCTGTAAAGAGCCCTCATGGATGAAGAGACCTTATATAATCCTCTTGTGGTGCTGTGTCATCTGTAACCTAATGTGCCTGCCATTCATCAGCCACTCCTGTGCCCACAATGAAGATGCAGCAATTATTGCAAGGCCTCATCTCTCTAACCTGAGCTGAAAATCAGGAATATGAAGATTCCTTTATTCTGTCATCTGACAGTCCAAAGATTCTGATAATCCAACATTTATGTTTTCCAAAAACGGTGCAGAAGAGGGATAGAGAACAATATTAAGATTTCCTTCATTAAAGAGCCATGTACTATTACCCTTGTCCACATTAGCCACTAAAGCTGGACTAAAGGAATGTTGAGAAGCATTTTCCTCCAACATTTGTAGAATGTCACATATGTATGGTACAGTTATTATAATCCAGTATTAAGAGGTCCAGACAGGCATCATATTCTGGATGTTCAAAGTATAGTATATGGGGTGTCTTGTGGTTGCACCTTGAAGTCTATTCTGCGGATAGTTAGATATCGCTTGTAGTTCCATTTTGCATCCTACAGCCCTAGTTGTGATGCATGGGGTTAATACGGGAATGGATATTTATGCACAATGTACAGTCTGATTTAATTAGCGCCTCCGCAGCCTGGGCCCTGTGTGACAAATGAGATGTCTTGTTGGGATTCCCGTGCTGTTTCCCCTCTTTCTCCTAGATTAGGTGTTTTCTTTTCTACCCTGGCACTGACCAGGCATTGCTGACTGTATAGTATGTAACACATCAGTGCCAAGTGCACCTTAGATGACATTGCTGATGTGAGGTACCTAGGTCACTGTAGGACTGCAGGTCATGACTGTCTGAGAGTTATTTAAAACAGATGAAAATAAGTACCTTGATCTGTCACTGTCAGGTCATGAGTTGTAGTTCTTCAACAGCCGTAACAATGACAGTCTTTATATTATATTGTCCTGTTTGGAAGCTTCTGTTGGGCTTCTTCTTGCTTTCACTTGTCATACAGTGTGCTAATAACCATATCATATTGTGCCTAATTGTAAGCGCTCTTCAGTGTGATGCAAACGTAAGAGTGCCATACAGTACTGCCTCCACCATACAATGCAAACATAATATACTTCACTTAAGTAGCAGTTTTGCACAATGCACAACACCGCCCATATGGTGCTCAAATTAAACCAATAACAGTGACCAAAAACAATTCTGTAAATAACTACTCTACAGTGACTAAATAATACAGCTATACAACTCATATAAAAATATCTGGTGATCCTTGAGTGCCAGACTATCGGTGGCACCTCTCTGATGTGTCCAGTATGTATAGATAGTTGGCACACCTCTAGACAAGCCCTTAGGCAATAGAACCATTCGTTGGAAATCAGTGCAACCGTCTGGAATCCAGGCTGGGTACAATTGAGCCAGACCCTTAGTATTGTGCAATTCTTGCTCCTCTTGTCCCATGCAGGATTGTCTATGCCATTTAGCTGTATTTACGGACAATGTCAGCAGGTGGACAACAGTGGAAACACTGGGTGGGGAAGGATTTGTGATCACACCCAACACTCCTCAGCCATGAAAGTGTTACATGTAGTCTCAGATTTATAATGACCGCGAGAGGTGCTTTTAAAGGACTGTGAAACTCGTTCTGTAGAAACCTTGCAGTGTAACAAGATCAATTAACACCTCTAGTCAGAAGGGTCTGCTGCACATTATGCTGCCTTAGTGTTAATATTTCTTGTACTGTGCGCCCCTTCCCTCCCCCTCCATCAATAAATGTCACCTAAGGGGTGACAACAAAGGACACGATGTGCCCTGTATGGCGGCACACCTGATATCAGGCTAACAAATGCGTCCTGCTAATTAATGTCTGTGTTGGTCCCAGTGAAGAGCTGAGCGGCTGTGAGTGAGCCTGGCAGCCTGAAACGCGCTTCGTGCAAGAGCAGGCTTTAAATAAAGGTACAATTATTGCCTGAATAATTGAAGAACAACGAGCACACGTCGCCACTCAACGTAATGCGCTTTGATCTGCTGCCAGCGCAGCTCTCACTATAACACGCTGTGGAGACTGTCTGCCCCGGCCTTCTCTTCTTCACTACCACACAGAGTTCTGAGGCAGAGCAGGTACTCCGCGCAGTGTGTCCCTGGTGGCATTCCGAAGTGGCAACGTGCAGCTGTTTGGTGAGGGGATTTGCAAGACGTGGAGCTGGAGGGGGCACTGATCACAGGCTCTGGAGCTGATCTAGTGCATATCTAGGCTGCTGCCAGCCGCGTCTTCACTACTCATTCCTCATGTCTGCTGTTCCCCCATATGTCTCCTCTCCCATCAGCTGTTGCTGCATTTTCGCTACTATATCACAGTGGAAACCACCCACCCCTCTCCAGTAATGTCTATTATCTTATATGGGTAACCCAATGAAAGCAAAAACCTTCCCCAATAAAACACCCACAATATCACCTGTTAAAAACCAAGGCCAACATATAACTATCCCAAACATATATAAATCTTCATCATCTCAGATAGAAGGCAATGTTTAGTCAACATATTCTTCTATATGCTTGTGTGTAGTGGTCAGGGGTTTAAATACCGGGGTAGCAGCAGGAGCGGCTGCCACAGGGCCTGGGACATTAGGGGGCCCGGTGGGCCCCTGATGTGTTTTTTTTAATAGGCCATTATCTGCTGGTGTAACCCCAGCAGGTAAAGGGTCCTATTTACTTACCGATCCCCGCTCCTGCTCACAGCCACCTGCACTTCCCATTCTATGGAAGCGGAGGCTGCTGCGAGCAGGAGCAGGGATCGATAAGTAAGGCCGAGGGCCAGCGAACCCCACAAGCACTGCTATCATTATACTCTGGGGTCTTTTTAGATGATGTCCAAGCCGACGTAATTATGCGTCGCGACGCCGGCTATGACGTCTGATCCAAAATTGAAGTAGTGGGGAGTGTGCCGGTGCCAGTAACACAGTTTTTTATGTTTGTATCCTCCCCTGGGTATAATAGAGTATAATAATTGTTCATGGGTGGTCCACAATGGGGCGTAATACTGTGTGCAGGGGCCACTATGGGGCATAATACTGTGTGCAGGGGCCACTATGGGCCATAATACTGTGTGCAGGGCCACTAGGGCGCATAATACTGTGTGCAGGAATGAGGGGAATGCGGTTTGTGCGGGGGGCCCAGCCCAAATGTTCACCTTGGGGCCCAGCCATTCCTAGTTACGCCACTGGTAGTGGTAGTATTTTAGTAGTTATATACTTGCACATAGAATGCAGCATTGTAGTAGTTATATTTCTGTACATAGCTGGCAAAATTACAGTAGTTGTATTCTTGTTTATAGTGTTATTGTACTTAGATTCTGGTCTATAATTACAGTATTATATTAGTTATTCTTGTACTTATTGGACAATATTATAGTAGTTATATTCTAACTATAATATATATTACATTACATGGGGGAAATATTATAGTAGTTAAATTCACAGACAGATAAAGTAAGTGAACCCTTGAGTTTAAATAACCTGTGGATCCTGAATTACAAACAATCGTCATCACCAAAGATTTCCAGTAACAACAAATATGATTTAATCAACATTGTGAAGAAATTTTGGTCCATTAAGCCATGAAAATGTGCTTCAGTTCATCAATATTTTTGGCATTCCTTATTCGCATGGCCATTTTCTTGCTACAGCATCTCCATAGTGTTATGGTTAGTCCAAAACATAGACCTTCTTTGTCAACCATTCTTTAGTTGATTTACTTATGTGCTTTGGGTCATTGTCTTCTTTCAGCTTGAGGTTATGGATTGCTACCCTTACATTCTCTTCTAAAATGTTTGTATACACCTTTCAATCAATTATTCCCTTAATGATAACAAGCTGTCCTTGCCTTGAAGTAGTGAAGCAGCGCAAAACCATAATCCTTCCCTCCACCATGTTTCCTAGTTGGTATGTTGTTTTGGAGTTGATATGCATTGCTCTTTTTCCTCCAAACATTGTGCATCTGTGCTAAAAAGCACCACTTGTGTGTCTTCTGTCCTTGGAAGATTTCGCCCATATGCATTGTAGAATATGAAGGTGGATGTAGGTAAACTTGAGATGAATCGTAATTTGTTTTTTGGACAACAGCTGCTTCTTTCGCAGTGTCCTTCCACGAATGCCTGCCTTTTTCATTGGTTTTCTAATAGTATACTGTACATATAGGCAGAAGCTTTTGCGATTTGTAGAATCTTTGTAACGTTGTCTAGCTCTGTCCATAGTAGTATAATGTTTTACCGTGTTAGCCATTGAAAGTAGTGGAAGAGTGAAGAAATCAGGCGATACCTTTTAGAGGCTAACTGAGTATATTTGATGGTAAGCTTTCAGGAGTACTAGCTCCCTTCATCAGACATGGTGTTATACAAGAAACTGAAAATTCACAGATTTTTTTACACCCTAAAGACATGGACCTTCAAGGGATCTTAGAATCCTTAAAAAAACAAAATGTAATATAAGTAGAGGAGTTATTTACAACAGGTCAAAAAATAAACAAACAATCTGGAAACTTGTGGGGCATGACGGAGGAATCACTAATTCTTGCTATCTGTTTGCTGTCACGTGGTGATTTGTGACCCTCACAGTACATACATAGTGTGACATGAAACTGGCATGAATATTAAGTCCAAATTGCAGAGTTTGAAATTTTTGCATTAACTTATATTCCATTCCTTTCTCTCCCTCTGCGTCTTAAAATGTCCCATTAAAACCACAACCTGCAAATCTTCAATAGAGTGGTCTTCTCCGGAGAAATGTGCGGCCACTGGGAGATCTGTTCTGCTGTTATTAATGGTGGATCTGTGTGAGTTCATGCACTGACTGAGTCTCTGCCCTGTTTCTCCCACATAGAGGCCTGTGGTGGGACATTGCACACACATTATGAGATACACCACATTGGAAGACCTGCAGGAAAATGTCCCCCTATGTCCCTATGTAGCACAGGTTGGAGATCCTTGGCAATTCTTCATAGGATCTGTGGGTTGTAGGTGACAACTAGGGGCACTCGAGCTTCATTCTGGGTATCTTTATATGTGAGCAGACTGTCCCTGTTAATGACTGCCACTTTGTTTAGTTGGTTGTCTGTCACTTTTGGTTTGTATCCTAATCGAAGAAATTTCGTCCTCAGATCCAGGAAGTGCTTGTCCAGGTCTGCTTTGTTTGAGCAAATACGATTGTATGGTATAGCCTGGCTGTAGATTAATAGATTGTCTTGTGTGCTTGGGGTGGAAGCTGTCGTTTCTCAGGTAGGCCGTTCTGTCTGTGGGTTTGTGGTATATTGATGTGAGTAGCTGGTGGTCTTTGATGTATATTGTGGTATCCAGAAAGTGGATTCCACTCTCTGAATAGCTAAGTTTAAGGTTGATGGTAGGGTGAAAGTCATTGAAGTCATTATGGAATTGAAGTATGGCCTCCTCACCTGCAGTCCAGATGACAAGGATATCATCGATATAACGAAGGTAAATCATAGGTGTGGTGGTGCATGTTGATAAATATGTTCCTTACAGGTCTGCCATAAAGAGATTTGCATACTGGGGTGCACATCTGGTCCCCATTGAAGTTCCCATTTCCATCTAAGTAACAAGGTGTTGAGGTATGGTTCACACTCACTGCTTTTCTTGAGAACAGTTTTGTTAGTAACCAGGCTTTGTGTGCCATTACTTAATGGGCATAGCACCTGTGGAACTCATCTCCTTAATCAATACACCCTTTACCAGTTAGCCATCAACACAGAGGTTTAGTTAGTTTTTCTCACTACGCTGTAGATGTTTACTAAATGTGCTCAATGAAAGATGTGTAGAACTGTGCATTAGTTTTAATTACATTATATTTTCTTATAAATGTGCCTTAGATCAGACTACATATATTTTTAGAAACCAGTGCAGAAATCCAGATGAATCCAAAGGGGTTCACTTAATGTTTCTTGCAACTACAGATTCTTGTATATAGGGGACCTATAGTATTAACATTAATATCCTAGTAGATATATTGTTGTACATAGTAGGAAGTATTGCAGAAGTTATTTTGATTGTATTCTTGGACTACATTACAGTAGTTATATCTTTTAATCTTTTGACATCAAGGCAGCATTATAACAGGCAGTAATATTCTTGTACATAGGATACAGTATTGTAGTTTTATTTTTGTATTTAGGGGCAGTATTTTAGTGGTTCTATTCTTCTACAGAGGAGGCAGTATTCTAATATATTATATTCTTGGATAGGGGCAGTATTATAATAGTATTGTTGTACACAGTTGTAGAGTAGCTGAATCTTTAGGTGGTAACTTTTCTCAGTCTGGAAAGTTCTTAAAGAACAGATGTCTTTTTCTGTGGGCTCATGTTCAGGATATTTTGAATAAAGGCTATTTAACCCTTAGAGATCAGAACAAGCTTGGAGTGTGGCTTTAAGCGGAGGTGGGTCAGGTGTTGTTGCTGTGTTCGCTGGCTTTCTCATCTTTCCTGCATGCCGCATTAAGGACAGATGGAATGCGTTTAATGAGCCGTCCTGCATCGTCAACACTTGAAAGACTTCCACACATTACTTATAAAGCTGCTGATTCTCCGCTTTGTCACTCTTCAGTATCGGTGGACGGCTGCCTTTGCCTCGCTGTTTCTATAATTGTTCTCATAATTGCATCTTGCTCTCCTGAGGCTGGTGAGCATGTCCTGCCAACATAGTCGTCTTCACAGTTTTACTCCGTCACATTCTTCCCCCTCCTCTCCTGTAGGACCAGTGCTGAGATCCAGACTGAGTTCCATCTGACTAGAGCTGGCCTGCTTAATTATAAATCTACTGATCCTTTAGGTGTTTAGATCTACTAAAAAATTGAAAGCCGATGTTAGAGTGTTACCACAATGTCTTCACTGGCCAAATGTGCTCTGTAGAGAGCACCTTTATGGCTTTTAGAAGTCTTCCAGTATAATCTACAATAAAGATGTAAAGTCTTGGGTCAGAACTATGTATTCACTAGAGAGCGATGGTCAAATCACTGGGAATGCAACCTCTTCATTCATTAGAGAGCAGTGGCAAAATCACTAAAAATTAACTAGAGATTGGTGGTGACCTCATTAAGAATGCTGTCTATCCATTCACTAGAGAGCAGCAGTGACATCATTTAGAATGCAGCCTTTGCATTCACTAGAGAGCAGCAGCAACTGATGGTCACTCCCACCATAGACAAGCAAACACTGCCACAAAGCCTGTATTTCTTGTTGTGTTTTATAGCGATAAAACCTGTGTGTGCGTAAAGTGTCGCAAGGCCACCACAAAACAGCCATCATCTTGCTAGGACTTCAGACACTCCTACAGTGTCTTCTGAAAATTATTGCTAAAGGGGTTTTCTGGAACTTATTAATTGATAGGTCATCAGTTATTAGTTCACTCCCTTTTACTAGGGAAGTTTATCTCGATAGATGCAAGACGGGTTTACAGTGAGAGGAGGGGGAGGTTCTGTTTTGTCGTCATACAGTGGGTGGAGAGGATAGGGGTTGATTCTCCTCACAGCACATCTGCAAACTGGTTTCTCTGTGGAAAGGACTGAACATTCTGTAAATCTCATAGGTCACTCTAAACTGATAGGATATACAGTATATGAAGGCTTATACAGTCATTTAACAGACTGCCCAGCAAAACCCTGCACATATTTCAACTTAAGACTGGAAAACCTCACCAAATCCGAATTAAACTAACCCCACCCCCTCTCAAGAAGCCAGCGCACTTTGTTTATGCCCTCATGCTCCAGAGCCCATTCAAACTTTTCACAAAGCTTTCCATTGGTTTGTTGAACTTCTTTTTGCATTCTTTTAGTAGCTGATGCAGTAAGTCCTCTGGATCACTTCCGACCACACTCACTTCACCTCTGGCTACCCCAATCTTAAGTCTTCATTTTGGGAGGTCCACCCTCATGCTTGCAATCAGTTCCACTGCTTTTATTGATGTCAAGTTATTACCGCACATGAATCACCATCATAGTCTGCTCTCCACGTGCCGCACACTCTTCCACTAGAAATGGGTAACAAACATTTCAGTGCTTCTACTGACCATTTTGTCTAGTCTATCTTCAACCAATCTCTCATTTTCTATTGGCCGCAACTAACATCCTTAATTAAAAGTGCCCCATAAAAACATTTCACAAATGCCGCTCTAAACAAATCCACCAAGTGAAAAGAGTCAACTAACTTTCCTCATATCCTTGTTTTTACCTTGAACTGCCCATCCCTTTACCACTCTTACAGCAAACACCTTTATGGAGTCCTCTCTGCCTCACAACTTGTGGTGATTGTACTGCCGCCCCATCATAGCAGCCTTACCTTTTTGATGAGCCATCCCTTCTCATTGTACCAAGAAGCCGTCACAACACACTCTCCATCACCATTCTGCTCTTCAAAGTGACGCCACTGCTCCCTTGGGTTGTAGGTGGTTGCTGCAAGGATTCCCGTTCCAGTTACTCTAGAATGGGATTATAATATACCATGGATTGTTAGGGCAGTTTTTACACTGCCTCTCTGCTCGGGGACTAACTTGAAAAATGTTTCCCACTTAGATCTGGAAAGTGCATTTGCAATGGTACTGTTCACCCTGGGAATATGTGGCCTAAAGTCAATGTTACATTGCCTACATCTTAACACCAACCTCCATAACAGGGGCAACACAGTTTCTGAATTGTATAATAAGTAATCCCTTTGTATTCCATATCCTAAAATACCATTTCCTCACTCCGGCTGTACTAAGGATTGATATCACATTACATGATATTACAAAATTCACTGAACCCAGCAGAGACTGCATAGCCTTCGAAGACACTTTTTCTGCCCTCCTCATCTCTGAAACCTCTTTGAACAAAAACCTAATATTAACCTTAGGTAAACTGCAAAACCCCTCTACCAAATCATTATCTCTTGCCAAGTATAAAGCCTTGTCGTTGGATAAACTGTTTTATCCTCTGCTACCAGTAACACTAGATTGTTTGTTTATACTTCCAATAAATTCTGAAAAAGATTGCTACATACCTCAAAATTCTTTGTCCGCTTTTGCCATCAAAGCCTTCCCCAAGCCGGAACCACTACCACTGCCTTCTGAAATGGCCAGTAGTGCTCCTCTGCCAATTTTTTGTGTGTGTCATGATTTATTGATTCCCCCCCCCCCTTGGGTATAGCAAGTATTGGATCATCTTGTCTTCTCCTTAAAGGGATTCTATCATTGGGAAACCCATTTTTCACCAACACCACGTTGGAATAGCCTTTAGAAAGACTATTCTTCTCCTACCTTTTATTTTTCTTAGAATTTAAATTTTTCTTCTTTATGCAAATGTGTCTTGAGAAAGCACAGGGGGCGTCCCCTGTGCTCAAAGAACATGCTCTTCCGAAGATTCAGTGCCACCTCTCTCTTCTTCTGCTAACGCCTCTCCGCCGTGTCATCAGCCACCGAGTCTCTGTTTGGGATTCATATCCCGTGCATGCTCAGACGGCTCTGCCATTTCGTGTTAGACAGAGCCGACTGCGCATGTCCAGCTGGCCATTTTCATGTGGATTTTAATCCCGAACAGAGACTCCGGTGGCTGATGACGCGGCGGAGAGGTGTCAGCAGAAGGAGAGAGGCAGCGCTGGATCTTCGGAAGAGTGTCTTCTTTGAGCACAGGGGGAACGCCCCCTGTGCTTTCTGAAGACTCATTTGCATAATGAAGAAAAACGAAAATTCTGAGAAACTGCGTGGAGTAGAAAAATAAAGGTAGGAGAAGAATAGCCTTTCTAAAGGCTATTCTGACGTGGTGTTAGTGAAAAATGGGTTTCCCAATGATAGAATCCCTTTAATAACTACACCCAGTAGGGACACCACCAAACCCTCAATCAGTGGTTTATCAAAAGGGCCCTTTATCCTCCCCACCTAGGCTTCCTTCCTTATCTTTTTTGCCAAACACCAAATGTACTCATCAGCAAATTTTTAATTCTTTAACCACTGGGGAGGTTTTCCCAAAGCTACAAAAATAGCACCTTCTTGCACTTTTGCTTTCTTATTCCCACATTCTACCTGTGTGTGTCCCAAGTCACTTTTTGAGAATGCATGCCTAAAACCCATAAGCAACCCCCCCTCCGTTCCAATTGCTCTCATTAGAAGCCCAGAAAATTGGCTTTCCCTAGGTACCAGCATCCCCTTGTCTAAACAAATAAGCTCACCCCTTTTCACAGCCTACCAACCTCAACCATAAATCAAGATCCTTCTGCACAAAAGTGAGGACCGCCTTCACCTCCAGCTTTTTGTCATAGCCCAACTCATCCTCCCATAAGATGAGTAAGCATCGCAATTAAATCCATATAGTTCCACATGTACAAACGCTGTTCCTGCTGTTCCACTGTAATGCTACAGTACACCAAAAACCCCTTTACCCAATCTTCAGTTGGCGGTTTTTCCTTCCTATCTGACTCCTTCCTTCATTTGCTGCAACATCCTCTCATGACAACTCAGAAATAGTGAGAATGTATCAGAGACAATTTCTCAAGCATATGTGTGCTGCCCTCACTGCCAGTACGTTTCCCACCAACATTCCTCCCTTTGCAATACTTTACTCTGACTCTCCACCCCAGCACCTTATTGCTAGCTTTCTTTTAACTTTCATGCATTTTCTTAACATTTTAAAAATTCTCTACATCAGATACAGTGGGGAAAAAAAGTTCTCCCACTTAAAAAGATGAGAGGCCTGTAATTGACATCATAGGTAGACCTCAACGATGAGACATTGTCTGATTTTTTATAAGAATTTATTTGCAAATTATGGTGGAAAATAAGTATTTGGTCACCTACAAACAAGCAAGATTTCTGGCTCTCACAAACCTGTAACTTCTTCTTTAAGAGGCTCCTCTGTCCTCCACTCATTACCTGTAGTAATGGCACCTGTTTGACATTGTTATCAGTATAAAAGACATCTGTCCTCAACCTCAAACAGTCACGCTCCAAACTCCACTATGGTGAAGACCAAAGAGCTGTGGAAGGACACCAGAAACAAAATTGTAGACCTGCACCAGGCTGGGAAGACTGAATCTGCAATAGGCAAGCAGCTTGGTGTGAAGAAATCTACTGTTTGAGCAATAATTAGAAAATGGAAGATATACAAGGCCACTGATGATCTCCCTCGATCAGGGGCTCCACGCAAGATCTCACTCCATGGGGTCAAAATGATCACAAGAACGGTGAGCAAAAATCCCAGAACCACACGGGGGACCTAGTGAATGACCTGTAGAAAGCTGGGACTAACGTAACAAAAGCTACCGTCAGTAACACACTACGCCACCAGGGACTCAGATGCTACAGTGCCAGACGTGTCCCCCTGCTTAAGCCAGTACATATCCGGGCCCTTCTGAAGTTTGCTAGAGAGCATTTGGATGTTCAAGAAGAGTATTGGGAGAATGTCATATGGTCAGATGAAACCAAAGTAGAACTGTTTGGTAGAAACACAACTCGTCGTGTTTGGAGGAGAGTGAATCCTGAGTTGCATCCAAAGAACACCATACCTACTGTGAAGCATGGGGGTGGCAACATCATACTTTGGGGCTGTTTCTCTGCAAAGGGACCAGGAAGACTGATCTGTGTACATGAAAGAATGAATGGGGCCATGTATAGTGAGATTTTGATCCTTCCATCAGCAAGGTCATTGAAGATGAAACATGGCTGGGTCTTTCAGCACGACAATGATCCCAAGCACACTGCCAGGGCAACGAAGGAGTGGCTTTGTAAGAAGCATTTCAAGGTCCTGGAGTGGCCTAGCCAGTCTCCAGATCTCAACCCCATAAAAAACCTTTGGAGGGAGTTGAAAGTCTGTGTTGCCCAGCGAGAGCCCCAAAACATCACTGTTCTAGAGGAGATCTGCATGGAGGAATGGGCCAACATACCAGCAACAGTGTGTGCCAACCTTGTGAAGACTTACAGAAAACGTTTGACCTCTGTCATTGCCAACAAAGGAAATATAACAAAGTATTGAGATGAACTTTTGTTATTGACCAAATACTTATTTTCCACCATAATTTGCAAACAAATTCTTTAAAAATCAGACAATGTGATTTTCTGGATTTGTTTTCTCATTTTGTCTCTCATAGTTGAGGTCTACCTATGATGTCAATTACAGGCCTCTCATCTTTTTAAGTGGGAGAACTTGCACAATTGGTGACTGACTAAATACTTTTTTTCCCCACTATATATCCTCTGATAAATCAGAGTCCGACTTGCCCAGCTCCTGCCGTGTTGTCACTGCCATCATTGACTGTCTTTTATGTGATATTTCTTCATGACTTGTTGATGATTCATCTTTAGTTGACACCTGTGTCCTTTCAGTCTCTCTAGTTTGATTTCTGAAGCACAAACACTTGCCCAGTATCCATTTTAATCCATGTTTCAGTGATCCACCTCTCTTTGGGACATATTCAGACCACTTGGGGAAACCTATTCATCCTACTACCAAAAGGGTACCTTAGCTGCTCAGGTAATCCTCCCCCTTCAGGATTCATTCCAACTTGAGGAAAATGGGGCCCCTGTTGCACATTGGGACCATCCCCTGTACACATATGATAGGTGCTTGCCACAATCCTGTGGGCCCCTTTATGCCTTTTAGTGCCCATAACTAGTGCTCTACTGCATGCATTGGTGTACAGGAGTAAGGTACTGTAAAACATGTGCAAAAATGGACTCCTGCATGTGCTATGCATGGGAGTTGCACTCTTTTGGGCACCACAGTCTTCCCTTTGGCCCAATGTTCAGGTTTTCAGCACAACTGGAGCTTTACATTGAATTCACACACAACAAATTTGTTCCAGTAGTTTCTGTGACTGAAAATCAGTTTTGTCCACCAAGCACATGGAATTTTGCAATTTATATAACTGGAACATCCGCAAAAATTTCTTCAACAAATTGGCCATGTTTGAAATCATCCTAATTTCGCAGGATGAGTTTTTTTATTTTTTTTTTCTGAAGGTCACAGTTGTTCCTGTATATTTTGCCCTGGTGGTTTATTGTTCACTGCAGTCTTTGCCTTGAGGTGCTGATCTGACCTGTATTCGATCCAGCACATTACCTGCTCCCTGATGGTCTGCCGCGACGCCTCTGGTGACCTCACTCCCATCATAGCTGTTCTCTCTTCCAGGGCTGCAATTGATTTTAATCACTTTCTCCAGGTCCTGTGGTATAAAATATAAAATGAGTCTAATCTCGTTTGTATCAATCGGCAGCTGCGGGAAATCAATTTGCATTGAACCTGGGAGCCTTGTACTGATTAGTATGTGTGTTTGGCTAAATTAACCCTGGTCAACGCTACAGATAGGGGTCAGTGTTGTTAGCCTCGAGCGGAGGTGTGCTGGGCGGGCCGGAAGGTTTCAGCTCACACAAAGACAAATACGTCTGTATAGTGCCAGGCAGTGATTAACCCTGCATTTTTTTTTTTTTATTCTGTCCTGAGCAAAGATATTTTATGGTGAAGACTGACTTCTGAAAATGGTACTGTAAGCGCAAAGTGTATTGGGGTCCAAATCCTCAGCAGATTGCAAGGGGCCCGCTATAGAAAGTGTACTGTGAGATAAGAGACACCCGTTGTTATGCCTTTTGTATATTCAGTCCTTTTCTGTACTACATTCATAGAGTACACAATGAGCAACACCCATATGACCCCACTTATCCAGGGAAAAGAAAACTTTTCTGGTGACACAGCAGAAGTAGTGACAACAAAACAAATGTAGCTATACTTGTCCCTCCTCACACCTCAATTTTTGCAGCTCCTGTTCTCTTTACTGGTCCAGATTGCTGGTTCTGAAGGATGGTGTGCAGGTGAAGATAAAAAACTTTGTAATATATACGGTACTAAAGAAAAGTGCCCGCTTCATTACTAGCGTTGTTCTGCCAATGATCAAATCTGTGCAATAAAAGTCTATGGAGACAGGAGGGTAGAGGAACAGGTGAGTTTCTCAAATCGGAGAGACATCCGCACTTTAGAGAGACAGTTTCTTTTCACAACACAACTGGGTTATCAGGAATTACTATCCAGCCCTCTGACAGAAATGCTGTGGATGGGATGGCCTCATATTTCTCTCTCTAGCCTTCTCCTCCTTCCTCTTCTCTCCATAGAATTCATCGTAAACTGACACTGCTTGGGTACGGATTACGAACTGAAATCACTCAGATAGTAGAAATAGTTAAAGACACAGGCACTTTTCTTTAGTGAAGTATAAGTTTGTTCCCTTCACCTGCACTATTGTTTTATGAAAAAAATTAAATATACTTTAAAGAAAAGCTCACTACAAATTGCTGCAACTTGTAAACCATTGTAAGTAGCTATATAGTAGGGAATTGCCTACAATCCAATTTGTTGTGTGAAACTGATAAGTTATACAATGCATCTTGACTTCACCAGCAGAATAGTTAGTGCAACTGTCTAGTATCATACAGGCTAGAACTCAGGATCAGTACAGTAATGTATGTACATAGTGACTCCACCTAGAGAATAATGAGTGCAGCTCTGGAGTATAATGTAAAATGTAACTCTGGATCAGTACAGAATAAGGGTGGGTTTACACTTGCGGCAGCACTCCGTCCACCGCGAATCCGACCTAAATGTCGGAAAACTGGATAAGGGAAGGTTTGCGACGCATTACTTAAAACCCCATTCACTTGAATGGGGTTTTAAAGCAATGCGCAGGTGTGCGCTTACACCCTCTGCACCGCGAAGCCGGTTTGTTTAACTGGAAACAAAGTCGGACATGCAGGACTTTGTTTCCGACGAAAAAAAACGGCTTCGAGGTGCAGAGGGTGTGAGCGCACACCCGCGTAGTATTGTTTTAAAACCCCATTCAAGTGAATGGGGTTTTAAGAAATGCGTCGCAAACCTTCCCCTATCCAGTTTTCCGACATTTAGGTCGGATTTACGGCGGACAGAGTGCCAGGAGCAAGTGTGAACCCACCCTAAGCAGTGTAGTATATGTACACAGTGACTTCACCAGTATAATATTGACTGAACTTTTGAGTATAAGACAGGTTATACATTGGGGGAAAAAAAAGTATTTAGTCAGCCACCAATTGTGCAAGTTCTCCCACTTAAAAAGATGAGAGAGGCCTGTAATTGACATCATAGGTAGACCTCAACTATGAGAGACAAAATGAGAAAACAAATCCAGAAAATCATATTGTCTGATTTTTTTTTTTAATAATTTATTTGCAAACTATGGTGGAAAATAAGTAAGTATTTGGTCACCTACAAACAAGCAAGATTTCTGGCTCTCACAGACCTGCTTTGGGGTTGTTTCTCTGCAAAGGGACCAGGACGACTGCTCCATGTACATAAAAGAATGAATGGGGCCATGTATTGTGAGATTTTGAGTGCAAACCTACTTCCATCAGCAAGGGCATTGAAGATGAAACGTGGCTGGGACTTTCAGCATGTCAGTGATCCCAAGCACACCACCAGGGCAACAAGGAGTGGCATCGTAAGAAGCATTTCCCAGGTCCTGGAGTGGCCTAGCCAATCTCCAGATTTCAACCCAATAGGAAACCTTTGGAGGGAGTTGAAAGTACATGTTGCCCAGCGACAGCCCCAAAACATCACTGCTCTAGAGGAGATCTGCATGGAGGAATGGACCAACATACCAGCAACAGTGTGTGCCAACCTTGTGAAGACTTACAGAAAATGTTTGACCTCTGTCATTGCCAACAAAGGATATATAACAAAGTATTGAGATGAACTTTTGTTATTGACCAAATACTTATTTTCTACCATAATTTGCAAATAAATTATTTAAAAAATCAGACAATGTGATTTTCTGGATTTGTTATCTCATTTTGTCTCTCATAGTTGAAGTCTACCTATGTTGTCAATTTTTAAGTGGGAGAACTTGCCCAATTGGCGGCTGACTAAATACTTTTTTTCCCCACTGTAACTCAGTATAGGGTATGTAATATAATGTATGTACACAATGGCCCACATTTACTAATACAGTAATACCTCGTACATTCGAGTTTCTGAATTTGCGAATTCTCAGATTCGCGATATTTTTATTGGAACTTAACATATAAGCATTTTGCTATTTTTCCACAGATCTGTGAAATTAAAAAAAATAATAAACCCTTCGCTATTGGGTAGTAGCGTCCCATTCGTTACGTACAGTACAGTACCCTGTACTTGGCTTCATTTAACTGTGAGTGGAAAAGAAAACGGCAGCAAATGAACTAGTATACAGTATAGTATACTTTAGTATTATGTACAGTACTGTAGGGTAAAGTTTAATATTTAGGGGTTAAACTCTAGAAATAGGCATCAATTAGCATTGTAATCGCTTGTACCAAACCTTTGCGATTCCTCGTGATCCGCAATGGGTTCTGGAACCTAACCTCGTGAATGTATGAGGTATTGCTGTCGTTAAACAGGGTAAATTTAGACAGTCTCAAAATGCACCATTAAATACCACCTCTTAATGGGTTGGCGCCATCAGCAGAACATTGAATGCAGCTCTGGGAGTATAATACAAGATCTAATTCAAGATCAGTACAAGATAAGTAATGTAATGTAGGTATACATTGGGGCAGCTTTATGAAGACCGGTGTTATTACAGATTTACGTTATAATACAAGTCTGCAATGTATATATAAATCTTGAGTAGATTATATTTACTGAGGTAGCAGCATTTTAATATTTCAAGGCTTCTATTTTCTTGCATATCCTGAAAGTCACATTTTTCATTGAAGCTTAAAGCAATGAGTTAAATCATGTTATTGGGGTCATTGTATGTAGTGAATTATTGTCTGCAGCCCACTTTATGATAATGATTGAGCTCTTACCCTGGGTAGTCATGTCTTTTCACTTGATATCCCAGCATGCTCTGCAGCGCTATGATTATTATGACAGGATGTATTTTCTTCTGTCCCTGCATTGTAATTCGGCTATTTTCTGTTCTTATCTCTCTTGAGGTTCTTTTCATTAGATTTCCTGATCATGGTGTCCAGTAATGAGATTTATATGTACAGTGTAGCAGAAGGGAAATCGCGTGATCTGTGCTTGTTAGGTGCTGCTCACTCTGCAGACCAAGTCATAAAATGCAGAGGATCCGCACTGAGAGATTGCAGCTCCCCAGGGACGAAATCTGCGCAGATTGAGAATTTTACAGCGTTTTTGGGAGAACTGAATTGAATGAATCATACCTGACATTGCATATGGGGGTCTGTCACCAGGGTGAAGCATATTAAACCAGCAACGCAGTTAGATAGATCAGGGTCACCTGAAAGAAAACCCCTTCTTCACCATGAAAATTTGTGCCTTCATTGTCGAGATATTAATTTATTTCACAATATGCAAATGAGCAGTGTGGAGCACCAAGGACAACTCAGTTGCTCCAAACTGCAACACCCCACAAGGCTCTAATACATCGGTGTTAAAGAGAGTCTGTCAGCAGGAAAATTGATATCAAACTAATGTCAGCTAATTTGCATAAGAATAAAATGCCGATTTTTTCTGAAAATGGACCTGCAATGCAGAATAAGAAAGACTTCTTTGGAAAGTGTAGTAGTCACCCTACAAGGCACTGTCATTAGGTTTGATACTGATTTTCCTGTTGACAGATTTCCTTTAATGCAAGAACACACAGCCAGGTGGGATTTCAGCTTCGCATCCTGGTCCTGTCATTCAAAGAAGGGAGACGAGAGTAGGGTACATTAGAGCAGTGTGGGACATTGGAAGTTTGGGGGAACAGAGCCACCCTCGATGCTCCAGACTGCTCATTTGCATATTTTTAATAAATGAACATTTCTGCAATGAAGGCATGAATTTTCATGAGGGAAAAATGTGTTACATTCAGGTGAGCCTGACCTAATTGTGTTGCTGGTTTGATATGATTCACCCTGGTGATAGGGTATATGTGCCTCTAGACAGCCATATACATTGATCTGGTGAGAATTGTGGGCAGTATCCTATAAATATCAATCCTATATCAATAGCTGACTTGTATTACAGACAGAGAATTTCTAACATGTAGCAACATCCCACAGATCTATAACCTGTAATTCTCCAGCTGGGAAGAAACTACAACTCCCAGCATGAAGGAAATTTGACTTTCAACAAAACTGGAGCTACAAGTTGCAGACCATGGGATGAACCATCCTACAACCCATGTTATGCAATCTGAAAAGGCTGTAACGAGAGTAGCCGGGTATGGAATAAGCTGCAATGTGCATGGGGAAATGATCATATAAGATTTGATGCACATTCCCCCGCTGGGATGTGAACCTAGAGATATTAGCCGAGCACAGATGTTACAGGTGTTCAGTCATTATTTAAGCCTGGAGGCGTACTGATCCTGCGCACAGGCGCTAAGAGGTTAAATACGTTCTCTAGTAGAGAGCTGGTTCTGCACGGAACCCTGATGTGCGGCAGACTGTGAGAGTCACGTAACAGTGATTAATGAGCCAGCGCTCGTCTTGGCATTAACACCTTGCTGCGTATAGGATCTGGGGACGCTCAGTCCCGTTACCTACAGGCTCTGCTGACTCGAAACATTGACTGACACTGGGGAGCAGCGAATCTACCTTGAATGCAAACTGGATATTTTATCAGCTTCTCCAGGTCTCCGATAACACAGATAATTGTTCTCCGGAGAGATTCTGAATTTGGACTCTGTGATATGAATGTATCAAGCCCCCAATAAGTGGTTAATCTGCACACTGGTTAAGGTTGCCATAGATGCACAGAGACCGACTCGCAGATAAACATCAGCTAAAACAACTGATGTACACGGACTCTTCCAACCCCTCACCATGAAATACTGTCATTTATGCAAATGGATAAAAACCTACTAACGGACGTTGTAATAATGAGCCATGAAAAACGGAAGCAACATCTGGGGGTTTTTTTTTTGGTTTGTTTTTTAACGGCCTTTTTCCATCTACCAAGCAGATATTTTCACGGATCTCTCATAGACTTGATGGATCCAAGAAACAAAAATAAAACGGACCATCTAAAAGACAGACGTGTATAGCTCCACTGAAATCAATGGGGCAAATTTATGAAGGCTGATATTTTCAAAACCATAGCACCTGCACCAGCGAAGGGTGCACCAAATTTATAAGGTGGCGCATGCCTCTTTAAAAATCAGGCACACCTTTCAATGGGCCATGCCCCTGCGTACAACACCTGGTTGTAGCTGGCGTGGATTTCAAGGATCATTTACGCTAGTAAACTGTTGTAAATTAATGCAAATTTGGTAGGGCCAGTGGCCCCTGTCCATGCCACTGTCCTCATCACACCCACTTCCATGAAAGTGGCAAGGGCGATGCACAAAATCCCAATCTGCGCGCATTTGTGACTTTTTCATGGCTTGTACACCTAGGCATATGCTGCCTCATAGTGGCTAAATCTGCTGTTTCTGGGCGATTTGCATCTCGTGTCTGGGGACAAGTTTACATCCAAAGGCTGACTAATGATGATAATAGCGAATCTGCTCTAGTTTTCTCAATATACAGAATGAACATTGCATAAAAAGAAATCATCAGTAGAACTCAACAAAATGCGCGGATCACTCAAAGTGTGTTAGAGTAATAGGAGACCTAGAAATAAACAATCCAAGTAAACAAGAGATGATTTTGCCTCCAGGGTTTGTCAGTCTGCAGCAAATAACAGCTTTCTGCTGATCTGCTCCATCCTGGCTTTGAGGATGGCTAAGGGGGTGGAGCTTATTCTAGGTTCACACCTGCGCTTGGCTTTCCATTCTTCAGGTTCCCAACCCAATCCACTTAAAAAGCAGTTACTTGTGGAAACCCGCGGACCCCATAGATTATAATGGGGTCTGCTGAGTTTCCGCCCGTTATCCGCTCGAAACAAAAAGTCCTTCTGCAGGACTTTTCTCTCCGCATTTTTCAAGCAGATTCAGGGACGGAATCCCCAAACAGAAATCAAGGGCTGGTGTGAACCGAGCCTTAGCTGTCTTTTTGTCCTATTGTGTATTGCACACCAGGGCTCTGGCCAGTTGTTTTCCAGCCAGAACAGTGACACAGAAGGGGGACATGGCTGTGTCACATGGGATTTATATATTTCTTGGTTTTAATTGCTGTGTGATATAACATTGGCTGAAGA
Organism: Leptodactylus fallax; assembly: GCA_947044405.1. Lineage (NCBI taxonomy): Eukaryota > Metazoa > Chordata > Amphibia > Anura > Leptodactylidae > Leptodactylus > Leptodactylus fallax. The sequence goes on along the minus strand of CAMRHE010000083.1, from coordinate 2,146,839 downwards.
CGTGCTCATATAAATTTTTATTGTTCTTGGAAAAGCTGGGTGATTGCTAAGTGCTGCCATCAGGAGGTATGCCCGTACACTGATCATGAAGCGCCTGGTGCAGGTGTGAAATGTGCTATTTAAATAAAACCTTTATTATATGGGCATACTTCCAGAAGGCAGCACTTTGCAATTGCCCAACTTTCCTAAGAACCACTGTTTCACACCACTCCACAGGACTCTGGTAACAGAGGCTTCCATAAGGCAGTCATGAGAGTTGTATGTTACTTACACAACTCCCTCTGGTAAGCAGACATTTGCTATTAAGTATTAGTCTTGTGGTTCTTAACGGTTTTTTGTTTTTTTTTGTGCATTTCCATTAGTGTTTCTTTAACCTGCAAATTTAAGTGCAGAATTTGACTTCATACCAGGAATGAAATTCAGCCCAGATTGCCTAAAATCACCTATATATGGTTGAGGTTAGGAGAACCAACCTTATTTCTATACCCAGTACAGTTTTCCAGTGGTGAGTACTTTGCATTAGACTGTGGAAGAAATTTTCTGTCTGTCCCCAGTTCTGGGTTTACATATTCTGTATTTTCTTCCACACATCTACATCTACAGCTTTGATTCTACGTTGGGGGTTGTTCTCCTGTCCACAAAGTCCCCTCCAATTATCCCTCACTATTGTAGCCCAGCTGTTCAAATCTGCTGCAGCTGGAGGGTCATTGAGTGCACAACGCAGCGGAGGATAATATTCAGTAACAATATGATAAAGAGTGCCCCCTCCTTCCAGTAGCTCGATGATGGAGGGAGGCGTTGCTCAAGTATATCCATGAAATTACAGTTCATGGAAGCCAAGGAGGGAGGGGGTGATGTGTTAGAACGAGGCTGATACATCCCCTTCCTTAATTACCTCCCAGTGCTCTAAAGTGTTCCATCTAAATTAATTAAAGACACCAGTGACCCAAATTATGATTGTGCGTGCCTTATGCCGATGTGTATTTTTAACTGGCGCTGAAGAGATGGTGCCGAGGCGTCCAGCAGCTCTGCTCGAATGTCACAGCAAGAAGCAGAGTTGTACCTAAGCAGCATTCCATGCCCTCCTCTTAGTGTAAAAAAAACATAGACCCGACTATTCAAAGCATTTCAACTCCATAGAATAAAAACAATGAACGCTAGCGGCTCCGTGCTCCTACTAAATGCACCTTTCTTCCTGCCACGCTCTGAAGCGATAATTATCGTTATTTTCCAGTATGGCTACAAATGGGACTCTGTATGGAGATTTTTCTCCAGCAGTGTCAATCGGGTAAAAAGCATGTTACTTGGGTCAAGGTGTGATCTACCACTCCTGTAATTATCAGCATTAATGGAGCTATAGAATGTGGGGGTCACTCATAGTGGGGGAACTGTACAATTATAGATAAAGGTTTCTCAATGATCCCACTGTCTTTCATCCATCCAAAAATTTAGCAGCAGGTTAGGAACCCAGCAGCACAGAGGGTTTCAGTAGTGGGGCAGTAATCTGTCCACTAATGTGGTGATCAAGGCTCCTTCATCAGATATATGGGATAATTAGTGACCTTTATGACTACATTTTTGTGTGCCTATTAAATCAGTAGTTTTCTGCTGCTCAGTGGTAATTTCTTTTCTCTCCCCCAAGGTAGAAGACTCAGTCCTTGATTTCCCATAGTGCAGCACTGCATATAGAGCCTGTACAGGTACATAAAGTGCTGTGCTGGGGACAACAAACAGGTCAGTTGGGGAATGGAGAAAAGTTTTAATGAGGAGCCTTGGCCCTGGGATGGATGATTCATTCCTTTAATTTATCTCATTAACAAGACGGAGAAGGGCACCAGCAGGTGACTGGGGCTGCTGAGCTGGCAGAGCTAGTCCAGTGCGTGAATCCAAGCTCCACAATTCTCCAAGACAGCAACTAGCTGCTCTCACTAGCCATCCTGTGCCTTTCTTGCTGACTGAACACAAACTTAAAATTATTTAAAGAAAAAAAAAAAGAGGCTCTTCTCTCTCCATCAATTGCACTCTAAGGACTAGACCAAAGGTCCAAGACACATGTATGGAAGTTTGGGGGCATTGCTGATTTAGTTACCACTTCCAGAAGGAAGATCATAGAGAAGTTATCCAGTGAAAAATCCTCCTCATGTAGCACTTTTGTCGGTCCTCAAATTACACTGCATTTATACAGCAAGCTTTTCATGGGCTCTTTGTGGTTGTGTTTTTTTTAAAGGATGATTTAATTTATGATTCCTGATACCGCATGTTCTGATTACTGGTTGTGGGTTATCTTGGGCCCATTTATCACTCATTTGCGCTGTATATGAATGGCACAGTCATGGACCTTGGAAGACAATATCCATAGAAGTCCTTGGTGTTTCATCTCCAAGGATGCAATGAGATCTATTCAGTAACACTCTTCTAGCATCTATAATGTACAATTGTGCTAAATGAGCTTTCCTATAAAATTCCAGTCTCTTTTCTGCTAAACTCCTCTGTACTCCGCAGCCAACCTTGGTATCCATAGAATGAACATGAAGCAAGGCCATCATTTGTCAGACATGTCTACAACGCTTTAAGTGCATGGTTTCCTCCTCCTGTGTTGCTTCAGGCTCCTTTTCAGACAGGCCCAATGTAATGTGAAAAATGTGAGCCACCATGGGATGTTCTGAGATCTCACCCAGTTGTGTAGAGCTTGTAGCTCTTACCCTTTTAGAAAATAAAGCTAATTGAAATGAGCATGATTTACATTGTAATTTGGCCCTGGAAAGTAGATGGCGGCTAAGAAACTGAATGGTTTGCATACTTCACAGTCTGGCATAGCAATGATATAAGGGCACATACCACTGTTCTAGTTAGTATTAGGTAATTCTTATAAGGAGATGGTCATTATAGTCTTTTAATGCCTTAAATATGGTAAATAATTGTTACCATACCAGTTATTGTTTGTATAATTATGTTATACAGTTTCCAATATACTTTCTGTATCAATTCCTCACGGCTTTCTAGATCTCTGCTTGCTGTCATTCATTCTGCTCCTCTCAATCCATGGTCATGTGATGGACACACAGGTGCTCAGCTCGTTACAGTTACAGCTCAGTAAATCAGAAATGTGTGTGTCCATCACATGACCATGGATTTTTTGGATTTTTTTTTTATGTTTTATTCATGCTTTTTTAATGATCATAATACAGTAACAACTGCAGTATCATAGTTAAAAATATATTAAACAGGGTAATCAATACAAAACAGGACAACTGGCAAAGGGCAAGACAAAAAGAGTGGAAATGTACAATAATGTGTAAAAAGCTGGGAATCGGTCACTGCAGTATCAGTAAAAAAAAAAAAAAAAAGAAAGACTAATAACACAGTCACACACCATTCACAGTGCCCTGTGCCCCCTACCCCCAACCCCGAGTTACATCTGATCAAGTAGCGGTCTCGGACATCTCTAGCCATTGTGACCATATTTTATCAAACTTATAGGGACATTTCCTACTCAGGTACAACTGATAAAGTGGAACATATTTATTTAGTTGAAGCCAATGCTCACGAGATGTTATGTCTGAAAATTTCCACGTCAAAATGACAATTTTTCTAGCGCAAAAAAGAGTAAAGAGAAAAAAATATTTTGTCATAATAGCCATCTACAGTGTCATTCAGTATACCCAGGAGACAAACCTGGAGAGTAAGTATCTAAAGGAAGCTGAAGTTCTCATGTACGAAGCACAGGACTGCTGACCAAAAGGGAGAAACCTTAGGACAGGACCATAAACAATGAAAGAAAGTTCCCAATTCAACCTGACATTGGAAACAATTCGCAGAGGATGAGGAACCCATTCTATGTAGTCTAACAGGTATACAGGAAATTCAGTGAAGGTAGCGGGGCTGGCACTCACCACAGTATCAAATTAAAAAAAAAAAAAAAAAAGAGGAGAGCCCGACCTCTCTCCAATCCTCCCCTGTCAGTTCAGGGAAGTCTCATTGCCACCTTATCAGAGTCATGTCATAAAGACACGGACCGCAGACTGTAGTAGGTTGTAAGACTCTGAAAGGCTTAGGAAGGTCTGGGGTCCCAAGGAGATCCTCCACTTTGGAGAAGCCCAATTCAGGATTTATGGAGCCAAACTGAGTCACAAACTCTAGTTAGTGAAAGAAAGCATACCGTGGGAGCCCATAATGTTGCACAAGTTTTGCAAAGGGAAAGAGACCGGTATCAGTGGACAAAAGCTGACTAAGGAACTTCACTTCAGTCTTCATCAACCTCATCGGCCCCGGAAGTGCAATAAATGAGAATTCAGCCAGAGGGGAGTGCTCAGGGGTGGTAACCATGGACTGATTTTTATTCTCTGGAAGTAAGCAGAATGAATGACAGCAGGCAGAAATCTAGAAAACCGTGAGAAACTGATACAGAACATATATAGAAAAATTTTATAACTTTTCATTATACAATAATTTACATTTTTCTCTCATATTTGTCTAAAAGTGGACAACTCCTTTAACGGGTTAACTTGCTACTAAAATGCTAATGTAGACCACAGTGTTCCTTTTTGTTTCCACCAATGTCGAAGTTGAAAACGATTTACCGGAAGTAATGCATGTATGCTACATAGCACATCTTCCAGGATGCAGATAGTGTACATTTACAGATGTACCAAGCTACATCTTTGTGACAGCCAATAAGCTTGTTTTAATGAACTATATTGTCTCAAAAAAGAATAAACAGGGGTTTGATGTGCTTTGCTGCACTTTCTTCATGACTTTCTTACAACCTGAAATCATTGCAGCAGATTCACTAATACTGTGGATGGTGCAAACTTAGACTAGACCATTTTAAAATAGACCAGACTAATGCAGGATGCAAAGCTGGTACATTGTTAGACTGTCTAGTCTAAGTGTACACTACCTATGAGTTGGTTCAGCTTTCGACAAAAAATGCAACAATATTTAGGAGTACACTGTTGTATATTAAGTCATGCCAATTTATGGCCAAGATTCAACCCTTTTTCAGTAAGCCCAGCCCGCGATCTGTAAAAGGAAAGTGTCTAAAACTGTTTATATGTAGTTTAAAGCATGTATGACTTTTTTTTTTTTTTTTGGCACATTACTAATAGTAAATTTCCCCCTTTGTGTGCACATTTATAGCATATTCAGGAGGATAGGTGCTGGATGTAATCTTCCTGCCTTAAGATATGGCCACCATAGCTTTGCCTCCAGCTGGGTATGTTGAGCATTTTTTTTTATCCTCCTTTAGCAATATGGATAACATTTAATGGATTGTCCAGGAAAAACAGTTTGTTTTTTTTCCTGGAGGCTGGGTAAGGTGAAAAACAAAAAAACCATACTTGCCTGTCCCCAGCGCTCCGGTATCCCAGGCCAGTCCCGCAGCTCCCCGGGGCTTGTTTCAGTAAAAGTCCTCACTGCACGTGACCACTGAGGCTAATCGGCGGCCTCAATGGTCACCAGACAGGACCCGTGACTTATGTGAGTGATGTCCCGGGTCCTTTCTGTAGGCCGCTGATTGGCCTCAGTGGTCACATGCAGTGAGAAGTGCCGCCGGAACAAGCGCCGGGGTGTCACAGGATCGGACATCAGCCTGGGACACTGGAGTGCTAGGGACAGGTGAGTGTGTTTTGTTTTAATTATTTTTCACGTTCCTGTCCTCCAGGAAAAAAAACTGTTTTTCTTGGACAACCGTTTTATTGTCTTTTGTAGACTCTAATAATCACTGATTGGACCTTCCTTCTCACCTGGATGGTGATGGTGAAACATGCTGTCCATATGCAAGGTAAAGTACAGAGGATTATGGATTTTCTCTTCATTTTACTGATGTTTTCCTTGAACCTGAGAAAGGAAGGATTTTAATTTGTAACCTGATTCCGGCAGGGTTGCTGAATAGAGATATTGCCTTAGATTTATAGGACGGCGTTACAGGACAAAGGCAATCTGAGCTGACACAAATATAGATGAATGCGTCTCTCTAAAACCCTCGGACTGGCAAATTAAAATGGAGTTGTGGGTGCTGGGTGTAGAGGGAGTGGAGTGATTGATTCCCCGTCCAGACACCCAAACCAACCAAATATGTCACAAAGACAAGCACTTTAGGAGCTCCTGCATGGCTGAATTTATTGCTCTCCTGCATTACAGCCCATCAATTCTTCCCACAGATTATTGATATGAAATCACAGGCTGTAAGTAACCGTTTCAATATTGATTCCAAGCAGAGGCTCATCCCAGCCCTGTGCATGCAAATCCCGGAAATCTATGGGAGGACAGACTCAAAGTCACTTTTGCTGAAAGTAGCACAGGGACAGGAGGCGGAAGAGCTCAAAGTTACAAGAGATGTAAAATAATAATTTATTGGTCACCTTAAAGGCAGTCTGTGAGGTCCACAATGCCTCTTAAACCAGTAATAGAGCTGTGCAGGGGCCTTTACTATGAGAAAAACATACCTCTGTAGTAACAAATACATGAAGCAATTCCAGAGAAAATCATCTTTTATGGATATGCAAATCGGCCTGTGAGTGCAGCAGGGGTGGATCTAATTTGCCAGATTTGCATACAGACAGCTACAAGTGCTACAGCTCTGTCCTAGCTTTGAATTACATTTTCAGCCTTTGTCTGCATCATGACTGTCTGTAGGCAAATGTGGTAAATTAGGCCCTGCCCCCAGTACATTTTCAGGCTAATTTGCATATACATAAAAAAGATGTTTATCACTTTCTGAACACAAGGGCATGGTTCTGCTTCTATGAAAGGCCCCTATATGTCACTATTATTGGTTTGGGAAGCATTTTAAACCTGAGCAACTCCCTTTAACTTGTAGGATTAGATATGCCTTCCATAGTAGGTGTCATGTATTCCTTTAACTTTGTGCCTTGCCAAGCCACTTGACACAGCTGCAATCAACCTTCTTTACCTCACACTCACACGTTGTGAATGGACCAGGTTCATAGGATAATATGAAACAAGCTTTATAAATTTATAAACTTTATATATAAACTTTATATATTTATTAACCCAAGTGGGTCAGTACTAGGCACTAAGATATACAGAAATATACATCCAATGAATGGTCAAGCAAATACAGGTGAAAGCAAAATACAGTACAGGAAATAAAAGGAAAATACCAGAGCAAGTTTGTAGTTGGTTCTCTAAGCCTCAGCAGCTTGGGTTAGGGCTTATTCTTAAGCAAGTTACAGAGCATGGGTCTCCTACATGCTCTCACATCTTCCCCAGGATAACAATTGACAGCATTTAACTATCCTGGTCTCCTCCCTAAGTGATGTCACCAGGAGGAGAAGCCCCTCCCTCCCTCTTGCAATCCCAAGAACCATAACTCATCATAGTTCCTTGCCCGATGACCGTAGGGGAAAGCAAGAGGTCTGATGGGGCTTGTGGCGGGCTCCCCCTTCGTGCAGACACCAAGAATGACACCCTAATCCCCTTTGGGTAAGGAGTTCAATGCCTCGACCTTCTCCTTGCGTCCTACAATAGCATGTCTGGGTTTGAATCGTCCATCTCTGCCTGGCGCATCCGAGAAATTTATCGGTGCGACGATAGGCTGTTCTGTTGGGGAAATATTGCCATAAAACCATATTTCCTTTGTTCTGTGGCCTGGAGACAGGGAGTTTAGGTTTTGTGTATTCCGAGGTCTTTCCAGCCACAGGTTTGCAGGAACCTCCTGTTGGGATAATGAGATTAACAAGGGTATGCTAATTGAACCAGGGACAGAACAACAAAGGGGACTTGGTACAAAGCAAACAGACCACATCCCTGTAGTCAAACTGGTGTTGATAGCAGCCACACTGTGTAGGAGTAATCTGAGTAGGTGACAACACACTAAAGCAAAATTCATATCTGGAAAATTCATAGTTGGGGATCTCTCATCATCACAAACTTGATTTGCTAATGTGCTGTTATCCTGGACCCCTGAAAACAGACAACACAAAGACCACTACAGTACATAAAGACCCACTGTGGTGCTTGTCAACTAGTTGCTTGGGAGATAGAAAAGTTTGGGGACCTCTGACTAAGCTACTTTGATTGGTACTTTGAAGTGCATCTGTTTCTCCAAGATGAGCACTTGTCAAGTGGTTCCCCTGAATTTGATAGGGGTCCTAACAACAAGCCACACCCCTTCAATCAGCTAGTTAACAAGGGGTCAACTCAATGAAAATGTTAATGAGAAGGGGGTCAAGAACTACTTTTGAAGCCTTTGTGTATTTTTTTTTTTCTTTGGCTTTACATGAATATATGGGAAGGGGTTGTGCCTTTTAAATGTTTCTGAAGAGAAGGGTCTGTGGTCAGTGCAGCCCAGGACTGTTTCTGTTTTGTCTTCAGTTTGGTTGTATCATCTATAAGCCAGGGACAGGGGGAAGGGACTGGGGGGCTTCACTGCTCCCTATTAAATAGCCTAGAGAAGATTTGGCAGCCTGTCTGTACTGTGGTTCTGCAGAAAGCTTTGTTTTCTTTGACTTCTTGTTTTCTTTAATTGCCTATGTCTGTCAGTGCAGGAGTTAATCCTAAGGCCACGGTGTCGGCTACCACTGTGGCGAAGGCGTTTGGCTCTGATAATCACCCTCTTGACATACCTGTCAGCCAATGAAAGGGCCCTCTGGATCCCTTGAAGGATAAGAATCACATAGTGACAGATTTTCTGTTTCATCTTTGAATGAGGCAGCCCTCCCTCCTTCTCTCTCATTTCTACGCTCTGCTCCCCCCTCCTTGGCTGTCACCCACACACAGACTGAGCTTCTCATTAAATAGTCATTAACATGAATAAGGCAGAATGTTCATTTTCCCCCTCTGGTTGTACAAGGCTTGCGTGCGTTTTGTGTTGCACCGATGCCGCTGTGATTGCTAGCTCCCCCCAAGCTCTGCTCTGTTCGCTCCTCAACCCCACTTTCCTGCCTCTCCTTATCGACCCCCCTCCCCTCTCCTTGACACAAGCTGACAAGAACCATTTCCAAGATGGATTGATTCAATTTAGCAGGCATTTGGCTGGGTTGGGGATGGTAGTGCTCCCCTGTTGGAGCAGTGCAGATATGTGACCGGTCTGAGCTAGATATTTATTAGCCCTGCTCCCTGTGAGGTTGGCCAGCCGGCGGCTCATAATCAGCTCCTGTTTGTTCTACTCACGTACTGGAAACTCTCCCTCTCCACCTGCCTGTCACTCTCATCCATCTCTTTTTCCAGTATCTTCTCCTCACTTTTTATTTCTGACTTCTTGGCAATGAACAAGTCAGTTTCAGTACCAGTGTCTATGCATTCCAGACCCAGCAGCTTCATCCCACATTGACCATCAATGTCAAATCTTGATACATCCACTCCTGTACTGCTTCTGAACTCCTCTTACTTTGTCCTTACACAATCTTATTACAAATCAATCTCTCATGACACATTGGCTACACTTTTGTTGCCATTTTTGTTCTCTTGTCTCGACTGCCCTGATCACTATCTACCTCTTCTCTTATAGCCCTTAAATCTGGGTTGAAGATTCTCATAAAGGCTTTCTGGGTTTTTTTCTCATTTTTCCCAAGTTTACATGGGTTTCCTCCATTGCGAATACAAACTATGAACATGTTCATGTGCTGGGTCTTTTGTAAAACGCCATGGACTGCACATGGATGACATCCGTGTCTTCACAAAGCCATTCACTTCATCTAGTGAGCCCGAGCTGCAAAATGGATAGATATAGTACCTGTTGTGTGTTTTGCCCTGGGCTCATTGCTGTACACACAGGTCTGTGATGTTACACAGGAGTGTGTATGGGGCCATAAAAACAAATGGGTCCATGTTTTAAATGTGAAAAATGTGACTAGCACACTGACGAAGAACTCGTTTGCATAGAGCCAAATGAGTGTGTGATCCTAAAATAGTGAGCCCACCACAGAATTGACCTAATGTTTTACCTGAGCATCATTTTTTGACCGCACTAACAAGATGTCAACAATTTATGATTTCTTGAGATTTTTTCAGTGGACGGTTGATCCTCACTGGTTATCTCATCGACTGTAAAGTTCAGGTCTTGCATCAATTTTTTTTTTTCTGGATGTATTGGATGATAGAGGACATTTTGCATTCTAGACTGCCCTTATTCTGGATAATGCTATTCTAGACTGTAGTGGTTGGCATGTCACTATAGAATAGTCAGGATCCTCTGAGTGCTTTGTATTACTTCTAAACAAACATAGAGAACCCAGATACTTTGTCACTTCCGTAAAACAGTCACCAGTAAACCTTCATTTTAATTCTGCAGGATTGATCTGTGTGCTTCAGCCTTCCTCTTATCTTTGACTTATTTCCTGGATCAAAAGTTAACAAACAGAGAAGTGGTCTCATGCTGTAGAGCGTTGAAGGCTTAGGGTCAGACTCAAAACCACAGATATCCTGACTTTTAGTTCTGCTTGTGACTTGTCTTTTCCTCCCTTGACACACTGTTTACACCTTATGCCATTAATGTTTGTCGTTTTTTCTGGTTGAATATCAATATGTTTTGGGCCTTCTAACGTAATGTTTACATCTTATGCCAGTAATGCAATGTGATGGAGAATCTTGTGGTAATGGGTTAACCAGTGCAGTTGTTTTGAATAGTCTTTCGGCCGCTCCTGTTGCCTCCTGTCTCCACAGCTCATAAAGTTTTAATACAGAAGCGAGCAATTGTGTCGTAGTCACACTCTGCACGGAAAGCTGGCTAATGACACAGCAGCGACGGGAACTCAGGAACGAATGAAATCTCAGCATTTGGTGGTCCGTTGCTCTCCATTGCTTTGATGGCTCCATAGAATGGTGGAACGCTCCCTGTGCCAGCAGCCTGATCTACCCGCTGATAACAATTACGTATCTCAGTTGCAAAGAGAGATCCAGCTCATTAGTTTTATGCAGGGATAAGTGTGACCCAGTTGTCTGCTGAAGGTCATCAGGCCATCTTGCCACGCCATAACGTTTCTGAAGCAACACGAAATGTCTTGTTGATGGCACATAGTCAGAAGCAATCCTTGTGTTTACAGGAATAATGAGACAACAAGGGCAGAGAGCCTTTCTCAGACAGGACGGAGCTTCCGTACAGCACATCTGTTGTAGCCACGCTTGCAAACACCATCTTATCTACCTCCTTAAAGGGTTTCTCCATCTAAATTTATCTAGTAGTGCAGAACAAGATGAGGGTGGCTGCATTCCACCAGGACAGTTCAGCCTTAACTTAACCATAACATCATGGTTTCTGTGGATACATTGCAGGTTAAACACCTCATTTTAGACACTTCATAATAGTTTATGCACCTAACTGTGCAACAATAAAATGTACCCAATTGATGGTATAAAGTTAGACTAGACAGTTTTTACACTAGACTTTCAAACAACATTAGACAGTTTTGAAAATTTGGCGCAGTAGAAAAATCTTTATTAAAACTGGTGGAGGAAATTGTACCCATTGGGGGGAATTTAATAATCCATCATAGATGGGTGTAAATATGGCACATCTTTGGTGCACGGCTCATATGCCACATTGTTCATTCTGTTCCCCATTTGCCACTTTTACGAAAGTGGGCGGAGACCAGGGCAAGTCAGGGTAAGGACATCTCCGCCCAACAAATTTACGCTAGGTTCACACTAGCATTCGGGGACTCCATCCCCTATTCCACTTAAAATAGGTGGAGAGAAAAATCCTGCAAGCATATACTAAAATCATCGGAAACATTATTGTCTATGGGGTCCGTGGGTAACCACTTTTTAAGTATTTAAGGTTTCCATTTTTTGGGTCCCCAAGCAGACCTGAAGAATGGAAATCCAAACACTAGTGTGAACCTTGCCTTTCTATAACTCACACCAGAAAGCTGGTGTATGTTATACCTGAAATATATGCGGTCAGGAACTCACAGGAGTGCACCTGAATTATTGAGAGGCTGTAACCTAATAATTCAGGCTAATCACGCACCAGCCAGGGACTTGATTCATACCGGCATATGGAACACTAGCAGTGGCGTAAAAAGGAATGGCTGGGCCCCAAGGCGAACATTTGACATGGGGCCCCCCTGAACCAGTTACGGGTCCCCAAACAGTAAAACATGCTCAACAGTGGCCCCAGATAGTATTATATGCTCGACATGGCCCCCACACAGCATTATATGCTCCACAGTGGCCCCCATACAGCATTATATGCTCTACATTGCTCCCTACACACACAGTATAATATGCTTCCCTCACTGGCCCCCACCCAGTATTATATGCCCCTCACAGTGGGTCCCACACAGTGTTATATGCTCCCTACAGTGGCCCCACCCAGTATTATATGCTCCAGTGGCCCCCACCTAGTAGTATATGCTCCACACTGGCCCCAACCCAGTAGTATATGCTCCACAGTGGGCCCCACACAGTATTATATGCTCCATAGTGGGCCCCACACAGTATTATATGCTCCCCAAAGTGGCCCCCACACAGTATTTTATGCTCCTCACAGTGGCCCTCACTCAGTATTATATGCTCCCCACAGTGGCCCCCACCCAGTATTATATGCTCTAAAGTGGCCCCCACTCAGTAGTATATGCTCTACAGTGGCCCCCACCCAGTGGTATATGCTCTACAGTGGCCCCCACCCAGTATATATATGCCCACAGTGGCCCCCACACAGTATTATATGCTCCCAACAGCCCCCCTCTGCTTCGGTGCTATTATTATACTCTGGGATATCCTTAGACCCCAGAGTATAATAATTGGAGGCCCAGGGAAGGTGATTAAAAATAACAAACATTCATACTCACCTTGCCTTACCTTTCCTTGGCATTATCGCTCCATCCTGCCGTCTTCAGTGTCTTCAGGCCCTCTTCCAACGTCACTACTGAGGCCTGTGATTGGGCCTCAGCGGTCACGTGGGGGCGCACTGATGTCATTACGTGGCTGCGCCCCATGTGACCGCTGGGGCCTAATCACAGGCCTCAGTCACATGATGGAAGAGTGCCGGAGAGGGCGCTGTGCCCAGGAGAGGTTAGAATATCTATTTATTGTTTTCAGTCACCTCCCCTGGGTGCCCAGCCCTGCCATCTATTGGAAAGGGGCCTGCAATATGCCAAGGCCCCTTTCCAATAACAGTATGTATAGCAGTCTGGGGAACCAGGCTTTCCCCGACCGCTATCGTAGTGGTCTGGGGCCCGGCCATCTCCAGCTGGCCGCGGCTCCGAACCCTGCCGGGTCCGGTCGCAGTCGCACCCCTTGCGACTGCGATCGTTACGCCACTGGTTTGTGGTGTTCGCGGTAGCGGCTGCCACAGGGCTCCGGATCCCCTAATATCCCAGGCCCTGTGGCAGCTGCGACCGCTGCTACCCCGGTATTTACGCCCCTGAACACCAGTCTTAATAATTCCCCCCAGTGGGGTAGATTTACTAATACTGTCCAAGTTTTAGAACACTTAGCCTAAACGGTGTTAAATTTTGCTAGATTTATCAAAGTGTTTAATATTTTTTTTAAATCTGATGTATGTTTAGACTGTCTAGTCTATCTTTACATTACTTATTAGTTTTCTCAGATTAGGACCAAAAATGTGTCAAAATTTTGCCATACAGTGCACAACCTAGGTCTTTTCGTACAAGCAATAAATTTGTATCAAAAGTGTCTAATACACTTGATAAATGTGGCAAAAGGCATGTTAGATTTTTGGCACAAATTGCGCCCAAATTATGGCACCGTTTTGCTTTTAAAGATGCCAATTGATGCAAGACAGATGTTTAAAAATGGATATCAATGTTCGATCAGTGAAAAACTGGACAGCAAACTGTAGAGAAAAATGTGCGCATGAGGCCTAAGCCCCGTAGAGGTTGAATGGAACATCAGTGTTTGTGCACGTTATGGATAGATAATAAATGTCAATTGTAGGACAAACTTTTTTAAATGAACTGTCCCAGAAATTTTATCTTGTATTCTTCATTTTTTGCTGAGGTGCTGTCTATTTTTGTTGCTGCTGCTGCTTCTTTTTTTTTTTTTTTGGTTTTCCTACTACTTATTTTAGAGTCAAAGCTTGTGTTCAACATTTTACAATCTACAGGTGCTGTACAAATAATCAACATTTAGGCTAAGGCACCACGTAGTGAGCCACAGCAAAAAAGCGCTGCAGGAAAAAACGCGGCGGAAACGCATCGCAGTTTTTCACGCATCGCAGTTTTTCACGCATCGCAGTTTTTCACGCAGCGCTTTTTACAGAAAGTCGACTTTCTGCTTCAGTTATACCTATAGGCAAACTGCCTGCATTTCCGTAGGTATAATTGACATGCTGCAATTTTCAAAACTGCGATTGTTTTTGAAATTGCAGCGTGTCCGCTACGCATATTTTTCCACAAGGTTTGGATGAGATTCGCTAGACTTCACCTTGCAATACTGCGATATTTTTCCTCCGCGTTTACACCACATGGGGCCCCAGTCTTAAGCTAAAGCCAAACATAAAAAGCAGCTAAGATATTGTGAAGGATCTCGTCGTGCCGAACCCGCGTTCAGCACACCTGAGATCGCTTCAGTTACCTCACACCCACCTCCAGTGAGTGTTCCGGGCCGATAGGATAATACAAAGACGAGCTTTTTAAATTTTATATATATTAACCCAAGTGGGTCAGCACTAAGCATGAACATATACAGAAATATGTTTCAATGACTAAACAAGCAGATTACGGATAAAGTAAAATACAGCACACAAAATAAAAAGGGAAATAAAAGAAAAAATACCAGCACAGGCTTGTAGTCCGTTTCTCTAGGCCACAGCAGTTTCTGGGGACTAGGGCGATTCCTTCAGTGAGTTACAGAAACATGTCTTCTACATGCTGTCCAGAAGAAAGGAAAAGGCTTCAGGCCTCAATGTTAGGCCCATGCTGCATGCCACAGTAGGACAAGCTCTCTCATCTTCCCCCAGATCAGAACTGCTCGCTGCCTCTTTTCTGAGTGACAAAAAAAGCTCACTCTCCTTGCAGCATATACCTAGTCTCCAGCCACACCTTCCCCCCAGGCAGCCCCCCTTCTCCCTCCTTTGCAGAGCCCTCGGAGAGGTGGATGTCTTCCTAGGTGCTAGGAGAGATGTGTGTCTCTGAACTTAAGGTCACTGGCCTTCTCTCCCACATGGACATCTGTCCAGGGATAATAAAACTGCCTGGCTATAGCAGGCCATCTCCCATGGTACAAACATAAAACCACTGAAGCGTATCGTCTAGCAGTGTAAACACAACTTAAGCCCAACATTCCTACAAGTAGGAGGAGGACTGATATGAGCAAGTAAAAATACATTTCTAAGAAAGATATACAACTGAGGGTCCATTCATCACAGATATGCAGCAAAAACACATGTGTTTTTCAATGCCTTCAATTCTTTTTTTGCTGCTTTTTTCAACGTTGCCTTCACCACCCCAATAAAGACTGTGGTGAAAATGCACTGTCCCCGTCGGTAAAATTAACATGTTGTGTTTTTCAAAGACGTGTGTGTTTTTGTGTAATGACCTAATGACAACATCACCAAAAATTCTTAAAAATATGTTTAATTGTCCAATTTAAGAGACCCTATTCACTGGTATGGGAGAGTTTTCTATGCATGCTCTGTGACCTGGACAGAGGTCATTGTGTAGAGAGGGAAGTAGATAAACTGAAAAATTTTCTATTGTGACTGGTGGATTTTGTATCTTACACTAGGTTCACACCTGCGTTCGGGTTTGAGGACCCCTCCCCCCGAACGTAAACCTAATCCACGTAAAAAAGCAGTGACTCTCAGGAACCCGCGGACCCCGTAGACTTTAATGGGGTCAGCAGGACTTCCGCTAGGTTTCTGCCCAAAAAGGGCAGAAAAATGCTGAGAGAAAAGTGTCGCTTGCAGAATTTTTCTCTCTGCATTTTTAAAGCGGAATGGGGAATGGAATCCCGACGCAGAGACCAAGCGCAGGTGTGAACTTAGCCTTATCTACATTTAGATGATGGCTATGATCATCAGTGTAGCTGCTGCAAAGTAATCTACAGAAACCAGAAAGTCTCAGCATTAACTGCTACTATTGGCACATATAAATAAGATAATATGATCTATACACATATAAACTTAGAAGGTTCTTCGTAATACATACAGTATTTAATCAAACAGTAAGAATCCCACCTGCCCCGACAAGGCAACCTCATTCAGGTGGGACCTTACACTAAATAAACATACCTCTCTTGGACCCAGAATAGGTCTACAAATGTGAATACAGGTCAAGTAGGATCCAGAAGCCTACTCTACTTAAAATAGCCTTAGGCAGATGGGAAACTAAAGGACATACTCTCTTTCAATTAAATAGACCCGTTCAATTGAAGGGAGTGCTAGTCCAGTTGGAGGGAACCGCACATCCCAATGTGAACAGGTGCAAGCTAGGTGGCAATCTTACAAATGCAAAAAATGCCGCGGCACTCTGCAACACAGCACCAGGACATATAAGGAATAGAGATCAAACAGTAATAGCAGTTAATGCAGTTTTGATCAAATATGTATGAGGAAGAACCTCTAATTTATATGTGTAGTTTATAGATCATATTGGCTTATTTATATTTGCCAATAATAGCAGTTAATGTAATTTTGATCTCTTTATATGTCCTGATGCTATCTTGCAGAGTGCCGCTGCACTTTTTGCATTTGTTATATTGGATTTAACTGGGGATCCATAGGAGAAAAGCAATACATGTACACAGTGACTTCTCCAGCAGAATAGTGAGCGCAGCTCTGGAGTATAGTATAGGATGCTACCCAGGATTAGGCTCTAGGCACACGGCCGTCATATCATGCCGTTTAACCACAGACCTGGGATATGCACATGGTCGTGTACATGTAAGCCTTAGTAATGTCATGTGTATACACAGTGACTTCTCCAGCAGAATAGTGAGCGCAGCTCTGGAGTATAGTATAGGATGCTACCCAGGATTAGGCTCTAGGCACACGGCCGTCATATCATGCCGTTTAACCACAGACCTGGGATATGCACATGGTCGTGTACATGTAAGCCTTAGTAATGTCATGTGTATACACAGTGACTTGTCCAGCAGAATAGTGAGCGCAGCTCTGGAGTATAGTATAGGATGCTACCCTGGATTAGGCTCTAGGCACACGGCCGTCATATCATGCCGTTTAACCACAGACCTGGGATATACACATGGTCGTGTACATGTAAGCCTTAGTAATGTCATGTGTATACACAGTGACTGCACCAGCAGAATAGTGAGTGCAGCTCTGGAATGTAGAATAGGGTGCAACTCAGGGTAAGTGATGTAATGTTGGTGTACATTACTGGTGACTCCACCAGCAGAATGGTTAGTACATTTCTAGAGCATAATACAGGATGTAACTTAGGATCAGTACAGGATAAGTAATGTAATATATGTACACAGTGGGGGGGATTCCATATCCCATCTATGCTAGTTTTGTGATGTAGATGGGTGATAATGTAGCACGCATTTGTGCAAGGTCCTTTCTTATGCCAAATGTGTGATACATCCCCATCCCTCAGTTTTCTGTCGTGAGTTATACAGGAAATCTATGCCAGTTTCTAACTGGTGTAGATCTACACTCTCGTGTGAGCATGATTTATTAAAAGACTGGAGTTACTTGATAAATCGGTTGCGACCTGCTCCTGTTAGGGCCTTTATAAAGACTGGCGTACAAAAGGCCAGTCTTTATAAATGTACCCCAGTGACTCCATCTACAGCATAGGTATTGTAGCTCTGGCGTATCATGCAGGATTTAACTAGTGAACAGTATGAGATAAGTAATGTACATACACAGTGACTTTACAAGCAGAATAGTGAGCACAGCTCTGGAGTATAGTATAGGCTAAGTCATGCTATTTATTTATATAGTGACTCATCTTATGCAGATGTGTATATGTGTATATACTTCAGAAATTCCTCTCTTGGAAACATGACTAATAGTTATACGTTGGTATTATTATCGAGTAAATTTGCATCAATGGTCAGGTGATCGTCCAGTCTTGCCTTTCCCAGAATCCTCCAGTGAGCGTCAGGAATGGAATATCTCTGCTCACAGTGCGATATCTTGGTGGCTGCTTGCTCGGGATGTAGGGTAGATAAAGACTCCTGTGTGGCAATGGGCATCTCAGCTTTCGTCTAGTCAGCATGTGGCATACGGCTGCACAGACTAATGAGCTCTTAGTAGCTGGCTCCTCTGTGAGGAGTTTATCTGGGCCAGCAGAGGACGTGCTCTTTGTTCACTGTGGTCTGCTCTGTGCTCTGTTCCTTTGTCGCTTTTCCTGTTGCGTCCCTGGTCGAGGCTGAGGAGACAAGTGTCATTCCTCACACAGACTGATAACGCCTCTCGCTGCTTTCCCCTCAGCTGAGGTTGGTTATCAGCCTGGAGCAGGGGCTCTTATCATGCCACCGACTTCTGTGGTTGTAGACGTTCACAATCTATGCAAATCCCGAGGGAATGTTGTAGGGCCCGCACTTCCAGAGCCATGAGGCCCACTGCCAGTCGTCACTGTCACACATACACCGCTCCTCACAGCGCTCATTATTCTTACTGATTGAGAAAATTTCACGTAATGTGGCGGCTACTTTACATTCAGAGGCTGTTAGCGCAAAGCAACAAGGAAGTGCTCCGGAATAAGAAGCAAAGAAAGCACAAGCATGGCAATTTCAACTCCTTTTCAATTTTTTAAGATCTCTGTTTACTGTCAGTGAATTAGAACATTATTGTTTACACTATGTTATACTATTGACAATTAAATCTCCTAACCAAAAGATGCATATATGGCGCAGTCAGAGTGTGTTTAGAGCCAGGGCTCTCCTTTATTTGAGATCTCCATTATTGGGGATAACACCCTAATAGGCTTGGCCTTTAAAGGGAGTCTGTCACCAGGATCCAGCATGTCAACCCAAGGGGAAAACTCAGTTTGATTCAGGTGACACTAACAATCTGCTTGGCTGGGTTGATATGTTGTGCTGTGGCTAAGGCCCCACGTTGCGGAAACGCAGCGTTTTTTTGTTGTAGATTTTGCTGTTTTTTTGAGCCCAAGTCAGGAGTGGCTTGAAAAGGAATGGAAAATATAAAGGAAGTTCTTAGACGTTTCCCTTTTGTTAAATCTACTCCTGTCTTTGGCTCAAAATCTGCAACAAAAAACACTTTGTTTCACAATGTGAGGCCGTAGTCTAAATGTAGTGGTATGCCTACTAGGGTGTTACGTCCAATAACTAAGCTCTCATGGGAAGGAGGTTGGTGTGCAGATGCAGGTCTAAGCTCCCCTGAAAATAAATTCCCATCTGGCTGCAGCTGTAGATACCCGTCTCCCTATATGACGATTCCCTACAATTCACAATTATAGGGCAGGTGTGCAGCAGTACTATTAATAACAGTGTTACTATTTATAGTTGTTTCTGCCATGAAACTTTTTTTCCCCAAAAAATGTTATCTTGTAATAAATGAACAGTTTTAGTTGCCCTGTGCACTCTGATGATCTGAACCAGAGGGGTTTAATGCTCTGCAAGTGATATCCGTATAGGGCAGTGTACTGCAGAGTGTAAAGCTATATTCACACAACAGTGGTTAATGGGCGTGTGACTTTCGTGTTTTTTTTTTGTTTGTTTTTTTTTTTTTTTTAACAACCGTCACAGCAGCATTACTTTCAATGCTGGTGAATGGGTCTATTCATATGATCGTTATTTTGACGGTCTGTTGTCAAGGGCCATCAAAATATAGGTCATGTCCTATTTTTGGCCGTTTTCACAGATCCCCTCCATACACTATAATGCATGGGGGATCCGTGAAAACAGGTGCAAGACGGCCGTGAAAAATGGACGTTTTTTATGGCTGTTTTGCACCTTGGTCATCTCAATGTAGTCTGTCAGACAGTAATGTTGTGCAGAGCAAAATTTTGTCAATTATGGTAACATCATAATGACTATAAAGCTTAGAACATTAGCTTAGAATGTTTTATGTACAGATTTGGGTGGAAACAGGCAAAGTCCAATAAAATATGTTATAAAAGATATGGAAACCTGTCTGGATTATATAGAAATTACCAATGTAATCTGAAATTTAGAAATATGTCCATAAATTCAACAGGTGACATCACTAAGAATGCAGCCTATCCATTCAGTAGAGAGAGGGCAAAGACATCACAAAGTATGAATCTATTCATTCTCTAATGTGCACCGATGACATCACTGAAAGTGCAGTCTATTAATTTACTAAAGAGTAGTTCTGACATTACTGAGTGCAGCCTATACAGGTGCATCTCAATAAATTAGAATATTTTTGAAACGTTCATTCATTTCAGTAATTCAACTGAACTTTTCTTAGATTTGGGTTTTCATTACCTGTAATCCATAATCAACATTTACAGAAATAAAACAATTGAAATAGAACACTCTGTGTGCAAAGAATCTAGAAAATATAGGAGGTCACTTTTTTAATTCAATTACTGAAAGAAATAAACGTTTCAAAGATATTCGAATTTATTGAGATGCACCTGTATATTCCCTAGAGAACAGCAGTGACATCATTGAGAATGCAGCCTATATATTCCCTAGAGAGCAGCAGTGACATCACTAAGAATGCAGCCTATCCATTCACTAGAGAGCAGTCTGGCGCTGTCTCTAGTTTCAGTGCATTGTCTCTTCCTAGATGCAGATTTGTTGAAGTGTCTTATTTACTCACATGTGACATATTTGTTTAACAAGACAGGTGTTGTGGCATTGTTTGCACTGGCTGAGATGATTCTAGTGATTTGTGTTATGTTCATACAGGATGTGGCACATGTTGTTGGATTATATATATATATATATATATATATAGGACACAGTACACTGAAGATAGCAGTAAATAGGTTCATTATCTATATATTTGCATTATAGATGTCTTTTGTTTTCTGCATAAGAAATTAAAGTAATTCTACAGATTCCTCTCTCTCCTCAAGGCCCCTCCCTTTAAATGTACGTGCAGTAGATCTGATCATCTTTTTCCCATTGGTGCTTTAGTTGCTTATAATTTATAATCTTTTGTCCTTGCAGCCTGTAAGAGCGTGAATCTCTAGAGAATGATCCCCCCAAAACATGTGCCTGTCGGATCCTTGCACTGCTGAGGACAGATCAGCCTCTTAACTGTTCAGTACGTGATTTCGCTGCTCGCCTCTGAGCTTTCATTAAAAATGGAAAATTGCTGCTTGATTCATTAGTGGGAGAAGAGAGGGGAGAGGGAGGCTAATGCGGTCATTACGGGAAGAGAGAATGAGAGCGGTCGGGAGGGTATGCCTGCCTGTCACAGTCACTCAGAACAGGTGGGCGAATCATTACCCAGAGATGGCGGGCAGCAACAGCTGCTGCCATGGGGAAGCCTCAGGTATAAAGGAAAGAAAGGTCAAAGCATTTCCTGCTGATGATTGTTACCTGTTCGATTAATACACCCAATACCCTAGAATCGTTCTGTAATCCTGCTGCATTTATGACCATTTTTGGCGGCTGTAGGTGTTATAACTGGTTTGCAAAACCTCTATTCTTTACACTGCAGGCTGTATGCAGAGGACGGGAAAGGTCGCATACTTGTGTTAGAAAGTGATTTCTTCTCTTATTTTATGACTAAACCTAAAAGTTTTAGACCCCCTTAAATGGCATATGTTCTATAGTTAGTCTATTGACTATACTGCTTGTTCTTGACTTCCCCTTGCTGCGTAGACGCTGAGCTCTGCTGTGTTTTTGTGGCTGGAAGAAAACGTTTGGCAGAGTCCCAGAGTCACCTGCTGTTTATATAACAGGAGGATTTGGCAGTGCTGAGCAGGTTTTGCTGGACATGGGGTTGTGGTCCTGCTCACCACCATTTCTAATCTGCTGATAATGGGCTAGCTCCAGGGCCGTTTTAACACATTGGTGGGCCCAGTGTAAAAGTTACACAAGTGCGGCCCCCCTTCACCACCACTTAGACATACCTGACCCATACAAATTACAGTCATATGAAAAAGTTTGGGCACCCTTATTAATCTTAATCATTTTTAGTTCTAAATATTTGGGTGTTTGCAACAGCCATTTCAATTTGATATATCTAATAACTGATGGACACAGTAATATTTCAGGATTGAAATGAGGTTTATTCTACTAACAGAAAATGTGCAATATGCATTAAACCAAAATTTGACCGGTGCAAAAATTTGGGTACCCTTATCATTTTATTGATTTGAATACTCCTAACTACTTTGTACTGACTTACTGAAGCACAAAATTGGTTTTGTAACCTCACTGAGCTTTGAACTTCATAGCCAGGTGTATCCAATCATGAGAAAAGGTATTTAAGGTGGCCAATTGCAAGTTGTTCTCCTATTTGAATCTTCTCTGAAGAGTGGCATCATGGGCTCCTCAAAACAACTCTCAAATAATCTGAAAACAAAGATTGTTCAACATAGTTGTTCAAGGGAAGGATACAAAAAGTTGTCTCAGAGATTTAACCTGTCAGTTTCCACTGTGAGGAACATAGTAAGGAAATAGAAGACCACAGGGACAGTTCTTGTTGAGCCCAGAAGTGGCAGGCCAAGAAAAATATCAGAAAGGCAGAGAAGAAGAATGGTGAGAACAGTCAAGGACAATCCACAGACCACCTCCAAAGAGCTGCAGCATCATCTTGCTGCAGATGGTGTCACTGTGCATCGGTCAACAATACAGCACACTGTGCACAAGGAGAAGCTGTATGGGAGAGTGATGCGAAAGAAGCCGTTTCTGAAAGCACGCCACAAACAGAGTCGCCTGAGGTATGCAAAAGCACATTTGGACAAGCCAGCTTCATTTTGGAAGAAGGTCCTGTGGACTGATGAAACAAAGATTGAGTTGTTTGGTCATACAAAAAGGCGTTATGCATGGCGTCAAAAAAACACAGCATTCCAAGAAAAACACTTGCTACCAACTGTAAAATTTGGTGGAGGTTCCATCATGCTTTGGGGCTGTGTGGCCAATGCCGGCACCGGGAATCTTGTTAAAGTTGAGGGTCGCATGGATTCAACTCAGTATCAGCATATTCTTGAGAATAATGTACAAGAATCAGTAACGAATTTGAAGTTATGCCGGGGATGGATATTTCAGCAAGACAATGATCCAAAACACAGCTCCAAATCTACTCAGGCATTCATGCAGAGGAACAATTACAATGTTCTGGAATGGCCATCCCAGTCCCCAGACCTGAATATCATTGAACATCTGTGGGATAATTTGAAGCGGGCTGTCCATGCTCGGCGACCATCAAACTTAACTGAACTGGAATTGTTTTGTAAAGAGGAATGGTCAAAAATACCTTCATCCAGGATCCAGGAACTGATTAAAAGCTACAGGAAGTGACTAGAGGCTGTTATTTTTGCAAAAGGAGGATCTACTAAATATTAATGTCACTTTTCTGTTGAGGTGCCCATACTTTTGCACCGGTCAAATTTTGGTTTAATGCATATTGCACATTTTCTGTTAGTACAATAAACCTCATTTCAATCCTGAAATATTACTGTGTCCATCAGTTATTAGATATATCAAATTGAAATGGCTGTTGCAAACACCCAAATATTTAGAACTAAAAATGATTAAGATTAATAGGGGTGCCCAAACTTTTTCATATGACTGTATAATGCCCCTTAGTGGCCCTCACACAGTATAATGCCTCCTTAGTAGACCCATGTAATATTATTTCCCTTAATAAATATAACACATTAAACAACATTAACAGAAATAAAAAAACATACTCACCTAGAACCGTTCTCACAGTGCTGCTCTCCTCAACACCACCTCAGGCAGCACTAGTCAAGGCCTAAATGGTGGAGCTTGGGGCTGATATCTCTGTACTCCACCATTGCATTCAACCTTATCTGAGTCCTCAGTATGCAGATAGATTTGAAATTGGGACCCACTGCCCAGAATAGCGGGACAAAACCTGAAATGCAGGACTGTCTCACTGTTCCGAGGGGGTACCTGCTGCCATAGGGCTCTGTGCATCATTTGCTCTATGGTTAAAGAGGCTCTGGTTGCTTTAAAGGATGCACTGAAGGACATCCACTGTGGGAGCTATCCTTGGTCAGTCATTGACAATTTGTGCAGTTGTTCGTGTCCGTATAGGTTCATCATTTCAATGGAAACCAAATATTGTATCTGCATCTCTTATAATGACAACTTTACATATTAATGACATTCACTTGTGGTTGTTGAGAAGAATCAGCTGTGTCCAGAGAAATAGAAGGAGAATCAGAAGAGAAAAATGATCAGCAAGCTAAGTATTGATCTGTACCGCATATCCCATGCCATGTGCGCCATTTAGATATGTTTGGTGCCATTTTCTGGCATTATAAGACTCCATCATATCTTTCAGCTCAATGAGAAAACAAAACTTTCTTATTAATAAACTGTGGAGGTCTGAGGTGACTGAGCATGTGATGAGGGTTTTCACGGTGACTTGTGAGTCACTTTTTGGGGTGATGAGGGGAGTTAACCTTTGGTGCAGCTTTTGCCTTCCTCTCACATCTGCTTCTTCCTGGCATTCTTTTTCCAGGTTTCCCTAATTCCCCAGTATTAAATGTACAACCGCGGTAATTAATGGTCAGACCTCCTCTACTGTATCTAATAATGGCAGCCGCTGTAAAAATTAATTTGCAAACATATCATTATGCAGCAGCCATACAGGCAATAAACCTGCAATTATAGACCGGTCCCGGCCAGAACGCGGAGGCCGAGGGAGGCGCTGCGCAAATCTGTTTACTCTATCGGATGGGGGGAG
Organism: Leptodactylus fallax; assembly: GCA_947044405.1. Taxonomy (NCBI): domain Eukaryota; kingdom Metazoa; phylum Chordata; class Amphibia; order Anura; family Leptodactylidae; genus Leptodactylus; species Leptodactylus fallax. Next base: position 2,122,115 of record CAMRHE010000083.1, on the reverse strand, counting down.
GGGCTGTGGGGCACAGTACATATCACATCCAGAGGGTTACATCACCACTTACAGGTGTAGTTTTGCAGCCATTTAAGCTTTAAAAAAAAGCTTTGCAAATAGTCTGACTCTTCTGTTTTGTGTCTACAGCCTCTCTGAATACCCATGTCTCTCCATGATTACAGATTGTGTTCTCCTATACTGTCTGCAGATTATCAAGAACCTACAGACAACAGAGGAGGAGATAGATCAGGTGTAGTCACTCATGAAAGCAGGATTAGACCGCACAGGCAGAGTAACACGACTGCAGGATCAGACTACACAGGGTTTGTTTGTAGTCTGTAACCAAGGAGACACAAGTCTGCCTAGGTCTGTATACACAAGGTGAATAATTTTGACCACTTGTGAAGCTGCTTTAGGCTGAGGCTCCACGTTGCAGGGAAACAGCTTTTTTTGTTGCAGATTTTGTTGCAGTTTTTTGAGCCAAAGCCAAGAATGTCTACAAAAGGAATGGGTAATATATAGGAAGTTCTTGCACTTCTCCCTTCTGCTCAATCATCTCCTGGCTTTGGCTCAAAAAAACAAATCTGCAACAAAAAAAGCTGCGTTTCCGCAATGTGGAGCTTTAGCCTTAATGGAACAAAAGTGATGAGTTGTAAGAATTTAAGTTGTGTGTTTTTGTTTTTTTTTTGTTTATAATTTCCAAAGCCCTTCATTCCTGACATTGACGATAGTAAAATTCAGCCCTCCTTTATCAGGTTGCTGGGATGTGCATCCATTTACATTTCTCAGTTGCTCCTTAGCAGCAGACTACAAGCTGCTACATTACTATAATTTGTGTCCAGTCATCATCCTTAGCACTGCCACCCATCTGTAACATTGTGATGATTTCTAAAATATTTTATGATTTGAACAGCATATGCACACCAATAATCTGCACCAGAAATGAATAATAAATGTGCCACGTTATCACGTCTGTTATTTACACCTTGTTACAATAGGCGAACGGGGTGTCTAATGCACATAATACATTTTCTTACTAAATATCCCCAGAATTTTGATTATGCCCAAAATCATACATTTCCATTAAGCCTTTATCACACAGACATTTTTAGTCTGTGAAGTACAAACCATATGTTAGCTGTATTTGCCAGACTGTACACTGTACGGGGAACCTACAGATATGACGCTGAGCGATATTGTCCCATACTGACAGGATGATTACAGACTGGACAGTAGTGCTGTGGTGAGGTTGTAAGTCGCAGTTTTAGGGATGACTATGTTCGTTGACATATGGTCCAAATTTCATGGACTGAATACGCCTGTAAAGCAGTCCTTTCTGTATTCACATGTTGTAGCTGTAGTGTGAATATTTGCAAATATAGACTGTGGACGGTTTTTATTTGCAGTAATGAGTAATACATGTTACTATATATCTCACCTATATGTACTGGCCATTACCCTACAGGTGAGATGTATAGTAACGTGTACTATTCTACTACATTTGTACACTGCTTGCTGCTCTTCAGTTAGACTGTATTTACACAGCACTTTTTTGCAGAAGAACTACACACATTTTTTATTTGCAGTAATTCGCACACTCAGTGTGATAGCCGTGTTTTTCACGGCTAGCACACTGACCCATTCACGGTATTTTCACGGTCCGGTGTTTGGGACTGTGAGCAAAACTCAGGACAGGTCTCAAGTATGGGGCTGCGGATGCATGGGCGGCACACAGATGACATCAGTGTGCTGCCCATGCCATTCAATCACAGCCGGCAACACACACATGGTCGTGTACATGTCGCCTAATGCCCATTATCATATAGGTGAGATGTATAGTAATATGTACTACTTATTACTGCAAATAAACACCACATGCAGTTCTTCAGGGGAAAAAAAAAAACGCTGTGTAAACCCAGCCTTATCAGGACTGAAATCGACATCATGAGAATCATTAGTGATTGCCTGTTCCAGTCATGTTGTTAGCAATTATCATTTTATGTCTTGCCTGCATTTTCATGGAATGGTGGTTTTGTTTTTGTTTTATAAATTTTTGGTAAAATAGCTTAATTTTGCTGCAGTTTCAGCATAGTTACAGCAACATGGGGCCTCAGTCTAGTTAGTTAGAACAGTTGCCTTCCTTTAATCCTTCTCCCCCCTTCATTTTACTTTTCTCTAGCATTGAGTAGCTGTACGATGGGAAGGAAAAGGTTAAAATTGCCATCCCACAGGAAGCCCCATATGGTATGGCCTTGATGAGTAGGGGGAAAACCAACTGAAGTCAGACGCTGCTGGGAGATAACATAGGCAGGAAATAGTTAATAGTGATAGCTGCAAGCAGGGGATGTGGATGGAATTGGCCACATATTGGGTTAATATTTCCTAGCTGCCGCTATGCTACTGCTGTGATAGGAAGCGGTTAATTTTGCTGTCTCTTCCTCTTGTAAAGCTCATAATCCGGCAGCTGGAAGCCTCTGATATTACTCCATATTATATTGTGCTCCTAGCTAAACCCTCAGCACACACACACACGGGGGCGACACATGTTCCTCCTGCCGCCTGAGGTTGTGAGCATTCACCGGGGTCACCACTCACAGGTATAGAAGGGGCCAAGTGCCCGTCAAAGCCAAGACGTCTTCTGCTCAACGTCCTTTCTAATGTCAACAATGTCTCGCATGTAGAATAGAAGCGACGTGTTCTGGATGGGAGTCAATATTGACTTAGGGAGCTGTGCGTGTCTCAGCTGCGGCGCAGGTCGGGCGGCTGTTCACGGGAAACAATAAGACATGGGCACTGCTAGTGACCCATGCTAGAGTCTTCCTGTGAAATATAAAGAGCATATAACCTCAGAAGTAAGGCACGAAATACACAGTATACAGTGTATACAATTTAAAGGGGCACTAACATCAATGTCCAGAGCTTATAATAGTGCTGGAGCATAATAAGAGGAATGGTTGGTATCTGTCACATGTGGATATAAATGTCATTGGAGGCTCTTGACACTGCAGATACAGGAGGGAACAAACTAACCTAAGCCGCCAGAATTAAAACTCGAAACATAAACCAAAGCTTTGTGCCTATATAAATAGAGAAATGCAACGCTCTCGCCAGTTTGTAAAATGCATCCAAAGTGAAGTCTCAAAATCACACCACAAGTAGACGTCTAAACTGGCGTAGGACCTTCAAATATTTGTTAAATGAACCAGATTTTTTTCTGCCACGCGACATAATAGAAAATCTGCTGCAGTTTTCAATATTGTTGACATTTTTCAAACTGTCTTAAACTTGAAGACAGTTTTACTATATCCCCCCCACCCCACAGTATGTGACAAAGTAGTGATCATGGGGGGCGGGGAGGTTTTCAAGACTTCCTCTCTGTCATCCTTTAGAAGAGCACTACAGTCAGCCTCTCCCCAGCTTGAAAGGGCTGATAACTGGGATCAATAGATTGTATTCACCTGTCCTACAGCCAGCCTGAAATGGGTGGTAAGCAAAAGCAGTGGATTACATTTACCTGTCCTACAGTCAGCCTCACCCCAGCCTGATAACCCGGATCAATAGACTGTATTCACCTGTCCTACAGCCAGCCTGAAATGGGGGGGGGGGGGAGGGTTTGGTGACAGAAAGCAGCGGATTACATTTACCTGTCCTACAGTCAGCCTCTTCCCTGCCTGAAATGACTGACTAACCGGGAACAATAGATTGTATTCACCTGTCCTACAGTCAAACAGGAAAGAGATCTTTACAGCTGGAATGTTTAGCTCACAGAGGATTGTATAGATCCACTGACCAGGTTCTTGCATGAGGTGAAGGTCCGAGCTTAACAGTAGCTGAACTTTCACAGTATTTACATGTTAAAACATGCCTCTAAAGCTAGGTTCACACCTGCCCCCAGTCTTCACCTGTGGATTCCGTTCCCCATTCCGCTTTAAAAATGTGGAGAGAAAAGTTCTGCAAGCATCGTTTTTCTCTCCGCATTTTTCACCATTTTCCGGCGGACCCATTATAGTCTATTGGGTCTGCGGGTTTCCGAGGGTAACCGCTTTTTTAAGCGGATTAGCTTTCCACTCAGGTGGGGGGGGGGGGGGCAAGTGAACCCCCCAAATGGAAACCCGAACGCATGTGTGAACCTAGCGTAACCCAGTCCAGCCCTGTCTATGTCCCCTGTGACCCCCACCCAGCCCTTTTGTGACACATACAGTGACAGTGACCTCCTCTGTGTAACAAAGTGATTAAAGTCTCCTTTAGTGCCTCCATACAGTATAATGCCCCCTTAGTGTACCTACACCAATATAATGCCCCCATATAGTGTAGTGCCCCTTAAGTGACCTCCACATTGTATAATGCCCCATTGATGTCCTCACATGGTTTAATGTCCCCTTAGAGGCCCCACACACAGTTTAACAACTCCTTAGTTCTTCCCACATAGTATATTGCACCCCCCACCACAGAGTAATAGCCATTTAGTAGCCTCCACATAGTATAATATCCTATTGGTGCCCCCACACAGTATAATGCCTGTAGTTCCCCCTCCAAAGTGATAATGCCCCCTTCACCCCCAAGTATAATGCCACATTTTTGCCCCCCGCTCAGTTGGTGCCCGAACTGGTGATCGAGCCCGGGGAGACTTTCTTCTTCTTCCATTTGGGGTGTCTGATCTCCCAACCGCTGTCCCTTTGCACTGTATATTTACGTAGTGGCAGCGGGATCATCGTTGCCCCTGCTGCCTATTCAGATGCATGCCATCTTGAACTACTTCTGTTCAGGCAGCTGGGCAGTGCCGATCCCTGCTGCTGTGCTGCAGTGCATGTGGGCGCGGCTGGGAGTCGTCTTTCTCCCGCTGGTCTCAGTGTCATTTGCAGCAGCAAGGGCACGGGTCTAGACAGCTGGTGACCAGGACTATGGCCAGCCAGATGAGTGTCCCTGGTCTACACTAATACTTTTTAACAACCCAGGTTTTGGATGTTTCACTGCCAGAAAGTATAGATCTTGATAATTGCGAAGAATTGATGCACAAAAAGAGGAATTTTTCATGTGTAGGAAGTTATTATCAAAACATCATACACTGATCAATTTGTCATATCCCACAGGTCACTGTGCTTTTTTGGACTTAGTTTATTTTAATAATATTTATTATTTTAATTTATTATTTTAATATTATTTGAGTCCATTAATAGCCAAAGAAATGGACAGAAACAGATCTGTTTTTTGGACCATTGATGTCTTTGTAAATGGATGGTCATTTTTTAAACCATTAAACGGGGGATAAAAACATGATCTGAATGGAGACACCAAGGCTAAGACACCATGTTGCAGAGAAGCTGCTTTTTTTTTTTTTTTTTTTTTTGCAGATTTTGCTGCGTTTCTATGAACCGAACCTAGTGGCGGCTACTGAAGGAATGAGAAATATCTCTGAGGATGAGAAATATATATCCCCCCCCCCGCCTAGCCTGTTGCAGAGGACCGTGTATATTTTGCGATCCGCAAACTAGTAATCAGTATTCCTTTTTTTGCGGACCATGTGTCTTCAGCATCAGTGCCGTATATCCGCAAAACCTGACAGTGTGTCATCAATGTGTGATCCAAGTTTGCAGATCTGCAAAAAAAAACACAGGAAATATCTAATGATGTCCCTAGCTTGTCCTCAAATACAGACAGCACACTGAATACATCCGTGTACCGTCCATGGTTTTTAGTCTCCCCTAGGCTTCTATGGGCTATTCCGTTCCGCAAACACTGAATAGAATAGGACCTGCTCTATATTTTGCGGCACAGACTCGCGGCCCACATACTGATCCATGGAAATCATGGTCGTGTGCATGGGCCCATAGAAATGAATGGGTTAGTATGCTATCCGGGAAAAACATGGATAGCACACTGATCTCGCCCACGGTCGTCTGCAAGGGGCTTTACTCTGTATTTTAACTGTATGCTAATGGCATAGTAGAAATGTGCTACTCATAGCTGTAAGTCCCAGCGAGGTGAACGAGATTTCATTTAATCTTATCCCCCCCATAGACCTGTATGAGGGAAGGCAAAAATGCAAAACACAGCAGAAAAAACGGTGAAAAACACAAGCGTTTTTTTGTTTGTTTTTTGGGGGGTTTTTTTAGCAGTTAGCCCTTAGCCCTAAATGATTTTTATAAATGTGGCGGGCACCTCTCTGCCTTGTTGGCCCATTCACACTGCCAAAAGTGATGAGTCTTCCGAAGATAAGGGGTAAAAAAAAGATGCAAATGCTTAATAAATTTGATGAGCACAATATTTCAGAGTAAAATAGCACAGACTGCAGTGAAAAGTTTTGCAAGTCCAATGATAAACTCCCCCCAAAGTCCATTATACAGCAATTAATCTTTATCCATAGATGACTGGACAAGCTTTCTGTACACTTCTCTTCTAAGGCTAGGCTCACATCTGTATTGGAGTCTCTGTGGGAGACTCCGCTGCAGATTCCATCTAAAATCGGATGGTTTTATACTGAAAGTCTAAGGGGCATTATAATCTATGGGGTCTGCAAGTGTCCATGAGTACCCGCTTTTTTTAGCAGATGGGGTCTCTGTCTTTCGTGTCCCCATGCGGACCCGAACGACAGAAAAACTAACGCCAGTGTCAACCTAGCAGAAACATTTGTGACCAGTCACATGACTAAATTTGTACATACTGATGGTGAATAAACAAGGAGAATAGAAAACCTGGTTGATACATTGTAAAGATTTCACTTTTACTACCATAAATGTCATAATGATTGTGTTGGATGGATGTTGTTTGGACACACCGCATAAATACACGACCAGTGTGCCTTCCCATTCCCTCCTCTATTCTTTGATAAGTGGGAGCAGATGATAACTTTGGGTCTCTAATATGTATTCATTTTAATTCACAAATTCTCACTTCCTTTGATCCAGTTTTTGGTGTCATAGAACCAACAATTTTTATTCTAAATATGTGTTTGCAGTCACCTTTAAAGCCCACTATTTGCCAGTCTAGATTGCGGGGTGCTGACTCCCTCTTTTTGATTCACACAGACCTCCTGCCAGAACACTAAGCTGCCAATAATGATTATTGCATGGAAATTGATGTGGGTGGTGGTGGGGGGCACTCTCTCCCCCTCCCTCCTCCTCCTCCTCCTCTGCTCTTATTCCAACCCTCTATTATTGTAGCCTGGGGGGAGCTGATGTCTTCTCTCTTTCTTCCCCTATCTTCCTTCATTCAGTGACCAGGCTTGGAGAGAAGGGATCGCTATCCTGTACTGCTGTGAAAGCTGCGGCTTCTCCCCAGGATTGTGGTGTCACAGTCATTCTGTAGATATTTTCTTTCTTTTTACCATTTTATTATCTACCACCACCCCCCAATCCCAGAAGGCAAAGAAAGGAAAAACAATAGATGCATTCTCCCTGGCAACAAGACGCCTCTGAGTGTCGCCACCTCCTGATCCTGAGCCCTGGCTCATCCTGAGCTCCCTGCCCCATCAGTGACTTGCACTGACCCTCGCCCTTGACATTGAAATGACTGAATGAAGAGCCAGGGGCTGCTGGGCTGTCTGGGAGGAAGATTACTGATTCTTCAGAGAGCAGCTCAGCACTCCCTCTGTCCCTCCCCACGATTTTCTTCCTCTCTCTGTCTCTCGCTCTTTTTTTTCATGTAATTATTTGCATTTCTGGGCTGGGAAGCTGCAAACACGGAAGAAGAGCTGCTGTAGTGAGGAGTGAGCCCCAGCCTGTCCATGTGAAGCCTCCGCACATGATGGGACACTAATTTATTATTTTAGGCATTTCAGAAACTTCAGTGTTAATCATGTTTGGATTAAAACCTCCGCTCTACTACTTGCCAGGTAAGGACTCTTTCCGTACTGCCATGTTCTCCTACCTCCTCTAGTTCTTGGCACAGTTGTTGTACTCTCTGGGGTCATGCAGTGTGTACTCCAGCTGGAGTGTCAGCCCTGCAGCTTCTTGGCATTAGTTCTGTAAAAATATAAAGGTGTTATATGATGATCTCCTGCCTACTGTAGTGTATGACACCTTAGCCCACTCTGGGTATAGTAAGGGGTTACACTGCTTGCCCCAGCCATCCACCCTGTTGCCTGGCATCATTGCTGTGACACATAGGTGGAGGTGATGGTCCGCCACCTCCTATAGTACATAGCACAGTTGTTGGGCACTCTCCGGGATTAGCAGAATTATGCAGCCCTTAGTTCAGCTACAGTGTCATCTCCTGGTTCTTCCTGTCATATTGTGTAATAATATGTGTATGTGGGGGGTGATGACCTATCTATCTCATGTAAATCTTGGGTATTTTGTTTGACATTCTGTGGAATTGGTAGGGTGCACCATGTTTACGCCAGCTAAAATAGTGTTTCCTGGCATTGTTCAGTTAAGGGGGTTATGATCCCCTACGCTTATGCAGCGCATAATAAAGGCAGCTGATTCTACATCCAGCCAAAGTGCTATCCTTACTGTTTCCTGGCATCAGCAGTGTAATACTTCGGTGTAGGGTACTGATCTCCCTCCTTCTGTAGTGCCATGGCACTCTTGTCTGAGACTGTAGGGGCTAGCAGAAGAGATTCCCTTCTTCTGTATTGTAGGGCAGAGGCAGGCAATTCTTGCTCCCAGGGTTGCATGCCCTCGCTTTGTCTGCTGCTAAGTGCGGATCCTTGTTTTATTTAGGGGCACTTAGTGAAGCTCCGGTGAATTGGCGAGTCGCAGTGGTGTGATGTTACGTCCATGTTTTCACGGCTGAGTGCCCTCCGCCGGTGGATCCGGCTGCCTCTGTGGATAGGGGAGTCTGCCTCTTGTTTTATTTATTCACATTTGCCTTCTGCTTTAATGCACTGAGAAGTTGCCAATCCTGCCAGGGAGGTTTGTGACATGTGCTTAACCCCTTGGCAGCGCTGTTGACACATTTGCTGCTGTGGCTTGGGGTCGCTTGTTAACAGGCTACAGGGACTGACCTCCTCCGCCTTAACCCTCTCACTACTCTTGAGCTACTGAAAAGCGCATTCTTCTCTGCAGGCAGCAGACTGCATGTATTCCTGTGCCATATGACAGCTACATCTGGTGTAATAATAATCCAAAATGTGCGTTCAGTTATAACCGCATGACAGCCCCCAATCTTATTGGGGTTCATATACATTCTATTACTTATTGTTGATAACAGGGGTGTCTGAGGTGCACAGGACAAGCTGAAGCATCCCAGTGCAGTTTGTGGCGAGGTTGTGTCATTGAAGGAGTGTTTAGGGTGAGGAGGACTTGCTAGATGCCTCTTGTTGTTACTTGTAAGAAAACGGTGATTCATGAGAAATGTCTATGTAGGTTCTATGAGACTGGTCCTTTCTGGGGTCACTACTAATATATGGATTGCAGTATCTCCACAGGAGCAACATTAAAGTGTCAACTCTATGGGTCAGCGCTATCTCCTTTGGCAGCTCAGTGGTCAGTGAGCAGAGAATGGAAGCTGATCATACATTGGGACAGTTGTAGTATCCAACTCCTCTGTCTTCAGATAACATTTTCAGTTTTGTGTTTGGTGGTTTTGTGGCCTGCATGCACTGTTCATCTATTAAGGGCTGCTTATTCCGGAAATGTCTGTTACACACAGACATGGTGGTTTGCTCTAGATCATTACACCCCTTCCTTGTTGGCTTGCGTGCAACAAGACAAAATCTGCAGATTCATAAATGAAAAGGCTATACATTATCCTGGCCATTTTGCGATATGGACATGTCCTGCTTCTGTAATATACAGACCTTGTTGTTTGCTTGCTTGTTTTATAATTTCATTGCTGTTGTTTCTTTGCTGACGTTCATATTTAGGAGTTTGTCTTCAGGGCATTGTGATAAAAAGTTTGCGACAGTGCGGTGTCACTCAGGGACTGTGGCACCAAGATGACTTCTTGCAGGTTTATGATGTGACATCTTATTCCGCTTTCTAGAGGTCGGTAGTTCTTAATTTAGTCCCTTGTTACCTGATGGCCGGAGCTTTTTATCAGATATAAATGCAAAGTGAGGCATATTTTTTTTTTTTTTCTAGAGAACGTAATTTATCAGATGTGTGCAGGTTACAGTCAGGTAGTAATCCTAACGTGTATTTTTGATAATGTGCACAACATTACCTTGAGTAACTCTTTATAAACTGTGCCATGTGACTGTCCCTAGCTACAGGTGCCAAACTTAAACAAAAGGGTTAAAGTCTGTTTCTTGCGCATTTGTGCAGTGAGACTCCTCCAAATATTTGATAGATGATAGGAAGTCACACTGTTCCTTCTCCATTAAAGCCAGATACAGTCTCAATACTGCATGCTAACACTAAGTAAAGGGGAAATGAACTAAACCTGATGTTTTACACCCTATACAGTACACAGTATACATTGTAGGGTTTTCATGTTGGAATTCAGTCTAAAATATAATTTGATGGGGAGGTATTACACCGTTAACAATTCAGGATTAAAAAGTATAGATTTACTGTCTACAGTCTACAACACAAGCAGTTGATGTAGGATTGCCTAGTCTACAATGCAGGGGTTTTAGCTAGGTTCATGTAATCTAAAGTGTAGGGTCATAGTATATGATTGCACACTGTACAATTCAGGGTTATGGTGCACTGCACAGTCTACTATGCCGGATCACAATGATTGTATAGTCTACAATACAGGATCATGATGTACAACTGCACAGTCTACAAGATATGGTCCTCATTTAGTTGTGCACAGTCTATAATGCAAGGTTTTGGTGGAGGACCTTTTAGTATTTGCTCTCTGTAATAACTTGGAGTCAAGCTGTAGGTTATTTCCTGCTCGGTATATATCTTTCACATGTGGTGTTTTGGTTGAGATCACTGTAGGAGTCATGAACTTGTGCCATTTCATCATGTTTATCTCCTGATTTGGATCATTATTATCTCCTTGTAAAAGTTCTCTGCATTTACTGTCCCAACTCTCAAGATTGTGGGTTCTGCCTTTTCTTGTGCTTTCCACTACCTAAAATGGAAATGGTTGTGTGAGAATCTCCCTCTGAATACAGTGTTGTCCTGTAATTCAGAAGCCACAGGATGAAAGTTATGGATGGACTATAGAGGGTTAGAGAAGGACATCTCTGCGGCATGAAAATGTGAAATATCCCAGTTATGAAAGAGAGTCACATTTCTAAGCCTGCGGGGCCACTATAAGCCCCTCCTGCTCTATGGTCGCCCTTCCTCTGCGCAATGGTGTAGGATAGCCACAGATCCGCACTGAGCTCTCATGTCTAGGAGGGATACTTCATACTGTAGATTTGCTCCTATTTTCTCCGCTAATTGAATCAGGCTGGTCCGAATTAACCAATTTATGTCAGAGATGTTTTGAACGTCCGTCAGTTAATTCAACTCAGATTATGTCAATTGGAAAACTGGAGCAGAGCGAGCAGCGGGTGATGGAGGACGCGTGTCTATATAGTCTACTGTGTGCCATAAACAAAATGCTTGCCCTAGCACATTAAAGTTTTATACAGATCTTCTTGTCCCTGGCTGGATGGCAGACCATGACAGCAGACAGTGTATATAGAGTGTCGCCTTAGGTCTTGGGATGGGTTAATGGAGTCATCACTGTCTTGGAGGAAGGAGGTTTTCTTGTTTGTGTCTCTTTCCACCCATGCCTTGTGTTAGAGATTTAATCTCTCCCTACTGGAACATTAGCCAAAACTCCTGCACTAAAGCATAAATTCTACTGTGTGTTTTGTTTCATGGCAGAAATAGTTCTCGAATGTTGAGGATCATCATGTTAAAAATGCAAAACACTATGATATTCACTGACTTCTGTGGTAGCAAAAACAAAATTGTCCCACATTAAACAGAAACTGTTATTGCCTCTCTACCAACAACTTAAATGTTTAGTAAATTTCACTAGAACAAGGGAGACTGATGAAACTTCCAGGATAAACAATGGATGAGATCGGTTACAGGTTGGATCCTTGAACAGCAGAAGTTATGATCTCTCTGAACGCCCTTCTAGGGCTTCTTCAGTCCATGGTGGGGGACGGGGGTCCTCAATTCAGAACCGCATGTCTGGGCCAGAGTTGCGAACAACAGCCAATTGTGCAGTGGGGGTTTCCACTGGGTTATCACCAGGGGACTATCTAATAATAAAGGGTTGTCAACTTCTTTAACTATAGAAGGAGAAGGCAGGGAGCCCTTCTGAAGTCAACATCCTGTGTATAGATTTGGCTTATGCCAGAGCAGAATATAGTAGTATGTGAAATGTATTTGTATTCATTACTGGTGCAGGTGTAACACCCTCATTTTATAGATAGTGGCAGTGGTTACGGCTTTGTGCGCTGCCCCACCTCTCCTACAGAGATGCTTGTTACGCATGAGTAGGTGTTTGCTGAGTGATGTTCAGACAGAGCATCCAGGAAAGCCCTGTGTGTATGCTCAGCCTGCCAAGAAAACAGGGTCACTCCTGTTCGCTACAGTTAATGCCCCACAATCTCTAATGTTCTGCTACAGAGCTATCTTGTAGATCCTTAGATGTGACCAGAAGAAATGCCTCTCAGAGAGTCAGATCCTGATCCCGAGTTACTGAACGTGCAGTCGTGTCATTGAGTCCAGGATCAAGGTCTGATTTACCTCCAGTAGCCTTAGTAACTCTCCTGTATACTGACAAAACCCTTTTTATATCTAGAATCTCCACCTTTGGATACATGGTAGATACACCATTATTACAGTACCTCACAATTTCCTCCATGCGGCATCTAAATCTGGCAAACAACTGCCCATATCTCAGTTTCTAGTACACTTGTGAGTGAAACATGGAGGGAGGGGCAAATTGTGAGTTTTCGAGACTGTTTGGTTGTTATATGCTGGTTGTGTTGGAGCAAAACATGCATGTTGTTGTTGCTCTTCAGTTTGTTTGTTTTTAGCACTTATAGCTGGAATAGCAGTAATATATGGCATATTCTTCTTAAATGATGATACCACGAGGAAAGTAGGTTACACTACCATTACCTTGAGCTATAGATCGCCACATAGAGAACAGCAACTATTATTAGGCCCTTCATAGAGTCTTAGACTTTTCTTTTGACAGTACGATATAGATTTTACTTGTGCCTTCAGATTCTTTTTTTTTTTTTTTTTGAGTAATACATAGATTTCCCTTTTTTTGATACCATCAAATGTCTCCAATCTAGGGGCTTGTATTGTCCACATAGTATGTAGTTATTTTCCTGATCACCATTGACAACAACCATCTGCAGAGAAAAATATTCTTCCGGCTGATACATTTTCCATGTGATGAATCAGATTGCAATCATTTGGAAACAATCCGCCTCTTACCACAACCACGCTGATCATAAACGCTTATCGTCCTTATTATTTATCTTGTATTCGTGTGAGGACTGGCTGCCCTTAATGATGAGAGGTAAAAGCCTCCAGACATATAACCCAAACCTCATCCTGCTCATCTGTTACTTTATATATTTGCCATAAAACTCATCACATTCATTGGAAGAAAAGAAAAATCTAGACGTCAAGGCAAAGTTCAGCTTTGGAGTTGCCCTCAAGGAGTTAACGCAGTTTTTCCATCATCTCCTCACTTTGCCATCAGCTGGGTGATTACCAATATTATTTAATAGCGACGCGTTATCAGTAGCTGTGAGACCGCGCTGCGTACAAGCTCTCAGCCACCCAGGGACAAAAAAAAATTGCGCAGCAGCCTTTAGAAACGCCACCTCCCAGGCAGGCCTCTCGGGATAGCTTTTTACAGCTACCTGGGGCCGTTTTCAGAGGAGTGAGGCTGTTTCTTGAAAGGCTCGAAAAGAGCAAAGGGAGGCAGTAATGAGAGGCTGTGATCTGCTGTGTATCAAAGTGCCATGTTTTTTTCCTCAAGTCTTTTTTTCCTCACCGACTCCCCAAGGTCTGATCTCCCCCCTTTCAATAGTCAGAATGGATAGCCCGCTGCTTAGATTGCATCTCATTCTCTATCATTTTGTGTCATTTAGACAGCCGGATCAGTGCAGGGGAGGGAGGCAGAGACGCGTCATGTTTGTGCTTCTTCTGATGTGTTATTTAAAAGATCTCAGCCTAGTTGGGGACCTGTGAAAAAAAGCGGGTGGGTAATAGCCACCCATGTGGGCCCCCTTTACCCTGTCCTATATTCCTCTGACACTGCTCTACATAAATATTTTGTCCTGCCATATCTCAGGACACATTTGCTGCCTTCACTACCTAAGAGGTTCTTTCCTTTTCTCTTAACCTCTGCTGTCATTAGCTGGCGCCATTAGGCCTAAGCTACACTGATCATTTTTCCCCAAGTGTTATTTAAAAAGACATGCTAAAAATCACTCTCAAGTTAGGACATTGGACAAGCACAATCTTGTTAGTATGCACAGATATACTCCAGCTTATAACAACATACTGGTGGTTAAAGTGACACAATCGCACTCCTAAATATCACCCATGCAATATGGGTCATAAAGTGCACTAAAACTGTACAAAGAAAAGAAACCAAAGCACTCAAAGGATAATTCTTTATTGTGTCACATGCAGTTGTCAGGATGTGGGGGAATAATGGTGGCCAGATACTTAATAACTATGGTGGGCGTATGTTATGTAAGAACGCTCTTGTAATTGTGCCAGTGAATATAGACTGATCTAGGATTCCTGTTACCTATGAGGCATCAAGCAGCCCGTCACAGATCTATGAATGTTTTAGCTGCTCTCCGTTGCTTGGATTTTGGGAAAGGATCCATGAAGAAGCATAAAAAGACTAGATTTTTTTCTTAGTTATTGAAGAAGGAGCAGACTTGTGTTATCCTGGCCGCCTTGGCAGCTGCGAGAAGAGTATACAAAGTAATAACACAAATATTTGCTTCGTGTATCGCAGTAATGTGGTAAAGGTTCCTGGTCTTGTGGATACAATGTCACCTGGAGACATCGCAGAGAGATTTCTGTGCTGTTTTCATCTTGTTACAGGGACAGGTCACCGTTTATGGGGTCCTTGCGTTTGTATTTGAGGTTCCCTGATTATATGACCCTTCATACATTCTCCATCTTCTTTCCTTGATCTCTATAAGATTACTCTATGGCCAAGAGAGAGCCTGTATGTCTTTTGAGGCGTTTTTTTTTTCCTAGCCCTTCAACGCAACAAATGGGAATAAAAGTGCAAGGGTTAAATGTACAATATTTGTAGTTATTGGTACATTAAATGGTGCCACACTGTGAGGCATAGATATAAATCCTTATAATAATCCTGTAAGACCTTCTCACCCCCCTTCTTTTTCGCCCCTGTGATCCTAAATATCTCAGCAGCTTAGGGACCATGTGTTAATGGTTTGTCGCACTGTATCTTTTGCTATCTCTGTAGTAATTAGTCTAGTGAACCCCCACACACACACACACACACACACACACACACACACATCCTATTCTCTATCCTTTATATCGCTCCCCCCTTTCCCAAAACCCTTTTTTCTGTTCACTGGGAAAAGCAGGCAGCGTTTGACACCGTTTCCAAGACAACGGAATTTGGGACTATTGAGAAGGTCTGAAGCTAATCCAGTGCCAGTGATATGACAGAAGTGCCAGGGCTTTTAGCACCCACAAGCCTTCAGGGCTTTGCAGGAACATCAGTGGAAAGATATGAACAGAGACCTGTTGAGCTTTAATCCGTCTCTGCATTGCGCTTGTCATAGACATGCAAGATCTTCCTCAGATCTGATGAATTTCAATTATTTTAGGAATGGAATATCATATTGTAACAATAATTGCAACATTTGTAATAGTTTTCATATATTCTAAAGAAACTGTTGTGTTTTGGGGGCTTTTTAAACCTTAGGATCTTAGATATATAGGATAGAAAAATATTTTTCCATAATTTTTAGCCACCAGTGTGTGCCTTCTCAGTCAATTGGTTGTAGGGTCCTGAACCGATGTATGGCTCATGTTGCAGTGTAAAGCAGATTTACCTCCTTTAATTTACATCCTACTAGGTACCAATAACCAGGAAGAGCATGGCAGTATCTGGGCGCTTAGTATACACTATAGGGTGATGACGGACCGATGAAGAGCATCTGTATGCAGAGGTAAAGCCAGGAATTGTCTGTACCTACAGCCCACACCACTGTCTATGAGATGATGATTGACAAATGACATAGGAGCCATTTACAGATGATAAATTGTCAGGGTTTATTTTATGCTGATTAGAAATAATAATATGTAATGAAGCCGATTTGTCATCATGATTTATCAGTGTCACTACAAAGCACAGCTTACATTGCGGCTCTAATATGAAGGTGGTATAATATAAATTCTACGTCTAACGTTTCTGTTAATGCATCTATGAAACCCAAATAGGAGGAGAAGTTAGCTACTTCCTCACATTTTGCTGCCTTAAATTATGTGATACCTCTCTGATATATAAACATTTATACTACAGGCATGCATTCAGTCCAGCATGTCTCTACACGTAACTAACCTCATGACAATGACTACTAATATGGTCAACAGGTAGTAGTTATCGACTTTACCCAGTCTCAGAAATTGAAGCCAAAAAAAGAGTCTGGATCACAAACAGGTTGAGCTATTTGCATCATAACATTTTTTTCTTGACACACCACTTATATTATTATAAACTTGAATGGTATGTTAAAATTGTAATATGTAAGAAAGTTCCTGATAAAAAGGGCAGAATCTGAACCTTGAATAGATAGGCAAACAATATGTGCCCCTTTTTCCTGCTTTAATACCCCTGGGCTACTGCGGACAGTATCTGTGGATTGTGTAGTCACAGGACGTTCACACGTGGCTCTCTGTCTCTCTCTAAAGCTCCACTTTATATTTAACATGCTAATCCCTGTCTGACCAGAGCAGCGTGTCAAGGGAATCGCTTCCCGGTTTTACCATGCTAATATTATTTGGCATTTCAGCAGCTCTGTGCAGCGCAAATTGCATAAGGAGGCTCTGTCCCCAGGAGTCAGGAAAGTAATATTCTCATCTGATTTATGGATTAACTGTGAAGCCCTGAAAGGAGGGGACAGCGCAGGCGGGGGGCAGGTGACCTTGTCATTTACAGCTTACACTGTTGGGGGGCATTATATAAGCGTGTGCCGCTGCTGTAAGTGGTGAATATTTATAAACCTGTGCTGTCTTTCTTTTTCACCTGGTTATAGAGACCATTGCATGTTTTTTTTTCCTGTGGTTGCCTTTAGGGTTCCATAGAGACTCCTATAACCAGGGTTGTAGTTCTCAGGGGTGCAGAGGTAGCAGTCAGGGACTGGTTCCTCAGGGGGTCCAAAGGCCTCTCTAAAACCTAAGACGATACCAGTATTGTACATGGCACAGGTAAGTACAGCCCTCATGAAATAGTTTTTATAGGGGTTTAGGAGTTTCAAGTTATGCTGATACCCACCACTAACGCTGTTGTAGCCTTCGGCTGACATTTTGTAGCGCAGACTTGTATATAGAGTCTCCTCTCCACTGTGAAATGCACATCCTGCAACTTGTCATATGACACATTCACTGATGGCAAGCACAGGTCTTGAAAACAGCCAAGAGTTTGACACTGGAGTTGAAATTATGAGGTTCCAGAAAGCGTATGGTTCTGTAGAAAATGATGTGATATTATTACTACACAGGTGAATAGCCCTTTGTCGTCCATCTCCCAGCCCATCAGGGAGCGATGACAAATCTGTTTTTGTTTTCTCTCTGTGTTGTGACAGGCAGCTTCCCCCACATCTCTGGCTGTCATCCAGCAGGAGAAGCAGAGAGGGTTGGACGTCATTTAGGATAAAGGGTAGTGTGGGTGCAGTCACCTCCCTGTGTCCCTGAGTGAACACGTACAGTGTGGTGTGTAATGCCATAAGCAAGAGATATGGGATATCTGCATGATATTTAGACACACATAACTCTGCTCATGTTCACTGTCCACAGTCTAGACCAGGGGTCGGCAATCCCCGGCACACGTGCCAAGAGTGGCATGCGAGGCTTATTCCCCTGGCACGGCAGCGGAGTCCTCGCCCAGCAGCTTCGATCAGACCAAACATGTCCGAAACAAAACTGCTATTATTATACTGTGAGGTCTCTCCAGACCCCCGAGTATAATAAGCGGAGACTTAGGAGAAGTGATGAAACATAAAAAACAATGATACTCACCTTGCTCCCTGCGCTACGCGGTGGCTGTGCAACCTGCAGGCACTTCTGACAGCTGACAGGGCCTCAGGGGTCACGTCCGTCGTCATTACGCATAATGACGCGCCGTGACCCCAGAGACCCAATCAGCGGTCGTTGACGTCAGGCAGAAGTACTGAAGAGAACAGGGCTGCAGCGGAGCGCAGAAAAAGGTGAGTAGCATTGTTTTTTTTATGTTTGTCACCTCTCTTGGTCCTGCACTTATTATACTCGGGGGTCTAAAGAGAGCTATGGAACATAATATTGTGTGCAGGGGCCGCTATGGCACCTAATACCGTGTGCAGGGACCACTATAGGACCTAATACCGTGTGCAGGGGCCGCTATGGGACCTAACACCGTGTGCAGGGGCCACTATGGGATCTAATACCGTGTGCAGGGGCCACTATGGGACCTAATACCGTGTGCAGGGGCCACTATAGGACCTAATACCGTGTGTGGGGACCGCTGTGGGACCTAATACCGTGTGCAGGGGCCACTATGTGACACTATACAGTGTGCAGGGGCCACTATAGGACATAATACTGTGTGCAGGGGCCGCTATGGGACCTAATGCCGTGAGCGGGGACCACTATGGGACCTAATGCCATGAGCGGGGACCGCTATGGGACCTAATGCCATGAGCGGGGACCGCTATGGGACCTAATACCGTGTGCAGGGACCACTATGGGACCTAATACCGTGTGCGGGGACCGCTATGGGACCACTATGGGACCTAATACCATGTGCTGGGGCCACTATATGACATAATACCGTGTGCTGGGGCCACTATATGACATAATACCGTGTGCTGGGGTCACTGTGTGACATAATACGTGTACAGGGACCGCTATGTGACATAATAACGTGTGCAGGGGTCACTATGTGACACAATACGGTGTGCAGGGGTCACTATGTGACATAATACCGTGTGCAGGGTCCACTATGTGACATAATACCGTATACAGAGGCCGTTATGGGATATAATACCTTGTGCAGGGGCCGCTATGGGACATTATTCTGTATAACGATGTGTTTTCTGCATTAAGGATGTGTTTTTGCACAGAAAACACAGGCATTTTTTTTATGCAAAAATGCACCATGTGAACGCAGTTTTACATTGAAGTAAAAGTTCCAGTGGCCTAAGACTATATCTGCATCCAGATACACAGTGTGTTTCCACCATAAGGATGCCGCCATACAGTGCTCCTGGACACATACAGTGCTGGCCAAAAGTATTGGCACCCCTGCAATTCTGTCAGATAATACTCAATTTCTTCCAGAAAATTATTGCAATCACAATTGCTTTGGTAATAATACCTTCATTTAATTTGTCTTCAATGGAAAACCACAAAAAGAATTGTCAAAAAGCCAAATTGGATATAATTCCACACCAAACATAAAAAAGGGGGTGGACAAAAGTATTGGCACCCTTTGAAAAATCATGTGATGCTTCTCTAATTTGTGTAATTAACAGCACCTGTTACTTACCTCTGGCACATAACAGGTGGTGGCAATAACTAAATCACACTTGCAGCCAGTTGAAATGGATTAAAGTTGACTCAATCTCTGTCCTGTGTCCTTGTGTGTACCACATTGAGCATGGAGAAAAGAAAGAAGACCAAAGAACTGTCTGAGGACTTGAGAAGCAAAATTGTGAGGAAGCATAAGCAATCTCAAGGCTACAAGTCCATCTCCAAAGACCTGAATGTTCCTGTGTCTACCGTGCGCAGTGTCATCAAGAAGTTTAAAGCCCATGGCACTGTGGCTAACCTCCCTAGATGTGGACGTAAAAGAAAAATTGACGAGAGATTTCAACGAAAGATTGTGCGGATGGTGGCTAAAGAACCTCGACTAACATCCAAACAAGTTCTAGCTGCCATGCAGTCCGAGGGTACAACAGTGTCAACCCGTACTATCCGTCGGCGTCTGAATGAAAAGGGACTCTATGGTAGGATACCCAGGAAGACCCCACTTCTGACGCAGAAACATAAAAAAGCCAGGCTGGAGTTTGCCAAAACTTACCTGAGAAAGCCAAAAACTTTTTGGAAGAATGTTCTCTGGTCAGATGAGAAAAAAGTAGAGCTTTTTGGGAAAAGGCATCAACATAGAGTTTACAGGAAAAAAAAAAGAGGCCTTCAAAGAAAAGAACACGGTCCCTACAGTCAAACATGGCGGAGGTTCCCTGATGTTTTGGGGTTGCTTTGCTGCCTCTGGCACTGGACTGCTTGACCGTGTGCATGGCATTATGAAGTCTGAAGACTACCAACAAATTTTGCAGCATAATGTAGGACCCAGTGTGAGAAAGCTGGGTCTTCCAGCAGGACAATGACCCAAAACACACTTCAAAAAGCACTAGAAAATGGTTTGAGAGAAAGCACTGGAGACTTCTAAAGTGGCCAGCAATGAGTCCAGACCTGAATCCCATAGAACACGTGTGGAGAGATCTCAAAATGGCAGTTTGGAGAAGGCACCCTTCAAATCTCAGGGACCTGGAGAAATTTGCCAAAGAAGAATGGTCTAAAATTCCAGCAGAGCATTGTAAGAAACTCATTGATGGTTACCGGAAGCGGTTGTGCGCAGTTATTTTGTCTAAAGGTTGTGCTACCAAGTATTAGGCTGAGGGTGCCAATACTTTTGTCCGGCCCATTTTTGGAGTTTTGTGTAAAATGATCAATGATTTGACTTTTTTTTTCATTCTCTTTTGTGTTTTTTCATTGCAAGCAAAACAAATGAAGATATTATTACCAAAGCATTTGTGATTGCAATCATTTTCTGGAAGAAATTAAGAAATTGAGTATTATCTGACAGAATTGCAGGGGTGCCAATACTTTTGGCCAGCACTGTACATATACCACTAATTGGGGGCTGCACATGGACTTTCATTGCTTCTAATCGGAAAGTACAGGAGCGTCCCAGGAAATAGCAGTAAATGCATGTGTCCTAAAGCATCTGGTGGCAGCACTTCTGTATTATGGTTTGTGGTATATGACTTTAGTTTAGGGGTCGTCAGACTTACAATTATTGACCGGCACTCCGAGTACCTCATCTTTGATTTTTTAATTCAAATCGTCACGCCGAACAAAAAAGGTTGCCTACCCCTGGTCTAGACAATCTTGTGTCAGCTGAACACAGCAGCAGCAGTCTCTCACTTGTGCTGATGCTTTGCTACAGTGTATCAGGCTGGAATACAGACTGTTTGTCTAGACTAAATATATCAACAAACCCTGAGCTGTGAGTAGCATTAGTTTAGTAAGGGTTTTTTCTAAAATATGTTTTAGTACAGAGAATGTTGCCTAGCATATACGTGTTCCTGTGAATACAGAAGTCGGTGCAACCAACTGGATGATGCTGTAAAAGCCTAAGAACCGTGGACTAACTGTAAGCTTTTGAGGGGTACAAAGAAAGGTGGAAGATGATTCTCCTTGTTAACTGCTATTGGGGGTTTTAGGTTTGCGTTTTGGGATTTCTGAGCTTCACCCTCTGGTCAGTCATGTGCCCACCCAGTACGTGTTTATCTGGATGCAGAACAGGGTGACACAAAGCAGCCACTGTCATCTGTCAATATTTTTTGATGTGTAATGAGGAAAAATTAAGAAATATCACACCTCCCAGGGGTTAATAATGTGCACTGGATACCTGCTGCTAAGATGCACCTATACCTGAAGTATAAGTGATTAGAATAAATTTCCATAGACTTCATTATGTATTCTCACTCTTCTGTAGCCCTTCCATAATATAAAGTTCAGTTGTCTGTTGTTACCACTAGGGGGCCAATTTGTATACAAATGTATATGACTTCTAATGACCTGAATGAAACCACACATTGATAGCTAATGATGGCAACAGACTACTGAGATAGAGGAGGGAGGGGGGCCAGAGAAATGGTGCAGTGTACTAAAGAAACCAAGCATCAGAGTCTTATCTATTACATAAATTAGAGCAAGTGTGCACACAAAGATCACCTTAAAGGGCTTGTCTTGTAAAGCAACTACACACTGATACATGTTATCTACAGGGGCGTAAATACCGGGGTAGCAGCGGTAGCGGCTGCCACAGAGCCCGGGACATTAGGGGGCCCGGAGCCCTGTGGCAGCCGCTACCGCAAACCCCACAAACACTGCTATCATTATACTCTGGGGTCTTTTCAGACCCCTGAGTATAACGATTGGAGGATCAGGGGAGGTGTGGTAACACAAAAAACGTTACTTACCTCTCCTGTGCTCCAGCAGGCTTCGGGCCTGTTTGGTGACATCCCAGACGTCATTTTGCATCGCAACGCCGGCCCGGCTCACGCGAGATCTGGTCCAACGTTGAAGATGGCCGAAGTAGCGCACCGGAGCCAGGAAGAGGTAAGTAACATTGTTTTTTGTTTGTTTGTATGCTCCCCTGGGTCTCCGATCATTATACTCTGGGGTCTTTTCAGACCCCAGAGTATAATAATTGTTCATGGGTGGTCCACAATGGGGCATAATACTGTGTGCAGGGGCCACTATGGGGCATAATACTGTGTGCAGGGGCCACTATGGGGCATAATACTGTGTGCAGGGGCCACTATGGGGCATAATAGTGTGTGTAGGGGGCCACTATGGCGCATAATAGTATGCGCAGGAATGCGGTTTGTGCGGGGGAAAATGGTTGGAGGGGGTGGCGGTTCAGGGGGGAAAGGGGCCATGTCAAATGTTCCCTTTGGGGCCCAGCCATTCCTAATTACGCCACTGGTTATCTACATCAATACATTTGTGCTGCTGCTTTGTTTACCTCACAGAGGATCATCTAGACTGAGCACATTGTAACAGTCAGTCAGCTGTGAGAAGAAGTAAGTCAGGACAGGGTCTCAACCCCTGCAGTAAGTGTCAGCTGAGCTTTAGGAGTCTTGTCTTGGCTCCTCCTATTGTATTGAAGGGGAGGAAGCCAGTAATAAAAATGAACTAGTTAGACAGGCGGATTGGGACATTGAGTGAGATCTCGAATGAATATCTGAAATTGAAAGTCACTCACCACATTTTCTTCTTCAACCTCACAGAATCATCTTTGTTATTTTCTGCTAATTGTGGGACATCAGTTCCAGTTTACTTCTGGAGAAAATGGTGCTGAACGTGTCCCAGCAGCCTCTGGGCGCAGTCATGGTGGCAGCACGGCAGAGGTGAAAGGTCACATGGTGTCACACGCCAACAGCAAACTGCTCTGGATGGCTCTGCGCCAAATCTGGAGCCATACAATAAATTTCTCGCCTCCCGCACATAAAAGAAGGCTGACATCTGTGAAAGGCAGCTGGCAACGAGATGTGGAGGAAAGTCTCTCTCTTTATCTTCCTTTTCTTCCTCTGCTCCTAAGCAGGTTGCACTGTCATTAATAGTATAATTAGGTAATTATCACTGTACTGCAGAAAAGGCCTTAATTGCAGAGATGGCTCCTCGTTCCTTGTCTGCCAGTCTTGTTTCTACATGAGGGGTGGGTGCTGCTCCTGAATTTGGAATATCGTTTTGTTTTGTATGCAGTTTGGTGCATTATGAGATCTTTGCAGGAGCGTGCCAGCTGTTTCCCCTCTGTCTATGTGTAGACCACCTGGATTTGACATCTCACTTGTGGCCCCAACATTTATCATGGACTGGGAAATGTAGAAATGAAAGGCCATAACTGTAGGGCCAGAGACAGAGCCTCATTAAAGGGAGTCTGTCTGGTCCAAAATGCATCCCAAACCAATAATAGTGCTGTATGGGGGCCTTTAATAGAAGTAGAACCAAACCTTTGTGGACACAGTCTGATGAAGTAATACAGATATGATCATCTTTTTAAGGATATGATTTAGCATATTTGCCTACAGACAGTTGTGATGCAGACAGAGGCTGAAAATATCAGTCATGGTTTAAAGGGACAGCTTTGAGAAGTGAGTCTAGAGGAGAGCAAGAGCAATTGCTGATGTTTGTAGGCACCTCTGGCCGATTAGGCCACACCCCCAGTGCAGTTTCAGGCTAATTTGCATATGCATAAAAAGATGATTATCTCTGCATTGCTTCCTTGGATTGTGGTGTTAAAGGTATGTTTTGGTTTCTATTAAAGGCCTCTACACAGCACTGTTATTGATTTGGGAGGCATTTTGGACCTGACAGACTCCCTTTATAATGCCCTGCCACTTATACAATGTCCGTCACTTATGTTCTTGTGGATCATCAATACTTCATACACCCTATTGGGAAAGTAGCTCCCTACACTTACACTCATGATGCTTTTACTCCCCACATATGCCCTACAGGATAATGTCTCACACCTAGTAGTAGTTCATTTTTACACATGAACTCTGCTTGCTCTTGGTGACTGAAAACAGTCATTATTTACATCACGTCCAGGGGACACAGGTGCAGGTCTGCTTACTGAGACTGGTCGTGCATAGTTAGTTATGGCTATCACCTTGTAATTATGCAGTTGGTGACACTGCCCCCCCCCCCCATTATTGAATGCCTGTCACTGTTCCCAGAATCACCCCTGGCCTGTGCTCCATAAGTCTCCACCAGGCAGGATACACCACAAATTCTCACCCTCCTCTGACAGAGCTGCTTGATGTGACAACTTGATCACCACCTTTGAAGACAATGGTCCTTTGTTTGGCGCAGGCTGCTTAACCCTGCAGGCTTCTGGCCTTGGCCCATTCATCCTGCTGAAGTACATGGCTCATGGCCCATCCTTCTAGAATCACATTGTGCATATTTGCAGAATCTTTTTACACTGTATATGTGCTGGTGACTCCAGGGTCTCTACTGTGAGGAATGCTGTATAGGAGGGTGGAAGTTTCTGCCACTGCAGGGGTTAAGTCAGGGAGAGAGCTGTGAAGTTGCTGGCGCCTGCGGCTTGATTTACAGCAGGAGATAATGTTAGTACAGTCTGCCTGCTGGATTCCTGCACTGAGGAGCAGGGGAGAGAGAGGCCGCCAGGCACAGGAGTCACAAGCTGCATTTCCTGGATCCTGTGGGAAACACTGTGGAGATGAGCAAGACCCCGGGATTCTCTGCACAGGGGGGTCCCAGCCACATCCCGCAAACACCTAAACATCCAAATTACAGAAATGGAAACTTCTCTGCAACTGTTACAGTAGCACCATACCATATAGTAAAAAAAAATTAAAACTATATGTTATTTAAGTGCTGTTAGTGAGGCCATAAACATAACAAACCAGTACTCTCATCTCCCCTGGCCCCCATTTTCAAGACCAGCAGTTCATCTGTATACAGGTTTCCTGTGACACCCTGTTTATGCGAGGGCACCACTGTAACCGATCACAGGCCTCAATGGCACGGGATTCATGTGACGTGCAGTTTGTAAAGAGGTGACTAGTGATACCTGTGATTGGCTAGAGCAGTCACCTTACACAAATAGCCCAAGACCTGTACACAGACAAATGGACTTTCCACCACTGGCAATGGGGACCCAGGGAGAGGTTAGTACTGTTTTTATATGTATATGGACCAATAAACAACTCCTTGAATCATTTTAGATTGCTTGCTGTCAGTGAATGGGAACATTGTTTACATCCAGAGACTGAAAAACTACAGATCTAAGGGTATGCTCACACAGTAGAATTTGAGGTGATCTCCTGCTTCAAAATTCTATTGAAAAACTGTCCCTAATCTGCTTTTGGGAGGCAATGATGGATGTTTCTATTTTTTCAGTGCACTAAGAAAAAGAAGCGTCCTGCTCGGTCTTTCCACAATTTCCGTGGCGGAATCACTGCGGAAACCACGGAGTAGGTTCTCACAATGGATTAGTCCCATTGTATATAAGGCTAATCACATGTACAGACCAGTGCTGGAAAACCAATGGCTCAGCCTCGGTTTTCTGCTGCAGGTTCCATACAGCTAGATAGGAGAGGATTTTGAGGGGGAAGACCGACTTAAATTCCCAATACTAACCACATATTCAAGTACATACAGCTGAAAACTTGTTACAGGTATATGAAGTCTACACAGTCCAATTTGGAGGAATCAGCCTGGGCTCTAGACTGATACATTTCCCCTGCGCTGGTACATTGTAACAAATTATCAGGACAGGAGAGCATTTTTTACTGTGGATGTACTTACAAGCAGGTTGATTATAAGAATTGATCTGTATCCATGAGCCTGTGCCTTCAAGTAGTTGCTGAGTTGCTTTGTGACGTGAGCTCATGTATTGGGAGATGTAGCCCCGCTCCTTCCTGTCAGTCTCCCGCGTTCCCTGTGGTGCAGACTTGGATTAATTAGCTCTTTGGATACTGCGACACAGGGCAGGATCCATATGAACCTCTACTGGTGCAATATCACTGAGCCGTCAGGGGTCCATGCTCCCCGGCTGCGCTAACGCTGACATTTGCAGAGTGTAAAAATTCAATTAATTCCAGGAGGCAGATTAAATAGGAGTGAATTTTAATAATTTGCAGTAAAGTCTGAAGATTACTAGAGGCGAGGGGAGTGAAATTACACACAGATGACAGTGTTTTGGCTCAGATAGGCAGGATCGCAGGCCGAATACAATTAATCTAATTATTCATATTGCTGGGGAATATGGTGGATGGTGACTCACATCACACTGTGTCCTGCAGCGGGGGGGCACTCTGTATCCACTTGAACCAAGCCCCTCTATCCACATATGCTGAAATGTGGCCTTCGCCGAGACTGTATGCAACCAAGGGTGAAAGACGAACAGAGGATGCAAAGTTGAGGTGTAACTTGAAGCTCCTGAGCCCAAATTTGTAATGGGGCCCCTACATAATTTGTGTCATTTGGAATAGTGGTATATTTTATGTGGCAGAAAGATCATTGGGGTCCCCTCAGATTCCAGAGCCCTTGCACCTTCTATAGTTATGCCCCTGATGCAAGGATCAGAATAGTTCCCCCTTCCGGATGTTACTCACTTACCACAATGATGTCTATTATGATAAAACACAAACTGTTCTGGTACTGTAAGTGAGCCCAAGTGCAGCTGAATACATGATGATTCGGTGTACACCAGTCAGTGGAGGATTTTCCCTGCCATTGACAGAATTATTTTTAGCCTCTATCATGTTACAGACATTGAATCCATTATCTACATTTTTTTTCGACTTTTCATTCATCCCTAGCCAAGAACTTTTGTCTCTTTTCTTGTTAGTCTTGAGGGGTTTGTCCTCTGTAAAGCCCATGAACAGTGATTCTCCCTGCTTTCTTCAGGCTTTCCATTACTTATGACTAATATTCAGTTCTGTGCTCTAGTCCTGCATTTAAATACCCATGTTATTGTAGAGTGACATGCCCCACCATCTGCCTGCTTTCTTTATACATCACATTTTTGTGTCCTCCATGTTTATCTGCAGCTCATGATTTTAATGGATGGTCAGATGGGCACAGTACAGATGTTTGCATTGGTTGCTACCAGTATAGATTGGCCTGTGTGTAATTGATGGATTCTGTTCAGTGTTATTATTAGTGGGATCTGCGTTTCACATTGCAGAGCTGGGAGTAAGTGGTGGGACTGGTCTGTGCCAGCTCTAGAAACCTCCCCTGGGAAGCCTTGAAGGCAGTGCTCTCTCACTCAGTCAGTCCTAATTACCCTGATATCTTAAGACCCATCATTTTCCGTCTCATCTGGCGCTCCTGGGAGACTCCATCGGCTCGGCGGATGTATCCTATGCATAGTCTCACCAGCTGGGACGCCCAGAGAGAGTCCTTTAACCCCCACTGCCTGGTACCAGCAAACCTGTCAGCTTTTGTCCTTTCCTGTGGCATGCAGGGTATCCCATTTGGCCAGAGCAGCAGGAAACTGGCTGGCAGAGCTGGGCATATGGTTGGCAGGCTGAAGGTTTGGCTGCTGCCACACAGTAAGCAGCTGTGAATGTGGCTCTCCATGCCAAGTAGAAGATGCCCTCTGATCTGTGTGTTGCTACCATTAACTCCTTCTGTAGTGGGATCATTTTATGCCAATTACTTACCATTGTAGCTGAAAAGGAGATGATTCTAGGACAGGGGGTATGATCAGTAACACTCCAGCATTGTGGGCAAGTAAATGCTTGAGGAAAAATCAGTGCAAAAGTGATACTCTGTGTATGTACAGAGCAAAATAGTGTACATACAGGACAAGAAAAATGGTATTTTGCACTGTCCATATACATAGAATGAGTGTGGATACTGAGAATTACTCCCAGCATACAGGGCAAGAGAAGTGATATTCTGTACTGTCCATATATGCAGAATAAGAGTGGATACTGAGAATTACACTCGGCATACAGGACAAGAGAAGTTGTACTATCTGTGGTTATATATACACTTTAATAACAGATATGGAGAATTATACCCAGTACACAGGACAAGAGAAGTGGTACTCTGCAGTGTCCTTACATACAGAATAAGAGCAGATACAGAGATTTATACTACCCATTATACAGGATGAGAAGTCGTGCTGTGTACCGTCTATATATACAGAATAAGAACAGATACTGAGAATTATACCCAGCACACAGCACAAGAGGAGAAGTACTGTGTGCTATCTATATATCCAAGCTACTTGATAAAAGTTAGTACTGTGTACTTGTCAATCACATAATGACTCCTAAGATATTTTCTTTCTGGATGTTACTAAGCATATTGAAGGGACAGTAAAAGCCTCTGAAATGGTTAATTGTCACCTTGCGCTAGATCTGTGCCCTGCAGAGTCTTGGCAGAGGTTCAATAATTCTGATAAGCAGTAGTCAAGCTTGCTGAACTATCCAGGCAAATTGACCTTTTCCTGCCGCTGGTTAACTCTTGAAGCTTGGGCTCTGGCCTGAGGGAATACTGATAAGTTGCAGAACACTTTCCTATATCAGTGAAGGTGAGCCGACACCTGTCACTGCCCCCCAGGCACAGATATAAAGTGACACATCCCTAAGGGAACAAGAGTGACGCACCTGCCGCGTCCTGACCAGTTCATCCCCAGAGGCAGCTTTGTGTTGTCATATTCTGCATTTGACCCCTAATATCTGAAATATGTTGAGCTTGTGTAATGTGTGTGAAAATGTCTAACATTGCTGTACATGTGACTGCAAATATCTGCAATCCTCCTCCATGTCCTGCCTTGTATGAAGAGCTTGCACTTTTTTACCATTTGCAGAAAAGAGAGACATATTAGTGTACTGAGTGGCTGCTGTGTATGGAGTGGTGAATTTATGTCTGATGTACAGACCATGCATAGATCCCACTTAAGGATGAGGCCCCACGTTGCGGAAATGCAGCTTTTTTTGTTGAAAATTTTGCTGCGTTTTTTTGAGCCAAAGCCAAGAATGGCTACAAAAGGAATGGGAAATATATGGGAAGTACTTATACTTCTAACTTCTGCTTAATCCACTGGCTTTGACTCAAAAAAACCGCAGCAAAATCTGAAACAAATAAAAGCTGCATTTCTGTAACGTGGTTCCTTAGCCTAAAACACATGGTGAATCACTGTGGATATATAGTCGCCTCCTAATTCCTCTGCAGAAGGAGACTTCCTACAGCACCTAGAAGACAGAAATGTAGGTAATGTTCCCCAAAACGCTGAAATGTTTTAAGTTTACATTAGAATCACAATGGTATTCCTATGTGTTACATAATTTGTGTATAACTCATCTGTATACCTCTGTGCAGCCCTCTTGAACCCCAGTCATAGCAACCCAATGTTGGGGAATGGGGGTGGAGGAATCCTGCTTTTGTGTACGTGATGTGAGGATTGTAAACAGATGGCAACCGTATTAGGAGAATGAAAATACATGCACGAAATTTGCTATTTGCCAATGTTAATTTCTTATCCGACAGTAAAGCCTCTTCTGCCAGCCCCAGTTGTGCCATCTGTGCAGAAACAGTTGAGCTAATGGAGAGAAGTGTGTGTATGTGTATAATTAATAAATATATATATATATATATATATATATATATATATCCCCACACACACACACACACACACACACACACACACAGCAGGGAGGTAGATGCACTCTTCATCATATGAGGTTTCCTCTTGGTATTTGACCCATGGCTACTATGAAGGCCTAATCATCTCCCCTCCCTCATCATTTTTGTGGTACTCTTCTAAGGAAGAGGGCAGAATGTGTTGGGCGTTTATCATTACACAAGATTTCCTGTGTTGCAGTCACCCCTGCTGGAGCACCAGATGGGAGGGGGCCGTTTATTGTTGGTGGGAATCATACTCATGACAGACAGGCTTCACAATTCATGACTACTGGTGTCACCAGTTCCTGTCTTGCTGTTTTATACCTATCACCCAGCTTCCACATTGAGTACATTAGGCTGTACTCACAATCACTGTTGTTTTCAGTAATCTGTATTGTTACCAATACTGTTGTAAGGTTTCAGTGCAAATGCCTGACTTTCCCTTCAGCTAAAGGACAGATAGTTAAAGCAGTATCCCATAAATTAATCTTATACCAAAAGTCCTGAATCGCTGTTAATAGTGGTTTTCTGCTGTTTTGGGTGCACTCTGGGCGGAATCAGCCTCCTTCCCCCTCTGGCAGCTACAAAAAGAGAAAGACAGAACCTGAATGTACCCACTCTACATTTGTGCTAAGTGTCTATGTGGTGCCATACTGTGTATGTCAATTTCAACTTCACTGGATCCAAGAGCATGCAAATGGCAAACATTGTTCAACTCATACCTTATGCAATAAAAACTTTTCAGGGTTTGGTTACAGTCTCTGGATGGAAACAAGGTTTCTATTCAATGACCACATGAAGAGATCTTGAGATAAACAAGTTGTAGAAGTGGTAGTGATAAAGCTTCATTCACAGAAGTGTGGAGTGGCCCTGAGCTGACATTGGACTTACCTTCAGGGCAGTTCACGACACTAGGCCTGACGTGAGATAATGAGGAATGTTATCAGTGCAGCTACATGTCCTTTAGGTGTGTTTGGAATGTGGGCAGTAAACATCCTGTCACGCCCCTGAGCCCAGCTGCTAATGATAATTGGGGAGCAGGGACAGCTCTAGGTGTCATGGAGGTGGCAGCACTTTCCCTGTCACTGACAGATGCTTCTATGGTAGATTATTTGCTGTTTATAGCTGTCATCCCTTTAGATTGTTTAGATTATGTCTAAGGCTAATTTATATCTTGCTATATGTGGTGCAGGATCTCGGGGACAGAGCATGACACAGGGAGTAATAGAACACCAGAGAGTGATGATTTAATATGATTTGGTCTATACAATACTCACAAAATTATTGGGAAGTATTAACTAGATAGTCAGGCTGCCCTGCTCCACCATAGTGGATGGGAAGAGGACAGAGAGTACAGCTGTGGAAGTCCCTATGGGTTTTGGTTAGGTCAAGGGAAACAGGCTTGCTATAAGTTGGCATTGGGACTTGAGGTTAGTTGCTTGAGTTGGTTTGCTGTGAGACTCCCTCTCTGTTTTATGTATGCTGTAGCCTCTGACAGCACCCATTGCTGTAGAGGTTTGTCTGATAATGGGGTGGTATATGTGCCTAACGCCCCCTTATCTCTGTTAGAAACCTTGCAGTAAATATTCTCCCCTACTATCTGTCTGCGATTGGGTTAAGTATAGTGACTAACAAGATCAGCTTTATTCACACTGTATGCTGACGGAGGCCTATACTGAATAGGACTCTCTTTTGGCCTCCATCTGGCAATAGAAGCCTATACATATGTCTAGCGTGTATGTCTGAAGCTTTCTAGGCATACACGAGAGATGTGAACTGGTCCTAATCTGGATTTTCTGGTGCATATGCCAAAGATACCCTACAAACACAATGTGAATGCTCCCTTCGGAGACACAGGGCTGAGCCATTCCATTAGGTTTCTTCCTCAGGAACGTGGATGTGAATGGGTTAAGTGGATAACATGATTGCAGGCCTATAACTGAGCTGTATAGGGAGATGTGGCTTCTGCTGCTTTCTCCTTAATCCCGTCTGATTTATGAGACAGCTGTGTATCCCCAGCTCCCCTCTGTGGTGGAGGATGGATGTGAGACATTTATCTTGGTTGTGGAGCCTCCACTCATAAGTGGTATTATACTCCTCTGCCATCAAATACACTGTGTCACTATTAATCAGCTCTTGGCACCTCCATGTGTGTGGGACGGAGGGAGCTCCCCCGCTTGCTGCAACTTGTAGTGCCTCAAAAGTTTTATACTCTGGAGTATATCAAGTATATATTTTATGCAGCTCCACTATCATTTACATGGATTTTTAAGTAAATAATACATTTTCAAGATCTCTCTGCTATTAGGGAATAGAAATCCTGATCATGTCTAGCAAAGCTGCAAGGATCGTTACACTGTATCGTGTCCTGAAGATTTCTGCATTGACCTCTGCTGGACAAGACCACTTGTCACTCAGATGTCTGGCGAAATTGTTACAGTCCCGTGGGCATCATGCGTTGTGTATGACCAGATCAGTCCATAGTCATTCGCTGCAGCTTATCTCCTCTGTCTGGGTCAGGCTGGTACACGCACCTTGATTAATTGTCTTTTGAGAGACCTACCTGGCACCTCTCCCTGCTGAGCAGATTAAAGCTGCCACTGTTTGTTAGGTTACATGTGCCATGGAAATCTTTTATCCGTGGTTTTTGTCTGCCATGCAGGAGGGATGCTGATAAGCAGCTGCTGTTTACCCTGTTGATCCTGGCACCCAGCTCTCCTAACACATGGAATCCTGTGCTTGAGGGGATAGAGATTGGTGAGGTGCACTCAGTGCTACAGGCCAGGAAGTGACCTTGGCTATGACCTTGACTTTTGTCTGTCTGGATGTACTTTACTGCCGTAATATTTCCATGGCATATTCTTTTTTTCTTGTCTTTGGTGGGGGACAAGCAGTCAGTTATTGGCATCCTGTTATATACCACAGATTTCTGCTGCCTCTTTTGTCACTTCACTTATTTCATATGTTGTCACCTCTTTGGGTCCTGGGACCAATTATGGCTGCTGGTGGAAAAATCAGGGTCCCAACGGAGTTATCTGTATGTACAAAAGACTGGTTCAGAGACCCCAGAATTTTTAGCAAAGAGCAGTGAAAGATTTAGCAACTTTCTAGTATAATCGCAAAACTGTACAGTCCTAATTCACTTAAAGGTGCTATGCTGCGCCACAGATTTACTGCATTCGGCCTATACACATCTATTTATCTCACTCTCCCTATTTTTCTATCAATCACACATTGTCATGTAAGGAGAGGAGGAAGTGATCAGCTGTTTGGAGTAACTCTTTGTGCCCCATTGCAGTGTTCAGAACTCCACTAACCTCCTCATGCCAATCCTTATCTAGCCATATACAGTTGCCGGTCTCCTTGTGTTTTGTTCTGTAATCTCTAAACGACCTTGTTTTTTTTCCTTAGCAGTATATGAAAATCATGTTTAGAACGTGACTGGGGATGATGCGGCAATTCTAGACTTAGGCGCCAGGTACCGTCATGGTTTGTTGCTGGTACCAAAGCTTTTGGACAATTTCTTTATTTATAAGAAAATAATGGGGGTCATTTATCATACTCTCAAGAATATTGGCATAAAATAGTTGCTAAGTAGAGATTTACTAGTTTCTGAGCCTATTTGTGACATTTTGCAAGTTTAAACCACTCACTCCACTTTTGAAAAATAAGTAGGACATTGGGCATGGTCAGCCTGTCTAGCTATTTTATTTTTTTGCATTTTTTTCAAAAACAAATTGTCGCAAGTGGAGTAATGTCTCAGGACACAAGTGTCAGACTTGGGCCACTTTCACAAAACTGAATCATGTGTGGGCCGTATTGCCCAGACGGAAGGCTGCTGTATGAACTAAACTTGCTGTATCATATTCAGATATGATGCCTTGAGCACCCGAACAGCTAAAGAACTATTGTATTGAACTGACATAAAGGTTCTGTACAGTAACGCTTTGACCGCTCAAGAGCATACTGACTGATTTTCCCAGACAAGACTCTTACATGTGAAAGTAACCTTGTAGATGCACCAAATAAATCAAACATCATGTAACATTTTATAAATTTGGAGCAAATTGCTCCAGCGCAGATTTTAGCAAAATTTGCCTCATGATAAATTCCCCCTCAGTTCCTAGTTCACAAGATTTTTCCTCTTGTTTTTATTATACGTTATATGAAGCCATTCTCTTGTAAGTTCAGCTGCTTACATATATTTTGCATGTTTCACCTGTAAAAACCACAGTCACCTCAAAAACTATGGCAAAAATGCATGCATTTTTTTCTATGTGGTTTTATTACACCTCAACTACTATGTGTGAATATACCCCTAACTGGGTTCTGAGACAAGATTAGTTTTTTACAGTTCATTGGATAAATATCTTCCTGATATTGATGAGGGTCCCCCAGTGTCCTTAATTTTAGCTTTGCAGAGCATGACGGGGCGTGGGTGAAAGTCTCATTCCTCTGCTTCCGAGTCTGTCACATGGCTGACTGCTCTACTCTATATAAAAGTAGAGCAGCATCGGTGATGTCACAGAGAGCTGGAACAGCAGCAGGGGAGACTGAGCAGAGAGACTTCTGACACCTGCTGCGTTCCAAATGCACACTTTCTGAATGCACTCTAAAAAGTATTATTTTACCACGTAACCCTTTTATGTTCCTGGGACAAGAAATAGCCTCCTGACAGTTAAAGTACTTCCTGTGTCCCCATATTAGCTGTCATGGGAGATATCTGTTTTTTACCTCCTCCCATACAGGACATGGTTGGTTAAATCCCTTCCTGTGGAGTGTGAATCCTGAAGGTTAAATGTTTTTTGTGATTCAGGGATCTGTCAGCCCAGAGTTGTCTTCCACATTTGTAGACCAAAAAGCTAACCTGTTTTGTAAAACATGGCATTATGTAGCTCATTGATGACACCAGTGATAAGTAGCTAGCTTCTCCTCCTTCTAACAGAAATCTTCAGCCCAGAACATAACTGCAGGAAGGGAAATGTAAAATCTAGGATTTACAACAAATAATTGCAGCGGTTTCTTTGTCCTCCTGGAGACACGGGCCCTGAACAGTTTGTGCTCAAACCTGTGGAAATAACACTTTAATGGTCTCTCCATTTGTGCGCTGCTGAGTAGTCGTGACGAGTAAATGGCCACTGGTTACATTAGACTGTCTCATGTTCTCTTCTGGGATCCACCATTTTCTCTCTTAGCATACGAGGTATTATAAGATTTCCATTAGTGCTGCACTAGAGGTCTAAAATGACATGCGGCATGATATAATGACGACACGTTTCATATATTGCAGCCATTAAACGTTGTTACACTATGTTGGCAGTCACAGAGTTAACACAATCTTGCTAGAACGAAGACCCCTGTGTGTAGCTGCCCGCCTCATCTTCCACATCAACAGATTCAGCCCGCACAAAGCATCCTGTTCACGACCTTCCCCTGTGTGATTATGGAAGCCATTATTGCCGCGTTGCCCTGGAGCAGCTGAACCCCGTGTGACCCCAGAGCGAGTTTAATAAACTGCGCTGCTCGGTGGCAGTGCCTTTGCTCTCTGGTCGCAAGCACGCTGTGATCTCTCCCTTCGGTTCAATAGCCTATTTATCCGTCTCCTACTGCTGTCTGTTATCCTCTAGGTCTTCTCTCAGGTCCTGATCACCTGGTCTCTGCCTTTGTTTTAATAACCTCTCTTGTCCTTTGCTCCCCTTCAGTCTGTGCCAGCCCCAGGCTTGTGCCAATATGTAATCTCCAATTTTCCTCACTTGCATCCAGCTCATTAGCATAATCCACATAATCACCCTGGTTTTAATTGCCCACTACTCTGCAGAAAGATCATGTGGTTAAGTGGTAAATCATAATTAGATAAATAATTGGTTTGGCCATAGCAAGCTGCTGCGTTCTACATTCCATCTGCTGTCAGCTTTTTCCTTTTTTTTTTCCTGTTATCCACGTCTTGGAACCTTTGCCTTTAAGAGATCAAGTGGTCAAACCAAGCGATTAGCTGTCCCTGCGCCGAACAAAGCAATTAAGTCATTCAAACATAAATCCAATTTCCTGGAGCATAAGTAAACAAGAGTGGATGCGGGAATTCGGTGGCAATGTCATTGATACACAACGCGGTTCGCCATCCATCGCTTAATAAGAATGCAGAGACTAAATGCTGAGGATCTTCTGCATAGGTGCATGGTGTAACTGTTGAAGGGGGTGATCATTTTTCTGAGCCTGATCTCAAGGACCTTGGCTACAGCAGACGAGGGAAAGAGCAATAGTTATCTGTCCTTCCTACAGGATTGACCAGTCTCCTTTGTATGACAGCAAGAATATGGCTTCTCTAGGTATCCAGTCCAATGGTGCACAGATGCTAGTAAACAATGTCCTGATATCCCTGCTGGGGCAGTCTAATGTCTTATTGTTGCCCATTATCCATTCTCAAATTCCCGCTGATTAGAAAAAATAAAAAATGAGTTTGGAGTGCATTTTCATATACAGATTATCCAATATGGTGGAAAGTCCCTTAGATCATTTTTACTAATCATACACATTTTATTTCTCCTTGTCCATAGCAGGTTTCATAGTCTCCTATATGCATTCTTATACATCTAGCTTTAGTCTGAAGAAGTGTGAAGGAGTATGGATGCTATTAGTGTTGGATTGGCCCACTAGCGTACGAGAGGATCCTCCGCTGGACCCACTCATAATAATGGTTCAGCAGAATACACCCTTATTTGAGTTCTACTATGGTATATTTCAAAGGGGCTGCTGGAGGTTGGGCCCTCAGAATCATTTTATCTGGTAGGCCCAAGGAACTTCAGTCTGACACTGGATGTCATTGCGGGTTTATTTAAAGGCCATTTATGAGCAAATCAGGCAAGACGATAAATTGAAGGGTCAACAGTTGACATGTTTGCTATGTCTTCTAGTTCTGCAGGTTCTCCGATTAACAGATGTTGTTAGTTATCCCTAAGACTGTGACACTGGTCTGTAAACACAGAGATCTGACACGAGCTGTTGGTACAAGAGCCGCCGAAGCGCCCTGCGTTGTACTCTGCCCTTCACACTATACACCTGTCTGTTCTACAACACTCTCCCACCTGTTCAAATAGCACAAAAAGGTAAAAAAAAAAAAAAAAAAAAACACCAGAAGCCAAGTGCAAATGAGCATATTGTTCTAAATGATTCATCCACTGAGGGCAGAGTGGGGAGGAGCCTCTGGGTGACCAAGTGACAGGAAAATTGTGATATTACATGACTGATGATGGTAGCTGAGCCAAAAACAGAAAGCGCACATTTGACTGATCTGACCGAACTTCACAGGGCTAAGGTATCATGCATGGTCCATACTGGCGTCTGATCTTAGCTGCACATTATATTTTAAAGAGAGTCTAGAATTAAAAACACATGGCTGCTTTCTTCTAGAAACTCCACCATACCTGTTCATGATTTTGTTCATGATTATCTTCATTGAAATGAATGGAACTGTAATGCAGTTCCACACACAACCTATGGACAAGGATGGTGCTATTTTTGGAGGAAAGCAAAGATTTTCTAATTCCAGTCAACCTGTAATGTCTCCTTTTGTATATTCTTTTGATGTAGACACCTGACTCCATTGAACCTCTAGTACACAGCGTAGGAGTAGGAGGTATATTATGTCGCTTCAGTTCACTTACACACAGAAAAGAAATTTAAAGTAATGCTCTAAAAGGGGATTAAAAGCAACCGATAAAGCGTCTGCAACCTGAGGCATCTTTAATCCTGTCATAATACAGCGGGGTCAGTTGGCTTCAGAGCTGCGGAGGCCCGCACTGCAGGGACTGTAGGTGTATTGGTCCATAGCACTGAACAACCTCATGTCTGACAGATACCAGGCTACAGTCAGGTAGTTCTCTTTTCCATGCTCTAAGCTTGTGCGAGTGGTACATGTATATCCTACTAGTGAACAGTTCTAAAGCTTTGTAAAAGAGTATCAGTCCAGGAGAGGGGAGAGATTGCTGCTGTCACTAACACTGATACATTTCAGCTTTGAGAGCAGGACTAGGCTGGGACATCTCTTATATTAATGCAAGCAGAGATCTTGAAAATGTTAGTTGTCTAGGACCATGGAGGGTTATCGCCTCATAGCTCTTCATTGACATGAAATCTTATTAGAAAGTTCTTGAACCTTCCATTCCAGGATAAGCCTAAAGTATCTATTTCTCATCATGAACAGATGTGACCTGTACAAGAGATCAGTTATCAGTGATTTCCCATAATGCCTTGCAGTACTGACATAGCTGTGATCAGACATGCAGTCAGGGCATTTGACAAACCAGTGAGAGCCTGAGCCTGTGGCTTCCTTCCTACCTTGGCAAGCTTCAAATGAGCTCTTGTAGCTCTGCTTGTTGTCTTTTCCTAGATCAATGATGCATGGCCTAGTGATCGATGAAAGGGACAATGGGAATTGAATGGGCTAATGGGGTGCCGGCTGCCTCCCTAATGCTCATGATATAAAGAGAGAATACAGGGCCCATTTCATCTACAGAGATGAGGGTGGCGTACAGACAGACGGATGTGAGGCGCTCACCCTATTCTCTTCCGTTCATTTTGTCTGTCCCTTTCACTTATTGGTAATGCACCTCTCCACCCCCCTCATCGCTCGCTCTCCTGCCTCCATCATATAAACATATGCTCCCTGAGAAGCCAGCAATCGCCTAGGAAGCGATTATTCATTTATATTACATCGCCCTGGAGTAGGATGTTTAAATTTGGCTCTTTATTACCGTGTATATATTAATGCTTCATCTATGGTATAGATTATATACTGTACAGTATACACGAGGAGAGGGCATTCTATATAATATCACATGTACAAAAGAGAGATGGACAGCACTCCAATAGATTTTTGAGCTTGCCTATTTAATAAGTAGCTTCAACATTCCACGTATAACATTGCTGAAAACCGCATAGTACAAATATTATAATAATACAGTTGATTTCAGGCAACGTTTCGGGCATGTGTAGCCCTTCAAAAGGCATATTTGAAGATATATGTAAGGTTATTGCTGCTTGGTTTAAGCTGTGTGGGAAAAGGGCCCAGGAAGGTGTCCCTGGTGGGAGACCTATTGGAATGATAGAGCAGGACTTGAATGGCGTACTTTTCCCACCCAGCATAAACCAAGCAGCATTAACCTTTCATCTATCTTCAATTTGCCTGATGAAGGGCTGCACACGCCCTGAAATCAATTATATTATTAGAATATTTGTACTATTGCGGCTTTCACCGATGTTATACATGGAATGTTGAAGCTACTCATTAAATAAGCAAACTCAAAAAACTATTGGAGTGCTGTCCATCTCTATTTTGTACACATGAAGTTGTTGGAGGGGTCTGGTCAGCCCCTTGTGGAATAGTTCATCCACCTGTACCCTTTGGAGAGTGCTGTCTACACATACAATATGTATTGGAGTCTATGAAATATCCTAATCATCCAGTACTGATCAGTCTGATATTGTCCAGGTATTTTCCAGCCAAGGCTCAATTAAAGCCTGGCTAGTACAGGTCTCCAAAATGTGTCTGGCTGCAATAAGGTATTATCTAGGCAATATATGGCTATATCAAGTGGGCACTGTATGGCAGTGTATTTCAACGGTCTCTTACAATATTCTGTGGACACATTATGTAGAGACTATAGTGGTACTTGGGTACTGTATTGCATAATATGTAGGGGTATATATCTGCAGTATACAATATTATTTACTCACTGTTTGGTGGTATTATTTGACCACTGTATAGCAGTGTGGCAGGAATTTTATGGTGGCATTATTTGAGCAAATTTTGGCAGTATTTTTATAAGAGTATTATGGTGTATTCATCCAGTACGCCATTCGCTGTATACCGAAGAGAGACCATGACAGACTTTGCTTCAAAACTAGTTCTAACATGCCAGAAGATCGCATATATATACTTAAAGGGGTTTTCCAGGACTTATTAATTGATGACCTATCCTTAGGATTGGAAGGTGTCTGTCATCCAGGCCCCCGGCCTATCCGCTGTTTAAAGAGGCTGCAGCACTGCAGACTCTTCAGTACTAACCAAGCACAGTACTGTACATTTGTACAGTGCTGGTCAGCCCATTCCCTTGAATAGGATGGAGCAGCGATAAGACCATGTGACCAAAGGAAACGTGACATCACATTGATGTGAAGCAGAAGCGTCCCTTGGGGAATGCCACTCCCGCTTCAAACAGCTGATCCATGGAGGTCCGACACCAGGGATCTTCAATTAATAGGTCAAGTCCTGGAAAAACCCTTTAAGTTTTTAGGTTCTGACGATGGTACAGATATTGTCTAGTATTATATCCATTATCATGATTAGCTGCTGACTGTCAGAAAAGTCCTGCCACAGATAGCATTAAGTCATCTCCAGTAATTTTCGCAGTTTCTTCATTGTAGGATCTGCCAATACTTCATTGCATTAGGTGGTTAGGTTAGACAAAGCAGCTTCCAAGACTAGTAATAATTCCTCTCTTCTTTCTTGGTATTATTCATGACATTATTTTATATATCAATCCTCAACTCTATATTGAGCAAAAACTTACTATTATCAATTATTTAGTCTTACTTTATGGAACATTTAAAGCAGAACTTATTCTAAACTTCTAGTAATGGAAGCTATCTCTGAGCTTGTGCTTTTACATAGCATCCATCCTATACAAGCAGAGGTGCAGTGTATGGCATGTTGTAGGAACACTGATGAGACAGGAGGTAATATTCACCAGGCTTCTACAGACAGCATAGCTGTCACTGGGACTAGGTGTCACTGGTCGGTGTCCTAATAGAACAGAGCTACAGTGTAATGCACGGAGTGGGAAGAAGCTTGAGCCTCTAATTTCCTTATTGACCCACATGTTAAAGAAGCATACAATACGTATAATAACTTCTGTGATTGTAGACTGTTATAGCTCTTGGATGGTTGTGAATGAGCAAAAATGTATTTACAGGCAATGAACAACGTTTTGTATTTTCTTCGGAACCCCCAAAATTATAAGAACATTTACTAGTCTATAATGAAAAGTGTTAAAAGCACCCTGAATTGTAGTTTTTAGCACCTGTTTCTATGAGACCACAGGGAAATGAACGTACAGTAAATAATTAAATTTTGGCGCATGGTTTCATATTGGAGGTTGCGTTGAAATTCTCTGCAATCATTTGGGGACAAAGTAAGAAATTGTAGGAGATGTGATTTCCTGGTCCGCCATCCATCATTGGCTCTTGATCTGTTCTGCACTGGAAGGGTTAAGTCTTCACACTAGAAGGTGTTAATAGCCATACTTCAGGCTGAAGCCATTTTCTCCCCCATTTCCGCTGGCAGAGGTTTGACACCTTATAAAGTACAAGAGTGGTTCTCTTTTCCTATGGGCTCATATTATATTGTATATGTAAACCAGATTGTGACAGTATCTGGGTGTGAAGCTTAAAGGAGCTGAAACGCGATTTGTGTCTGTTACAGGAAAGAACAATGTGTTGTGTGTATGAAGTGCAATGATGTCATAAGCTAACCCACCTCCCCCCTCCTTAAACCACAATAGTCGGCAATTATAATGGAAAATATGTGTAAAACCAATGTGTGTGGGGTGAAGGGGGGTAAAGGGTCGACACCCAGCATAGCATCATTATTTAAACGTGTGCAAAAGTGATTTCTGAGGTGGGACTATTTAAAGATGCAGTACATAGTTGGATAATGTATATCTTTATGTTGCATGTGTGATGTCCAGCAGTAACCAGTTATGCTTTCCATCTATGGTTATCATTTGAGTCAATTTTGTATCTCTAAACCAAACCAAATGCAGAAATGTGATGTGTATATCATCTTAATGGGGTATTCCAAAGGTACCTCTTTAAACTGGGAATTATTGGACCAAGTAGGGATGATATGTATTGAGCATTTACACTTGTAAGTACATAACTTTTATATTATGTTGAAAAAAACGGGAGATCGAAATTAAACGGTAGCCATACAGGTGGTCTCTGGCTGGTGAATGGGGTATGCTGGGAGTTGCAGTTTCTCATTGTCTCATCACTGTCCAAGTCAGCTTTAAAGGGTACCTATGTTTTCATCAAAAGTTGAAATATCTGCAAGGTGTTGCTGGTAAATCTGTTCTTTGCCTTTATAATCCTTCATACATGGTTTCCTATCAGGTTTTTCTGCTGATAATAGTCCCATTATAACTGCAGCACATCTCGCATTTCTGTCCGAGACGGGGTGTATACAATAAAGAGCAGTCTGCCCCCCTCCCCCTATTACTACTATTGGTTTCTTTACATGTAATTCTGCCAGAAACAACTGTAGAATAGAAAATGACAAGTGAACTTAATATAGAAGATCCAAGGAGACTAGATTACAAATCCAAGTTTATGATGCTGCTGAAAAGATCCCTGACACCAAAAAAGTTAAATCTGAGCACAATAAGGAAAGCTGCTTGCTGTCTATGACTAACATCTGATCCGCAATGACACAAACAGCTAGTCAGAAGTATGTAGATGTAGATGCCTGTCTTGAGCCTGCTGAGTTCTAAAGATTGAACTTCCCTAGTAAGGGCGTGAACAGCAAATTAGTAAGAAGGGAGATGACAAGTGGCAGCAACTTCAGAGAGATTTGTTAGGCAGAAAACAACAACATTGTGTATTCTACTTTGGTCCAGAATCGTATTCTCTATTAAATGAAACTAAGGCTACGTTCACATCTGCGCTGGGTATTTGTCCATCACATATTGATCAGAAATTGCTGTATGAATAAGTGCTGCAATTCTGACTTTTTCATATGGCAGTTTAAAAAAAAAAAATACCCATTGGACCTCCTCGGAGCCAGTGTTTGCCATTTTCAGGATAATAATAATACATTTTATTTATATAGCGCCAACATATTCTGCAGCACTTTACAAAATGAAGGGTTCAAGTACAGACAAAAAGATACATTACAGAGAAATAGTCAATTCACACACTGGGACTGAGGGCCCTGCTCACGAGCTTACAATCTATGAGGTAGAGGGGGTGATACAAGAGGTAGCAGGGGGAGCATCGGAGGTAGCATTGCTTATACAGTGGTCCAGACATTTTTGTGATAGAGGTTAGTTTCATTACACGCCATCACCAGTCAGTGTCCTTTAATGTGCATATGGTGCCTGGACATATAAAGTTACAGCCCGATACGTCATCATATCCTATGGGGTAATGCGGGAGAATGAAAAGAGGAGGGTTTGTTTTAGAGATTCTAACTGTGGAAGGGTTTACATTAGGAATTGTGATAGGCCTGTCTGAAAAGATATGTCTTTAGTTTGCGCTTGAAGCTGTAGAAATTGGGGGTTAATCTGATTGTCCGGGGTAGAGCATTCCAGAGAAGTGGTGCAACTCGGGAGAAGTCTTGTATACGGCAGTGGGAGATTCTGATAATAGAGGATGTTAGTCTTAGGTCATGGAGTGAAAGGAGAGTACGGGTTGAGCGATATACAGAGATGAGGGAGGAAATGTAGGGAGGTGCAGCATTATGGAGAGCCTTGTGAATGAGGGTGATAAGTTTATATTGTATTCTGTATTGAATAGGCAGCCAATGTAGTGACCGGCACAGACCGGAGGCATCGCTTTAGCATCTAGGCTGATAGATGAGCCTGGCCGCCGCATTCAGAATAGATTGTAGAGGGGAGAGTTTAGTAAGGGGAAAACCGATTAGTAAGGAGTTACAGTAGTCAAGGCGAGAGTGACTCAGGGCAACAATAAGTGTCTTTAGTGTATCTGTGGTAAGGAAAGGGCGGATTCTGGAGATGTTTTTGAGGTGGAGATGACATGAGCGTGCAGGTGATTGGATATGGGGGATGAAGGAAAGGTCCGAGTGAGCATACTGCCTGGGAGTTATGGTAACGCCGGAGACTGAAATGGAAATATCAGGGTTAGGTCTGTTAGATGGTGGAAACAGCAGTAGTTCCATCTTTGAGAGATTCAGTTTCAGATAGAGCGAGGACATGATATTTGAGACCGCAGAGAGACAGTCACTGGTGTTCTGTATTAGTGCAGGGGTGATATCACGATATGATGTATATAATTGGGTCATCAGCATAAAAATGTTACCGGAAGCCAAATCTGGTGATGGTTTGTCCAATAGGGGCTGTTTGTTGTTTGTCCAACTGTTGTCTGTTTTTCTGGTTTCCTAAAAGACCTGAAGAACGTAAATAAAAGTGTAAATGTGAATGTAGCACAAGTCAGCCTTAGTAACCATTTAAGTGATAACA
Organism: Leptodactylus fallax; assembly: GCA_947044405.1. Classification (NCBI taxonomy): domain Eukaryota; kingdom Metazoa; phylum Chordata; class Amphibia; order Anura; family Leptodactylidae; genus Leptodactylus; species Leptodactylus fallax. Next base: position 2,077,846 of record CAMRHE010000083.1, on the reverse strand, counting down.
TACCAAACAGAGGTTTGCAAATATGAGGCCATGCAGAAGTGTAGCTCTTTTAACCATTGTAATACTTATAGTCTCAGCCTGCCTCTGTCTCCCTGCCTTCCATATCCTCACAACAAGTGGAGAGCCACAGGTCCCCCTCCTTCGGCCATGAACCTGGCAGCAGACACCTAATGATAATGGAAGATGTGGAGGTTTCATGGAGCACGGAGGTTAATTGTGTGTGCGGTGTCGGCGCGGTAGGGGTTCCGGCTGAGATCCTCTCTCATTAAAATCTAACAACCTGGCTGCACCTGGGAGGCGATCATGGCCTTGTCATATTTTAATCCTCAGCCTTTCTGTTAAAGTCTGCGGCTTCCTGTCACCCACAAACAATGGCAGATCCGTGTTTACCCAGCCGAGTATCTCCCACACCCACTATATAAATAAAGGCAGACGCATCGCGGGTTTCATCAGCCACAGGACATCTCCAGGGTACTGTATAAAGCTGAGCATTTCCTACTTGTCACCCGCCACCTCCTTCCCTGCAACCCGATAATGGTGGGGGAGAAATGAGCAAAAGTTCTGAAGCTACTGGGTGATACATTCATCTACCTGGTATCTAAGCAGTCACACAGTCTTTTTTTAATAATAATAATAATAGTCCTTTAATAGTCCCACAATGGGGAAATTTTTTATAGACTTCTTTGACTCCTCATCATTTCAAGATGAAGTTGACTTGTTGTCAGTGAATAGGAACATTCTACTTTGTAGCTGAGGGTTTGTTACAGTTGTATCCAGTCTAGACAATGCTTTGTGAGTGTGTGTGTGTATGTAAATATACATATATACACACACACACACACACACACACACAGTTGAGCCCCTTTAATGTATTCAGCTGTTAAATGAATATGCTCATAGGTGCTCCGATCAATACAATATACCTATAATGCTGGCGACCTCTGGATGAGCAGTCTCCGTACATTAGCTTTGTGTTAATGTGCGACTGGTAATTCATTGTACTGGATTATTATATGATATATTAGGTGACAATTCCGTGAAAGAGGAAGGATACTCACACACATGGAATAATGTTGCTGTATTACAGTAATGCAAATTTGTGTTTGGATGTGCTACTTGCTGCCAGGTTTCATGCAAATATCACAGTCATGTGATCCAATGATTGCAAAGCATTGTGCTCCTTGCCATTGCACACGTGATGGGGGTGGTGGTGCTCACACAGAAGTCCACTATCAGGCCTACCAACTATTGTGTCCAGTGGACCGAAATACTTTGGAAGTGTTTTGACGAGTAGACGTTCCTATGACGTGATGTGTCTATGGGACACCTGCTCATTTAAAACTACTGTGTAAAAAATTATTCCATTTACATGGCTGTTCCACTCTAATGTGAATAAAGCATAGTCATTATATAATGACAAGTTCTGCAACTTTCTGGATGTTTCCATTTACTGACAGCAAACAGAGGCTAAAAACTGGCCCTGACCTAGTCCTGCTCACATAGCTGAGGGTTTGTTAGAATGCAGGTAAACATGTTCCGCCTCAGGTCCAGTACTACAGAGAGGTGTGTTCTTTCACAGAGGATCACCTACACTGATACACTGTAGGAAACCTGCAACTGTGAGCTAAAAGATACAAGAAACTTTTGTAAGAATATTGACATTTATCCCTAGTCTTTATGAACTGGTGATTTCAACCCATTCTACTCCATCTGCATTTGTAGGGGTTACAGAGCACACGGAGCACAACCTCCAGAGGTGTGATGTGTTATATTTTCATTTGCCACTCACTGATCACAGGGACAAGTCTCTTGTTAACACCTCTGTGTGATAACCTTGTCAAACCTCATAATATTTCACTAGCAGCTATCACAGTTCCTGAGCCATGGGCCAGCAATGTGAGTGAGAACACAGCCATTAGTGCCCCCACCATCTAAACACAGCGGACATGCTGACCCCTCACTGAGCGAAGAGGCTTTGCAAGGCATACTGAAGCTAGTCCTATTCTCCAACCTGGTGACATTCGGGATAAATCTGCATGAAGATCAGAAGTATGTCAAACTGTACATCCATTGCAGAAATCCAAGAGTCCAGCTCAGATTTCTGCTGTGGAAAAATACATTATACAATATCATGGGTCAGCAACCTTTGGCACTCCAGCTGCTGTGAAACTACAACTCCCAACATGCTCCATTCACTTCCATGGGAGTTCCAAGAACAGCAGAGCAAGTATGCATGCTGGGAGTTGTAGTATTACAACAGCTGGAGTGCCGAAGGTTGCCTACCCCTGTTATACATCATATACATTATATGAACATGCCTTTATATTTCTAACTGCAGATTTGATATTTAGGACTCTAGGAAATCTGGAATTTGCTCTGTCTAGAAGGATAAATGCATTCTCTCCATGTGTTGCAAGATGTTACAGTGCAAACTAGAGCCGCAGCCACCATGTCTCTGGCTCAAGGTTCTCATGTTACAAACTGTCGATTGTGTAAAATGGTTTTATCTTGGAAGACGTATGGTCTTCTTGTAATGTTGCTTGATGGATTTCAACATACGGTAATGACATAATGTGAAGGGGGGAACTTATCATACTCTTCACGCCAGTTTTTGGAATAAAATGTATGATAAAATCTTCAGCTTTAGCGCAAAGCCATATCTGCACCGAAAATTATGACTTACCTTCTGTTTGCGCCACGCTTCCCACTTTTCTTAAAAGTGTGCATGGTATGGATGGAAATGGCGGGTCTTCACAACAAATTTAAAATGATATGATCTAAGAAACTGACACAAATAGCAGCTGAACGCTATGCCAGCACCTTCAAGCATCTCACTCCAGCGCAACCAATTATTAAGACTGGTGTACTACACACCAGTGTTAATAAATTGGTCCCACTGTATCCTGACTTGGGAAAGCTGTGTACTGCCATCTACACTGTGACAAGAAAAGCTGACACCAATCACCCCATGGGAAGCCATCTCTACTCAGTGGCTTGGCACCATATGAATAGACCTTGGCAGAGGGCGGTCTGCTTGAACACCTCCTAAATCCCCAAGTCTGTTCCGAATCCATTTTAGGCCAAGACCATAAAATAAAAATCGCAGAGCCGAGCAGAGACCAGTCAGCCATCAGCATGATTCATCCTGGGTGTCTCTCTATTCCCCTCCATCTTCCATGGGCTATAAATCGTGGTCTTGCCAACTGTACACTGCGGAGCACAGACTCTGGATAATTGATGTCAGGCCTCTCCCTGCTTGTCCATATTTTACAAGAGTGCGCCTTTTGCCAGGAACTCCATTATTGTGAAAAATCATACAGCAAAAAAATCAAAACAAGGTGTCCAGATGGTATTGCGGAACGCTGTCATCTAAGCCATCCGGCTGTTTACAAATTATAGGTTTTATTTTTATAGAATAATTTTCAATACATATAGTAAATTCTGGATCTAGTTCTGGCCACCGGGTCATCAGTTTCTAGATTGGGTCAATAGTCTCTTACAAAGCATAGTTCTTCATGATTCTATGTAACATGTAATGATAACGGAGGAATTACAGAGTTTGACCTCATTCTCATTGGCGCTGAGAACAGCACTAATATTTCAGCCAATTTTCATAAGAAGTTGAGTTACTGTATCTTGTACTGTTCAGGCCTCCAGTGACTATTATACTATTTCTTCTTGAAAATCATCAGCCAGCCTTGTATTCGAATGCAAACCACTAGCATACCTCAAAACCATGCTGGATTGAGCAGGACAGGCCTGGATTTCAGATGCTGTCCCAGGCAGGAGTAACTGGAGTGGATTCCAGGGGAACTAGGCAAGGGCTTTTGGGTTTTTTCAGCATTTTACTGTGGAGATCAGCAAAGAGGGAACATAATACACTGTGGGGGCAGAAAAGGACTGAGTGGGATGGGGCTGGCCAAAGGGGGCATGAGCAGCAAGCTCTGTAAATGCACTGAACAAGCAGTGAATGCTGGGAGATTTCAGCTCTGACACCTGCACTGCATTGTGAGTGCAGCTGTGGTTTATAAAACAGGATTAAAGTCAGGATCTGTACAGAATAAGCAATGTATGTACACAGGGATGCTGCCAGCAGTATATGGAGTGCAGCTCTGGGGCATAATATGGTCCGTAACTCAAAATCGGTACAGGGTAAGTAATGTTACTGTATTTAAACCATCCATGAAACTCCCTGTGTGACCTTGTCCTTACAAGGCTTCATTCAGATAGTGGTTTTCTGGTCAATATTTTCCATCAGTGTTTCTAAGCTAAAGTCAGGAGTGGGACCTAAACACGGAAGAAGTGCATGTCTTTCCATTACAGTTTTTCTAAGGTTTTCGTTACAAATACTGGTCAAAATTACTGTTGTCTGAATAGTTCCTAATCCTAGGTGTGTTTGATCAGTTTATAAGGTCCCTATTAATAAGACAATTCATGGTAATGGTGTGAACTTTGTAGCACATGTTTATCTACAGAAAATCCTCATTGGTGCGTTCAGTCAATTTTATAACTCATGACATGTCTGTCAAATGCAAATCATCATTACATGACAACAACCAAAGGAAATGTAAAACTCTGATAAAAACATCCAATACATTTAATGAAGTTTTCAGTTGGTTACAGCTCATTGCTTCAGTACAATTGATGAATGTTACCTAAATGTTCGCTATTGCACAAAAAATAAAATAAAATCCAATTCCATCTTTGAAAAAGGCCTCCTTTATATAGTAATGGCCTGAGCAGGATGCAATCCATGTCTCTCTGCTGCCTCCCAGTGGAGTCTTGCAATATTACACTTTGTGCCTGCTCACCTACTTGTCTTTTATCCTCTGTGATGGGAGATGTCATATTGGGAATTCAGCTGTGGGCTGTGTGAGACCAGTCCATGATATCCCCCTGTATTTACACACACACTCTCATTTTCTAAGTCATCAAATAACCCAATGCAAGTATATATGCTACAGCCTATAATGCATATCTCTAAGATAGCACCTCTTACCAATGACTCAGGTCTTTGTCATAATGGACTTTGTCATTTCAACGTATAATTTCCTACCTCCGTGACTAATCAGCGACTTCTTATTAATGTTTATCCGTGACCACTTATCAGGGTGCCCCTAGTTCAAGCTCAGAGTTTCTTGCCTTATTGTATGTGATGTCTAGGGATGAACCTCGTTCACAAGTACATTGCAGAAAATAGCGGACAATCTTGCATGAAGTAGAAGAGTGAAGAAATCAGCCAATACCTTTTCGAGGCTGAGTATATTTATAAATATAAATAAAATATAAAAACTCTTCCACTACTTTCAATGGCTAACACGGTACAACATTATACTACTACAATCTTGTATGAAATCACAGTTTGGGGAGGATGCCTTCATAACTGAAAATAAGAAATAGCACTGTAATATTGGTTACTCGTAGCTTCACAAAACTTTAGCTCATACGACCAATGATACAACACCAAAACCAAGAATTCCTCTATGGTGACATATAAACTGGAAATTTACTGTACTGTTGGGGACGTTGATCAGAGGTGCTGCCGTGCAGTTGCTTGTCAGGATCATTACTATTGACATTGAAGAGTAATGAGATGCCACCAACTCCTCTACCAGTTGGCCAGCTTGGACTGCCATTGATGCTGCACTGAGAGATCCAAACCAAAGACATGACATCATTGTTAGTATATCCAGCCAGTTTTAGTGTTATCTGCCTCCATCCAGTAGATCACCAGCAGCTCTGTAGCTCTCTGCTACCACTTGTAAGTGAAATCGAATGTGCTTGACGACCTTCTAACATGTAACAACTTCAGTTGGATGGATTTCTGTCTTCACCATCTGACAACCTGGGACAGTGTTAATTTGCAATAGTTTTACAAGAAGAGTAAATTTCCGTTTCCCTCTCTAACACCACAAGTATAGGTTCAGTTCATATTTGCATTTGGGCTATACATATTAGGTATATGTTGAAACTATTCCCTAACATATACCACTGTAAAGTCATACTGTGTAATATATTGGTTAATGGCCACAGTGTAAAACAAAAAGAAAACCTCTTTGTTGTGGCTGACTCAACTGGAATGCACCATCTGTTTTGCTTTGCAAAAGAGTGGGAAAAAAAAAAACATACCGAAAGCTAAAACATTTGACGATGAACATGGTTAGCAAATACAATGTGAACAAAGCCTTACTATATGATTGTGACTGCTGATCAGGAACAGAGATGGGAATGTGGGTGTGATAAGGGGTGGACTTCTGTGTTTGTGGGGAGGACCATCAGCCCTGGGGGGGCTCAGTTAATGCTGTGCTTGGCTTTGTTTAGGCCTTCAAGAATTGTGCAATCTCCCTCCTTACAAGGGGTTAAATAGAGCCCTTTGAAGCCTAATGACTGGTGAGGGAGTTTGTGTTTTAGCAGCTGAAATCTGATGCCTTTTGTCAGTCTTCTGGCCACAGGTTTGGCTGAAGGGAGGGCGGTGGAGGAGAGAGGTTGTGTCTTCTCCATGGCTGGGTGTGTGTGGAGCAGCAGGTGTTTGTAGAGGGAGGCAGCAGGCTCCACCTCTCCGCTGGGTCATCTGCTCTGGGAGCCCTGGAGCCTGCTAATCTTCAGGAGACATGTGCTTCTAGGTGTGTTGTGTGTTATGGCTCTGTGCTGGGGGATGTAATACAAAGGCTCTTCGCTTGTCATGAAAGGTGAGCTCCTCTGATTTTTCATATGTATGGGCCTGGGTCTTGGAAGAGGGATCCATAGACTTGAATGTCATTCTATTACTTCTTACTGGTATAGTACAGCAGAGGTGCTCAACTACCAGCTTTCTGGCTTCTGTGGGATTGCAAGTCCCTGCAAAGCCTGTTGTAATGTGCAGATCAGCAGGTTTCCTGGACCTCTTGTAGGGCACTAGGCCTGGGCGGCTTTATATACATACTGTCTTTATTAAATTGAATATAATAAAAATAGTATTTTAGCTTTAAGCACATTTTGAAGGACTGACTCACAGCAAAGCTATAATTGTGGCTTCCTGAGGTAGATCCTGTATCAGGTGTGACATATTAACCCATTGCAGGTTATTTGTGGCATTACATATACCTTTTGTAGCCTTACACAATCCTAAGTGCTCATCTGCAACCAGGGGTAGACAAATACTGTAGACTCCAGGAACCAGTTGACCCAGCAGACGAAACTTTTATAGACGTCAGTAGAAAACAAGCAGTAGCAAATGTCAATGTAGATGATCAGTCTGTTCCTAGGATGGACTGGTCTATGATGTAATCCTTCTGAATGACGCGTTCCTGTCACTGGGGTACTTTTTTGCTGGTTTAACATCATGGCCTATTTAGAGGTTGCATATTACAGGAGTAAAAAGTAGCTATGCCCCATGTGGTTCTGGGTGCAGTGTACGGTTTGGTGTCTGCGCCAAAGTCATAATTAAGTATTAATGTTTAGCCAGATTGGGATCTGGGAAACCAGAGAATCTGCGCTGTATCCTCCTCCTTTATACCTTCCAGCTGCTCATGTGTTTACTAACAAATGGCTGTGACCTGTGGGGTGCAAAGGTCTTGCCCTCCTATTCTGGAGCGCCCCAAGCTGTAAATTCAGTGATGGGGAACTTGAGCTGTATAAACAAGGCTTCTGAGCTGTAATGATAGTTCCCAGTTTGTGGAGCTGTCCAACATTTAGTATCTCTGGACCATTACGGACTTGTTTGGACAGGAAATAACATTTTCTGTGGTTTTTGTAGACAAAATCTCTTAAACTCGCGCACTGGTTTGTTTTGTGTGTTTGTTTTGTTTTGTGTTTTTTTTTGTTTTTTTTTTTGTTTGTTCCCCTGTAGTCACCATTGTCCATGGTTTATTTGATGGTCAGCATGTATAGTTTTCTGTATGAAGAATGAGTGACTCTTTCCATTTAAGCTCTCTCTCTGCCCACTGTTGGGTGATTCTGCACGTGTGACCCCCTCATTCTCCAGATGCCTCATTGAGTGTCCATGAAAAGAAAGGGGAGGTGGAAGGAGGGCACATAGGGAACAATGAGCAGATTGATCAGGTCAGCAGAAGTGTGTCTGATTTATGGCCTGGTCACATTGATAACAGACGGTGGGGAGGTTCTGCTTGCACAGTACAGATTAGGCCATGATGCAATAGATATGGGCTGTGTGGGCCATACATGAGGATGCCATTTACTAGGCTAAGATTGTCACCGGAAGCTATCTTTTCTCCTTTTCTCTGATGTATCAGTAATGTGACAAAATGTTTTCTTTGAGATGGGTAAAAGAGGAGGCCAGTGGAGGGGGGGAGTTCTTCCCCACATAGTAAAATACGAGACCTTTCCTAATTGTATGTAGTACAAACCTTTACATACACCTGTATGGAGGCGCTCATAATGGGAGGTACATACCAAGTGATGACCTAAAATGAAGAAGTTCACCCATCTCCAGCCCCCCCTCCTCTGCCTGCAGGGCACATCACAGATGCCAGAGACCCGCTGTGTGTCTGCTCTCCTGATCCTATTGTGGAGAAGTTAATTGGAATGTGTGTGACAGAGAGCTGAAGAGAACATACCCCCCCCCCCCCCACTTTACCCAGAGATAAGCAGCACAGCCCCCACCCAGTGTTACTTTCCCATGCATGCCCTAGAGGCACCTAACCCTGCTGCGTGTCTCCCTCAGCTACCAAGCATTACATATATTCTATCCGCGAACAGCCATGAATTGTTCTTGGCCAGAAGTGTGTGAATCTTCCTGTGTGCAGGTGTGTCTATGCCGTAGAATAAATGAGGATGCAGCAGAGCTTTGTAATATAAATGTCATGTCATTGTAGGTCTGTGCACCTGCCAGGGAGCAGTGCAGGATGTGGAAGGGTTAAGCTGTGTGCTCCTCAGCACCGCTGTGCTCCTGTGTGCCCTTGTTGCCCTGACAGGTATTGATACACACAGATGTAGTGTTGCTTTGCTGAACTTGTCGGGTGTTAACCCCTCAGGTAATTAGCAGCAGATGTCAGCAGACCTGGGCTGCCTTATTTTTACAGCTCTGAGGTAGGGGAGAAGGTGGAGGGGGTTCAAAGGTCAGCCAGTCAGTAGCAAAACCATCTATCTCCACTCTTGGAGGCCCCCTGGACAAGGTGCCTATGATCAGAGAAGGGAATGATGATGTTCATGGCTCATGTGGCGCTCTATGAGATATTGCCGTCAGCCCACAATAGATGACAGATGGATTACAAACCATCAATGGCTGCACTAATGGCTTAATATGATCCTCAGTAGTTCATAGTGTAAGCATGCAGGGGACAAAAACCCAAAATCTGCAAATGGGGAGAAGATTAACTATTGTTCTCTGTCAGCTATTTCAGACTGGACAGAGGATGCTGACCTAGAATGGTAGAATGTAATCTATTGATCTGTTATCAGCCATTTTAGGCCGGGAACAGGCTGAAGATGATCTGTTGTTCCCTGTTATCAGCCTGACGCTGCAGTCTGTGGGCCTAGATGTACTATTTCAGGGCTCTACTAGTTTTGGATTAAATATAATAATAATAATAATAGTCCTTTAATAGTCCCACAATGGGGAAATTCAGTGTGTTACAGCAGCAAAGATAAGCAGATACAAATACAGATACAACATGTACAGGAATGTTCCAAGGTAAGAGGCATTACTTTGATAGCCGACAGACATATAGGAAGTAGCGGGGGGGGGGGGGATGGATTTAACAGGCAGAGAGATATTTCAGTTCTCTGTGTGTAATGATCTCCGCTTAGGTCGGTGTTGGTTGTACAGCCTAACCGCGGTGGGGAGGAAAGACTTCCGATAGCGCTCCTTCTCACACCTAGGGTGGAGCAGTTGGTCACTGACAGTACTGCTCAGCGCGATCACAGTCTCATGCATGGGATGGGACTTCTTCTTCTGCATGGAGCTCACCACGGACAGTATCCTTTCCAGGTGATAGTAGGAACATAAAGATGTAAATTCTATTTTGCCTGCAGCGGAGGGGGCATGGGAGGCTCCCGCAGTGCGAATGATTACCGTGGATTTCTTCTGTATCGGGGAGATGATCATCAGCTGCGCCATTCTCACTAGACCATTGTTCAGTCTGATTAGACAGGAGTGGGGCTGACCTGACAAGGCTTCATGGTCACATGGCTTTTTTATTTTTACTATATGTGCTAGTATTCTATTTGTCATTTATAAAGGGTGTATAGCTTCAAGTCTACAGAGAGGTGATTACCGTGTTGTCAAGACATGAAGGGTGGACTCTGACATCTCCAAAACTGTCAGTAGTTTGCTGTATAATAGTCAAGTTGCTCCAATCTGAGCAGGGTTGTGATATTTTTGTTTAAATTTGTGCTGGGTAGGAGAGCTAGGCCTTGAGTAAATGCTATTTACCTACTGTTCCACCAATAACTATTAGGGCAGCATCACACGGGTCACTATTTCCCAATCTAAACCCTGACTCTAGACCAGGACTTCCAGCATCATAGTCCCTGTTTCCCCTCGGCTCTAATGTTCCTTACTTTAATCATCTTTTCAGCATGAGACAGTAGAGCCATGGGGAAGCAGGATCTCCTGGCATCATAGATGGCTATGATACTAGGTCCAGGAAATATGGCCGACATCTGTTCCGTAAATCAGACTTGCAAAGAAACCCCTTTAACGGGAACCTGTCGCCATGAATATGCTGTGCAATCCGCAGGCAACATGTTGTAGAGCAGGAGATGCTGAGCACATTGATATATAGTTTTGTGGAAAAGATTCAGGATAACTTGGTTTAGAAGGAGTAACTGAGTCCAGTGGACGGTGCTAACTATTTATGTGCTTAGAGAGAACGCTGCCACTGTTAGGACCACCGAGTGGATTTTTTTTTTTTTCTATGCTTAGAAGTAGTACTAGAGATAGAATTGGCAAGTTTCCCACAAAACTGTACATCAATCTGCTCAGATCCTCCTGCTCTTTAACCTGCTCCCCACAGATTACACTGCTTTTCATGGTGACAGGTTTCTTTCAACTTCCATCAAGCACCCCTTGTTATAGTAACATACAGGCAGTAGAAAATGGTAAGGTGACTTCAGGATGAGACTGTACGCATGGTCTGTCTGTTGTATGTAACCATGGAGACTGATAGGTCTGCATACAGCTGTATACACAACCCGATAGATTTTTGCTCTTTGCTCCCTTTTTTTGTTTTGTTATTGTAGCAATTATAGTTTATGACCTGCCTGTAATATAGAGATCACACCCTTTGTACTAACTGACTTTTTTTTTTTTTTTTTTTTAGCTTTTTTATTTTATTGGTGTGAACGTGTGTCAGGAAAAGATCATAGATAAAGCAATATGACTGTGTTAAGGCCAACATGGAGATTTCCTTGGATTATAATATTTAGATGATCACTAATGATTATCGTTGTCTATGGCGCTTATACTGTGGCCTTTTCATGTGTGACGGATGAATCTAACTGCTGACATTGGAAATAAGCATCACAATGAGTCAGGTGTTGGTATTTTTCTATAAAGATAAGATTTACCATGGTCTGACATTAGTTGGTGCTGGCTCTACATCCATACCTCACACAGAGGACACGAGACGTGGTGTCAGCAGCTGGCCCGGCAGAGAGAACATGCCAGAGGCGCTTTACACAATGAGCGTCTTATATAGATCTCGCCGTTTTCATGGCATCATCTGAGAGTCATATGCCGGGTGATAATGGGAAGGCAGACACAAAGCTTTAATAACTGCAGCTTGTGCCGAAGGATAAAAACCAATCCGGCCAGATCCAGAGCAACAAACACATCTGCGATTAAAACTTCTGAATTATTCATTATGATATTTACCCTTTACATCTACAGGCATCAAATGGCATAAATGTCTGCACAATATATCTGGATATCAGGTGACTGCTCACGTCGTAGCAGTATATTAGTAACTAGAACAGTCATATTGTATAAGTGATCATTTGGGATTTGTAGAGCAATGATATCAAATATCTTCTATATCTGTAGCCAGAGGCGAAATTGAAGCTCATGGGCCCCAATACAAAATCTGTAATGGGGCCCTACCTTCTTGTGCCATTTAGAATAGTGGTACATTTTATGTGGTAAGGGGACCTTTGGGACTACTTCAAGGTCCAGTAGCGACTGCTTTCTCTGCACCCCTATAGCTACATCCCTGTCTGTAGATCCCTTAAATTGTCATAGAATCCAATGTATAGGGTTTTTGCACACAAATTTTATGTGTGTATGAGATCTAAGATATGTCAACTTTTTTTTCTTTTTTTGCATCCCTAAGGCTAGGTTCACATCTGCGCTGGGCTCTCCGTCATTTGGGTTCAACGGGGGATCCGAACAACAGAGAGCATGTCTGCTACAATAGCGGTTACATGCGGACCTCATAGAGTATAATGGGGTTCGCCAGGTGTCGTTGGGTTTCCGCCTTTTTTAATACTGAAACCAGTGAAAAAAGAAATCTTCAGTGCAGGACTTTTTTCTCCTCCGATTTTCAGCAGATTCTGCGGCAGAGACTCTGACTCCAATGTGAATTTAGCCTAAGGCTGCCTAACCCATGACTACAAAACTGGACTGCAGACTACTATACATTTCACTTCTATTGATACATTGTAAGCAAGTTTTCATTCACTGACAGCAAGTCAAGATACTGAAAATGGTGAGGAATTGACGCAACAAGTATATTTTAAAAGTTGCTGAATTTTTCCTTAGAGCATGTGTAAGTGCCATTGGAGTTACATGTTGAGTTTTTGTAGTTTGGGGGGGATTTTTTGGTGCAGATTTTACTACATTATTGGAGCCAAAGCCAGGTGGGAGAAGTTAGTCTACTCTTTTTTTTTAATCCACTCCTGGCTTTGACTCGGACACAAAAAGCAAAAAAAACCTAACATGTGTCTTCAGCCTTAGATAAGATTGGGTGACACCTTTTTAATTTGAAGCTACATCAGCAGAATATAGATCTTCGCCTGTAGCCTTCGTGCAATAAATAGTCATTGGCGGATTTGGATACCCTTGTATTTGACAGCAGGAATACCTTCTATCCACTACCACATATATGTGAACTATTGAAACAATTTATCATATCAGTCAGTGATTTATTATACAAATTAGTGGGTGGAGACAGATTCAGCAGGAAGTCTAGTTATGTGAAGGGAAAGATGACCCCAGCTATTCTTGCTTTGAGGCAAGCATTAAAATGGTAATGAGAATTTCTGTTTCAGCAGTTAAACCCTTGTCTCATGTTTTATGGATGCCAGGTTTTATGGCAGGATTAGGTAGGAAGTCCTGTTGACGTCTGGATATCTCCTACATGTGGCTATAGACACAGTTTACATGAAGCAGCAGACTTGATAAAACAGCCACTTTGCATTTAGCTTCTAGGAAGCCATGAAAAAAGGTTCCAGCATGTTCCAACACTTTTCTGCACTATATTCATCAATATCATGGCCAAAAGTGGCTTGTGCGTGGCACCAGAGTCCCTGCATCATCTGGTTTTGTTGCGTAAGATTTCTTGGCAGCATGGAAGCAGTGCTGACCATTCATATGGGTTCCCCGCTGTCACTGCCAATCTGCTTATTTCAGTCCAATGAAAGAATAATGGATTCCCTTCCATTAACAGCTGCCCCCTCGCTCCCTGTGCATTCCCAATGGACTGAGTCTCTGATGCATTGCTTTGCAATTTGTGTCCCCCCCCCCCCCCTTTCTTTCTGTGATCTTGGCACAGCTTGATGGGATTTGGCCTGGTGCTGCCGCTGCTGGGTTTTGCACATAATATTCTTGTTTTCAGTGATGTGTTGCAGGCCCTTCTGGCTCCGAAAGGGTGACATTTTTGGCCTGTACAGAAATTTGTACAGCATTGATGAAGAGTATTACATGCTGTCCTGGCACTCATGTGACTTGACCCGAGCTCAAGCTGTGATGAACATTGCAGGGTATCATTAGTCAGGAGAGTGGAGCAGAATCAGGAGGTGGGTGGAGGCAGAGGAGGGAATTGGTGCTTGAACTGGGACCCGACAGAAAAAAACCCCTTGAAACTATTAGCTTGTAATTACAGAGAAGGGAGGTAGTGGGCCTGAGGTCTGGTGTCAGAGGAGCTGCGGATGAAAGGAGACAGTAATTACTAAATCGGCAGGAGGCCGGCAGAGTGCTGATTAGTGATTGCTTTTGGAGGGGAGAATGGTAGAAGAAGAGTGAGCGGAGAGGTGCAGTTTACACACTGAGCAGGCCATGGCTGCCTATGTACATGTATACTTTATCATTAGTGTGCTGCTACTAATTAGCAATGCATTGCTGAGCCACTTGCTGAAGTGGGCCATTCAGGGCGTTCTCAGCCGTTAACAAGCCCTGGGCGATTCCCCCTGACTCTGCACATTGGGCTTTGATGCTGATTAGGGTTGGCACAATGGGGATGTGGTACATAGGGACTGGCGTCAGTAGGGGTGGTGAATTTTTAGCCATCGAAGATGTTGATGTTGTCCATACATTTCAACAGGCATGTCTTAGTGTAAGGGGATATACTGGGTAAATGGCTTGTTTGTTTTTTTTTTCATATATATATTTATTTCTCTTGCTTATATAGCTTCAGTATATTCTGCAGCGCTTAACAGGTAGAGCTCTCAATTTTCTACCTGTTTGTCTTTTAAAGTGTGGGAGGAAACCAAAGTATTGAGAGGGAGCCTGCACAAATGTGGGGAGAAGAAACAGAAACCATGTAGATGATGTTCTTTTTCAGATTCAGCCCCAGCTCTGCCATACACTGTTCACAGTAAGGCTGAGTTCACACCAACACTGGAACTTCGTTTGGGGATTCCGTTCCCCTTTCCGCTTGAAAAATGCAGAGAGAAAGGTGCTGCAAGCGGACCCCCCCCCCCTCCCGCCCGAGCACAGGTGTGAACCTAGCATAAATAGAAGAGAATAGTCTCTCACTCACTCTCGTCGCGGGACATAAATGGAGAAATACGGACTAGTACTGAAGTGAGTACTTTGGTTATAACAGAAAGCTCTTATTTTTGCTTCAGAATCAGTCTAAGGCTGGGTTCACATCTGCATTTGACTCTGCGTGAAATCCATTTTTGAAACTGTCTCAAAATCCTAAAAAATTAGTTTTAAAAACAAATGATTTCAATGGATTTGTAAAAACCATCCGCAGGTGAGCATTTGGAGCATTTCTGTCTGGTATCCACTCTTTTGGGCGGAGAAAAAAGTTGTACTTGCAGGACTTTTTTCTCCATCCAAAAAATGATACCAGACGGACAGCAACCAATCCGTTTTTTTTTTGTTGTTGTTTTTTTTTTTTTTTTAACTATTTGGCAGCGGACTGATGCCACGAGCGAGTGTAAACCTAGCATAAGCATGTGTTTTTTGGGGGTTTTTTTTTCTCTCCTCCTGCTCACTCCTTTCTCTACCCTCTTCATAGACTTTTATAGGTTTAGCAACCTGCAATCTGTTTTAAGACAGACTCTGAAAACACTGCTATAAGACTAGATTCACACAAAAGAGTTTAACTCTGTCCATGTGTTTGTCAGAATTACCAGCCTGACCTTCATGCCGGGAGCAGGATTCAACAGGTGAAACTCTGTCATGTGAATCTAGCCTTAGTCTTTTTAGTAGATGAGAGGGGAGCAGGGAACGGCCTGATAAGAGCAGAACCAGGCAGTTCTCAAGGATAAGATGTATTATAGAGCTGTTTAATTTCATTGGACGTTCATTCACCTCTTGTCAATAGCAATTCACACGCCAAATCAGAACCTGTACCTTATAAAGCAGCTGCAGAGTTACAAAACCATCCCATTGGTAAGATCCAGTGTTGTCTCAATGAGCAATGTGAAAAACAACTTCTATTCAATATGCAAGTTAGTTTTATAAAGTCAGCGGACAGAGTCAAGTGATAAATTTTAAACTTTCCATTCCCTCAAATGACCCCTGAGCTGTTCCTGAAGGACAAGGACGTAGCTAGACTCTTCCAAAATCTTCTGTGGCCCGGACCCCACCACAAGTACAATTCACCAGGGTATGCGCATAGGGTTGGCTTCATCTGCGTGTGAGATTTCAGAAAGGAAGTGTAGTGAAGTCCCTATATTCAGGGACCTCAGTCAAAGCACTGTTGCCATGTAGGGGGCATGGAGACATTCTCTTTAAGAATAACCCATGTAATACTTGGTTTATGAATTATATCCTCATACTGAATGAAACTTTCAGGAAAAACATACATTGTGCTGCAGAGACAACTGCATTTAGATGAACTGGAATATCAGTCATGCCATTATACCCTCATATTGTTGCCTCTTGTTTTGCACCATTGCAAAAGTTTAGTCTAAGGCAATAACAACTGTAAATCTAGGTTTACATGCGTAATCTGCTGCTGCTGTAGGCAGGAGGACTGCAAGTCATGTCTTAGTAAATGAACATTCCTGGTGTCAGTGGGAAGACCTACTGTGAAAGGTCAGATCTTTCTATAAGGCCCTATCCTATATACATGCACTTCCCTACTGCTTGGTATACAATGTCTTTATTCCTTCAGAACAGAGGAAGTGATGCTTATCTGGTTTATTGTCCTCATCTAGCTACACCCAACACCAGTCTTCAACAATTTGGGTGGAGATGGCATGTAAGCTTTTACACCAGCTGTATGCATCTCAGCACTATTGCTTGGTGACTATAAGAGGCAGTATTTAGCAGGCATGGTATATTGATGGAGCTGCCTCTTTAATAAACTCCAGCTCACTCATGGATTCCTCTTATCTCCATCCTCCCCTCTAATGAGGCAGCTCAGGATTTCCAGTCCTCACTCCCTTTCGCTAATCTCCTCTTCTTGCTTAGCTCTGGCGTGTTGATAATCCTCTCAAGCAACTTTGTGTGTCAGCAGTGTCCCCTGCTGGTCATTTACCATAATACAGATGTGCTTCTATGCACCTGTCGCATTCATACAAAGGAGCTGCACATTTTGGGGCCTTAAACTCAGGTGAGGTCATACTTGTACCAGGTTAAAGTGTTGCTCTTACTTCAAAGAAATCTTACAGAGTGCCACTTATATGCAGCTGCTAGTGATGGGGTATATTCACACCTGCAAGAGCCCTCATTTTTGCTTGTGGCTGACACTTTTAATCTTAGGGGGTGGTGTTGGGTGACCCCGTGGTCACCAAACAGATCATTTATATATAGATTAAAAAATGATTTTCACTGTATTGCAGTTAGTCACAGGATTGCACTTAGTCACGTAGTAAACATGCTATTTTGGGCCAAACTACCCCTACAACAGCATATATGTGGTTTAACAGCAATTTTTATTGTGGTAGACTCCCATTAAAATTTGTCAGAGCTTGCTGGCACTAGTAAATTTGCCCCATACGTCATGAGCCTACACCCTTGTTTAGACAGAGCCTGCCAGTTCTAGTCTCCATTTGCAAGTTGCGTAAATCAAGTAACTAATATATTGAGAAGTAGTTGCCTGCAAATAACCCATTATTGGGAGTTATAAAGAAGGAAGGGATTCCATTTATTTAACTCCAAGACTGGCTGTGTAGACCAGTGAGCGGAAAGGTAAATGAAACGCATGATGTTTATCTATTTGACATTAAACTTTCCTTGCAACTGGCGGTTATGTCTTAGGCCCTGCCAGACATTGGATCTTAACATGTTTGACCGTATGTATTAGTCTCCAGAGGTGTAGGACAGCTACTTTTTCCTGATACTTTTATAATAAAACACATGGGGGTGATTCACCAGGATTGATGTCTTGTACTTGTCCCAATGTCCTCTGTGCCTTTGCAGAAAAATGAATTATTGATCAGCCTGTGCCTTACATGAATTAGGCACACCTCCCAGCACCCCTCTGCCTAGACGGAAATCTACATCAGCCCTTGGGTTGTTGTAGATTTTTCTGTCATTTATACCACTACTGTGGTGTAAATGATAATATAGCATGGGTGGTGTTGATGTCTTATTGAAGTATATGGGACAGTGTTGCAGTTGCAGAACCCACCACTACGGTTTGTATGGCGAGTGAGCAGCACTGCTCACAGCATGTAAACATAGTGAGTATCTGCCCTGTCCTGGAACACCTGATCTGTGGGGATTTGGCTGTTGGACCCCGATCTGTGGGGATTTGGCTGTTGGACTCCCGCAGATCTAATATATAGATAGGTGATCAGAAGACATGAGCAATTTTACTCGACCAGACTAGTGTATGAAATGCAAAGTAGACACATGGTGAATGTCCCAACAACAATTTCATGTCTATGACCATCTTTAGCTACTGGACTCTAGTGCCTGAAGTGACTCAAACTTCGATTCTGCCTACAATATATACATATTGTCTCTTACTTATGTGCTGAGGCTCATGTCTCTATACGAGTGACTTCCCAGTTTTCAGGACAGAGCATAAGGCCAGAGATACAGGACTGAGATCTAAGGAGAATGACTGTGCCTTGTCCCAGTAATTCAGCCCAATTCTGTAGAAAGATGTCTGTCAGTTCCAACCATCTCCTGTAGGATTCTTTTAAGACTGACTTTTTTTTTTTTTTTTTTTTTTCTCTCCCCATAGCAGAGCCATTTTGCATGGATGATTTGCCATGACAAGTGCACCTGGGCCACTGTCATTGGAAGATTAATGTAGCTACAAAGCTCTGCTTTATCTGGAAACAAGTTGAGGGGGGGGACTGATGAACCTCATCTGTTCTCTGGAGACCATGACTAGTAGTGTGCTCTACAGGCAAGGCAAAAAATTCAATATCTGGTAGGCAAAACCTGCACAGGATGC
The DNA here is from genome assembly GCA_947044405.1 of Leptodactylus fallax. NCBI lineage: Eukaryota > Metazoa > Chordata > Amphibia > Anura > Leptodactylidae > Leptodactylus > Leptodactylus fallax. Next base: position 2,059,103 of record CAMRHE010000083.1, on the reverse strand, counting down.
CATGGCTGACAGAGCGTCGCAGTAATTATATTGGTGCCTTGTCAGCGTGCTCCAGAAGTGACTCCTGCTCTCTTTATTTCTTTGTTTATCTACTTCTCTGGGTCCATGTGGAATACAAAGAAATATTCTGCCTAGATAGCAGCAACATTTGTGCATTTATCCCTGAAATTAACAGTTTGTCTTTTATTTTTAGGATTGTAAATTGTAATAGGAAATGTTCTACAGTTTCCGGTTGGCGTCCTCATTGCTCGTAGGGACAGTTACATATCTGCAATAAACCTATGGACCAGACTCCTTGGCATTTCCCAATAGCCATGTTATTATTGTGGAGTATAAATCATTCAACCTACAGAAAGTGCTGTTTATGCTCAGTCTTCATGATGAGGATGGAGAAGACGGTCAGTCTATCTAGGCTCTATAGGGAGACATGTTTGAGCTTGGTGCACACTCAGCAATAGAGTTTAGGGCAATTATTGAGTAAATTGTGGCATTGTTTAACATTTCACAAACATTGGCTAATGTAGAATTGGTCAACAAAAAAAATCTTCATTTGTCCAAGATTAAATCCTTAATGATGGCCTAAAAATTGTTTGTCACTGAATATGACCTTGTGTGACCAGGCATCTGCTTATGGTTAGAAGACGAGACTGGAGTGAATGCTCACAGGAGGAAAGACAAGCTATCTCAGAAGCCTTTGAAACTAAGAAAGTAACATCCGATTATTATTACATTTAATGCCTGTCTCTTGAAGACTCAAGATGCAGTGGAGTGGCAAATCTATCTTCACATGTTAAAGGACCTGTATACCGTAATCGGTTTGGCTTCCATAAGCCGTTGTGTTCTTCTATGGAGACAGAGCCGGGCACAGGCTTGAGGTAACTGTTGGCCCATAGGTAGGTTGGTCAATACATTGGAAGAAGTGTTTATAGCTGTCATGAATTTGGAATGTAAAGATGAGCTCAGAGGTATAAAGATGACCCTAAACATTTGATGGGGGACACTGAACAATGGATGATGTTGGTCAGATAATGACATTGTGTGGCTAAGACTTTAAATTTTGGTCAAATAGTCAGATGAACGTATTTTTGTAAGAACAAAAGATTTTCCATCATTAAAAGAATATTCCCAGAACAATTGTTGAGCCTTTTCGTAAAATCATTAACAATCTATGATCACTTTACCTGTAACAGCCAGTATGGCCTAAAATGCGTGACTGTGTCCGTGAAAGGATCGTTCACCAGAAAATTACTTTTATCTAATGTGTATGGCCACCTTCAGTAACGGTTACTATATACACTTTTGTAACCATAAGTATTGTAAGCCTTAATAGAATTAATATTAATAATAATTAATAATAGTAATATTAATAATTAATAAGCTTAATATAAGCCTTAGTAGAATTTCTACATGTTAGAATAGACTAAGAAAAAAAATATATCACTAGAAACTAAAGTCTAAATGGATACACTTACAAACCACTGTTTGCCAAAAACTGTTCTCTGAAAAGCATGGATGTTTGAAGAACATAATATACATTTTGACAGCCGCTCATTTCTCCTAAGTTTCCCTTCTTGAGTCACTTAGTTTCTGATCCCTATCCCTTGCCCATTCAGTGAGCAGATAAATAAAGCTGAGAGGTTTGACACAAACCTGGATTCACAGGCTGCTGGTTACTAAGCAGAACTGATCATTTATTGTCTCCGAATAATCAGAGCCCTCTTGTATTAGTAATATGGAATCTTCCTTCTCACTGCCACATCCCCCCCCCCCTTCCTTTGCAAGAGGAAAGATGGGAGGACGCAGTGGGGTCAAACGCCCCCTGATCAGTGCTTTGAATAGACTCCTCTGCTGTGAGTCTCATGACAAAACGGTCACTGTTATCTGCAGGCAGCCTGGCTGGGGGAGATGGGGCCAGCCCATGTGACGCTGGTGGCAGCTGTTAGAGGCTGAGTATCAGCTTGTTTTCACAAGGCAAGTGTGGTGCTGCTTTGTTAGATAAGCCTGGGACGCTGGTGGAGGATAATGCTGTGTCCTGGAGCCTTTATTTGGAGAGTGCACGATTTAGTCCATCGACTCAGCAAAAATTAAGCCAAAAAATAAGAGAGGAAGCTTCATGACAGACAACCTCTGCTGTGCTCCATACCAAGCTGCATTCTTAATGCTTACATTCAGGACGGTTTTATAAGGTGACGGTGGCAGCAGCCCGTGTTGTTTTGCTTTCCATCCCTTTGTCTATCTCATAGTCTCACTCTTGCGGCTTTGCTTGCTCTTGTAACATCTCATTCATATATCTCACTTTCCTGGAATCTTCCCCCCTTCTTTCTGTTTAGTTTTATTGTTCCTACGCGGGTCTTTCCAGTTGCTGGTCTTGGCTCCTTGTGTAGAGTGGCTGGTGCTGTGTGCCCCCCTATTCACCCCAGTGCTTCCTTTTCCTCCGTCTCTCCCCTTCCTCTCCATTATCCTCCAGACCTGGAGATATTCTTAGAACAGATCTTTTTTTTCTTTCTTTTTTTTTTTTAATTCAGTGTTGATACAGACACAAGGGCTTCTGATCTACACACATCAGGTCTAGCCAAGCATGCAGTTGGCAGGCGGTTTAGCCTCTGGGAAATTTTTGCTCCTTCCTCTTTGTTGCATGCCTTTCAGTGACTAGATGGATCTTTTAAGCTGGAAGACCCAGCCACCTCTCATTTCCCTTGTTACTGCTGTGAGGATCAGACATTAATGCTGTCCCTGTGCACTGGATATGTGAATGCCCTGTGGTTCTCCGTGAAGGCTTCTGTGCTGTATGTACTTGTGTTTTTCTTGTTTTGTTTTAATCTTACATCTATAATCTGATAAGAAATTTAGTATTCTGCTTAATGTCAAATGTGTTGGTGATGAGGGTCAAACCAGAGTTGAGCATACTTTATCCTGGATATTCAATGTCTTTGCAATAATGAGGGCTACTATGTGTGTGTGTATATAATTTTATTTTTTGCCAAGATTTACCAAAATGTCCTCAGTATTACATGGTCTGGCCTGTTTGGTAATACAGCACTGTGTTTGGTGTATGCCATCCACATGAGTGAATTAACTGTGGGCCTCAGAATGACTTCTACTTGTGCAATGGCCTTCTCCGATTGGCATGTACTATTTGGGTTGTATTGTGCTAAAAGAGAAATTAAAAAATATGGGCTTGTATTATTTCAATGTGTAAAGTGAATTATACAAGAATAACCCCCCCCCTCCCCAAATTGAGCAACTATTTCATAGATTTATTTTTTTTAAAACTTGCTGTGGATGCTTACGTTAAGCTATTGATGGCTACTTGGCAATGGCATATCCTTAGGACAGGTAATCCATATCAGATTGGTGGGAGTACCACACTGTACTGAGCCAAAAGCAGACTGGTCTGTACACTGTGTAGTGGCTGTGCCGTGCTATTCACTTGAATGAGCTGGGAATATGGGAATAGTGCAGTCTAGACATTATAGTGTACAGAGTAGTCTGCTTCCGCTTGTGCACATATCATTTGATCAATGGGAGTGCTGCATGCTATAGGCCTCTACTCATCTGATATTGATGACAGGCCATTGATATATAGGCCTAGACAACTCCATTAGGTCTTGGTGAGGGAAGACTGGAGTATAGTGAGTTGCATGCAATATCCTTACCCTGTATTTATGTGCTTATTGCAAATTTGGTTATGTTGCACTTCTTCTTTGGCTTGTCCTATCTTCCAGTTCTTTAGTCAGATCAGAGCTGGTAATTTTGTTGTAACATCACAAGTACTCACTTGGTACATGTAGTGTATAGTAAATGACCAGAAGTTCCTAAACGTTCAAACATTTTACACATTTTGTAATGTACTTTATTAATGGATTCTGTCTTTATTTTTGTCAAATCCTATACTGAAATATTTGTCTCTTCTGTATTCTTTCCCTTGTTTCTCTACTGCAAGCAGAAATTCACATACTGTTTCCCACTGTGAGTATGAGTTAGCAGGGTCCTGTATAAAAGAGAAGCCGGGAGGGGGGGGGGGGGTCACGTCAAATAGTTATATATCAGACATAACATTATATGAAAGAGGAGATTCTTTGCTTTCTTGTGCCACCAAGATTCTACCTGTGGAGTTCTCAGCGATATCACCTGTTGAAAAAACAGCTGGGATATGGGATCTAGATATATATGTAGTTCATCTTCTATATGACACCAGAATCACTATTCTAGGTTGTACAATAACCGCCTTATAGGTTAAAAACGGTTTAAGGCCAAGCACCCCTTGGCCCCAGTTTCATTGTATAATAGTGGGTCTGTATTGGCAGAAAATCAAAGGTTATTTCACTAAATGTGTGTATTGAAAGCTGTCATTGGTCTTTATGGCATGATGTCTCCTGGTCACTGGATTCTGATTGGTCTTAACCAAAATATCCCCTGCCATGCTCCCCCCCCCCTCCAAAACAGATACAATGGTGTGCGTAAATATGATACTGGATAAGTTACTTATTGATGCTACTAAACCACAGGCACAAAAAACATCTATATATTTAGTCACACACATTGTGATGTGCTGCATGCAAAGACCAGATGACAGATCCATAGACTTAAGAACAGACCTTTGTGCCTCCATGTATCAATATTAAGGGTATATTCACACACACAAAATTTGTTGCAGAATTTTCTGTGACTGCACCAGACTCCTTCCCCAACTACAAAAAAATGTAAATATTTTGAAAAGTGTGCATACAGATAGCATTTACCCACTGAAGTAAATGAGGAAAGGAACCCAAATCTGGATATAACTTCCTGCTGTTAGGGTGAGTTCACACATCAAGGGTTTGTTCTGGAATTCCAGTGTAATAAGCTATTCACTTAAATAGTACCCTGGATTCTAGACGGGCTGCTGAGTCTCACCACCATGTTCATTACACTGCAGTAAGTAAAATCTGCATGTAGAGATACAGGGTTTCATTGCAGATCTGGATATAAAGTTGTTGTTAGCCTGGTAAAACATTACCTTGGTTTGTGTGGATATACATTCATGCACAAAGACCTGTATGGTTTGTCCCTTGTTTTGCAGCTGTGTAGTGATGTGGATGGTTGACCGATAGTATCCTGTCTAGCTCTGTGCATGAAACTGTCCTTGTGAGGAAATAAAATGGCCTCAGCGGGTGAGACTACTTTGTGTGGTCTTGTTGGGCCTAGATATTCATTCTCAGCCCATTAAATGGATTTTGCGCTATTCATAAATCAGCAGAGGCCATATTTTTGGCTGTCTTCCATTGATGATTATGGAATTTCCTATTCTTAGGCTAGAACAATCAACCTTACTCCTGTAGTCCACAGTTCTGTGTCTACCTCTGAAGAGAGGCAACTGAAGGGGATCCTATATAACAGTGTCTATAGAGTTATAGTGGACTATTAGTGATGGCTTCCATGACGTGCAGCCAGTCCTTAGTCTAGGATTGTTTAGCCAACCATTGTAATATGTATTTTCTTTTTATTTTATTCTGTTTAGCTTTATGTCCCATTTTTATTTTCCTTATTCCAGGCATGAACCATGAGCCAAAGTCACCTTCCATAGGAATGCTTTCTACAGCCACCCGGACCACGGCCACTGTCAGTCCCCTCACTCCCTCCCCTCTCAATGGCTCCCTGGTACCCAATGGCAGCCCGGCGGCCAGCAGCGCGTTATCAGTCCAGTCCGCACCCTCCTCCAGCTTTGCTGCAGCGCTGCGTAAACTTGCAAAACAGGCAGAGGAGCCAAGAGGTAAGATTTAATGCTTGGAACCTGTGTCTTGTGCATGTCTACACCCCAAATCATCACAGCATGCCATCTTGGTGAAGATTACCTCTCTTCACCAATTTTTGCTGCACTCCACAATGGCCCGACATGGCAGTGTCCCCTCCAAAATGGTCCAACATGGCAGTGTCCCCTCCAAAATGGTCCAACATGGCAGTCTCTCTTGCAAAAGGTCCATTATTGCAAAATTGAGCACACTATGTAAAATTAATAGTATTATTGTGTGTAATAGAAAGATGATCACTAGTGGTCTGTGTATTATTGGCTTAGACTATGATAGAACAAAAAAGAGAGATCGCTGCTGTGCCCCTATTGGCAAGTGACCAGGCCCTCATTGCATCACTGCAATTACATCAATAGACTGCATTGCTACCCTAGGCTAGGAACCACTGTGATATTATAAGATGCTGTGTCACTGGTCAGGTCACCTGGATAACTGGAGGAAACCTTTTTTTCCTTTTTTTTTTTTTCCCTTCAGTCTGAGATGGTTTGCAGATCAGGGTTAATCTTGTTAACAAGGTGACAACACAATGCATTTCTAAATTTTGTGTCCTCCCATGAAATACTCTGTTCTCACATCACTGCTAGATGCCTCTCACTCTTTACAGTAACCTGTAGCATATTGTTGCAGGTGCATTAAGGTAAAATCCACAAGGGATTTGTTTCAGGATAAAATTGGACAGACGATGCTGCGATCTTGATCATCATTCTGAAGGTCTGTCACAATGTACCCCCTTGTGTCCTCTTTGAGGGGGCACTTCATGTGCTTTTCTTAAGATTTGATTTGGCTTTGTTCTGATTATTGCCTTCATGTCCATGATATTCCTACTTCAAATCTTCCTATTACAAATCTGATTTTATTTAATGGATAAAGCCAAATCCTCTATATCACAAGAAACTACAACTCTCAGCATGTCCTGGTGGTCACTATTTTCACATATACCCAGCACTGAAAACGTCTAGAGACAGTATATCCATATGTGATATCCGTTAGTGTTCCCACCCACCCATATTTACATCCATATGTGACTGATATCATCCACTGCTTCTCTTGTAACACTCCAGCACTGTTATTAGCTTCATATTGTAAGGTTATTGCTTCTTTGTTTGCTACATGGCATTTAAAGGGCCAAAATGCGCGCCTGGTAATAATATGACCTGTGAAACATGACAGATGACCTTGGTGATTTTTATAGTGTGTTTGTTTTTTGGTTTTTTTTTTGTCACAATTACACCACAGCAGTCAAAGTTCTTTAATATGTGTGTAATAGTGTATGAAGGATTAAAAAGCACTTGTTTTGTTGGATGCAGTAGTTGTGGGACTTAAAAAAAAAGATCACCACTACACTTGCTATTCATTGGCCATATAGGAGAGCTCCCTGGTGTCTTGAGATAGACAGACCACTGCTCTGGCATCCTTGTGTTTCGGCTCTCCGGGGTGGGTGACAGCCTATTTTCCAATGAAGAAGGGGAATTTAACAGCAGCAAATTAATTTCATAATTAAGGTAGAAATTACCGGTCGTTTGCAGAGTACATTAATCTCATAAGTGGCCCATTTAGCGTGATGTGAGCAGTGCTAGGCCGGATGATGCTGGAGCACAAGAAGGGAGGTAGGAGGGGGCGCAGAAAAATCCTCTATAATTCTGCAGCTGGCACCGGGTCTGTGCTTACATGTTCTGCCGATCTGGAGCAGATCAGAAGGCTCTGCATCACATATATGCTGCTACCCCATAAATCTGCTGCTTCAAGCTCCCACATTATTAACTTTCCGCCCCAGCTCTCTGCACTTCCCGTTTTCAGCTTGTGGGATGTGGTGTATACATATTTGTAACACCAAGCAATTGTTCACATTCTGTAATGAAAGTTGCTTTGTTTTGTAATCGCTTATACCCCCATCATTACAAAAATGAATCGAAGTATAACTTCTTCTATACATCTTAAGCTACATGATTTACAATGAAACAGTTTACAATTTGCATCAAATTTGCCATGTTTCTGTATATTACATATGTACATCACTCTTTCCACTTCAGGTATCAGTGCTGTGTTCTCAGCCGCTACTGAAGTGCTATGGCACAGTGCATGAATAGCAACAATGAACATATAGTGGCTCCTGTGCAGAGTTGGAAGTTTCCATCTAGTGATCCATGGTTTTGGCACAAAAGGTTTGTGGTGATATCTGGGCATACCCCTTGGTTGTGTATAGAAGCATAGTTATGCCATTCTTGTTTCATAGTGTTTGGCATTTGATTGCAATAATGCTCATATATGGGATGGATGGTGAAGAACATTAACCTTTACATTCTGGAGGATGTAGAGAGGTGGGGGAGGGCAGTGTATGGGAGGTTGATCAGTCTCTGTGGTGCCTCAAGCTAAGCAGGGGGTGTCATCCTGCTCTGGGCTTCTGTCTCCACCATGGACTGTCTGCTGACGGCTGGAATGGTGTTAATTGACTGCTCTGGATTTTTGTCACCTCGTATCCTTGTAATCTCTGGTGGGGGGGGGGGGGGGGGTTTCGGTCAGGGACATTGTAAAGATGAGCCTTTTTTTTTTTTTTTTGATGCAAAAAGGGTTGCAGCACTCCAATGGCTGTGGCGAAGGTAAACTTGTGTTTATTTGCCCATCTATATCAATTCTGCATGAGAACTTTTTTCAAGCGTGAAAAAAGTCCTAATGGAGAAGTGAAATGTTGCTGGACATAGGTAAATAAACACAAGTGTATCTTCACAAAAGCAATTGGAGTGCTGCAGCTCCTTTTGCATTTGGTCATCTACAACCGTTTATTGTGGCGTTGTTGCTGGCACCTGCCTTATACTGAGTGTTGCTTTAAATGTTCTTGGGACTAATGGATTTTATAGAGATTTCTTCCATTCCTTGGTCAAAGTGTAAGTTCTACAGCAGCGTCCAAACCAATCAATATAGAACTGTTTCAGGAGGATCACTGACTTCATGGTGCACAGTTTAAAGACCCACCATGAAGACTGAACCAGAGTCCAGAAATTGAGGCCATACCTTTTTCTTTAAGTTTCCAGGTGAGCGATACAAAAAAGACCTCGTCTTTGAAACTAGTTACCGTATTAATCTATAGGGAGCTACCTTCCAATAGGTGGTGCTTCTTTTTCACCAATGAGGTCTTATTTGTATTCCTTACCCAGAATTCTTAGCAGGGCATGCATGGTCTAATAAGTCCATGCACCAGTCTCTCCCTAAAGAGAGACATTACCCCTTCTGACTTTCCAGAAAAGGAATGTTACATAGAACTGTGTTCAATAAGCCATTTATCTCATTCCCAGAGAGACAAAAATTCATCCTCATCCTGTTTTCTGGCTACCTTTTTCTCTATTTTCAAGCTTCCTACTTTGGTAAATAGAAACTCTTAATAACCTTTGTGCTAGATAATTTTGTATGAAAGTAATTTTTTCCCCTTCTGTGGCATTGTATGTGTGATGACTACAAGGATAACGGGATGCCTATGGTACTACAAGAAGAGAATCCAAGCAACTGAAATACTCATTGACAAAAACACATAATGCATCAAGAAGGTTTTGAATGAAACTTTTTTCGATGTGTGAATATAATGATGACATTTGTAAGTATTGACAATAGAGCGAAAGGAAAAGTTTGTTGAGGAAAAATGTTGAATTAAAAGGAGATGCTAGTACTGGCCACCTCCAGTCTTGATACAGTTGAGCATGGAGACTTACAGGTTCCATATGGTATTGGGTCTGTAGATCCTGAACACTTATAGGTTGCTGGAACTGTCCTCCCGGCAGATGCTCAGTTGGTGATTTATCTGGAGACTGGGCAAGCCAAGGAAGTATTGCAGTCTGGTGGAGACATTCCTGGGAAATCCTTGCTGTGTGTGCGCGAGCATTATTGTGCTAAGGAATGCCAGTTGGAAGCGCTGCCATGAGAGGCAAAACATGTGCAGGTCATCCTGCGGCCACTTATCACTGAGCTGTTGTTGTCCCTCATAATCACTACTAGGGGTGACCGACTGTTGTATGTGATGGCTCCCCAGGTCATGACACCAGCAGTTGGGGCAGACTGTCCCTCCACAGCAAAACCAGGATTGAAGCATTCACCATGAGGCCTCCAGACTTGATCCCAGAACCTGGATTTGTCGCTTGTTGGTGAATCAAACAATCCTATCTACTGGTGATCTGTTTGGAGCCTTGTGTTTTTGTTTTTTTGTCAATGAGTATATGTAGGATCTTTCACAGAACAGTCATGTTTATTGTAATCTCTGTATCATGACCTGATATAAGTTTGCATTTCATATTGAGAATCAAGACTACACAAATCTTTGTCACCGAAGGTCATTTATTGTTGGATGGACTGAATTGTTCATTCCACACCTTTACCAGGTTGGACAGATAAAATGGCATCATAAAGTGAAAAGCAGGCGAGCAGAAAAAAAAGGTGACATTGCCAGGATAGGACTTTTCAACTCTAATCCCAATAAATTGTATTGAGGAAGTCCCCTTAGAATGCCAGCAGTTAATTACAATGATCACACTGTCGCAGATCTGGAGGCGGTAATGCTCGGAGCTGCGGTGCCGCTAATTGCCTGACTTGTTGGGAAGCTATTGATTTTGAGCAGTCGGGGACAGCTCCCCAGCTCAGAAAGGATTACATTCCTAATTGTTCCTGGCCTTCCGTTAACAAGATACGCTTCAATAGCCGCTCTGAACCTTATCAGCTCCTCTGCCCTGTAATAAGCAGACCCTTCCTCCCATGTTCACATCTGCAGGCTAATGGGAAGAGGTTTGACTCTAGATGAAGCTATGATAAAAATCATTCATCTTTTGTGCTCTTCTCCCAGTGGTCTTTCTTCCTTCTTGAGGTTCCAGTGTTCTGGGAATGCCTTGTATCTGCTTCTTCGGCTAATGGTATAGAAGTGGCCGCCCGGTCAGCAAATCATTAAGTGCTTTGTGTGCACATCCTTTAATATTCTTGCTAACCCTGGTGCTCTGAAGATGACATTTTCTTTGATCCAGAAACCTCAAGACTCCTGTGTTTTCAAGTTTCTGATATTTTTATAGTTTGTCTTCTGGGTTGGCATCCAGGATAATACAAGGGAGGCCTATTCGCTGTAGTATTTGTACCTTGCATTTCATTCTGAGCATTGTGGACTTCTGGCCAAATGATGGCCTGTATTACCTCTTACTGATTTTGTGGTATCTGGCACATTTGATGTTCTCTTTATTCACTTTCATACCAAAAGTCCTGAAGAGATGTACTTTAGCTGTTTTACCATGGTTAGGGGCAGGCTCTGGACACAGTCAGTCTCCTTTCCCCTCGGGCAGCTTTTTATTTTTACAGTCCCTTCTTACTTCCTATGTAGGGGTCTTATCAGCTATACTGCCATGCAGAGGCGCCGGTCCTTCCTTGACTGATAGAGCAGAGCACTATTGGCTGATCCACACTAAAGAGAGGATCATCATGCAGAGACCTGGCAGCGGGGAGAGTGACTGAGCATGCGTGTCCTCCTGCACTCAGCTCATTGGGTGGATGCGCACATTGCTTTATACTTTGAGTAATAGGTGGCACCATACTACATCAGTAAATGTCATAACTACATTGAGGAATCTGTTTTAAATGATCTATTCAAAGAATGTGATATTTAATGGTAGGGCATTCCCTTTAAAGATAGCAGACCATTCGTCAGACTAACCGCAAGGAGTAAAAACTTCATGCACTGGTGTCAGTTTACTGTAAGCTAGACTAGCAAGTTACACAGTTGTCTATATGTGAGAACCGAAACCATTGACAATCCTGGGGTCTAAGAATATAAATGGACATTAAATTCCCTTCTTTCCATAAATTGCTTTAGAGAATTTATCTCTATCTGTTATCTCTAGTGTTGCAGTATTCAACAAAGTTTATTATTCTTCGGCAAGTATACTTTGGAAAACTGTTCAGCATTAGGGCTTGTTCAGAAGGCTAAAATAGAGCAACAAATCCCATTGTGACCACAGCACTAATAACCAAAACCAGCTGCGTTAGAGATCCCTATGATGCAGCTAGTCTGGGTTATTAGACACTTGGTTGGAATGGGACTTCTGGCTGTAATACAGTCCATCAAATATATGGCTATCTGAATTTAGCATGAAAATGTCTGAAATAAAGTATTGACCCAGCATTTAAATCAGTGGGTAGACTGGAGTAGTCATCCAGAGAGCAGGCGTTACTATGGGGGGGATCCTAATGAGGGACCCTTTTCTTTTATATTCATATACCGCTATTTAGACTATGTCTTTAAATAGAAATGTTCTTCTAAAGATCAGAGCATTCATCCGATCGTGGCCACCTACATTGCTGGATAGAACGAGTGTCTGCCTCTCAGGGAACAGAATAAATAAATCTCTGGCTGATCAGCTTTACTCTCATTACACGTCTGCTCGCTCCCAGCCCACGATCAGTTTACAGTAACTGCATGAGACATCTCATCGTGCTGTAACCTCTCTACTGTTCCCACAAGCCAGAAAATATGTGCTCAACAATCGGCTTGTAATCATCTGGCTGCCCACGCGTTTTAGAGCCATCATTTCCTTTTCACATCTATGACAATAATGTTATACGTAGATTGCAATATAACTATTCAGAACCATAAAGTCTTATTCACACAGTGTCCGATATGTGCCTGCAAAAATTGGCCACTCTTTCATCCATACTAATGCCTGACTTTTTTTTTCCCCCATCCGTATGTCATTCAGTTTTCTCACGCACACTTCCTGGATTCCCTTATTTCTCCCCAGAATAATTTAGCAATAGATACAAGAAATAATAAAATCACACAGATGACATCCATGTGCTATCTGTGGGTGTGTGTGTGTGTGTGTGTGTGTGTGTGTGTGTGTGTGTGTGTGTGTGTGTGTGTGTGTTTTGGGGGTTTTTTTCTTTCTTTTTCTCGTTCACACCATAGACTTGAAAAGGCAAGTGTGGGCTGCAGAAGTACCAGAATTGGGCATACAGGACATTTCTCACAACAAATGTCCAGTCTGTTGAAAGTGAAGCAGCTCCATAGTCTTGCATGGGTCAGTGCAAGACTGTTTGAACAAGACCTAAGAAGAATTATTTTGTATTGCACTTGCTGGTTCCCGTTCTGGCACAACTGTGTCTTTGTGCATATGTATGTTTAATATATTTTATCTATAAATGAAAGGGAAATGTTGTAACTGCTGTATTCATTTGTCTACTATAACATGGGAAGCCTAGATATTGCATCTTGCTGTGGACAGGACTGTGACTGATACTACTGCATAAAAATTACAGGACATGTTATGCCATGATGGAGGGGATCCTGGTCATCATCATCATTATGTAATTGTGTCTGAATATGATGACTTACACTACTAATACTGGCTGTCTGCAGTGATACCTGCATGGACACTTATTTACAAGTACCTGAAGAACTACTTTATCAAAATCACCTGAATTCAATAAAGCATTTAAAAGCGTTTTGAACGGTTTCCTTGCAAGTGTTGCCCATAAGATTGATAAAATCTATTTTCCTCTTGTCTCTTGCAGGATCATCTATAAGCAGTGAGTCTTCCCCAGTTTCATCACCGGCTACAAATCACAGTTCTCCTGCCAGCACACCCAAGAGGGGTCCAATGGGGCCCATCATAGTCACCCCAGCAGGCCATAGCGTACCAAACACCCCACCTGTGGTGACCATTGCACCAACTAAAACCGTGAATGGAGTATGGAGGAGTGAAGCGCGGCAGGTAAACGCATCTCTACTATACAAGATGCCTACATTCTTTTCCTTTAATTCAGATTGTAAAGATTCCCTAATAATAAAACAAGGTATAATAAGCTGCAGAACCTCAATTTTCACGTTTTTCAAGATCTTTGCTGTATTTGAATAGTAAAATTCAATAGATCTGGTCTAGGAAATACTTTGTGAGTTAAACATGACTAGCAGAAATCTCACTCTCTCCTTTCCTGAAAGTTTGTTACAATGTGTCACTGTAGATGAAAGCATAGAACTCAGGCAACTTAACTCATCGATTATCCAGACCAACACTTCTAAGTGTGAGACACGAGTCCCTGCTAGTATGGAGCATCTCCACAAAGCAGGAACACTAAAGCAAAAACTGCACTTAAATGTAGGACTTGTGTTATCTGTGCAGTTTCTGAAGCTAAAAACCTGTGGTCACTTGGTCAAATGACCATGGATACGCAAAATGGGATAGGTAGTATTCTCTCTTTCTCCCTATCCCTCCTTTTATTTCTCTTTTCTTCTATTCTCCTTTATTTGGTCTCTTGCCTCTCCTTTCTCCACTCCCTCTGGTTATGCATATACTTTTCTGTGAGTATCAATTGTGTGGTCTCACACCTTGTTATGCAAATTGCTTCTATATTTTATACGGTTTGTTTCCGGCCCCTATTTGCATGGTGTGGTTGTGTGGTTTGTTTGTGTTTATTTGGCACTGCCAGGGAAGTATGTTGGCATAACCATAAGATAGGCTGGTGAGGTCTGACCAGAAAAAGGTTACAAAGTTTTGGGCTAGATTGTGTTCCTTAGCAATTTCAACTGAAAGTGTGTTTGAAAATACATGCCACTTTCTAAGGGTGCACCATACATTATGTGTGATGATGCTGGGGCCCCACACTCAATCTCCATAACTGGGTACCCTCAATTCTTGTCATATCTGGCGTGGTGACTGCTGCATTTAGACAGAGAATAAATGGAGATCAAGGGAACCTCCATTCTGGAAATAGGGGTGGGTCCTGCATGTATCAGACATTTATGGCCTACCTGCAGGATATAAAATGACCAAGATGGGAATAGCCCTTTAAGCTTCATTTACATAAGACTGAATGAGCCCTTTATTTATATGGACTAATAGGATTAAAAATGAAATCTTCATAAAATGTATATAAGAGGGTATTAACTATGGTGGCCGTGCACTCTTAGGCGCCCAATGGGCGCAGGTTTAAAGGGGTTTTCTGGCCAAAAAAAATCAAATAATTTTTCTAAAAAGGTCTGTTCATAAGTGAAACCAAATACCTTTAGCAGTTTTTCGATTTATTTTTGGGTTTCTCTTGGAGCTCCTGGCATCTTCTGCATTTGTTTACATGGATATCTTCCTGTTCTGTTTTCCTACAACTACCATGATGCCTTGCACTACACTCAGAGCTGACTCCCCCCCCCTCCATTTATTACTCACACCCCCTCCCTGTTTCCCTAGCTAGCCCGCCCACTATTAGCCATTCCTAACTAACTCATCCCCCCCACCCCATCATACTTGCCTGTCTTCATGGCAGGATCTTCTGGGCACAGGACTTCACTCTTGTTCTGAGTGGCCGGCACCTCCTCTTCTTGTCTGCCAGCCACCCATGACCACGCAATAGTGCCTGAGTGTCAGCATGCCCAGAAGATATGGACAGGAAGACCGGTAAGTATGATGGGGTGACGGTGGGGGGGGGGGTGGGTTAGTATTAGTGACGCTCTGTTTCCAGAAATGGAACACCACCGGAAAATTGGAAAAAGGGCCTGGAGCGGTCACATGACCATCCCAGCAATCTAGATAAATATAGCTTTTGGTTCATTTAAGTAATTTAAGATTAGAAATATCAGTTTATCCTGGACAACCCATTTTAATATTAGTCATGCATCAGAATTGTCAAAAAAATAGTAGCACAATCTGTAACAAATTGTGCCACTTTTTCCTGCATGAAAAACAGAAAAATGTAGAAAGTGGACAGACCAGGACAAGGAGTGGGTAAAGCACAGCCAGGCTCCCTTATTGTAATCTATGCTAGAAAACTGCTTTAAATTGTAGGTCCTAGCTCTGGCGCATGGTACCGACATTAGAGATGCTGCACTCATGTCAGATGTGCCACTATTAAAACTATTCACAGGGGGGAAAGCCCTGCGGGGCTAGGATTACAGTGGGGAAAAAAAAAGTATTTAGTCAGCCACCAATTGTGCAAGTTCTCCCACTTAAAAAGATGAGGCCGGCCTGTAATTGACATCATAGGTAGACCTCAACTATGAGAGACAAAATGAGAAAACAAATCCAGAAAATCACATTGTCTGATTTTTAAAGAATTTATTTGCAAATTATGGTGGAAAATAAGTATTTGGTCAATAACAAAAGTTCATCTCAATACTTTGTTATATTTTCTTTGTTGGCAATGACAGAGGTCAAACGTTTTCTGTAAGTCTTCACAAGGTTGGCACACACTGTTGCTGGTATGTTGGCCCATTCCTCCATGCAGATCTCCTCTAGAACAGTGATGTTTTGGGGCTGTCGCTGGGCAACACGGACTTTCAACTCCCTCCAAAGGTTTTCTATGGGGTTGAGATCTGGAGACTGGCTAGGCCACTCCAGGACCTTGAAATGCTTCATACGAAGCCACTCCTTCGTTACCCTGGCGGTGTGCTTGGGATCATTGTCATGCTGAAAGACCCAGCCACATTTCATTTTCAGTGCCCCTGCTGATGGAAGGAGGTTTGCACTCAAAATCTCACTATACATGACCCCATTCATTCTTTCATGTACACGGATCAGTCGTCCTGGTCCCTTTGCAGAGAAACATCCCCAAAGCATGATGTTGCCACCCCCATGCTTCACAGTAGGTATGGTGTTCTTTGGATGCAACGAAGCATTCACTCTCCTCCAAACACGACGAGTTGTGTTTCTACCAAACAGTTCTACATTGGTTTCATCTGACCATATGACATTCTCCCAATACTCTTCTGGAACATCCAAATGCTCTCTAGCAAACTTCAGACGGGCCCGGATATGTACTGGCTTAAGCAGGGGGAGACGTCTGGCACTGCAGGATCTGAGTCCCTGGCGGCGTAGTGTGTTACTGACGGTAGCCTTTGTTACGTTAGTCCCAGCTTTCTGCAAGTCATTCACTAGGTCCCCCGTGTGGTTCTGGGATTTTTGCTCACTGTTCTTGATCATTTTGACCCCACGGGGTGAGATCTTACGTGGAGCCCCTGATCGAGGGAGATTATCAGTGGTCTTGTATGTCTTCCATTTTCTAATTATTGCTCCCACAGTTGATTTCTTCACACCAAGCTGCTTGCCTATTGCAGATTCAGTCTTCCCAGCCTGGTGCAGGTCTACAATTTTGTTTCTGGTGTCCTTCCACAGCTCTTTGGTCTTCACCATAGTGGAGTTTGGAGTGTGACTGTTTGAGGTTGTGGACAGGTGTCTTTTATACTGATAACAATGTCAAACAGGAGCCATTACTACAGGTAAGGAGTGGAGAACAGAGGAGCCTCTTAAAGAAGAAGATACAGGTCTGTGAGAGCCAGAAATCTTGCTTTTTTGTAGTTGACCAAATACTTATTTTCCACCATAATTTGCAAATAAATTCTTTAAAAATCAAACAATATGATTTTCTGTATTTGTTTTCTCATTTTGTCTCTCATAGTTGAGGTCTACCTATGATGACAATTACAGGCCTCTCATCTTTTTAAGTGGGAGAACTTGCACAATTGGTGGCTGCCTAAATACTTTTTTCCCCACTGTATATACTGGGTTCTGGTGACAGACTCCATTTAAGATGCATCAATGTGTGCCCCAATTATGGCAAAATATTATTGTAAAATTCTGTTGCAAAGTTGGCCAACTATTATCCAGAATCGGCCTCTGTGAGAAATCTGGTGCATTTTCAGACTGCCAGTTTACACTATTAGTAATAATCTTGGATCAGAGCCTTCTGCATTTACTTTTGGGCAGGGGTGTAAGTCAGTATACCCAGCTATACGGAGATACGTGTGCACCCCATGAGGATTTAGTTCTACCTGTATTTCTAGTTGTCTTACAGCAGCTGACTGTACTGCAATGTACCTGAACTACTGTATAGCCAACTTTACCTTGGTTTATGGCTTTAGATTGTCGGCGGATTAGAGAAAGTAGATATTTATGAAAACAAAAGTGACCGACTTGAAAGAACGTTTTCTTCGCCTTTTGATGTAGATGCAAATGAAACTCCTGCATAGATTCTGGCACAGTCTTTGATGCACAGTAGCAGGGCTGCTACCTTACAACCTTCCCTGCCATGAATTAATCTATGCAGACAGTGAGCAAGAGGGTGGGTTAAGGTGTGCCCTGGTCACTCCATCCCCACATTGTTGTTCTTATCATGTCTCCCTGACCTCCCTCTCATGCTAGATGGCCAGGGGCAGGGCACAGTTTGGAGGAAGCTGAATGTTGAGCCGGCAGGGTGTATAGGAGGGGGCAGGGGAGCTCAGTGAACAGAGTACAGGCAGGAGCCTGGAAAGTGAACAGATGTTGCTGCTCATTAAGAATTCCAATCAACGGGGCCCCATCTCTTTCAATTAATTATGGCTGATGTGTCTGCTGGAGGAGAGGATGAATTCCCAGGGAGTCTCTCTGTCTCTCTCTGCGGCTCAATGAACCCGGCTTCTTCCAGTTTAGTAAATAAATTTTTGTTGGAAGCCCCGGTTTATTCATTGCCGTAAATCCGGCTTGCTGTGAGTGTACACTTGTGACGACTCGCCCGGTAGCCGTATGGCTGCTGTGATACCTTTTGACAGCAATATTTTGTTTGCAGATGTAGACACTTGACCTGTAAAAACACAATTCCATCTCTCATTTCTTCTGGCAGCAGATGCATTTGTGTAGCTGGGAATGTGAAGGGAGGTAAAGGAAGACGCTGATGATGTGGCCCAGGATAGCAGTCAGCACTCTGTACCATCGTGGAGTCACGCTCATCTGACTTTCTGCTCTTGATGTTCTCTGACATTTTGTTGCGTTTTTACCAGATCAGCAAACATGCGGCTCTCTGCTGTGCTGCTGCCTCGTTCCCCGGCCCATTACAAACTATCCATCCTTCTAAAGGGGCCCAAGAGAGCAGTCTGGCTCAGGGTTAGCCTTTAGTTCTGCAACAGTGTAACATGCTGAATTGTACTGTAAATTCCATAAATTAACCCAACCTGCTTTCTTTTCTTTCATGGTTCTCCTATGGCTCCAGTTACAACCTATGTGTATATCTAGAATGTATACATAGTTACAGCCGAGTAGCCTGGTAAATACATTACTCATCTTGTTCCAGCAAGAGCTGCACTCACTATTTTGCAGGCATCAGAGCTGAAGTCTCCCAGAATTTCCTGACTGTTCAGAGTCTGCACAGAGATTGCACTGGTGATTTTGCATTTTATCAGGAGCTGTAGACTCCTGATTTAGGAGAACCTAACTACACCCCTGTAGTATAAGAGCTCAGCTAATGGATGCAAGCAATGGCGGATGGACAGATACAAACGGATTACGTTGCATCCATCTGCCATTGACTTTCATGTTAATAAACATAGATAAAAAAAAAACCTGATCCACAGCTTTCTGTTGTGGATCCGTATTTATGAACAGAGACTAAGTGGTTTTTTTTTTTGGTTTTTTTCCCCTCTCCATCTGAAAAACTGATTCATGGATGGCAAATGGGCTGTTTTTAACACCCATTGAAGTCAATATGTTTTTATCAGTTTAACGCAAATAGAAAAACTGGTAAAGCAATAGAACCACAGCACCAATACAAAAGTAGCCTAAGGCAGGGTTCACACTACGTTGGCTTCCATTATGAAGGTGTCCGTTAACCCAAAAAAAAAAAAAAAAAAAACGGACACTAACTGATGTTAATGTGTCCTTTTTTTTTTTTTTTTTAAACTGATCCAATTGATGGATCAGTTTAAAAAAAAAAAAAAGGACACATTAGCATCAGTTAGTGTCCGTTTATTGGGGGTTTTTTTTCTGCTTTCTGAGCATGCGCATAAAAAAAAACTGACATAAAATAACGGACAGTAACTGATGGCTATCAATTACTGTCTGTTACCTGTAGACTTCAATGTTAAAAAAAAAAAAAAAAAAAAATAGCGGACACTTGCTGTCCGTCAAGAATCCATTTTTCCAAACGGACAAAAAAGTCCTGCATGTAGGATTTTTTTGTCCGAAAAAAACGGACTTCTGACGGACTGGGTGTAAAACGGACACAATATAAAAACCCATTGAAATGAATGGAAATTTTAACAGATTTCTGACGGTTCAGCTAGTGTCCAATGCTAAAATCTTGTAACGGACAATAGCAACGGAAACTACTGACGGTCACCAACGGTAGTGTGAACGCCCCCTAAGTTGTTAAGGAGTTTGCCAGTTTCAGATAAATGTATGTTTGGTTTTTTTTGTTTGGTTTTTTTGTATAATGTAAAGTTACACAATTTTCCAGTATAGTATCTGCATCAGTTTCTCACGCTTTTCCAGATCTCTCCTGGCTGTCTTTCTTCCAGTGGATAGAAATCAGTTCATGGTCACAGCTCCGTAATAAAAATATAATACAGCAAGTTAGAATTTGTAATGCATTGTCACATGACTGAACTAATGTATGTCACATGACTAAATCGTTCACTTGATATGCAAGCTCCGTCCATATTTTGAAGATAACTGCGCTTTTGTAACTTAGTCTACAGCTCTCAAACCCATCAGTTTATCCTTTAATGTAGCGCCTCCCTGAAGCATGTGATTGCGTGGGACGTTCTGTATCATGACCCTTCCATAGTTTTCATAAATAGCATGTTCTCCTCTCTACAGCAGCCGGACAGCTCCTCTCGGACAAACAGTATCAGCAGAGAACGGTTAATTGCAGAATCACAGCTGTCCTCTGAGAAGACTGGCAACCCCGCTGTACCCTCTCACCTGCTGGGGAGCACATATGCCTTTGCCATACCACCAAGCTCTGTTGTCCAGGATTCCCGCTTCCAACCCTTAAAGTGAGTTATTGAATGTGCATACTGGGCCACATGTATTATTAATGTTCTGTAAACCAGTGGTTTTTAACCTGTGGTACGCGTACCCCTGGGGATACGCCCTGCTATCTCCAGGGGTATGTGAAACAGTGACAGCCACCTCCTATAATGGTAGCTTGTAGGGTTTGCGACCCACATACTATTATTAATATCTAAGGACCCTCAGAGAATAATTAGCGGAAGCCCAGGGGAGGCGAGTAAACGGTTACTCACCTCTTCTAGGCTTCGGTGTGGGCCTCCCTGCTCACTTGGTTAACAAATCATGCAGAGTCTTTAAAATAGAGCTACCAGATGTGCTGCACAAAAAGATTTAGCATCATTATCTATAGGTATATACACATACATTGAACACTTCAAGCATATTGTAAATGGAAGATTGGATCCACACATCTTCCTTATGACAATACTTAAAGGAGCTTTCCAACTTCAGACTTTTATGGCATCTCCAGTATGTATAAAAGCCTGACCATGGGGTCAGCTACATATAGGAAGAGACAAGATAAATCAATCTTTGCACACATTTACGTCTCACTCTATGGTAATCACTAAAACAGCCAAGCATGTGTATGCTTTGTTACCCATAACTATCACTAGAGGGAACACCCTTTAACTTGATTGAACAGGAAATGCCATAATATCAGATATCTAAAATCTGTAGGTATCATCATAACATACAGAGCTCGTTGTGCATTACATTGCCTCAATACCCCCTGTGCCCCTTCTCTTCCCAGTTAATACCATTACAAAGTGTATGGGTATTATTGCCCCTATATTCCAATAAAATAAGGATGACCCCTGGTTATCTCCCTTGGGTTCTGGTGCTGCAAAATGATAGATGCAGCACTTTCAGGGTCTCCTGGACCTCTTCCCTCTAGTATCTATGGTCAGCTTTAACTGTCCATTCTTGACACTAAACTGATCCTTTATAACAGTAGGTGATTAATAATGGTTTATTGTCCTGGGTCTTAGCTGAGGTGAACAGATTTTTGTTTTTACAAGTGTTAAGTAATGGCCTCTGCTTTTTTTTTTTTTTTCCCCAGTCTGCAACGACCTGTGCATCATGTGGTCCCTCCAAGCACAGTTACTGAGGAATACTTACGCAGCTTCCGTCCATACCACACAGCTGAGGACCTCCGCATGCCCTCGCTGCCCCACATTGGACTGGACCCAACTGCAGCAGCGGCATACTATCACAACAGCTATTTGGCCCACCACACCTTTACTCACCCAGCATTCAGGTAAATATATTTCCCAATGATTGGAGAATGTGTTTTGGCTTGTAGTTAATAACAGGTATTGACCTCCTTGTTTTGTCCTTGCAGGATGGATGATTCATACTGTTTATCTGCACTGAGGTCCCCTTTCTACCCCCTCCACAGCCCTGGATCGCTCCCACCTCTTCACCCTTCGGCCATGCACCTGCACTTGTCGGGAGTTAGATACCCTACAGATCTTGCCCATTCGTCACTGTCTGCACTACAATCTGAACGTATTACAGCTGAGAGGTAATGAGAATTAGCCAAGCACAGGGCACCTAACTCAACATGTCATTGGCTTAACAACCTCATTACAATGATGGCTAGTGACGTGTTTTATATGGATCACAATATTGTGTGTCTCTCTATTGTCCTGCAGTCAGTTCTCATTTTTCATGGACCCTTAGTACAGAAGGGAAGCTGAGCAGCAGGTGGATTCTTTAAATTTACAAAATTTAATAAACCTGAACCTGCATGCTATGCAATGAGACCACAGCGCCAACTCTTGCATTTCAGATATTTCCTTATTTTATTGAAAACTTAGAATAGTTGTTTAATAGTATTAGCATACACAATCTGTTTCTTTATCCTTGTGAAATAAAATACAAACTTTGAGGTTTTGCATCCGTAGACTTCAGATGGATGAAGAGCTGAGGCAACGGGAACGGGAAAGAGAGAGGGAGCGAGAGAAAGAAAGAGAAGCTGACCGTGAACGGGAGAAGGAACGGGAACGAGAGAGGGAACGGGAGAAGAAAGAGATTGAAAGAGAGAAAGAGAGAGAAAGGGAGCGAGAACTTGAACGGCAAAGAGAGCGCACAAGAGAGAAGGAAGTCAACCTCATTAAAAACCTAGAAAGCCAGTATCTGGCAGAAACAGAGGTCCACCCTCTTCGAATGCACCAAGAGGAGCGGGTAAAGCCAAGTGAACAGCCACCTCCAGCCAGACCTGGTAATTTATTATTACTTGACTTTTGTAGTGTGACACATTCATTAATCATGTGATTACAAGTAGTAGCACAAGACAGAGAAGATACATTTATAATATGAATGTGGGCATCAGTTTTGTGTTTATTTTTAATGGTTAAAAGTTGTTGGTTTGCTTACCCTTACAGAAAAGTTAAAAGAACCATCTGCACACAATCCAAAGCCAGTCCAACACCAAATGCACCAACCTCCTAGCACACACCATTCTGTGCCCAGTCTCATCTCCAGCCATACTGTTTTCCCTCCAACAAGCAGTTCGGCGGCAGCTACTCTTTTGGCTCAGAGGACACAAGAAGAGGAGAAGTGGTTGGCCCGACAAAGACGTCTGCGGCAAGAGAAAGAAGATCGGCAGTACCAAGTATCAGAATTTCGGCAGCAAGTGCTAGAACAGCAGCTGGATATTACTGGGCCCCCTATTGGTCAACAAGAGCCTGAGACGAGGCCAGAAAACCTGAGGTAGGTGATCAGTGCAGTATACATATACATATATAGAGATATATAGATATATATAGAGATATATATATAGAGATATATATATAGATATATTTATTTATTTATTTCTGTCATTCTTTGGTTTAGGGTTGTGCCAACCCGTCACGAAGGCAGCATACGGGAGCCGCTGCAACATTTTGGAGGTCCACCACCCCTTATTTCACCCAAACCCCAGCAGCATTCTGTTCCCACTTCACTTTGGAACCCAGTGTCACTCATGGACACCCCTTCTGAGTCGCGTCGTAGCCAGGAACCTGCTTCCATCCATAACCACAGTGCTAATATTTATGAGCACAGTCGTCAGACGTTACCCCTGGTAAAAGTAGAGCGTCCATACAGCTTTGATAACAAGGCATTAGAGGAGGAAGAACTACCACGAAGGAAAGAACAGACTGAGAAGTACCAACCCATCCGCGAATCCTCTTTGGAGCACACTGGTTATTCTCATGCCCCTTTTCTAGCTGAGCTTGAAAAGTCTACACAGTCCTTCCTAAACCAGCAGAGGAGTTCCCTCCACCAGGTCAGCCAGACAGCAGAGACCACACTCCTGCACAAGCCAAGCTTGTCTCACAGAACTCCCCCCTACAAGAACTCGTGATTCTATGTATATATATGACGAGTTTCTACAGCAGCATCGCAGGCTGGTCAGTAAGCTGGATCTTGAAGAGAGAAGACGGAAGGAAGCCCGTGAAAAAGGTAAGTTATAATCCACTAGTGTTGGACATTTAGACATGTTGCGAGTCAATGAACAGAGTACAAGTTCATGTAACCATTTAATGTTTTATCTAAATTCGGCTATAAAACACATAAATAACAGAATATTAAAATGGTTGTGTGTACTAGATGAATTTTTCAACCATATAATGTGTTTAGGCTTGTCCTGAGACTGCCTCAACTGTCAGATGTTGGTGGGGGGGAGATCAAGCAGCTGGATTTCAGCATGTCCAATCCTTTGAGAATAAGTGCATGTTTGGCTGAACAGAGAGTGCATGTGTATGGATATTGAGGTACAGTTCTGTATAGTGTATGTTCAACTTTGGTTAAACATCCTGAATGGAGTTAGATTTATAGGTTATTGACACATTTGGGGATATTTTTTATTGAAATGCATGTATTTTTGGGTTAAAAAAAACTTATAATCTTTGATTTGGTCCCAAGATTATTTCCAAGCCAAGCTGTTGAGAGGGGGGGAAAAAAAGTAAAGTGTGCGCAAGTTTCAGTAAAATAAAATGCCCCAAATGTACCCTTGGTCTTTTAATTCTAGTGCATTTATTACTGCTCTCTATGGGGACAGTTACCATTTTTTTCTTTTGCCTAGATTATTTATTTTTCCCAGATTTATATTTATTGCAAAGATCACAACAAAACATTTCCTACTTTTCATCACAATACACTGTGACATAGCAGTGCTGTTATCGGTATTTTATCTCGGTCTGTATAAATGTATTACCCAGAGCACTTCCTAAGAGGAGAGTCCTACAGATGTTGATTGACTTGTTTTTATTTTTGTCAGGTTATTATTATGATATCGATGACTCTTATGATGAAAGTGATGAGGAAGAAGTGAGGGCACATCTCCGCAGAGTTGCTGAACAGCCACCACTCAAACTGGATACATCGTCTGAGGTAGGAACAAACAGCAGTCGGCACCAGATCTGCAACTCGCATTTCATTATCCAGAGTCTATTATGTTAACAGACTGCATGTATATAAAATGGCTTCAGGAGATTCTTCTATGATCTTTCTTTTTCAATAGAAACTGGAGTTCCTTCAAATATTTGGTCTCACTACTCAGCAAGAAAAGGAGCGGATACTACAACAGAAAAGAAGAAAGAGAAGGCGAATGTTGAGGGAAAGAAGTCCATCACCTCCGATCCAAAGCAAAAGACAAACCCCATCTCCCCACTCCCCACTGTCTACAAGGTTCAGTCCAGAGGAGCTCAACAACAGCCCCAATCTGGAAGAGAAGAAAAAGTTCCTCACTTTCTTTGATCTATCACATGTGAGCGCTGAACAGAGGAGAGGTGAGAGAAAAGCCAGCCATTTTTTTTCATACCTTCCCTTTCACCCATACACATGCACACTGGATTGAGTATGTATGGGTTCTCAATAGTGGAAAGGAAATCTAGAGGTGTTTGGATACATCTAGTTTGGACATCTCTTGTGAGATAGGATATGTTGAATTCCAACATATCCTGATCCTTCATTTACACTATCTGATAAAAATCTGTGTTTGTTGATGTTTATCTAATATGTACAGTCAACTTTTGCCTCAGCATATCCGTGGCAGGAGTCTTTGGCTTGGTCTGTTTGGTTTGTCTAAGGCTGTTTTTAATGTTACAGAAAGAGAGGGGACAAATGAAAAACTACCTAGCTATAATGCTGCTTAAACAGGACCTTTCACCAGCTCCAGGATGTCCAGTTCTTAGCATTTGTTAATAAGCACTGCTCCACTGATTCTAGCACAGTTGGAATTTTTTCTCTAGTCCCCCACCATTCCTGAGCAATCAATGCTGTTAGTTTTGGTGCCTGATATGCTATTTAGGCTCTGTAATGTCAGGAGGGCGGTGTCAGACAGGAGCAGGCAAGGGGTGTGATTCTGAACTCTGACACTGGCTGCCCCTGATTGGAGCTCTGAATCACGCCCCCTGCCTGACACTTCTGACATTACAGAGCTTAAATAGCACATCAGACATCAAAACTAACTGCACTTGTTACTCAGGATTGGTGAATGCTAGAGGGGAAATTCCAACTGTGCTGGAATCAGCGAAGCAGTGCCAAGTAACAGATGCTAAGAACTGGAATTGGTGGAGGTGGCAAAAGGTCCTCTATAACATTATCTGTAGATGAAATCATTTGATTTACTCTTGTGATGCTTTACATTGTCTTATACTCCAATCACAAATATGCCAGCTACTTAGATCAGCACAGTGCTGACAGACACTCCTTCAGCTGCTTAGTTGGGGTCTCATTCTGCAGTGCAGCAGAAGAACACAGTACATTATAAGACTTGAAGTGACTCAAAGTAAGCTAAGTAAGGAACTGACAATGCTGTTTAACATTACATTAGAGCTGGTTGTTCAGAAGTCAATGTCAACTTGGTCCCACTGTATAGTCTTCCTGGCAGCGCAATGCCATACTCTCTGAAGAGCACAAACTAAAGTGATGATAGAGCTTCTCCACATGTTGTCTGTAAACAGAGAGGAAGCCATGTAGGAGAGATGTTGTAATCTGCTGCTCACTAAAACCGTCTGTCTCGATTTTGGCAGACAAGGAGAAGCTGGTTGAAATGCTGGAAGCAATTAGACAGAAGAACGCAGTGCCTGAGGCAGTGAAGAATCCCCCATTGGCCTCATGTCGAGGAAGCTCTCCTCTGCCCACAGGTAAGACATAAGGAAAGCCATTATAATAATGTGGTACCCAGGGAGAATGGACTGTCATCTTTCTATCAAATCTTTTCAAGAACTTTCAAGTCCTGTTGCAGGGGATAGAAATGCTGTGTATTCCCCTACAACACACTTCACATTTATCCTAATCTGTACGACAGATGTAAAGAATAAGTCCTCAGTTCCAAGGTGTTCATATTTAGCTTTTTTTTCAATCTCCTATGTTTTTAAAATGTCGATACATTTGTTGTCAAAGTGACTTTTCTTGTCTGGGAAAGTTGGGTGACTATCAATATGGCTGACATTTCATCTAGCCTGATGGTAGACGTTTCCTGATTCCTTAATAGCAATCCTACATAGATCTGCAGAGATGTTTGGCACCTCCAGCCCCTACATACAGATATGTCCTTCCTTACCTTTTGTCTTGACTGAAGGTATTCCAAGATAAGTGGTGCAAAGTGACAGCTCATGTGATATCTTGAGCCAGCAGGAAGGAAGGACACATCTATAAGAAGGCACGTATAAGTATAAAATAGTATAGCTGAAAAAATATGTATATATAAATAACAAAAATCCTACATTTTACTCATAAAACAAATTGTACAGTCTGAATTAGTATTTTACAGCTTATATCTTCAGCAATAACTAAATTGTCATCCCACATCATTCATGATGGCGGTTTAGGATTAGAAACCTTAAACTTTGCTTTTCGTCGTGGAAGTTGACAAAAAGACCAATGACCCTAAAAAAAAAAGTTGATTCTTTTCATGGCCTCTAATTTCTCTAATGGCTTTATTTCCAGGTGCACCTTCTGAGGACCAGACCGTAATTCAGCCCTTGATGCAGCCAGAGGTATCGGCCTCTGTCCCTTCCACCTCATGCACAGTGACAGCACCAGAACCCATGAAGCCTTCAGAACTCATTCGTCCAGAGCAACCAAAACTCATGGATAGGGTAGCCCCCTTGCCAGTTCCAGTATCAACTCCATCTGCCAATGTTGCAAGCACAGAAAAAGTCAGGCAGAACGAGGTAGCTGCTGCTCCTGTGAAAAAGAGCTTGAGCATCCTAAATATTGTTCGAGGGCATCCGGCCAAAGAAAATCCAATACAAGCATCTCAAAGTGTGAATGGGAGAAGCAAGTCCTGGGAGCCATTCATAGCAGAGGAGTTTGCTCATCAGTTCCATGAATCTGTGTTACAGTCTACCCAGAAGGCTCTACAAAAGCACAAAGGTAAGAGGCGACATTGCCCTCAGCTGGATAAACATAGAATCTACAGAGTAATACAACAGACATCAGCTATGTATACACAATGATATGTAGACATTGCTGCAGTGTTTCTGTGTACAGTACTATATAACACAACGCTGTAGTGTCTACATATTGTACACAAACTGCTGCTGAAAAAGGATATTTTTAAGATCAATACCACACATCATGTGGATTTCCTAATAGCATATATATTTTGCTGTAAGGACAAAGCAATTTTATCTTATTGTTCCATTCAATAGGATTATTATGTGTACTTGTCTTTCGCAGTATAGTTGTATATTATGACTTATCAATAAGCTTTCATTTGTGATGTGATTTGCAGTTTACCATACTATAACAAGAAGATACTTTTGTAATGCGCTTTTCTCACAATAGACTCAAAGCGCAGTTCGGTGGTTAACTAAACAGTATTTTGCAGTATTCTATTCTATGAATAGTGAGGGTGTTATTTGCTCTCAAATACCAGACTGAAGAGATGAGTTTTGAGTCTTGATTTAAAATTGTCCAAGGATGAGATCTCTGAGCGGTCTGGGTAATGCATCCCAGAGAGTGTGGGCTGCATGGCAGAAGGCTCTGACTCCAAATTGTGTTAGGTGGATCCTGAGGATGCACAGTATATTTGTGCCTGCTGATCTGAGAAGTCGGCAAGGATTATGGGGTTGCAGAAGTTCTTTTAAGTAGTCAGGACCTAAGTTGTTTATGGCTTTGAAAGTCATCAAGCAAACTTAAAAAGTTATTACCCATTTTACAGGCAGCCTGTGCAGTGAGTGAAGGATGGGGGTTGTGGGAGCATGTCGGGATTGTTTGGTTATTAATCCCACCTGCTGCACTTTGGGCTAGCTGAAGGCAATGTATTTCTTTCTCGAAGACCTAAATATAGGGCATTACAATAGTCCAGATGTGAGGTTATCAAGGCATGGACTAGCGTGGACAGGTCTTCTGTTGGAATAATGTGTTTGATTTTTGCAATGTTCCTCAGGTGGAAGTATGAAGATTTGATAATGGTGTATACCTTGTTCCTAAGAGACAGTTGCCCGTCAATAACTACACCCAAGTTTCGCACATAGGATTGTTTTCTAGGGATAAAGGCGGTGGATTTACAAGTTGCCATTAAGCGCTGACCTCCAAATATGCGAAATTCAGTTTTGTCCGGGTTCAGCTGGCATTCCTCCATTCTTGTAGTTCATCTAGGCATGAGTTTATGGCTGAAGATGGGTCACTGACTCCGGATTTAAAGGATATATATAAATGAGTGATCCTCTGCATAGCAGTGATAGGTCGGGCCATGACTCAGTTTTGTTTTGGCGAATAAATACAAATAACTGATTATTAATATCAGTAATACTTCTAAGTCCCTCCCAGGGAGCAAGAGGCAGCAGTTGGTTACACAATACTTTGGGGTACATAATAATAGGCTCAAATTTCTGTTAAATCTGTGTAGATGATTATAATTTTCTGCTAAATTTTCTCTTCTACAATCTTTCATGAGTGCAGCTACATGGATGCATCCATCACAAAATACAGTTTAAGCAAAGTCCCCACATTGCGAAAACGCAGGAGAAAACACTGTTATACAGTACCAGCAAAGTAAATGAGATTCTGGCTAATCCCATCCACACATTGCTGGAAAAAATGTGTTTTCAAAACCACATACGTTTTTGAAAAACTCAGCATGTCAACTTTACCTGTGGAAATGCAAGTGCTTTCCTTTATATATTTAATAAAGGAAGAAAAACGCAATGAAAAAAAAATGCTTTGGGAAAAACGCAGTGTATTTTCGTTGCGTTTTTTCACTGCGGTTTACTACATGGGGCCTTTTATCCTTAAACTTCTTACACAAGCCCTTTTAGCACCAAACAAGCATTTTTACCTCTTTTGTCACCTCTATTTCCTCAGAGATTGTAAGCTCTTGTGAGAAAATCAAAGGTTACATGAGCAGACAATATCAGACATTATAAAGTGCTGTGAAATATGTTGGCGCTATATAAATTAATTATTAATCCAATGACCTTAGCAGGTGTCCAAACTTTTTCCAATAACAGTTTCTTATTCCTCTAGGAGCATCTGCCTTGAACTGTGCCGAGCAAAACCACAAACCAGATGCCGCTGTCCACTATAACATTCCTGAGCTGCAGCAATCCAGTCGGCCTCCAGCTCCACACCAAAATGGTCAGCAGGGCCCTGGGCAGTCAGGGGTGGTGCGGACGACACAACATCCTGATGTAACCTCAGGGCAAGAGACCTCTGATGAAGAAGATGAGGACAAGGATGAAGTGGATGAACCACCAAGACTGAAATGGCAGGGAATTGAGGCAATATTTGAAGCTTACCAAGAACACATAGAAGGTGAGCAGACTTTTATGGGAAAGTGTGTGTGTGGTATTATTGTGAAAAAGGGTGGGGGGGGAGGAATTTTCACTTTTAAGCAAATAGTCCTACAACTCATTAATACACGGGGTTTCAGCTCCTCTAGATCTCATCATGCTCTAGATCTGAGCCTATCCTGATCCAAATACTCGTGACATTGTATTATTCACTAATTGCCTTCATTTCCTTCGGTTCTTATCATTTCACTACAGAACAAACCCTTGAACGCCAAGTTCTGGAGACACAGTGCAAGCGACTAGAAGCTCAGCACTATAACCTGAGTCTGACGGCTGAGCAGATATCACACCGCATGGCGGTAAGTAACACAAAGCTGATTCTATGACTCCAGAAATAACCAGCAGATAGGGGTTATTCTCTCCAGATATCAGCAGCAAATGAGAGATGATGATTTTCCCTTTTTAGACTGGTTAAGAAACTGTTTCGATGGGATGTACAGTATGCTACAGTATATAGAAGAGCTGCTAGTGCAGTGTGGTGTCCCTCAGCCCTTTATAACTTGTGCTTTGTTTCCCTCCTTTTACATACAGGATCTGATGAGCCAGAAGCAGAAAGTGGCCTCTGAGAGGGAGAGGTTACAAGCTGAACTTGAACACTTTAGAAAGTGCCTTGTTGTACCCCCCTCGCCATGGTCTAGGGGTTATTTCAAAGGCCACCCCAGGTGACACCCCCTTCCTCTTGCACTAGTTCTGAACGTACAGTATAGAAATATCTATTTTATTATCTTGATATTTAATATTTTTCACTGGGAGGATCAAAAAGAGAAAAAAAGAAAAAAAAATTGCCACCCATTTCTGTTACTTCCTGCACATCATGGGGGAGAAAAATAAAAGACAAAAAATATAAATATATATATATATGAATGTGCCATGCATGACTCAAAAGGATCAAGGGAGATTGGCAAGGATAAAAGAAAAACTGACCTCACTTGTCACAAGGCTGCGGGCAACATCGTCACCTGGGGCACCTGCTGACTGACCATGCCGTCTACCCTCAAACTGTACCATTGTGGGTGCCTTCCTTTCTTCATCCAGCTCTCATCGCCATCATGCTGTCGTATGAAGCTGCCACTTGCGGGTTTTATTTATCACTTGTTCTTTACTGACCATTGACGCCACCAAAATCGTCTCCTATGATATATATATATATATATATATTTTATTTTTTTCTGCCAGGATATGAACTTTGTGTTTTTTCTTTTAATTGAAAAAAATATATAAATTTAAGGAGATTTTTGAAGGACTTTTATCCTACATAAAAAATTTATCCTTGCAAAGCTTTTGCAGCTTGCAACAGGAATGCACTTACGCCTGGATGTCTGATTAAAAGGTACCTTTTATTTTATGTTAATTATTAGCTGCCGGATGGTTGAGGTATTATTGCAAAGCTGCTACAAAACCTCCCTTGTACACGCGAAAGGAACACATGAAAGATGAGACGGAATAATCAGGTGCTTTCACCCACCCATTACTGTACATATTAAAATAAGGGTTTTGTATGTTTTTATTACATTAATTATTGTTATAAAGAGAAAAGCCTGCCATTTTTTGCTTCTTCTTTTTTTTAATTTTATTTTTTTCAGCCTAGGGAAGGGGGGGGATAATAAACCCCCATCCCATTAAATTGCTATTTAGTGTTTGGGATCCGCTGCTGGTCAGGAATATATAAAGTGTTTTTTTTTTTGTTTTGTTTTTTTTTTTTTTTTGGAGAGAAAATTAAAAGTTCAAAAACAAACTCAAAGCAGAATGTGCTGCCTGTCAATGAATGGATTGTGATTTCCTACACATATCTGGATCTACTTGGAACACTGCCTCCGCCATTAAAAATCAGTGTCTGCCAACAGTGGTATCCCTCGACCTTCCACGAAAACATTCATACCCTGCTTACGTTTACTTGAATGGGAAGCAACATGCTGTCAGACACTGCCTTATCTCCTGGCACAGGAAAATCTGCCGATGGGAGAAATGCATGTACACTAATACATATTACATTGTTAGTAGTTCCACACATACCCTTACCTTGCCTATACACAGTAGGTTATGTTCACACGACATAATGTACATGTGGGCAAAATCATAACATAAATCTGTCTATGGCGGTGTGGGGAATAAATGAATTAGGATAGATGTTATGATGTCAGTAATGATTGCAAGCCCTTTATGGAGCCTGTACACCTACACATTTTCTCTCTAAAAACCGCTCTGAGGCTAAGGAAACACAGGTAGTCGTGAAGACCAGCATATTATATGGTGGTCTTGATGATCTCTGTGCTGGCAAAGAATTTGCCCGATTTAAGTTAGATGCACATGACCGAGGTGCAAAATGGCCGTGAAAAACATCCATTTTTCACGGCCGTCTTGCACACAAGGGGCACCAGTTTTCACGGATCCTCCATACACTTCAGTATATGAAGAGATCCGTGAAAACTACCAAAAATAGGACATGACCTATATTTTGAATGTCCATGTCACTAGACCATCAAAATAACGGCCATCTGAATATTCCCCATTCGCTGACAGTGAAATTAATGCTGCTGTGTGACGTCCATTAAAATAATCGAATGCTACGTTATACACCTCCCATTCATTTCAATGGGAGTTAGTAGCAGTTTTTTTTTCCTCCTAGAAGAAAAAAAAACGACCAATATACAGGCAGATTCTGCATTTAAATCAATGGGAGGCAGAAAAAATGCAGTGAAGTTTTTATTTTTTTGTTGCAGTTTTTGCACAAAACGTGTGTGTGGGATTTTCTTTTTTTTTTTTTTTTGTTAGGAAAGTTTCCAAGTCCATACAGTCTGCTGGAGAAAAAAAACACATCATTTCTAATTCCTGTAGCAGATTTTTTTCAACCTGCAAAAACCTCCGTGTGAACATGCCCTTAAAAGGGACTCGTGGAGGAGGAGGCCAGGGAAGATAAAACAAAAAAAAAAAACACACCTGTTCCTGGCACTCTGGTGTCCATCGCCACTGTTCAAGCGCGCATGTGACCGCTGAGGTCCTTCAGCAGCAGTCACTGTAATGGAACTGGTGATGTCAATTTTTTTTTTTTGTTTCACTTTTCCCCTCTCCCTCCCCGTGTCTTAAAAGTTGTGGACAAAACCCCTTTTTCCAGAAATATAAAAATATATATTTTGCCAAAAAAAATGCAGCTGTGTAGCCTTAGCCTAAAGAGGATTTCAAATTTTATGTACACTAATAAACAAAAATAATGTACCAAGAAGTTGTTGCTGGAATCTAATGAAACTTTATGGGAATTTAATGATGATATGTGTAAGTGATTACAATAACAGTGAAAGGACAAGTTTATTGGGAAGAACTGTACAATGGAAAGGAGGCTCTAGTACCATCTTGTGGCGCCACTAGCCTAGATACACGATGAGATACAGTTGGACATAGAGGGATTCAGGTTCAGTATGATATTCTGTGGCACATTTGACCAAAGATGTTGCAGCTGGGCCTGTAGATCCTGCACACTCATAGGTTGCTAAAACTGGCATCCCGGCTGGTCCCATAAATGCTTGAATGGTGATGAATCCGATGAAGAATAGTTTTGTTTCACCAGGGGCAGGAATAGAACCTGTGATATGGGCATGGTAGCGACACTACCTACCCATTAGGTCACAGTAGACCTTTGGAGAGCACTTTAAATTTTTTTTGTTTTTTTTTATTTTTGTTTTTCTTATTTTCTGAATTCCCCCTATAAGTGAGGCTGATACATTATGCAGCAAAGCTGATATGGGTCATGTAGGAGTAGTTCCTGGCCCCTGGCAGATCACATGACCACCAGGCTGGAAGAGAAGCTGCGTCATTGCTGCTCCCATAGCTGTACACACAGTGCTCATTGAGTGCGGTGTATACAGGGATGGTAATAAACAGTCCCTGCCTTCTCTCTGGGATGTCTAGTTGTTATAACAGCCACCTGCTGACTCATGCAGCTACTTAACCCTGCAAGGACGTGTGTGTGTAAAATAAATTTTATATATATATATATATATATATATTGTGTTAAACATTTTTGCAAATATAAGTAGTTAAAAATTCTGCAGACCACAAATACAGAAACTTTATATGGCCTGGGACTTGTCAAAAACCCAGCTGTGATTTTCTTATTGTAGTTGGTTTATCAGGCAGGGACAGTACATGTATCAGAAGATATCCCAGCCATGATAAAATCATTGCTGATTTTCTGACCTTAGAAAGATCCTGCATTCATGGTCGTATCCACTGGCAACTGAACAAGACTGTGACTACAAGATATTTAGAGAACATCATCTTTAAAACTGAAAAATGTTTAATTACTTATTTGCAAAAATGTTTAACTTTTAATTATCTACAAATTTAAAAATGGTTATGTTGGTGGGAATACCTCTTTAAGTGAATCAACACAAGAAAAATCTGAATAATATCAATATTTGGTGTGACCACCCTTTGGAGAAGGAGGAGTCCTGGAAGTGATGATATGGCCTCCACAGAGCCCTCATCCCAACATCAAGTCTCTTGCTTTTGTGCAGGCAATGAGCGGTCACACCAAATATTGATATAACTTAGATTTCTATTTTGTTCATTTACTTTATTCTTGTCAATTAACAAAATGCAAACTATTTACACTTCTATTTTTCACAGCATTCTTACTGTGCAGCATTTTATCCACACCTAAAGTTTTGCACAACGCTGTATTTTCAAGAAACAATAGCTTTCTTTCAGTGACACAAAGTAGAGATACTGAAACACTGTGTGGTTGTAGAACTTCAAAAACTATCAAGACACAATTTACAACATTAGATACTAATAACACAGTGGGGGAGATTTATCAGGAGGGGAATTTTTAGTTTCAAAAGTATTTATTGGAATATGACAACAATGAAATATACGGCATCAAAACAATCGTAGTATCAATATAAAATTGCAATGCAGTATAAACACGTAACAAGAAAACCTGCTATACTGATGAGATCAGCATATACATAAATAAGTAAAGGGAAAGAGGTAAAAAGGTATAAAAACCAAAACAGCAACTTGGAGGGGGCAGGGTATAGCGCTTAAACTGCAAAGGGACAAGAAGTACAGTCATGGCCAAAAGTTTTGAGAATGACACAAATATTATATTTTCACATGATCTGCTGCCCTCTGGTTTTTATGTGTGTTTGTCAGATGTTTTTATCACATACAGAAATATAATTGCATTCATATTATGAGTAACTGAAGCTTATATTGACAGTTAGAATGAGTTAATGCAGCAAGTCAATATTTGCAGTGTTGACCCTTCTTCTTCAGGACCTCTGCAATTCTCCCTGGCATGCTCTCAATCAACTTCTGGACCAAATCCTGACTGATAGCAGTCCATTCTTGCAGAATCAATGCTTTAATTTTGTCTGAATTTGTTGGTTTTTGTTTGTCCACCCGTCTCTTGATGATTGACCACAAGTTCTCAATGGGATTAAGATCTGGGGAGTTTCCAGGCCATGGACCCAAAATCTCTATGTTTTGTTCCCTGAGCCATTTAGTTATCACCTTTGCTTTATGGCAAGGTGCTCCATCATGCTGGAAAAGGCATTGTTGAGCGCCAAACTGCTCTTGGACGGTTGGGAGAAGTTGCTCTTGGAGGACATTCTGGTACCATTCTTTATTCATGGCTGTGTTTTTAGGCAAGACTGTGAGAGAGCCGATTCCCTTGGCTGAGAAGCAACCCCACACATGAATGGTTTCAGGATGCTTTACAGTTGGCATGAGACAAGACTGGTGGTAGCGCTCACCTCTTCTTCTCCGAATAAACTGTTTTCCAGATGTTCCAAACAATCGAAAAGGGGATTCATCAGAGAAAATGACTTTACCCCAGTCCTCAGCAGTCCACTACCTGTACCTTTTGCAGAATATCAGTCTGTCCCTGATGTTTTTTCTGGAGAGAAGTGGCTTCTTTGCTGCCCTCCTTGAGACCAGGCCTTGCTCCAAGAGTCTCCGCCTCACAGTGCGTGCAGATGCACTCACACCTGCCTGCTGCCATTCCTCAGCAAGCTCTGCACTGCTGGTAGCCCAATCCCGCAGCTGAAACACTTTTAAGAGACGGTCCTGCCGCTTGCTGGTCTTTCTTGGGCGCCCTGGAGCCTTTTTGGCACCAATGGAACCTCTCTCCTTGAAGTTCTTGATGATGCGATAGATTGTTGACTGAGGTGCAATCTTTCTAGCTGCAATACTCTTCCCAGTTAGGCCATTTTTGTGCAGTGCAATGATGACTGCACGTGTTTCTTTAGAGATAACCATGGTTAACAGAAGAGAAACAATGATGGCAAGCACCAGCCTCCTTTTAAAGT
The DNA here is from genome assembly GCA_947044405.1 of Leptodactylus fallax. Taxonomy (NCBI): domain Eukaryota; kingdom Metazoa; phylum Chordata; class Amphibia; order Anura; family Leptodactylidae; genus Leptodactylus; species Leptodactylus fallax. The sequence continues at coordinate 2,022,447 of CAMRHE010000083.1, read as the reverse complement.
GTCCAGTGGTGTCATTCTTACTTAATCATGACAGATTGATCTCCAGCCCTGTCCTCATCAACACCCACACCTGCGTTAATGGAGCAATCACTGAAACGATGTTAGGTGGTCCTTTTAAGGCAGGGCTGCAATGATGTTGAAATGTGTTTTGGGGGATAAAGTTCATTTTCTAGGCAAATATTGACTTTGCAAGTAATTGCTGTTAAGCTGATCACTCTTTATAACATTCTGGAGTATATGCAAATTGCCATTAGAAAAACTGAAGCAGTAGACTTTGTAAAAATTAATATTTGTATCATTCTCAAAACTTTTGGCCATGACTGTAGGTGAGAGGGAGAACCTGCCTGGTATAGGGGGCATAAGAAGCACACTCAAGCCTTGTGTCGAATCATAGCTGGAGACCGTATGGCAGACCTGGGATGTTGGTCCTATTAATCCAAGGCAATGAGTGGAATTTTTTTAAAGACAGTTTTGCTGGAGTCTCCATTGGTGTCATTTGTGCCAAATTTATCACATGATCTTTGATAACTTAGGCACATCTGCCCTGAAATGTTACGCCATGTTTAATGCCATTCACAGATTGGAGTGAGTTTGCGACAAAGTTGATAAATCTGGAGTACAGACCGCTAGACAGGCTAACCACGTCCATTTTCTCTCCCACTTTTGAAACGTGGAGTGAGTGGTACAGAAATAAAGTCGCCAGAGTTTTGTTTCTTCTCAATGATTCCATAGTAGTATAGTGTTGTACCGTGTTAGTCATAGAAAGTAGTGGAAGGGTGAAGAAATCAGGCGATACCTTTTAGAGGCTGAGTATATTTGATGGTAAGCTTTTGAGAGTACTACAGGAGATCTGTTCTGCTGTTATTAATGGTGGATCTGAGTGAGTTCATGCGCTAAGTCTCTGCCCTGTTTCCCCCACATTATGAGATACACCACATTGGAAGACCTGCAGGAAAATGTCCCCCTAATTCTGTGCACCTGTTGTGACTGCGGGACAGGTACACTGTCAGCGGTGTGGATGTGCTTGCAGGTCATGCACCTGTTTTGCAGGCAAGGTGAGGTGCCATTTTCAGTTGGGGCCTACAGGGCATGCCAGACAATAATTCGCCACAGGTTTGGTGGTTGCCGAAAGGAAAGGAGAGGGGGGACTGGAAAATATCTCTTTGAGTCTATTGTCCCTATGTAGCACAGGTTGGAGCTCCTTGGCAATCCTTTGTAGGATCTCCAGCTGTGGGTTGTATGTGACAACTAGAGGCACTCGAGCTTCATTCTGGGTCTCTTTATATGTGAGCAGACTGTCTCTGTTATTGGCTGCTGCTTTGTTTAATTGGTTGTCTGTCACTTTTGGTTTGTATCTCAATTGGAGAAATTTCGTCCTCAGATCCAGGAGGTGCTTGTCCAGGTCTGCTTTGTCGGAGCAAATATGATTGTATCGTATAGCCTGGCTGTAAATAATAGATTGTCTTGTGGGCTTGGGGTGGAAGCTGTCGTTTCTCAGGTAGGCCGTTCTGTCTGTGGGTTTGTGGTATATTGATGTGAGTAGCCGGTGGTCTTTAATGTATATTGTGGTATCCAGAAAGTGGATTCCATTCTCTGAATAGCTAAGTTTAAGGTTGATGGTAGGGTGAAAGTCATTGAAGTCATTATGGAATTGAAGTAGGGCCTCCTCACCTGCAGTCCGGATGACAAGGATATCATCGATATAACGAAGGTAAATCATAGGTTTGGTGGCGCATGTTGATAAATATGCTCCTTCCAGTTCTGCCATAAAGAGATTTGCATACTGGGGTGCACATCTGAACCCCATTGAAGTTCCCATTCGCTGTAGATATAGATCCTCTCCAAAGGTAAAATAGTTGTGGCTAAGGATGAATTGTATGAGCTGCGTTACTCGTTTTTCCAGGTGTACCTGACATGCTGCAACTCCATCCTGTGGGGAATGTTAGTATACAAGGATTCCACATCCATGGTGGCCAAAATGGTACTCTCAGGTATTAGGCCCAGGGCATTCAGTTTGTTAAGAAGGTCAGTGGTGTCCTAGATATAGCTTGGAGTATGTCTGACAAGGGGTTTTAGGAGATTTTCCATCCAACCCAAGATGTTTTCTGTCAGTGTCCCAATGCCAGAAATGATAGATGGCAACCCTGGGAGGTCTTTGTTTATCTTTGGGAGCATATAGAAGCAGCTCGGCCTGGGATCCTCTGGGATAAGCCCTTTTACCTGCTTCTGGATCTGGATTGGAAACGTCTTGATCATACTCTATAGTTCTTTCATATAGGCCTTTGTGGGATCACTTCCAAGTTTGGAGCAATGGATGGGATTTGACAGTTGCCTGTTTGCTTCCTGGATATAGTCTGAGGTGTTCATTATGAATATTGCGCCCCCTTTTTCAGCAGGTTTTATTATTATATCCTGATTTTCTTTGTTCCTGAAGGGTAAGGTTATGCACCTGTTTCTTTTTGTTTCTCCAGGATTTCTGATTTTACTTTGTTGCTGAAATAGTCAATATATTTATCTAGTGCTGCTGTATGGAAGGTCTTTGTCATAAAAATATTCCCTCAATCTTATTTTTCTGAAAAACTCCTCCATATCATTGGAGAGTTTGATATGGTCAGTGTGGGCTGAGGGGCAGAAGGACCATATCAAACTCTGCAATGATAGGGAGGAGTTTTTCAGAAAAATAAGATTGAGGGAATATTTTTATGACAAAGACCTTCCATACAGCAGTGACTCTGAGATAGAACAGCCCATAAGGCATCCTACCAAAAAAAAAAAAATCTATATGGACCCCACGCCCTGGAACTAACGCTACATGCATCCACAAATCTGAAATCACTGTGTAATGACATTTTCCAATAAAGTTTGTGTTTGATTTTTCTACACCTGATTGCTGTCAGTGAACAGACAGATCCATGGCTTATATTTAGAGCATGGCTTGTAATAATACACTGACATTGTGGGTGACAACCTGCTTTGTACAAACAAATGTCTGACTGTTGACTGCACGTAGAGTTCTAGAGAACTGTAAAGAATGTAATAACTGAACATATGTGAAAGACACTGTGATACCTTCTGCTGCTGCAGCACCATCTGAAGCCAGTTCAAAAAAATGTTTATTCTGTGGCCTGTCAGATAGGTACATAATGTAAATTCTAGTGAAGGGCATCTTCTTACTGGTAGCTGTACTTATGTATGCCTCAATTACTATAGATTCACTTTAAACAGAAGACTGCGCAGATCGGCCTCACTGAGACACAGTGCACAGATTGCAGCATAAATCATGGGGACCATGAAAGGGTTAAGCGACGCCGCATCCACCCTCATCCATGCACTGTCGTGTCTCCTTCCCGTTACCGGTAATTGGACGCAATTCAAACAATGCTAATTAACCTCCAGTGCAGCGATGGAAGTAATATTTATAAAGCGGCTGGGCCTTATTTTTATGGAAATGGATGGGGCGGGCAGCTTCCTCCTTTGTAGGGCTGCTTCTGAGCTGTTAGTGAACGTGCCGCCAGTGTGGCCGCAATCAGCGCAGCGCTCGGATGCTCTGCATCACAATAATGGGCTATTAACCAAAATTACAGCCGTGCGTCTGATCTATATCCTAAGAGAGACTCCAGCGCATCACAATTCATGAATAAGTCATGAGGAGTGGAGCACATCAGGACGTGGCGGATACTCACTCAGCTCTGCTCTTCACTCTAAAACAGGTTACATCTCATATTCAGCTGGAGACAGGACCATGGCGTCCTCATTACAAAGAAGAACAATGCACAAACCCCATACTAGACACACAGAAAGCACACAGTGAAACATATACAGTATAGAGATAGGAATTGCTTTAGGAGCCAAATTATATTTTTGGGTTACACTGGTGACCATTTTAGGTGCCTTTAAAAAAAATAAATAAAATAAGTAAATGTAGCAATGTGATATATGCCTATACAGTAAAATGTCACGAGGAAAACACGGAAGAGCTCAAAGAGTTTCAGTTTTAAAGAGGACCTTTCATGTCCCCTAACCATTGTCATGTTATATACTGCTGGAAAGCTGACAGTGTGCTAAACACCTCACGCTGGACTGTGAAGCTGACCCTCACAGTGATACCGATAGCTGAAACTAAGGACACTGATATCTCTGCAACCAGAGCAGATACTGACAAAGCTGACAGGGCACTGAACGCCCAACTGACGGTACTCTTCTATAGACTTGTACCACCCAGTGATGACGCTGGACTGTGAGGCTGACCACTCTGGCAGTAAAGTGATATCGGTAGCTGAAACTAAGGACACTGATATCTCTGCAACCAGGGCAGATACCAACAAAACTGAACGCCCTACTGACATACTCTTCGAGAGACTTGTACAGTCTGGGGGGAACTTGTGTTCCTCACCATGAGGCCAGCCCCTCTGGCAGTAAAGTGATATCAGTAGCTGAAACTAATGGCACTGAGATCTCTGCAACCGGGGAAGATACTGGCAAAGCTGACGGTGCACTGAACTCATCCCACCGTGGGCTTTCCAGCAGTATATAACACTGCTAATGTTAAGACGACATGAAAGGTCCTCTTTACAGACAAGACAGAACTAACTTTAAGTTCTACAATGACATCTCATTGTCACAGCTTTTTGTTCTTTAACCTTAATGTCCCAGAACTGAGTGATAATTGGAGGATTCTCCGGCCAGTGTTACTACTTGAAAATTTGATAATAATGCAGCTTAAAGGGATATTCCACAATAATAATTATACTCTGTCTATCAGATATAGAATATATAACATTGGTGGTGGTCTGACTGCTGAGAGTCCCACTGATCCTGAGAACGGGCTGAACAACGTGCCCATGCAGGACATCCAAGCTCCTTTTTACTTCAATGGGAGCACTTGAGATAGCTATGAGAGGCTGAATTGTTCCGGATCAGTCTCTGCCCATCAAGCTAAGACAAAAGTGGGACTCATCATTGAAGAGAACAGGCCTCCACTGCAGTCTTGCTGTACATAACAGCCTTTCACAGTAGTTGTGTAAGGCCAATGGAACATCTGTAACTGAAGTCTGTTGTGTAAACTTCTGCTGATGGTTTGTGCCAATGCTGCTTTCTGCCCATGCTGCTTTCTGCCCTAGTCTTGGGATTTGATAACCCATTTTCACTTGCAGTACAGTATGGATCACTACACACTATTCTTCCTATCAGATGATCAAACCATACAGAGGTGCACACAGTCCTTGTTCTTTCACCCACTAGGACTAGTTGAATATTGTTGACATGTCAGCCTAGGTGTGTAGCTTTCTGGGGAGTCATACAACAAGGTACACTACCATTCAAAAGTTTAGGGTCACTTAGAAATTTTCTTATTTTTGAAAGAAAGCACAGTTTTTTTTCAATGAAGATAACATTAAATGAATCAGAAATACACTGTATACATTAATGTGGTAAATGACTATTCTAGCTGCAAACGTCTGGTTTTTAATGCAATATCTACATAGGTGTATAGTGGCCCGTTTCCAGCAACCATCACCCCAGTGTTCTAATGGTACGTTGTGTTTGCTAACTGTGTAAGAAGGCTAATGGATGTTTAGAAAACCCTTGAACACCCTATGCAAGTATGTTAGCACAGCTAAAAACAGTTTTGCTGGTTAGAGAAGCCATAAAACTGACCTTCCTTTGAGCTAGTTGAGAATCTGGAGCATTACATTTGTTGGTTCGATTAAACTCTCTAAATGGCCAGAAAAAGAGAACTTTCATGTGAAACTGCACAGTCTATTCTTGTTCTTAGAAATGAAGGCTATTCCATGCGAGAAATTGCCAAGAAACTGAAGATTTCCTACAACGGTGTGTACAGTCATGGCCAAAAGTTTTGAGAATGATACAAATATTGCTTCAGTTTTTCTAATGGCAATTTGCATATACTCCAGTATGTTATAAAGAGTGATCAGCTTAACATCAATTACTTGCAAAGTCAATATTTGCCTAGAAAATGAACTTTATTCCCCAAAACACATTTCAACATCATTGCAGCCCTGCCTTAAAAGGACCACCTAACATCGTTTCAGTGATTGCTCCATTCACACAGGTGTGGGTGTTGATGAGGACAGGGCTGGAGATCAATCTGTCATGATTAAGTAAGAATGACACCACTGGACACTTTAAAAGGAGGCTGGTGCTTGCCATCATTGTTTCTCTTCTGTTAACCATGGTTATCTCTAAAGAAACACGTGCAGTCATCATTGCACTGCACAAAAATGGCCTAACTGGGAAGAGTATTGCAGCTAGAAAGATTGCACCTCAGTCAACAATCTATCGCATCATCGAGAACTTCAAGGAGAGAGGTTCCATTGGTGCCAAAAAGGCTCCAGGGCGCCCAAGAAAGACCAGCAAGCGGCAGGACCGTCTCTTAAAAGTGTTTCAGCTGCGGGATCGGGCTACCAGCAGTGCAGAGCTTGCTGAGGAATGGCAACAGGCAGGTGTGAGTGCATCTGCACGCACTGTGAGGCGGAGACTCTTGGAGCAAGGCCTGGTCTCAAGGAGGGCAGCAAAGAAGCCACTTCTCTCCAGAAAAAACATCAGGGACAGACTGATATTCTGCAAAAGGTACAGGGAGTGGACTGCTGAGGACTGGGGTAAAGTCATTTTCTCTGATGAATCCCCTTTTCGATTGTTTGGAACATCTGGAAAACAGTTTATTCGGAGAAGAAGAGGTGAGCGCTACCACCAGCCTTGTCTCATGCCAACTGTAAAGCATCCTGAAACCATTCATGTGTGGGGTTGCTTCTCAGCCAAGGGAATCGGCTCTCTCACAGTCTTGCCTAAAAACACAGCCATGAATAAAGAATGGTACCAGAATGTCCTCCAAGAGCAACTTCTCCCAACCGTCCAAGAGCAGTTTGGCGCTCAACAATGCCTTTTCCAGCATGATGGCGCACCTTGCCATAAAGCAAAGGTGATAACTAAATGGCTCAGGGAACAAAACATAGAGATTTTGGGTCCATGGCCTGGAAACTCCCCAGATCTTAATCCCATTGAGAACTTGTGGTCAATCATCAAGAGACGGGTGGACAAACAAAAACCAACAAATTCAGACAAAATTAAAGCATTGATTCTGCAAGAACGGACTGCTATCAGTCAGGATTTGGTCCAGAAGTTGATTGAGAGCATGCCAGGGAGAATTGCAGAGGTCCTGAAGAAGAAGGGTCAACACTGCAAATATTGACTTGCTGCATTAACTCATTCTAACTGTCAATATAAGCTTCTGTTACTCATATGAATGCAATTATATTTCTGTATGTGATAAAAACATCTGACAAACACACATAAAAACCAGAGGGCAGCAGATCATGTGAAAATATAATATTTGTGTCATTCTCAAAACTTTTGGCCATGACTGTACTACTCCCTTCAGAGGACAGCACAAACAGGCTCTAACCAGAGTAGAAAGAGAAGTGGGAGGCCCAGCTGCACAACTGAGCAACAATACAAGTACATTAGAGTCTCTAGTTTGAGAAATCGACACCTCACAGGTCCTCAACTGGAAGCTTCATTAAATAGTACCCACAAAATGCCAGTGTCAACGTCTACAGTGAAGAGGCGACTCAGGGATGCTGGCCTTCAGGGCAGAGTGGCCAAGAAGAGACTGGCTAATAAAAGGAAAAGATTAATATGGGCAAAAGAACGAGACATTGGACAGAGAACGATTGGAAAAAAGTGTTATGGACAGACGAATCGAAGTTTGAGGTGTTTGGATCACACAGAAGAACATTTGTGAGACGCAGAACAACTGAAAAGATGCTGGAAGAGTACCTGACGCCATCTGTCAAGCATGGTGGAGGTAATGTGATGGTCTGGGGTTGCTTTGGTGCTGGTAAAGTGGGAGATTTGTACAAGGCAAAAGGGATTTTCAATAAGGAAGGCTATCACTCCATTTTGCAACGCCATACCATACCTTGTGGACAGCGCTTGATTTGAAGCCAATTTCATCCTACAACAGGACAATGACCCCAAGCACACCTCCAAATTATGCAAGAACTATTTAGGGAAGAAGCAGGCAGCTGGTATTCTATCTGTAATGGAGTGGCCATCGCAGTCACCAGATCTCAACCCCATTGAGCTGTTGTGGGAGCAGCTTGACCGTATGGTACGCAAAAAGTGCGCATCAAGCCAATCCAACTTGTGGGAGAGGCTTCTGGAAGCATGGGGTGAAATTTCTCCAGATTACCTCAGCAAATTAACAGCTAGAATGCCAAAGGTCTGCAATGCTGTAATTGCTGCAAATGGAGCATTCTTTGACGAAAGCAAAGTTTGAAGGAGAAAATTATTATTTCAAATAAAAATCATTATTTCTAACCTTGTCAATGTCTTGAGTATATTTTCTATTCATTTTGCAACTCATTTGATAAAGAAAAGTGTGAGTTTTCATGGAAAACACAAAATTGTCTGGGTGACCCCAAACTTTTGAACAGTAGTGTACCTCAGTTCAAGGATTCTGTCCCGTTTCGTTTATTACAAGTGGCAATAGCTAGCACGTCAGCAAACAGGAGACATCAAAACAAGCATCCCACAGCCACTTGATCCAATTTTTAAAGGTTTAAGGTGGGGGTTTTAAAAAAAAAAAAAACACCTCTTTGCTTTCAAACTGGCTTTTATGCCCCTCCCACATGTCATATTGGAGCTAGGTGCTTGAAAATCTGCTTATTTACAGATCTTAGTAACACCTACTATTTCCTAGCTTTAAGCCTGTCCTTTTTGGTTTTGAAACTGCAATGTTGAGAGTGTAACTATGATTCTATTAGTCTGAGTATCCCGGGAATCTAGCTGACATACAAACTGGATCTACTGGACCATAACTGCCCATTCGCAGCTAGCTTAATGGAACCTTCTGTATGGGTGTATGCACTTACAAACCAGAGTATCACACACTCCTTGAGGCTAAGGCCCCATGTTGTGGAAACAGCAGAAAGTGCTGTGTTCTATAGTACCAGCAAAGTGAATGAGATTCTGGTTAATTCCATCCACACATTGAAAAAACTGCTGCGGTAAAGCTGCTTTTTTGAAAACTTGGCATGTCAATTTTACCCATTGAAATGCATGCATTTTCCCTATAGAAATAGTATCATACCTATGGTATTGCTAAATTTAGACAGAAACAGACTGAGCTACAGTGAGCAGTGAAACCAGAATATTCAGAAGACCTGCAGTAAAAGGTAATGGCAACAGGTAAACAGATACAGACATCTCTCTATGTACAGGCAGGTTGTGGCTGCAGATGAAACAAACAGGCATAGAGATCACACACGACTAATACTTGTGTGCCGTCTTTATCATTTCAGTATATGTGGTCACCTCAGGACAGTGCAGAGAGACAGAGCGATTGCTAATGTGACTCTGGCAGACATGTTTGATATCAAATGTGACAGTTCTGTAGATTCCAGTCACATAGACTTGCAGAGAGTTGTTCTATTTGCAAGTAAGGAAACTAAAGCAAAAGGTGCAGTTGGCTGTTCCAGGCTATGCTGCATGGACTTTCACTCCCGATTAGGGCCAAATCAAAACAGGTTCTCTTTTATGGTCTGTGGTTCCTCTGCAAACATGGACAATAATATAAAAACAAAAAGTGCAGTCCAAGGACATCTCAGTCTGCACACTGACGTGCAAAGTTCTTATCCCAAAAAAATAGACTGAAGTGTCTATGGCCCTAGTCACTGGCACTGAGACTGTGTGCGGCCAAAGTCTCGACTGCAGACTTGAACAGCAGATGGACAAGAAAGTTGCTTGTGTAAATGGGCACTTACACTTGATCTTAATACTGAAATCTCAATATTAATAAAGTGTGTTGTTTTTTTTTTTTGGAGAACTCCTTCAACCATTTTTCCATTTTCAAACAAACAGAGCATACCTGGCCTCAGCAGTCATCTGATAGGGATGGCTGCACCTTGGCCTCTGCACTTACTGAGAAACAACTGTGAGAGTCCCAGAGCGTAAAACGGTCACCGATGAGTTTATTGGCTCTGCATATGAGCACCAGCGTGCAAGACAGGTGTCCCAGCCCAAACTCAAGTCCACTAGTTCTACTGACCCAAGATCAGAAATCCCCTAATTTGAGTATACATAATATAAGAAAGTGGCTCTCACAGACTGCATATGAACACCCATATGACGGAAAAGTGTCAAGACCAGAATGATGTTGTACTGACTTGATCTCACAGCATCAGAGATCTATAGGACGTTGTGAGTTTGGGACAGAACTACATTTGGGTCAGGACCCTTGTCCACAGGAAGTCGTAAGCAGAGGGAATATGATTTTTTGTGAAATCCTAACATAGGTCCATGCAAGATCACAAAAATACACACAAAATATCGATGCTGCCGAATCCAGAGAGAGTGTGAGTGTGAGTGTATCTTTTGGCTAAGCAAGTTAGTTATCAGAAGGTGTATGGTCAATCTGAACTGTACACTACATGTTTTTTTTTCTCTGATCTCCAGAAATACATTCTTACAGGGTGACGCTAAAACCCTCCCCTTACTATCCAGGACACTTCTGAAGTCCAACAGTTTTTGAATGTTATTAATGGTTTATTAGAGATTTGCTCAATTCAGTATCTTTTGTTTGGCATCCTTCTAAATACCACAGCCTTCCCAATAATGCCAGATTTTCAGAAACCTTTATAAAAACTTTTCAGAAAATCCTCTACAATGCCGTCAAATGTTACAAAAATTATTAACACTTTTTTTGACCAGCTATTGCAGATACTCACCACAAGAGGGAGTACAAACTCCTGATTTCCTCAATTCCTAACCCTTGACTTGTGTAAGATTTTAGTTGTTTTTTCATCCAGTCATGAGCAAAGTTACGCTAGGTTCACACTAGCGTTCAGTTTTCTGTTCTTCAGGTCCGCTTGGGGACTGGACAAACAGAAACCATATCCGCTTCAAAAGCAGTTACCAGTGGAAACCCGCAGACCCCAAAGACTATAATGGGGTCCGCCAGGTTTCCGCCTGAAATCGGCAAGCAGGACTTTTCTCTCCACCTATTTTAAGCGGAATGAGGGCCGGAGACCCCCAACACTAGTGTGAATGACTATTGGTTGGTTGAAAAAATTCCCCAAATTTCAAAAGACATAAAAGCAAACAATCTCTGGCGCACTCAAATATGGTGCAAGCTTCCAGTCTAGACTTTGCTTGTCACTATACAGTGAAACCTTTATGAGTCAACCACCCAAATTTGCACAGAAAAATGGTCTTTTATAGCAGTGGTCATCTCAAAGAAAAAAAATTATACAGGGTCTAAGAGTCAGCAAGTAAATCCACGCAAGTGTAAGTCCACGCAAACCCCAAATAATGATGAGAGTCCAAAACCATGTGCTTTATGCTTTGACCTATTACAGAACCAGGTATCACATCAGCATATTACATAGAACAGAACCAGGCCTAGACTGGGACTAATAAAACAGCCAAAGACAAGTCACTCCAAACCACACACATCTATAGGGGCCACAACTTTCCCTTACTCCCCTGGTGACCTGCACATTTCATAGTTCAAAATAATCCCATCATTCTTAGGCACCAGCATGGCTTCCCCTCTTAGGTCAAAGGTATCCTTTTAAATCTTGCCCCCACCCCAAGCATGGCTCCCTCTCATCCCTAGGTGCCAACATGGCTCATTTCCTTCTTCACTGCTAACGTTGACTGTACCTGCTCACAATTCATAGCCCATCATCTGAACTTTAAAGCCTGCCAGGGACACCACAAAATGTCCATTTTAGGGATAGCGTTTCCATAAAAGCTGTTCCTTATGTGGCACAGTTCCTGTGATTTTCCTGGCATGGGACTGTTCACATGTACTCTCAGTACCCAGTAGCAGATTATGACTGACATGGGCTCTCTGCTGCAGTGTGATACTGGGGACTTTTCTCTCCAGATGTCTCTTACAAGTCTTTTGCTTTCACTTGCTTATAGGCCAGTGATGCAGCAGGAAACAGAGCCAAATCCGTATTGGTCTCAGTGTCTATGCAAGTTCAATATGTGGTCTGTTTAGAGGGGATCCAATTGAAGGATTTGCTCAAAAAAGTGGTCTTTGGTTGTATAAATGATGGTCTGCTTATAGAATCAGGTTCCATGGAGTATAACGGGAGAAAATATTTTTTTAAAAAAAGGAAGGAGATCTTTTCAAAGAAGTGGTCTTCTAGAGAGGTTTCACTATTATAGTCCTTGGTCACAACATTAATAGTGTCCACTAAAACACCAATATAATCAGAATTTAGGACAATGAAGGACACACTAGAGTGAGCTTTTGAACAAATACTTAGGGCAAGTTCACACTAGAATTTTTGCAGTCAGGTTGTGCGTCAAAAACGCCATTCAGGCAGATTTCTGAGTGGCGTTTTTGACCGTGCAATGTTATTACAGCCTGTAATAATATTAACAAGTCTGCTATAAAAACAGATACTGTGTGATATAAATAGTGAAGGGACCCCACACAGTACAATGTGCACCACAGTGGCCCCAGATAGTACAATTCGCTCCAAAGTGGCCCCAGACAGTATTATATGCCCACAGTGGCCCCCGCACAGTATTATATGCTCCACTTTAGGCCCCCCCACAGTATTATATGCTTCACAGTGGTCCCCCACACAGTAATATAGTCTCCACAATAGGCCCCACACACACAGTAGTATATGCTTCACAGTTGGCCCACACACAGTAGTTTATGCTACTTACCCAGTATGGCTGCAGTCCCATGAAGAGTGTCCTTCTTCTGATCGCAGGCGCTGATGACTTACATCATCGCGCCTGCATCGGGGCAGAGGTTACACTCTTCAGTCAGTGTAAACCGCGGTCCTGCTGCCTACACTGACAGCGATCGCTCTTGTACCGGATTCCCCGTTAGTGAGCGATCATGACGACTGCGCGCATGCCAACTCAGAGGGCTCTCTGTGTCCTCTCTGGCACGTGTGCCATAGGTTCGCCAACACAGGATTAGACCCTGGATCTTGACACAAGATGGTATAAACGTGCAACGCCTGCAGCTCTGTAAGAAAAGCTCTCAAAAGGCCAATTTTGGGGAGGGTACCTCAGTGAGAAATCACTGACTGTTAGAAATGCCAGTGTGATGAACGCAGACATTTTAGGAGGTGCATCATCAGAGAGAGAGAAGCAGGATGATCGTTTGGATGAATTGCCTGCCATCAAAGCAATTTTGACCAAGCTGTTGGTAACCAGTAGAGATGATTGTTTGATCCGCCAACAAGCTCACTTAGCTCCCACAATTTCCTTATTTACTAGCCAGACAAAAGGTGGCAGCTTCATTAAACACCCGTGTCTGGATCATTTCCAAGTGCTTAGAAGAAGGAAATTTGATGTCACAGCAACCATTACCTGTCCTGCCATTAGCAACCAGCTATCATTCCCTTAGTTTTCAGGAATATCGTGAACAAGAAACCTGGACTGGAATCAAACATATTTATGGACGAATCCAAGTACAGTTTTGGATTCAAATCGACAGTTAGGAGGCCTCGTGTTGAGCGTTTCAATCTTGCCTTTGCTGTGGAGCAACATACTGCCCCAACTACTGGTGTGCTGATCTGGGGAACCAACGAATACAAATGTATACACCCCCTAGTGGTGGTAAAAGGCAGATTAACAGGTCAGCGATATGTGCAGGACACGTGTTGCCTCTCATGGCAGGGCTTCCAACTGCCATTTTTCAGCAGGATAATGCACACCCACAGCAATTTCCCAGGAATGTCCGCATCAGATTACAACAATTCCTTGGCCTGGCAATTGCTATATTTATTGTCAATCAAGCAGATATGGTATCAGCTGTGAAGCCAAGCTTGGCAACATAAGAGTTCAGGACCCACAGGCATGCTGCAACATCTGTGGGAAAATGTGCTGCAGGACACCAAACAACCTGTAAGCCTCCATGCCCAAACATATCCCATCTTGTATCCAGTCTAGAATCTGCCCAACGGGGTACTCTGCTTCCTTTCAACTGTACAGTTTCTCTAAAACGTATCCTCTTTGCTCCAAAGCTTACATATCATTACATTTACACATAGAAAGTTTCATTCAATTCCAACAACTCCTCCTTTGTGCATATTTATTTTCTGGTGCCATGACAATTGCAGAGCCCCTGAGATAACAGAACAATGTAAAACCCCAAACAAGTGATTTTGGAAAGTAAACCTCCTCAAGGAATTTATCAAGGGTTATAGGGAGTATGTTGACCACACAGGTATCCCACAGAAAATTCCCTTTTTAATACTAGTAAAATGGCACTAAGGCCAAGGCTAAGCTGTACCTGCAAAGTGTACCTGCAAAGTGTATGGGATTCTAGCAAATCCTATCCACACATTGCAGAAAAATACCCACAGCGGAAACGCTGCGATTTACAAAACGATTGCATTTTTTGGAAATCGCAGCATGTCAATTATACCTACAGAAACGCTGGCGGTTTCTGTATAGAAAAACTCAGCGGACTTTCTGTAAAAAAGCGCTACGGAAAAACCACAATGCTTTTCCATCTTTTTTTCCCCACAGCGCTTTTTGGCTGTGCCCCACTTTTGGGGCCTTAGCCTTACACAGACTTTAGTTTCACAAGGGGTTTAAAAGAGAAATAGCACATCACAGTTTGTTATGCAACTTCTCCAAAATTCATCAATACCCCCCCATTCGTGGATGTAAACTTCTTTCCTATCCCCACCATGTACCAATAAAGCAAAGAGTGCTATTTGGCTTTTGGGGATTTTGCTGTAATAAATTTCCAGGTGCCATGTCCCATTTTCACAGTCCCTAAAGTACCAATACAATAGACACCACCAATTCTGAAAACTAACTCAAAGAATTGATAAAGAACTGTAGTGAGCATTTTATGCATCAGTTTCATTTCCAGAAATAAATGTAGTGCAAACGGTCAAAAGTTGGGTTCACCAAATCCCACACTATTTTCCCAATAACTCCAAGGATTGGAGAGCGGTTCAATCCTGGTGTCTTTTCATAAATAAAACCTAAACACGGGGTATATCATAATGCCACAGTCAATTTTGCACGATGGGACACTTTTCATTGTTGTAGACATATGAGAGCTTATTTTCTACAGGATGAGATTCATTATATTTTATTAATTTTTTTTATATTTAACTGTTTCAATTTTGGTACAATTTATCATCCATAAAAATGAAAAAAAAAAAAAAAAAAAAAATCTACTAATACTACAATGATCAAACCATATCATAATCACACGATCTTTCACAACATCAAGAGAATCATCACCACTGTTATCCAAGAAGTCACATATGACCAGTAGAGTAAAGGACCTCTCTCCTGCTACCAAACTACAGAGGAGAAATTATGGGGCCAATTTCTCAAGACCAGCATTTTACACACCAGTCTTGATAATCTCTGGCTTAAAGGAGTTCAGACCTACTTTATGACACGATGCAAATCAAGTCACAAATTAGGCACATCCTCTGAGGTCCATGTGCCCTCACAGAAATCCACACCAACAAGGGTCATCATTTCAGCTAGAAAATCAGCGTAAATTAGGACAAGTCTGACAAGGCTGATGAGCCTAGCTCTACCACATCCGTTTGAGGAAAGTGGTGTGTGAGGTGTAAGATTCCCACTTGCACAAAAAAAACAGACTTTTCTCATGGTTTGTACACCAGTTTTTTGATGCCTAAGCAATGATAAATCAGCCCATATTGTCTAAGCCTTTCAGAGGCATGAACATTTCAGTTATAAAAACCCAGAAGGTTTAGAAATGGTCCAAGGAAGGTTTTTTAGCATCTTTATAGACATTTTATTTTTCAACCCACTCTAATAATTCTCTTCCTTGACATTTAAAAATCTGCTTTAAAAAAAAAAAAAAAAAAAAAAAAAAAAAAAAGAAGAGCAGATGGGTGAAGAATACAGCAGAGTTATATAATAAGCACTGGTTTATTTCACGTTTGTGGACAAGTAGTAAGCTCTGACACTCATACAGCTTTGAAGACTGTAGATGAAACTCAGAAATTTTCAGTCTTGAAAGGCGGCAGCAAGTTCTATGTGCTCAATATAGTAAGAATGTGCTACAGTTATCCTTGTAAATGGAGCTGGTTTCCAGAGAGGACATTTCCTGCATCTACTTTGGCCTGCATCACATGTACAGTTCAGTATCACCTGAAGCTATGACACAGGACGTATAGCATTTCTGCCATACTAGCAAGGCAGAGTAACAGCATGCCTCTTTGACTTATCTGCTTGCAGGCCAGCAGCACAGATGAGATCTGTATATGCCAGGGAATGAAGCTTTGGCATGAAGAACATAGTAGTAAGCTACAATGACCTCAGTAGACAGCTAATTACATTCCCCTCTTTAATTATGTTGGCCTGGTGGGTGGGTTAGTATTCCTGGGATGGTCCATCCTCTGAGTACTGCAGGCTGGTTCGTAATTTGTACATGTGGTTTAAGGACTCCGTTAAAAAAGTTCCAATGGTGTTAATTTCCATCAGCGTCAAGTTATCCAGCTGGCAAATGAGAAGAGAGAGATTTGTAACAGCAGGGAGTGCACAGGCAGGTGGACAATTAGACACATTTAATCAGAGGAGACTAAGCCGCCAAGTTGGACAAAGGCTCAGAGAATCACAGTTGTCTATCGATTACTAAAATGACAATAATTGCTCTGACTATGTCGCTCTGTGCAATGGCCTGATCACACAGCCCAGACATATTCTTCTCCACGTCTCTTTTCATTCTGTCAGCATGGTCAATGTGACAGTCTGGAGAATCAGCGGGAAAACAAAATATTTACATTTCTGATTTTCTCCGAATTAAACCTCAGTAATAAGCAAAATGAGAACAATCTCACCCAAATAGCATTTCTGTCCCAGTCTATACCTTGGCATGGGCTTCTTGCTCACGCACAAAACTGTCAGCAGACAACCGGAGCTTGGCGATCCGAGTGTCCCATGTGTCCTTAACAAGTGTCCTGATCTCGTCAGCCTTTGGGATGTTATCAGAGGCACTAAAGAGGGGAAACAGTGTTCTATAAATGTGACAAGTGACAGGTGTGTGGTTAATAGCATATACAGTACACTTATCACAGACAACTCTAACCACAGGCAATTAAATAGTAGGGCTGAGCAATTCATCAAAAAATAACCAAAACTGATCAACCAGGATAATCGAACATGTCCAAACCGAAACAGCTATTATACTTTGGGGTGTCTTCTCCCGGCAGCATCCACATCCAGCCGTACATGCTCCTCCAGTCTCCTCATTTTCGGTTCATCGACCTCTTCCTGCTGCTCGGCTCCCAGCTGTCTGCATTCTTCATCAGACACCCCACGGGCCACTCCCGACGGAGTGGACACACCTGCCAGCACTTTTTGTGTGCCCTCCGGACTCAACACAGCCACCATCTTGCCTGTATCATGGCAGGCTTTTTCCGACCCTCCAACTCCTACTGGACGCCCCTCAGCTTCTGGACCTCTTTGTAGGCATCAGCTAAGGAGCACCCCTCTGCTTGTTCCTAAGTAGAGCCCTGCAGGCTGTAGACACCAACCTGAGCTGGTCCTTTCCCTTGTCGTCCTGGCAATTTTATCTGACCTCTGGTGCACTACCTCCCACTAGAGAACTCTGCAAGTTTACTCCCTATTACTAAGCAACCCTTCTAGACTGTTATTTTTATACGGAGAGCAACCTATCCCCTACTCTGGGTCTTCCTAGCCTGCACACCCTATACTTTAGAGAGACTGTGGCGCCCTGTTGCCCACTCCTGGTCTCCAGCCTGTGATCATTGCAACCCTGTTGTCCAATTAACTACTTATATCTCAGTCATGGCAGCCCCACCAGCACTAACGGCTTGCCTATAATTTGCAGGCTGCCCCGCTGCCTGCTCTCCCGCTAACATATCTACCGGGTAACAGTGCTGCTTATACACTGGATGGGTCTGTGATGAGTTTAGATTCTACCTGCCTGACCTGTGCCGTCATTTTCAAAAGCAAACTGTTTAGCTACCATTCACGCTTTCCTCATGTGTAAGATTATCTCGCACATTGTACGGGGACTTAATTCCCCTCTGAAGCACCAAAAAGCGTTTCTCCAGTATGAGAAATTGAAACCAGACATATTGTGCATCAAAGAATCCCACTTCACCCCTACCTGCTATACTAGATATTTTCACTCTCGCTATAACCTCATATGCCATGCCCCCAATCAGTCCAAGAGCAGAGGAGTGGCGGTTTTCCTTAGGACCTCCGTTCCCCTGCAGGTTGATAATACAATTGTAGACCCCCAGGGTTGTTACATTGTCCTCCAAGGTCACTTTTAAGGCCACCATTTATGTCTGGTCAACTCATATGCTCCTACTGAACCCCCTGCAGCTTTCTTTCACGAGTTGTGCACATGGGTGAAACAATTAGAAACCTCAAAAGTGATCTGTTGTGGACACTTTAATTTTACTGTTAACGCCACTCTTGACTGCTCCTCCCCCTCTGCAGACAAGCTTTCCTCCAAAGATAAAAGCTGAGATCTGCTCTGCCATGCAGTCCCTGAATATTGCCAATGCTTGGTGTGATTTTAACGGGAATCAGAGGGGTTATACGTACTTTTCCCCTAAACATCACCACTACACTACGAACTATAGAATTCTCCTCTCTACTACCCTACTCCCTCACCTCATTTATGCTCGTCATATACCCTGATGTATTCAGGATGTCAAAACTACATCTTGACTCTCTTCTGAAACGTTAGACTGAAAAGGCCACACGTTGGACACAGGCAAGATTTTACAAGTATGCCAATAAACCTGACAAACTTAGCAGATTGAATGCTACCAAATAAGGGAACCTGTCAATACTATGACTTAAAAACCCCAATTCCATCTATACTCCGTTCCACCAGAAACTCTATTCTACCACAGTGCACTCAGAGATTGCCTCCTTTCTCCACTCCTTATCCCTTCCCAGACAGCTACCTTAAAACAGCCCGATTACTAAAGGAGGAACTAGACCTTGCTATTAACAAACACGGACTATTCTATCGCCGCACTTCCTTCGGATGTATAACCACATCCCGCAAGGAGGTAGCTTCCCGCAAGACATACTTCGTGCATCTATCACAGTTATTCCCAAACCTGGAAAGGATGCTACCACCCCGGCTAATTATACACCCATTTCGCTTTTAAACTTGGATATAAAACTGTTCTCTATCCTCGACACCCGCTTAAGCAGTTTCCTACCTTCCCTCATACACTCGGACCAGGTGGGGTTCATTCCAGGTAGACAAGCCTCTGATGTTAGAAAACTTTGTAACATCGTTCACTGGACCAATTATCACCAAAAAAACCTCTCAGACATTGAAAAGGCCTCTGTTAGCCTCTCCTGGACCTACCTTGCCTATGTCCTAAAATTTATGGGTATCACTTGTCGATTCCAGAGAGCCCTTAGGGCCCTTTATCCCGACCCCATAGCTTACTTAACACTCCCCACGGTTACCCTGGAAGCCTATCCATTTTGGTCGTGGCACCCGTCAAGGATGCCCACTATCTCCCACCTTGTTTGCTCTATGCTATTGAACCATTAGCCGTTGCCATTCACACTCACCCTGATATAATTGGTGTGCACAATGGGGGATCAGGAATATAAGTAATCTATTTGCAGATGACATGCTGACCATCACAATCCCATTGAACTCACTTCCAAGTCTCATTAATAGACATTTCACACACCTGTCTGGCCTTGAACTTAATACATCTAAATCTGAAATATTACAGTGTAACGTCCCTCCGGTCACTGCTAAACAGATCGCCCTAAACTTTGGCCATCAGAAATTAGATACTTAGCATATTTTTGAGTATTAACCTTTGCAACTCCATAGAAACACACTTTAAATGGAACTATTACCACGCTGATCCCTAAACTTTTGAGATCTTGTTTCAGGGCACTGCCCCTCCCTCTCCTGGATAGGCAGAGTTCACTCAGTTAAAATGGTTACCCTACCCTGTATTCTCTATTACTTCCGAACTCTCCCAACACCGGTGACCTCCTCCTCCTTAGCTCTCCTACAAAAAGAAAGGTTTAATTTTATATGGGCATATAAATGACCACCTATCCGTTAGTACCCCAAATATGTTGCCGCTAGACTCTGCCATCTTAGTGCTATCTATAATGAAAGTGACGCACCACAATGGGTCACCTTGGAATCAACATGGTTAGCCCCAATCTCCCTACAATCTCTACTCTAGACACCACATTCAGTATCTCATACAAACCCAACAATTGTCAAGGTCACCGATTATAGGTTACAACTATGGCGCAGGGTTCATTTTACATATAAATTACAAAGTCCAATCTCTCCGCTGATACCCCTGTTTCTCAATTACATTTTCCCTCCTGACCTATCTCCTAAGTTGTTCATTTGGTAGACATGCTCAGTTTTGCTACTTGGCTGACTTCCTCTGTAACTGCCACTTATTTCCATGACAAAATTGATAAGATCCATCAGGATACAACTTCCCAATCCTCAGGTGGCATTGATCCCCTCACCAACTGCACTTCACACTGTCCATTCTCCTGTTTTGAACTGTTACAGAAGAGGAAGTCTCTTTCTACTTCTCGCCCTACGACCTGCAGCAGTAACCCTTTCCCCTCACACCATCTCCAATCTCTTGTCACCTGCTGTCACGACTCACCTTACTAAAATATTTAACCTCTCTCTTCTGAAATTTTCCCATCCTCTTTCAAACATGCTGTCATAACCCTGTTATTGAAGAAATCCTCCCTTGACCCATGCTGTGCTGCTAACTATCGACCCGTCTCTAACCTCCCCTTCATCTCCAAAATCTTGGCACACTTGGTCTATTTTCATTTAAGCAGCTATCTCTCTGCTAACTCTCTTCTTGACCCCTTACATTCTGGCTTCCGCACTCTACTGAAACAGTCCTCACAAGAGTCTCCAATGATCTCCTGACGGAAAAATCTAATGGTGACTACTCTCTTATTCTTCTGGATCTCTCAGCAGCATTTCACACGGTCGACCATCAACTCCTCCTCACTATGCTCTGCTCAGCCTGCCAAAAGGGCACCGCGCTCTCCTCTTATCTCTCAGACCGCACTTTCGGATCGGTCCTAGGCCCCCTGCTCTTCTCCCTCTACACAGCCCCCATTGGGCAAACCATCACCAGATTTGGCTTCCGGTACCATCTTTATGCTGATGACACGCAATTATATATATCATCCTGTGACATCACCCCTGCACTAATACAGAACAACAGTGACTGTCTCTCTGCTGTCTCAAATATCATGTCTTTGCTCTTTCTGAAACTGAATCTCTCAAAGACTGAACTACTGCTGTTTCCACCATCTAATAGATCCGTCTCATTTCCTTGCAGCCCCGCCCTTCCACCCGGCGTATGCCTGCTGCCTCGGGTTATGTTCGACTCAGACCTTTCCTTCAGCCCCAATATCCAATCACTCACACGCTCATATCATCTCCACCTCAAAAACATCTCCAGAATCCGCCCTTTCCTTACCACAAATACACTAAAGACACTTATTGTTGCCCTGATTCACTCTCGCCTTGACTACTGTAACTCCTTACTAATCGGTCTTCCCCTTACTAAACTCTCCCCTCTACAATCTATTCTGAATGCGGCGGCCAGGCTAATCTATCAGTCTAGACACTACAGCGATGCCTCCGATCTGTGTTAGGCACTACATTGGCTGCCTATTCAATACAGAATACAACAAACTTATCACCCTCATCCACAAGGCTCTCCATAATGCAGCACGTACCTACATTTCCACCCTCATCTCTGTCTATCGCTCAACCCGTGCTCTCCGTTCACTCAAAGACCTAAGACTAACATCCTCTATTATCAGAACCTCCCAGGCTCGTATACAAGACTTCTCCCAAGTTGCACCACTTCTCTGGAATGCTCTAACCTGGACAATGAGATCAACTCCCAATTTCTACAGCTTCAAACGCAAACTAAAGACATCTTTTCAGACAGGCCTATCACAATTCCTAATGTAAACCCTTCCGTAGTTAGAATCCCTAAAACGAACCCTCCTCTGTTCACGCTCCCACATTACCCCTTAGGATATGATGCCGTTTCAGACTAACTTTATACAGTGGGGGAAAAAAACGTATTTAGTCAGCCACCAATTGTGCAAGTTCTCCCACTTAAAAAGATGAGAGAGGCCTGTAATTGACATCATAGGTAGACCTCAACTATGAGAGACAAAATAAGAAAACAAATCCAGAAAATCACATTGTCTGATTTTTAAAGAATTTATTTGCAAATTATGGTGGAAAATAAGTATTTGGTCAATAACAAAAGTTCATCTCAATACTTTGTTATATATCCTCTGTTGGCAATGACAGAGGTCAAACATTTTCTGTAAGTCTTCACAAGGTTGGCACACACTGTTGCTGGTATGTTGGCCTATTCCTCGATGCAGATCTCCTCTAGAGCAGTGATGTTTTGGGGCTGTCACTGGGCCACACAGGCTTTCAACTCCCTCCAAAGGTTTTCTATGGGGTTGAGATCTGGAGACGGGCTAGGCCACTCCAGGACCTTGAAAGGCTTCTTACGAAGCCACTCCTTCGTTGCCCTGGCGGTGTGCTTGGGATCATTGTCATGCTGAAAGACCCAGCCACGTTTCATCTTCAATTTCCTTGCTGATGGAAGGAGGTTTGCACTCAAAATCTCACGATACATGGCCCCATTCATTCTTTCATGTACACGGATCAGTCGTCCTGGTCCCTTAGCAGAGAAACAGCCCCAAAGCATGATGTTGCCACCCCCATGCTTCACAGTAGGTACGGTGTTCTTTGGATGCAACTCAGCATTCACTCTCCTCCAAACACGACGAGTTGTGTTTCTACCAAACAGTTCTACTTTGGTTTCATCTGACCATATGACATTCTCCCAATACTCTTCTGGAACATCCAAATGCTCTCTAGCAAACTTCAGACGGCCCCGATATGTACTGGCTTAAGCAGGGGGACACGTCTGGCACTGCAGGATCTGAGTCCCTGGCGGCGTAGTGCGTTACTGACGGTAGCCTTTGTTACGTTAGTCCCAGCTTTCTGCAGGTCATTCACTAGGTCCCCCCGTGTGGTTCTGGGATTTTTGCTCACCGTTCTTGTGATCATTTTGACCCCACAGGGGGAGATCTTGCGTGAAGCCCCTGATTGAGGGAGATTATTAATGGTCTTGTATGTCTTCCATTTTCTAATTAGTGCTCCCACAGTTGAATTCTTCACACCAAGCTGCTTGCCTATTGCAGATTCAGTCTTCCCAGCCTGGTGCAAGTCTTTTATACTGATAATGTCAAACAGGCGCCATTACTACAGGTAATGAGTGGAGGACAGAGGAGCCTCTTAAAGAAGAAGTTGCAGGTCTGTGAGAGCCAGAAATCTTGCTTGTTTGTAAGTGACCAAATACTTATTTTCCACCATAATTTGCAAATAAATTCTTTAAAAAAATCAGAATGTGATTTTCTAGATATGTGTTCTCATTTTGTCTCTCACAGTCTACAAGTTTGAGAACTTGCACAATTGGTGGCTGACTAAATACATTTTTCCCCACTGTATGTCCAGGCACCATCTGCACATTAAAGGACATGACTGGTGACGGCTCATACAGCTTTATATATGTGTAATGACAGTAACCTCTATTACAAAATTGTCTGACCATTGTATAAGCAATGCTACCTCCGATGCCGCCCCTGCTACCTCTTGTGTCACCCCCTCTACCTCATAGATTGTAAGCTCTTACGAGCAGGGCCCTCAGTCCCACTGTGTGAATTGACTATTTCTTTGTAATGTATCTTTTTTGTCTGTACTTGAACCCTACAAATTGTACAGTGCTGCAGAATATGTTGGCACTATATAAATAAAATGTATTATTATTAAAATGTAACTGGCGGTCCTTCAAGGAATATTTTATCACAACGTACTTCCCACCTCCCTCAGAGGCCTTTAGGACCACACAGATGTTTCACTTTTTACATTCCCTCACTCCTCTTAGTCTGGAATTTTCTCAAACATGTTTTAAACAACTGTGTTTGCATAGAGCAGCTGATAATGGCTCCCTTTCTTTTATATATTGTTTACTGAATGCTCCTCCACCAGATACCAAACTTCATGACAGCCTGGGAATGAGACCTTGACTCCACCCTGACGGGGTCCTGCCCTCATGCCCGTTGCTTTTAGATGGCCATCCATAGACTGACAACAGTTTTTCAGTCTGTCATTGCCATTGTCTGCTCCAGTCTCTCTCCTCAGCATCAAGCGCCTTTACACCCAACATAAATTGCTCCAGTATATTTTGATGACTGCTCGCATCCAAATTGCCTTTAACTGGAAGAAATTTAATACCTTGTCAAACACTTATCCACTGTTTGACAAGGTTTGGACCCCATGGGTCAATAGGTCCAACATCCCAGGCTTGCCATACTGTCTTGAGCTGTGATCGGGTGTCACGACTGAAAGGAGTTTCTCTGACCCACCCACCCCTTTTTTTAGTGCAGGGTCATTCCCCTATTCTATCCCTAGTTTACTACATTATAGCACTAACTAATTTCCCCTTCTTTTTCTCCTGTTTGTTTTCTGTTGGTGCTGTCATGAATGACTCCTGGAAACCCAATTACCGGTAGGTCTAATTCCTATTTTCCAGGATGTCCCTCATGACAGTACCCCAGGAGCAGTACCAAATTACTCCAGTCAGGGGCGGAACTACTGCTTGTAGAACTTTGCGTCCAAAGCCAGTATCCTGACTGGAAAGAATGTCCACTCTATAATGTTTAATAAAAGTATGGAAACTAGACCATGTAGCAGCCTTACAAATCTGATCAACGGAAGCTTCCCCTCTCTCTGCCCAGGAAGAGGCTACTGCCCTAGTGGAGTGTGCTTTGATTCCCTCTGGTGGAGGGAAATCTTGTGCAATATAGGCTTGTTGGATTAAAGTCCTTATCCATCTTGACAGGGTGCTTTAAGATGCCTTCTTACCCTTGTTTTTCCCTGAGAAGAGGACAAATAAGTTCTGATCTTTCCGGAAGGGAGCCGTTTCTTCCAAGTAATAAAGAACTATCCTCCTTACGTCTAGGCAATGGAATGCTTCCTCCTGCGGGTTTTTGGGAGCTGGGCAGAAAGAGGGAAGCACAATCTCTTGATTTCTGTGGAAAGCAGAAGCTACTTTCGGGATAAAGGATAAGTCCATTCTAAATATAACCCTGTCCTCCAGAATTCTTAAATATCGCTGCCGTATAGACAAGGAGTGAATTTCTCCAATTCTCCTAGCGGATGTAATTGCTACCAAAAAAGCTGTTTTTAACGTTAGAGTTTTAAGGTCTAGACAATTTATTGGTTCAATGGGGGGAGAAAGTAAAGCTCTAAAAGGACTAGGTTTAGGTCCCAGGATGCTACAGATCTCTTAATAGAAGGCCTCAGTTTAGAAATCGCCAGAATCTTTTGACCCATCTATGTTCAGTTAGACTAGCATCATAGAAGTGACAATGCAGAGATTTGTACTTTTAGGGTACTGGGAGATAGGCCCTTATTAAATCCTGCCTGCAAGAAATCAAGAATATTTGCTATATTTGGATGGAATGGATCCGGGATATTCGGAAGTTGCCAGGAGGAGAACTTTTTCCAGATGTTTTTATAGATGGCCGAAGTTACAGTTTTATGATTTTTTTTAATAGTGGAAATAACTTCGTCTGATAAACCTCTCCTCCTCAGGATGGCCCTTTCAGGATCCAGGCCGAAAGTTTCAAAGTCTCTAGGTCTGGATGTAGTAGCGGCCCCTGAAATAACAGGTCTGGTCTCAAGGGAAGAGGAACTGGGTTCTCCAGGGCCAGTTGTTTTAGGATGGGAAACCAACTTCTCTTGGGCCAAGACGCCAGGATCAATTTTGTCTTTTCCCTTAATAATTTGTTAAAGGAAATTAAAGGAAACGGAGGGAAGGCATAAGCCAGCTCCATGTCCCAATCCTGAGAGAGCATCGATTGTTGCTTCTTGCGCTTTTTTTCTCATCAAAAAAGAGGGACCTTACTTTGGTGTTCTCTGAAGAAGCAAAAAGGTCTACCTCTGGGATGCCCCACTTGAGTGTTAGTTGGGAGAAAACGTCCTGATTTAGGGACCAAGCCCCTGGATCTAACCTCTTGTAGCTGAGGAAATCTGCAGACAGGTTCTCTGAACCCTTTATGTGCACTGCCGTAAGGGAGGGAATATTCGATTCTGCCCAAGAGAAAATTTCTGTGGTTAATGCCTGAAGGTGTGCGTGCCTGGTTCCTCCTTGGAGACAAAGAAGAGAGACCACCGTGACATTGTATGACATCACCTTCTGGTGTGATCCGTGTAAAAGATCGCCTGATTTCTTCAGAGTCTCCCAAACCGCCCTCAACTCTCTGTAATTTGAGGAGCGGCTCTGAATATGAACAGGCCAAAAGACCTTGAAGGTAAGAGCTCCCCAGCCTATTCCACTGGCGTCCGTGACTATGATAGTCTGAGGAACTAGGTACCACAGCACTCCTTTGCCCAGTTTTGCTGGATCGAGCCACCATAGAAGGGAAGATTTTATTTGTTGGGGAATCTGAATCCTGCTGTCTAGAGAATTCTGATCTCCGTCCCAATTTGAGAGCAGAAGATTTTGTAAGGGTCTTGAATGAAATTGGGCCCAAGGAACCGCTTGAATACAAGAGATCATAAGACCTAAGACTCTCCTCCTGTCCCTTATGGAACAGCTCTCCTTCCTGGAAAAATTCAGAATTTTCTGGAGAATGTTCTCCTGTTTTTCTTTGGGGAGAAAGGATGTCTGACGAGTAGCATCTAAAAAAAAACGCCTAAAAAGGTTACTTGAGCTGAAGGTAACAGGTGCGATTTTTCCCAATTTACGATCCATCCCAGAGACTGAAGTAGAGATAGAACTGAATCCCTCTGATCGAACAGCTCCTCAATGGAGTTGGAAATCAAGAGAAAGTCGTCGCGATAGGGAACGATGAGGATATTTTGCGATCTTAGGAAGGCCATAATCTCCACCACTATTTTTGTAAATACCCTTGGAGCAGATGATATCCCAAAGGGTAGGCAGCGGAACTGATAGTGAAGGGTCCTTCCTTCTATCTGAACTGCAAACCTTAGGAATTTCTGGTAAGATGGATGAATCGGCACATGATAATATGCGTCCTTGAGATCTATGGTGCACATCATTGCATCTGGACGTATCAGGGGAACCGTAGATCTTATAGACTCCATTTTGAATCGAATATATTTTACGGACTTGTTGAGGTGTTTTAGATTGATAATCGTCCAGAAGGAACAGTTTGTTTGTTTTTTTATTAAGAAGAGCCTTTAATAATGACCCCTGAAATATTCTTCCTTTGGGACGGGAACAATCGCATTTAGGCGCAACAGTTTTCTTATGTCCAGAAGGATGGCTTGCTGTAAATTCTGGGATGGGAAGGAGGTGAGCACAAATTTTTCTGGAGGAAGCTCCGCAAATTCTATCCTGTACCCTTCTGTTAGGGTATTTAATACCCATGGGTTCGAAGTGATACGGGTCCACTGATTGGAAAAAGCCGCCAATCTTCCTCCTACTGAGCTAACGTCATTGTCTCCTTGAAGGGCCGGGGTTGTTGGGGTTAAGCAAAAACCCCTGGAGCTTACCTCCTTTTGGATAGCTCCAGTGACCAGTTTAACCTTTCCCGTTCTAGGAAGAGGAGGTGGTAGAGGGAAACTGGCAGTTCCTCCGAAAAGACTGCCCTTTAACTCTTTCCTCAGGAAAATTCTTTTTCCCATCACCTGCATTTTCAAGGATGTTATCCAAAACAGGACCAAACAGAAAACCCCCAGTAAAAGGGATACCGTGTTTCTCCAAAAATAAGACCTACCCTGAAAATAAGCCCTAGCTACATTTTGCAGGTTTTTTGCAGTAGGCTTGAAATATATGCCCTACTCCAAAAATAAGCCCTAGCTAATTTAACCCCATCCCGACACCTGCCGTGCGATTACAGCGGATGCCGGGTCCTTAAAGATGGCGGCCGCTCTGCTGCAGAGCAGTTACCATAGCTGCCATACCTGGAGTTAATACCCGCGATCAGAGTAGACACTTGTGGAGAGTTAACCCCCCCTTCCCACCAAAGTAGCACAACCACTGGAATTAATGCCCGCAATCAGAATGGACTCTGATAGTGGGCATTGCGTGATCTCCGCGCTTGCCCCGGTCCCCACACCCTATAGCTGCTATACTGGGTCTCCTTGTACAGCAGAGATTCGCAGTTAATGCCCGTGATCAGAGTTTACTCTGAGTAATGTAGATAATCTCCCATAGACTGCAATAGGTTGTATTGCAGTCTATGGGATGATTGCAGGTTCAAGCCCCCCTAGGAGGGGTTAAAAGTTAAAAAATATAAACACCACAATAATAAAAGTTCAAGCCCCCTCCCACTTTCACTATAATACATATAAAAATAAAATATTACTGTGTAACACACACATTAGGTATCCCTGTGTCCAAAAACGCCCACTCTACAAACTTCTAAAAATATTTTACCTCTATAGTGAATGCCGTAGCGGGGAAAAAAAAAAAAAAAAAAAAAAAGTGCCGAACTGCTGTTTTTTCGCTGTTTCACCTCTGATAAAAGTTGAAATAAAAAGCAATCAAATGTGTGATTGTTGTTCATGGAACAAATTAAGACCTACCCCGAAAATAAGCCCTAGCCCTTTTTTCGGAGAAAAAAAAAATAATATAAGACCCGGTCTTATTTTCGGAGAAACACGGTATTACAAAGCTTGTTCTTAGAAGCCGTGTCTCCTGACCACATTTTCAATCATAAGGCCCTTCTGGTGGAATCTGACATTGCTGCGCTTCTGACAGCGAAACGTACTGTTTCAGCTGAGGCATCTGAAACAAACCCTGTTGCCTGTTTTAAGAGGGGGGTGGAGCTCAAGATCTCTTCCCTAGAGGTTAAATAACCGTTTCTCTGCATCCTCCCATTTAGACAAGATTAGGCGCTTAAGGTAATCATTTACCGGAAATATCGCCGACTTCCTTGGCACCAGACCACCAAACATCTCATCCTGAATAGAATGAGGTTCTTCATCAGGTATATTCATTGTGGTCCTTACGGCCTGAATTAAAGTTTCCACATTCTCGGGGAAACAGAATCTTCGGTTTTCCTGGGAAACTGGGGAAGTGAATAAGATCTCCTCGTCTTCTAACTCCCCCTCAGAAAGATAGAAGCACACTTCCTCTGAATCAGACCCCTTAGTACTCATATGATAGCTCAGGGGAAGATCAGAAACCAGCCGTGGTCTTTTGACGGGAGGTTCTCTCTCAGACACAGATTCCTGCGACTGGAGCAGGGAGGAAACAGAGCTTTTTACTTCGTCCCTTATTAGTGTCCTTAACTCAGACATAAAGGTAGGGGTTTCATCTTTAATCAGTTTAGTCAGACAGTCCTGACATATCTGCTTCTTATATGCATCAGGTAGGGGCTTGGCACAATTAACACATTTCCTACGTTCTTTAGTGTCGGATTTCTAGTCTAAGAACACCACAATACAATAAACAGTGCCAAGCCCCCTTGCATAGCAGTACTTACATGCCCCTGGGCCAAGTCAGCCTCCTGGCGAGGTTTTTGGGTTCCCTCCTTTCTCTGCTCCATTACAACAAAGTTAAACAGTTGTAATACACAGTATCACGAAGGGCACATTGCTGTGGCGTCCTACTCACCATTTGAAGTCTTCAGGCAGGTGAGCAGTAAGAGGTACCGCTGGTGCGCCGCCTCATCCGGCCAACGCCGCAGCCTCCGTGCTCCAACCTGCCTATTCGGAGTATGCCACCTCCAAGATGGCGGACGCGACACTTCCAGTCACGTGATGACGTAATACGGCGACCGGAAGTGCGCTGGCAATGGACCAGTGTATTGCCAAATGAAACAGATTCTTTTGGATTCCGTGTAATAGAATAAAGTTAGAGTAAAAAACACTAGACTATCCCCAAATAGCTTAACATTTTATTAAGAAGAGTATAAGAAGATAGCAAAAGGTAAGAAGATAGCAAAAGGTAAGAAGATATCAAAAAGGTAACATTTCACTAAGAAGAGTATAAGAAAAGGTCTTATAACAAGGAAAAGTATAACAAAAGGTCTTACAACAAGGAAAAGTATAACAGATATTAGAAGGTATAACAAATCAAACCAACACTAGCCATAAAGCCAGGTATATTGCACACTAGCAATTAAAGCGAGGTATATTCAACACTAGCAATTAAAGCCAGGTAACATTTCAACACTAGCTATAAAGCCAGGTAACATTTCAACACTAGCTATAAAGCCAGGTAACATTTCAACACTAGCTATAAAGCCAGGTAACATTTCAACACTAGCTATAAAGCCAGGTATATCAAATATCAAAAGTCAATATATTCAACACTTACAATATCACAGATATAGTAAGGTAATCCAATCAAATACTTACAACACTGTCAAGCTACATAGAGGAGTTCTGATAAGGGTATCAGTAGAAAGCATCACTCAGCCAGGTGACAGGTCTTCATCAAGCAGCACAGGCGTCCCCAATCACTGCTGTTAAGAAATGTCACACTAATGCTGAGGGATCTTTCCTCATATACCCTTTGTGTATGTCATACAATGGGCGGTTACAGAAATGATACACATCTGTAAGGCCTCATTTATCTCCAAGATCATATTTATGTGAAAGGGGCCAGTTCTCACCTGAATATGTCTTGTGACATATGCTTTAAACAGAGTTGCTCCTTTAATCTAAATACTATAGACATACAAATATATCCTGTTGATCTGGTTAGCACGGATATGTCCCCAAACAAAGTCTTTTGTTTAGGTTGCATGGGTATGCAAATACCCCTTCTGACCGCATAGTTGATCTAATTAGAATGTACATATAGATATCACCTTAAACAGCATCCTGTGGTCTAATTAGCATGTACATATAGATATCACCTTAAACAGCATCCTGTAATCTAATCTGTAAATCTAACCTTAAAACAGAGTCTGTTGTCTAAGTAGTATGGGTATGCGAATACCCCTTCAAACAGTGGCGCTGGTCTGATTAATATAGACATACAAAATCTCACAACATGTCAACTAAAAATAGAGTGGGTGTAGACATCACTCTATACTGGGTTCAAAATTAAGGTTACTTATGGACTGTCTTATTATAAACATCTTTTCATAAGCAGCCATCTTTTTCAAGGGCTGCTATTTTGCAATACAACCAGGGAGTTAGAAAGGAGGTCAAACAGAGACCCTCGATCCGTCTTCCTACCCAGGTAAGAGAATCCTCTCCAAGTCCTGCCTCTGAGAGGGACAGGAAGAACACTGGAGAGGGGAGGTGGGATGGGGAACTTTAACCTCTAACTTCCTGTCCCGCTCATAGGTCAAGAGGGCAACCTGCTGTGGTGCTGTCATGAGGGACGTCCTGGAAAATGGTAATTACTTACTGGTAATTGGATTTTCCAGAACCCACGACAGCACCCAGAGAGAGGATCTGCCCCCAGGGACAGGAAGCCTACGGTATAAAAAGATGGAGCCTCTCCTACCCCTCAGTTGTTTTATATAAGCGAGAGAGAGACTCCAGTTAACTTGTAACTCATGACCCTAAGGTCAAAACTTTTTTTTTTTGCTTGCTACACCCAGTGCCAAACAAAAAGTCCATCACCAAGAAAAAAGGGAGGGATAAAGGATGGTGCTGTCGTGGGTTCTGGAAAATCCAATTACCGGTAAATAATTACCATTTTTCCCATCACCCACGACAGCACCCAGAGAGAATAAAATAGGAAAACACTAGGGAGGGACCACCGCTTGTAAAACTTTCCTTCCAAAAGAAAGATCAGCAGAAGCCCCAATGTCCAGCCTATAATGGCGAAAAAAGGTAGAAGGTGAAGACCAGGTTGCCGCTTTGCAGATAGATTCTATGGAAGCATCAGCTCTCTCGGCCCAGGAGGTGGCAATCGCCCTAGTAGAATGTGCCTTGAGCCCCACTGGGGGGGGGGGGGGGGAAGGCCCAAAGAACTGTAGGCCAGGGAGATTGCTATTCTCACCCACCTAGCCAGACTACACTTAGAGGCCGCCTTCCCTTTGTTGGGACCTGAAAAGAGAACAAAAAGGGAAGTAGATTTCCTCCAAGAGGATGTAGAGGACAAATACTGGATTAGGCAACGTCTTACATCCAAACAGTGGTATTCCTGCTCTTTAGCATTACTTGGGTTAGCACAGAGGGAGGGGAGAACTATCTCCTGAGATCTATGAAATTTTGAGGCTACTTTAGGCAAAAAAGCTGGGTCTGGTTTAATTATTACCCTGTCCTCTGTAATAACAGTAAAGGGTGGATTAACTGATAGAGCCTGCAATTCTCCTATGCGACGTGCTGAGGTAAGGGCCACTAAAAGAATCACTTTCAGGGATAAATTTTTAAAT
Source organism: Leptodactylus fallax (assembly GCA_947044405.1). Taxonomy (NCBI): domain Eukaryota; kingdom Metazoa; phylum Chordata; class Amphibia; order Anura; family Leptodactylidae; genus Leptodactylus; species Leptodactylus fallax. The sequence goes on along the minus strand of CAMRHE010000083.1, from coordinate 1,990,008 downwards.
AGGGATAGAGTCCAATGGTTCAAAGGGAGGTTTAGTTAAGGCAGACAGAACTAGGTTCAAGTCCCAGGGAGGAACTCTGGACCTAACCACCGATCTACTTCTAGAGGCCGCCTTGATGAACCTAATCACCCAGGGATCGTCAGCCAATTTAACGTTTAGTAGAGCACTAAGGGCTGAAACCTGGACTTTTAAAGTGCTGGTAGAAAGCCCCTTTTCTAGTCCCTTCTGAAGGAACTCTAGAATCTGTTTTCTAGGTATATCTCTAAGCTCCCCCGGAGAACCCCCTAGAAATTCAAAAAACCGGAACCAAGTCCTAGCGTATATTTTAGTAGTGACCGGTTTTCTGCTTTTTGGAAGAGTGGAAATGAGATTCTGAGAAAAACCTTTAGAAGCTAGTAATCTCCGCTCAAATTCCAGGCCATCAAATGTAAGTGGCTGGACTCCGGATGGAGAATGGGGCCCTGACATAGAAGGTCCTGGCTGACTGGGAGAATCCAAGGGTCCGAAACAGACAGGATCCTTAGCCAGGTAAACCAGGCTCTCCTCGGCCAAAAGGGGGCAATCAGAATAACCCTCGCTCGATCCTCCCTGATCTTCCTCAGAACTGCTTGAATGAGAAAGAAGGGAGGAAAAGCGTAAGCTAGACTGAAATCCGACCTGTGGGACAGAGCATCCACCCCAAAGGGGGATTCCTCTGGGTTTAGGGAAAAAAATCTCTCCATCTTCTTGTTTGACCGACTGGCAAAGAGATCTATTTCCGGGACTCCCCAAACCCTGGTGATCTCTAAAAAGATGGATGGGTTCATTCCCACTCGCTCTGATTCAGACTGTGACGGCTCAAGAAATCTGCCCTGAAGAGGTCTGACCCCCTGATATGCAGAGCAGACAAGGAGAGAACCAGGGGCTCTGACAGATGTAGAATCCGGGCCATTATTTTCATAAGGGGAAGGGACCTCGTACCCCCTTGCTTGTTTATATATGAAACTGCTGTCATATTGTCAGACATGATCCTTACATGGCGATTCCGAATACCCCGACCTACGACTTTCAAGGTCTCCAAAAATCGCCATTAGTTCCCTCTGATTTGAGGATGCCTGAGAAAGACTCCTTGACCAGGAGCCCTGGAACACCTGATCCCCCATGTGGGCACCCCACCCCCGAGGGCTGCCATCCGTGGTAATAGTTAGGGGGTCTGAGATCTTGCATGGAACTCCAATTTCTAGGTGACCCCTGACTAACCACCAACCCAGGGTTTCTCTTGTTGGCTGAGACACCCACATAAATTTGTTGAGAATTTTCTCTTCCTGACGCCAGGCTGCCAGGATTTCCCACTGCAGGTCTCGGGAGTGGCTCTGAGCCCAAGGTACAGCTGGAATACAGGCCGTGAGAGTCCCCAGGATGGACATAGCCTTTCTTATAGTGACCCTGGGGGACTGGATCAGGGTTTTTACTAAGGACAGAACCCTCTCTATTTTCTCTGGAGAGAGAAAAGATCTCTGAGCCATGGAATCTAAAATAATCCCTAGAAACCTTTTCTGTTGAGAAGGAACTAAACTTGACTTCTCTAGATTCACCATCCAACCTAATTCCTCCAGAATGTTCAGTACTATGACACTTTCTAAACATTCTATTCTGGATCTTGCCACAATGAGAAAGTCGTCTAGATATGGAATAAACAGAATGTCTTTCTCTTACATGTGCCCCCATTTCTGCCACTATTTTGGTAAAGACTCTTGGGGCCATGGAGATTCCAAAGGGAAGAGCCTGATATTGGTAATGCTGAACCACCCCTCCCATCTCTACTGCTACTCGCAAGAACCTCTGGTGACCTGGAAAAATTGGAATATGGTAATAAGCATCTTTCAGGTCTATCACCGCCATCCAGCAATTGGGAGCTAACAATCTCACTGCTGACTGCACTGTCTCCATACAGAATTTCTTGTAAGACAGAAACTGATTTAACCTCCTTAGATTTATTATGGTTCTGTAGGAGCCATCGGGTTTCCTTACCAAGAACAGATGGGAATAAAACCCTTGCCTCTCCTCTTCCTGGGGAACTGAAATCAGCACCCTTTTCAAGATTAGGCTCTTCACTTCCAATTCCAGAGCCGATTGAGAGGTTAGGGAAGTCTGAGTTCTGGTAATCTGAAAACTTGAAGGCGGAGGAGAAGAGAACTCCAACTTCAGGCCTACTCCCACTGTATCCAGGATCCAAGGGCTTGATGAAATTTTCCTCCAGGCAGGAAGGAATTTCCTCAGTCTCCCCCCTACCCGGGGCCTGGCGTCATTGCCTATGGGGTCTTGGATCTTTATTACGGGGTGAGTTGTTAAATAAGAACCCCTTGTGTTTCTTATTGGATTCTGCCCAGCTATTATCTCTGGACCTGACAATTTTTTGCCCTCTGTATGCTCCAAAGGGACGAAAGGACCTCCGTGTCCGACCAGAGGAAGGCAAAGGAAAAACTCTCTTTTTATCTGCTGCCTTAGCTAAGATGTCATCCAAGGCTGGTCCAAAGAGATATTCACCGTCACAGGGCAGATTGCACAGCCGGGTCTTAGACCCTACATCACCTGTCCAACTCTTCAGCCATATAGCCCTCCTGGCAGAGTTGGTCAGGGCAAGGGAGCGAGCTGATAATCTTACAGCGTCTGCTGAAGCATCTGCCAAAAAATCTGCAGCTTTTCTAATAGTTGGCAGGGCTGACAGAATCTGCTCTCTTGGGGCCTTATCCCTTAATTGATCTTCCAGCTCCCCTAGCCAGATCAAAAGGGATCTAGCAGTAGAGGGAGCCCCTATATTGGGCTTGAGGGACGCTCCTACTGACTCCCAAGAACGCCTTAGGAAGCTTTCTGCTTTCTTGTCTAAGGGATCCTTCAGGGTACCCATGTCCTCGAAAGGCAGTGCTGACTTCCTGGAGGCTCTGGCTATGGCAACATAAATTTTTGGTACATTATCCCAAGAAGAGCAAGCTCCCTCTTCAAACGGGTATTTACGCTTAACTCCTCTAGGGATAAAACCCTTCTTGTCCGGCTTTTTCCATTCGCTCTTGATAAGCGATGTAATATTTTTATGGACTGGAAAGTGTCTCCTTTGACGAACCTCCAAACATAATGTCCTGCATAGAACGGGAGGGTCTAGAGTCCTCAATCCCCATTGTCGCTCGAATGGCTTTGAGCAACTTGTCAGTGTCCTCAACTGGAAAACACGACTGTCCTCCCTCTACATCAGATATGGAGGAAGAAGAGGCGTCATCGGATAATTCTCCACTTTCACCTTGAACAGACTCCTCCTCAGAAGAGGAGTCATGACCCCGGGGAGAGGAACTGGACTTCTTTTTCTGGCCACTTTTACCCTTAAGGGAACTCCTGACCTCCTCCTGTATCATAGATCTGATACCCTGTAAGAATGACGGGGACTCCTCAGCAATAGTTCTATTAATGCATGATGGGCAGAGCTTTTTCTCATAAGAAGAAGAAAGTCTAGTTCTACATAAGGCACATTCCTTATTCTTAGATTTCACCAAGGCTTTCCTAGGTCTATCCTACAAAAGACAGGGCAAACCATTAATCAATAAAAAAATAAAGGGTTGGGACGCAGCCACTTACATCCCCCTAGAATACCGAGGAAGGTGGAGGTGGACCTTCATCTTGCCCTCCATCTTGGGGGTCTTCCTCTTGCCGGCGGCAGCTGCTGTGGAGGCAGCTGCTGTGGTAGCAGCTGCTGTGGCTGCTGCTGCTCTTCCATACTGTAGAGACTCGGTGCATGGAGGGCCAGGAACTGCTTAGCAGCTCCACCATCCTTCAATCTGCATTATATGGCCATTCAGCCGCTAGGCCACGCCCCTTCCACCAGAAGCCACGCCCCTTCCGACGGAAGCCACGACCACTTCCTTCCAGGCTGGCACCACCATGGGTCTCCCTGCAGGCCCGGAACTCCTGCAGCCTAAAGCAGAGGAAACACACTCCTTCTGCCTAGATATCGGAACCCCCGCACCCGGAACACCAGCGGCGCATAGCTGGGGGGATGGCACCTAACTCCAGACTGGGACACAGCTAACAGCCACCCATGGAAGAAGAGAGGCAACCCCTACCAGGACCAACTCTTTCCTATACCATCAGGTAAGCCTGCCTCAAGCAGGCACGTAGGTCTCCCTCCAGGGACAGGAAACAACTGAGGGGTAGGAGAGGCTCCACCTTTTTATACCGTAGGCTTCCTGTCCCTGGGGGCGGATCCTCTCTCTGGGTGCTGTCGTGCGTGATGGGAAAATTATACTGTTGTAAAGGCAAAGTATAGACACATCAAATATTGATATGGCTTAGATTTCATTTTGCCATTAGGAGGCTGTTGCGAGCTCTGGGGTGAAACAGAGGTCCCTGCTGTGAAAGGTCCCTCCTCCATAGTGGCAGGGTGGGGGCCAAGAGAGGATTAGGAGACAAGAGAGCCAGGATCTCTCAGGGCAGTTCGGGGCAAGAAGCCTTGCCTTGTTCTTCCGAATTTTCCACAGGGCCCTTCGAATCAAGCACAGAGGGGGAAAGGCAAACCGTACCCGCTGCTTCCAGCTCTTGCAAAATGTGTCTACTCCTGTGGGCTGGTCTAAGACAGAGGTCCCCAATACCCAGTCATTGGGGACCTCTGTGGGCTACTAGTTGTCAGCTGATGCTCCTATGCTGTGGATTACAGACAGCATAGGAGCATCGTCTGACACCTGGTAAGTGTCCACAGGACCCATTTTTGAGAGTGATCTGCTTGAGTAGGCTATACCAGCAGATCACTTTCCACTTACCAATTACTGATGCAGCTCCCAGGACATCTTCTGACACACAGGATGTGTGCATTTTCTATTCTGTTTTCGGAACCTTCGCTATGGTGCCACTGGGACCAGGGAGCAGTATAGAAGTTCTTGCACAAAGGATGTGTGAAACAAGTCCTTGGAGCTGCATTAGTAAGCAAGTTTAATGTAATTATAATAACAGTATGTGGGTGGAGAGGCACTATTAGGCCACCATTACTAATAGGCCATTATTACAAGCAAAGATGCTGAGCTGTAAGGCCCGCTCTTCAGTGCACTGTCAGTTTTCTAGAGGTACATAATACCACACATCGATGACGATGTGAAAGGTCTGCTTTAAAGGAGCTGTCCATACCACCAATAAGTTATGCATGATATGGAGAGAGAACACATTTCTACTTGTCTGTTGGCCTCCTTGCAGAGGCACCACTCTCCAACAGATCTGCACTTGGCTGATGATTTTATGCTTTATTTTATGCTTACTTGTATAGTGCCATCATATTCCGCAGTGCCTTACAGACATTGTCAGTCACTGTCCCATATAGGGCTCAATATCTACATTTCCCTATCAGTATGTCTTTGGAGTGTGGGAGGAAATCGGAGTACCAAGAGGAAACCCACGCAAACACGGAGAAAACACAAACTCCTTGCAGAGGTTGTCCTTGGCAGGATTCGAACACAGGACTCCAGCGCTGCAAGGCTGCAGTGCTAATCACTGAGCCACCGTGCTGATGTCTGCTTTTGCATTTTCCTTCCCCCTCAGGTGAACCAATGATAGACTCAGAAGATGGTTCTCTGCCCACTTGAAAATAGATTCTGACAAAGCTAGAAGGGAGGATGAGAGAGTTCCTCTTGGTGGCTCACAAAGACGACTTCTATAGAGCTGTCCGAAAGGATCTTTACATTCATTCCTACTGCGAGGAGCCATTTCTGGCTAGCCAAGAGCTCCTTGAAATTTGAGGAGGCATCTGTCTGTCTGAGGCATCGGCATCCCTGACCTCAGGTGATCAAGGTTCATTCAACACAGGAGAGAGACCCTGACCCAAGACGACAGGGTCATACAAGAATCATCCGAGAGACCCAATATCTTCTGACCATAAATAACCAGTAATAAAATCCTGTCCCCAATCCCTCTTTTGGTAACAGAACTTGTTTAACAGTAGCACTTCCTCCTGTAAGGCCCGTCTTCTGATGGGATCTCTTGGGCACCAAGTGGAAAAGAACCTGTCCTTTTGGATGGTGAAAAATTCTATTCTGAAGCTCTAATCTATTACTCCTAAAACCCAGGGACAAGCCGCAACGTCAGGAAGGAAAATTCTAGCATTAAGGAACTGTAACAACCGCCCTCCCAGCGAGAGCCTGGATTCATTATTGGGTTTCCTTGCCACTTTAGTTGAGAGGGTTGTTTTTGTATACCTGAAATTTACCCTTGTAGCGGCAAAAAGGGTCTCTGTATCTTAAAGATAAAGGAACCATTTTCTTCTTCTCTGAGGCCTTGTCCAAGAGTCAAACAACTTCCTACACTCGCAGGGAATGCAACAATTTGTTTTTTGACCCTTAAGGTATGTTCACACAAAGAATGAATAGGAATTCAGCATAGGAGCTGATCACAGGCGACAGGGTTTTTTTTTTTTGTTTGTTTTTTTAATTAATTAACAGCATGCAGGTTTCTCCTGATGTTCCTTTCTGACATGCACTCTCCTATCACATGGTTGAACTTGACTGGCATTATGCGTTTTATCAAGCGTACCAGATAACTACGTAGGAAGAGAACTTAACATTTGTTCTCTATAGATCTTGGCTTTCAGATGCTTTTCTAAATCACTTTCTTAAATTGTGGGTCATGACCTCCTGTGAAGGAGGGAGGGGGGGGGGGTCGAGACAAATTTAGAAGTTTCATGCACTTCAAACTGCTGGCACTACTAATAACAGTCACATGCATGGATGGAGGTTGTACAATAGCTCCATGTATGATAAAAGACTTGCAGGGTTACATGTAGGAAGAATATGTAGGTAGCAGTATGAAGTGTGCGGGGGAGGAAATGTGAACATAGCAATGTTGAGTGTGGTGGGGTAAATATGAATGTAGCAAAGCTGTGTGTGGCAGGAAAGTTGTATGTAGCGAAAAATGGATGTATCATAGCTGAGTGTGGGGGAAGACATTGTATTCAGTGCTGCAGCCTTCATAGAGGTAGCAGGCTGTATGCATGGAGTACATGAAACATGAAAGTAGCAGAGTTGTGTGTGCAGGAAGGAAATCATGAGGGCAGAAGTGTGTTTAGGGGGACTACATGGAGATAGCAGAGGCATATGGAAGGGGGTGGGGGGGGACAACATACTCTGTGATGCTCTTTCCAATAGAGGTGTACTTTCAAATAGAACAAAAAAAAAAAAAAAAAAAAAAAGAGAACCAAACATTTAATTCACCCTCTTCTTCATCCAAATCAGGGTAAGAGGAACAAGAATCTGAATGGGACCAGAAAAAGCACCAGATGTGGAAGGTCCTGCATGAATACTTTATCCCTTCTTGCTCAAGGCATTACCAACTGTGAAAGATCCTCAGTGCGCCAACACCGCTGTGGCCCCACCTGAGTCTTCTTTCATATAAAAACCACACTCACCGCCAGTGAGTGCCGGGTTCACAAGATAAATACAAGACAAGCTTTCTAAATTTTATATATTTATTAACCCCTAAATGGGTCGGTATTAACATCTAACACATGCAGTTCAGAACAGATATGCAGATGTATGCAAACATTAACAGTTACTAGTTACAATATACAGTACAATAAAAATAAAAAGGGAATAACATTGAAATAATTACTTTACCACGCATCTCCTTGATGTGGCTCTATAATCCAACACTCACACATGCTCTGTCATGTGTGAATACCCAATGGAGGCTGCTTAGCATTAACTCCTAGCATGTGGCATCACAGTATATTCCAGCCTGCATGCTCTTCACAGTGGTCTGTCTGTAAAAACTGTAGTCTGTGATGGTCTCAGCCCATTCTCCATAGCATAATCTTCTCCCACAGACCTCTTACCTCATCTTTTATACCCTTTATGCCACCTCCCAGAATGAGGTCATCGGCGGCAGCAAGTCTGATTGAATAATGCACTCAAGTCCAGATCCTTTGTAAAGAGCTGGGACCAAGTGAAATGATACAATGTTATCAGCCATATCTGATCAACCAGTGCAGACTGATCAATGCATGTTTCTTGGATCACTCAGGGCTGTGTATGAATACAATGGAGCCCTGCTGGGATGGATACAAAGCCCTATTGTTCCAGCCTGGCCACTATTGCCAATATACACCTGGGATTATAGCTGCGCACCTTATGAGTAAAGAGATATGCTACCCAGAGACCGAAATACAGCTTTGCGTTATAACCATATTTAAGCAGAATCATCACACCTCCCCCTTTAGATGGGGCTTGTAGGAAGTAGGGGCCTACGCCCCTCTTCTGAAAGCACCTCCACCTCCAGCTTCTCAGGCTCTGGCTCCAAGGTTCCCTCACCTTCCCCCAGGGTCCCAGCAGACTCGGGCCTTGTCAGACTCAGAGGGTGGTTGAGCGGCACGCGCCTTCAATAAGTCCAGACTAGGGTCAGCTTGGACAGCATCTCTGAACTCTTGGCTGGAGTGAGACAAAAGAGAGGTGCATGCTACATAGCTGCCGGCCCCTTCTGTCTCTCTAGTCTGACTAGGGACACTTCTAAGGCTCAGGGCCTGAGCCACGTACACTTGGCTACCTCCCGCCTGTTCTCTCAGGGTCTTCCCCACACTAGCCACTAGTTGGGAGAGTTCTAGGGGGTTCTGCACCTCCCCCTTTGCTTCCAAACCTACATCCTGTTCCTCCTGTACTTGGATGAGTGATGGTGATACCTTGGGCAAGTGACTGAGATCATGCTTCCCCAAACCATCCTCCCACAATACATTGACAGGTAATACAGTTGACATACCCCCTTCGTGGATCACACCTCCAGTACCCCATGCCATCTGCACTTGGGCCATGGGCACTCCTGGAATAGAACTGGACAGAAGAGACGGGTATGTCTCATACTGGCCGGACTCCTCCGGCTTCAAGGGAGTGAGGCTAGTCATGGCGGTCTCAGCACCGACTCCAGGTGGTGTAGGCAACGGTTCAAGGGTCGGAACGCCCTCCACCCTTGTAGCACTCTGGCTGCGGGCTATCACCGCACTACCAGCAGTCCGTCCCTCACCTGGATCGGCCATGAGATCCACATAGCCTACCTGACCACCTGGCAAATGGTCAGCAGTTGGGTGCTCATCTGATGCACTGGGCGAAATAGTAGAAGTCGCTTCCAGTGACTCAGAAGAGCTACCCTGTACACTTTCACAACAAGCATTGGCAATTACATTGACAGTACATTCATTAGCAATTGTTAATTCACACCGGGCCTCAATGAGATCTGCAGTAGACATGTTAACAAGCTGGAAGGGAGACGCCCCCGCAGATGTGGGTGTGTCTACAGACAAGGTCTCATTGGCTCCTAGCACGGGGGTGAACAAAGCATCAATAACATTTTTGCTGAGCTGGGTTGCAGGAAGTTCAGTTGCATCTTCCCTGCTCTCAGCTGAAGGCAACTCATTAGCATTTACACTTACTGCCCTGGGAAGTATCTCAGAGGGGGGGTTACGGGCCCTCTCTGCAGATATGACAGACACATTATCAGCATTAATCATAGACAGTTTATCACAGTAAATTGGGGTGCTCCCCACCCCATATTGGGACATCATAGGTCCTAAATCAGTTCCCAACAGTACCTTAGCAGGCAAATCAGTCATTAGTCCCACAGTCCGCATTCCTTTTCCTGCACCCCAGTCCAGATACACAGATGGGCCACCTGCTGTGGCTTGGGAAGCAGGGAAGTTCTCAGGGCGGTTGGGGCACTCCTCCTTGAAATGTCCTGTCTGGTTACAGGCATGGCCCCGCCGCACCTCCCCTTGGGGTTTGGGGAAGGTCACTAGGGTGCCCAGAGTTCTTGGAACATGGGAAGGACCACCCGGGGCATAGTTTGTCTCACCCGACCTGACGACAGACGGCTGTGGTGAACTCCTGCCTGGCTTCTCCTTCCAACTTGAGGGTCTGTGCAGGGTTGTTGGAGTTTGCACCTGCTGGGAGAGCTCCATCCTTTTGAGCTCAAGCTGATACTGCCGTTCTCGTTCTGCTGCCTCACGATCAGCCTGCCGTTCTGCTGCCTCACGATTAGCCTGCCGTTCTGCTGCCTCACGATCAGCCTGCCGCTCAGCCTGCTGTTCTCGTTCTGCAGGGCCATTTGCCAGTATGAAACCATTCCCATAGCAAGGCTGGGGCTACTGGTCCCTCCTGGTGAAGTAATCCTTGGGACCGGGCTGCTTGCCGCACTTCCTGGCCTAGCCCCAAAATCAGGACTCTGCATAGCTGTGGCTGCCTCCATTTCAGCCATACTCTCAGGATCTCCAAAAGCCTGGTTCAGCAGTTCTGGAGATCTGCTTCTGAGCCCACTAGCCATCCACTGGTATTTGCCAAATAAAAGATAGGATAGAATACAAAGAGTAAGGGAGGGGAACAGCACTGTATCAAACTTTCACTGTATCTTAATGCTTGCTTTAATACCGAGCTTGTCTCATAGGATTACTACAATCCCCAGCATGTGAGTGATAAAGGTCACCAACGCACGCTGTTTATCCTAAGATCCCACTACGCTGCCACCAATGTGAAAGATCCTCAGTGCGCCAACACCGCTGTGGCCCCACCTGAGTCTTCTTTCATATAAAAACCACACTCACCGCCAGTGAGTGCCGGGTTCACAAGATAAATACAAGACAAGCTTTCTAAATTTTATATATTTATTAACCCCTAAATGGATCGGTATTAACATCTAACACATGCAGTTCAGAACAGATATGCAGATGTATGCAGGCATTAACAGTTACTAGTTACAATATACAGTACAATAAAAATAAAAAGGGAATAACATTGAAATAATTACTTTACCACGCATCTCCTTGATGTGGCTCTATAATCCAACACTCACACATGCTCTGTCATGTGTGAATACCCAGTGGAGGCTGCTTAGCATTAACTCCTAGCATGTGGCATCACAGTATATTCCAGCCTGCATGCTCTTCACAGTGGTCTGTCTGTAAAAACTCTGTAGTCTGTGATGGTCTCAGCCCATTCTCCATAGCATAATCTTCTCCCACAGACCTCTTACCTCATCTTTTATACCCTTTATGCCACCTCCCAGAATGAGGTCATCGGCGGCAGCAAGTCTGATTGAATAATGCACTCAAGTCCAGATCCTTTGTAAAGAGCTGGGACCAAGTGAAATGATACAATGTTATCAGCCATATCTGATCAACCAGTGCAGACTGATCAATGCATGTTTCTTGGATCACTCAGGGCTGTGTATGAATACAATGGAGCCCTGCTGGGATGGATACAAAGCCCTATTGTTCCAGCCTGGCCACTATTGCCAATATACACCTGGGATTATAGCTGCGCACCTTATGAGTAAAGAGATACGCTACCCAGAGACCGAAATACAGCTTTGAGTTATAACCATATTTAAGCAGAATCATCACACCAACTTTTTCTTAATTACCTGACATACTGTACCTCTATTTAAAAAACTATTTTTCATAAGTGAATAGTACAGAAGAAAATAAAAACGTAACTGCAATATATCTTATTAAAGAAATAAGTTGACTTTTATAAGGTTACTTTCCTTCTTTTTCCATTCACTTCAATTATCATCACTTAATAACAACCATCTTCAGCCTTACATACAGAAGTTTATGGGGAGGAAGAGGCTGCTGCAGACTCATAAGTGATTTATTGCTTTATTCTGCACAGCAGCAGAGCCTTTTCTCGAAAGGTACAGCAGAGTCAAAGGAGCTCACTCACTCACATATTAGCAGAGCTTAACAGTTTCAGTATATGTGTATCTTCCAGCTGCCTCCTCCCCTCCTTCCATTCTTCATAGACTAAAATGTAACTCACCATGATAAGTGTAGAAGGAAACATTTCTTTAATAAAGATATATGACAAAGTTTCTTATAGTCACGTGTACTATTCATATATGAAATGTTGGAGTTATTCTTCTCAAGCAATCCATTCAATAACCAAAGATACCAAACTAAGCTGAGACTGAATACATGTTTTCCCCATCTAAGCCATTAAAAGTTAAACCTCATACCGCCAATGGTTGTCTTTTGTGTCAATCCTTGTTTCAGTTGGTATTTTGTGCATCTCACCCCAATGTTGGGGGTTTCTCCATGTTATGTTATTTCAGTGCTATGCTTGGGTGGTGGTGGAAGTAGCTATGTGATACTGCACCCAATAGAGTAGGGACCCACTAAACTGATGTCACCCTGAAATGGCTAGTGAGCTTATACACCTTGATCAAAATGTATGCCAAGCACCTCAAACTCATTTTGTACATTTTGCTGAGAAGCATAGATCAATGTGTACTACTGGGATGTGCAGTCCTTGGCCATACAGAGCTGCACCAAGTAGAGTAGGGACCTACTATTCAAAGTTCGCTATGAAGTGGCTTATACACCTTGATAAATATGTCTACTAAGAGCTTAATGTTGACTTTGGTAGATTTTTTTGTAGTATGACTAGATTTAACACATTAAAGCCCAGATAGCACTAGCATCCATCATTCCTTACACACTTTCTTTCCATTCAGTTTCTATTCTCTGATTACATTAACTTTACATATTTTATAGGCATTGTACTCACTGGTTTAACAATAATTTGGTAAGTTCCATGTAATGAGGGTTAGGCATTGGGGTGAATGTATCCTCTCTCCGTTCATAGTCTCGGATTTCCTCCAGTTTTTCTAAAATGTTAAAAATACATATAATTACGATTTCATTTCGCAATGCTGGCACCCACAGCCTAGCAGCAGATGGCAATGGTTGAAGACTTTAACCCCTTTGGGTCTAGGCCAGTTACACATTTCTGTGGGGATAACTTATTTTTTTCGTTAAAGAGGACCTTTCATGTCCTCAGGCACATGCGGTTTTACATACCGCTAGAAAGCCGACAGCGCGCTGAATTCAGCGCACTGCCGCCTTTCCCGGTATGTGCCCCGGGGCTGAAGATAGCGGCGGTGTAAGTTTCACGGTTCACTGTCAGAAGGGCGTTCCTGACAGTCTAGCTGCGCTGTGAGGAACTCCCCTTCCTGACAGTTCTCATTCATAGACTTGTACTGGGGGGACGTTCCTCAAAGTTCAGCGTCATCGCCAGGCTGTAAGGAATGCCCCCTCTTTCTGTACTCGTCTATAGCCCTGTACTATCAGAGGGGGCGTTCCTTACTGCCCGGCGATGACGCTGCACTGTGAGGAATGCCCCCCAAGTACAAGTCTATGAACGAGCACAGTCAGGGAGGGCGATCCTCACAGCGCAGCTAGACTGTCAGGAACGCCCTTCAGACACAGTGAACCGTGAAACTTACACTGCCGATATCTCCAGCCCCGGGGCACATACCGGGAAAACCAGCAGTGCGTTGAATTTAGCGCGCTGTCGGCTTTCTAGCGGTATATAAAACAGCATATACATGAGGACGTGAAAGGTCCTCTTTAACATAGCTGTATTGCTAAATATAGATGGTTACATAACTGATGGCTTAAAGGAGATCAGATAAACCTCAGTGACCTCCAATACACCTTTTTGCAGAACACATGAAGGGGCTGTATTCCAAAAAATATGTCACTCAGGTCTCTGCATCCTGCTGTCTGCCAAAAAAACTGATCCATCCTGTTGGAAAATCTAAGCTGTAATTGCCCGAAAAGACAATGTGTATGGCATAATTGGCCAAATTCGGCAGCTTATATGCCATTTAGAGCAAATTCAAGAGTTTTACTTTTTTCTAAGCTTTCCACATGATTGATCAATGTAGTTGGATATACTGGGGAGGGAATCACTGGTACAAGCGATTTCACCAGCTATCAACTGACAACATTAAAGATGACTTCTCTTTCAGGTGTGTATGTACAGCCTAAAGGGATTGTCTGTGGAGTTACATTTACTTTAATTAATTTGATGGATTCTTCATGAGGGACTTGGGTCTTGTGGCTTGGTTATGACCCCCAGGTCGTGCCATCCCTGCTCTCCTCTCCTGAACTCACAGGTAATTACCTACAATATGGGAGCTAGTTTCACTATAGTCAGCCAGCCCCCATAGCACTGGACGAATTAAGGTAAGTTTAACTCCCCAGACAAAAAAGGGGATATCCAGCTTATTTTATTTAAGGTTTGACAGTGCTGCTGATGGGGCTAATAATATACAATATAGATAGAGAGAGATTTTATATAATCTATATAACAAAAACATTACTTTCCTGTCAATCCGTAGTCTGTTTACAGGCCCCCTTGCCGATGTCAGCACTGACATTTCCTTTTGGCGACTGTCACAGCAGTAACGTGCTGTGTGTGAGGAGGTCACCACTGAGGCCTGCGACTGGCTGCAGCAGTCACCTGGCACTAATAGCTGAAGGGCTTGTAATGGGCCGCTTTAAGACAGGATCTCCTTCCAACTGCAAGAATGGAGGCCAGCACTCTGCTTGTAACTCAGATCTTCTAAGCACAGAAATTTTTCCCATAGAAATAAAATTGTACTTTTATAAAAATGAAGGGACTGTAATACACAAGTGTTTCTATGGGGAATATGTTGCAAATCTGACCTAAATCCCAAAGGGCATAGTGTTCTAGAGACATGTCAGAAAACTTATAAAGCTCAATCTTGACTATAAAAAGGTACTACTATGTATATTCCAATGTCTGATTGGTAAGAGTATGGACTTGGGAATCTAACTAATCCCTAGGATGTTTCCCCCCCCAATTCAAATTTTTATTGCAGTTTTATAATTATACAACAAGGTCTGAAACAGACCAATAGTACAAAAAGAAAAAAAAAAATACAAACATACAAACACTAAAAGCAGGCCGGAGCCACCTGAGGAGACCCCCAGACAGACCCAGCTAACAAGGTTAATCCCTAGAATGTTAAAGAGGATCTTTCATGGTCTCATAGATGCGCGGTATTACATACCGCTAGAAAGCCGACACTGCACTGTCGGCTTTCCCAGTATACTCCCCAGGTGCCAGAGATATCGGTGCCATTAGATTCGTCATTGATATCTCCCCACTGTCAGAACGGCAGGCCTTACAGCCTCGCATCATCGCTGGGCTATGAGGAACGTCCCCCTGATAGTATTCTTCCATATCCTTGTACTGTAAGGAAGGCATTTCCCACAGCCCAGCAATGACGCTAGGCTGCAAGACCTGTCCTTCTGACAGTAGGGAGATATTGGTGCCGAAACTAACAGCACCAATATCTCTGGCACCCAGGCTCATACTGGGAAAACCAACTGAATTCAGCGCACTGTTGGCTTTATAGAGGTATATAAAACCACACGTGTGAGGCTGTGAAAGGTCCAACATTGTAGAAGATAAGGCAAAACGTCCACAACTTTACTATTCTACACATCAGTGGGTTTTCCTGAGATCTAACTATCAATCATATACAAGAATCCTGAATTTTGTGATATGCCAACAGAATGAAGCCTAAGGACACCCCTTTAAGTAAACGCATGAACACAGACATGTGCATCTCACCAACATCCATCCATTCTGGAGGAACAATGCGACATTTTTGACGTTGTTTCAAGTTGATGGCCAGCCAGAGAGGCACCTGCACAGGAAGACCAGGGTTAAAGGGACCTATATCACCCTGGAGAAGAACAGAAAAATAGATCAGAGGGCAAAGATGTGTATATTATATAGAGGAGGTGACATCACCACTGTCTGACAGTTACACACGTGGACAAAATTGCTGGTACCCCTGTTTAATGAAAGAAAAACCCACAATGGTCGCAGAAATAACTTGAATCTGACAAAACTGGAATTTGCCAAACTACATGTTGACAAGCCACAAAGCTTCTGGGAGAATGTCCTATGGACAGATGAGACAAAAATCAAGATTTTTGGCAAGGCACATCAGCTCTATGTTCACAGACGGAAAAATGAAGCATATCTTGAAAACAACACTGTCCCTACTGTGAAACATGGAGGAGGCTCTGTTATGTTCTGGGGCTGCTTTGCTGCATCTGGCACAGGGTGTCTTGAATCTGTGCAGGGTACAATAAAATCTCAAGATTATCAAGGGATTCTAGAGAGAAATGTGCTGCCCAGTGTCAGAAAGCTTGGTCTCAGTTGCAGGTCATGGGTCTTGCAACAGGATAATGACCCAAAACACACAGCTAAAAACACCCAAGAATGGCTAAGAGGAAAACATTGGACTATTCTGAAGTGGCCTTCTATGAGCCCTGATGTAAATCCTATTGAGCATCTTTGGAAGAAGCTGAAACATGCCGTCTGGAAAAGGCACCCTTCAAACCCGAGACAACTGGAGCAGTTTGCTCATGAGGAGTGGGCCAAAATACCTGTTGAGAGGTGCAGAAGTCTCATTGACAGTTACAGGAATCGTTTGATTGCAGTGATTGCCTCAAAAGGTTGTGCAACAAAATATTAAGTTAAGGGTACCATCATTTCTGTCCAGGCCTGTTTCATGAGTTTTCTTTTTTTTTTAAATTCTGTTGAAGCATGGTTGAAAAGCAATGTCTGACTTTCATTTGTTCATTTTCATAGAATTTTTATATATTATTACTTTTGTCAGATTCAAGTTATTTCTGTGACCTTTGTGGGTTTTTCTTTCATTAAACGAGGGGTACCAACAATTTTGTCCACGTGTGTATAACATAGGAGCGACATCACTGCTGTCCATACAGCTATTATAGTATATAGCATTCATGTTACACATAACAGTTATAATATACAGGAGGTGACACCCCCAATTCCATATGACAGGTATAAAACACAGGAGACACAAATGCCACATTCCATATGACAGTTCTAACATGTCCACACAGAAGCTATAGTATACAAAAGATGACATCATGAACCGTATAACAGCTATGATATACAGAATGACATCCTCATGTTCCATATGATAATGTTATAATAAAAAGGATGAGATATTATTGCTGTCTATACACAGTCCATATTACAGTTATATAATAGAGAAAGTGATATCACTACTTTATATAATACAGTTAGGGGGCGTTCACACTACCATTGTTACTGTCCGTTGCTAGCATCCATCAGAAAACGTTAACAGGAGACACTAAAGCGGTCATTCACACTACCGTTGGTGTCTGTTGCTATCGTCCGCTACAAGATTTTAGCATCGGACACTAGCTGAACCGCCAGAAATCCGTTAAAATTTCCATTCATTTCAATGGGATTTTACCTTGTGTCCGTTAATGTCCATTTACACTCAATCTGTCACAAGTCAGTTTTTTTTTTCATGGACAAAAAAAAATCCTACATGCAGGACTTTTGTGTCCGTTAAAAAAAAAAAAAAAAAGTTTCTTGACGGACGGCAAGCGTCCGTTATTTTATTTTTTTTAATATTGAAGTCTATGGGTAACGGACTTCTAACGGACAGTAACTGATCGCCATCAGTTACTGTCCGTTATTTTGTGTCCGTTTTTTTTCTGCTCATGCTCAGAAAGGAGAAACACAAAAAAAAAAAAAAACGGACACATTAACATCAATTAGTGTCTGTTAATGTCTGTAATGATAGGTGTCCGTTTTGTTTTTGTTTTTTTTAATGGACACCTTCATAACGGAATCCAACGGTAGTGTGAAACTGCCTAACAGATCCGTCAAAAAATCCCATTGATTTCAATGGGATTTGACCTGTTGTCTGTTAGTATCCATTTTCACCAAATCCTTCACAGGTCCTTTATTTTGGCGGACATAACACAGAGTGCAGGACTTTTGGGTCCATTGAAAATAATGCACTTATGACAGATGTTAAGTGTCCGTTATTTCTTTATTTTTAACATTAAAGTCTACGGTTAATAGACGCACAATGGATGGTAATGGTCGGCTGAACATTATACTGACCGTTTTTATCTGCACATGCTCAGAAAACAGAACAAAAAAAAAAACAAAACAGACAGCATAAAAACGGAGACAAACTTACGTTAATGTGTCCGTCTTTTTAACTGATCCATTAAATACCCCACAAGACTTGCTGTTCTGAAGATTATCTCACCCAGATGTCTAGTTTCATTCATTCAGATCCTCACACTTGTTGAAGTGTTTGATGTAAGAAAATTAAGCAACATACCGGAGCATATAAACTAACATTGTCTAACTTTTAGACAAAGAGTACCTCACCCAGTCATAAACTACATTCACACAAAAGAGCTGCAAAACAGGCTAGACAAAAGTCCATTTTTTACAGCCATCTAGCATCCAAGAGGTTTACACATTTCAATGTATGGAGCGATCCATGAAAATGGTGAAAAATAGGACATGACCTATATTTTGACGTTCCGTGAGAACAGTCATGTTAATAGCCCCAATTCACCATCAAGTGAAAAAAAAAAAAAAAAGGGACTTCACACAGCCAGTGTTCACTGTTGTGTGAATGTAGCCTAAAACTGCGCTAGCTTTTTTAGTGTCTAATGAAGTTTCAAAGTCTTGCACAGTTTTAGACTGTCTAATCTGACTATAAACTTGTTAGCTGCCAAAATTTTGGTGCATTGTCGACACACAGTTTTGCATTTTAAGCTCTGCCCCCTTTTCAACTAGCCCCACACAATCAGCCAAACCATAACAGCTGTTATATAATACCTGCTAAGTTCACACAACCAAGTTTCAAGGTCAGGTCACCAAATCCGGCGAGAACACGGACCGACTTTCATGGGTTAAACTCGGTCCATGTGTTTGCCTGATTTGCCGGCCTCACCATCATGCCATGAGAGGGACTCTGAGCATTATAATTATCTATGCTCGGAGTCCCTTACTCTCAGCAATATACTGTTTACAGTATGGGACAGTACGTCACTGGAAGGCAGAGACTCCTATCATTATAGATAACTACTATGCTAGCAGTCCAGCTCCCAACTTGAAGGTCAGGCCGGTAAACACTCAGACCAAGTTTCACCTGTGAAACTATGGTGTGAATCTAGCCTTAGGCCAAGTTCACATTGCAGAAAAATCTGCCACAGATTCCTCTTCATTTTCCTTATTCCGGCTCTCTGCCACCAATTAGACCTAGATGAACGGGCCTAATCACTAGGATGTCTCGAGCCACAGTCTCTGCAGTTGAATCAGCTGCTAAATCCAGGGCAAAGTTGAGCAGGACAGTTTTTTTTTAATTGTTCTGCTCCGGTCTTTGCCTCCCATTGAATACAGTGGAGGCAGAAACAGGGCAGAATCTTCTGATGATTTTTGGGGAAGAATCCTGCTGAAAAACAGCAGCAAATTCTGCCATATGAACAGGCCCTTAGAAAGTAAGAAAATGGGGTGTAAAGCATTTGCACAACCTTCATGATGTCACTGTCACAAGATACTGAATGTTGTTTACTTTACTTAGAAAAGGGAATCTCTCTCCTTGGGGGAGAGCACCAGTGAAGGTGTGTAGAGTTTTGAATTGCCTTTTTGCCCTCTACTAAACATCTGCATATCACAAGGCATTATGGGAAAGGGAGCTGAGAACCTCAAGCGCCCTCTATTGGATGTAACAAATCCTCAATTTGCTTTTAACCCACTGAGTCTTGAGACAGCAAAAGGGATTTTAGCCAAGCCAATTTCACTCATCTGCATACAGCGCTGTTTCGGGATTTTGTCCCTCATCAGTGCAGAGCAGAGCGAAACTGGCTGGCTTGGTGGAAGGCAATGAGTGGCTCAGAAAAAAGGCAATTCAAAACTCTACACACCTTCACTGGTGCTCTTCACAAGGAGAGATCTTCCCTTTTCTGAGCCATTCATTGCCTCCCACAACTTAGGGGGGGGGGGGGGTGTAAGTTATCAGTTTTGCAAAGATTGCCCTTTAAAAATTTCACCAAATTCATCAGGAATTTGCAAATATTTAAATTTTCTTTTTTTTTTATTTATTTATTATATGATGTGATAAGTCATTTGTTTTTGCATTTGATGACCCTACCCCCTCCCTCTTCCCCACACGACCCCTTAAAATGTTATGGCTGGCAGGTGTATAATATAAGGAAGCTGACATAACTGGCCATGAGTTATACAGGGAGTTAAGTCTTGAGGAACTGAAGGTCTAACACTAGAGTGCAACGCTGGTACTTGTAGTTCTGTGACTTAGTAATGTTTGATTGCCCAGCTACAGGTAATACATGGCTCTCACCCCGATGAGGTACACCTTATCCAGGCTGAAGTTAGGAATAATAGACACCAATTCCTTCTCGGCTAGAAATTCCACCTCAGAAGCGTCCATAGCTTCAGACCCGGCGCCCGCACTACAATCACCGCCCACAACTTTCCCGCGCTGCCAGGATCACCAATGAGAACGCAGATCAGCGTCTGATGAAGTCTTGTTTGCGGTTAAAGCCTCACTCTGGAAATCACATGGCTGCTCAGTGATATGAGGCTTGGAACGCAGAACCGGAAAACGATATGTGTGGGCGATGTTTAATAATCATGTGCTCCATATACAAATTGTGGCTGCAGACTGAAGCGGCTGATATCAGAGGACAACAGCTTATGTTGTATAAAAAATGTTTATACCATGTTTATCTTAAAACTCTCAAATGGTTGTTTTATTTGAGGTTAAACGTACTAGGCATATTGAATTAGGCTGCTATCTGCACACTCCCAGCCAATGCAGTAATTCAGCAGAAGGGGCTGTAACCATAGTCAACATGGTGAAACCAAGAGAATGCAAGCTGCAGACACTTTGGGGAGAGTTTTTAGACTGCCTATAAGAAAAACTGCCTTAGTTGTCTATAGCAACCAATCACGACCCAGCTTTCATTTCTTACAGAGCGCTGGAAAAATGAAAGTTGTGTTGTGATTGGTTGCTACAGAAGACATGTTATTCTTTTAGACATCATTAGTAAACAAGCAATTTTTTTACCAATGTTTTTATATTTTTAAGTTGCTTGTTTAGGCAACAATGTTGATATAATAAATGAGGTGAGAAGAGCCTAGATGTGGACCCTTCTCAGGCTTCGGTCACACCTGTGTTGCGTGACCGTTTGGGAACTCCGTCTCCGATTCCGCTTGAAATATTCGGATGAATATACAGCGGACTCCATTATAGTGTATGGGGTCCACGGATAACGGCTTTTTAAGCGGATTCGGTTTCCACTTTAGAATGGAATGGAAACCCCAATGCTAGTGTTAACCTAGCGTCAGTGAGCCAGTGTTAGGGAGCCTGCTTCAAACAGCGCCTGTCTGGTGACAGTGTATGACTGCATTTCATGCATAAATAATAAATAACAGAAGTTTCCCAGCTCCTCTCTTCTCACCCTACTACTTGCATTAGTGACACTTTCTCCTAACACCTTCTCCAGTCTCTGTCCCCGGCTGTCACTACTTACATTACTAAAATAATTAACCTCTTTCTTTCCTCTGGAATCTTTCCCTCCTCTTTCAAACATGCTGTTATAACCTCACTACTGAAGAAATATTCCCTTAACCTGTCCTGTGCTGCTATCAACTTGTCTCTAACCTTCCCTTCATCTCCAAAACTTTGTAACTCTTTGTCTATTCTCACTTAATCCGCTATCTTTCCACTAACTCGCTTCTTGATCCCTTATAATCTGCTAGCTTCCACACTCTGCACTCTACTGAAACATCCCTTACAAAAGTCTCCAATGAGCTCCTTAAAGCCAGAATCTAAAGGCAACTATTCTCTTCTCATTCTTCTGGATCTTTCAGCAGCATTTGACACTATAGACCACCAACTCCTCCTCAGTATGCTCTGCTCTCGGCCTCAAGGACAATGCCATCTCTTGGTTCTCCTCCTATCTCTCAGACCGCACATTCAGTCTATCATTGCAGAATCTGCCAATTACCCTCTTCCCCTTGGTGTTGGGGTTCCCCAGAGCTCACTCCTAGGTCCCCTTCTATTCTCAGTGTTCACAGCCCCTATTGTACAAACCATCAGCAGATTGTGTTTTCAGTACCACCTTTATGCTGATGACACCCAACTATATACCTTCTCTTGTGACATCACTTCTGCATTACTACAGAACATCAGTGACTGTGTCACTGCTGTCTCTAGTATCATAATATCAGAACTACTGCTGTTTCCACCATCTACTAACCGACCTAACCCTGATATTTCCATTTCAGTCTGTGGTCTTACCATAACACAGAGGAATAGTGTCCGATGTCTTAGGGTTATGTTTGACTCAGACCTTTCCTTTACCACCCATCAGGGTCGGACTGGCCCTCCGGAGAACTGGTGAATCCCTCGGTGGGCCCCGACTATTAGTCCTCATTTTGCCAATGCAGATGCATTGGTCAGGGGCCCGATCGGGAAGGTTAGGAGCCGGGCCCTTCTCATCCCAATCGGGCCCCTGACCAATGCATTTGCATTGGCAAAATGAGGACTAATAACATACCTCCCAACCAGTCTGGGTCCTGTCCCGGTCGGCGGGAGGTATGTCCCAAATTCAACTCATCTGTGTCCAAAGAAGACGCAGATGAGTTGAATACAACGATGAAGCAGGAGTGGACAGCCTCTGCTTCATGACTGTACTCCTGTATGCACCGGCCCTAAGAGCTGTAGGCACGATGTGATGACGTCACTCACATCGCATCTGTAGCTTCCTCAACAGTCCGGAGAGGCAAACCTCAGACAGAGCAGCAGGGATGCGAGGAGAGGTAAGTATCAGTGTTTTATTATGTTAAACTATGGGGGCAAATGGAGGGGGAACATTAAATTGGGGACAGATGAAAAGGGGACATTAAACTGGAGGCAGATGGAGGGGGGACATTAAATTAGTGGCAGATGAAGGGGGACATTAAACTGGTGGTAGACGGAAGGGGCATTAAACTGGGGGCAGATGAAGGGGGCATTATACTGGGGCAGATGGAGGGGGGCATTAAACTGGGGACAGATGGAGGGGAACAGATAGAGCATGACATTAAACTGGGGGCAAGTTGAAAGGGGACATTAAACCGTGGGGGTAGCTGGAGGGGAACATGTCTGCCTCTAGTTGCCCCAAGTTTAATGTCCCCCTCTAGTTTCCCCCAGTTTAATGTCCCCCTCCAGTAGCCCTCAGTTTAATGTCCCCATCCAACTACCCCCACGGTTAAATGTTTTGTTTTTTTTACACCACCCCCGGCTGATTTTAAAAATAATATTTGATTCCATTTTTGCCTGGACAACCCTTTTAAGGGGATATGCAGGAATATTATTATTATTATTAGGGGGAACACAAGGGACATTATTAATTGACGGGCACTCTTAATTTAAAGGTTTAAACTTTTAATGCAGACAGCAAGGGAGGGTTATAATGCATCTTCCTCCTTACCGGCGCTGGGTTGGCTGTCACCTTGTATGTATACAGAGCAGCTGCAGCAGTGATGTCAACAAGACCATGGGCAGCCAAACACTGTATACTAATGCACCGCTGAGCACAGGAATTGGCTGTAGCGGTCCTGTTAACTTGACGTCACTACTGCAGCCGCTCGGTATACAGAGCAATGAAGGTGACAGGTGGCCCAGCACAGGAACAGAGGGGAGGATACAGGTAATTGTTAGCGCATTTTTATTTTATAACTCTCCCCTGCTGCTTACATTAAAATGTCTGATCCTGGACAACCTCTAAGACAGCATAAAGGCAGTATTATTAACTGAAGTGGTACACATCAGCATTCATTTAAAGATACATACAGGGGTATTATTCATTTATAGGGGATTTTTATATTATACTAGCAGAAGGACCCAGCTTCACATGGGTATATTTCATTTTTTGTTTGTGTAGTGACCCCATAAGAATTGGCCAGTTTTGCACTTGACATCCAGTATGGCAGTCCAGTATAGGTACAGTCTATTTATGGCTGTGTTGCTATGGAAACCTGGTAAATGAAATGTGAACTTATATTGGCTGATACACGTCATATGACTGAATATTTAAAGACCTGCGAACTGCTATTGACTCAGAAAGGTCATAAATAGGTTGGTTGCTATGGAAACCTGGTGTAAAGCTGTGTGTATGTGACCTTGTGTAACAGTGTCATCCACAGCGCCCTGCCCCTTTAAAGCTGACCTACAGCAGTGAAGAAAAATGTCTGGGTTGTTATGGAAACATGGAGTGCAGCTGTGTGCATGTGGCTGACAATGCCTTGTCAGATTGGAGACAGGCTTGGGTCTGCTGGGTTGTTTCAGCAGCTCGCTGTTGTCTGTGACATATCTTGTCAGATTAGAGACAGGCTTGGGTCTGATGAGAGTTTTCATTAGCTCAAGCAGCAGCCATGTGTTTTGCTGCAGGGGGCATGAGTAGTTTAAAAACTTTTCAATTTATAAGAATGCTGACATCCAGTATGGTAGTCCAGTCAGTGGCGTAGCAGTGGTAGCGGCTGCCACAGGGCCCGGGACATTAGGGGTCCTGGCGGGCCCCTGCTGTTTTTTTTTTTTTTAATAGGCCATTACCTGCTGGTGTAACACCAGCAGGTAACGGGCCCTATTTACTTACCGATCCCCACTCCTGCTCATGGCCGCCTGCGCTTCACCTTCTGCAGAGGCGGCTGTGAGCAGGAGCGGGGATCATTAAGTAAGGCCTGCGGGCCGTGAACCCCACAAACACTGCTATCATTATACTCTGGGGTCTTTTCAGCAGGCTTCGGGCCTCCTTGGTGACGTCCCAGACGTTGGTGAGCCAGTCCAACGTCATTATGCATTGCGATGCATGCCTGGCTCACGTGACATCTGGTCCAACATTGAAGAGGTAGCAGGGAGTGCGCATAATACTAAATGAAGTGGCCACTATGATACTGTGTGCAGAGGCCACTATAGAGCAGAATACTGTGTGCAGCAATGCAGTTTGTGCGTGGGGGGGGGGCGATTGCTGGGGGGGGGGGAGGTCCTATGTCAAATGTTCGCCTTGGGGCCCAGCCATTCCTAGTTACGCCACTGAGTCCAGTATAGGTACAGTCTATTTATGGCTGTGTTGTTATGGAAACCTAGTAAATTAAATGTGAACTTATATTGGCTGATACACGTGATATGACTGAATATTTAAGGACCTGCGAACTGCTATTGACTAATACAGGTCATAAATAGCTTGGTTGCTATGGAAACCTCTGTGCCTGAGGAGAGTAAGTGCCTGTGAGCTCTTATTGGCTAATAAAAGACGTGAGCGTGGGTATGGCAGTTAGAATATGAGTGAAAGAATTGCAAGCTTGTATTAGCTAATGTTGGTCATTTTTTGGGAATACTGTATCTCAGGAACCGTATGTCCAAGAGAGCTGATACCCAGTCTAAAATATTCCCAGACACCGGTTGTACATGTGTGCCAAATTTGGTGAGGGTCAGTCAAGTTGTTTGGTCGCGCATAAAGAACAGATAGACAGACAGAAACTCATTTTTATACTTTTTATACTGTATACAGTGGGGGGAAAAAGTATTTAGTCAGCCACCGATTGTGCAAGTTCTCCCACTTAAAAAGATGAGAGAGGCCTGTAATTGTCATCATAGGTAGACCTCAACTATGAGAGACAAAATGAGAAAACAAATCCAGAAAATCACATTGTCTGATTTTTAAAGAATTTATTTGCAAATTATGGTGGAAAATAAGTATTTGGTCAATAACAAAAGTTCATCTCAATACTTTGTTATATATCCTCTGTTGGCAATGACAGAGGTCAAACGTTTTCTGTAAGTCTTCACAAGGTTGGCACACACTGTTGTTGTTATGTTGGCCCATTCCTCCATGCAGATCTCCTTTAGAGCAGTGATGTTTTGGGGCTGTTGCTGGGCAACACGGACTTTCAACTCCCTCCAAATGTTTTCTATGGGGTTGAAAATGCTTGAAATGCTTCTTATGAAGTCACTCCTTCGTTGCCCTGGCCGTGTGCTTGGGATCATTGTCATGCTGAAAGACCCAGCCACGTTTCATCTTCAATGCCCTTGCTGATGGAAGGAGGTTTGCATTCAAAATCTCTTGATATATGGTCCCATTCATTCTTTCATGTACACGGATCAGTCGTCCTGGTCCCTTTGCAGAGAAACAGCCCCAAAGCATGATGTTGCCACCCCCATGCTTCACAGTAGGAATGGTGTTCTTTGGATGCAACTCAGCATTCATTCTCCTCTAAACACGACACGTTGTGTTTCTACCAAACAGTTCTACATTGGTTTCATCTGACCATATGACATTCTTCCAATACTATTCTGGAACATACAAATGCTCTCTAGCAAACTTCAGACTGGCCCGGATATGTACTGGCTTAAAGCAGGGGGACACGTCTGGCACTGCAGGATCTGAGTCCCTGGCGGCGTAGTGTGTTACTGACAGTAGCCTTTGTTACGTTAGTCCCAGCTTTCTGCAGGTCATTCACTAGGTCCCAATGTGTGGTTCTGGGATTTTTGATCACCATTCTTGTGATCATTTTGACCCCACAGGGTGAGATCTTGCGTGGAGCCCCTGATTGAGGGAGATTATCAGTGGTCTTGTATGTCTTCCATTATCTAATTATTGCTCCCACAGTTGATTTCTTCACACCAAGCTTCTTGCCTATTGCAGATTCAGTCTTTTCAGCCTGGTGCAGGTCTACAATTTTGTTTCTGGTGTCCTTCCACAGCTCTTTGGTCTTCACCATAGTGGAGTTTGGAGTGTGACTGTTTGAGGTTGTGGACAGGTGTCTTTTATACTGATAACAATTTCAAACAGGTGCCATTACTACAGGTAATGAGTGGAGGACAGAGGAGCCTCTTAAAGAAGGAGTTATAGGTCTGTGAGAGCCAGAAATCTTGCTTGTTTGTAGGTGACCAAATACTTATTTTCCACCATAATTTGCAAATACATTCTTAAAAAATCAGACAATGTGATTTTCTAGATATGTTTTCTCATTTTGTCTCTCATAGTTGAGGTCTACCTATGATGTCAATTACAGACCTCTCTCATCTTTTTAAGTGGGAGAACTTGCACAATTGGTGGCTGACTAAATACTTTTTTCCCCACTGTATATAAGAGATATTTTATAATTGGGGTTAGCAGCAGATGGAGGCTTTGTGTAGGTGAGGACAATTTGGGTCGGGTGCCTGGAAAAGTGAAGAGCCAAAGATGTCTGTGCTGCAAACTTTACAGAGACAAGTCACAGCTGGAAGAAGTGGTCATGGCGGTCCAAAGGGAAGAGACAGGAAATGTGAATGATTAGTCAGAGACATCATCTGTAAGTCACTACATGTAACTGCACTGTATTCACCTAAATGGTCTGCAGAGCCCTGTGTAGAGCCAGTATATACTACTAGTACTGTATAGTAATAATATTGGTATAACATGGATTGGGGGCTCACTTGGACATGTTTGCGCCCCCTGTGCCGAACCCCTAGCTACACCTCTGGTTGGAACCAATCCAGTTGCAGCTTGTTGCTGCATCACTGACGTACTGATGCTGTGTGCCGCGGCAGGTTTCTGCATAGGAGCCCAGACCAGCAGTATGAAAGGTAAGTACAACTTAACCACGCAAACAAAAAGCAACATCTCCCCCTATTTTGCCCCCAAATCTTTCAATTTCACTGACCACTCTGATAACTACAACCCCCGCAGCTCCAGATGCTCTGGGTCTGTTTAGAGTTGGGTCTGAGCATAAGCCATAAAAAAGATTAACCCTGGACAACCCCTTTAATATGCTTCACACAGTTTAATGTCCCCCATACAGAATGCCAGCCCCCATCACTGCTCCCACACAATATAATGGCCCCATCACTGTTCCCCATACAGTATGGGGGACCAGTGAAGAGGCCACTGTATGGGGGGACCAGTGAAGAAGGCATAGAAAATTTTGGCCCAGACAACCCCTTAGAAAAGGTTGTCCATAAATTGGAGTAACCACTGTGGCGGCTGCCAGGGATGTGTAAAAATAAAAAAATTAAAAACAAAAAAGCATAGTCACCTGTCCCCAGCACCCAGTTTTCCCCTGCCTGTGACTGTTCGGTCTCATGGCGGCGCCTCATTTCTGGAAATCCTGTACCTAATTGGTCTTTGTGGTCACATGAGGTGCAGGACTCTCAGCAAGGAGCATGAGACTGAATGGACACTGGCAGCGAAAAAGGGAGCGCCGGGGACAGGTGAGTATGCTTTTTTACTTATTTATTTTACACCTCCCGCCCAGCACTTGGGTTGCTCCAATTCCTGGACAACCTCTTTAAAGGATTTATCCATCTTTCTAATATTGATGGCCTGTCCTTAGGATAGGCCATCAATTTTCCATCTGCGATGAAACAACAGCCAGGACCTCTGCAGATCAGCTTTTCCAGGACAGTGCGGCTATAGGTAATGGTAACAATTCTAGGAGCCATGCTGTTCACTTACCATACAGGGTGTAGCAGTGGGTTTAGGTAGTGCAGTGGTGCACATCGTATGGCGGTTGAGCAGCATGGCTCCCAACATGTTATTACCTTTAGCCGCCCTGTCTCGGTACCGCTGATCTGCAGGGGTCCTGGTGGTGGGCCCCTAGAAACAATTCCACTGGTGGGCCTGAGACATCCCAGTCCAACACTGCCCCCCATATCCAATGACTCACAGGCTCATCTCACCTGCATCCCAAAAACTTCTCCACAATCCACTCTTCAATCCTTACCATGAAAACATCAAATACCCTTATTGTTGCCGTGATTCACTCTAGACTACTGTAACTCCCCACTAATAGATTTTCCTCTCACTAAACTCTCCCCTCTACAATGTAGTCTGAATGCGGCAACCAGGCTCATCTATCAGTCTAAATGCTACATGCCTCCCGTCTTTGCCAGTCACTGAACTAGCTGCCTATTCACTGTAGAATAAAATTAAAACGTATATCTCTCATCTACAAAGCTCTCCATGGTACTGCAACTCCCTACATTTCCTCCCTTTTCTCTCGGTTCGGCCAATGACCTAAGACTAGCATCCTCTATTATCAGAACCTTTCATTCCTTTCTCCAAGATTTCTCCTGGGTTGCACTACTTCTCTGGAATCCTCTACCCTGGACAGTCAGATTAACTCACAACTTCAACAAATTTGTGCATCTTAAAGAAACATTTCTTCAGGCAGGCCCGTCCTCATTATCCCACAGGACATGATGCCTTCGAAATGTATGCAGAGGCATTTTGGATCTGTCCATAAAAGGACACTGGCTGGTGACCAGTTTATACAGCTTTATTCATTTGTATAATTATAGTAAATCTTTTTCATAAAAAAATAGCTGTTCCACAGTGCTACCTCTTATGTTGCTCCTGCTATCTCTTGTGCCACCCCTTCTACCTCATAGATTGTAAGCTCTTACGAGCAGGGTCCTCAGTCCCATTGTGTGAATTGAATTATTAATCTGTAATATCTCATTTTGTCTGTACTTGAACCCTACAATTTGTAAATGCTGCAGAATATGTTGGTGTAATATAAATAAAATGTATTATTATTATTATTATTATTATTACGTTACTATCAGAAGAGAAATCCCACACTCTCTGGCAGCAAAAATTGCATGTAAGAAAAACTGTGGTTTTATGGATAGCAACGTAATTCTCAAATGCTATTTAGTGGATATTAATGGGGTATTCCAATAACAAATTACCTTTATCCAAACTGTGCATTTCCAACCTGCCAGTCCGTTCAAACCAGAGTGCAAAAACAACCCAGTTCTTGTGATCAGTGTATCAGATTGGGAGGAACTTCTTTTACTGTAATGCCCCTTAAAATAACCGAAATTGTGACTGGTTCCTGTATTATCCTTTTATTCTGCCCTTTAGCACTGTACTCTGCCTTTTATTGTATTCTGCATCAAGAATTTTGGAACCCCACACTGGCAAAATTTGTGGGCCCCCTCCTCCTCAATGTATCTTAGTATCCTGTCCTGTGGTCCCCATACAGTATATCTAACGTTTCCTAGTACTCCCTACACAGTATAATAGCCCCACACAATATAAAATGTTCCACAGCGTCTCCACACGGTATAATGCTCCACAGTCCCTCCACACCAGATAATGCGCCACAATGTCTTCATGCCGTATAACACTCCACAGTGGCCCCACACCGAATAATGTCCCACAGTGTCTCTACACCATATAGTGCTTCCTGGTGGCCCCTCACAGGATAATGCTCCACAGTATCTCCACACAGTGTGATGCTCCACAGTGACTCTTCACAGTATAATGTTCCATAGTGATGCCACACAGTATAATGCTCCACAGTGTCTCCACATCCTATAATGTTCCAGTGTCTCTGCACAGTATAATGCTCCACAGTGGCCCCACACAGTATAATGCTCCATAGTGGCCCCGCACGATATAATGCTTCACAGTATCTACACACAGTATAATGCTCCACAGTGCCTCCACACTGTATAATGCTCCACAGTATGTCCACACAGTGTGATGCTCCTCAGTGACTCCTCACAGTATAATGTTCCATAGTGATGCCACATAGTATAATGCTCCACAATGTCTCCACACCCTATAATGTTCCAGTGTCTCCGCATAGTATAATGCTCCATAGTGGCCCCACACGATATAATGCTTCACAGTATCTACACACAGTATAATGCTCCACAGTGCCTCCACACTGTATAATGCTCCACACTTTCTCCACACAGTATAATGCTGCACAGTGGCACCCACATTTTAATGCTCTATAGTGTCTCCACACCAGATAATTCTCCACAGTATCTCCACACAGTATAATGCTGCACAGTTCCTTCACACAATAAAATGCTCCACAATGGCCCCCACACATTACAAAGGTCCGCAGTGACCCCACACAGTATAATGCTTCACAGTGTCCCCACGCAGTATAATGCTTGAGGTCACTTCATTAGTAGAGATGGGTGTACCCCACAAGATTTGTTTTGCTGGCTATTCGTAAGGTTTGCCTCCCAGTGAATTATTGAACTCTGCAGTCTCCTCAGACCCCAGAGTATAATAAGTGGACACCTAGGGGATGTGAGGAAAAAATAACAAACACTTATACTCACCTTGCCTCACATCTCCTAGACATCCTTTTAACGTCCTGCAGTGTCCTGTGAGAAACTCATGTCCTCTTCAGGCTTCTTGTGATGTCACACACCCCAGGGGTCACTGCTGAGGTGGCCATGTGGGGCATGTTGACGCCATGACGCACTGACCCAGCGTTATGATGTCACAAGAGGCAGGAAAAGGATGCTGGAATATCTACAGATGCCCAGGAGACGTGAGTATAAGTGTTTATTATTTTTACTCACCTCCCCTGGGCCCACTGCTGAAGTCTGTGCAGTGATCTGCTATCGATACAGCTGCTGAACTGCATCAGGAGCCATAGCAGGACTGCAGCGCAGCGCTGCAAAACCTAATTACAACTGATGGCTGTCCAGCAGTCTTCACACAACCTCCAGAGGGACGCAACCCACAATTTGGGAACCTGTCCTAATAGATGGCACATGCACAGTGCATGAATAAGCAGACAGGTATGAGCTGCTTAGTACAGGACTGCTTAATCTGTTAGTGTAGGCTGATAATGAAACAGAGCTATGGAGGGGTGCAGATTTTGGAAAAGAGGGCATATACGAAGTCGGTGAAGTCATAGTTACTGTGCAGATGTTTTATCCGCATGGTTGTTTAAGCTTTAAAAAAAACTCTGCATTAGGAAAACCTCTGTAAGAGAGCTCTAGGAACACAAACATGTGTTTTGTCAATGTGCTAGCTGTGTTTTTTATGACTAGCACACTGACCCATCATTTTCTATGGCCCTGTATACATGCCTGTGTAAAATCACGGGTCCATGTATGGGATTGTGAGCAAAATTCAGGATAGGTCCTGTACCTGTCCATTTTGTGGCTCAGGCCCACTAGAGCAAATGAATGGATCTTTGAAGGCACAGGAGGATATCATCTATGTGCTGTCCTTACTGTTTTACCAAGTAAATGGCACATGTGCACTTTTGTGTGCATGTAGCCTAATATGTTACTTAGGGGAAAAAATAAAAATAAAATGTATGACACACTCTCTGTGAAGATGGATCAAATGTCCACCAATCCATCAGAGGGCCAATCAGATTAACTGAATCTGGCTTGGATTTCCACCAATCAGAAAAGGGCACTACCCAAAAAAAAACAAAAAACAAATAGAACAACCCATGAGGTAATTGTCATTATGTGCTGTCAACAGACTTGGATTTCCACCAATCAGAGAGCAGCACTGGGTATAAATAGTACCCACTGCCACCTATTCTCCTCATTCTTGGTTATTGTCTTGTGCTGTTGCCAGAGGCGTAGCTAGCGGGGGGGGCAGAGGGGGCGGCTGCCCCGGGCCCACTGACATTGTAGGGCCCACCCTGGGGCCACCATTAATACATCTTTTACTTTTAACTAGATCGGTGTCTGCAGACACCGATCTAGTTAAAACGCTTCCTGCCACTTGCTGTCTTGTAAACTGCAAGCCACTTCAGGCCTGCGGTTTACATGACAACGAGAACACAGTCATCAGCACAGGCGGCGCGATGACGTCACAACATCGCGCCTCCTACGCTGAGACGCTGACTTCCTGTGCGTGGACCCTGCGCATTGAGCGCGGGTCAAGAAGAGAAAGCGATGACTCCGTTCGTCATGGTCGCTGATAGGTGAGTATAACTTATATTTGTTTTCTTTTTAGCTTAGTTGTGGGTATTTTAATAGTATAAGGGGTTGTTAGGAGGGGGGAATTATAACTATAAGGGAGGGGGGCATTATGAACATAAGGGGGCGTCATTTATATAAGGGTTATTATGGGGTACAAGGGGGGAGGTTATTTATATTAGGAGGTATTATGAACATAAGGGGGTGGTCATCGATATAAGGGGTCATTAGGGGTGCAGTATTTATGTCAGGGGGAATCAGGGGCATAATATGAGGGGGCAATTAATTTAATAAAAGTGACACTTGGGCTTTATTAAGACTAAAGCCCCACGTAGCGGGCTGCAGCAAAAAAGCGCTGCAGGAAAAACCGCGGCAGTAACATTGTGGTTTTTCCCGCAGCGCTTTTCAGAGAAGGGCCACAGATTTTTCCTCTGCAGACTTTCTGCTTCCATTATAACTATAGGGAAACCGCCAGTGTTTCCAAGGGTATAATTGACATGCTGCGATTTCCAAAACCGCAACGTTTTTGGAAATCGCAGTGTCCGCTGCACGCATTTTTCCACAATGTGTGGATGGGATTTGCTAGAATCCCATCCACTTTGCAGGAACTGTAAAATGCCGCATTTTTTTCCCGTGGTGTTTTTGCCACGTGGGGCCCCATCCCCACTTTGTGGTAAAATATGCACAGTTGACATGCTGCGATTTCCAAAACAGTCGTGTTTTTGGAAATCGCAGCATTCCTATGGAAACGCTCCCGGTTTCCCTGTAGATATAATTAAAGCAGAAAGTCCACAGAGGAAACCTCTGTGAACTTTCTTTGCAAAGTGCAGCAGGAAGAACCGCGCTTTTTTGCTGCGGGAATCACATGGGGCCTTAGGCTTAAAGAGTTTTCCAGCTCATTTTTAAT
The DNA here is from genome assembly GCA_947044405.1 of Leptodactylus fallax. Taxonomy (NCBI): domain Eukaryota; kingdom Metazoa; phylum Chordata; class Amphibia; order Anura; family Leptodactylidae; genus Leptodactylus; species Leptodactylus fallax. The sequence continues at coordinate 1,956,671 of CAMRHE010000083.1, read as the reverse complement.
TGATGAGCTATTCTCAGAATAGATCATCAATAAGAGATAAGTGATTCCCCACTGATCAGCTGTATGAAGGGGCTATGGCGTCTGGTTATATCACATGCTGTCTGTTTATAGTGACCGTGTGATGTAATTCCAGCCTTGTCACATAGACGTATATAGGACGAGGCTGTAGTTACATTACATGGCCGCTATGAGATGAATGACGCTATGTAAACAGAGAAGGGGTCACAGCACTTACACAGGTACCTCGGTTCATTCAAACGGCTGATCCTGGGGGTCCGGATTATTGGAACCCCATTAATTATTTTTACCCCATTAATTAATTTTTTATTTATTAATTTTTGTTTACTTTTTACTTTTTAATTAGGAAACACCTGGGGCATTATTAATAAAGGGCACTATTTAAAGTGGGTACACAGGAAAGTTATTAATTTAAAGATGCACTTGTGGGTATAATTATGGGGGGTTATATTATACTGTATATTTTATAATTGGGGTAACAGCAGGATGGGTGTGCAGGTGAGGACAATGTGGGTCAGGTGCCTGGAAAAGTAAGGAGCCAAAAATGTCTGTGCTGCAAACTTTACAGAGACTGGAAGAAGTGGTCATGGCGGTTCAGATGAAAGAGATGGGGAATGTGAACGATTAGTCAGAGACGTCACCAGTAAGTCACTAAATGTTACTGCACTGTATTTGCCTAATTCATCTGCAGAGCCCTGTGTAGATCCGATATATACCACTATACGATCACCGTATAGTGATAATATCGGTATACCTAAGTTGGGGGCCCACTTGGACATGTTCCGCCCCCCCTGTGCTGAACCCCTAGCTACGCCTCTGGCTGTTGCCATTCTGTTCCTTGTGAACATGTTTCACAGAGAACATATAGGAAAGAGCAGGATAAACAAAACATCCAGAGCTGGCATGAAGTTTCCAGTTGGCTGTATTCACCACTTTCTGAGAAAAAGGAATTATATCAAATGCTTCAGTGGCAATGCTCCAGTGTTCCTGGTTGCTTTGATGGAGTTTATGACTAAGCAGATCTAGTTCTTGGCTGGGCACGAAGCCCGTGCCTGTTGTAGTCACCATATCATACACCATCACTTACAGCTGGCAATGTATCAGGATGTGGAACTGGGTGAACTGCTAAAAAATGTCATCAAGGGGGCGCTGTCACCCGTGCTCCAATCTGGGATGTGTATCAATGTTTCATCCAGGTACTGCCACCTGCAGACTTTTATATGCCTCTCTCATATACCCAATGGCCCTTTTAAGGGCCACCCTAACGTTTCAAAAATAGAACTATAACCATCTTCTTATATATCTCTAAGAGCTTGGCATCTTTTTGCCACAGATTTTGTCATATTTTCACTCTGAAATATGTGTCAATAACAACCATAAAATTGTCCTATTGTTTTCGATGGAAACTGTGGCACTGTGAAAATGGCAATTTTGTGCATGATTTTAAAATTACATTACAGAAAAAAAGTGGCATATTGTGGTTTCAGCACTGAAAACTGTGCTGAAAACACACTAGGTGGATTAGCCCAATTGAGTAAAGGAAATAAAGGGCTAATAAAGCGTGCAGCAGTGTCAAAACAGGGGTAAGGCAACTTCCTAGTGTGCCATCTCATAATAGGATGGAGAGACTATAGTCCAGTGCAAATTTTTCTGAATGCCAGGTCTCAATATACACACGTGGACAAAATTGTTGGTACTCCTCGTTTAATGAAAGAAAAACCCACAATGGTCACAGAAATAACTTGAATCTGACAAAAGTAATAATATATAAAAATTCTATGAAAATGAACAAATGAAAGTCAGACATTGCTTTTCAACCATGCTTCAACAGAATTTTTAAAAAAAGAAAACTCATGAAACAGGCCTGCATAAAGTACCGGGAGCACACCATCAGTGCTCCTGGGAACTGCGGTTGTTACCGCACAACGATACCCTTATCAGTGTAATGAAAGTAGGATTGGGCAGTGACTAGTTGGGGAAACTGGAATAATATGGTTTCTAACTTTAGACGATATCGCTCCTGATGAATCTATGGGTGCTTACATAGGAGAAACGCGTAGAGCAGTTATATGAGCAGTTATTTAGTGGTCATAGATTTTGGACTGACCGAGTGCAGTACCTGTGTAGCGGTCATGCGTTCAAACTGACCGAGTTAGTATTTATGTAGCAGTTTTCTATCCGGGGGAACTGACCATTTTTCACTATTTAGACCAGTAGATCTGTCACCGATAAATGTGAGGGGGCGGTGTTTGGTATGCTGGTTGCTACCTATACAATCATATGAAAAAGTTTGGGCACCCCTATTAATCTTAATCATTTTTAGTTCTAAATATTTGGGTGTTTGTAACAGCCATTTCAATTTGATATATCTAATAACTGATGGACACAGTAATATTTCAGGATTGAAATGAGGTTTATTGTACTAACAGAAAATGTGCAATATGCATTAAACCAAAATTTGACCGGTGCAAAAATTTGGGTACCCTTATCATTTTATTGATTTGAATACTCCTAACTACTTTTTACTGACTTACTGAAGCACAAAATTGGTTTTGTAACCTCACTGAGCTTTGAACTTCATAGCCAGGTGTATCCAATCATGAGAAAAGGTATTTAAGGTGGCCAATTGCAAGTTGTTCTCCTATTCGAATCTCCTCTGAAGAGTGGCATCATGGGCTCCTCAAAACAACTCTCAAATGATCTGAAAACAAAGATTGTTCAACATAGTTGTTCAGGGGAAGGATACAAAAAGTTGTCTCAGAGATTTAACCTGTCAGTTTCCACTGTGAGGAACATAGTAAGGAAATGGAAGACCACAGGGACAGTTCTTGTTAAGCCCAGAAGTGGCAGGCCAAGAAAAATATCAGAAAGGCAGAGAAGAAGAATGGTGAGAACAGTCAAGGACAATCCACAGACCACCTCCAAAGAGCTGCAGCATCATCTTGCTGCAGATGGTGTCACTGTGCATCGGTCAACAATACAGCACACTTTGCACAAGGAGAAGCTGTATGGGAGAGTGATGCGAAAGAAGCCGTTTCTGAAAGCACGCCGCAAACAGAGTCGCCTGAGGTATGCAAAAGCACATTTGGCAAGCCAGCTTCATTTTGGAAGAAGGTCCTGTGGACTGATGAAACAAAGATTGAGTTGTTTGGTCATACAAAAAGGCGTTATGCATGGCGTCAAAAAAACACAGCATTCCAAGAAAAACACTTGCTACCCACTGTAAAATTTGGTGGAGGTTCCATCATGCTTTGGGGCTGTGTGGCCAATGCCGGCACCGGGAATCTTGTTAAAGTTGAGGGTCGCATGGATTCAACTCAGTATCAGCAGATTCTTGAGAATAATGTACAAGAATCAGTGACGAATTTGAAGTTACGCCGGGGATGGATATTTCAGCAAGACAATGATCCAAAACACAGCTCCAAATCTACTCAGGCATTCATGCAGAGGAACAATTACAATGTTCTGGAATGGCCATCCCAGTCCCCAGACCTGAATATCATTGAACATCTGTGGGATAATTTGAAGCGGGCTGTCCATGCTCGGCGACCATCAAACTTAACTGAACTGGAATTGTTTTGTAAAGAGGAATGGTCAAAAATACCTTCATCCAGGATCCAGGAACTGATTAAAAGCTACAGGAAGCGACTAGAGGCTGTTATTTTTGCAAAAGGAGGATCTACTAAATATTAATGTCACTTTTCTGTTGAGGTGCCCATACTTTTGCACCGGTCAAATTTTGGTTTAATGCATATTGCACATTTTCTGTTAGTACAATAAACCTCATTTCAATCCTGAAATATTACTGTGTCCATCAGTTATTAGATATATCAAATTGAAATGGCTGTTGCAAACACCCAAATATTTAGAACTAAAAATGATTAAGATTAATAGGGTTGCCCAAACTTTTTCATATGACTGTATGTTTTATATGCAGATTTCAGCTGCCTTGATCTTTGGTTGAGTGAGAAGGGGGCATAAGTGCATGGAGTACCCCTGGCGCTGACCTTGATACTCTGATCACAATGATTTAGAGTTCTGTATTAGTTGGTGATCCACAGGATAATAGTGAACAGCTTTAATACCAGCAACATATCTGCATGGGATCTTGATAAATTCTGTAGGGATGCTCTCTTATTGGCATTAAGAAATGGTGCGTTGCGAGTGGATTAAGTCACTGTAACGAGGATATCGCACCGTTAGAGAACATGATTAGATTTGAGGGACATTTATATGAGCTCTACTATTTGGGAGTATCTTTGTTTAGTATTACTGTGGTGTGTGAGGGCAAGGAAGTGATCAGCCCCAGCTCTGATTAGTAGTTTTTCAGATCCTGAAGGACTTATCCTGGGGAGGCAAATATATATCAATACTGGGTGGTTTTGGTGTTAGTGAACGTCCATCTTGAGTTTTTTAGTTTTACATGATTAAAAGCTAAGTTTTATTATAATACTAGCAGAAGGACCCGGCTTCACACGGGTATATTTCATTTTTTGTTTGTGTAGTGACCCCATAAGAATTGGCCAGTTTTGCACTTGACATCCAGTATGGCAATCCAGTATAGGTATAGTCTATTTATGGCTGTGTTGCTATGGAAACCTGGTAAATGAAATGTGAACTTATATTGGCTGATGCACGTCATATGACTGAATACTTAAGGACCTGCAAACTGCTATTGACTCATACAGGTCATAAATAGGTTGGTTGCGATGGAAACCTGGTGTAAAGCTGTGTGTATGTCAAGACTGAAGAACCCCGCAATTTTCTATAAGCAATTGGTCTATAAGCATCATGTGATCATGTGTATCTCAGTTTGGATATCAGTGAAAGACCTGCGATCGGTTGTTATGGAAAACCTGGAGTAAAGCTGTGTGTATGTGACCTTGTGTAACAGTGTCATCCACAGCGCCCTGCCCCTTTAAAGCTGACCTACAGCAGTGAAGAAAAATGGCTGGGTTGTTATTGAACCCTGGAGTGCAGCTGTGTGCATGTGGCTGACAATGCTTTGTCAGATTGGAGACGGGCTTAGGTCTGCTGGGGAGTTTCAGCAGCTCGCTGTTGTCTGTAACATACCTTATCAGATTGGAGACAGGCTTGGGTCTGCTGAGAGTTTTCATTAGCTTGAGCAGCAGCCATGCGTTTTGCTGCAGGGGACATGAGTAGTTTAAAAAACGTTTCAATTTATAAGAATGCTGAAATCCAGTATGGCAGTCCAGTCAGTGGCGTAAATACCGGTTTAGCAGTGGTAGCAGCTGCCACAGGGCCCGGGACATTAGGGGACCCGGCGGGCCTCTGATGTTTTTTTTTTTTTTTTAACACCAGCAGGTAACGGGCCCTATTTAATTACCGATCCCCACTCCTGCTCACGGCCGCCTGCACTTCACCTTCTGCAGAGGCGGCTGTGAGCAGGAGCGGGGATTGGTAAGTAAGGCCTGTGGGCCGTGAACCCCACAAACACTGCTATCATTATACTCTGGGGTCTTTTCAGCAGGCTTCGGGCCTCCTTGGTGGCGTCCCATATGTCGGTGGGCCAGTCCGACGTCATTATGCGTTGCGATACATGCCTGGCTCACGTGACATCTGGTCCAACATTGAAGAAGTAGCGGGAAGTGCGCATAATACTATATGAAGGAGCCACTATGATACTATGTGCAGGTGCCACTATGGGGCAGAATACTGTGTGCAAGGGCCACTATGGGGCCTAATAGTGTATGCAGGGGCCACTATGGGGCATAATAGTGTGTGCAGAAATGCAGTTTGTGCGTGGGGGGGTTGCCGGGGGAAGGGTCCCATGTCAAATGTTCGCCTTGGGGCCCTGCCATTGCTAGTTACGCCACTGAGTCCAGTATAGGTACAGTCTATTTATGGCTGTGTTGTTATGGAAACCTGGTAAATTAAATGTGAACTTATATTGGCTGATACACGTGATATGACTGAATATTTAAGGTCCTGTGAACTGCTATTCACTAATACAGGTCATACATAGCTTGGTTGCTATGGAAACCTGTGTGCCTGAGGAGAGTAAGCGCCTGCGAGCTGTTATTGGCTGATAAGGGACATGTGACCGTGTGTATGGCAGTTGGAATATGAGTGAAAGACTTGCAGGCTTGTATAGACTAATGCTAATGTCATTTTTTGGGAATACTGTACCTCTGGAACGGTACGTCCAAGAGAGCTGAGACCCAGTCTATAATATTCCCGGACACCTGATGTACATGTGTGCCAAATTTGGTGAGGATTGGTCCAGTCGTTTGGTCGCGCATAAAGAACAGACAGACAGATAGACAGACAGGAACTCATTTTTATATATATAAGAGATAGTATACCATTCAGTATCTGTGAAGTATTAAGTGATTGTGGATGGGGTAGGACCCTCTGTGAAGATCATGAAACAGGCCTGGACACAAATGATGGTACCCTTAACGTAATATTTTGTTGCACAACCTTTTGAGGCAATCACTGCAATCAAACGATTCCTGTAACTGTCAATGAGACTTCTGCACCTCTCAACAGGTATTTTGGCCCACTCCTCATGAGCAAACTGCTCCAGTTGTCTCGGGTTTGAAGGGTATCTTTTCCAGACGGCATGTTTCAGCTCCTTCCAAAGATGCTCAATAGGATTTAGGTCAGGGCTCATAGAAGGCCACTTCAGAATAGTCCAATGTTTTCCTCTTAGCCATTCTTGGGTGTTTTAAGCTGTGTGTTTTGGGTCATTATCCTGTTGCAAGACCCATGACCTGCGACTGAGACCAAGCTTTTTGACACTGGGCAGCACATTTCTCTCTAGAATCCCTTGATAATCTTGAGATTTCATTGTACCCTGCACGGATTCAAGACCCTGCGCCAGATGCAGCAAAGCAGCCCCAGAACATAACAGAGCCTCCTCCATGTTTCACAGTAGGGACAGTGTTCTTTTCAAGATATGCTTCATTTTTCCGTCTGTGAACATAGAGCCAATGTGCCTTGCCCAAAATTTCGACTTTTGTCTCATCTGTCCATAGAACATTCTCCCATAAGCTTTGTGGCTTGTCATCATGTAGTTTGGAAAATTTCCAGTTTTGTCAGATTCAAGTTATTTCTGCGACCATTGTGGGTTTTTCTTTCATTAAACAAGGGGTACCAACAATTTTGTCCACGTGTGTAGTTATGACTTGGGCTCAGTCACATCTGAAAAAGGGGTTTGGCCAGCACATTTACGTGCCCAAAAGGTCTATTGTGATATACAAAAGGAGCATGGCAATGTCCTGAAGGGCATGTAGTCCACACCCATATGGACAACCCCACCAAAATGTTGGCAAGATTACAGAGCTATCTGCTTCCAGCTCTGTGCACTGTATAGTACAGGGACAGGATGCACCCCCCTCCCAAACAGCTGATCTATGTGGAAGCCAGCCATCACCCCTCCCACAATGAAATATTTAGGTCATAAAAAAATCCCATGTAAGCAGCACATTACCTTTGCTCTTCCTGGACTTCTCTTAAATGAGGTGCTCCCATCCCAACCAAGTTTACTGCATTTGGAATATATTGTTTCCTCATAAGTTTGTGGAGTGAGAAACAGAGGCGCAGTTTCTTGTAGAATAAGGAGGAAGGAAGGATTCATGAGTATACCCATCCAGCAGGGAAGTGAGGCAATGTCTGCCGCTCAAACATTGGTGCATTATTCAGATATTGAATGATGAAAAACAATTCCAGCATATAGACAAGCCTATGCAATATTTGGCACTGTGCTTGTTTTCCTGTGAGGAGGCAGCTTTTTTGCAGCTCTTTTTTACCCACAATGTGTGGATGAGATTAATGAAATCTTGCTTTGCTGCTGCAAAATGCAGCTTTTTGTTCTGCTGCGTTTCCACAGCAGCCAAAAACTCTGCATTTCCGCAACAAGGGTTTGAGTCTTAGAAACTCAGCATTTTTGACTGCTGCATAAACGTAACAGACAAAAAAATGCAGCATCTTGAAAAAGCAGCATGTTAGTTAGGGAAAAATGCATTCTCCCCACAGACTTATATGAGGGAAGCAAAAGTGAAAAACTACATGTGACCTGGAAACGTATTGGGAAAAAAAATACAGCATCTTACAGACCCAGCAAAGTGAATAAGATTTCATTTAATCTCATCCACAAAGTGCAGAAAATGGCTGTGGAAAACTAATAAACTAATGCCCTTGTAAATGTATTACATGACTTGATTGATGTGATGGAACTTTCGTAGTCTTGCAACATTTTTCCCACACCTCTCTTTTACCCAAATATCACCCTGAAAAGGGCTCTCACTGGCTGCCCTCCTCACTTATCTTTGTTAATCCCATAATTGTGATTGGTGTCAATGCCCATGCAACCAGTTGCTCCATTTATTTGGGGCTACAAGGGACCCCCGTTCTCACGATCAGTCCCAGCAGCCGGATCTCAGCCAATCAGCAAATTATCTCCTATTCTTTAGATACAGGACAACATATGATGTTTTTTTTTTTTTTGGCATTTTTCTAATAGCTATTTCAATATGACATGAAAAAAAATGCAGAAAAACATTTGTAACAAATTTAAAAATAAATGGCACCAAAACAAAAAAAATAATGCACTGAAGAACAATTGACATCCATGATGTTTTTAAACAAGTGATGACAAAATAAGGTGTGTATAAATGAAGCTCAAGGCCAGAATCACACATGCAATTTTTGGTGCATCATTTTTGAGTCAAAGCTAGGAGTGGATTCAAAAGGAGCAGAAAATGTAATAGAAGGAATAAGTCCTCTTGACGATAGTGGAAAAACAGCCATTTTAAGAACACAATGGGGAGATTCAGCAGGATCAGTCTTGAAGTCCCCTGTACCAGTGCAGGGAGCGCTTAATACGTCTTCCTGGGGCCCTTGCACCTAGCCACAAATCTACAGCAGCCCTCATTTACGTAACTTTGTGGCATAAATGGTAATGAATATGGAGTGGGTGATGGCCCTGACAATGCTCTGCCCCAAATTTGGGCCTATTTTATGCCACAAAAGTGGCGTAACAGTATTGATGAATCCCCCCATTGATTTAAATAGGACCTTTTACCACCTCCACCAACCCCAGTTATTTTCATATGTTAATAATTGCAGCTACACTGTGGCAGTTCAGTGCAGTTCCAATTCCAGTGCAGTTGGAATTTTTTTATCTAGCCCCCACCATTCCTGTGCAATCAATGCTATTCATTTTGGTGCTTGAGATGCCACTTAGGCTCTGCACTGTCAGGAGAGCAGTGTCAGGCAGGAGCAGGAAAGGGGGAGTGACTCAGAGCTCCAATCAGAAGTGGACAGTGTCAAAGCTCAGAATCCTACCCCTGTCTGATACTGCCCTCCTGACAGCAGAGATCCTATGCATACGAGGCACCAAAACTAACTTCACTTAGGAACGGTGGGGCTAGAGAAAAAAAATTCCAACTGTACCAGAATCAGTGGAGCAGCATCTATTAAGTGATGCTCCACTGATTCTATAAGAGTTGAACTTGTTGGAGGTTGCAGGTAGTGAAAGGTTCTCTTTAAAGGAGTCTGTCAAATAATAAGATGTGCTATTTTTCTCCATTTTCACAGATTCGTCAATAGACTCCAATCTAGGAGAAATCCATGAAAATGTGTTTTCATTACAACATTCGTGTGCATGTAGACAGCACTGAATTCAATTTCAGTGAATGGGAACTATTCACATGATTGTTATTTTGATAACGACGGTCATGTCATATTTTTCACAGCTGTTTTGCACCTTGGTCATCTAAATATAGCCTTATATTATTCCTTTCCAGCATAAGGCAAGGGTCACATGGTACATGACCTTAGTTAGCCTGCTGTAGTAGTGTAGTGGGTGAGATTTAAAGGGGTTATCCAGTTCTTAAAAAATGTGGGCTATTTAAATTCAGCACTGCTTATGTGATTTATTTTCAGGTCATTGACCACAGCTGTGACATTTTATTTGCAAGCTCAGTACCCCTCCCTGTGAGCAGTGCAGCCAGCAAAGAAACATCACAGCAGCATGTGACCTCGGATGTGGAAGTGATTTATTACTTGTTATTTCATTGCAGGGGAGAGTAGAGAAAGGAGGGGTACACAGAGAGTGATAGCAGGCAGATGAATCATGGGAAATGTAGTTTATCCAGAGATTCACTGCATGTAAATAACAGTGATGCAAGGAAGTAAAATAAAGCCAAGCAAACAGTGCACAATGGAACAGTGAGTATTTAGCACTGCTGTGGATGTATTTGCGGATAATCTGGAAGCTGGATAACCCCTTTAATTAAAGAACTCTAAATCCAAATGCTGCAAATAACACCCAAAGCACAAAGGGATCCTCTCTGCGTGTATAAGCTTCATGTTTTGCAGCATGTAAATTATTGCTGTGGGTTATACCCATGGATTTCAATACATTGCAAAGGTTGAATGCTGCAGGGGGCACACAAAGACACCAGCAGATGAGCCACAGCAAAGAAAAAAAAAAGGATTTTGAGTGGGTTTTGCCCACACACACAAGCTTTTTGTCGATCAGCTATGTAAAGTCTGCAAAAGTTTATTCAAAAAGGGCTAACACCACTTTCATTTTCCAAAAGAACATGCATGCTGGATATTTTCAGAGGGTGCTTGGACAAAAATATCAATATTTGGCATATCAACTCACTTACAGGTGCTTCTCAATAAATTAAAATATCTTTGAAACGTTTATTTTATTTAATTAAATTAAAAAAGTGACCTCCTATATTTTCTAGAGTATTTACACACAGAGTGTTCTATTTCAAGTGTTTTATTTCTGTAAATGTTGATTATGGATTTCAGGTAATGAAAACCAAAATCTAAGAAAATTTGAATTTTGTAAAAAAGTTCAGTATTGTAAATTCAGTGTGTCACCTGCCAAGGTTTCCTAAGTCTTTAAATGGTCCCTCAGTCTGGTTCAGTAGGACACACAATCATGGAAGACGCTGATTATGAATTGTATTACTGAATTACTGAAATGAATGAACATTTCAAAGATATTCTAATTTATTGAGATGCACCTGGATCTTTGTTAGGACAGGTCATCAGTATCTGATTGGTAGAGGTCCAAGTTCCAAGACCCCCACAAATCAGCTGGAGAGGGATGCAGTGTTTTGGTGAGTGCTGTGGTCTAAGCACAGTACTGCGCATTGCCTAGCAGGTGAACTCTGCCACATTTACTGGAATTGGACTGAGCTACAAAGCCATTTGATGAATAAATACATGATTTCACTAACCTAGTGCTATATAAATGGAGAGGCTGTCCTCAGACGTTTCAAAAAGTCTGGGGGCCGTGGTGTGATTCTCTAGTAACTATACACAACTCCATCCTATAGGACAACCATACAATCACTCCTTGCCTAATCAGGAAATAGACAGGAGTGTCCATTACCTCTACAACTGTGCATGTACCTTGTCATGTTCAATCATATGAGTGCCCCATGCTCTTGCCTACACTGTGATGTCATTGAGGGCTAGATATATGCTGCAATTGATTCCTTTATTCCAGAATCTAGGTCACATGCCTTGTCCTCTGCCACCTTGGCCTTGAATACACTGTGCTACATTGGTGCTGCAGTGCTGTTTGTTTGACTGTTTATTCTATATTTTTTTCCTCTACTTCAGTAACTGGACATATTGCACTTTATATTTCACTGCAATGTAATTTTGCATGTATACTTTGTATAAAAAACTTAATGTCACTGGCCTGTGATTGGTGGGGGCTGCTTTAACTAGCTGTACTGTGTGGGTCCCTAGTGTCAGACCCTTGGGATAGGTTATCAATAGTTAACTCTAGTTTATCTCTGCAGACTTTCTACTTCAATTATACCTACAAAGAAAACTCCAGCGTTTCCGTAGGTATAATTGAGATGCTGCGATTTACAAAAACCCAACGGTTTTTGAAATTGCAGCATGTCCACTGTGGATATTTTTCTGTAATGTGTGGATGGGATTAGCCAGAATTGCAGGTACTGTAAAAAGCTGTGATTTTTGCCGTAGCATTTCCGATGTGGCAAAATTGTGGCGTTTACACTACGTGAGGCCCCGGCCTTAATCTTTAAAAATATGATGTCTGAGCATTGTGTGAACCGAGTCGGCTTGAATTTTTCTGTACATGTGAAGATAAATTGTGATTATACAGTATTTTGTACCATTGCTGTAGGTTATCTTTCAAAAAGAATATGTCATTATTGTATTGCCACAGTCATTTTTGGTGCATTCAAGAGAGTGTTATGCCATTTAAGTGAGTTGTAAAATCACTTCAGGCCTGTCCAGTAAAAATGACAACATTAATCTATCACTGCACTGTCGAAGACAGCTTGACCTTCACAAGTTATGTCACCTGGAATGTTTTCATCATTGAGACCTTGGATCCATATCACCATCAATCGCCATCCTAAATAAATGGTAGCTATGTGGACAGTGATCTAGATCTACACAGGTTTCTGTGCCAACACTTGATAAGGAACTTGCTGTCATCAGATTCTCTCAGTAGTGCAGAATTATGCTTTGGGCCTGGAACATGCAAGGCTTAGATGTAAACACAGAAGGAAGAGATCAAAAGGTGGGTGTCACATTTTTAATGTTCACTAAAACAATTCTCTTCTGATTGTTCTAGAGACCCAGGTAGCAAGGAGGGACTAAAAGATCATACTTGCTAGAGCAGAGCCCATTGCCTTGTGTTTGGCTGGTTCATCACTTGTGTAATTGTCCCACAGCTTAGGAAGATAGGGTAGAGTAACATTATAATGTTCATAAAAATATACAAAATGTGTTTGTCTCTCTGACCTATCCATTTGTATGTGTGTAGCATTTCTTCATCAGTCTGCGCAGTCTGTACAAGACTATAGTGTTCTCATTTCCTTCTCTGAGGCATCATTCTCCCCATCAGCAACGGTTCTTTGAAGGAGAGGCCGGACAGCCCTGTTGAACTGCAGTTTTGGAATTTAAGGTTCCTGTTGGAGTGGGAGGTGTGACGATGATATCAGGGACTTTCAGGTGTTCGCTGTGAAATCTTCTAGGAGCTTCTTCCCTCGAGTTACAGATCTGCAGCCCTGAAAACACATCATATAAGTTATAGTAATGGTTACAATGTCATTAATGGGTACATTCTGCAACTCCCCAATAGACTTTGTTTCATTTCCTCACTATTTTTTCAAATTCAGGCTAGGTTCACATCTCTGTTAAAGTCTCTGTAAGAGACTCCACTGCAGATTCCGTCTAAAATCAGCAGAGAGAAAAGTCCTGCATGGAAAAGTCTATGGGATCCATGGATGTCTGCAGGTAACCACTTTTTAAGTGGATGAGCTCTCTTTCTTTCGGGTCCCCATGCGGACCTGAACGATGGAGAGACGAACGCTAGTGTGAACCTAGCGTCACTGAAAGGAAAACTTGTCCTAACCTAAAACTTCTCAAAGCTGAGGATTTGTTAGTGTATAGAGTGTACACACAGCAGCAGCACCAATCTCTCCCCTGTCTTGATAGATTCTTTGCTACAATGTATCAGTGCTGTTAAAATGTATCAGTCTGTGGACTAGGCTATTTATCACAGAGGATTATCTAGTTTGGATACAAAGGTTGTAAATCCTCAACTATAAGGCACTATTTGGAGGACTAATGGACAAAACAGCTGGGAAAAAGGGACATTTTTCATGACCGTTTTGCATATGAAGAACACCTGTTTTCACAGATCCCTCATAGATTTGAGTCTATTGAGGGATTCATGAAAACAGCCAGAAACAGAACATGACCATTTTTTGGTGGTCCATTAGAACAGCACCTGTCAAAAAAACGGTCACGTGAATAGATTGCTCAATCCACATGTATTGAATTTAACGCAGCCTTGTGATGACCAGTAAAACAAAAATGATCTTCACATGGCCATTAACATTAGTCATGTGAATAGGGCTTAAGAGGTCTAAGGCTAAGGCCCCACATAGCGTTCTGCAGCAAAAAAGTGTTGCGGGAAAAACCGCAGCAGAAACGCATCACGGTTTTTCCCACAGTGCTTTTTACAAAAAGTTCGCAGAGGTTTCCTCTGCGGACTTTCTGCTTCAATTATACCTATAGGGAAATCACCAGCGTTTCCGTAAGTCTAATTGACATGCTGAGATTTCCAAAACTGCAACAGTTTTGGAAATCACAGTGTTTCCGCAGCGTGTATTTTTCCGCAAAGTGGCAATGTGATTTGCTAAAATCCCATCCACTTTGCTGTGATTGTAAAATGCTGTGTTTTTTTTCCACGCAAAATGAAATCTGTGAATATGAAATAAAAATCCACATCAGGTCAATATTTGATGTGACCACCATTTGCCTTCAAAACAGGCATCAATTCCTCTTGGCACACTGTTTAAAGGAACTTGGCAGGAAGGTTGTTTTAAACATCTTGGGGAAGTAACAGATGCTCTGTGGATGTAGACTTGTTCCAATCCTTCTGTCTCTTCATGCAATCCCAGACAGACTTGATGTTGAGATCAGGGCTCTGGGGGTTCCATATCATTTCATATCACTTCCAGGACTCCAAATGGTGGTCACACCAATTTTTTTTTTTTTTATTTAGATTTCTCTTTTGTTGATTAAATTAATTTTGTTAATTAACACTTTCATTTTTGAAAGCATTCTTACTTTGCAGCATTTTTTCCACACCTGTTGAAAACTTTTGCACAAAACTGTACAAATGCATGTATATATGTAATGCTGTCGCTTTGCGTGTGGTAGCATACTACCTTCTCAAAAGACCTAGCTGCTTGTCTACCTCTGTGCATGCTTCTGTCTCTTTAAGAATTGATGTTCTCACCTGCTAACTTCCTCCTGCCAACAACTGTCTGTCTGTGTATTTAAGACTAAGGCCCCATGTATCGGGCCACAGCAAAAAAGCACTGTGGGAAACCACGACGGAAAAGCATCATGGTTTTTCCTGCAGGGCTTTTCACAGAAAGTCTGCAGAGGTTTCCTCTGCAGACTTTCTGCTTCAATTCTACCAATAGGGAAACCGCCGGCATTTCCATTGGTATAATTGACATTCTGCAATTTCCAAAAACACTACGGTTCTGGAAATCTCAGCATTTCTGCTGCATGTATTTTTCTGCAATGTGTGGATGGGATTCACTAGAATCCCATCCACTTGGCAGGGACTGTAAATTGCTGCGGTTTTTGCGTGGGGCCTCGGCCTCAATATGTGCTCCAAAAACCAAATAGCACTGCTTCCCGTCTGTGCCTGACTCAGTGCCCACATATGACATTAAGTATGTTATTCTTGGTACAACAGTGTCATACTTGTGGGAATAAATTGTAGTTTGGGTTCACAGGAGGGCTCAGATGTGAAGGAGCACTATGTGTTTTATGGAATGCAGATTTAGATGTTGGGTATCTGGACGCCATGATTCCAAAAGCCCTGAGATGCCAACAAAGTGGAATTCCCTAGGGAGTGACCTCATTTTGAAAACTGCACCCCTCAAATAATTTATAAGCATAGTGAATGCACAGAGGATGGTGAAATGTGAATATGTAAGCTGTGCAGAGTACATTGGGAACACCAAATTCCCTACTAATGTCTTAGTAGCTCCTATGATTGGGGGGTCACTGTAAGGTGTCACTTCTAGTGTATTTTCCCTCATAATCTCTAAACCTGGGGTGTACCCTCACACAGTTTATACATTCCCTTCCTGCTGCAGCCAATTTTCTTCTAAAGATTTGTCGATTTTCTTTTTTTTTTTTTTGTCATCTTGTACAAGTTATAATTTTTTTATTTTTCTCGTGATGTAGCCATATGAGGGCTTTTTTTTGCAATATGACATGCATTTTCTAATGACACCATTTTGGGGTGCCTATATATTTTAACTTTTTTGGGGGGGTGGTGGAAAAAACACATTCTGGGGTTCTTTAACATTTAAAAATTTTTCACTATTCACCACTAAAAATTATTATTTTTTTTTTATGTGCTATTTATTTTGCAGAATAAAAATCCATTTGAGGGAAAAAATCAATTGTTTTTGCATTACCATCTTCTAAGAAGCATAGCTTTTTTATTTTTCTGTTACGCTAGGTTCATAGCTGGGGTTTCTGTTCTTCGGGTCTGCTTGGGGACCCAGAAAACGGAAACCCAATCCGCTTAAAAAGCGGACTCCATAGACTAGAATGGGGTCCCATGGGGTTACTGCCAAAAAAATCTCAGCATTTTTCAAGCAGAATGGGGGACAGAATCCCCCAATGCAGATGTGAACCTAGCATTAACAGAGCTGGTTGGTTTTACTTTTTGTGAGACGAGCTTTTTATTGGTAAAATTTTGGGCTACGTATAATTTTTTTTTTTTGTTTCAATAATTTTTTATTCAAAATTTTCAGAGAATATATACAGTGCAGTATACATTTGATATACAATAGAGTATATTTCTTATCAAGTCACATTCAGTAAATTGTATACCACTGAAACAAATAAGAAAAATTACATAGAGTAAACAGTAACACTAACATTTGGCACATTCATAGGGTTATCATGAATTATTTAGGTGAAATTTCTCTGTATGGAATCTATTCTTTATTCACGGGTTTTATGCTTATGCACATGGTATTCGACACATACCTGCCGCACCTTGCGCTCCTTCTCTACTCCGTTTTTTAACTGGGTTAGCTTGTTTGGTATCCACCCCCACACCCGCTGCTCCCCCGCGATTGACCTTTCTGTAACAACTCAGGTTCCCTACATGGCGAATCGAGAGTGGGTCCACGCATCCCACGTTTTGTCAAAGCTATAAAAAGAGTTATTTCCTATTGCGATCACCCTTTCATAGGAGTATGTGTTGTTTATGGCTGAGACCAGGGCCGACAGTGTCGGAGGAGCTATCGTCCGCCATCTTTGCACCAACATTAATTTGGCTATGGTCAAGATTTTACAGATGAGTTGTTTATACCTGTTCAACTCACCGGGGATCCCAAACAACAGGATAGCCATAGGTACGGCATAAGGGAGCTGCAGGCCAAACAGCTCCGAGAGCAACTCAAAGACCTGAACCAAGTAGTTACGAATCTTGGGGCAGTTCCCCAGAATGTGGAGAAGTGTTCCCCTGCCTCCACATCCTCTCCAACAATTTCCAGACACGGAGGGATATGCTAATTGTAAAGTAGATGGGGTCCTATACCATCTTAAGATGATTTTCATAGCTGTCTCTATATGGGTGCTGCATTTCAAAGACAAATGGAGCAATCTAATTGTTTGCTGCCATTCGTCTGGGGTAATGGCTATCCCTAAGTCCCTCTCCCAACAGCGAAATGGGGTAGATCTAGTGAAAGTCGATATTTCATCCATTTTTTCATATAAGAATCGCAGTCCCCTCATATTAGTCGACAGCCAGGTAAAAAGTGAATTATTATGGGGTAATGTCGTCGCAGGGTGTTTAGACACAAAGTGCCATATTTGAAAGTATTTAAGGAAATCGCCAGTATGAATCCCGTATTGTCGTCTTAGTTCTTCAAACGGTATAGGTTGCTTAAAGTCAGAATATAATTGAGAAATCTGCGTGATCCCCCTCGATTCCCAATCCGAGACCTCCAAGTCACTAATCACCCAGGCCATCAATGATAAGGGCATTTCTGTAATATGAAAATACTTCGTAGGGTTTGCTTTCCCATGAAGTAGCTTCCATGCCGATAACGAGGCACACATGACTGGAGAGAAGGATTCAGGGGCCCAGATGTCCCAAAAAGGCAACCATAGCGCATCCTCCAATTTTAGGGGGGATATAAACGCCTGCTCTATATGTAGCCATGGAACCGAAGTATCCATTGATTTCCACCTTGCGCATTGAGTAACCAGCGATGCTATATAATAGTTTCTCACTACTGGTACCCCCAGGCCTCCCGCTGTTTGAATAGAAAGCTTTTATTAATTCTAGGTCTGTTACCATTCCATATATACTTCGAGATCACCCTTTGAGCTGTTTCAAAGAAGGAAACAGGGACGAACATTGGGATCATGCGGAACAGGTACAAGACTCTAGGCAATAGCAACATTTTAAAAGCGGCTACCCGCCCTATCCATGAGACATCTGTTTTAGACATTCTCTCCGTTTCTTCTTGCACTGTTTTTAACATTGGGGCATAGTTACTTTTATAGAGGGACCCTGGGGACGCTGTCACCTGTATCCCCAAATATTGAACACTGTCCTCCCTCCACTCAAAATTATAAATTGATTTCAAATATTGGAGCATGTGTTGGGGAACGTGCAGAGGCAGTGCCTGTGATTTGGCCATGTTTAATTTATAATACGATAATCGCCCGAAATTGTTAATAGTATCCATAAGGCGAGGAAGGGATGTTTGCGGTTTAGACAGAGTGAGAATAATATCATCCGCGTAGAGTGATATAAGGTGAGTTTTGTCTCTTATGTCAATACCTCCCACTCCCGGATCTAATCTAAGTACCTGAGCTAATGGTTCAATGGAAAGAATAAATATCAGGGGCGACAGGGGGCATCCCTGTCTGGTCCCGTTTTTTATCAGGAAAGGATCTGAAACTACTCCGTTGGTGAACACTCTCGCAGAAGGTGCAGAATATAACGCCCCAATCGCTCTTATAATAGCTCCAGAGAACCCCATATTTCTAAACACCAAGAAGGCATACGACCAGCAAATGCTATCAAACGCCTTCTCTGCGTCCAATGCGAGGATCACCGCTTCTTCCTTCTTAGCGTCAATGTGGTGCATGAGGTTTAAAATGCGTCTAGTGCTATCGTATGACTGTCTCCCTTTAACGAACCCCACCTGATCATGCTTTATTAAATTTGGAAGACAGACTGCCAATCTGTTCGCTATTAATTTGGCATAAATTTTTAGATCTGAGTTCAATAGCGATATGGGTCGGAAATTTTGGGGGTTGGTGGCGGGTTTGCCCGGCTTCGGCAGTGTAACTATCAGGGCTTCCTGATTTTCTTTTGGGATAGTGCCAGAATCAACCACATCCATCAAAAATGCCAGCAGCGGTTTCATCAGGACTGGGAAGAAACATTTGTAATAGTCATTAGTAAGGCCATCAGGGCCTGGAGATTTGCGAGATGGCAGTGACTTAACTATGGCCGACAACTCCGCCGAGGTGATAGGTGCATTCAATGATTCCAGCTGTGATTCGTTGAGTGTTGGTAGCTGAGCAACTCTAAGGAATTGCACAATGTCATTGTTTGTGGGAGGGACCACAGAGGAGTCGTCCGCCAAATTATATAGGCTTTCGTAAAAAGTTCTAAAGGCGCTAGCGATGCCTTTTGGGTCATAAATTTTGTAGGTACTGTCCTGACTGAGAATAAATGGGATTCTAGATTTCGCATGTTTTAGTTTCAACTTAGATGCCAGGAGTTTGCCTGCCTTGTTTGATTGAGAATAGTACATAGCTATAACCCTCTTCAGGTTTTTCTCATATTTGTGCAATAAGCAAGCAGTCAACTGATGACGTAATGCCATTAATTTTGCTGCATTTGAGGAAGAAGGAGATTGCTTATTGTTAGTGTCAATAGTTCTTATCTGATGAAGCAATCGAACTATTTCTGCCATTCTATTTTTCTTTTCGATATGCCCCAATCGGATAAACGTTCCTCTAATAAAAGCTTTATGAGAGTTCCACAGTATGTCCGGGCCAGAGGCAGAGGGGGCATTAATTTGAAAGAATTCCTTCAAATCATTCTCTAATGTTGCTTTTAATTTTGGCTGTGACATTAGATATTCATTACACCTCCATACATACGTTCTTGCGCATTCGTATTTTTCTGCTATTGACATGGTTATCGCTGCATGGTCCGACCATGTTACTTGTGAAATCTCAGACTTCTTAACAAGGGGAATGCTAGACTGCTCTATTAGGAATAGGTCGATTCGTGAGTAGCTATTATGCACAGTAGAATAATACGTATAATCTTTTTCGGTATTATGGAGAATATGCCAGACATCAAATAATTCGTGTCTCCATATAGCTTGCGAGAAAGAGGGGTGACGTGTCACCCTGCCAGAAGTGGTATTCACTAGCGCGTCTGGAGCCATATTAAAGTCTCCCATTAATATCAAACATCCCTGCTTCCTCTTTTCTACCGCCCTTACAAGTCTCCCCAGGAATGCCACTTGTTTCTTATTTGGGGCATAAACCGATACTAATGTGTAAGTGACATTGTTAAGGGTGCATACTATTATTATAAACCGCCCCCCCCCCCCGGGTCCGCATATTGTGGACAATAATTGGAACGCTACTGAGTCTCTAATCCCAATCAATGTACCTCTACGCTTTGAAGAATAGTGAGCATGAAACACATGTGGATACGCTGGGTGTTGAACGCGATTAGCGTCTGCCTTTAAAAGGTGTGTCTCTTGTATTGCAAGAATGTCACAGCTTTGAGCTCGGGCCTCACGCCATAAATTGGCTCTTTTCTGAGGGGAGTTCAAACCCCTAACATTCATGGACACAATTTTAAGTACCATAATGTACATTTATAAACGCTATACAAGTCTTACCACAACCACCTCTACCAGGGAGTGTCAATGTTCGTATTCACTTCGCCCAATGTGCCAGAACCAACGAAATGGCAAACCATGCAAGTTACAGAACCTATGGATAAACCATCTGAGCAAAATCGAGAAAGAAACAAAAACAAAAAGGAACATAGTACAGCGGACCAGCAGCTGTCGTGATCCTGGGGGGATAAGTTCACCAACAGTGGACATACGGAATCCAAAAATAGGTGAGTCTCTAGCTTTGTAGCCCTTTAGGTGGACGTTTTTTGGGTCCTCGCTTGGCGCCAACCATCAGACACGGGACCAGGGGATTGTTTAGGTGGTGGATCGACAGTCGAAATGTTCCATGTGGCTAGCAAGCTTTTTCCTTCCTCCGGAGTTTTGATAACGTGTACTATACTGTCCCTAGAGATGATCACGCGGACCGGGAATCCCCATTTATACAAGATATGGTGTTGGCGTAGGGCTGTGGTAATAGGGATAAATTGTCTCCTTGATTGTAGCGTCGAGGCTGATAGGTCCGAGTAAATGGCTATTTTATGGTATGGTTCAGGTAAGCGACCCGCCTTCCTGGAAGTCGCCAGAACCAGCTCTTCTAGTGCGATAGAAATGAATCTTTGCAAGAACATCTCTAGGTATGGCTTCATCTAAATGGGATGGTCTAGGAACTCTATGCGCTCTATCAATAGTTAAATCCAGTTCCGTGAGGTTCGGTAATAACGCTCGTAATAGATCCTGAAGGAATGCAGTTAAATTACTCGTAGATACTGACTCTGGAATCCCTCTAAACTTTAGATTATTTCTTCTAGAACGGTCCTCTAAGTCGGCTATTTTGGCTTTCAGAAAAGACACATCTCTCTCTATCTCATAGTGAGCATATATAAGCGCATTGTGTGAAGTCGCAAATTCCGCCATTTTAGATTCCACATGAACCGTACGGCTTTTCAGCTCTTTAATATCTCTATCTAGCGGTTTCACCATGAGAGACATGTCTGTTGTTAGTGATTTACAGAAGGCCATAAGCATATTTTTCATGGAGGCCTCAGTAAGTAAATTTTCTGTTGCAGGGATATCTGCAAAAAAATCAGTAGATAGAGAAGTAGGCTGTAACTTACTGCTCACCTCCTCCTCCTGAGATTCGATTTCCTGGAGCCTGGGCCTTTGCTTGACCGGACTAGCGGTGGGTGAGTAATTCGTCTCCAGGCTCGCATCAGCTACAGGCCCCGGAGCGTTTTTTTGCGGAGGCCCGTGTTTTATGTAGGCCCCGGCCCGCCGGGGAGAGGGTCCAGGCAACTCCTGATCCACACCGTCCAGCAGCTGTGGAAGAGAAGGAGCCGACAGCACTCTCCTTTGAGCGGAGAGCGTGAGTGTCTCCTCCGGGAGGATTTTTAGAGGGAGTCGAGGCTCTAGAAGCCGCGTCCAAGCGCGGGCCTTCGCCATTTTGTTCTTCTCCTCCCCCCATGGGGGAGGTAGAAGTCAGAAATCTTCAGCGGTTTCACCGCCGATTTCCGTTTGCATGGCATCCTTGAAGGTAGGATACCTTTATGGTTCTGTAGTAGCTGCGGGTAGCCCAAAGCACGTCGCTAAACTGTCGCTTATAGAGACTCAGGCCGAGAGCTCTGCAACTATCCGGCCATTCCGCTCCACGTCCAGGCTCCGCCCCCACGTATAATTTTTTTGATCACTTCTCAATCCATATTTTGTGAGTTGAGATGGCAAAATATTGTTATTTCTGGCAGTTTTTTTTATTTTATTTTTTTAAAACGTTCACCTTGAGCATTAACTAATCCTTTAGTTAGAGCTTTATTGCACAGGTTGTTATGGATGTGACAATACTAAATGTGTACTGTATATGTGTATATACTTTTAAATTTTTTAAATTAATTTTTATTACCTTTCTTTACATTTTTTTTTGTCCCACAGGGGACCATCAACTATTGATGGTTCAGTATTATACAATCTAATGCAGAAGTATTGGAGTGTAATAACAGCTGTCAGTCTACGCACACTGAGGCCTCACAAAAAGATGGCAGACCCAGGGCATGGGAACAGGCCCTGGATAATGAAGAAACTACACGGCTAAAGGCGTTGCGGGGAAGGAGGGGCAATCAGGTACTCGGTTGCTAAGAAAACCCCTTAAATGTTGCGGTAATGATTGATCACGGCATCTAAGATGTTAACTCCTGTGATTGGAGCTCAGCTACAACCGCAGGTGTTACTCTCCATGGCACCGTTCAGCTTAGTTCCATTATCATGACATATTAGTAATGTGTGTGTGCGAAGAGAAGGCATGATCACTATATTGGTGCATATAAGGTGCATTGTTACTACTGTATATGGACTACAAAGGGGCCAGTTTTACAGCATAGGGCACTCTGAGTAATACTATTATTGTGTGCTTGGCAATATGTGATGGCCCTTATATAGTGGTATTGGTAATATTGGCCTTGATATACTGATTTGTTCATTATGGTCACAATAATTTTTACTTGAAAGTGTTATATATATATATATATATATATATATATATATATATATATATACAGAAGACACCTGTCCACAACCTCAAACAGTCACACTCCAAACTCCACTATGATGAAGACCAAAGAGCTGTGGAAGGACACCAGAAACAAAATTGTAGACCTGCACCAGGCTGGGAAGACTGAATCTGCAATAGGCAAGCAGCTTGGTGTGAAGAAATCAACTGTGGGAGCAATAATTAGAAAATGGAAGACATACAAGACCACTGATAATCTCCCTCGATCAGGGGCTCCACGCAAGATCTCACCCCGTGGGGTCAAAATGATCACAAGAACAGTGAGCAAAAATCCCAGAACCACATGGGGGGACCTAGTAAATGACCTGCAGGAAGCTGGGACTAACGTAACAAAGGCTACCGTCAGTAACACACTACGCCACCAGGGACTCAGATCCTGCAGTGCCAGACGTGTCCCCCTGCTTAAGCCAGTACATATCCAGACCCGTCTGAAGTTTGCTAGAGAGCATTTGGGTGTTCCAGAAGATTATTGGGAGAATGTCATATGGTCAGATGAAACCAAAGTAGAACTGTTTGGTAGAAACACAACTCGTCGTGTTTGGAGGAGAGTGAATGCTGAGTTGCATCCAAAGAACACCATACCTACTGTGAAGCATTGGGGTGGCAACATCATGCTTTGGGGCTGTTTCTCTGCAAAGGGACCAGGACGACTGATCCGTGTACATGAAAGAATGAATGGGGCCATGTATCATGATATTTTGAGTGCAAATCTCCTTCCATCAGCAAGGGCATTGAAGATGAAACGTGGCTGGGTCTTTCAGCATGACAATGATCCCAAGCACACTGCCAGGGCAACGAAGAAGTGGCTTCTTAAGAAGCATTTCAAGGTCCTGGAGTGGCCTAACCAGTCTCCAGATCTCAACCCCATAGAAAACCTTTGGAGGGAGTTGAAAGTCCGTGTTGACTAGCGACAGACCCACAACATCACTGTTCTAGAGGAGATCTGCATGGAGGAATAGGCCAACATACCAGCAACAGTGTGTGCCAACCTTGTGAAGACTTACAGAAAACGTTTGACCTCTGTCATTGCCAACAAAGGATATATAACAAAGTATTGTGATTAACATTTGTTAATGACCAAATACTTATTTTCCACCATAATTTGCAAATAAATTCTTAAAAAATCAGACAATGTGATTTTTCTAGATATGTTTTCTCATTTTGTCTCTCATAGTTGAGGTCTACCTATGATGACAATTACAGGCCCCTCTCATCTTTTTAAGTGGGAGAACTTGCACAATTGGTGGCTGACTAAATACTTTTTTTTCCCCACTGTGTTTGTATGTATGTATGTATATATATATATATATATATATATATATATATATATATACACTGTGTTCCAAATTATTATGCAAAGAGTGTTTAGGAGTGATAAGGTAAGAATTTTTTTTGTTTGTCAGTTAAACTCATTGATGGTGATGTGTGTCAGGGCTCTTTATATCACTGAAAGCAACTGCAGAAACCTGTGCTAATTAGTTTGGCAGGTGTGTCCAATTAAAGGCAAGACTACTTAAGAAGGCTGTCCCACATTATTAAGCAGCCTACATTTTCAGCCAAAATGGGAAAGAAAAAGGATTTGTCGGCTGCTGAGAAGCAACAAATTGTGGAGTGTTTAGGTCAAGGCATGACTACAATCAACATTGCCAAGACACTTCATCGTGATCATCGCACAATCAAGAAGTATGTAGCTGATTCACAGCACAAACGTGTGCGTGCTGATAAGGGAAAATTGAGGACTCTTTCCAACAGGCAATAACATCAGGTTAAAAGAGCAGCTTCAAAAATGCCTTGTCATAGCAGCAGACAAGTTTTTGAAGCTGCTGGTGCCTCCAACGTCCTCCGAACAACAAGATGCAGGGTCCTTCAGAGGTTTGCAGCTGTGCGTAAGCCATCCTGTCGACCTCCTCTATCCACTGCACACAAGCAGAAACGGCTCCAGTGGGCCAAACAATACATGAAGACTGACTTCAAAACTGTTTTGTTCACCGATGAGTGCCGTGCAACGCTCGATGGTCCAGATGGATGGAGTGGAGGATGGCTTGTTGATGACACCCCATGCAAACACGGCTACGGCGCCAACAAGGAGGAGGTGGAGTAATGGTTTGGGCTGGAATCATGGGGAGAGAGATTGTCGGCCCCTTTAGGATCCCTGAAGGGGTAAAGATGAACTCCATAATGTATGTGGAGTTTCTCAAACAGCACTTCCTGCCATGGTTCAAGAAGAAGAACCATGCATTCAGCAGAAAGATCATTTTCATGCATGATAATGCACCGTCTCATGCTGCAAATAACACATCTGCATCTCTGGCTGCTATGGGCATAAAAGGGGACAAACTTATGGTGTGGCCCCCATGCTCCCCTGACCTCAACCCCATTGAGAACCTCTGGAGCATCATCAAAAGGAGGGTCTATGATGGCGGGAGGCAGTTCACATCTACGCAACAGCTCTGGGAGGGTATTCTGTCCTCATGCAAAACAATTGAAGCAGAAACCATCCAAAAACTGACAAATTCAATGGACGAGAGAGTTCAGAAGCTTCTTTCGAACAAGGGGTCCTATGTGCAAATGTAACATCACCTCGAATAAAGTTTTGGCTTGAAAACTGTTTGATTTCAGTTTGTAATAACCTGCTAATGCTTATAATTTCACAATGACCATTTTTTTGTTCTTAATAAAAATGAAAAGGTTGCAAATTCTGCTGTGCATAATAATTTAAAACATGCATTTTGAGTGCATTTTGAGTGTTTTTTTTTTTTTTTTTAAATATACTGTTATCATAGGCAGTTTGTTCAAAAACTTTTCAATTATACTCGAATAGTTGATGACTGGAAAATTACAATGACTGCAATTCATATAGGTAATTTTGGAAAATATGAGAAAATATTATTTGCATAATAATTTGGAACACAGTGTGTATATATATATATATATATATATATATATATATATTTATTTTTTTCTTTACTGTATGGCTTATTTAGAGGTGCTGAGCAATGCTACAGGCTGGGGTGTTATAGCTCAGCTCCCATTTACTTCAGTGGTAGCTCAGTTATAATAGCACTCCTTGGCCACTACACAATGTACAGTAAAGACTGCTTCCGGCTCCTTACACTAGGCTGTGAACAGCTGATCAGTGGGAATGCTGCTTGTTGAACCCCCACAATCTCATATTGATGACCTGTTTTAAGGATAAGCATATGTAGCTCAGGGATGCCCTTAATTATAGCAACCATGAATATTTACAAAAAACATTATGGGGGCCCCAACCAGATTTGTCTCCCAGTCGCTGCTCATTTTCCTGATTCCAACACATTAACTGGTCACTTTCTCTATCAAACCCCTTAAAGGGTACCATTGCCACAGGATCAATGTTATTCATTCACCTTTAGTGCTTTTTAAACTTATGGCTGATACTGTATTATAATCCAGAAGGGACATCACCACTGGCCACATCACACTTATTATATTATACAGCAAATGACATTACTAGTGGCCATGTGACAATTATAATATACAGCAGGAGACATACATCACCACTCTCCATATGAATTATGTTATATAGCAGGTGGTATCACCACTGTCCATTTGACAGTTATATTATACAGCAGTTATATTTTCAGTATAATATATAATATGACAAAATTACATTCTATAGCAGGTGACATAACCACTCTCCTTATGACAGTTACATTATACAGCTGGTGAAGTATCATGAGCTTTAGAATACTTAAAGGGGTTGTGCCACTAAGGACACTTCTTCCCTATCCATAGGATAGGGCATAAATGTCCTATTGCTGTCGGACTGACTGTCAAGTTCCCCAGCGAAGAGAAGAACATGGGACCTAAAGTCCCCCAAGCCTCTTCCTTGTGAATGCAGCACCAGTACGTTTGCATGAGCAGCACACCACTCACTGCCACAACAATGAATGGAGCATCGGTAATGCAATTGCACCAGTGATTCATTCACCAAAAGAGGCATGGGGGGGCTTTTGGTCCCCTGTTCTCATCACTGGGGGACCCGGCAATCAGAACCCCTGCAATCTGACACTTATTCCCTAGAATGTCCTTAATGGCACAACCCCTTTAAGTGTAATCCTGGTATTGATGTACCAGCCTTTGACAGGTTCCATTGTACGCACACTGTACATATACAACTGTTTAAAGGGAGTCTGCCATCCCCCCAAGCATTTTATCTGTCACCACCATGAGCACAGTATGTCGTAGTGGTGGGAGGGTCAATTCTCACAGCACGGGGTTGAGCAGTGACAAGACAGTAGGGGTCTGAGTACCAGACTGAAGGCCTGGTCCTAGTGCACCAACTAGTGCCACATTTACATAAGACTTCAAAGCTGTTTATATTAAATCTACAAAAGTGACATACAGAACAGCACTGTAATGTGCTTTGTAACATGCTGATGACCGTTGAAAATGCTTGGAGGCAGGTCTGGCAGCACCAGGCAAACCCAGACAGATGCAAGGGCCCTCTGGACTCAAGAGGGCCCACTGATCAGTTGAGAACTGAAAACATCAGTTTTATTAACAAAACAGCCTTTTAGTCATGGCCGTAAGTGTTGGCACACCTGAAATTGTTCCAGAAAATTAAATATTTCTCCCAGAAAATTACTGCAATTACACATGTTTTGTAATACACATGTTTATTTCCATTGTGTGTATTGGTACAACACAAAAAAGAAAAAAAAATCCAAAAATGATATAATTTCACACAAAACTCCAAAAATGGGCAGGACAAAATTACTGGCACCCTCAACTTAATATTTGGTTGCACACCCCTTGGAAAAAATAACTGAAATCAATCACTTCCTATAACCACCAACAAGCTTCTTACACCTCTCAACTGGAATTTTGGACCACTCTACTTTTGCAAACTACTCCAGGTCTCTCATATTTGAAGGGTGCCTTCTCCCAACAGCAATTTTGAGATCTCTCCACATATGTTCAATGGGATTTAGATCTGGACTCATTGCTAGCCACTTCAGAACTCTCCAGCGCTTTGTTTTCATCCATTTCTGGGTGCTTTTTGAAGAATATTTGGGGTCATTGTTCTGCTGGAAACCCATGACCTAGGACGCAAACCCAGCTTTCTGACACTGGGCCCTACATTGCGACCCAAAATCCTTTGGTAATCTTCAGATTTCATGATGCCTTGAACACCCAGTGGCAGAGGCAGCAAAACAACCCTAAAACATCTTTGAACCTCCACCATATTTAACTGTTGGTACTGTGTTCTTTTCTTTGTAGGCCTCATTCCGTTTTTGGTAAACAGTAAAATGATGTGCATTACCAAAAAGCTCCATCTTGGTCTCATCTGTCCACAAGACGTTTTCCCAGAAGGATGTTGGCTTACTCATGTACATTTTGGCAAACTGCAGTCTAGCTTTTTTATGTCTCCGTGTCAGCAGTGGGTTCTCCTGGGTCTTCTGTCATAGCGTTTCATTTAATTCAAATGTTGACGGATAGTTCTCACTGACACTGATGCACCCTGAGCCTGCAGGACAGCTTGAATTTCTTTGGAACTTGATTGGGGCTGCTTATCCACCATCCGGACTATAGTGTGGCACACACAGACAAACAATGCAAAGACTGAGTCAACTTCTCTCCTTTTTATCTGGTTTCAGGTGTGATTTTTATATTGCCCACACCTGTTACCTGCCACAGGTGAGTTTGAACGAGGATCAGATGCTTGAAACAAAGTTATTTACCCACAATTTTGAAAAGGTGCCAAAAATTTCAGAGGTGCCAACACTGATGGCCATGACTGTAAATGATGTTCCTTATGAATCACAGCACTTACTGGTTTTAATCAATTGTGCCTCATATGTGACTGACAGGAGGCCCACTGAGACTCCAAAACCTGAAGCCAGCCCTGCTTGGGGATGGTGGTGGGACTCCCTTTAAGAACCTGCATATGTACAATGTGTGGAATACTTGTTCCGCAAGAGCAGGGCTCCTGGAGCTGAAGGCCCACCCCCAATGCACCAACTGTCCCATTTACATAAGGATTGAAAGTTGTTTTTCTCTAAATCTACAAAAGTGACAAACATAACAAAAGTTATCAGTGTAATGTGCTCCGTAATGCAGTGGTAGCAGCTGAATATGGTTGGGGGAGTTGGTATACTCCCTTTAATGACTGTTCCATACAGAGCCTGCACCGATAGCAGTCAACCTTCCACAGGAAGTCAAGTGGCAGACATAGGAAAGCACCTAACAGTGAAATGACTGTTGAAGTTTCCTCCATATTAATCGCAATCTCCCCACCCCCAGAATCATGCAGAGACAGAGGAGTAGAGAGGATTCTTGAAAGTAGTTAACTATAGATAGTCAGGCTATACATAACAACTTCTTACACATTGTAATCACATGACCACCTAGATGTATTAAGAACCAATAGGACTGTAGACAGAAAAAACATATACAGGTATTTAACTATAGTTCCATCTGCCTACCTCTATGACGAGTGAAAATGCCTTTGTGTAAATGTCCAGTATTCCTCTCTGTATCCAATTCTTATTTTTGTTTCAGCAGGATATCTTGCTCCTTTTACTCCTTGACTTGCATTCTGTGACATTCCACAGTTTACCTAATCACTCGGACTTCCAAGTAGCCTTGTTGTGAGATCAAAAGAACGGACCGAACACATGCTCTACTCTATAAAGAGGACCTTTCAACACTTCCCCCAACTCCAAGTCTTTGGATCCTTCAATAGATACTGACACAGTTTTTTCTCTAGCCCACACTGTTCCAGAGCATTTGGTACTGTTAGTCTCAGCATCTAGTATGCTAATTTGGCTCTCTACTTTCAGGAGGGCGGACTCTGATTGTCTGCTCCAGCCAAGCACCACCCACCTGACAGACAGAATAATTAATAAAATGGGTGCTAAAATTAACATAACTGATTGCTCATAAAACAATGGGGGCTAGAGAAAAAATTACAACCGTGCTGGAATTAGTGAAGTGGAGCCTACTGAAGGATGCAAAGAGTTGGCGGAAGAGGTAAAAGGTCCTCTTTAAATCCTCTGTGCTGCTGAGCCTCCTGATCCCTCCATTATTTAATTCCATTTTTTGAGAAAAATAAATCTCATATCATCTCTAAAGTAATCTTTAGTGGTTGTTCTCCAGCAGCAGTTACTGGGTACTTAGAAATTACATCATTCTAATAAAAGACTTCACACGGGGACATGTTATGATGTACTGCTGTGAACATGTTGCTTACCTTTCAGACAGGAGACTTGGAGGCCCATGCTGTCATTCTGTCCGCAGAGACCCTGTAAGACAGCGATGCAAGTCAGAACAGGAGCAGCTGTGGTGACATCAGAAACTGAATTAACAGACGACTCTTGTGACACAGAGATACAAAGTAACTGAAAACCACAAATTCTGCACAAAGTAAGGCTACAGACGAGAAACGTCAGTGT
The DNA here is from genome assembly GCA_947044405.1 of Leptodactylus fallax. Classification (NCBI taxonomy): domain Eukaryota; kingdom Metazoa; phylum Chordata; class Amphibia; order Anura; family Leptodactylidae; genus Leptodactylus; species Leptodactylus fallax. The sequence goes on along the minus strand of CAMRHE010000083.1, from coordinate 1,926,183 downwards.
GCTCGATCTGTCTTGCCACCTTCATACAGCCACTGCTGTGTATTTTCTGCAAGGCAATGTACACAGTATCAGCTTCCTGTAACTCTGTTTAGTTTATTTTCTTTTCATCATTTGCCGAATGTTTACCTAATGAGCAAAGGGCAACACTGGGGTGAGCAGGAGGCTACCTGCGAATAGCACAGAAGGACCCCAAAACTGAGGACTGTAAAAAAAAAAAAAACATAAAAAGCCATCAATGCTGCGAGGAAGTTCACCTGCTGAACTAATATATCCAAAAAGTCTTTTCCATGATGGGAAATGTAGCACTGTGTAATTCTCTGAATATCACCCTTGATAGGCTTAGATACAGTGGCTCAGCAGACGTATCACACATGATAGGCTTAGATGCAGTGGCTCAGCAGATATATCTAATTCTATTATGTGTGTTACTAACAACACATTAGGCAGTATCACACAATAGCCTTAGATACAGCAACAGTATTACACATGATAGGCTTAGATACACTAGCTCCCCAGACAGTATCACACATGATAAGATTAGGTACATTGGCTCAGCAGACAGTGTCACACACAATAGGATTAAATACAGTATCACACAATACGCTTTGTATAAGTAAGATGTATTGCGGTACATGACTTGTGATATTAACACTGAGAATTCAGCATTAAGCCCCCACATACCTACAGACACAAAACTCTCCTGTCTGTACTGCGAGAATATGGAATAAGAATCACAGACAGCACAGAAGGGATTGCTTACCTGAGTGGTGTGGATTCCACATATCCTCCTCCCAGTCTGCTGGACTTCACCTGGCAGCAGAGCTTTAGTTTTCTGACCGCAGAGCAGGGCAACCACCTCCAGACCAATCAGCTCCTTCATAACCACAACTGCAGGGAACACATGAAAGTTTTTTTCCTTTTCATTCAGCTGCAGTAATCCCATTACTCCCCGCTCCTGGATCCGCCTGTCCAGCCATTACTCATACATTGCATTACAGGAAACTTGGCAGAGATATATACTTTACATTGTAAAATGCACCATTAATGGGATGGACGAGGAGAACAAGGCTGATGGGATTGCTGGTAATGATGTGAGGCACTAAACACCACTACATCTGTCAGCATGGGGGTGGGGGGGTCAGGATATATTAACCTCATGTAATGTTGAAATCATCACTGATGCAGGAATCACCCCTAGACTAGATGATAAAGATGTTATATGAAACAGACAGTAGTAAATCCACTTAGGTCCCTTCATGGGGGAAGAAAAATTGTTTGTACTGAGCAAATAATACTGCAAAGCCAGCATTTATATGTTTTTGTTCTTGCATGACCACACTATTTCTAAAGTTCACAGCATCATAAATCCGATAATTCTGTAAGTTCAGTTCACGGGAGCCATGGTTGGACAGGAGATAAGACTGATATGAAAGGGTCCTTCAATAGTCGCTAACTTTTTGAACAACTTAGTCACATTTAATAGAGCATGTGATTCTGGGCCAAAATGTAATGTACTTTACTTATGAAATATGGCTGCTTTCTGCCTGGAAAAACATCTCTTAAATTTCCTGCTACTTGGTGTCTCCCTTCTAGACCATTTACAGTTCACTTCCTGTTACTAGGGAAGTTCCATCCATATATACCATTATAAAGCAAGATGCCCTCACAGTGGGTAGAACCAGGAGCAATTGGTCTCTTCACACAGTAAATGCAGAGGGGAGGGGTTGTTTTCCTCATAGCACATCTGCAAACTGCTTTTTCTGTGCACTGCACTGAACATTCTTAACATCTTACAACTTACAATGTAAGAAATGTCTACTATAGACATGTACTTCTGGCTTTTCCTGACTGTGCTCATAGATTGCTATTTTTCCTGTGCCAGGGATCTTTTTAGCTGCATCATGCCCGCATGTATTTGCAGTGAAATGTTCCTGGATCTCCTACATTATGCTCACTTGGATTTTTCTCAGCTATTTGTTTGCTATTGTAGTTACTCCAGGCAGAATTACATGTAAATAAACCAGTAGTAGTCATAATGGATAGGGAAGGGGGAAAACTGCTCCTTATGCCGCCATGTATGAAAACATATACAGTCTGTCCTGCAGATATTTGAACTTTTCATGAAAACTCAGGTACCCTTTAAAGATGTGATTAACAACAAGCAAGCGAATTGTTGTGAATAAATGGCAACCACCATTCGGGATACTATTGCCCCAGTCCAGGCAGTTTCCCTTCTGTGGATATATGGAGTTTTTGCATCACATGTTTTATACAGTTCTATATGGTGTTGTGTCTACATACAGTTTAGGGTGCAATTACCATCTTGTCACCAAAAAAAAAAAACATCTCAAGTTAAAATGGCATATGATACATTGCAGTCAGTTTTAGTCATGCTTATTTTGCAATGATGTTAACCATGCACCTTCGGCACATATGCAAGAGTTGTGTGAAGGTCATCTAATGTCCCTAAAAGGTAAATAGTGAGAAATTTAATGATCACAAAAAGGTTTTTACAGTAAATCCGCCCCTCCACCAGTGTGTGCCTCATAGACGCCTCTCTCCTAACTCTGGATACTGAGGAATAAGAAACAAAATATTTGGTTAAAATTTAACAGCTCTGAAGGTCTTTAGAGGGTTAAGATTGTAACACGGCAATGTTTGATAACACATCCCTCTTTAAAGGACACATTAATCTAATATCGGTCATTTTTCTGCTGGACCACAACACAAAACGGATAAAATCCCCATCATTAGCATCATGTTCACATTAGGCCCGGTTCACATATGCGTTCGAGCTTCCTTTCGGGGATTCCGCTTGGGGACCCACTGAATGGCAACCTATACGCATAAAAAAGTGGTTTACCTGGAAAACCCGTGGACCCCATAGACTATAATGGGGTCCGTGTGGTTTCCGCACAAAACATGCGGAGAGGAAAGTGCTGCTTGCTTCGTGCGGAAACTACACGGACTCCATTATAATCTATGGGGTCCGCAGGTTTCCTTAGGTAACTGCTTTTCTATGCGTATAGGTTTCCATTCGGGGGGTCCCCAAGCGGACTCCCTGAACGGAAACCCGTACGCAGATGTGAACCGGACCTTAGTCTGTAACTGTAAAGTAAAAGTCAGTTGGGTTGGAATGAAACATGTAACTGGGGCCGCTATGTAAAGGGCCACTAATGTGGAAGTTATTGTACAGCAGGGCTGGGCAATTATAACCTAAATCTTAATCATGATTAACTGTTTTACTTTAATTGCGATTAATTAATGAATATTTTAGGACACTCCCATTTTTACATGCCACACCACTGACTTTTTGGTTTTGGCTTTTTACATATCAGCAATCCTGACTGGATAACATACAGTTAGTGACATATCCATTAGTTAGTTGGCAGTGTGAGACAGGGTGGCGTGGATGTAAAATAATTGAAACAATTGAGATGAACAAGTTCCCATCAATTAATTGATCAGACTTTCGATTTTGATTATTTTGGGATGAATTGCCCAGCCCCACTGTACAGTTTCCATTATGTTTATACTGTATGTCTAACTATTTGTGCCATAATGTATCTTTATAGTGTGTTAGATTTTTATTTTTTTTATACAAAGCTCTAAATACTCTACTTAGTTAAAATTCAGAGTGGATTCTCAACCTCTGTGGCGACTTACACATTCTACATTTCCTCAATGTCTGTTGCTGCATCAGAATCAGTGACTCCGTTTTACTGAATTATCTATTACGATCTGAAATCCACTTCTTGTCTGAACAGAGGCTCAGGCAGTACTGTACCCTGTAGTTATACTCTACTATTCTAACACAATTGTGGTCAGTTAGCTCAGTTTTGCTGCATGGTCTCTGCAGTGTTATGTTGAACTGGAAACACACCTTCTCCCTCATCAGAGGCACAGGCTGTTGCTCTTTCCTTCCTCCCTGCTTTACACTGCAGCTCTGATTGTTCAATTTGGCTGCTGCATAGAAGTGCAAGCTCAGCAGGAAGTCAGTAAAAGGAGAGGGGATTTTTATTACAATAAGGACAGAGGATTATAGTGCACAAGTAACTAAACCATTAGTAAGGCAATGGACTCCAATAAGTGGGGGGAGCCTGTAGAGCAGCATACCCACGATACATTTCAGTAGTCTTCCTTAGTTTACTCTTCTGCAGACATTAACTTTGTAACTAATCTCAGAAGCAGCTTTAGAGAAATGCAGCGTCTGCCAGGAGATCACTTACTGGAAAATTAAATATACAGGAGATAAGATTCATATGACTGCAGCGTTAACACCAGGCTCTGCCAATTCTCTGATATGCGTTACTAGAAGAACAGCTCCAACATCTATCAAGGGGCTGTCAGTTTAGGACACGTTTAGAAAGAATTTAGGGAATTCTTACTAAAGAGAGCAGGATCCCCCTATACAGGTATCAGCCACAGTGAAGAGCATCTCTCTGGAGGACACAGCATACTGATTTCAATAAGAACTTTGTCATTCTAATCCCCCACTTCTCCTTTTTGTGGCGTTGCAAAAGATTTGAACACTTGCTGGTGGATTCTCCTACAGACTATAGATTATCTCAGAGTCCCAGCAGCAGCACAGATTTTGTACAGAGAACCCCCAACAGAAGGTATATTCTCCATTTTGCCATATTTTTATTCCTTTGGATGCAACCTACAGTGTAAAAATGGAGTTTATCATTTTGGTCATCCAGTCCAACAGCCTGTCTATATATCTATCCAAACAATATATATATATATATATATATATATATATATAAACATCTACAGAACAGATGTAAACAAGATGCTGGTATTGCCATGGCAACCAGAAAGAAAACCTATTTTTTACACTGCAGGCTGCCATCACAGAAATAAAAAAAAAAACTATGTTTGTTGCTGGAAAACTTTTAAGCCCCCCCTTAGACTATGAAACTATTACTTGGGACTATTGTATTATATATATATATCTACAGCCATGGCTGTAAGTGCTGGCACCCCTGAAATTGCTCCAAAAAATGAAGTATTTTTTCCAGAAAATTATTGCAATTACACATCTGTTATACACGTTTATTTCCTTTGTGTATTTTGGAACAACACAAAAAAACAGAGAAAAAAAAAAGCCAAACATGATATAATTTCACGCAAAACTCCAAAAATGGGCTGAACAAAATTTTTTATTAAGGTTTTATACAAGAATTTACAAGAACATACTCATGTTTACAAAATGAGCAGCACAAACATGAATGACTTAGGTATAGATACACATTACCTTAGTGCCATAAGATCTTGATATTATTAAGGAGTAAAACATAGGATAACGAGGTAATGATAACAACAGAAAAACAAAAGAAATAAAGGTATTCGGGAGATCCTATTACCAAAGATACATCAAAATATCAACGGATACAGTTTTTTGAGAGTGTCCAGCATGAAGACAGTCACTGCAACATAGATAGGTACAACACAAAATGTGTTAGTACCACCTCATATTGATCTTTAAAGCTGTCTCAACATGCGTACTGCATTTTAGGGAAGAATGTGTCAATTTCATGGCTCCGCTCCACTCTGCAGGTGTAAAGGTCATTCCCAGATCCCTCTCCCAATACCGAAAGGGAACAGATTTAGTAAAGAATGAAGAGTTATCTATCCTATAATACAAAAGCCGCAATCCCTTCATTCCCTTAGTTATCCTAACAAAGGCTGTATTGTTATGGGGCACGGGCGCAGAGGGACTTCTGGATAGATAATGCACTATCTGGAGGTATTTATAAAAATGGTTGCTGGGTATACCAAACTTCTGTCTCAGTGCCATAAAAGACAACACTTGATTATCCTCTGTGTATAGTTGGGAGATCTGAGTAATTCCCCTTGTTTCCCATTCCGATACATCCATATCCTCAATCGCCCAAGACAAAAGTGACAAAGGGGTATTGGACTTACCAAAATGCGATTCGGGATTCGACTGGGCATGAAGTGTCAACCAAGCAGCCAGCGAAGCTCGCATAAGTGGCGACAGCGATTTAGGCGGTGTAATATTCCAAAAAGGTAACAGCAACATGTCCCTAAGGGTCAAAGGGGCTATGTAAGAATGCTCCAAGTGGATCCAAGGAATGGACAAATCCATAGACCACCACCTGGCACATTGTGCAGTTAAAGTAGTTAAGTAATAATTACGTACTATAGGGACCCCCAGACCTCCGGCCAACTTATGTTTGAAGAAGCAGCTTTTATTAATTCTGGGCCATCTTCCATGCCACACGTATTTCGATATCACCCTTTGTACAGTCTCAAAGAAGGCAGCAGGGAGAGATATTGGGAGAGTGCGAAACAAATAAAGGAGTTTAAGTAATAATAGCATTTAAAATGCAACAACTCTGCCTATCCAAGAGACATTAGAGACCATCATACATTCAGTTTCTTCCTGCAAAAGTTTTATCATTGGCAGGTAGTTATGACCGTAGAGAGACCTGGAGGAGGGCGTCACATGTATTCCCAAATATAGAATGCAGCAAGCCTGAGGATATGTTAAGTGGGAGGGCCTTTGATTTAGACATATTTAGTTTATAATACAAAAACTGGCCAAATTTGTAGATGATTTCCATAAGGCGATGAAGGGACGTCTGAGGATTCGTTAACGTAAGAATTATATCATCCGCATAGAGTGATATGAGTACGCCCCTTTATGGTGATGCCACGAACATCCAGGTCAAGTCTGAGTACCTGAGCCAGAGGTTCCATGGAGAGAACAAAAATTAAAGGGGATAAAGGGCAGCCCTGCCTAGTCCCATTGGTAATATCAAAAGGGTCTGACATTGTGCCATTTGTAAAGACTCTAGCAGAAGGTGCTGAATACAACGCCTCAATGGCCCTCATAATTGCACCCGAAAAGCCCATATCTCTAAGCACCGAAAAGGCATACGACCAACAAATCCGGTAGGATGCCTTCTCAGCATCCAATGCAAGTACAACTGCTCCAAGCTCCGTGAGTCAGCATGATGGACCAGATTCAACACACGCCTAGTATTGTCATATGATTGACGACCCTTAACAAAGCCCACTTGATCATAATTTATCAGAGCCAGGAGACAATCCGCTAGTCTAGTCGCTATCAATTTAGCATAAATTTTTAGGTCGGAATTCAGTAAGGATATGGGTCTAAAATTTTGGAGGTAAGACTGGTTCCTTACCCAGTTTAGGCAAAGTAACAACTAACGCTTTCTGATTTTCCCGGGAAAGTACTACAGTATCGACCACAGTCGTTAAAAACTACAACAGTGGATGAAGCAAGACTTGAGAAAAATTTTTATAGTACTCATTAGTGAGACCATCCGGGCCTGGGGACTTATGCGAAGGCAAGGATTTAATTACTTTCTACAACTACAGAGATGTAATGGGGGCGTTTAGTGATTCCAATTGAGCGTCAGTAAGCTTGGGCAGCTGGGCAGACCAAAGGAATAGATCAATGTCGGGCTGCAGAGGGGGAACCACAGAGGCGTCCACTGATAAATTATACAGCTCCGCATAGAATGATTTAAAGGCCTCAGCAATACTACTAGGATCATAGAGTTTATGTGTACCATCTTTGCTATGGAGAAATGGGATTCTTGATTTAGTATGCTTCTGCTTAAGTTTCGAAGCTAACAGTTTCCCTGCTTTGTTTGATTGGGAATAATACGTAGCTTTCATCTTTTTCAAATTTCTTTCATATTTATGAAATAAACAGTTACTAAGCTGGCGTCGTAGCTCTACCAATCTAGCCGTATTTGATGGCTCAACTTAATATTTTGTTGCACACCCTTTGGAAAAAAAAAATAACTGAAATAAATCTCTTCCTATAACCATCAACAAGCTTCTTACACTACTCAACTGGAATTTTGGACCATTCTTCTTTTGCAAACTGATCCAGGTCTCTTATATTTTAAGGGTGCCTTCTACCAACAACAATTTTAAGATCTCTCTACAGGTGTTCAATGGGATTTATATCTGGACTCATTGCTGGTCACTTCAGAACTCTCCAACGCTTTGTTTTCCTCCATTTCTGGGTGTTTTTTGAAGTATGTTTGGGGTCATTGTCCTACTGGAAGACTCATGGACCTAGGGCACAAACCCAGCTTTCTGACACTGGGCCCTACATTGAGACCCAAAATCCTTTGCTGATTTTCAGATTTCATGATGTCTTGCACACAGGGCCCCGGCAAGGAACTCAAGATCTCTGGAGATGGACTTGTAACCTTGATATTTTTCAACAATTTTGGTTCTCAAGTCTTCAGACAGTTTTCTTCTCTTTCTGTTCTCCATGCTTAGTGTGGCACACAATGCAAAGATTGAATCAACTTCTCTCCTTTTTATCTGGTTTCAGGTGTAATTTTCATATTGCCCACACCTGTTACTTGCCACAGGTTTGAATGAGTATCACATGTTTGAAACAAAGTTATTTACCCACAATTTTGAAAAGGTGCCAGCAATTTTGTCTCACCAATTTTTGGAGTTTTGTATGAAATTATGTCAATTTTTTTTCTCAGTTTTTTTGTGTTGTTCCAATATCCACAAAGGAAATAAACATGTGTATAACAAAACATGTGTAATTGCAATAATTTTCTGGGAGAAATAATACATTTACTGGAAAAAAAAAAAATCAGGGATGCCAACACTTATGGCCATGACTGTATATATTTTATTATCAGGTAAGAGGTGATCCCTTTCCCCTCTCCCTGAGCCAGCTCAGAGTTTCTCACTCACAAGGCAATCGACATGTTTAATGAACTTATTAGAAGATATAATTCTAGGGAAAACCTTTTAATGGGCCATTAACCCTACAGTCTGGAAACGATAACAGTGCAGCAGCATTATAACAGGAGCAGCTGATATCAGTCACACTTATTTTGTGCAGTTCCTGCCACTCATTCCATTTAAGAACACTACAGTCATCCAGTATAAGATGGTTGAGAACAGGGAGCAATGGATGTCATTCATCTGTTCAGAAAATAAAATGAACTCTGACACCAGCCCACTCTGTTGCCTTTGTTTTATATGAGACCTTGTCGTGGGCTTATTGGCGGATGCACCATCTAGACTAGTTTGCTTCTAGGACCCTAGGTCCTGGCCTGCTATTGATTTATATGCTATGTTTTCATTTTTTTCTGTTTTATATTTTTCTTGAAAACCTTAATAAACTTTGATTAAACATAAATTAGAGCTGACCTGCAGATTTATTTGAAGTGACTCCCTGCTCTGGTGGCACTCTTGGATACAGTGAAGCACTGTAATGTTCAGAAACTCTTTGCTTTACATCTCTTGTAATAATCTCGAGTTACATTAAATAATTCACAAAAGTGTTTGTAATTCTATTTCACAAACCTCCAGTCGCATCCAGAGCTGCCATCAGCACTAAACAGCTAATATTGCACTCAACCTGTATTACACAGAGGAGCTGCAGTTACATTTTTGTTGGTTGCTATTGGAAACATGCACAAGCCAAGGAACACAATTTTTGCATCAAAACTTTGCAAAGTGGTTTTCTTATGCATATCACTAGATCAAAGGATCCTCCGGCAGAGCACCAGATTATTCAGTAAGGTGTGCAGTACCATCTCTAATAGTTTACCTGAGCTCCTGTAGGGCAGCAAGAGGGATGTGCAGTAGGTATTACCTCAGTTTATAGCTGAGCTTTGTGTCACTTATCTGAGCTTCCACAAAGCTCTGCTCTCTGGAAACAAAAAATACGAAGAATGCATGAATTGGCTTTAGACTGGAGTTTAAAGCATAACTAAACCTTCAGACAACTTTTGATTTTCTGGCAGTATTTGTGTCTAAAGACTAAAGAAATGAAGGAATTCAAAGAAAGGATCCAAAATGTGTTAATAAAGTAGATTACAAAATTCATTTATGACACAAATACTGCCAGAAAATCAAGAGTTGATCAGAAGTTTAGTTATGCTTTTAGTCATAAGGCCACTCAGAATAGGATCAAGGCATGTACAACTTTTCCAAACTGACTCCTATTTTAAGACTCCTGCAAGTGATTTAAGGAGATTGGTTTCTTTACAGCAGGCTACAAAATTAGATGGTTCCCCTTTTTAATATGTAAACTGTAAACTACTCCCAGGGTGATACAATACTGCTGATATTTCAGAATTGTTGTTTTTATTAATTTCCTGAAACAACGTGACAAAAAAAAAAAAAAAAAGTCAAAATATATATCTATTTTTTTAATCTCCAAAATAACGTGCAACATCTTGGTTTCTGAGCAGAATAAAGAATAGTCAGAAATTTATTTTCTAAAAGGATACTGGACTTTCAGTGTAAGACGACGTGTGAGGCTCAGAACAATAACAGAACAAGAATAACCATGGTTTATAACTGACAGACGACAAAGCGACAAACATCTGGGCTTTCAAAACAGACCAAAAACATAAACAGCAAGGGAAAAAAAACATAGTAGTGGTGAAGTGGAGTGATATATCTGCCAGGCAGCAAGGATGAAACCATAGTCACATTATTAAAAGAAACATCTCCAGTACAGAGTATCAATAGGATCACAGCAGCCTTTATACATTTGTCATTGTCCTTGCCCCCTCCCCCTGTTTTCCATCTCAGTAAAACTTCAGCACAAAAAAAAAATATATATTTATATATATTTAGTTGTGTGGCTGTCTACATATTGGGTAGTGGCTAAACTTCCTCTATCTTGCCCAAATCAATTTTGATGTATGGTAATTTTCTGCAGATTTTCGATTGATAAAATGTCACATATTTAATTAATTCTATATTAAGTTGTCAGATCAACAAAAAACACAAACTGTGAGATTCTTCTTATAAAATATCTTCTCACCATTATAGAAAACAGAGCGCTCTGTTGTACCGGCCAGCTTTCGCGCCAGTTTCTGGGGCATGGACGGATGTTACCCGGGTAGACTTTCCGCTAATAGGTCCCATCTATATTTAAGAGATGCCCCCAGATTTTTACCGTTAAAATGCTGTTCACAAATACAAATCCCATTCCGGAAGTAGAAATTAGTTGTCACTTGACTCTTTCTACATTCGGCGGTCATCTTGCATAGTGTGGGCAGGCGGTAGCCCCCTGACCTTAGCATAGATGAATGATGGACTTGTTGATTTCAGGGTTGGCCCAGTCATTACGTAAATCATCTAGGTGGCTGTCAAAATCCACAAGGGTTTCATAAGAGCGGCTGTCCATGAGAGAAGCCGTGATCCTCTGAGCTTCTTGCCAGTCTTCAAAGACATCTCTAAAGAGAAACATCAACATTAGTCCTCTGTGTCCAAACCCTGACCTGCTTCTGTCAATGTCTATTAAACTCTTTCTTACTTATATTTGTTTGTTGGAAAATTGAGTGACAGGAAATATATCTCCCCTTAAAGCTCCCAGGGGGTTTGTCACTCAGCTTTTCCAGACTGCTCAGTGGTTACTTAGCTGTGCAGTGATACACCCCCACCAACTAGGCTGCTTTTCCATTCGAGACTTCACAAAAGCTAGGAGACTACCACTATGGGAAGTCACCCAGTATTTCAAAATGTAGACATACAGGAAAAAAAGGAGGTTTGCATTTGCACTCTGATACCTGTTGTAACAGCTACCTTGGATACTCACTCGTGCGGATCTCTGGCTTTCCACCTATTATCATGAAACTCATACATGTGGATGGAAGGGATTATGCAATCCATAGAGAATTTAGAGTTATCCACCTGGAAAACACCAAACAAATGATGCAGCATTACTGATATAACATGAAGATTGCATGTAAAAATGATAACCGAATATGAAAACTGTGGCCACGGGGTAGGGTGGGGTGGGGGCATAAAATACTAGGAGTTAGTTTTACAAATGACAGAATCTGACTAGACCCCTGCTCTCGTCATTTTACCTAAAGTTCTAAATTTCTCTTGCAGTACAAGCCATGCCTTGGTGCTGTAAAGCTGCAGTTATATTTCCTTAATCCCAAATCAACGGGACCTGATCCATGCCAGATATCACTTGCTGTCATGTCCTCCCACATGCAGTAACTGAAGGTTCACAACCAGAAAACCCCCCTTCATACAATAATTCACCTGAACTGACAGGCTGATCCATCTTCTTATACTATACCATGCTCCCCCAATGATTCAGTACTCCACCCTAAATACTGACAAGCTGCCCTACTATGTAAAGTTCCACCCCACACATTGACAAGCTGTTCTTCCCCTCTATAGAATTCTGCAGCACCCGCCTGTGATTTAAGAACTGACTGTGCTACTACATTGCAGGATGCAGCTGAATAAAGCAGGTTTCTGTACCATTATTAAAGCTGCATCGCTGTATCCCTCTGCGATCCGTGTGGCGATTCGCTCAGCAACTGGATTAAGACTAAAATAAATCACATAAACAAATCCATATATACAGAAGAAAATGCAAAAACATGAAATAAACAATGTATTCTTACCACAATGATAAATAAAAGCAAACATGCTAATGTTTGAGAGGGCAGTAAAGTGTATAGTTGGAAATTTCTTAAATGGGCTCAAATCTTTTAACATAAAAAGCTGTACGTGTATACATATCTAGTATATACTGAATAGAAAAAGACATAATACAACACAGTTGCAATCTTAGTCTATAAGAATGCATAATTGTTCACATATGTAAATGTCTCTTTTATGTAATTAGATGAATCAAGGAGAACATAAGAAGTCTGATATCTGTGATTGTTATATGGTGTCATATGACCAGAACCCGTGTGTAGCTAGAGCATCTAACCTTATGAAGAATATAGCGTAGCACTGACCTGTTGTCTTTGAGACGCTCATTCCCTTGATAATAGCCAGCAATCACATAATTGTTCTCTTTACACCACGTGTCAATCTGACAAGGAACATAACAAAAGAAAGTGTCAGACTGAACTCGACATCAAGATGGCACAATGGGACTGTTACAACATATCAAAATAGACAATTTTTAAATACAGCAGCAATACAACGTTCCCTCTGGCCCTGTTACACTGTAAACCTACGGTCACATGGCGGTTTCCAACTCTGAATCCGTGGCAGATTCCGTGCCTAGAATCTGCCTCCCATTTTTTTTGTCAACGGGAGGCACAGATCGCAGCAGGACGCCGAAAAAATAAGCTATTAACCTGGGCCTAATCAGCAGTGGAAAGCAGCGACGGATTGCCGATGCCCTTCATCAGCATCCCATTGCAGGTAGCTTGCGGCCAAATATGGGGTCTCAAACCCTGCTAGGAAAAATGATCTGCACATACAAAAAAATTGAAGATGACGGGCCGCATACTTTTGGGGGTGTTCACACGTAGGAATCTGATGCTGAATTTGTGAAGTTTTCCGCTTTAGGAATTTGAAGCAGATTTTTTCTGCTTGTTAAAAACCGACAAAGATTTTGACACTGAATTTGAAGCAGAATTTGGAGAAGAATGTATTTTGCTTTTATTTGGTAGGGCAAAATTCCATTTTCCATGAGTGGATTTTGACAAATTCTGCACGGACAGCAAAGGTCTATTTTTCTGCCTCCCATTCATTTCAATGCGAGTTTTAATGTAGAATCCGCCTGAAGGACGAGCCATTACAAAGTGGCTGTGATTTTATCAACTCTCATCCACACTATGTGCAGTGTAAATTATGGATTTTAAAGAGGATCTTTCACGTCCTCATGTATATGCGGTTTTACATACCGCTAAAAAGCCGACAGTGTGCTGAATTCCTGTTATATGCCCCGGGGCTGGAGATATCGGGGGTCTAAATTTCAGACAGACTAGCTGCGCTGTGAGGAACGCCCTTCCCTGACTGTGCTCGTCTATAGCCCTGTACTGGGGGGAGGGGAGGTTCCTCACAGCTCAGCGTCATCACTGGACGGTAAGGAACGCCCCCTCTCTCTGTCCTCGTCCATAGCTGAGTACTGTCAGAGGGGGCGTTCCTTACAGACCAGTGATGACGCTGAGCTGTGAGGAACGCCCCCCCAGTAGAAGTCTATGGACGGGTACTGTCAGAGAGGGCGTTCCTCACATCGCAGCTAGACTGTCAGAAACGCCCTTCTGACAGTGAACGGTGAAATTTAGACCCCCGATATCTCCAGCCCCGGGGCACATAACGGGAAAGCCGACAGTGTGCTGAATTCAGCGCTCTGTTAGCTTTCTAGCGGTATGTAAAACCGCATATACATGAGGACGTGAAAGGTCCTCTTTAAGCTTTATTCACATATTATCAGGCTTCCCCTGACAGTAGAGCATCACCAGATGGCTAGATTCCAACTTACCAGAGTCAGTGCCACCTCCAGCACCGGAGAGAGCGCGATTGTACCATGGAAGAGGGGGATGCAGTCCACAAATAGGACCTGCTGCTGTGGGGTGTCTTTTCGCTTCTGCTTCTCAGCCACCAGGATGCCATTGACATAGCAGGCTGGGTGCTTGGCGCTATGCAGCATCATCTTGCAGTAAGCTTGTGTAGTCAACTTAAACAGGGGCATTTTCTGTGCAGGATATAACAAGAAAATATATTTCTTAAAGGGGTTTTCCGGGCAAAAAATGTTTTTTTTAAAAAATGTCTGTTAGTGCTATTAATGAGTTAATAAATGCACCCATATACCTTTAGCCGTGTTTTGAGTGATTTCTGGGTGTCTCTGGGAGCTCCTCGTATCTTCTGCATTTGTTTACATGGTTCAGCTCCCTGCTATGTAACTTCCACACTAACCCCTCTCACCTTACTACCCCCCCCATACACACCCTCCCTGTCTCTCTAGCTATCCCGCCCACTACTAGTCCTTCCCTACCTACTCAGCCCAACCCCCGACCCCACTATATACTTACCTCTCTTCCTTCCATGGCTTCTTCCTTCTTCTTTACTGATACTGCAGGCACGCACTCTTCTCCCAGCGCTGCTCTGTAGCGACTATCCACCTCTACTGCACATGCGCAGTAGAGGTGGATTATCTCCCAGAGCAGCGCTGGGAGAAGCGGCAGCAGTCAGAAAAGAAGGAGGAACCATCCCGCAGGAAGAAGCCTAGAAGGTAGGTATGATGAAGTGGATGGGGGGGAGTAGTAGTGAAGATCCGTTTCCGGAAATGGGGAAACAGATCGTCATCGGATAAATAGAAAATGTCCCTGGGGCGAGTCATATGAGCGCTCCAGATATATGGGTAAATACACATTTTTGATTAATTATGTTATTTAGAAAGTAGGAGGGGGGAGGGTGTTTAGATTAGTGTAGGGATTTTCATTTATCCCGGACAACCTCTTTAAGGTCGGGGACATCCTTTTTACAATATGGGCAGAGGCTAATGGGATTTATCACATCTTATGATTATAATGGATGAAACCCCTTGTGCCATATATATATGTGATGAGCCTATGTACACACGTGGACAAAATTGTTGGTACCCCTCATTTAATGAAAGAAAAAACCAAAATGGTCACAGAAATAACTTGAATCTGACAAAAGTAATAATATATAAAAATTCTATGAAAATGAACAAATGAAAGTCAGACATTGCTTTTCAACCATGCTTCAACACAATTTTTTACAAAAGAAAACTCATGAAACAGGCCTGGACAGAAATGATGGTACCCTTAACTTAATATTTTGTTGCACAACCTTTTGAGGCAATCACTGCAATCAAACGATTCCTTTAACTGTCAATGAGACTTCTGCACCTCTCAACAGGTATTTTGGCCCACTCCTCATGAGCAAACTGCTCCAGTTGTCTCGGGTTTGAAGGGTGCCTTTTCCAGATGGCATGTTTCAGCTCCTTCCAAAGATGCTCAATAGGATTTAGGTCAGGGCTCATAGAAGGACACTTCAGAATAGTCTAATGTTTTCCTCTTAGCCATTCTTGGGTGTTTTTAGCTGTGTGTTTTGGGTCATTATCCTGTTGCAAGACCCATGACCTGCGACTGAGACCAAGCTTTCTGACACTGGGCAGCAAATTTCTCTTTAGAATCCCTTGATAGTCTTGAGATTTCATTGTACCCTGCACAGATTCAAGACACCCTGTGCCAGATGCAGCAAAGCAGCCCCAGAACATAACAGAGCCTCCTCCATGTTTCACAGTAGGGACAGTGTTCTTTTCAAAATATGTTTCATTTTTCCATCTGTGAACATAGAGCTGATGTGCCTTGCCAAATGTTTCGATTTTTGTCTCATCTGTCCAAAGGATATTCTCCCAGAAGCTTTGTGGCTTGTCAACATGTAGTTTGGCAAATTTCCAGTTTTGTTAGATTCAAGTTATTTCTGTGACCACTGTGGGTTTTTCTTTCATTAAACGAGGGGTACCAACAATTTTGTCCACGTCTGTATATCAGTTGTAGGGGTGGAGCTAGGGAAGATTAGCTGTCACTAGAGATTGGTCATGAAGGTCAGTGACTGCTTCTCACTATGAAAGACATGTTAATGGGAGATGCAGGGACAGCAGATAATCTGTTATTTTAATAGACCCCTATTTTTAACCTTTATTTTTAAAATGGAGGTCTTCTTTAAAGAGGACCTTTCACCACCTCCATCAACTCCAGTTCTTAGTATCTATTGATAGGCGCTGCTCCACTGATTTCAAAGCACTTGGAGATTTTTCTCTAGCCCCCACCATTCATGAGCAGTCAGCACAGTAATTTTTGATGCCTGACAAGCTACTTAGGCTCTGTACAGTCAGGTGGGCAGTGTCAGGCAGGAGCAGACAAGGGGGCGTGATTCAGAGTTCCAGTCAGAGGTGAACAGTCAAAGCTCAGAAACACACCCCTTGCCTGCTCCTGTCTGACACCGCCCTCCTGACAGTACACAGACTAAATTGTAGGGCTGGGAAATCATGACCAAAATCAAAATCATAATTAATCGGGCATTTTACCTCGATTACAATTAATGGTGATTATTTAGGTCACACCCTTTTTGAAGTATGAGCATGTGTTGGGTGAACCTTGCAAGATTCATCTTGTGAGGTTTGCTCAGTACTTTCATTTGAACCAAACATGTCTTAACCGGATCTGCTATTACTATACCCTGGCGTCTATTCAGAACCCAAAGTATAATTACCGGAGGTCCATGGAAGGTAAACAAACATATAAAGCAATGTTACTCATTTCTCCTGGGCTCCGGTGCTGCTTCTTGTCCTCTTCAGGCCTCCTGAATGACGTCACGAGTCCAAATCACAGGCCTCAGTGGTCAATGACATAATTCAGGAGGCCATAAAAAGACCAGAAACAGCGTTGGAGCCCAGGAGAGGTGAGTAACACTGCTTTTTATGTTTGCTCATCTCCCCTGAGCCTCCACTCATTATACTCTGGGGTCTGAATAGACCCCAGGGTATAATAATAGCAGTTCTGAATCAGAAGTTTTTTTTGGTCTGAATGAAACTGCAGGTAAAATCCACAAATACTATAATAACCGGACCACAACAGCCAACGTGATTTCATGATTGTTGGTTATCTGAATTCTCGGTTTCAGTTATTTTTTGATTAATTGCCCAGCCCTACTAAATAACATATGAGGCACCAAAACTAGTGGCAGTTATTATTCAGGAACGGTGGGTGCTGGGGAAAAAATTCCGACTGTGGAGCAGCACTTCTGATACCAAGTGCTGAACTTGGCAGAGGTGGTGAAAGATTCTCTTTAAGAGTTAACCCTTTATTTACTGATGATAAAGAAGTCACTACATATAATATAATCGACCAATGAAACTATTAGGAAGAGATCATGGTGGGTGGTTGGGCCACACTGGGGGGAACTCTTTGAATAGGTGACATGTATCCAGATGTTCTAAGAACCCTGGTCCTCCCGCTCTCGGGCCCTCAGTGACTATACCCTCGTTTCTCACCTCCAGGCTGCTCTTGGTGCGTTTAGCCGGGTAAGAAATCGTCTGTCACCGTGAGTAGTCTACACACAGCCGTTCAACAAGCAGCCGGCGGTCGCACATACAGCACAAGCGTAAAGTGACTCAGATCACATGGCACTAAGCAGGTCACTGGCGGCCATTTTTACTCAGGGCACAGTGATAATTTGACTGTATATTAGTTCGCCGGTGTACCTATGGCTTCTAGTATGGCCTCTTCTTGGTGAGACCCGGGGACAGCTCTACTTTACATTACATTCTGCACCTTTGTCCCCAGTGACAGCCGGATAACAGGCGGTGCCATTTGTTGTAGGGCGTGGCTACGAGAGAACGCTATGTATAGTCCTCCAGGCGTCCCGGCGTGCAGTGCGGTGGAGGGTGGTGCTTTCTCTCTTTTCAGATTTGTCCTCTCGCTGGTTCCGGTGTCCTCTCTGTTCTTGGCAAGCGACCGCAGTGAGGTTAGGTGAGTTCTGGTGCATGGCTCCGGGCAGGGAAGACTGATCTTGTGGGTGGCACTGAGCCGCCAAGGAGGAGTGGATGCCATTGTGTACAGACACCATGTATAGTAGTCTTATGCCGCGTTTATGTGTATGACCTCTCGTCCCTGTCTCCTTGTTTCATCCTGTCCTCTGCTTTATCATCTACATGTCGTTACTGTCACCTTCATGTCATGTTCTCACCCTTATTCACCACACAGGAGGCCGTATTACTGGGGGTCATAAGTACATATCTGGCAACTCTTATGATACACCTCCATGCAGTTATGCTGGGAGCTGTAGTCCTCCCAGCTGATCGTCCTCTGGACTGCGTCACTTGGGTTCACATTGTCATATCTGATATGCTGCAGGTTTTTTTTTTTGTTTTTTTTTATTCATCGTTTAATTAGTCACCTATTGATAATAACCAGTATATGATACACAATTCTACCTTGAGTTTTGGTTTTTTCCCTATAAAGTTTTCCCATGATGCCTTAAAGGACAAGACTTCTCCTTAAATACCCCCCCCCCCCCCCCCCGACAGTGCAGAGTAGAATATATAGGGCTGGGGATCCTCTGTTTCTACCTGGTTAGTGTCCCTGAGCTCTGAAAGGCACATTGACCTTTTACAGTAGGTACAGTGGGCAGTGTAAAGTGTCAAATCTAATGTGGGGTCTAGGACCTGCAGATTGTCTTTATTAAGGTATGTCCTTGTAGGAGTGATATGCCGCAGATTTTCCGTCTGCAGTTCCATAGCAGAAAGTCTATTGCATATGTAGCAGCAAAGTAGAAGAGACTTTACCAAATGTCATCTGCATGCTGCAGAAAAAAAAAAAAAAATTTCATCTGCCGTATGTCAATTTATGCTGTGGATTTCAACTGCAGATTTCACCCATTGTAATGCACAAAATTTGTATTTTAAATGGGTTCCCCTAAGTGCTGCTGCTTAGAGCAGGTATCAGACTTCCCCCCCCCCCCCCCCCCCCAACGACCAGATATCGATGATCTATTCTAAGACTTGATTGAGCACCGCTTCCGTGGCTGGGGATGTCATGTTCATTCATCACATGAAGTTGCAATAGCAATCTCTGTGCCACACTGTGGAATTGATGGCCTCTTCTCAGGATAGGTTATCAATATTAGATCTGTGAGGGTCCAACAGCCAAGACCCCTGCAGATCTGTTGTTCAGAGACTCACATTACAACGGCTCCTAGTAATGTGTACTTGTCAGGAGCTGTACGAATCGGGTATTGTTACTGCAGCGCTGTCCCATTCATCTATGGGGACCCTCGCAGATCTGATATTAGTGACCTATCCTAAGGATTGGGAATCAATATTAGAAACTGGATAATGTCTTTTAAAGGTGGTGGGTCATCAATAATACAATAATGGAAAAAACCCTTTTTAAATATGAATATTTTGCGGCAAATTTACAACAAATATTTTCTGTCTCAGGTTATCCAGCATGTGTAGATATCCTAGTATAGTTATATATAATTTAATTTTTTTATTTAACTTTCTGTTGAGCTCTACAGATCCTGCTCCTCATTAATTGAGGCACCTCAGCCAAATATCATTTGTGCTTTACAGAAATCCATACAGCTAAGATTGCTGTATGGATATCTGTAATTATGTTTAATCAGTTTTTGAGGTTTTTGAAGGTATGAACAAGAAAAGGCAAAGGCATCAAATAATGCAGTAGGAGGCACGCCGGCCGCCCAATCGTAGAAACGTCACAGAGAAACAATCAATGCTCCCTACAGAGAAACCAGTAAAGGGTAGCACAAAAACAACATGAGAAAAGATATCATTGAGAAAGGTGGTCGAGAAAGCTATAAAACATCAGGAAAGTCCAGCTGAGCAGGACCACCACAGTGCCACTCGCGTGCCTGGAGTGGATATCTGTAATTAATTGCACATCCATCCATAGAAAGCTCTCCCTAATCTCTTGGCTGTGTCTTGCGCTAGGTTCACACTAGTGTTTGGGCCTCCGTTGTTTGCTTCTGCATGGGGACCCGAAAGATTGAGACCCTGTCCGCTTAAAAAGTGGTTACCAGCGGAAACCCGCAGACCTCATAGACTATAATGGGGTCCACCTTTTTTTTTTTTTTTTTATGCTTGGTTTGCACCGCTTTTATACTGAAACCGACAGAGCGAAAAGTCCTCCTTGCAGGACTTCTCTCTGCCAACTTTTAGGCTGGGGCGTCATGTGGCGGAAACGTCGTAGAAAAAAAAAAAACTGCACAGTGGAAACACTGCGATTGCCAAAACTGCGGCATGTCAATTATACCTACGGAAACACCGGCGGTTTCCCTTTAGGTATAATGGAAGCTGAAAGTCCGCAGAGGAAACCTCTGTGGACTTTCTGTGAAAAGTGCTGCGGGAAAACCGTGATTCAATCGCCGCCATGGTTTTTCCTGCAGCGTTTTGTTACTTACATCCTTTAAGCGGATCCATTTAACGAATGCAGAAAAAAAAATGTAAATGGCTGGCTATCCATTTACATAGAGATCAATGTTTAAAAAAAAATTTTCTGTCCAGTTTTTTTGAAACACAAAAATGTAGTATTGTAAACAGATGGCCATCCATTTGTGTCCATTTGCATTTCATCTGTTAAATGGATCTGCCAAACTGATGTAAAAAAAAATATTGATGGATGGACCCTTTAGTAGTAGCATTTGCTGAATATATAGTGTGTGTGTGTGTATATATATATATATATATATATATATATATATATATATATATATATTTTATTATTATTATTATATATATATATATATTTTTTTTTATTTCCTTCTCAAAGTGCCTCTCATGTGGACATGTCCTTGTAGTTCTGTGTAAGAGTGAGACTTATTTACCTGCTAGATTAGCCCTTACAACCTATGAAGTCCCTGATTCTGCAGCTTCACTATGGTCTTCAGTATGTCTGATATTAATCTGGCAGGTTAGAGGATGTCAGCTGATTACATATAAGTTATTAAACTTCTAAAATGTTTCCTCTCCTCCAGAATGCTGTCTTCACGAGTGCTCAGCTTGGTTGGGAAGAGGGCCCTATCAACCTCTACCTGTCTGCAGGGTCATGGTACGTACTACTTAATACGTGATATTTTTCTACATTTCCCCCGTCTTGTAATGCTAGTGTCATTGGAATTCCTCCATGACTGGAAGCTGATGGGTTATTACCACTTCACCAGATGACTAGGAGTATCAGTTGTTTGTGGGGTTTGCACCCCCCCCCCCATCTTCAGGTTGGGTTGTGTTAAAGGATGAGTAAGTGCACTGTTAATCTCATGATTTTACAGTAGCTAGAAGTTAGGCTTAAGGCTAAAATCAGGAAATAGTGTGCAACTCCTGAGCAGATATTCTAATAGTAAATCTATTTAATGTATATATGCATTTATGCACCACATACAAGAGTCTATATTTTAAATTGATTCTTAGTTATTGGAGGTAATTTATTATGCCTTGTATGTCAACTTTCACAAACAATTGCTACTGATTTGAGGTGGTGTGAACCTCATAAATCAGGCACAACCTCTGCTGGGCCAGGCGCCTGGTGTAAATGGTAACTGCTGTGCCCCGTTCAGGAAAGTGTTGAGAGTTGTATAAGGCACCACTTGCAGAAATGACATTTAAAAAGTTGGTTTCAACTTTATTTACACCACAAAAGTAGACTGAGCATGTAGCCTTAGTTCTCCACATCCATGCACAATAGACAATTTGTAATCTGTGACATGCACACTCTACCCAACAGTTGGATCGAGTGGTTTCAGTGTGTTTTCTGTAATTGTGGCTGTCTGGTATATGATAGAACTGCAGAGATTTGGGTTGGTGAGACTTAGATATTGACCTGCTGTTTAATGTGACTATTTATCTTGTCTTTGCAGCCACCGTTGCCATTCCTGAGTATACCCTTCCCAAATACCATGACCATCGTGCCATCCCCCTGCCTGAAATCTCTTACCTGGAAGACCTCACACCAGAGCTAAAAGCTCTGAAAGAAAAAGAGATGGGAGTATGGTCCTCTCTGAGCTCTCAGGAGAAGGTGCAATGTGAGTAGCTTCTGCCAAGTTTTGTGTGACTTCATAACCCTATGGCCCACATTTACTAATGTTGTCCTAGACAGGCAGTCTTGAAATGTGCCAGGTGTACCACAGAGGATGATCCTGGATGATAAATCTGGGCTAATATTATTAGTTGGCTTTCTTTCTGCCAAAATGTAGGTGCAGATGGGGAAACAAATCTATAGCTATCTCCCTTTTTTATCTAGCTAGTCAGAAAACTAGATATCTAAAACTAGATGTGCCTAAAATTTGTCAATTTTAAGCTATGCTACACCCACTGTGTCCTATTATTCAATGCAATCTACAGACCATGAACTGTGAGTGTAGCCATTTTACCTGTGTATTGGGCACAGCTGGCTGGGCCAGAGTGGTCTCTGAGCCGTGTGTACTAGGCACTTGCACAATAATTGTGCTGAGCTTTCTTTATCATACTAGCAATTTAATGTGTAATTCCCATTTTTAATTTTTTTTTTTTTTTTTTTTTTTTCTTGCTATTGTCGGGGTTGTGGTGAATATTTTCATAACTTACTCTATTAAAGGAAGTTTTATAGATTACTAGAAAGTTGACTGTAAATTTCCCATTAGCAATGCTCTAAGCATTGCCAGGGAGACTCTGTACATCCATACTCAATGCAGCATGTAGGGCTAAAGCATTTATCAAAGGGGGTGGTCTCTTCAAATAGCTCTGTCTCTGGATTGATGCCACCAAAAAAAAAAAGGTTCTGGCATCACATAAAAGCAGTTCATGCTCATATGTGA
Organism: Leptodactylus fallax; assembly: GCA_947044405.1. NCBI lineage: Eukaryota > Metazoa > Chordata > Amphibia > Anura > Leptodactylidae > Leptodactylus > Leptodactylus fallax. The sequence goes on along the minus strand of CAMRHE010000083.1, from coordinate 1,903,071 downwards.
CTAAATTCCTGACTGTTTTTAATAAGTGATATCTCTAATTCTTTTATAGCTAGTACTTCAATCTTCAGCATATGAAAGCTGAGAACCAGCTTTTTTTTTTTTTTTTTTTTTTTTTTTTGGCACTACCAGAACCATTTATATTCTAGGTGGTACAAAACAAGAGATACAGACATTTGAAGTGACCAATCCCCTTTGGTAAATGCTTCAGCTCTGCATATTCATAATACAACAGTGTATGGACTTTCCCTAGTAACAGCTCAGTTAGTGGGTTGCTAAGGAGAATGGTACAGCCTGTTTTATAATAAAAAGGAAGTTAGATGGTTTAGCTTTGCTTTGTGCCCTGGTACTGTTTGATACAGAAGGTGTAAGGTCAAAGTCCAAACCAGTGACCAACAAGCATGCATTTAGCTTCTGGAAAGTTCTATATATTAAAGGGAATCTTTCAGGGAAATTTGGGACACTAAACCACCCACACGTCCATATGGACCTGGGGTTTAGTGTCCCAAATTACCCTGTTATAACGCAATCCATGGCTGCATTAAAAATAAAGCTTTATACTCACCCTGCTGCTGTACTACAGTTCTTCAATGAAGCCAGTGGAGTACACCTCTGCTTCAGTGCACATGCCCCGTACCTCCGGCAATTGCGCAGTGAATCCGGGGTGTCCATCTTCGGCTTCACTCAGGACAGCGCAGGTGCCGGGAGCATGGGGGAGGCGTGCCAACAAAGAAGTTCATGAATAAGCCGGACTGTTCTTGGCTGAACAGCGTTCATCAGACCCTTCTCTAGGTAAGTATAAAGGTTTCTTATTTTGAATGCGCCTGCGGATTGCATTACAACAGGGTGATTTGGGACACTAAACCCCAGGTCTATAAGGACCTGTGGGTGGTTTAGCATCCCAGATTGACCTGACAGATTCCCTTTAAGAATGGGGGCTGGGTGGAGCATTATAAAACACTGGGTTATGCTATGTCAGCCAACCCATTCATTCTATAGCTAATATTTGGTTCACCCTAAGTGTTCTTATATTCTTGTTTTATATTCTTTTACTTGCTTGATTGTACTTGTTATCCTTTTATTAAATCACTTATATCAGTGATGTATAGCATTCTTGATACCCACTATCCTTAGAACCTATGGTAATAAATTAGTGATTGTCACCCATGACATTTTCGGGTTTGCTTCCTCAGGCAGAATGAGCTCTTAATTGGAATTTTCTTAATCTGTTTAGGATTCTAATGATCTACATTTTCCTCTAGTGTACCGCATCAAGTTTAAACAAACGTATGCTGATATGCACAAGGGATCAAATGAGTGGAAGACTGCTATTGGTGGCACACTTATCTTTATTGGCCTCGCTGCTTTTATTATTATATGGCAGAGAAAATACGGTAAGTGTAAGGTGGGCATGACCAGCTCTTCAGGTGACAGGCATAAGTCATCCTGTGCCTGCTGAAAAGATGATGGAAGCATCATGGAGTTAAATACATCGTAGCTTGGATCACTACTCTACTCTATTGTGAGGTTTATATTTTAGAGGTAACGTTTATACAACTCTGATACATTTAGGTTCTGAGTGTAGTGACATTCCTGCAACTAAAATAGTCTATCAAATTTGCCTTGCATGAATAAGGCCCTGGAACCAGCTGCAGTTATCTATATTGGGGATTGAATAGAGGCATGGTCGCATTTGTCTGTTTGCTTAACATTCAGGCATTAATGTGATCTCACAGCAATACCCATGCAGGCAAAGTGCTATTGAGAGGAATATCATGTTACACAATTTCTGATAATCCAAAACCTGATTCTGACATGACATAATTGCAGCTCTCTATAGGCAAGTGTGGTCTGCCGTTGGTGCTATTGCAGGCATGTTTGCATACACTAACATTGAAAAGTTTAGGGTCACTTAGAAATTTCCTTATTTTCGAAAGAAAAGCACGTTTTTTTTTTTTTTTTTTTTTTTCAATGAAGATAACATTAAATGAATCAGAAATACACTCTATACTGTACATTAATGTGGTAAATGACTATTCTAGCTGCAAACGTCTGGTTTTTAATGCAGTATCTACCTAGGTGTATAGAGGCCCATTTCCAGCAACCATCACTTCAGTGTTCTAATGGTACGTTGTGTTTGCTAACTGTGTAAGAAGGCTAATGGATATTTAGAAAACCCTTGAAAACCTTTGTGCAAGTATGTTAGCACAGCTGAAAACAGTTTTGCTGATTAGAGAAGCTATAAAACTGACCTTCCTTTGAGCTAGTTGAGAATCTGGAGCATTACATTTGTTCGATTAAACTCTCAAAATGGCCAGAAAAAGAGAACTTTCATGTGAAACTGCACAGTCTATTCTTGTTCTTAGAAATGAAGGCTATTCCATGCAGGAAATTGCCAAGAAACTGAAGATTTCCTACAACGGTGTGTACTACTCCCTTCAGAGGACAGCACAAACAGGCTCTAACCAGAGTAGAAAGAGAAGTGGGAGGCCCCGCTGCACAACTGAGCAACAATACAAGTACATTAGAGTCTCTAGTTTGAAAAATCGACGCCTCACAGGTCCTCAACTGGCAGCTTCATTAAATAGTACAGTGTCAACGTCTACAGTGAAGAGGCGACTCAGGGATGCTGGCCTTCAGGGCAGAGTGGCCAAGAAAAAGCCATATCTGAGACTGGCTAATAAAAGGAAAAGATTAACTTGGGCAAAAGAACACAGACATTGGACAGAGGAAGATTGGAAAAAAGTGTTATGGACAGGCGAATCGAAGTTTGAGGTGTTTGGATCACACAGAAGAACATGTGTGAGACGCAGAACAACTGAAAAGATGCTGGAAGAGTGCCTGATGCCATCTGTCAAGCATGGTGGAGGTAATGTGATGGTCTGGGGTAGCTTTGGTGCTGGTAAAGTGGGAGATTTGTACAAGGTAAAAGGGATTTTCAATAAGGAAGGCTATCACTCCATTTTGCAACGCCATGCCATACCTTGTGGACAGCGCTTGATTGGAGCCAATTTCATCCTACAACAGGACAGTGAACCAAAGCAAACCTCCAAATTATGCAAGAACTACTTAGGGAAGAAGCAGGCAGCTGGTATTCTATCTGTAATGGAGTGGCCAGCGCAGTCACCAGATCTCAACCCCATTGAGCTGTTGTGGGAGCAGCTTGACCGTATGGTACGCAAAAAGTGCGCATCAAGCCAATCCAACTTGTGGGAGGGGCTTCTGGAAGCATGGGGTGAAATTTCTCCAGATTACCTCAGCAAATTAACAGCTAGAATACCAAAGGTCTGCAATGCTGTAATTGCTGCAAATGGAGCATTCTTTGACAAAAGCAAAGTTTGAAGGAGAAAATTATTATTTCAAATAAAATCATTATTTCTAACCTTGTCAATGTCCCGACTATTTTCTATTAATTTTGCAACTCGTTTGATAAATAAAAGTGAGTTTTCATGGAAAACACACAATTGTCTGGGTGGCCCCAAACTTTTGAATGGTAGTGTAGCTGTAAAAACATTTGGCTTTGTTGGTTTTTCCAACGTATGTTTCTGCTCCTACGCTGAACTTTTAGTTTGAAAGGTGTTTTTGTTTTTTTGACATGTAAAGAGAACCTTTCACCACCTTCAATAGGCCCAGCTCTTTACATCAATTAATAGCTTCTGCTCCACTGATTCTGGCACAGTTAGTATTTTTTTTTTCTCTAGATCCCACTGTTCCCAAGCAATCAGTGCTGTTAGTTTTGGTGCCTGACGTGTTATTTAGGCTCTGTACTGTCAGGAGGTCGGTGTCAGACAAGGATGTGATTCAGAGCTCTGACACTGGATGATTGGAGCTCTGAATCAAGCCCTCCTGTCGGACCCTGCCTTTCTGACATGATGGAACTTCATCAGGCATCAAAACTACCTATGCTTGTTACTTGGGAATGGTGGGGGCTAGAGAAAAAAATTACAACTGCACTGGAATCAGTGGAGTGGTGCCTATTAACAGATGCTAAGAACTTGAATTGGTGGAGGTGGTGAAAGGATGCACCTGTATGCCTTTGCAGATTTTGCAGCTGCTCAAGCTCATGTAGCTGCAGGAGCGATGAGCAAGCGTTCTAGCTGGAGAGAAGACGGGGACAATTTATTACTGCCCCTGCCTGGCTTTGCAGTTGCTGTATTTAGTGTTCAGTATGTGCAGTTTGTACAGCAGTGGGGGGAGTCATGATGCAGTTCCTCACCTGAACCCACCAACTATCCCTGATGTCCTGTGATCAGTCAGGAAGAGCAGTAGTTATAGAGGACACAGATCAGCTCTACACTGCATACTAGCAGCCTGTATTCCCTCCTGTAACTGAGGCTAATGTATAGCCCCAGTTACATGGAAAATCCTCGAAGAAAAAAAAAAAACACCTGTGTATCACTGAAAGATGCAAAAATTATTTGAATAACTAAAATGAAGAAAAAAATTAGACTTTAAATGTGCATTTACCAAAAAACAGAAATGTGCCTGTTTATGAGCCCGGGAAAATGGCCCAGTTGTGAACTGGTTAAAGGATTTTAATTGTTTTTTTTTTTTTTTTTTTTTTTTTTTTTCTGTCCCCATCTCCTGTTCTGGTAACTACTGACCCTTCTAATGACATCGCAGATTTACAGCCTTGCTGTGTAATCCCCCTGACCTTATATGGTGATAAAATACAGAGAATGGGCGTTTCAATGAGACGTTTACAGTGTAGACATCTGGTCTGCATCATCCCATTTGAGGCTTAAAATAAGCGACTTGAAGAATTTCAAAGCTGTGGATTCTTTTTATAGAACTTAATTTTATAAAATAAGCTTGGGGTGTTACCAGTCTCCCCCTATTGTCATTTCCAGGTTCTTGGGGTTCTGACCACTGCCCTTGTAGTAAAAGTACAGAAAAATCTGAGCCCTCTTCTCACTATGTGGCAGTACATGCAGTATTTTTTTTTTCTTTTTTTTTTTTTTTCTTTTTCAGTATTTATCATTGGAGCTCCATGAGTTTAGTTTCTTTCCTACCTTCCATGCTGATGCCCTGACTCTGTCTCCTGACTGATTTAGCTCTAGTAGCTGGAGTAGAGGGGAGACATCAGAGGGCTGGAGCAGCACATAGGAGCCTAAACACAAGGCTTCTAGGGCTCTGCAAACTAAGAATGGGGGGGGGGGGGGGGGGGTAACGATGGCCTGTATATATGTGTATTTATGGTATAATATATTGGTATATTTAATGATCCGTGAGAAAGTTATAGGTTTTGATTAAGCTTTGTATTAGACTGGATTATAAAGTCACCAAGTGCCTGGTCCTGGATTATAAAGTTCACACCTGCGCTTGAGTCCGTCCGCTGCCAATCCGAGTGAAAATCTCGGGGAACGGCATAGGCATCGGATACCGACAGGGTGCAATCGGACACCTGCGCATTGCTTTAAAAACGGGTTTTTAACCAATGCGTCGCTAACCTGTCGGTATCCGATGCCGATCCCATTCCCCGAGATTTTCACTCGGATTGGCAGCGGATGGACTAAAACGCAGGTGTGAACCCACCCTGACTTGTATGTCTTGTGGGCAGTTGAAGTTTAGTGCTAGTTGTACTTGATCACTGAGTTGACATCACCTGTTTAACTTCTTTCAATCTTGTTCTAGTGTTTGGTGAAATCCCTCACACTCTGTCTGATGACTGGATAGCCATGCAGACAAAGAGAATGCTGGACATGAGGATCAATCCTGTGGAAGGCTTTGCTGCCAAATGGGACTATGATCACAACGAGTGGAAGAAGTAAGATGTCCGTCCTGTTCCTGTTCTACCGATCAGAACCTCTAATGTATTTTGCTGTGGTCCATTCACAACAATACCTCATCGCTTATTACTGGAATCTTTCCACTCGAATTGTTACCAATAAATTGCTGGTTTACTTGACTCTGCTGTTTTCGTCACTTGTTCCACCTTGACAGTGAAAGCTTCTGTATAAATGTTGGTCGTGTCTAGTGATTCTGTTGGAAGTTGGTACTATAGTTTGTGCCCCTGCAGCAACTTCTCCCCCTTCCTACCTGCAGTTTTGTCATAACATATTAGGATTATTCACATGTGCAATACTGTTCCTCATAGGAAAAAAAAAATTGCTTTTCACGCGCGCTTTTTTTTTTTTTTTTTTTTTTTTTACGTATGTGTATTTTTTTATTGTTTACTTATATAGCATCATTAATTCCATGGTGCTTTACATTTGCGGATTTACATACAGTACACAAGATATACAAACAGTGACCAACTGGCACTGTGGGACAGAGGGCCCTGCCCACAAGGGCTTACAGTCTATGAGGGAAGAGGGATAGAGACAGAAGGTGGGGGTAGAGGCTGTGGTGGTGAGGTGACAGTAGCATTATTGGAGGTTGTAGGCCTTCCTGAATAGGTGAGTCTTCAGGGCCTTCTTGAAGCTCGTGATTGTGGGGTCAGTCATATGTGTCTTGGTAGTGAGTTCCAGAGTATGGGGGATGCACGGGAGAAGTCTTGGAGACGATTGTGTGAGGTGCGGATGAGAGCGGAGTAGGAGGTCTTTGGAGAATCGGAGGTTACATGCAGGCAGGTAGCGGGAGATTAGGTCGGAGATATATGGAGGGGAAAGGTTGTGGATGGCTTTGTATGTCAGCGTTAGTAGTTTGAAATCTATTCGCTGGGCGATGGGTAGCCAGTGGAGGGATTGGCAGAGGGGGGCGGCCGATGAAGAACGGGGGGAGAGGTGTATTAAGCGAGCAGCACAGTTTAAGGTGGACTGGAAAGGGGCGAGAGTGTTTGCTGGGAGGCCATGGAGGGTGTTACAGTAGTCTAAGCAGGAGATTATGAGGGCGTGGACTAGCATCTTTGTAGTTTCAGGGGTGAGGAAGGAGCGGATTCAGTGGATGTTCTTGAGTTGGAGCCGGCAGGAGGTGTTGAGGGTTTGAATATGAGGCTTGAAGGATGGGTCAGAGTCTAGGGTTATCCCAAGGCAGCGGGCCTGTGGGACTGGGGTGAGAATGGGTCATGCGTTGAGGGGTGAAGATTATGAACTCATTTTTCTCCATGTTGAGTTTGAGAAAGTGGGAGGAGAGAAAGGAGGCTACGGCTGCTAGACATTCTGGGACTCTGGACAACAGGGAGGTAATGTCTGGACCAGAGAGAGATATTTGGGTGTCGTCAGCATAGCAGTGATAATGGAAACCATGGGATTCTATGAGTTGGCCAAGACCTAGGGTGTAGATGGAGAACAAGAGGGGTCCTAGGACAGAGCCTTGGGGGACACCTACAGAAAGAGGGCGAGGCGGGGGAGGTGGTGTGCAAGTGGGAGACACTAAATGTGCGGTTGGTGAGGTATGAGGAGATCCAGGAAAGGGCCAGGTCAGAGATGCCAAGGGATGAAAGCGTTTCAAGCAGGAGGGAATGGTCGACTGTGTCAAAGGCAGAGGAGAGGTCGAGGAGGAGGACAGAATAGTGACGTTTGGCAGTTAGAAGGTCATTAGTGACCTTGGTTAGGGCAGTTTCTGTGCAGTGATGGGGTCTGAAACCGGACTGTAGTCTGTCAAAGAGCACATTGGACGAGAGATAGGAGGACAGCTCGGAGTGGACATGTTGCTCCAGCAATTATGAGGCATACGGGAGCAGTGAAATGGGGCGATGGCTGGAGAGGATGGGTCCAGGGAGGGTTTCTTAAGTAGGTGTGACAGTAGCATGTTTGAAGGCGGAAGGGAAGGATCCATGTGTATAATATAAATATATAATAATCATATACATTAAAAAATCACTTTCAAATGGTTGTTAAATTTTGCTACTCATTCCATACATGTAGTTTCAGCCAACCATTGTTGGAATTCTGGCTGCTCACGCTTTGAACAGACTGTCTGCTATTGTTGGATATTGCAAGAGATTTATTTACTTTTTAAAGTACAATGGTCTGCCTCTTAATCTAGTGTATGAGCAACTTAAATGGGTTGTTCCAAATTATGAAGTTATCCCATATTTATTTATCTAATTGCTGAGACACCCACTGACCCCCGATAACTGGGTTGCTCGGGTGCTCCTATTCTGATAAAGCAGCAGGCTGAGCATTTGCCCTGCTACTCCATTCTCAATTTGAGAGCAGGAGATGAAGTACAGTGCTTGGCTGTCTCCATTACTTTCATAGAGAATAGGGATGTGTGTTGACCTACATTAGTGAAGGCATCACAGGGCAACTCGGCAATCTTTGGTTATGTGACAGGAGTCCTGGCCAATGTCTCTGTGTAGCCATCGCCTTAATGGAGTAGCAGGGCGTGTGCGCCTTTTAAGTATGGGGACACCCTGGGTGGGTTAGCTGCAGTGATTTACAGTTGCTGAATAGGCGAATAATGGGGTTTAAATAAAGGTTTTGTGAACAAACATGCTGGGTAAGTGAAATTCAGGGGAAAATCCACAGCAATTCATCCTTTACTATGTAAAGATGGAAGCTGCAGGGTGACTGCAGGTTTAAAATAAATAAATTCATAAAATTTGGGGGTTTTTTTTGGGCCAGTGATTTTTGCAGTGGAAAAATTGTGTAATTGCAGATATTCAGCAGCATCTCTGTAGAGTTCAGTGCAAGATATCGACCTAGTACTTTTTTAACCCTGAAGACTTAGAGTATCCTAATGTACGGAAAGTCCTTATTGTCTATGATGCGGATTCTGGGGCTCACAGATCTACAAGTGAAACCAGTTTAATCCTACTCACTGCATGCAACTATAAAGCCTCATCTCCTCCTTCTGACACTTCACAGTTGTAGGAGATGTCTGACCATTAGAAATGTTGGTAAGGTTGCTGATATAATGCAGCTATGTGACAGGAGGAGTGGTGACTTGTAAAGAGGGGCTCTGGTTTGTAGAATACCTGGCTGTATGTGATATATCTGAGCTGGTTGTAAACTGTCCCCTGTCCCAACCCCCTGTCGCTCCACATTGGCCAGGAGGTGTAAGGTAATCTGATGCCTCTCCTGTACTGTTTGTGACAACAGTGTTACTCTGCAGCGTCCTCTTCTCCCTGAGCAGCCCCTGTCTGTCTCCAGTGTGCTGCACATTTCCCTCCGGTCACCCCTGTTCTGTGTGTGTGTTTGCAGAGCCTGACACCCAGTTTCCTCTGAGTCATGGGTGGAGGAATGAGTCAGGTAGGGGGGCAATGTTTGTTACATTACTAGCCTTAGAGACTGAACCTCTACGTTGTGTTTGCTGTAAATGAAGCTTGCTTGTACTACAAAAGATGTATTGATACTGGTGTGGGAAAATACAGCAGTTGCCCATAGCAACCAGTCAGCAGCCACCTTAGAGTGGACAATGAAATTGACAACCATTTTACTTTTCAGTTTTGAGAACTCTTCTGCTTTGTGTTTCAATTCCCACTTTCAAGAATTCTGCCTGCTGTCAATGACTAGGAACTTTTTTTTTTTTTTTTTTTTTTTTTAACTAATAATTTTTTTTTTTTCCTTCCTTTATTTAAATTAGGGGGGGGGGGTTCTTTTTTTTTTTTTTTTTCCACAAATAATAAATAAAAGGGGGGCGCAAAAAAAGGGAGAAAAAAAAACAAAAATTTATAAAATGGGGCAGGACACAAAAAGAGAGGGGGAAAAAAAAAAAGAAGGAGGGAAAAGGGGTTTTTTATATAAAAAACAAAAAGGGGGGGGCAAAAACCCCAAGGAGAAAAAAAAAGTGTGTGTATTTTTTTTATTTTCACTTTTTTGTGGTGACATTTGCAGTACTGCGTGCACATTGTAGTCACACTTATTGTTTTTTGTCCGGGGTTTTTTTTTTTTTCTGACATGTATCTGTGTTACTTTTTTTTTTTTTAGTTTTTCCCTTTTCTCTCTCTGTATCCTTAGCTGTGATGCTGTAGCTCCTCCTCTCTCTCTCTCAGTTTAGTTTCACTTCTTTGTAAGCAACATGTCTGCTCAGCTCCTGGTATTTCATCATTTTTCACCTACTGCTGTATGAGGTTCTACAAGATTTACTTGGATTAAAGCATCTGAAATCTTATCTACGCCTCCTCAGTTGAGTTGAACACTATCTGATAGATATCTTGGTGTAAATTGCTGGTTAGCATAGAGACTACAGGACACTCTCACAACCTCACACTTGCAGCCAAGCTATTGAGTCAGAACAGTGAAAAATGATGCATAAAGACTGCCAGATACAGCTGTAAGACAGTTCACCAACTTCTGACATACAGTCAGTCACAGCAAGTTACCTGAAGCCAGAAGGAATCAGCATTGTGTAAGTTGCATCTGCAGCTCAGACCCCCTCAGCATAGAAGATTCTATCAAGCAGCCATCTTACTCCAGCAAGGTTATATTTATCCTGTTTGTGTTGCATCATGGCTGAAGGGCACCCTGAAGCACAAGGTAGCATGGACCTCAGTCTGCAGCCCAGTGAGAAGGCTAGACGCTTGATTAAACCTACGTGGAAGGTTAGAGACAATCTAGAAGGTTTAAAGCATGAACTTTCCTGTGAACTCTCAAAATGGTGGCAGAAAATACAGACTAAGATATCTGCCATGTGCTTGCCTGCATACCATGTATCACCACTAGAGGGAGCTCTGCGACAGCTTTGTTCTATGCATGGACATTATAAAATGAAAGCTGAGGAGTATGAAAGCATATTGAGGAAACTTCATACAGACGATTCCTTAGTTGAATTGCAAAGCTTCCAGCATCTCAATTCAGAACGAGACAGCTTAGTACATGAAACTAAGTTAAGGACAGAGGCAAGAATTGCGCAACTGCAGGAAATGGCATCCCATGTTTCTGAGTCTACCAAGCGTTCAAAGCGTACATCTAAGTCACGTTCCTCAAAATCTTCCACACTCAGTGAGCAACTTATAAAAGCACGTGCAGAGGCGGAAGCTACTAAGATACAGGCAGCCTTTGCACAACAGAAAGCAGAAATGGAAGCTAATGCAGCTCAAAAAAGGGCAGAACTAGAGGCTCTAGAGAAACAGTATGAGCATGCTGCAGCCATGGCAAGGTTAAGCATTTTAGAACAGGCCATCAGTGGAAGTGAAAGCGACAGCACCAGTTTGTGTGATGTGGAAGCAGAGGATCCCCTCAAGCGTACAAGAGACTATGTACTAAGCCAAAGCAGTGAATCCCTATTTGCCACAAATGTTCCTGTCAGGGACAACATTTCTCCAGTGCAACAGGGCACAGTATCTTCTGAAGCACACCGCATTCAAGGTCAGTACAATGCCCTGCCTGTCCAGCATCCAGTTTCTTCTTCCTTCATGGATTCCCAAAGCCTTGCACCTCAGCAAATGCAATATACTGATACTCAGGTAAACACCAATGTGACACCATACCACCAGACTGCAAACAACCGTCCAGTCTCACATCCATATGTGGCTAAACCTATGGACTTTAAGCTAGCTCCTAGGCTGAATGCCTACGCAGCCCCTACGCTACCTACCTCTGTTAACCAGAACCCCACTAACAACGTAATCACCGCTACTCAGCCAGCAACTCAATATTTAAAGTCAGAGAGAACACACATGTCAGAGTTTGCAAGGTACATGGTTCGCCGTGAGCTTACTAAGACTGGACTCACAAGGTTCGATGACCAACCTGAGAACTACAGAGGCTGGAAATGTGCCTTCAAAACTGCAATTAGTGACCTTGGCATTACTGCAGCTGAAGAACTAGATTTGCTTATCCGGTGGCTTGGCCCACAGTCCACAGAACGTGCTAAAAGACTCAGATCCGTCCACATTTACAACCCCATAGCAGGCCTTACCGCTGCTTGGGAAAGACTGGAGAAAACCTATGGCAGTCCTGAAGCAATAGAGAATGCTCTGTTCAAACGGTTGCAAGGGTTTCCAAAGATATCTGGTAAGGATCATCAGAAATTTCAAGAACTTAGTGACCTACTCATGGAGCTCCTACTGGCTAAGGCGGACACTCTCCTACCGGGCCTCAGTTACCTGGACACTGCTCGTGGGGTAAACCCCATAGTCTCCAAGTTGCCATATAATATTCAAGAAAGGTGGACCACAGTTGGGTCAAGATACAAAAATGAGAATCAAGTCTCCTTTCCTCCATTTTCCTACTTCTGTGAGTTTATTAAGAACATTGCAGAATCCAAGAATGACCCAAGCTTTTCCTATGGGGATCCCAGTGTTCCTGGTTCACCTCCTATTAAGTATGACCGCTCACATTCTAACTACAGAAACCGCAAAGGCCCAGTTTCAGTGAAAAAGACTGATATTCTTCCTACACCTACATCAGCACCAGAAGAAAGCAGTTGCAACAACCAAGATGAAAAGGTAGAAAATCCTAACCGTCTGTGTCCTATTCACAAGAAGCCTCATCCCCTCAAGAAGTGTATTGGCTTCAGGAGGAAACCAATCCAGGAACGTAGAGAGCTTCTTAAGAAACTAGGAATATGTTTCAAATGTTGTTCCTCTACTGAACATGTTGCTAGAGACTGTAAAATTGCTATTAAGTGTATAGAGTGTGGCAGTGAGGACCATGTACAAGCTCTTCATCCAGCCCAGCCTAGTGCCACACCACCTAGAGGTTCCCCTTCCCCAACTAAGCATGGCGGGGAGAACACAGATCAAGCAGCAAATACTACCACAGTATCTTCCTCATGTACAGAAGTCTGCGGAGAAGACCTTTGTGACAAGTCCTGTGCAAGGATATGCCTAGTCAATATATACCCCAAGGGCCAATCAGAAAGGGCTCTGAGGGTGTACGCCATCTTGGACGACCAGAGCAACCACTCACTTGCAAGGTCAGAACTCTTTGATCTGTTTAACTTAAAGGGTGATACTTATCCATATACCTTGGGTACTTGTAGTGGCATATCAGAGGTTTCTGGAAGAAGGGCCAGCGGTCTCGTAATAGCTTCTCTCAAGGGCAATTTGGAGATACCTTTGCCCACACTTGTTGAGTGCAACCAGATACCATCAAACAGAGAGGAGATACCCACACCAGAGGCGGCTTTCCAGCACCCTCATCTAAGGGCTATAGCCAGTGAAATACCATCCCTTGACAAAAATGCAGACATTCTACTTCTGCTAGGTAGAGACATTCTCAGACTGCACAAAATACGCCAGCAAATTAATGGACCACATGATGCACCATTTGCCCAGCGCCTCGATCTAGGATGGGTAATCATTGGCAACGTCTGCATAGGTAGGATGAAAAGGCCCACCAATATTTCTTCATTTAAGACGCATATGTTACCAAATGGTCGCAGCACTTGTTTTCAGCCATGTCCACATCACTACCAAGTGAAAGAGAAGATAAGCAACAGTAAGTGGCTGCATAATCACCGAGACAACGTGAATACTTTCCTGCCTGGGGACGACACCCTTGGATTAACAGTGTTCAATACAACAAGTGATGACAACAAGCTGGCACCGGCTATAGCTGATAAGGAATTTCTCAAACTTATGGACAAGGAATTCATTCAAGATGATTCCAACAGCTGGGTAGCATCCTTACATTTCCGCTCCCCGAGATCAAAACTACCAAACAATCTGAAGCAAGCAGTTTCTAGATTTTCCTCTTTAAAACGTACCCTCAAGAGGAAACCAGAGATGGAGAAACACTTTGTAGGTTTCATGCAGAAGGTATTTGAGAGAGATCATGCAGAACCTGCACCTCCACTAAAGGAAGGAGAAGAATGCTGGTACCTTCCATCATTTGGCGTGTATCACCCTCGCAAACCTGACCAAATCAGGGTCGTGTTCGATTCTAGTGCTCAGTATGAAGGCGTCTCTCTCAACAACCTGCTCCTCACTGGTCCTAACCTAAACAACAGCCTCATAGGAGTCTTAATCCGTTTCAGACAGGAACCAGTTGCAGTGATGGCCGACATCCAACAGCTGTTTCATTGCTTCATTGTTAAGGATGATGACAGAAACTATCTCAGGTTCCTATGGCATAAGGACAATGATGTCAACAATGAAGTCATAGATTACCGGATGAAGGTACTTGTCTTTGGCAATAGCCCATCTCCTGCAGTAGCGATCTATGGACTGAGAAGGACCGCCCAAGAAGGTGAGAGAGAGTATGGCTCTGATGCTCGTCAGTTTGTTGAGAGGAACTTCTATGTTGATGATGTTCTTAAATCCTTACCTGCAAGTGAAGAAGTGATCGATCTTCTCTCTAGAACACAGGAAATGCTGTCTGTAGCTAATCTCAGACTTCACAAGATCATCTCCAACAATATGGAGGTAATGAAGGCATTTCCCTCTGATGATCATGCAATCAACTTGAAGGATCTTGATCTCAGTTCTGATACTCCTCCTATGCAACGCAGCCTAGGATTGCTATGGAACACTGAACAAGACACATTCACATTCCAAGTGTCTTCTTGTGACAAACCTTTCACCAAACGAGGAGTTTTATCTGTTGTGAACAGCATTTATGATCCTCTTGGTTTCATTGCTCCCATCACCATTCAAGGCAAGCTACTACTAAGACAGCTTACCACTGAGAACATGGACTGGAACACTCCACTGCCTGCTGAGAAACAACTGAGGTCTGACTGTGGCACTAACTTCGTTGGAGCCTGCAAAGAACTGCAGTTAGACAACTTCTTATCCAACAATGGGTGCACTTGGACGTTTAACCCTCCACATTCATCCCATATGGGAGGTTCCTGGGAACGTATGATTGGGATCACACGCAGAATCCTTGACTCTATGTTGATGGACCACAAGTCGACACTGCTTACCCATGAGACGTTAATAACCTTTCTTGCTGAAGTGTCTGCGATAATCAATGCAAGGCCACTTGTCCCAGTATCTTCAGACCCTGAATCTCCAATTATCTTAACCCCAGCAACGCTTCTTACTCAGAAAATTGGTACTGCTGCTACCTCTCCACGTACCTTAGATCACAGTGACATTTACAGACGCCAATGGAAACAAGTTCAACACCTGTCCAATGTGTTCTGGCACCGCTGGAAAACAGAGTACCTCCACATGCTACAGAGCCGTCACAAATGGCAGACCTCAAAACCTAATCTCCAGGTGGGTGACCTCGTCCTTCTAAGGGATAAAGAAGTCCATCGGAATGAATGGCCTATGGGTCTCATCACTAAAGTTGTCCCTAGTGATGATGGGAAGACTCGGAAAGTGGAGGTCAAGGTAACCAAGGGAGGCTCAGTGCGAGTTTTCTTCCGCCCAATTAATGAACTGGTGCTTCTTCTTCCAAGAGGAGACGTCACATAAAAGAAGATAAGGACACCATTCACAGCTCATGGTGGGGAGCTTCCTTCCATGAACTAAAACCGTGTTCTTGTGGATTACAGTGTGGGTCGGTGGAGGTGTTGGCAAATTGCGGCTTCCCGACCTGAAGATTGGTTTATTTGGACTAACTGTTGATTATTGTTTGTTGTGCATGTTTCTTTTTTGTTTTTCATGTTTGAAGAGGACTTTATGGACATCTCAGGACATTTAATGTTTGTTTTCATTGAAATCTAAAGATTTCAGGCGGGGAGTGTCATGTCCCAGGACTTGGTTTAATTCACTGACATGTATCTGTGATACTGTTTGTCTTTGAAGTTTGTCCCTTTTCTCTCTCTGTATCCTTAGCTGTGATGCTGTAGCTCCTCCTCTCTCTCTCTCAGTTTAGTTTCACTTCTTTGTAAGCAACATGTCTGCTCAGCTCCTGGTATTTCATCATTTTTCACCTACTGCTGTATGAGGTTCTACAAGATTTACTTGGATTAAAGCATCTGAAATCTTATCTACGCCTCCTCAGTTGAGTTGAACACTATCTGATAGATATCTTGGTGTAAATTGCTGGTTAGCATAGAGACTACAGGACACTCTCACAACCTCACACTTGCAGCCAAGCTCCCCCTCTCCTCTCCCCCCCCCCCCCCTTCCCCCCCCCCCCCCCCCCCCCCCCCCCCCCCCCCTCCCCCCCCCCCCCCCAAAAAAAAAAATAAACCCCCTTATAGGGGCACCCGGCCCCCCCCACCTCCGGCCCCCCCCCCCCCTCACCCCCCCCCCCCCCCCCTCCCCTTCCCCCCCCCCCCCCCCCCCCCCCCCCCCCCCCCCCCCCCCCCCCCCCCCCCCCCCCCTTTCTCCTTTCCTCTCTCCCCCCCTCCCCTCTCCCCTCTTTTTCTCCCCCCCCCCCCCTCTTCCCCCTTTTTTTTTTTTCCTTTGCTTCCCCCCCCCCCCCCCCCCCTCCCTTTCCTTTCCTCCCCCCCCCCCCCCCCCCCCCCCCCCTTTTTTTTCTCCCCCCCCCCCCCCAATTTTCCCCCCCTTTCTTTCCCCCCCCCCCTTTTTCCCCCCCTTTTTTTCTCCCCCCCCCCCCCAAATTCCCCCCCCTTTTTTTCCCCCCCCCCCCCCCGTATAAGACCCCTTTCTTATTGCCCCCGCCCCACAGTATATGACCACTTTCTTATGTGCTCCCCCACAGTATATGACCACTTTCTTATGATCCCCCTATTTATGGCTACCATACAGTATTTATTTATTTTTTTTTTAAAGCCCACCCCAACACAGTAGCGGCTGATCATTTTTTTTTTCTATTTTAATTTATTTTTTTTTTAATTTATTTTTTCACCTGTCTGGGCCGCCCTCCGCTGCTGCCTCCAGAGCGCGCTGTAGCAAGCGCTGAAGAACATTGGGATGCTGTACATAGCGTCCTGGCGTTGTGATGTAAATGCAGCACCGCCTAAAGGAGGCAGCAGACGGCGGCCAGGACAGGAGCATGGACAGGTGAGTAAAAAGTATCGGCAGCTGCTTTTTGCGATGATATAGTAGGAGTAGGAGGCCTGAAGCCATCACCCCAGGTCACCTCATGGAAGTTGCGCCCCTGTTAAGACCACAACCGATCTTTATATAATACGATATGGAGAGATGTATTCTTCTGAGGCCTGTGAGCGAAACATCACATCACCACATGACCTGTTGGAAGCCACCCACCTATTACAACGTATTTGGATAGCTCCGGCCTCATATATTCTCTGACCTCACTCGGCAATGCCTCTTTACGTTTTCCTTCTGGCAATATGGAGGAATAATGAGCATGTCTGCTAGGGGGCGGAGCTAGGAGCTGTTGGCATACATTGCCTCTCTGACCTTGGTCCCTATTTAGGGGGGGGTATTGGGACAGAGAGTGGGTGGCTTCCAACAGGTCAAGTGGTGCTGTGACGTTTTGCTCACAAGGTGGGGTATGTCATAGATGTGGTCACATGAACTGAATGTAAATCAGGGAAACGCTGAAAGTTTTTGTATTTTTTATATTGGGGAATCCTTCTATATGAACAATATTTTAATAAATCGGATAGCCACTTTAATACAAAGGGTTTTAGTTAGAAAAGGTCTTAACAGGGATTTCCATTTTACAGTTCATATCTAGACTAATTTGTCATAAACAGCAGAATCACTGTGTGCATACATTGCTTATGCTGTGCTGATTTTACTTTTTATCCTGTATTATACTCTAGAGCTGCACTCACTATTCTGCAGGTGGAGTCACTGTGTACATACATCATATTACTTATCCTATTCTGAGGTATTGTACTTCAGAGCTGCAGTCACTATTCTGCTGGTAGTCACTGTAAACATACAATACTTGTCATTGTTGGGTTATAGCGTGTACTATACTTTAGGATTGCACTCACTTTTCTGCTGCTAGGGGATTTTGGAAACAGCCATCAATGTTGTGGATCATAACCACACAGTT
Source organism: Leptodactylus fallax (assembly GCA_947044405.1). Lineage (NCBI taxonomy): Eukaryota > Metazoa > Chordata > Amphibia > Anura > Leptodactylidae > Leptodactylus > Leptodactylus fallax. The sequence goes on along the minus strand of CAMRHE010000083.1, from coordinate 1,885,405 downwards.
TAAAAGAACTTTTATGAACCAAGGGGCCCCATTAGGATAAGAGTGTGTGTACAGACACCATGGATTGCTAGGAGATTGCCGCTCTAAATCTACAGAATAGTGAGTGAAACTTTGCAGAGAGTAAGGCTAAGGCCCCACATAGCGTCCTGCAGCAAAAAAGAGCTGCGGGAAAAACCACGGTGGCCGTGCATCGCAGTTTTTCCCGCAACGCTTTTCACAGCAAGTTCACAGAGGTTTCCTCTGCGGACTTTGCTTCAATTGTACCTATAGGGAAACTGCTGGCGTTTCCGTAAATATAATTAACATGCTGCGATTTCCAAAACCGCAGCGTGTCAGCTTGGTGTATTTTACCACACTGTGGGGATGGGATTCACTGCGATTTATAGTACCTGCAAAGTGAATGAGATTCTGGCTAATCCCATCCACACATTACAGAAAAAAATCTGCAGCAGAAGAATAAGGGAAGAAAATTCGCTGTGAAAAACTCATCAAAAATGCAATGAAAAACGCTGCTGAAAAAAAAAACCGGTGTTTTTTTGTTGTGTTTGCTACATATAATACAGGATGTAACTCAGTATGGGATAATTAATGTAATGTATGTACACAGTGGGGGGATTTAGTAAGATTGGCATTTTCTATGCTCAAGGCGTGCTTGAATTATTAAGAGACTTCAGCCCTTAAACTCCATGCATCAGAATGAAAATCTACACCTGTGAAGAACTGCCGTAGATTTCCTTTGTAACTAATGCAAGTTTTCTGGTGTGAGTTATAATAAATTTATCAGGCTGTTCTGCCCACTTTCGGAAAAAAAAAAAAGAGGGTGGGCGCATCTATGGTGCAAGAAAGGGCTGTGTAATAAAAAAAAAGAAAAAAAAAGATGCATGACAGGCTAATAAGTACCCCCCAATGCCGTCACCAGCAGAATTTATTTATGTACATAGTGTCTCCACTCATAGAAATTATATCTGTGAAATGTTTTAATTTGTTGCCGAGATAAATAAGAATCATTACAGCTGGAGGGCCCCTTTAAGAGGTAAAGTAGTATTGGAAAGTGTTAGGTAATGAGTGCGGGTGAGGCTCAGCTGCAGAGCTATATTAATAGCTTTTGCCTTGGATAAACAAGACATAAAAATAGCTGCAGTAAAGTGATGAGTATCTGCCCCCCGCAGGGATTAAACATAAGCGTGCACTGTGTGTGTACAAGGGATGTCTATCAGGGTCTGGGTGGTCCAGGTGTTGTGACCAGCTGCCATAGCTACCAGACAGTGCTCTACAGCCCATAAATTTACACTGTGTAGCTGAGCTGCTGCAGGGCAGTTACCCCTTATTCTTGTGTAACAAGAATTAATGCAGCTTGAAGTAAGTGGGGTTTAATGATTTCATGTGCACTTGGGGCTTACATATAAAGTGATTTAAAAAGATTAAGGAAATTTAAGGAAAACATTATAAATGCCCTAGAAATGAGTCTGTGTTAGGCCTCATTCACACGCCACTATTCTGCTGAGTATTTTGCATCGGTATTTGTAAGCCAAAACCAGGAGTGTGTCTAAAACACAGAAGAGATGCAAATCTTTCCATTATACATTCATTCCTGGTTATGACAAGCGTTCATAGGAAATAGGAATAATATAATGTTATAGTGTAAAAGAGTATTTAGTGCTACTCGTATGCACTGCATTGTAAGTAGTGAGGGGGTGGTCTTATTTTACTAATTGGTAGGGCTCTCTAGGTTTACACCCTCAGCAACCGTGCATTTCCTACGGCTGTGTTTTAACATTGCAGCAGCAACAACCTGTATGATCGTGTGATCTTTGACATCTGCATGCATGTGGGGTTTTGGTCGCATGCAGCTTTATGATGTTAGAACATCCTAAGAATAGGGTAATTGAAAGTTCCAGAAAAGTACTGCAATCAATGGAACCTAATAGGTTCTGGATTATCAGATGGTATGTTTAGTCATGTACAACTCATTTTATCTTGCAGGTTTTGGATGGGTTATATCTGGGAAATATACGGGGTGAGTATGACCAGAAAGATTAGTTAAGGGGTTTGCTAATCACAGGATTTCATCTGCCTTCATGTTTCCTCTCCCCTCCACTTCCTAGTTTTCAGCTTATTCCAGCATGTTGCTCCTACTTGTTGCAAACAGCACAGTTATCTCTGGTTTTACATACATAGATAAGAGAAGTACTGCTCAAGAAATTTACCAGGGCTCAAAAACTGAAAGGAGTATGCAGAGAGAGGGAGAGAAGAGAATATGTGTGGAGGGAGCAGGGACTGAGTTGTCATTCTGACCTGAAAGCAGGTCTGTAACCTAGGCAACCAGCTATAAACACTGAGGAGAGAGATTTAGTTGAATCTGACTGAGCAGGATAGATAAAGCCATGCATTGGATAAAACACTTAAAGCGAAACCTTCAGACAACTTTTGATTTTCTGGCAGTATTTGTGTCATTAATAAATTTTAGATTCTTTCTGTGAAATCCTACATCTCTTTATTCTTCCCATTTTTCTGTATTGAGCTGTTTCTGTGTCTCTAAATGTTGCTGCGAATGGAGTAGGGGCTTGGTCTATGGGCTGTGTAAAATGTACAGAAAATGAGGGTGGGGGAGGGTCAATTCAAACAGTTATATCTCGGACACTATAAAACATACAAACTTGCTTTTGTTGTCATATGAAAGAGGGATGCAGTGCTATCTATATCACTGGTTGAAAACACAGTCTGCATAATATATATGATATAAGTATGCCAATCCTGACTGTGTTTTCAACCAGAGATATCTCTCGAAATAAACTTAGAGAATCTCCTCTTTCATATGACACCAAAAGCAAGTCTGTATGCTTTATAACACCAGAGATATAAGTGTTTGAAGTAACCCTCCCCTTCCCTCATTTTTCTGCATTTTACACAGCCCCATACTCAGTAACATTCAGTGAGAGGCAGGAACAGCTCTCAATACAGAAGCAATAGAAAGTATAATGAGAGGAAGGATTTCACAGAAAGAAGACAAAATATGTTAATAAAGTGTATGACAAAATTTCAGTATATGACACAAATACTGTCAGAAAATCAAAAGTTGTCCGAAAGTTTAGTTACGCTTTAAGCTTAAGCTAAAAGTTTGAATACGATCCTAGAGATGCGAATATCCTTTTACACTTAAGCCATACAAGGAATAATCTCAATAAATTAGCTGCTGCAAACTCGATAGCTAACCCTTTGTGATCTACGGCAGAAGCACAGTGGATGAGCTTTCAACAAATCTCATCTACAGGCTGCAACTAAAACCCACAGATCAAAGTGACCTGCACTGCAAGTTTTATTGGCAGCATGGTACATACTGCTGGGGTCTTCAACCTTTGTATTGCAACCATCCGTAGGTCCATCTCCTGCCCCAAGACAACCACCATCAGACGACTTCTTTCTAGTCATTTGGGCACTATGATAGTGTGGTTAGTGATTACTGCTCTCCTGTATTTTATATTTTGACCTAGGGATATTTCTCATTGTAGATGCTGAGGACAAGATGTCTCTGAGTAGACATGGGGTCACACACATTGTATCTGTCCATAACAATGCCAAACCATTACTGCCGGTGAGTATCCAGAATTACTTCTTAATTTGGAGATTTTATTCATATAAATTTCCATCTCAGGAATTTTGGACATATCCACTTTTTGTTAGGATATGCCATTACTTTATGATTGGTGGAAGTTTGACCTCTGGGACTCCCAGCGATCCTGAGAATGAGAGGGCGCAATTCTGGTTTAGTGCTGTGTTCCCTTCTAAGTTTTTTTCTGTACAGCAGAATAACCAGCCAGGGACCTACAGCTTGCTCCATTCACTTCACTAGAGCTGTGCTGCAGTTCCTTGTGCAGCCAGTGGCTGGAGCATCGCTGTGCGTGTGGAAAACAATCCACTTTATTCTCTGGATCAAAGAGGGTCCCAGAGGTTGGACCCTCATAATGCGATGGCATAACCTAGGATTGAAGAACAGTATTATTGCAGTGTTTCATCTGGTAGTTATAGAGATATATTACAGTACAATGTATATGCAAAGTTTTCTCTAGACACTAGAGGGCAGTACTCCTCTGCAATAACAGACTTGTTTTAGATGAGAAGTCAGCGTCTAATTTTCAGCCTTGGATCTTGAGGCACAAACTTGGTGCAGCTGTAAAGGCCTGACATGTTTTTGGATTGAAATTATGCATTGTGAGATGAGAGAAATGTACTTTTTGCTTCTGTGATTTTACCATAATGTTAATGTGAATTGTCTGTGTTAAAATGGGACTTTTGGGCACAAGTGACATAAAGCAGACAGAACATTCAGTTTCCTGTGAGTTGTCGTGTTTGATGTGGTGGAGCTTGAAGCCTGGTCATGATATCAGAATACCTCTGAAGCTGTCAAGAACTATTTCAGTAGAAAGATATTACAATATGGTTAAAGGGTTCTTCTTTATGTACTATCCTTTTTATATTAGAAGTCTCCCCTGATCACAGGCAGCCCCGCTGCTGGACGCTAGTGATCAACTGCAATCTCTGGGTGAACCCAGCAGTAAGTGTTCAAGTTCTCTGCAGCACCACCACAAGAAATACAAAGCAGTACATATACAACAGTTCTCAATGAAATAAATGGGAAGTTGGTTTAAGGCATGGGTGTTTCAGGTCCACTATTCACTCCTATTAAATGATAAAGGTCCTCTATTAATTCAAAATCCTCAGGTGAGCGCCTCTCCTTAGGTGCCCCACCCTCCAATGTCGGGATCAGTCAGTAATGAATGTAGCATTTCTTCTCCTGTAACTTTCCTCAGACAGAACGGGAAGATATGGTGGTTGGCTGCTGGCCAGTGCAGGTGAGTGTGTTACCTTCACTATGGCTGGCACTGTTATTGGGGGATGACTCCAGAAGTTATATTTTGCAAGAGCTGTAATAAGTTGCTCCCTGGCTCAGTTAGTTGTGATTGAATGGGAGTCATCCATCATGAGCCGTGACAGGCAGTGTCCTGTGGTCTTCCCAGGAGCATCTCTTATGCTCTAAGACCCTGCAGCTGTTTCCTTCCCTCCTGTCTTTGGAAGAAGCAGAAAGAGAAGAGACATCTGGAGAGGATACCAAGTCTCATCCTTACGACCACGACTTTGCGGTCCCTGCCCTCAATCTCTGCTCAGTGTATTACTCAACCAGCCACCCTTTCCTGTTCCTATTTCTCAGTGCCACACACATTTGGCATGATGTAAGATGTGCCACTTGTACAGCTCTGGGCAGTTTATTTTTACTTCTGCAGCAATCTCTGGGGGCTAAGGCGAACCGTTGTCTCATTCTGTCTCTTTTGCACAAACTAAAGCTGAAAGCGCTAAGAGTATTCAAGGATTTCATAAGAAAATAAAATCAGAGATCATAGACTTGGGGGGGAAACTGAGAGTCCTGCTAAGGGTGATGGCCCATATTGCAGTTGTCACGTAGTTGTAATGCAAGTAACGGTAGGTCTATACAGCAGCATGTGTTGTGGGAAAGCAAGTCTCAGACCAGTCATGCAACTAAAAACACTTTTGCGGCTTGATGTCATGATTTTTTAGAGGTGTAATTTAATTTGACAGTTAAAAACATCAAAATTGCAGACATATTGTATATGGTTTACATTGCAGTTTATGTTTGCAAAGTCACAACACAACCCCATTGACAATCATTAGATGCAATGTCATGCAATCTTCATGTTATACAATACATGTCATTGTGTAGCCCTGGCCCAAAAGACAAGGTTCTCATACTTTTCAAATTGTGGCCATTTACTATCAATTGAGTTACCAATTAGTTCATTAGTTCGCTACCTGCTCTGACCTGGGGCTTTTGGCCACATCTTGGCTATTTGATGACTAATATGTGGGATACCAAACTAAACTGTGATGGACAAACGTGTGCATGACTTGTTACAGTACAGTTGCCAGATATATCTCTAAGCTATATCATGAGTTGTGCTGATGTGTGATCAGCATATGTCTAGAACAGATTCTCATCTCATGCATGTAAAGAAGATACATTTTCAGGAACAGCAAACAGAGCTATTGACTAAATGTAAGGTCACTATACACAAAGTATATTACAAAAATGCAGAAATTAATTAATATATTTATAAAATCTTTATAAATTAACACATTAAGTTTTCTGCTTCATACTTAATGTGTTAATTGGAAAAACTTTATTGCTGTCAATAACTTAAAAAAACTATGATAAAACAAAGTATTTGAAAAAATACATATGTACTCATATGAAGATCAGAGATGTCACTTCTCTTTTTTGTGTCATATATATATATATATATATATATATATATATATATATATATACACACACAAACACTCACTCAGGATTAGATATTAAGAGGCATGGTATAACAAAGTATCTTTATATCCTGATGAACATACCTAAGTAATTTTAAAATCCTGCTATTTAACACAATTTCTTGCACGCTGGCTCAGTGGTTAGCACTGCAGCCTTGCAGCACTGGAGTCCTTGGTTCAAATCCTACCAGGGACAACATCTGCAAGGAGTTTGTATGTTCTCCCAGTGTTTGCGTGGGTTTCCTCTGGGTGCTCTGGTTTCCTCCCACACTCCAAAGAAATACTGATAGGGATCACAATCTAAATTCCCTATGTGGAACAGTGACTGTCAATGTCTGTAGTGCTGAGAAATACGATGGCGCTATATAAGTAAGCATAAATAATAATAAATATTTTTGTAAGGCAATGTTCACACTGCTGTCATTGGCGTCTGTTGCTCTTATCTGTCATAGGATCAGAACAACTGTCTGAAACACAGACAGAATGACTGATGCAGAAGGAGGATCCTCTATTTGCATCCATCTCTATTAACTGTTATGTTAAAGTGAAGATGGAAACTTTCTTCAGTCTTGTTTGTTTACATTTCTAACAGAAGTAAAAGTCCAACAGGTCTTCCCTTACAAGAGTAAACAAAAAAGACTGAAGAAAATTTCCATCTTGTTTTCAACATTACAGGAAATGGAGATGGATACAGACAGATGGTACTCCATCTGCATCAGTCATTCTGTAGGCATTTCAGTCCATTGCTCTGATCCTATAACAAATCAGAACAACCGACTTGAATGACAGAAGTGTGAACATGGCCTTAGCCATTACAATGTATCATATCTGCAAGACTATTTCCTTTCTCCTATTGGGTACAATTATATAATGCATAAAAAGAATATTATACACATAACATGAAGAGACTGCAGCTTTCAGGAGATTAATTGTACATATAATATCATAATCCAATAATATTAATGAATTTTATATGACTCTGTTTGCTGTGTCTCTTGGTTTTTCACTAAAACATGCCCAATAATCTAGTATTCACAAGACTGTAAGGAGAATGCTGATTTGAGAGAAGAGATAGACCTATATTTTATTTCATTTTGATAATTTTGGGCTGTATTGGTGCCTAGTATCAGCAGGTTTATTCTGCCTGGAGCATCTCTGGCCTTCAGCGTTCACATGTTGAAGTCATCTGATGATCTGTGATGTTTGGTAATCTCTGGGTCCTATCCAATGTCAAATTAAAGAGATTTTACTGCATGTATAACTCTTATCTTTTTAACCATTTTTTTCTGTTGCGCTATATGATCTATTATTGTAGCGGGGTGAGTGACTCCCCCACATGTATTTCCATGACTTGTCCTCTCTCTGTCTTGCAGGAAATGACCTATCTGTGCATAGCAGCTTCTGACTCAGAGCGACAGAATCTGTAAGAATTCTCCAGGTTTATCTTATGTCATATTGCAGATAAGTTTCATTTCTTGAACATCTCCCATATCTCCTGTAGTCACTAGATGTCCCCTTCTGTGGTTTATCACTGCCACATCTCAGCTATTTGATGCAACCACTCGCAGCAAGATTGCCAGTTTTGGTGGAAATCTAAGTGTCTGAAATTACATTGGGGTTTATCACTTTGTCATATACTGCATTTTCACCCATTATTGTAAGGTATCACTATGACAGGCAGTAGTTCTGGTACTTTATGAATATTTTTTTGTCTCAAGAGCTTGCAATGTAATATAATGGCAGAACCTGAACCCTCAGGAATCCCATGGGATTATTGCCTTCATCTTCCTGAGCAGTGCTGCACTTCGCTTTTCTGTTGCCTGAGGCAAAAAGTGAAACGTTGTCTCCTTACATAATATCTCTCTCCCCATCCATAAGATACTAAGAATTACATCCAACAACAGGAAAAGAAAAGTGGTACAGTGTACCAGCTATATACAGAACACAAGCAGAAATTGAAAATTACACCCAGCATATAGGACAAGAAAAGTGGTGCTGTGCGCCATCCATATATATAGAATAAGGACAGAAACTGAGAATTACACCCAGCATACAGGTCTAGAGACATGGTAATGTGCACTGTTCATATATACAGAGTAAGAGCAGATACTGAGAATTACATCCAGCATACAGGACAAGAGAATGGGCACTGTACAGTGTTCCCTTATACAGAATAAGAGCAGATACTAAGAATTACACACAGCATGTAGGAATAGAGAAGTGGTACTGTGCATTGTCCATTTATACAGAATAAGAGCAGCTACTGGAAATTACACCCAGTATACAGGACAAGAGCAGTGGTACTGTGCAGCACTTATACAGAGCACTGGTACTGAGAGCTAAGAACAGTGGTACACACTAAGAACAGTGGTACTGTGCAGTGTCTGAATATACAGGACAAGAGAAATGGTACTGTATACTTTATGTGTGTATGTGTATACACACACACACTCAACAGCACACATCACTGAACTCACAGAACTGAACTTGAACTAACTGGTTCACCCCTTCCCGCTGGTGGCATTTTTTGATTTTAGTTTTTGACTCCCTGCCTTCCAAACCCTATAACTTTTGTATTTTTCTGTTCACAGAGCCATACGAGGGCTTAATAATTGTGGGACAAATTATTCTTCTTAATGGTACCATTTATTATTCTGTACAATGTACTAGGAAACTGGAAAAAATTCAGAATGGAATTGTAGAAAATGTGCATTTCTTACAGGCTTCGTTTTTACGGCATTCACTGTGCAGCCAAAGTGACATGTCACCTATATTCTATGTTTTGGTACAATTCTGGGGATACCAAATTTATATAGTTTTATTTACATTTTGACCCCTTAACAAAAATCCCAAACTTCCAAAGTCTTTGTTAAAGTCACCATATTCTGACACCTGTAACTTTTTTATATTTCCGTGTAAAGGGATGCAGAGGGCGTCGTTTTTTTGTGGTGCCATGTGTACTTTTTAGTTATGCCATTTTGAGGAATCTCTGTTGCTTTAATCACTTTTTATTCAAATTTTTATCACTTTTGCTATTTTTTCCTGGTACGATGTTCACCATATGGGAAAAATATTTTTATAAGTTTGTAGACCGTGCATTTTTGGACTCAGGGATACCTAATGTGTATGTGTTTCAAAGTAATTTTTTAGTTTTATATGTATTCTAGGGTTCTAGGGAAAAGGGGGGTGATTGGAATTTTTAATTGTTTCAAATGTTTTAAAATATTTTTTTTTCTTTTTTTTTTTAAATACTGTAATTATTAGACCCCCTTGCAGCCTGTCATACAAATAAATGCCAGACAAGCCTGGAGCCTTCAATAGGCTACCGGCTGTCATGGCAATGGATTGCTGGCCCTGGATCTCGTATCGGGCACTGGCGGGAAAATAGCGCCTCGATCAGCTTTGAACAATACGCCAGGGGCCAGGTCTCTAATACAGCAGAGACCTGGCGGCTATGGCGGCCACTCAGCTCCTGAGAGACCACCATATTTAAATACTCAACATCCACAGTACTATTACAGCCGAACTAAACTGCTGCAGCGTGAGATCTTATAATAAAGGAACTCAAAACTATGAAATTCATTGAATAATGTTTTTTTTTTGTTGTCTTCTGTGGTAAGACATGCTGCAGCAGTTTAAGCAATTGCAGAACTGTCGGCTAACTCTGCTATAGCTGTATATACATTCACAACACACACACACACATACGTATATACAGCTCACATACTCAGCACACAAACGTTTTACACAGACCCTCCTATTCTTCCTGTCCGAAGTCGTCTTGTTCATTTCACTCGAGGGCCTTTTGCTTGTGTGATATCATTGCATGATGTGCTCTGCAAAACTCCTGCAGTCGAAGGAAAAATAATACCGTGGACAGGAGGCTCCTGTTCACATCAGAGTAAGTGGGTTTTGCGATAGAACACAGTTATATACAGTTTATCCCACGTCCGCAGATGTGTACATGGATGTGCAGGGCAGAAGGCTTAACTGCAGTCCTTGGAAAGTGCCGCCTGAGGCCAATGCCTCACCTTGCCCCATTCATGGTGCAGCTCTGTTACTGATGTGATTTAGGCAGGAAGTATTCTTCCCTGTTGGTAGCGGGCCAAATTTTGCTTGGGCTTATGGCTAAACAGTGATTTAGGTTTAAAAGTTAAAGAGGGTTTTATGTATTACAGCAATGTGTGGCCTAGGTCAGTTTGCTCAATACATTATATTAAATGTAGATAGAACATTAAGATCAAGTCCAATTACTTTCTTTTTGCTCATTACTAATATCCCTGTCACATCTAATCTTTTTATGTTCCATTTAAAATTGAGTAAATCACGCATCCCATGGGATGGTATGAGAAAAAACGCAACATAAACGCTTTTGTTTTTCACTTCTACTTTCCACACATAAATCCATGGGAAAAACAGCAAGTTATTTTTCATCACCAGTTAAAGGTCTTGTCCAGTTAAATGATCTTTCTAATCTAAGCTACCTACCCCCCCCCCCCCCCACCTTCTAAATTACTTAGGTTACCAAAAATCTATATCTATCTAGATTGGCGGAGCCCCAGGCACATTTTATGATTTTCTGGTGGCGTTCGGTTTCCAGAAACGGAACGTCACCAATACTAACCACCCATCCCCACCCCATCAGACTTGCCTGTCTTCCTGTCTGGATTTTCTGGGCACAGGATATCACTTGTTCTGGGCACAGGATATCACTTGTTCTGGGCACAGGATATCACTTGTTCTGGGCAGGCGTCAAGAAGTGGAGGTGCCGGCCGCCCAGAACAAGTGAAGTCCCGTGCCGAGAAGATCCTGCAAGGAAGATAGGTAAGTATGATGGAGTGGGGGGTTGAGTTAGATAGAAAAGGCTAGTAGTGGGCGGGCTATCTAGGGAAACAGGGAGGGGGTGTGAGTGAGAGAGGGATGTAGTATGAGTCAGCTCTGAGTGCCCCAAGGCATCATGGTAACAGAAAAACAGAACAGGAAGCTACTCATGTAAACAAATGCAGAAGATGCCAGGAGCTCACAGAGAAACCCAGAAAATCACTCAAAACACTGGTAAAGGTATTTGGTTACACTTATTAACCTATTAATAGCGCTAGCAGATCTTTTTGAAAAATATTTTTTTGCCTGGAAAACTCCTTTAAATGTTGTCATGGTATTTAAATTAATTCTAAGTTTTGGTTAATGGTGTGTCACATAATCCCACTGTGATGATGTAATGATAGTATAACTGTATAATATATTAATATATAATATAATACATTACTATATAATAAAATGTATATATATCATAATTAATATTGTTATCCTGTTATCCACTGCATGAGCAGGAGTGTTCCAATAATTTAGCAAGGCCAGTTTAGGCCACATAAATACAGTCACTAAACTTGACTGTCCCCTTGTACAACATATTAAATGGGGTATTTTAGCCAGACAACCCCTTAATACCTCTTAGTTTAACAAGAAACCTCTACTAGTTGGCAGTGACTGGGCCCAGGTTCCCACTGTCCATATTTCTATCATTAAACATCATAAAATTGAGATGTCCACAGCAGGTGTCTGGGAGCTAAAGTGGACAGCAACGGCTGATAAACAGCTTGCCCAATAAGTGTCTCTTCTTCCAAGAACTTTTGCTGTGAAGAAACACTTCCTTGCCTTTCCCCCGAATCTGGTGCTCTCCAGCCTTGCTGTCTGACCTCTCCAACCACTTCCCCTTCTCCAAAAACAACCCCTTCTGCAGTCTGCAAATGTGGGTCAACCATGCCATGTTAATTCTCTGAGGGCTGTAAGTATATCCTGCAGATTATTACCTCGCTGACCTCTCTAGAGAGCTGCAGAACATTTCTCTGGTTCCTCTATCTTCTGATACAGTAGAAGAGTTACTAGTATATATTCTGCAGCTTATTTCATCACTGACCTCTCTAGAGATCAATAGAACAATTTTCTACTCCACCTGCTGACAGACACACAGTGGATATATACTCTGCAGTTTATTACACCACCAACTAACTAGAGACCTGCGGAACATTTTTCTGTTCTACCTCCTGACAGATACACAGTGGTATACACTGCAGATTATTACTCACTGACCTCTCTGCAGAGCTGCAAAACATTACAGTATTCCATAAACTGCCTGTATGAATGCGGCCTATCTAAACCTAAACACTTTGAGATCTCTTTAATTTCATAAGTTTTTCATATTCCTCCTGTCTGTGTTACTCACTGTTACTACAGATTTACTACAGGAAGGGGGACTCTTATTCATTCATCTATTTTGCTGTTTTTGGACAATTCTATGAGGCAATCCCTTCTGCTGCAAACCTCAGTGCCATCTGAAGTTCAGCTTGTAAAGTTTTTTTCTACAAAATAAAATAAAGCAGAGATTTACAAAAGCTTCATCACAAAATGATCTTTTTTTTCTTCTTGTGTTACCTGATTTGCCTGCCTGTAAGTGGCGCTGTTGCTGCTGTCTGAAATTAAGTTTATTGTCTAGTTCTTATAATAATATATTGTATTCTGGCAAGTAAAAGCCGTTCACCAATAATGTTAATAGGGATAACAGTAAGATTTTTTTTAAATTATATTTTCCTTACGTTTCGTAACAGAACCAATAATTGTATATTTAGGGGGCGTTCACACTACCGTTGGTGACCATCAGTAGTGTCCGTTGCTATTGTCCGTTACAAGATTTTAGCATCGGACACTAGCTGAACCGTCAGAAATCCGTTAAAATTTCCATTCATTTCAATGTGTTTTTATATTGTGTCCGTTTACACCAAATCCGTCAGAAGTCCGTTATTTTTTCGCAGACAAAAAATCCTACATGCAGGATTTTGTCCGTTTGAAAAAACGGATTCTTGACGGACAGCAAGTGTCCGTTATTTTTTTAACATTGAAGTCTATGGGTAACGGACTTATAACGGACAGTAACTGACAGCCATCAGTTACTGTCCGTTATTTTATGTCTTTTTTTTTCCTGCGCATGCTCAAAAAGCAGAAACAAACAAAAAAAAAAAAACGGACAGTGTTAAAAAAACGGACACTAACTGATGCTAATGTGTCCGTTTTTTTAACTAATCCATTAATTGGATCAGTTAAAAAAAACGGACACATTAACATCAGTCACTGTCCGTTAATGTCTGTTATGATAGGTGTCCGTTTTTGTTTTCTTTTGTTTTTCTTTTTTTAACGGACACTATCAGAACGGACATCAACGGTAGTGTGAACCCTGCCTTAGTGAACAAAGATTAATCGTTGCTTAGTAAAAATATTTTGCAGTTTCCTTACCATCTTCAAGTCTAAAATCCCATGCAGATCTATTACTCCTTATAGCTGACAGTTTGCTACAGTTGTAACCAAAGTTAATATTGCTAGACACATCAGCAGTATAATAAAGTCTTCTGTTATAGTTTGTTACAATGTATCAGTGCAGGTAAAATGTGTCAATCTGGTGTCCTGGCTGTTCACCCTTGCCTTTTGCTAGGCAGTTGCAGCGCAATGTCTGGCCTATTGCATAGAAGTACTGGCTGTGGCATACGCATGACATGTAGATTTCTATAGGCTCCTGTGTCACCCAGCGTCCTACCGCTTGGTCCGTTGTGAGTGCTACAATGGGGGGGGGTGGCACACTATTATACACCTTCAGTGTTACAAGTAAACGATGGCTGCCCGGTGTTCATTATGTTTAATACTGTATGTTTAGGTCCATGAGATTTTTTGCCTTTTTAAAGGGGTTGTGCAGGATTAGAAAACATGGTTGATTTCTTCTTCTCGGGAAGTGGCATCATGTCCATTGGTTACATGGCCATGCTGCAGTTCAGTCTTGTACATTTTAATGACACTGAGCTTTAGCATTGCCATGTGCACATCCCTATCTCCCAATCGTCCTGGATTCCAGGTCGTGCCCTGCTGTCCCGGTTGGTGGGAGGTATGTACCGATTTCAACTGATGAGTTGAATACAATGGTGAAGCAGGAGCCGTTCGCAGACAGCTCCTGCCTCGCCACTGTGCTTCCTGTGTGCTCCGGCCCCAGGAGCTGTAGGCGCGATGTTATGATGTCACTCACGCGCCTGCTGCTCCCTGAAGACTCCAGGAGAAGAGACTGCTGAGAGAGCAGCAGGGGAGCGAGGAGAGGTGAATATCAGTGATTTTTATGTTACCAGGAGGAAGACATTAAACTGGGGGGGGCCATATGAGGGGGACAGTAAACTGTGGGGGTAGATGGAGGGGAATATTAAATTGCAGGGCCAGATGAGGGGGACAATAAACTATGGGGACAGATGAAAGGGGACAATAAACTGTGGGACAGATGAAAGGGGACATTAAACTGGGGCAGATGGAGGGGGACATTAAATTGTGGGGGCACCAGGAAGATGACATTATAATGTGGAGGCATATCATGTTAGGGTGATTGTAGGAACATTATACACAAAGGGGCACAAAGAAATAAATGGGAATGGGCAGAGTCAAAGTAGAAGGGGGCAGAGCTAAATGCTGCACATTGCATGGCGCACATTCTTTCCCTCTTTCTGTTCTTTGAAAGTTGGGAGGTATGGCACATCCCCTCTAAGTTAATAATAATAAATTTTATTTATATAGTGCCAACATATTCCTCAGCACTGTACAATTTGTAGGGTTCAAGTACTGACAAAAAAGATACATTACAAAGAAATAGTCAATTCACACACTGGGACTGAGGGCCCTGCTCGCAAGAGCTTACAATCTATGAGGTAGAGGGGGTGACACAAGAGGTAGCAGGGGTGGCAACAGACGTAGCATTGCTTGTACAATGGTCAGAAAATTTTGTAATAGAGGTTACTGTCATTACACATATATAAAGCTGTATGAGCCGCCACCTGTTGTGTCCTTTAATGTGCAGATGGTGCCTGGAGATATAAAGTTAGTCTGATACGGCATCATATCTTGTGAGGTTATGTTGGGGCATCAACAGAGGAGGGTATGTTTTAGGGATTCTAACTACGGAAGGCTTTACATTAGGAGTTGTGATAGGCCTGTCTGAAAAGATATGTCTTTAGTTTACGCTTGAAGCTGTGGAAATTGGGGGTTAATCTAATAGTCCGGGATAGAGCATTCTAGAGAAGTGGTGCAACTCGGGAGAAGTCTTGTATACGAGCGAGCGTGGGAGGTTCTGATAATAGAGGATGTTAGTCTTAGGTCATTGAGTGAACAGAGAGTACGGGTTGGGCGATATACAGAGATGAGGGAGGAAATGTAGGGAGGTGCAGCATTATGGAGAGCCTTGTGAGTGAGGGTGATAAGTTTATATTGTTGTGTCATGTGACCAATCTAATGGGCACCCCCTCTTGTACCAGGTTGGTATTCAAGGGAAACATCTGTGGCTGCACAGTAAATGTTTTCTCTTGTCCTGGCTGTACAATGTCTTATGAGCTCCTTTTCATTTTTCTTGTATATGCTGCAGTCTGTAAAGCCTTCACTACTGCGGTGCATTTACTGCTGGTACAATTTGTCCATACTGCGGACCCTTGAGGAGGAAGTGGGTTTATCACCTTTATGAGACGACGCCTAGATCTTCAGACTTTTTTTTGTGAAGCAGGAAATTAACTGAGCAGTAACAGTGTGTACAGTGTAAGGCCAGTACAGAATAGCGCGTGAAACACATCGGGGGTTTCTATATTCTGGTAATACAGCTCTTGTATATAAGTCAAGGCTGCTCTGTAATGAATGAAATATACAATGGATATGATAATAGTTAGAATTTCCCAGAAGGTCCCCCATTATTGACTACTAAAGTTTATGACACAAGCTTTCAGTTGGTCCTTCAGTTTTTTGTAAATGAAGTATCACTATATAATGAAAAGTTCTGCTGCTTTCTAATAGACTGTATTTCCATTTTCACGTTGTCTGCTTGCTGTCAGCAAATGGAAACATTCATGATCAATATCCAGAGGCTGAAGTCATATACAGATCTAATACTTCTTGCAGTTGGGATTTTGTTACAATTATATGCAGTCTAGATAATCCTCTGTGAGGTAACAAACTATCAGGACAGAAGAGAGGCTTGTGCTACTTTTTATGTATTACAGCAATGTGTAGATGAAGACAGTTTGCCCAATGCATTATATTAAATGTAGATCAGACATTACATTTTTTTAAATTCTTTTTGCTCTTTACTAATATCCCGTCACATCTAATCTTCTTACCTTCCACTTAAAATTGAGTAAATGGCACCTATCAAGGAATAGTATGGGAAAAAATGCATGGGGCTGAGTTTGCAGCAGAATGCACTCAGATGACACTCTGAGTGACATCCGACTGTCATCTGCGTGCATTCCATGATGCATTTATGTCTATGAGGGCTTTCAATCAATAACGTTCCATTGGCACAGATGATTATAGAACAGATCTTATTATTTTTCGTGTCATTGGAACAGAATGGATCGGAAGATCCCACAGACGTGAAGGCATAACGGAATACACTCAAATGTCACTCCAAGTGTCATCCGAGAACATTCCACTGCAAACTGGCCGTCACATTGGAAATACACTCAGTCGTGTACATGAGGCATTGAAGAGGTTTTCCAGCCTAATTATTTTTTTTTCATTCGGTCAGGGGAGGTGAAAAAAAAACAACAAAAAAAAAAATATACTCACTTGGCCCTGGTGCTCTGGTGTCCTCCCAGCGCAGTCCGGTCCTGCTGCTCTCCTGTCTTCTTTTGTTTGAAATCCTTGCTGGCTGTGATGTCCCATGTCCCTTCCAATCAGTGGCCTGAGTGGTCTCGTGCGGCTGGGACTTCCGCCGGAAGAAAACAATGGGAAAAATGCAGCATTTCTACAGGTTTAAAATGCTGCGTCTTTTAAGAATGCAGCATTTGCGCATTCTCCTTCCCCGCAATGTGTGGATGAGATTACACAAAATCTCATTGACTTTGCTGGTTCTGTAAAGCACAGCATTTTTTTCTGCTGCATTTCTGCAACTGCCAAAAATTCTGCAACATGCAGCCTTAGCCTAAGGGAAGAACTGTGATCTCCTTAGATCGGTTGCTAAGTATAAACATAGATCTGTCTGAGTCTCACCAGGAAGGGGTGGTGTTACCTATCATGCCACCCAAGTAAATACATGGGGCCCCAGAGATCAGGAGTCCCCCACAGATCAGGAGTCCCCCACTGATGACCTACCTACATACATATTTTTTTTAAATTGGGAGTGATCTAAGTGATTATTTCAATAAGTAAGTAATGGCCAATGTTAATGAACACTTACCTCACCTTGCTCCTGGCTTATCTGCAACTCAACATGATCTCATATGACTTCTTGACGTAAACACTCAATGATGGCAGCGCCAAGAGCCTTACAGTTAATGTGACAGTCAAGTGTGGGGGCCACTAATAGGCATTATAATGCGGGGGGGGAGCACTAAGGTGGCATTATACTGTGTGCGGAGCAATAAGAGTGCAGTATACTGTGTGGGGGCACACTTTGCTTGGGGCCCAGAAATAAATACCCCTGTCAACATGAGGTCAGTGCATGTGAGGGTTGAATTCTATCACACCAAGAGCACAATGATTATAAAAGTACAGATTACTAAACCACCAGTGAGGTAAAAAAAAAAAAAAAAAAAGACATTGTGTAATTGATGCATATACTGTATACTGATGCAGACAAGCCTCAGTAAGGTGGGGGGCCATTTCTGCCAGTTTTAAAGCATGCACATTTCAGGTAGTGTGAGTTTGGAGTCAGGGAAGGGGGGCTTCTACAATGCTTCTAATGGGCAATGGCCACTGTTTTGTACAAATTGTACTGTATGTAATAGAGTAGTAGTTTAATACAGATTGACAAAACACAGTATTATGCATGATTGATGACAATCTGTGTACAGCACCATCAAACATTAGTGCCATGTAAGAACCCTAAAATGAGTATATAAAACTATCCATATAGAGCTTTAGACACTATAGGCAACTGTCCACTATACTAAGTCCAGGTCCTGTCCTGAGTCGGCTGCAGAGAAGTCACCATGAATCATCTCAATTGTCTCTTGCAGATTTGAAATGTCAGCTCATACTCACAGATTACATTCAGCATTTCAGAGCCAGGACAGCCGCCTCCTGATTCTCTGTCATATGATCCAAAACCAAAGAATCAGCAGAAAATCTACAGCTATTCTACCAAGAAAAAAAATCTGAGAAAAAAACCGCTGAGCCTCCTGACTCCATAGAACAATGTCTGTATGTTAGGATCTTAAAGGGATGGCCTTTGTTTTCAAATACACTGTTTGCTATCAATGAGTTGGTATATTCATTGTAGAAATCAAGGGGTGCAAAACTATTCTTGACCTAGTCTTACTTGCAAAGCTAATGTTTTGTTACAGTGTAGACTGGTTGTCAGCAGTAATAGATGGTATAGCTGTTACTGTAGTATAAGGTGTGTGGATCTCATGTCTGATCACAACATAATCAAATAAATAAAATATTATAGTCAATGATTCTCGTATTTTTCTGTCCTCACTAGGATTCAGCATTTTAAGAAGAGCATCAAGTTTATCCACGAATGTTGTCTTAATGGAGGCGGCTGCCTTGTACACTGGTCAGTCCATTTCATTTGTAAACCAGTATGTGTTACCTGATAAACCAGTGCAAGGCTTTATGTTTCCAGTTTAGTTACATATTAGCAGCTTTCTGAATTATTTGACATTTCAATATTCAGTCAAAATGCAGGAAAATATAGAGGGGCTGTTGTCTAGTGTTATCCAAATATAGTGAAATGGTCTACAAATTTTAATATGTTTTGCGTTTGTTTCTCACCAAATCTCTGCTTGCTGTCATTTAATTGGAAGATGAAATAAACCCATAGATATTAAATACGTCTTACAGCTGGAAGTTTGTAACAGCGTTACGCTAGGTTCACACTAGCTTTCAGGTCTCCTTTGTTCGGGTCCGCATGGGGACCCAACAGACAGAGACCCTGTCTGCTTAAAAAGCAGTTACCCACGGACCCCCTTAAATTATAATGGGGTCCGCTTGGTTTTATACTGAAACCATCGGAGAGAAATGTCCTCATACGGAGACTCCAACGCTGATGTGAATCCAGCCTTATCCAGTCTAGACAGCCCTCGATGTGGTACACACACCGGCAGCACAAATATCTCTCCTGTTCTGAAGTATTTGTAAGTCAGTGTAAATTATTAACCTGTGAATGTAAACTGGAGTATTTCTATTCACTTACAGAAGCAGGGATGCTGAAATTGTTGAGTAATTGAGATACAAAGTGTATTAGAAAATTCCAGAACCTAGATTGGATATAAACTCTTCAAATGAACATTCAGAAACAGATAATATCAGTCACTTTGACATCTTTAGACTTGTGTGAGGGTTGTCTCATCATGAACTGAATATTGTATGTCTTCTGCTCTGAAACTACAGCTTGGCAGGGGTGTCTCGGAGCACCACAATTTTGGTTGCCTATCTCATGACGGTGACAGCATTTGGCTGGGAAGAATGCCTTTCTGCTGTGAAAGCCGTGAGGTCCTATGTGGGTCCGAACCTTGGATTTCAGCAGCAGCTGCAGGAATATGAAATGACCTTAGTGAAAGAGGTAAAAGTAATTACACAATCCTTACCAGCAGAAAACCCATCCCCATACATGTGTAACCCCTGGCAGAGACCAATCTGCTGCAAGGTGTGAACCAGGCTGGTCCTACATGTCTTTGTGTGGGGAGGGGTGCAGTGTTGACAAGGCCAAGTAAGCCCTTTGCGTCTGTCAACATTGGGGGCTACTGTAAGGCTGCTATTATGAGATTACTATGAGGCTACTACTACAGGGACTATTGTGGATCTGATACTATGGGAATTACTATGAGGTTGCCATGGGGGCTAATGTGGGGACTACTGTAGTATTAGGCTACCACTATTGATACTACTATGGAAGTGCTACTCAAAGGACTGCTATGAGTCTGCTTTTATAGGAACTAGTATGAGTCTGTTACTATGGGAGCCAGGGCAGGTTTTAGACAAAGTGTGGCCCTGGGCAAAATTAAAAGCGGACCCCAAATACTGATATACAAACAACACCATCGTCTTACAGTGCCTCCTTTCTGCCCCCAAATACAGTAAAAACAATCCCCATTTTCCCACACAGAATTCCAATGGCCGCCTAATAGATTTTTGCACCCAATCATCAGTTATTATAGCGCCTCCTTATAAACAATAGTCCCTGCTTATAAATATTACACCCTTATCAGTAAAAGCACCCTTATGAATGATAGTTATTGCTTATAAATAGTGCCCTGTATCAGTAATAGCCCCCCTTATCAGTAACAGTCACCCCTTAAAAATATAACTGCTCCCTTATAAATAGTTCCCCCCTATTAATAATAGCCCTCTCATAAATAATAGTTACCCTTATAAATAATAGTTACCCTTATAAATAATAGTCCCCATTATCAATAATAGCCACCGTATAAATAATAGCCCCCTTTATAAATAATAGCTCACTAAATTATACCCCCCTTATAAATAGTTTCCCTCTTATAAATAATAGCTCCCCCTTATAATAGATACCTTATATATAATAGTTTCCCCCTTTTTATAGGCCTCTTATAAATAGTCCCTCCTTTATAAATAATAGCTCTCCTTATAAATAATAGTTCATCCTAATAATAGTTCCCTTAAATATAATAGTGCCCAGAGGCCCCTCCCAGTATAATATACTCCTCACAGTGGCCCCACCAGAGGGCCCCCCTTGTATAATGCTCCACAGTGCCCCCCCCAGTGTAATGCTCCATAGTGGCCTCACACAATTATAATATGCTCTCCAGAGGGTCCCCCAATATAATGCTCCACAGTGGCCCCACACAGTATAATATACTCTCCAGAGCTTTAAGCCACTTCAGGCGAACCCCTCGAAATTCGTTTTGACGAATATTTGTGAGGTTTGCCCGTTCCTTTCATTGCTATTATTATACACTGGGGTCTCTCCGCCCCATGTAACCCCTGAGACCCAATCACAGGCCACAGCTGT
The DNA here is from genome assembly GCA_947044405.1 of Leptodactylus fallax. NCBI lineage: Eukaryota > Metazoa > Chordata > Amphibia > Anura > Leptodactylidae > Leptodactylus > Leptodactylus fallax. Next base: position 1,864,074 of record CAMRHE010000083.1, on the reverse strand, counting down.
GACGTCCATAACGCGTGACATTAACTACAGGCCAGAAACGGCCAGAAAGTGATGCCGGATTGCTGGATGCCGAGGAGAGGTGAGTAAAAATGTTTGTTATTTTTAAAGGCTTCCACTGCGCAGGCTTCTATTAGAAAGGAGCCCTGCAGCACATGAGGCCGGGTCCCTTTCAGTTATCGATGTGGCTGGGCCTGACTCCAGAATCCAGTCTAACCCCCCTTCACCCGCAACGCCGGCCCTGATGGGAACTACTATAAGGCTGCAACTATGAGGTTGTTAGAGTGTGGACTATTCTGAGGCTGCCATTATGGATGACTTCTGTGAGACTGCTGATGTGGGGGTTACTACTATGGGAACTACTATAACACATCTACTATAAGGACTATTGTAAGGTTGCTTTTATGAGGACAAGTAAGAGGATGAGATTATGGGAACTGTTATGAGGTGGCTATTAAACAGCTGATATGCAGAGCAATGGCTGAACTAAGTCACTGAAACTTAGCTCCCATTCTAGTAAATGGCAGCTGATCTGAAATAAACTGATCTGGCTGCTACACAGAGAACAGAGCTGCTTGCTTCTTAATCCATCAGCTGATCAATGGGGTACTTGGTGTTGGACCCACAACAGTCTGATATTGATGGCTATTTTAAGACCTGCACTATTGGGAGTACTAGCTTTGAGGGTACTATGACGGTACTAGCTTTAGGACTACTATGAGGCAGCTACTGTGGAGACCACAATAAAGCTAGTATTTTTTCGGTATTTATGAGTATTTTTCAGACTGTGATCATAAATAGTTTACAATTGACTACAATAATTAAGACTGGGGCTTAGATCTGAAAATACATGTGATGGTAAGCTATGTGTACTGTATGTATTCCTACAACTAGCATTAGTATTTGTGCTGGAATTCTGCTGACAGTGCAAACACAGTCATAATATATAAATTGTGAGTGGTGGATCCTGTGCTGCAGTCTAAGGGAGATGCAGTGAAAGATAGTGAGTACCATGTTCCATAAAGAGTGCTGAGTGATATTAGTCACTATATTTATGTTGTTCTGTGTTTGCTGTAGTACACACTACACAACAGAGCAGGGTGATGGGTCACATAATTCAGACATTGCACTGTTTCATCTGCACAAGGGTTTGCACATCATCTAGAAATTTTCCTGGGTCATGATCTGTAATGATCAACAACTGAAAAAAAAATCACATGTAGAAGTAACTGCTGATTTAGATTGCAACACCAGTTAAATTAACCCTTCCTGTTATTGTGACACTTGTGGATGTCCCCGTACACCACATACAGTGCCTTCCCTGCATTACCAAGCAAATAGTGTGAGAGCTGACACCAGGAGCACCATGTCCTGTATTGTGTGTACTGTATACAAACTACACAAGACAGAACAGATTTCCCTTTGAGAGATTATTTTGACCACAGCCAAAATAACTGTTGCACTGCAATAAACTTAATACACTATTTGTGCAGTGTTAACTAGAGATCTTACAAACTTCAAAAGATTTCACATTCACCAAAGGGAAACGCCATATTTCCATAGACTGTACACTGAAAGATTGTCAAGTTATGATTAGTCTCCTGATGTCATTCTGCTGTGCCATGCATCCATGGAATTGTCAGCAGGTTACAACATAGGAAATACTACCAACCAGACCTAAGACAAAGACTTGCCACTAGCCAGTTATATGACCAGGCTATACTTCCACCTAGTCTTATAAGTAAGAAACGTTCATCCAGTCCTAGGACAAAGGGTGCTTCCCATGCTTCACAAGACCCGAAGATACCTCCATTACTACAATTCTATTCAGCTTTGTAATCAAGGGATACATCAGAGTGTATCTCCATCGAACCATATAACCACGGAGGACACCTTCAGCCAGTCATATGACCAAGGATGATACATCCAATCAGTCATGTAACTAAGGAGGACACCTCTAACCAGTAATATAATCAAGGCGGCTACATCCAACCAATCATATAACCAAGAAAGACACTTCCAATCTGTCATATAATCAAGGATGACACCTCTAACCAATCATATGACCAAGGAGAACGCTTCTAACCAGTCATACAATTAAGGCAGACATGTCCAACCACTTATATAACCAAGGAGGATACTTCCAATCAGCCATATAACCAAGGAGGACATCTCTAACCAGTCATATATTCAAGGAGGACACCTCCAGCTAATCATATGATCTATGAGACCACTTCTAACCAGTCATATAATCTAGGAGGAAACCTCTTATCAGTTATGTAATCAAAGTGGACACGTCCAACCAGTCATATAACCAAGGAGGACATCTCCAACCAGTCATAGAATCAAGTAAATCACCTCTAACCAGTCATATAATCAAAGAAGACACCTCCAGCCAGTCATATAACCAAGTAGGACACCTTCAACCAGTCATATAACCAAGGCGGATACCTCCAACCAGTCATATAGTCAAGGTGGACATCTCCAACCAGTCATATAATCAAAGAGGACACCTCCAGCTTGTCATATGATCTATTAGGACACTTCCAATCAGTCTTATAAGCACGGAGGACACCTTCAGCCAGTCATATGACCAAGGATGATACATCCAATCAGTCATGTAACTAAGGAGGACACCTCTAACCAGTAATATAATCAAGGCGGCTACATCCAACCAATCATATAACCAAGAAAGACACTTCCAATCTGTCATATAATCAAGGATGACACCTCCAACCAGTCATATAACTAAGAAGGACACATCCAACCAGTCATATAATCAAGGAGGAAACGTCTAACCAGTCATATAATGAAGGTGGACACGTCTAACCAGTCATGTAACCAAGCAAGACACCTCTAACCAGTCATATAATCAAAGTAGACACCTCCAGCCAGTCATATCACCAAGTAGGACACCTCCAACCAGTCATGTATCCAAGGTGGACACCTCCAACCAGTCATATAATCAAAGAAGAAACCAACAACCATATAACCAAGTCATATAACCAAGGAGATCACTTAATCATTCATATGACCATTGGTTCATCTCCAACGAATCATATAACCAAGGAAGACACCTCTAACCAGTCATATAATCAAGGAGAACACCTTCAGCCAGTCAAAAGGGGTACTTTCAACAAAACTAATAATGAGTAGATACTTCTAATCAGTCTTAGAACCAAGATATACTACCATCCAGTCCGGCCTGGTGAAATCACTACTTTTAGCTGAGATAAAGCATAGTGCTGAGTAAGACCTTTGGGTCATTTTCACAATCACAGTCTACCAATTTTGTAATTGGCAATCCAATTTTCTAATGTGGTAATTTGCTATAACTAGTGATACAATTCACAATTTACTGATCCAAAAATTCTGAATGAATTAAGGGTTTGTTTTTGCCACCAAGCTTTATTATAAAATGTGTTGGATGAACACATACTAGGCTCCTGTGGTTATCTTTCGCCCAGTAATTAAAGCTATAATAATAAGGAGAAATGAGTGGGGAGTTTTGTCTGGCCTGGAACATCCCTTTAAGTTATTGCTGCAGTTGATCTATCTGTATAAACAACAAGACAAATAACCCATGATGTACGTGACCACGGCATTACACTGGACGTCATATGTTTTTGTACATGACAGTCCCAGGAATCCTATGTCTTACTGAGTATTTATCAATATTACATCTGATGAGGACAAGTTTTTGTATTTCTAATTTTGTTTTGCTACCTGTACATATTGTGTGAGGGATGGCCAGTATCTGTTCCTCAATATTTTGTTATAACTTTGTTTGCTTTAAACCATTAAAGAACAGATTGCAACAAAGTAAGCACAGTAAGAAATACAGAGTAGCGTGGGCCCCATGTTAACTCATGAAATATGGCCCCTAAATCCAAGTGTTTTTTATACTAGGTTTGCCTGGATATTGATATATTACTTTCAGACAATTGATAATAATTGCATTCTGATGACACAAATGATAAATGTTCCATCAATTTCAGCGCTAGTTTAGCCCGCAATATGGCATCCTGTGTACAGTAAGGTGTCAGTGCGTGGAAAATGTCAGTCTGGAGAAAAAGTACAGAATAAGGAAATTCTGCCTCCTCTTGACTCTTTTAAACACACAGGTATTTTCAATGCTATGGTATGGGTCCCACTAGGGAGGGGTCATATGTAACAAGCTGATTTTCAGAGTTCTAATGGGTAATTTGCGAGGCTGAAATATCTCCCAGTACCACTGGTGTAACTATAGTGGTCACATAGTTACACCAGTGGTCAACCTCATCACACTAGTAGATGTCTTTGATCTCATTTTTGATTTCCTTTGATAGCTGGCAGTCTGTTCCTCTGGGAAGCTGTAGGGAGACAGTTTATGATACACAGCTTTCCACTTTCAGAAAGTAGAAAATAGGCTATTTCATGGCAAAAATATCAGTTGATCAGCAGCCTATAATTGAGGGGTTCTGTGAGGAGGCAGTGGCACAAAATGGGGCATGACTACTATGTGGATGGCAATGACTTGGGATGGGAATGATGGGAAGCTTGTGTGCAGAGACATGTGAACAAGTCTGCATGGTGGGCTGGTCCCAGATAGAGAAGGAAAGGGTCGTGTAAGTGCTGCTAAAATGTATGGATGGAACATAGCTGACAGGTGTGAAGAAAAGTTACACAGGTGTCCAAGCCAAACTTTTGCACCAGAGCCCGTGAGGCTTTAGGTACGTCCCTGCCCAGTACTATTGCATACCATAAAGAACGTTTTACCTTATATTGAGGCTGTGTTATAGTATTCTAAATCTCCTAGTATAGAAAGCCTATTTTCAAAAGCCCATTTTGAGATAATAGAGGGAGTTCTCATTTCATGATTCTCATCTCTTAGCGGAGTGGGGAGTGATCGCAGAGAGCATTTCCTGTTCTAGAGGACCTGTACTACATTACATAGACAACACACTGACATGAATGGATGCTGTGTAGAATTTCATGTATCCTATGGGGTACTTACTGCCACAGATAACAGTTAATTGATAGATTTCCCTGGAGAAGTACACTTTGAGATTACACTGTCTAATGCAGAAAACTGGGCTACCACTATCCAGGACCCCACAAATCAACAGATTGAAATAACAGTGGTGCTCTGATCTGCTGTGTTTGGTGAGCAGTGAAAAGACCATAGCACTCATCTGAACACTGTGGTCTCTTCAAACAGATGCTAACCTATCTTATGCATAGCTCATCCATATGTTAGTTGTGGAATAGTCCTTTAACTATGAAATGTCCTTTACTGTTTACATTCCTCCATTTGTATAATTAAAGGGAAAATCTTGGCAAGAGGAGGAGTCAGGAGAGGCCAATGGTGGGAGTTTGAGCAGGTCTGTGAACACTGATACAGAGGTTGTTCTGCTTACAACATTAATTACCAAAAATAATTTCTCTACTTGGTGAAATCTCAAACTTCCTGGACAAGGGAACTTAGAATAGCGGATGGAGAGTAATATTATCTGTTACTTTAGCCTGGTCAAATATATAACATTGAGGGGTTTAATAACAGGGAAATACTCTGCAGTTGTTTGGTGTCTCCACCCTTTGCTGGGAGAACTATGCGTGTCAGGGACTCTGAGGATGAGCAGAGAGAATAACCAAGACCAAGTCTGTGGCTGAACAAAACACCAGCAAAATGGCTGAGCTGAGTAGACAGGAAAGGAGAAACATAAACCTCAAGTTACATTGTATCTAGAAAAGGAAGAAGGTAGAAGGTAAATGGTAACCAGATGAGCATGTGGTAAAGCTGCCACTAGTCTGGTACACTTGGTACGATAGCTGAGCACCTCCGCCTTCCACCTCTAATAATAAATACTATAAGATGCATAGAAATTTTCTTCCAACCACTTTTATTTCTGGCTTACACATTTTTGTAAGTCTTTGAATAAAGGGGATGTCACTTATACAGTATATTACCTGATCTACAACTTTTTTATCTTAATCAGGCATAGGCTTTCTTCACATCTGCATTTGTTAGTTTTGTTGTTCTGCTATGTAGAAAGATGAAATTGATGGCAGTGCCAGATACTTTACATGATGGACACCAACTGTGCCTGATGAACCACATTGACTGTAATGGGGACTTTTGTGTTTGTTTCATTGTGTCATTCATTTTACTAGTTTCTGCTCACCTTCATGTCTTTGTCCATTGTTGTGTGTGTCCTACCACTACCACTCTTCTTTTTCTTATTTTTGGGTAAAAGTAATATTATTTACAGTGAGAGAGACAAGCAACCATTCAAGCCATGTTCACATGTCAAGAATTACTGGGTTGTTTAGTTCTATTGTGTTGTTATTGAGTAGGAAGGTCCTACCATATCACTAGCTAGACATCTCCTATTACACTGTCTACAAAAGTCAGCGGAGCTCACAACCTGAAACAGAAGACCCAGACATGCTGGGCAGCTGAGATGACATCTAGATGTGGAGTCAGGTCAACCAGTATCCTTCTGCCTTGGCCCCATCTTTCTTTTCACACTTGAAGGGCCTCAGTCACTAATCCTCTTGCAGCGTCTTTCTGCTGCATGAGGTCTTCTGCTGTGTGTGCACATATCCCTGGCTCATATAGTTAAGAGGGCCCTATTTAAAGTCAAGAGCCAGGTAGAAGGATAGGACAGGACCAATAAGAGGCAAAGGCTATGGAGTGACTGAACTTGCATTAAGCTACTACTGAAAAATTTATGTTGGCCAAATTTTGGGAAACATGCGGAAACCACACAGACCCCATTATAGTCTATGGGGTCCACAGGTTTCCTTATGTAAACTGCTTCTCTCTGCGTAAAGGTTTCCGTTCAGGGGGTCCTCAAGCGGACTCCCTTGTACGGAAACCGAACGCAGATGTGAACCGGCCCTAATAAGTGACAAAAACTCATCACTGACATGTTATTAAATGCTAACAGGAAAGTGACCAGCACTAAAATCTATTGCCCATCCTGCACAGGACACCATGATGCACTCAAGCCAATAATGATATGCATTTCTACACTTCACACACAAGAACCAAACTACAAAGTTAAATAAAACCGCAAATAAGGAAATAAATTAATAGATAAATGGAAGTCACATCATAGTCCTGTGCAGTTGGCAAGGACAGTATGGAGAGGGCCTATAAATCCCACAGTGAACTATCTTGAACCTTGCAGGCTAAACAAAGCTATCAAACTAGGTCCACAGTTTTGTGTCAATAAAGTGGGGGCGGGGCATCAGAAAGTTGCTATGGGGGCGTTCACACTACCGCTGGTGACCGTCAGTAGTGTCCGTTGCTATTTTCTGTTACAAGATTTTAGCATTGGACACTAGCTGAACCGTCAGAAATCCGTTAAAATTTCCATTCATTTCAACGGGTTTTTATATTGTGTCCGTTAGTGTCCGTTTACACCAAATCCGTCAGAAGTCCGTTATTTGTTCGCGGACAAAAAATCCTACATGCAGGACTTTTTGTCTGTTTGAAAAAAACGGATTCTTGATGGACAGCAAGTGTCCGTTATTTTTTTAACATTAAAGCCTATGGGTAACGGACTTATAACGGACAGTAACTGATAGCCATCAGTTATTGTCCGTTATTTTATGTCCGTTTTTTTTCCTGCGCATGCTCAGAAAGCAGAAAAAAAAACAAAAAACGGACAGTGTTAAAAAACGGACACTAACTGATGCTAATGTGTCCGTTTTTTTTTAACTAATCCATTAATTGGATCAGTTAAAAAAACGGACACTTTAACATCAGTTACTGTCCGTTAATGTCTGTTATGATAGGTGTCCGTTTTTTTTTTTTGTTATTCTTTTTTTAACGGACACTATCAGAACGGACATCAACGGTAGTATGAACCCTGCCTATGTAAAATATTTTATTATGTGAATAATTTTTCCTAGATGGAAAAAGGAAAACTTACTCTACCACCACCTTTTGAAGCATAGCTTCCTATAGATCAGTGCCTGGTGTTAGAAACCTAGTGACATTGACTGGGGTTACAGCCAAACCAGGACTCCTTCAAAAAGATGAGAGACACATAGGCAAACAGCTGTTTTGGGGTTATTGCCCCTCATCAGTGTGAAGTTTGGCTAAGTGATGTGAGTTAGAAGGAGTACTATGTGTCCTTAGGACGACTGCCTTTCATAGAAATCAGGCATTGATTTATAAGGAGCTAGAGCATGTTTTTCTTTTTCCATCAATGAGAACATTTATGCATATTCCTTTCCCAGAATTCATAGAGCATGTAAGGTAAGACTATACACTGATATTTAGCCTGCAAAGGCAGTGTGCCTAAGGAGACCTAGTACCCCTTCTGACTCACATATACAGTATGTCCTCTTACCTAGCCAAATCAATAACCTGCTTTAAACTGATGATGGGCAATAACCCTGAAACAGCTGTCTGTGGATGGGTCTTTTTCTCTTTGGAAAAAATGTTCTGGTTTGGCTTCAAACTCTGTTCAATATCACTAGATTTCTAGGAAGACCAGGCTTAATCTTCTAAAAGGTGGTATTAAAGCAAGTTTTCCTTTTTCCATGAAGGTTATTTCCCATACCACAACGTTATCATGGCAATGAATGCTGAAGGCACTTTGGTCTCTATTATAGGGAATAACCTCAAATGATGTCTCTGTTTTCACCCTTACAGTACAGAATGTGGCTGCTGCAGGAATATGGAAGAAACCCCTTCAAAGATCAGGATAGAATTTTGAGATTATTGTCTGAACAAGAACAGAAGGAGAAGCTGAGACAAACACAAAACCACTGGATTAATCACTTTGAGACGGACTACTCCCTGCCTTACAAAGCCTATGGCTCCAAAAGCAGATGGAGCAATGTATAGAACACAACTGCAAGCTGAAGAATTTGCAATAAGAGACAATATGGCTTGTGTGTTTTACACCCAGTTGCCAGGGTTATGCTGGGGGATGTAGCAGGGTCAGGTGCCAGCAGCAACAATGACTAACAGGTCATCATAGTATAATAAAATATTCTCAAAATTTGTGTTTGAATTCCTCACCATTGTCATGATCTGTGTTTGCTGTCAGTGCATGGAAACATTCTTGTTTCTGTTTAAAGATTCAAAATCTCTTCTGAGCTGAGGGGTTGTTACTTTGTATCAGTGTAAATAATACTCAGCGAGGTACTGAGTAGCAGCACTTGACTCTACTGGACTTAATTTTAAAAGCTATTACATACAGTCATGGCCAAAAGTTTTGAGAATGACACAAATATTATATTTTCACATGATCTGCTGCCCTCTGGTTTTTATGTGTGTTTGTCAGATGTTTTTATCACATACAGAAATATAATTGCATTCATATTATGAGTAACTGAAGCTTATATTGACAGTTAGAATGAATTAATGCAGCAAGTCAATATTTGCAGTGTTGACCCTTCTTCTTCAGGACCTCTGCAGTTCTCCCTGGCATGCTCTCAATCAACTTCTGGACCAAATCCTGACTGATAGCAGTCCATTCTTGCAGAATCAATGCTTTAATTTTGTCTGAATTTGTTGGTTTTTGTTTGTCCACCCGTCTCTTGATGATTGACCACAAGTTCTCAATGGGATTAAGATCTGGGGAGTTTCCAGGCCATGGACCCAAAATCTCTATGTTTTGTTCCCTGAGCCATTTAGTTATCACCTTTGCTTTATGGCAAGGTGCTCCATCATGCTGGAAAAGGCATTGTTGAGCGCCAAACTGCTCTTGGACGGTTGGGAGAAGTTGCTCTTGGAGGACATTCTGGTACCATTCTATATTCATGGCTGTGTTTTTAGGCAAGACTGTGAGAGAGCGGATTCCCTTGGCTGAGAAGCAACCCCACACATGAATGGTTTCAGGATGCTTTACAGTTGGCATGAGACAAGACTGGTGGTAGCGCTCACCTCTTCTTCTCCGAATAAGCTGTTTTCCAGATGTTCCAAACAATCGAAAAGGGGATTCATCAGAGAAAATGACTTTACCCCAGTCCTCAGCAGTCCACTCCCTGTACCTTTTGCAGAATATCAGTCTGTCCCTGATGTTTTTTCTGGAGAGAAGTGGCTTCTTTGTTGCCCTCCTTGAGACCAGGCCTTGCTCCAAGAGTCTCTGCCTCACAGTGCGTGCAGATGCACTCACACCTGCCTGCTGCCATTCCTCAGCAAGCTCTGCACTGCTGGTAGCCCGATCCCGCAGCTGAAACACTTTTAAGAGACGGTCCTGCCGCTTGCTGGTCTTTCTTGGGCACCCTGGAGCCTTTTTGGCACCAATGGAACCTCTCTCCTTGAAGTTCTTGATGATGCGAAAGATTGTTGACTGAGGTGCAATCTTTCTAGCTGCAATACTCTTCCCAGTTAGGCCATTTTTGTGCAGTGCAATGATGACTGCACGTGTTTCTTTAGAGATAACCATGGTTAACAGAAGAGAAACAATGATGGCAAGCACCAGCCTCCTTTTAAAGTGTCCAGTGGTGTCATTCTTACTTAATCATGACAGATTGATCTCCAGCCCTGTCCTCATCAACACCCACACCTGTGTTAATGGAGCAATCACTGAAACGATGTTAGGTGGTCCTTTTAAGGCAGGGCTGCAATGATGTTGAAATGTGTTTTGGGGGATAAAGTTCATTTTCTAGGCAAATATTGACTTTGCAAGTAATTGCTGTTAAGCTGATCACTCTTTATAACATTCTGGAGTATATGCAAATTGCCATTAGAAAAACTGAAGCAGTAGACTTTGTAAAAATTAATATTTGTATCATTCTCAAAACTTTTGGCCATGACTGTACACAGCTACTCTGTAACTACAGTACTATTGAGCTGAGCAAGCCGGACTAAGCCAGTAGAATCGATTATATTCACTGACATCAAGCAAAAATCTTGGAAGCAATGAGAAGTATAAACACAAGTATATTGTAAAATATGAGAATGTCTCATACAAGAATTAAGCTTTACTTAGATTAAACCAGAAAATGCTTTGAAGCTTAGGCTGTGCCCACAAGGGGTGTGGAAGGTTTACATATTCATGGAGCTTTTGTTGTAACTGTGACCCCCAAAACTTCTACACACAATGTATAATTGTCCTGGATGGAGATGCCATTAACCAGCACTTGTAGTCAATACCTGTTTGTGGTTATCTATACTGAGAGGCTCGGTATATCAGGTACTGGGCACTTTAATACTGGGTCACTGATCCAGCCTCCATATTCTAAAAAATAATTGTCCTCCTTATACTTCCCTTTTCTTGGAAACAATATTACATTGGAGTAAAATGTCATGTTATTCATACAAATCTCTTTTACTTTCAAAAGAAACTGGGCAAAAACTGAATTTTTCATTTTGCCTGCAGTTACCCCACTCCTCCCTCCTCCTCCTTCTTGTTTTACTGATCCTATGTAGCATTTAGGGGATTCTGGAGGTCATCCCTGGTTATATCCCAGACAATGACCTAGCTGTTAGGAGGTGTTGGGAGGTAGCAATGGTTACATGAAGTCATGCACACACAGGGAACAGGCTCTCTATGGCTCAGAGAGACCACCATTAGGCTAAGGCCCAACGTAGCGGGCTGCACCAAAAAAGCGTTGCGGGAAAACCCGCTGCGGCAACGCATTGCGGTTTTTCTCGCAGCAGTTTTCACAGAAGGGAAACCTCTGCGGTCTTTCTGCTTTCATTATACCTATAGGGAAACCATTGGCATTTCTGTAGGTATAATTGACACTCTGTGATTTCCAAAACCGGAAAGGTTTTGGAAACCGCAGAGTTTCCACTGCGCGTATTTTTCCTGCAATGCATGGAAGGGATTAGCTAGAGGATTCTGTGGGCAATTGTGCCGCAGGATACCATATGTAACTTGTATTCCTCCATGCCCTGCCATATCTCATTTTGTATCCAGAGCAAAGTATGAGTATCCAGAGCAGAGTATGAGCAAGTATGAGGTGTTAAGGATTTAAGATTATGTGTGTGGAGGTGTCAAGAGATTAGGTCAGAGATGTATGGCAAGGACAGATTATGGGTAGTTTGGAATGTCATTTTTAACATTCTGAACTAAATTTGTTGGGAAATGGGTAACAGAAGTGGAACTGGGAGATAGACAGCCTAAGGCTGGATTAATCCTTGCGTTTGAGTCTCCATAGGAGACTCCACCACAGAATCCTCTTAAAATCAGCAAAGAGAAAAGTCCTGCAAGGAGCTACGTATTTGAGGGTGGGCTAGAGGGGTGTAACACTGTTAAATGGGAGGCCACAGAAAAGGATGTTGCAGTAGTCAGGGCAGGAGATGATGAAAGAATGCATGTGATTGATAGGTCTGATAGGGGCTGTATGAGATGGAGGAAAGATAAACATTTTCTCTATGCTGAGTTTAAGAAATCAGGAGAAAAAGAAGGAAAATATAGCTGATACACACTGGATTATGGATAGGAGATAGGTAAATTTATGTTTGGTGAGTGTACAGGTGGTACTTAAAAGTCATGTATTTCTATAAGCTGTCACAGGTCAAAAATATATAGATGGAGAAGTGTAGGGGTCCCAAGACAAAGTCTTGATTTGTTCTTTCCATTTGCCTTAGGATCACATAAGAGCATTGTACTATTATAGTTGTGTGCACCTGTCCCCACCATGTACCAAGGTAAGGATGGTTTTGTGGCTTGGAGAAGTGTCATAAAGAAACTAAAAAAAGGATCCAAAGAACCTACAGGCTTCTCCTTCACACTTTCGAGTTCAGAATGGAGCATAATTAGCTCTGGTGGAAACAAGTAAGAAGATGAACTTCCAAAAAATGTCTGCACTGAGGTGCTGCACACCCAAGCTTAGTTTCGATGTGGTCACAGTAAAGGGATATACAGGTAGTGAAATGAAACACAGAAGATATTTCAGGACTGTATAGAGGGGAAGTTGGCATATCCAGGACAGTGTGTTGTGCTGAGACACAGCTGCCTGTTTTAAGTGGTTTCTATTTAAGCAAAGCGAATTCCATTTATTTTGCTCATTCGTAACTTCCTATTTTACTTTTCCCTGATCTTGTGGCCCTTTTTTTGTTTTTGTTTTAATTTTCTCATGCTCAAGTTCTGCAGCTTATTTGCAAAACAAAGCATTGATAGCTGCAATGATATTTCACGTTGATATTTTATATTTAGCCTCTTCATAGTGATAGATAACTGGCAGCATGTCCATCATGCCATGGTGTCTATATTTCAGTTTTGCCCACATCTGCATTCTATTTTTCTGCTCTTTCATAGGAGCAGAACAGCAAAAATGACAGCAGTGCCAGATCTGTGACATGACAAGTGCCAATGACTAAGATTAAATGGCACTCAGTATAATAAATAATAATAATAATAGTCCTTTAATAGTCCCACAATGGGGAAATTCAGTGTGTTACAGCAGCAAAGATAAGATAAGCAGATACAAATACAACATGTACAGGAATGTTCCAAGGTGAGAGGCATTACATTAATAGCAGACAGACAGATAGGACGTAGCAGAGGGGGGGGGGGGGATATAACAGGCAGAGAGATATTTCAGTTCTCTGTATGTAATGATCTCCGCTTAGGTGTATAGATGTAGTACTCAGGTGCAGTAGAGTCCCGAACCAGTAATATACAGATGAAACAACTCCACACTTTGGGATTAAAGATGTGATTAGGATTTTTATTATTTTATTCTGCGGCTTGTGACGTTTTGGTTGGGTAGACCTTCCTTTGACTCTTGTCGCACAGGGGCTGTGTACAATATTTGGACAATGCAGAAGTAATACTCCACTGACATGCGGAGGGAATATTAAATTAAAGCTACAGATTTATCACTGTTTAATTTGACTTTCTGCAGAGTGATAACTTTCTCTGCCATGATACCCTATCTCCAGAGGCATAGTTAATGGTTCAGCACGGAGGGGAGGGCAAATAAGTCCAAGTGGGTCTCCAACTCAGGTATACTGATATTATCACTATACGGTGATCGTATAGTGGTAACTACACACTCTGCACAGTGAATACAGCAGAAGAAACATTTCATGACTTACAGGTCATGTTTCTGACTGTTATGGTTCACATTTTCTGTCTCTATCTGGACTGGGCTGCCATGACCACTTCTTCCAGCTGTGACTTGTCTCTGTAAAGTTTGCAACAGACATCTTTGGCTGCCCCACTGATCAGCTGTTTTAAGGGGACCACAGTACTTGTGCAAGTGCTGTGAATCCTTCTCTGTTTATATTGTATTGTTTGTTTCATAGTGGCCATGCAATCTAACTACAGCCTCATCCTGTACATTTCTATAGGATAAGGCTGTAATTACATAACACGGTCACTATAAATCAGGACAGTGCGCAAAGTAAAAAGTGAAGGGGTCACCATGCTTTCACGTGCGCCATGGCCCTTCAACCAGCTGATCGGTGGAGGTCCCAAATGTCATAACCCCTGATCTCTTATTAATGATCTATTCTGAGGGCTGATCATCAATAAAAATGAGCTGGAAAAGCTCTGTAATAAAGCCCAAGTGCTCTTTAATTTAATACAACCCAATACCCCCTAATAGTATGCTCCCTGAGATAAATACTGCCCCCAGTGCCTCCTTATATAAATGATCTTAGTTATATTCATAAAGCCCTCTAATGAACCCTTATATTCACAATGTCCCCAACGACCTCTTATATAAATAATGCCCCTTATATTCTTTATGCCCCCTTATATAAATAATCTTCCCCAGTAATAATTCCCCTAATGTGCCATTTATTCCACATCTAATAAGAACTGCCCCCCCCCACAAAAAAAAAAATTATACTCACCTGCCTGTGATCCCTTGCTGCACCAGAGCTGCTGCCGTCTCTCTTCCCTGCTTGCTGACAAGGCGCCGAGAGCACAGACAGGATGTCTGCGTCTTAGCACAGGAGGTGCAATGCTATTACGTCTTGTCTGTGGTCCCGGTGCCCTGTAAGCCAGCAAGCCTGTAGTCGCTTGTGGCTTACAGAATGGCAGAGCAGGAAGCTCAGTGATTCCTGCTCTACCATCAATTTCAACTATATCATTGTCTTTAGACACCAATACAGTTAAAAAAAAAATTGCATTTGAGTTGAGTTTATGGCCACCCCCGCTAGCTATGCCACTGCCTTTCTCAGAAGACAATAAGAGCCACTGAAAACCCATCGAAAGAGTTGAGTTAACACTCTGTGCCACAGTGTTATTAACACGTTATGAGTTATGTTAGCTTTTACATATGTATGTGGTCCTATAACAAAGTCTGATTTTATATTATCTTTTCTTATTTACATAGTAGCTGAAGATGGAAGAAGACACAGATCCATTAAATCCAACACTTAACCGTACAGTGCTAGGCCTTATTTACACAACAGTTGATTGCTGGGGCGCCACGTGGCGTAAATGCTGCGGTTTAGCTGCGGCAGAAAAAAATGCGGTGTTTTACAGTCACTGCAAAATCCCATCCACACATTCGGAAAAATATGCGAGGCAGACACTCTGCGATTTCCAAAACCATTATGGTTTTGGAAATTGCAGCATGTCAATTATACCTAAGGAAACGCCGTTGGTTTTCCTATAGGTATAATGGAAGCAGAAACCTCTGTGGACTTTCTGTGAAAAGCGCTGCGGGAAAAACCACGATACATTGCTGCCGCGGTTTTTCCCGCAGCACTTTATTGTTGTGACTCTATCTTTGTTTTGACAGGCATTCATGGGTTTTAAAATGGCCATCACACATCCATTACGTACTGTCAGGTGAACAGGCCACTTCAACGGACCGTAAAAAATGTCACTGTTTCCCTATTTACGGCCTTTCTGTCGGGCGAACCAATCCTTGATTCTATTTCATACTCTTTTCTAACCCTCATCCCGAAACCTGATAAGGACCACCTAGATTGCAGGAATTACAGGCCCATATCACTTCTGAATACGGATCTCAAGCTGTTTACCAAGATTCTGGCGTCCAGACTTAACATGTACCTCCCCTCCCTGATCCATAAAGATCAGGTGGGCTTTGTACCTTGCCGCCAGGGAGGTGATAATACCAGGAGAACCATCGATCTTATAGACGTGGCTTCTCGTTCTGGTTCCGAACTCTTGGTACTCAGCTTGGACGCGGAAAAAGCGTTTCATCGTCTGGGATGGCCCTTTTTATTTGAGGCCCTGGCCACGTTTGGCTTTGTGGGTCCCTTCTTGACAGCAATCAAGGGTCTTTACTCCTCCCCGTCGGCCACTGTCAAGCTTCCTCACGCCTCGTCTCCCCCATTTCGTCTACACAACGGCACTAGACAGGGTTGCCGTCTATCTCCTCTTCTTTTTGTACTCTGTATTGAGCCACTGGTGGCAGCCATCCGGGAGTTCGTATACGCAATCGAGAATTCAAGCTTTCCCTGTTCGCTGATGATATTCTCCTGACCCTTACTAACCCCCATGTATCCCTTCCCAACCTCCATGGCCTCCTTTCCCGCTTTGGCCGTCTGTCTGGTTATAAGGTCAATACTTCAAAGACAGAGGCCCTACCTTTTCGAATCCCCCGTCTAGCTTGGCTGGCCTTCAGGCCGCCTTTCGGTATAGATGGCAGTCCTCCTCGCTAAAATACTTGGGCATATATTTAACTGGATCCTTTTCCCAATTATACCAGGCAAATTTCCCCTCCCTTTTTAGACATATTCGGGCCCTCCTTACTAAGTGGTTGGTACTGCCTCTGTCTCTCTTTGGCCGGATCAACGTAGTGAAGATGTCTATCCTGCCTAAGCTGCTTTATTACTTTGAGACCCTACCAGTCCCGGTGCCCCTTAGGGACCTCCGGGCGCTGCAGGGCTCAATCCTCCGATTTGTTTGGGCTGGAGGGAGACACAGGCTTTCCCCCTCTCCTCCTCGTGTTCCTCCATGACCGCTTTCCTTCTTCACCCTAATTAACCGCCTGGACTCACTGGGCCGGTAGCGGGTCCTTGGCTGAGAGCGGGCCTTTTTCGGTACGCTGACATCATTGATTATAGGCCCCGTGCTCTTTTACCATTTGTTGATCTCCAGTCTGGATTTGGCCTGCCCCAGTCCAGTGAGTTCACGTATATCCAGGTCTCCCATCTGGCCTCCTCTATTTTTCAAGGCCCCACAGCACCCATCCCTACGCTTTTTGAGAAACTTTGTAAAACGGGTGTTGGGACAACAGGGCTTATTTCTGATATATACCGCCTTCTTTTGAATCCCACCCCAGATGCTTAGCCCCAACATACCTATATGTCACGGTGGGAGACCTATTTGGGGACACCCATCTCGAGTAACGATTGGTCCCTCATATGGAGTAGAGCACCCAGGACTTCTAGATGTGTTACACAAAAAGAAAATATTTTTAAGATGTTAATGCATTGGTATCATACCCCAGCTGCACTTCACTCTTTTGACAAGAATGTCCCGGACTGCTGCTGGCGGTGTGGCACCCGTCCCGCACATATTTTCCATCTCTTTTGGACCTGCCCCCTGCTCCAGCCCTATTGGCGCCAGGTCCGGGGTCTCCTGGAAGGGGTCCTGGGTGTTAGCCTTCCCCTGTCCCCTAGGACTTACCTTCTCAACCTCCCCCCCCCCCTGATATTTTGCGCAGGCCCGCTCTCCAGCTCCTGTTGCTCCTCCTTACTTCCGCTAGATGTCTGATTGCTAAACACTGGCGGCATCCAGCCCCCCCGGCCCTGGAAGAGTTATACGCTAGGATAAAAGATGCGCGCTCCCTGGAGTACCTGATGGCCCTTCTTAATAATAAGGAGGAGAGGTTCTGCCTGATCTGGAAACTGTGGGATGAGTTTTGGACGGCCCGGCCTCTCTAATCCGGCTGTTGTGTGGCCCCTTACTTCCTGGATGTCCTTTTGTCACCCTTCTGTCCTCCTGTCTTGTCTGCCCCTGTTTGTTGTCGGATTCCTTGGCCTTTTTGGGGCCATTTCTGGCCAGTTTGTCTAATGCCTTGTAATTTATTGAGAATGCTGAGTAATCCCCGTCTCTCCTATGTTTGTTACGTTCAGTTATCTTAGTTTTCTTGTATATTGTTATTCTCTCTGTATGACAAAACTTTTAAAATAAACAGTTGAAAAAAAAAAAATGTCACTGTTGTGTGAATAAGGCCTTAATCTAGAGGAATAAAAAACCCATGTTGATGCCTATTGCCCCATGAAGTAAGCATCAAGAAAAAAATCCACACTAATGTAAAATATATAAATATTTATTAGCATCCAATAAAAAACATATACACGGACACAAAGATAGGAGATAATGTTAATACTATGCACAATTTGGGAAAAGACTTGTAAAGTCAAACAAAGTACCAGTAATACCTAATAATATGCATAGTGGGCGTCTGCATGGTTGTGGATAGGTAACTTATAATGCCAGTTTATCAAATATTTTTGTTTGGGGTCCCCTCTGCGGGTACACCCAATGTTGGCCACCTCTCTATTTTGGGTCACTTTTTCTGAGGTAGAAACTGTGTTTTCACTTTTTCATGGATATACCTGTGAGAGTACTATATCTTTGATATCTTCATGATAATTACATTTTGTTTGCTATCCCATTTCACCATGCAAGAGAAGAGAAGGGAAATGTGAAGGATTAGTCAGAGACGTCACCTGTAAGTCACAAAATGTTACTGCCCTGTATTCACCTAAATGATAGAGGATAAATACCTGATTGATGGAGGTCTGTCTGCTGAGACCCCCACTGAGCCTGAGAATTGGTTTTTTTCCCCCCACCGGGTGGGAATTCAGCCTGGCTGCGGCTGAATATAGGCGTGTAGCTTTGTGGATGGATGAACCGCGTGGCTCTCATTCACTTCAATGGGAGTGCCTCAGATAGTACTCAGCTATCTGCGGTGCTCCTATTGTAGAGAATGGGGGCCATGCGGGCTCATCCATCCACCAAACAGAAGATGTGTTGAAGTTACTTTCATTGTTAATTCCATGTTGTTGATCTGATACTGAAGTAATGCAGTAAGAAGAATTCTTAAAAACTGTTTTAGAACTTTGTGTATATTGTGCAACGATAACAGCGTGTGAAGCCAGTAGCATGGAAACTCAATTTTTTTTTTTTTTTTTGGGGGGGGGGGGCGTATTTCTATAGTCTGCTTCAGGCAGCAAAGAGGCTAGGTTCACCACTGTGTGTTGCACCTTCTAATATCTCCTCAGGTGAGCCTCCTCAGATTTCATTATGTGTGGAAATTCCCCAGGTTTTTTGTTACTAGCTCTCAAAACTAATTTTTTTTTTCCATATAAATACAATGACATTTGTGAATGGGGATTGTCAATAGGAAACAGTCAAATATTTAAAGAGTTTCCTTTCACGCTGACAACTTTGGCATGAATCTGCAGTGACTCATCTGTGCTACTGAATTTTTCATCTACGAGTTCTTCAGCAATTTCCTCATGTTAAAGAATGGCCAAGACCAGCTATAAGGTGACATAATATCTATAACTAAAGCTGTTTATTCTCATGAAATAGCTGTTAGCCAAACAACAGCTATTCCTCCCGACTAATGTAGGTAGGATTGGCTTGACCAAGTATACATGTGGTTTCAATGGGGATAAGATAATAAGTCGCTGCCAAACTCATCTTGAATTTGAAATGATATGTAGGTGAACTGCACCACTACAGTTTTATTGTGCAGGTGGAGCTTTTCTTTAGACTTTCACCTTATACAACAACCTTATATGTCTTACTGATACTGTTGAGCAATTCCTTGTTATTCTTTAAATGAGTGTTATTACACAAATTCCTTAGAAGATTCTGGATGTGGCAGAAAGCAGGAAACATGCCTAGCAGCTGAGTCTGTCATTCTGAGGAAATACCAAAGTGATTATTGACTATATTATAGTTGTATTCTGCTGTGGGAATATGTTGTGAGAACCGTACTGCCTGAAAGATGCAGCATGACCTCTAAGACAAGACTTAATTATATGTATAAGGTTGTACATACATACAACGAACAGCCAAATATCCTGTAAGGCACTGGTAAAACGGAGCTGATCCATGAGCCTGAGCTTTTTTTTTCTGTAGATTATTGTAGCTTTTGCATGAGCTTTTACTTATTAATGAGTAACTGCTACACAGCAATAAAATATTCCCCCTATGGGTAAAGGATGCCAGCATGTTCTTTGCAGCATGTTGCCACACTCCTCATGGGGACAACCCCTTTCTCAGAATTCCTACACTTCAATTTATCCCTTACACACAGTGTCTCATGGAAGCAATGCCAAACCAAGTCCCAAAACTTAAAAGGGATCTTGAAGAGCTCTTTCCATACAGGGCGGATGCCAGCTGTATAATACAGCCAGGACCCGCTGCTAACAGCAGAGATTGATGCCTTCACCAATCGCTGCTGTTAACCCTTTAGACGCCGCGGTCAAACAGGACCGCGGCGTCTAAACTGCGCAGGCGCCACGGGCGCCACCATTTTCACCGATCGCCGCCCTCCTGAACGTCATCAGAGGGCGGCAATCGGTTGCCATGACAGCTGGGAGCCTATTGAAGGCTCCCAGGCTTGTCATTGTATTACATCTATTGCACGCTACCAGAAGCAGAGTGAAATAGAGAGCTAGGCATTTTGCTATTCACTGTGATACAGTAGTATCGCAG
This sequence comes from Leptodactylus fallax, assembly GCA_947044405.1. Taxonomy (NCBI): domain Eukaryota; kingdom Metazoa; phylum Chordata; class Amphibia; order Anura; family Leptodactylidae; genus Leptodactylus; species Leptodactylus fallax. The sequence goes on along the minus strand of CAMRHE010000083.1, from coordinate 1,843,510 downwards.
TGAATAGTATGATCGATCAGACTCCCTAGGTTTCAAGGTCCCTAGGGGGTCTGATCATAAAAGTAAAGGAAGAAAAAAAAAAGCTTTTAAAGTATGAAAAAAATAAAAAAAACACAAAAGTTCAAATCACCCCCCTTTCCCTAGATCAGATATAAAAGTAAATAAACAAAAGTAAACATAAACACAATAGGTATCCCCGCGCTCCAAAATGCCCGAACTATTAAAATATTTAAATATTTATCCCATACGGTGAACGGCATAGCGGCGAAAAAAAAATCAAAATAGCCAAATGGCGTTTTTTCAACACTTTGCCTCCTATAAAAAATTTAATAAAAAGTGATCAAACCATCAGATCTTTCCCCAAATGATATTAGTAAAAACGCCATCTTGTCCCGCATAAAAAGACGCCTTACCCAGCTCCATACATGTAAATATGAAAAAGTTACAGGTTTCACAATATGGCGACACAAAAATTTTTTCTATTTTGCACAGTTTTTCATTCCTTAAAAGGTATCAAAACATTACAAATACTATATAACTTTGGTATTGCTGTTTTCGTACTGACCCACAGAATACAGGTAACATGTCATTTTTACCACACAGTGAACGTCGTAAAAATTAAACCCATATGAAGTTGGCGCAAATGCATTTTTTTCTCCAATTGCACCTCATTCTGAATTATTTTCCAGCTTCCCAGTACATTGCACAGCATATTAAATGGTGCCATTGCAAAGTACAATTTGTTTTGCAAACAATAAGCCATCATGTGACTCTGTGAACTGAAAAATGCAAAAGTTATAGCTCTTGGAATGTGGGGAGGGAAAAACGAAAATGCAAAAACGAAAAATGGCCTGGTCTTTAAGGGGTTAAAAAGCGGTTACCTGCGAAGAGTATAATGGTGTCTGCCAGGTTTCTGCCCGAAAAATGCATTTTTCAAGCGGAATGGGGGACGGAATCCCCAAATGGAAAGCAAGTGCTGGTGTGAATCCAGCCTTAGTCTTCTTGTGTGGCAAGTAACCTTTTGACTAGGTTCAGTTTAAGAAGAACACACTGTAGACCTGAATCCAGAAAGTCTCTGGCAACATGCACACACTGCCCAGATACATCAGTAAAGAGAGCAAGTAAGTTTTGATCAGTTTTACCCTTCCCCTTAAAGTCAAAGATCAACCCTACCACTGGAACACAATCTAAAGCCTGCTGTCCCAATCCTACCAACCCTGCCACTGGCACATGATCTAACACCTGCTGAGCCCATTTTGCATGGGTCAATTCTAAGCCTAAGACTTTTGCAGGTTCTTGGGTTGCTGAAGGGTGTCTGGGAGATCGAAACCAGAATCTCCTCCTCCCAACCAGAGACTCTCAAATTTGATCTTGGTAGCGATCTACCTTTGACATCATCCACTCTGCCTCCCCTCATGAGGAAACAAAGACAGTGACATCATTGGCATACACTACCACTCTAAGAGCTCCCTCCAGCATCACCTAGGCCATCTTGACCCCTGCCAATGGTCCACAATCAACCCTCCTAAGCAGAGATGTAGCTAGGGAGGGCAAATATATCTGAGTGGGTCCCTATACAGCGACCATGTACTAGTACTCTACAGAGGGCTCTGCAGACAATTTAAACAGATGTGCGGTATTATATTCCGCTAGAAAGACGACAGTGCGTCGCGATATCAGCTTTTCCGTTATATGCCTCAGTGCCGGAGATATTGGCGCCATTAGTTTCGCCACCAATATCTCCCCACTGTCAGAAAGGTGGTCATTACAGCCTAGCCCCTTAACGACCCAGGACGTAATAGTACGTCCTGAGTCGCATGACGATGTATGGAGAGCGCTCAGGAGCTGAGCGCTCTCCATACACCGCGGGTGCCGGCTGTATAATACAGCCAGGACCCGCAGCTAACAGCAGCAATCGGTGCCTGCACCGATCGCCGCTGTTAACCCTTTAGATGCCGCGGTCAAACGCGACCGTGGCATCTAAATTGCGGAGCCGACAAGGGCGCCGCCATTTTTACCTCATCGCCGCCCTCCGGAACGTCATCGGAGGGCGGCGCTTGGTTGCCATGACAGCCGGGAGCCTATTGAAGGCTCCCAGGCCTGTCATTTCAGTATAGCTATTACACGATGCCAGAGGCATCGTCTAATAGCAGTGAAGGCATTTTGCTATTCACTGCGATACAGTAGTATCGCAGTGAATAGTATGAGCGATCAGACTCCCTAGGTTTCAAGGTCCCTAGGGAGTCTGATCATACAAGTAAAAGTATTAAAAAAAAAGTTTTGTAAAAGTATGTAAAAATAAAAAAAAAACACAAAAGTTCAAATCGCCCCCCTTTCCCTAGATCAGATATAAAAGTAAATAAACAAAAGTAAACATAAACACATTAGGTATCCCCGCGCTCCAAAATGCCCGAACTATTAAAATATTAAAATATTTATCCCATACGGTGAACGGCGTAGCGGGGAAAAAAAAATCAAAATGGCCAAATAGCGTTTTTTTCAACACTTTGTCTCCTATAAAAAATTGAATAAAAAGTGATCAAACCATCAGATCTTTCCCCAAGTGGTATCAATAAAAACGTCATGTTGTCCCGCATAAAAAGACGCCTTACCCAGCTCCATACATGTAAATATGAAAAAGTTACAGGTGACACAATATGGCGACGCAAATTTTTTTTTTTCTATTTAGCAAAGTTTTGAATTTTTTAAAAGGTATCAAAACATTACAAATACTATATAAATTTGGTATCGCCGTGTTCGTACTGACCCACAGAATACAGGTAACATGTCATTTTTACCACACAGTGAATGGTGTAAAAATTAAACCCATATGAATTTGGCGCAAATGCAGTTTTTCTCCAATTGCACCTCATTCTGAATTTTTTTCCAGCTTCCCAGTACATTGCACAGAATATTGAATAGTGACATTACAAAGTACAATTTGTTTCGCAAACAATAAGCCATCATGTGACTCTGTGAACTGAAAAATGAAAATGTTATGGCTCTTGGAATGTGGGGAGGGAAAAACGAAAATGCAAAAACAAAAAATGGCCCGGTCATTAAGGGGCTAGCATCATCGCTGAGCAGTGTGGAACGCCCCTCCTGACAGTATAAGTCACTGCTGGGAAAAGCCAGTAGTGCGCTCAGCGTACTGTCGGCTTTCTAGCGATATATAAAACTGCACATCTATGAGGACATGAAAGGTCCTCTTTAAGTAATTATATACAGGAAATATTTAGTGACTTTAATCAATTTCTGACTGTAATTGTTCACATTTACTGTCTCTTGCTTCCAAACCAGACTGCCATGACCACTTCTTCCAGCTGTGTTTACAACACGGACATCTTTGGCTCCTCACTTTTCCAGGCACCCAACCCACATTGACCTCACCTACACAAAGTCACCATCCTGCCAGTACATCTAGTTTTCCTGGATCATACATTTTAATGCATACAGCAACTGAGAGTTATAAAATAAAAATGCACTTCCTTTCATCCTCTCCTCTATACCTGCGCTGTGTTGGCTGTCCGCTTTACTGCTTTGCTTATATATGGAGCTGCTGCAGAAGTGATGTCAAGTTGATGGGACCTCTGCTGCCAAACAAGGCTCTCAGCAGTATAGTAGTATACATTGTTTGGCTGTCACAGTCCCGTTGACGTGACATCACCGCTGCAACAGTTCTATATACAAACAAAGGTGACAGCTGGCCCAGTGCAGGTATGGAGGGGAGGATACATTAAAACCCTCCCTCACCATCTGCATTCAAATTTATGATTTGGGACAACCCCTTTTAATTAATAGTGCCCTTAGTTAATAATGTCCTCCTTTGTGTGTTTCTTAGTTAATATTTTTTCCTGTATGTTCCCTTAAATCAATAATGCCCACATTAAATTAGTACAGCCCAATACCCCAGAGGTTAATACCTCCTAACATAAATAATGCCTCCCAATGAACCTCTTATTTAATAATGCGCCCTTTGCATTAACCCTGCTTGCCCCAGTGACCCCTTTGGATTTACTGGCCTGACCTTCATGCCAGTAGTGGGACTCCTGACATTATAGTGATCTATACTGCTAGAAGTTCCTGCCTCCCAGCAACATACTGTCCTATACTCAGTGGTGAACCTAGCCTCTTTGCTGCCTGAGGCGGACTATAGAAAGACGCCCCCCCCCCCCAAAAAAAAATAAAAATAAACTGAGTTTCCATGCTACTAGTTTAACACACTGTTATCGTCGCACAATATACACAATACACAAAGTTATAAAACAGTTTTTAAGAATTCTTCTTCCTGTATTACTTCAGTATCAGATCAACAACACGGCATTAACAATGAAAGTAACTTCACACATCTTCTGCTTGGTGGATGGACAAGCCCACGTGGCCCCCATTCTCTATAATAGGAGCGCTGCAGATAGCTGAGTACTGGACTTCGGGTATCTTTGGCACTCCCATTGAAGTGAATGAGAGCCACACGGGTTCGTCCATCCACCAAGTGACACACCTATATATATGGCTGCGGTCAGGCTGAATTCCCACCTAGTGGGGGGAAAAACCCAATTCTCAGGCTCAGTGGGGGTCTCAGCAGACAGACCCCCATCAATCAGGTATTTATCCTCTATCATTTAGGTGAATACAGTGCAGTAACATTCTGTGACTTACAGGTGACGTCTCTGACTAATCCTTCACATTTCCCTTCTCTTCCCTTTGGACCGCCATGACCACTTCTTCCAGCTGTGACTTGTCTCTGTAAAGTTTGCAACACAGACATCTTTGGCTCCTCACTTTTCCAGGCATCCAACCCACATTGTCCTCACCTACACAAAGCCCCCATTCTGCTGCTACCCCCAATTATATAATATATGATATAACCCCCCATAATGAATAATACCCCCAAGTGCATCTTTATATTAATAATGTCCGTGTGTACCCTGTATAAATAGTGCCCCTTATTAATAATACCCCAGGTGTTAACTAATTAAAAGGTTTTCCAGGTCATTAATAAACTAATCAGTGGGGTTCAAAAACCCTGGACCCACACTGATCAGCTGTTTGAATGGTACCTGTGTAAGCGCCGTGACCGCTTCTCTATTTACATAGTGTAATTCATCTCATAGCGGCCATGTAATGTAACTGCAGCCTCGTCCTGTACATGTCTACAGTATGTGACAAGGCTACAATTACATCACACGGTCACTATAAACAGACAGCGTATAATATAAACAGGCGCCATAGCCCATGTTTATAGCGCCCCATTTACATACACTATAATGTTCCACAGCAGCCCCTGCACACAGTATTACACAGTGTTATGGCCCGCAGCGGCCCCTGCACACTGTATTATGCCTCTCAGCAGCCCCTGCACACGGTATTATGCCCCGCATTGGCCACTGCACACGGTATTATGTTCCGCAGCAACTCCTGCACACAGTTTTATGCCCCATATTGGCCCCTGCACTGGTATTATGCTCCATAGTGGCCCCTGCACTTGTATTATGCTCTATAGTGGCCCCAGCACACGGTATTATGCTCCAGAGTGGCCCCTGCACAGGGTATTATGCTCCATAGTGGCCCCTGCACTGGTATTATCCTCCATAGTGGCCCTTGCACTGGTATTATTCTCCATAGTGGCCCCTGCACTTGTATTATGCTCTATAGTGGCCCCTGCACTCGGTATTATGCTCTATAGTGGCCCCTGCACTCGGTATTATGCTCTATAGTGGCCCCTGCACTCGGTATTATGCTCCATAGTGGCCCCTGTACAGGGTATTATGCTCTACAGTGGTCCCTGCACAGGGTATTATGCCCCATAGTGGCCGACCCATGAACTATTATTATACTCTGGTGTCTTTTCAGACCCCAGAGTATAATGATTGGAGACCCAGGGGAGAATACAAACATAAAAATCAGAGTTACTTACCTATCCTGGACACCGGTGCACTCCTTGCAGCTTTCGGCCCTGTTTAATTGCGCACACACGTCACGTGATCAGGCTGGCGACGCGACCTGATGACGTCACCACAGGCCTCAAGCCTGCTCGGAGTTACATCGGATCGCAGGAGGTGAGTAACACTGTTTTTTATGTTCCCTCACCAACCCTAGGCCTCCGATTATTATACTCCGGGGTCTGAATAGACCCCGGAGTATAATAATAGTAGTATTTGCGGCCCGCGGCCTAACTTACCGATGCCCGCGGCCGCTCACAGCGGCATCCACTTCCCTTTCTGCGGCCCATAGCAGAAGGGGAAGCGGGGGCGGCCACGAGCAGACGCGGGGTAGGTAAATAAATAGGCCCTGACCTGCCGGGGATACTCCAACAGGTTACGGCCTATTTATATAGATAAAAAAAAAGCTATACTCACCTGCGATGCCTTGATGCAGCTGCCGCCGCCTCCTCTTCTTGTCCGCGACGTCTGTGTCTCAGCGTAGGCGGCGTGATGACGTCATTGTATCGCCGCCTGCGCTGAGATGCGACGTCTTGTAAACCAGCCCAGGACAGGCCGCGCTCAGCTCTGTTTTTTTTTTTTTTTTTTTAAAGCGGCCTATCCTGGGCTGGTTTACATTAAATAGTAAAATGCCGCCCCCCGGAGAGTGCCGCCCGAGGCGGCCGCCTCACCTCGCCTCATTAGCGATGCGCCCCTGCCTGTACTGTAATTGGTAGGGGACTCTTAGAAGCATAGATAACTATTATGCTAGGAGTCCCTTTCCCGGTATGAAGGTCAGGCTGGTGAATCCAGCGAACACGTGTGAATCTAGCCTTAGGCTTAGACCCCACGTTGCAGAAAAGCTGCTTTTCTGGTTGCAGATTTTGCTGCGTTTTTTTGAGCCAAGCCAAGGAGTGGCTACAAAAGTAATGGAAAATATATTGTAAACACTTATACTTCTCCCTTCTGGTAAATCCACTCCTTGCAAAATCTGCAACAGTGGTGTAAGTACCGCCGACCTTTGGTATATATTGTTATAGGCAGGGATGTAACTAGAAAACATGGTGCCCCTCTCTATCATGACCACTTTAGGCTGAGGCCCCTGTTGCGGAAACGCAGTTTTTTTTGTTGTAGATTATTGTGGTTTTTTGAGCCAAAGCCAAGAATAGCCACAAAAGGAACGGAAATATATAGAAAGTACTTAGACTTCTACCTTCTGCTCAATCCACTCCTGGCTTTGGCTCAAAAAAACGCAGCAAAATCTGCAACAAAAAAAGCTGTGTTTCCACAATGTGGGGCCTTATCCTTAAGCAGCAAATTTCAGAGCTTGAAAAGTGTACAGTTGTTTTGGTCTTCTTTACAGGGGTAATGCACGTAGTGATTTTACATAGAAGATAATTCACAAAGTGATATCACAATGCTAAGATAATGCACACAGTGATAACACAGTATAGGTATAATGCAGATGGTACACACAGTACAAGAATAATGCCACACTGACAGTGATGGTAATGATAATCCCACTGGTTGTTTTATGGAGTAAAGATACTCCTACTGTGAAGTATGGTTCGGGTCTAGCACTCCTTTTCAATAGGTGATATGCATTAGAACAGTTAAATATACACTGTTGGTTCAGGTCAACAAACTTTGCATAAGTGAATAGTACAGTCTATAATAAGAAAATTTGTAATATCAGAGAGAAATATTCTTTTATGTTCTTATCAGACTGTTTCCTTCCTCTCCCTCCCTCTTGCCTGATCATGAGGCTTTTTCTGAGGGAGCAAGAGAGACAGTTGTAGAGCAGATTCTCCTTTACTTTCTGTGTGCAGTGTACGTCAGCTAGTTTCCACCAACAAGCTTAGAGGGAGTAGTAAACTGTGAAAATTGCACAATATACATCATAGTCACCAGAAATAATGTTACAGTTAGATAATTGCTTATCCTGAAAAGTCAAATGAAGCGACAGGTACACTTTAAAGGGAATCTGCCAGCTTATTTTGCCCTACTAAATGACTCCCAGTATCTAGTAGGACAATTATAGACATGTCCATATATAAAAATATTAATACAGCTTACAATATGGGGTATGTAATCTTTATCCAGCCATTGAGTAAATGATAACTTGTGGAAGGTGCACGGAAATCATACAGAGATGCAAATCCAAAAAGGTTTAAAGTTGAAAGTCCAGCACCATCAGTTCAACTATTAAACTGCTGAACAAGCTGCTTTTAAACAAAGGACAGAAAGTGGATTTCAACTTCATACCTTTTTGGATTTTCATATCAATATACACACGTGGACAAAATTGTTGGTACCCCTCGTTTAATGAAAGAAAAACCCACAATGGTCACAGAAATAACATGAATCTGACAGACTGGAATTTGCCAAACTACATGTTGACAAGCCACAAAGCTTCTGGGAGAATGTCCTATGGACAGATGAGACAAAAATCTAAATTTTTGGCAAGGCACATCAGCTCTATGTTCACAGACGGAAAAATGAAGTATATCTTGAAAAGAACATTGTCCCTACTGTGAAACATGGAGGAGGCTCTGTTATGTTCTGGGGCTGCTTTGCTGCATTTGGCACAAGGTGTCTTGAATTTGTGCAGGGTACAATGAAATCTCAAGACTATCAAGGGATTCTAGAGAGAAATGTGCTGCCCAGTGTCAAAAAGATTGGTCTCAGTCGCAGGTCATGGGTCTCACAACAGGATAATGACCCAAAACACACGGCTAAAAACACCCAAGAATGGCTAAGAGGAAAACATGAGACTATTCTGAAGTGGTCTTCTATGAGCCCTGACCTAAATCCTATTAAGTATCTTTTGAAGGAGCTGAAACATGCCGTCTGGAAAAGGCACCTTTCAAACCCGAGACAACTGGAGCTGTTTGCTCATGAGGAGTGGGCCAAATACCTGTTGAGAGGTGCAGAAGTCTCATTGACAGTTACAGGAATTGTTTGATTGAAGTGATTGCCTCAAAAGGTTGTGTAACAAAATATTACATTAAGGGTACTCTCATTTCTGTCCAGGCCTGTTTCATGAGTTTTCTTTTTTTAAAAATTCTGTTGAAGCATGGTTGAAAAGCAATGTCTGACTTTCATTTGTTCATTTTCATAGAATTTTTATACAGTATATTATTACTTTTGTCGGATTCAAGTTATTTCTGTGACCATTGTGGACTTTTCTTTCATTAAACGAGGGGTACCAACAATTTTGTCCACGTGTGTATACCCTTTGTTCTTGTGGCAGCATCCTCATTGCAATGAAAAGAATCTTTATTGCACTATACAAGTTCATTAGCCTGGGGGTCATCTCATTCCTGGCAGGTGCACGATTACTGCCTGCTAATCCCCCACCTATGATTGACAGTGCTAGCTTCTATTGAAATCATTTGTATGCGTGCTGAATTATTGTGCATGGAACTATTCTTCTTGGCCTGCCACATGCCGGTATGCTCGCTGTTTTTCTGTGTCATGACTGAATATTACTTTCACCCTTTTATAGGTTACGCTAGGTCCACACTAGCATCACCTCACTGTTTTTCGGGCCCGTCAGACGCAAACAATGGAGAGATGGACCGCTAAAACAGTGGTTACACATGGAGCCCAGCGGACCCAATGACTATAATGGGATCTGTTGGGTATCCAATGTTATAAAACTGCTTTTCGTCAGACACTGCAACGGAGACTCCTCCACAGATGTGAATGTAGCCTTATTGAGAGAGGTGTGATATCTGAAATAAATATGTCTGCCACTGCATGTTTCAAAGGACTTATCACCCAGCTTTCTCAAATAGCTTAAATGGGTTATCTGGTTTCTAACGTTGATGGTCTATCTTTCATGACACAATAGGGATGGCTTAGGTGACTGAAACTATCTAGGGCTGACTAGAATTAATGGAGTTTTAGAGCCCATATATGTATATCAGGATTGAGAAACTGCACAGAGCTCTGTTCTGCAAGCTGACCTGTTATGGGGGAGTTAGCAGCTACAACTTCTACTTCTTCTTGCTGACTGTTTCCATATAGATTCCAGCAATTCTCTAAACCTGCCCAGTACCAGCATATGATGTGTATATGGAGACAATGTTTGGTAAGGGGTCACTAAGCCAAACTGCAAATCTACAAAGGTCTGTGCAAACACTGAACCAACAGGAGATGTTGGCGGGGTATTTGAACAGTAATAATTCTCACTACTTCTACTAGTAGCCTCGGAAATGTCTAGAGATGACTCCAGATTCCCCGGTATGTCCGGGTCACCTAGCCCTATGACACTATGGGGAGCTGCAGCTGATTTCCTATAACTCCGTCTAGTTCTGAGCAGGGCCGCTGCTGCCCACGTTATTTGGGGTGATTTCTGGGGCGTGGGACAAGGTCGGGGCGAGCACCCCCTCGGCTTCTCGGAAAAGCCTTCGTTTAAAAGAAGCTCAGTCGAGACTTGGCCCCGCCTCCTCCGGCAGCGCTTTCTCTGATTGGCTGAGGGGAGGTGTCAGCCAGGTGGGGCGGATTCATCAAGTTACTGCATGCTGAGCTGTCAGTAATAAGGCTTCAGTGCACAGGACAGAGGACAGCGCCGAGCAAAGGTCATTATTGTACAGGCAGGGGTAAGACACTTATATAGACTACCTGATATCCACGATATAATTATACTATATTACTTATATCATTATAATATACATGAAGGGGTAAGACTCTGATATAGACAGCTAATTATTATATACTAGATAATACTGTGTCACTAATATTATAATATACAAGCAGGGATTTACAATTATACAAACATTATAACTAATATATATATATATATATATATATATATATATATATATAATGCTTTATTATATATCATAATCATCATATAAAATGGCAACTATTATATATACATATTATATCTAGTATTATTAAATACAAGTAGGGTAAAGAATATTATAACAAACAAAACATGTTTTATTACTGTAGACTTTCAGAACTTTAAATGTGCAATATCATTATAAACATTTATCATAAGCAGAACTTATTTTAACTAATTCTAAATTTATACCTTAATTGATACATGGGCAGAGGTAATACATGAGGGTATTATAAATATTGTACATGATAGGATAATATACACATTATTAAAAATAGACAGAGGTAATACAGAGGGTATAATAGATTTTATACATAATAGATTAATATATACATTATCATATACAGGCAGGGGTATATACATATTATAGATATTATATAGAATAGAATAATAAACACATTATTATACACAAGCAGAGACAATATAGGTGGTTATTATAAAAATGACAGAAGTAATATAGAGCATATTATAGATACCATGTAGGGAGTATTATGTATATTATACATGATAGGATAATATACAAATTATATAGAGAGGTAGTAAAGGGGGTATTATGTATATTATACGTTAGGATAATATACACATTATTATATACAGAGGTAGTAAAGGGGGTATTATGGATATTATACATGATAGGATAATATATACATTACATACAGGAGGCTTAATAGACATTATACACAATAGGATAATATACACAGAGGTAATATTGCACTGGGCACCACATTATTAGACATTGGTAGTAGCACCCCATTACAATGTATAATTCACAATTATACCCCACTTTTATAGTTCCTCTAAGTCTGCCTTTTAGAATCAAGCAGCTGCAGAATCTCTTGGGATATGTCATGTAACAGTCTACAATGACATCTGAGAGCAACAGCATAGCTGGTGTGAAACTAGAAGTCTGGCATGCCAGAGGGATCCACAGTGATTCCAGGCCCCTCATATTAGCGTATCTCTAGAATGTGTTTCCATGCAGATGTAAAGACATGTCACTGTAATAATTCATGATAAATGATAAAGTCAGGGGTTGGGGTGCATAGATTCCAGTCATATCTGACCCTGATCTCTTAGAAGGCTCAGTTGTCGCTCTGCCAGTATAAATGGTATATAGTAGGTGGTGGGCTCTGTACTGGTACCCTATAGCTTCAGGTTATGCTTCTGCAGTTGTTGTGGTTTTTTGCCCTTACTTTTGCAGTGATCACTTATTGGTGACATTTCTTATCTCCTGCTTGGGCTAGTGTGTTTGCCTTAGGAAATGTGTAGATGATTCTCTGATGGAAATATACTGTTGCCATTGTATGATATGTAGTGAGTGTAGTCAGTGCATCAAACGGTGGACTCACAAGAGGGTGATACTACCTGGACTATATATAGATGCACAGGAAGCTGCAGGTGGTTTGTATAATGAATGTTTTTTTTTTTTCAACAAGGGAGGATGGGGGTAAATGCTGACCCCTACAGGTTCTAAGCTCAACTGAGCTCACAGATCTAGCTCTGCTGCTAGGTTTCATTCCATAACTGCTGATATCTGTATATAGGTGAGAACTAAATAAGGAATTTATTGGTGCCATTCAATCCAAGAAAATTAGTTGTGATATAGTTTAATAAATGGTTTATCCCAGTTGTTTCTGAACATAGTCAGCAAGCATGTAGACAAGCACCCTGTAACAGTTTGCTTAGCTCCTATAATACATGGGCAGTTGGTTTCTTCTACATCAGATAACTGGTGTTATAGAGAGTCTACATGTCCTGCACATGTTCTGGATACTGAACAGGTAGGGAATATTGTGAGGTTTCAGCAATCAAACTGTCAGGATTATTGTCTTTACACTAGACTGTACAATCATCTGATGCAAGAGAAAATAGTGCCCTTCTGCATTGTAGGAGATAAGCTATGTTGTTAGGGGGTGTCAGTGTACAAACTTGCTGACTGCTTAGTAACATAAGTGATGTGATACATGTACAAAATGACCAAATATTTGATATATTATATATATAATATAATATTATATATTATGTATAGTCATATGAAAAAGTTTGGGCACCCCTATTAATCTTAATCATTTTTAGTTCTAAATATTTGGGTGTTTGCAACAGCCATTTCAATTTGATATATCTAATAACTGATGGATACAGTAATATTTCAGGATTGAAATGAGGTTTATTGTACTAACAGAAAATGTGCAATATGCATTAAACCAAAATTTGACCGGTGCAAAAGTATGGGCACCTCAACAGAAAAGTGACATTAATATTTAGTAGATCCTCCTTTTGCAAAAATAACAGCCTCTAGTCGCTTCCTGTAGCTTTTAATCAGTTCCTGGATCCTGGATGAAGGTATTTTTGACCATTCCTCTTTACAAAACAATTCCAGTTCAGTTAAGTTTGATGGTCGCCGAGCATGGACAGCCCGCTTCAAATTATCCCACAGATGTTCAATGATATTCAGGTCTGGGGACTGGGATGGCCATTCCAGAACATTGTAATTGTTCCTCTGCATGAATGCCTGAGTAGATTTGGAGCTGTGTTTTGGATCATTGTCTTGCTGAAATATCCATCCCTGGCGTAACTTCAAATTCGTCACTGATTCTGGTACATTATTCTCAAGAATCTGCTGATACTGAGTCGAATCCATGCGACCCTCAACTTTAACAAGATTCCCGGTGCCGGCATTGGCCACACAGCCCCAAAGCATGATGGAACCTCCACCAAATTTTACAGTGGGTAGCAAGTGTTTTTCTTGGAATGCTGTGTTTTTTTGACGCCATGCATAACGCCTTTTTGTATGACCAAACAACTCAATCTTTGTTTCATCAGTCCACAGGACCTTCTTCCAAAATGAAGCTGGCTTGTCCAAATGTGCTTTTGCATACCTCAGGCGACTCTGTTTGTTGCATGCTTTCAGAAACGGCTTCTTTCGCATCACTCTCCCATACAGCTTCTCCTTGTGCAAAGTGTGCTGTATTGTTGACCGATACACAGTGACATCATCTGCAGCAAGATGATGCTGCAGCTCTTTGGAGGTGGTCTGTGGATTGTCCTTGACTGTTCTCACCATTCTTCTTCTCTGCCTTTCTGATATTTTTCTTGGCCTGCCACTTCTGGGCTTAACAAGAACTGTCCCTGTGGTCTTCCATTTCCTTACTATGTTCCTCACAGTGGAAACTGACAAGTTAAATCTCTGAGACAACTTTTTGTATCCTTCCCCTGAACAACTATGTTGAACAATCTTTGTTTTCAGATCATTTGAGAGTTGTTTTGAGGAGCCCATGATGCCACTCTTCAGAGGAGATTCAAATAGGAGAACAACTTGCAATTGGCCATCTTAAATACCTTTTCTCATGATTGGATACACCTGACTATGAAGTTCAAAGCTCAGTGAGGTTACAAAACCAATTTTGTACTTCAGTAAGTCAGTAAAAAGTAGTTAGGAGTATTCAAATCAATAAAATGATAAGGGTACCCAAATTTTTGCACCAGTCAAATTTTGGTTTAATGCATATTGCACATTTTCTGTTAGTACAATAAACCTCATTTCAATCCTGAAATATTACTGTGTCCATCAGTTATTAGATATATCAAATTGAAATGGCTGTTGCAAACACCCAAATATTTAGAACTAAAAATGATTAAGATTAATAGGGGTGCCCAAACTTTTTCATATGACTGTAGATGAATGCTATGTATAAATTAATGTTCATAGGTTAACGTAGATTGTAAATATCGGAGCATTCACCAGATCATCTAGTTACTTCCTCAGTGTTGCTAATATCTTCCGGTGCGAAGGTTCCTGTATACGTGTGAGGATTGTGGGTGGATCATAAGCCGCTGCTCTATAACAGCATATCACTACCAGCAGTACACAGGACTGTATAAAGCATTGTACTTTATTCTTATTCCTTATTTTACATTTTGCATGGCAGATGTGTGATCGCAACGGTGGCAGGCGTCTTCGGCAGTGGCTGATTGAGCAGATTGACAGCTCCTTGTACCCAGGACTGGTATGGGAAAATGACGGCAAGACTCTCTTCCGTATTCCGTGGAAACATGCCGGAAAGCAGGATTATAACCAGGAAGTGGACGCTTCTATATTTAAAGTAAATAACCCTTTATGGCAAAGGTTATGCTTATATATTAGTAGTGAGCCATAAATTCCCTCAATAATGTCATTATGTCCAGACATATAGAGAAAACCTTCTTGGGACAACCCCTGTAAGGCAGATATTGAGTCTAGTATTAATACTGAGCCACAAACATCATGGACAGAAGGATCTACTTTCTGCTCCAGTACTTTTTATGCTGTTATTTATGCTTAGCCCCTCCATGTTCTGTCATGCTTTGGGCTTGATGAACTATATACATGAGTTAGGACTACATGTCATGTGTAGGTGAGGTAGTTTGCATGCTGTACTTCTGGTAAGGATGGGGTTAACAGGTACTTCCCTATTACAGGGTAAATAAAACATTATATTCACATCAACCATGCTGGGGTGAATTTTTCTTTGTGGTGTTGGTGTACAATATAAAGTTCTCTAAATTCATTCCTTGTAATGATCATCAGCATCATTATAATAAAGAAAATACTCTCTACCCCTCTAGTAAATCTGTGTATACTGACTGTTGACAGTTGACTGTTCATTATCCTGCACTGGGTGTTTGCAATAGAAGCTTTGAATGCACCTCTGGCACTTGTTTTCTATGTAGATGATAATGTATGATCTGTAGGAGAGTATATATATTTTACACTGTCACTCATCGACTGCATCGTCTGATACTGAGTAGGAACCTGAACACATTGGGACCATTGTAATAAATCTGCAAGAATACTTAAAGGGGTGTTCCCATGAACATAATCATATCTATATTTGTAGATAATTAAAAGTTAAACATTTTTGCAAATATAAGTAGTTAAAAATTCTGCAGCTTTTTAAAGATTTTCTCTAACTACCTTAGTGGCAACAGTCTGTTGTCAAGATCGGTTGCCAATGAATATGACCACAAATGCAGAAACTTTATATGGTCTTGGACTTGTCAAAAACTACGCCATGATTTTCTTATTGTAGCTGGGGTATCAGGCAGGGACACTACATGTATTAGAAGATATCCCGGCCACAATAAGGAAATCATTGCTGATTTTCTGACCTTAGAAAGGTCCTGCATTCAAGGTCGTATCCACTGGTAACCAATCAAGACAACAAGACATTTAAAGATATTTAAAGAAAATCTTTAAAACTTTGCAAAATGTTTATTTACTTATACTTGCAAAAATGTTTAACTTTTAATTATCTACAAATTTAAAAATGGTTATGTTCGTGGGAACACCCCTTTAAGGCTGAGACAGGCAGGTGATGCAGAGGAGCTTCTAGCTATGTCAATCTCAGCAGAGGCTTCTCTTTTCTGTGTAGTTGTGCATCTGGCAGGGCACTGGTTGAAAGGTCGCACACAGCTATGGCATCAACATGGTGATTCTTTTCTATTATCATTTGGTCCTGAGTTGCCCAGTAATGCAAGCTTTCCTACAGCAGGAATATGAGAAGTTGTATCATCTCCCTCCCCTTTCCACTCTCTTTGTAATGGAAAGTGAAAGACTATCGCTCAGTATTTTTATGATATTGGGGTTGTATTGCAGTACTTGATAAGGTTTTTTGGACAAGTTTCCAAAAAAATACTGTAAAGAGATAAAATGATGTCATAAAGGGGGTGTTCTGCCATTTAGCTTACATAGTACGCTTTACAAGCATTCATCCTGCAGAGACTTCCTTGTGAATCAGTGTAAAAAAAAAAATAGAATATGTTCTATTTCCTCGGCCATAGAGGGCAGTGTCTATTTTACCTCCTCACTTATCTATGGAGAGCTGTCTTCTAGGGTCAGCTGTATGTAGTGCAGCTTCTCTTAGGCTTTAGCATTACTATGCGTCATCATCCTTCTCCAAGATTTATGCACATTTCTTCTCTAGAAAACCGCCATACACTTGCTTGATTTCAGGATAAAAACGAGTTCTGAGATAAGTGGTGACATGGGAACAGGAATATCTCCCCTTGCTCCCTAGCTATCCCTTTTTGGATCAGAGAAAGGTTTATGTGCCAATAATGTGAAACAGTAAATATATAGGTAAGACTTTTAGTCCCCATGCAAATGAACATGAAAAATTGATGTGTAACAGATAATTTCTTAATATCCATTACACATCCTTTTTAAGAACAAGGGGAGATAATGCGGACTTCGTACACATGTTCATTTTTTAATGGACCATTTTAACAAACTGTTAAAAAGTAGAACATATTCTATTTTTATCCGTTCTCACCTTCAAGTAAATGGGTCCATTTTTAATGTCCATAAAAATGGATTTGCATCTGTTTGACGGCCATTAAAAATGGGTGGGTTGGGTAAAAAATATAGACCAAAAAGGTTCATTTGTTTTTTAAATGTCAGATAAAAATGGATGAAAAACTAATCTAAAACGGATATTAAACACAGACAAACTGACAGAAAACTAATGAAAAATATCTGGCACACTGATAGAAAACTGATAGGAAGCTTGAACATTAATGCTACATGCACACAACTGTGAAAAATACAGACATTAAGAACAGATGAAACTGTCAGTTTTTAATGTTGTTTTTTTCACAGTTGTGTGCATGTAGCATTAATGTTCAAGCTTTGTTTAAAGTTAATAGAAGGAGTCTATTTCATCCCTGTCTTTGTAGGCCTGGGCAATATTCAAAGGGAAATTCAAAGAAGGCGATAGAGCAGAGCCTGCCACGTGGAAGACACGTTTACGCTGCGCATTAAACAAAAGTCCTGACTTTGAGGAGGTGACAGACAGATCCCAGCTGGATATCTCAGAACCCTACAAGGTTTACAGGATTGTCCCAGAAGAAGAGCAAAAGGGTAAGTGAACTTAGATCGTGCTGCAAATACTTTGTAGATTGTACCATCACTCCCACAGGGTTGTCACCCAGCTTTTTGGCCATCTTGATCTGTCTAGAGTATGTAGTTTATGATGTTTTAGTCCTCATTACTGCCTATGTAGAATTCATCATCATATATTGGCCATAAATGTTGACATGGTCAGACTGATGTCCAGTAACTGATGTATGTGAATGAGTAAGAAAACATTGATAAACAAGAAAAAGCAAAAATAGGCACATTTACTGTCAGGTTATAATTTCAAAAACAACTGAGAGCATATAGCCCCTAATATTTCCAATATGGGCAAGATTGCATGTCATCCCTGGAAATGATCTTACTGTTCTGCTGGTCGTACAGAATTACATATTACACACAGTGCATACAGGATAGCCTTGTAACAAATAAATTAAACATTCATAGTATCTACCCAAGCTCTAGCTATAGGGGGTCAGGGGTAGCAGTCACTACTGGGCTCTGGAGGCTGAGGGAGCCCAAAGGCCCCTCTACAACATAATAAGGCACCAGTATTATACATAGCACACGTTAAGTGGGGGCCCTGATACAGATTTCCCATTGGAGCCCAGGAGTTACGCCTCTGATGTTTACACCTAATGACTGAAGAAGTTCTTGAAGTCTGAACTAGAATACGTCCAGACAAGATGTATGTATTGGAGATTTTCCACTGCAAAAAATCTGAAGCGTGTGCCTGAAATCCAGTGCCAAACAACACACAAAATTTAGCATTTTTTGCAGTGGATTTAGTGTATAACTGGTGCAGATATGCTGCAAGCTTAACACTATACACTGAAGAGGGTAAAAATCTGCAGCATAAATTGGCCTGTGGCCTGTTGCGGAAAACCTGATGTTTTTATTGCAAATTTTGCTGAGTTTTTTTGAGCCAAACCCAGGAGTGGCCACAAAAGGAATGGGAAATATATAGTAAGCTCTTATACTTCTCACTTGTGCTCAGTCCAATCCTGGTTTTGACCCAAAAAAACACAGCAAAATCTCCAACATAAAAAAGCTGCATTTCCGCAGCATGGAGCCTTAGCCTGTTACAGATTTAAAATCCACCCATTTGTATTGCAGATTTTTTTTTGCTCAGTGTGTGGATCAGATTTGCTTAAATCTCATCCATTGTACTGTTACTGTAAATAATGCAATTTTTTTCATTTTTATATTGTTACTATAAATGCAACTGCAATGGTGCATCGTATATGTGACGTAAGCTAGTTCCTGAAGTGATGGCTTTTAGTGGCATAGATGTAACATTTATCTGTCATTATTGCAAAATCCTATGGTTTGATCACTTTTTTTTTTCTCTGCTTAACTGATGAATTCATAGTAACATAGAGGACTCATTGTGTATAATAGTTTTTGGTTCTTTAGGTAAGCTGGGGGTTGGATGTCTGAATGAAGTCACAGAAATGGACTGCAGTTCATCAGAAATTGAGGTGAGTAGAAAGATTGTAAGAATGAGGTGGCAACCATATAATGCATCATTCTAGGAATGTAGATGACCCTTCTTTTACTGTTATGACTATAATATGACAGCCGCAGAACCTCAGAACTGTTTCCATGAACACGTTATGTATCATCACTTCTATGAATCACCAGAAATCACATGCCATATTGTAAAACATAGGGAATCATAATGGCAATGGGAGAGAGCTATTGATACTGGTGCACAATATGAGTGATTCAGTATCTTTTCCAATGCAGCAGAACAGTGGTGGAAAATATTTATAGTTAAATAGTGCTTTATTTTTCAAGAAAATACACTAGTAAGGGTCATGTTGTGTGAAATGACCTAGGTCCTTCAAAGATTGAGCCATGTGGTGAATGTGGTGGTGCCATGTACTGTATTTGAATATATATTTCATAGAAGTCTTTAAACCAGGATAGGGTTTGCAGAAGTAGAAACTGCAACTGAGAGTCAGATCCTTGGGAGATATGTGAGTCAGCCATATAACAAAGCAGAATCATACAAAGATGCCGCTTATATCAATATATTAATAATAAACAGATCTGATTATGAGACAAGATGAAGGGAGATGGAGCTTATTATATGTAGTAATATCTCATTATTTCATTTCCTATTTTTATCTCAGCCATCTACAGATGACTATTTGGCTATAATTAAACGTAGCCCCTCCCCCGCTAAGGACACATGTCAGAAGCAAATTCTACAGGACTGGCTGATCCATAATCACAGTGCAGGTAGGTTTGCTGGGTGAGCTGGACATCCAGGGTGGTTCATGATATTTTAGAATTGATGTAATGTCAGAATCCTATAGGATTCCTATGTTTGCTGTGTTGCTTTGAACTAAAGCTGCCGTATACTATTACTCTCAAAATCAGACTAGTATTCTGGGATATTAATATAAGGGATGCAGAGGCTGCACTCCAGGACACAAAGGACCAAATTTCTTATGCCTTGTATGTCATTTTTCATGTGTATAAGGCATTAAAAAGTTGCACTCTTTTTGCACAAAAAATTTGCCACTTTAAAAATCTGCGTCTCTTTCACCACTTTCCTGAAAAGCGGGCATGGCAAAGGCAGGTAGAAATCTGGTGTAAATGACAAGGAAAATGTACGCCAGCTATGAGCTAGGGTACATTTTCCTCCAGGCGCCCTGCTGGCGTAGAGTGCCACTCATGTATGAGGAGGTGTGCACTTAGTCATTTATGAGGGTCATCCTCCGCCGGCTTCGGGGCTGTGAAGACTGGCATGTTAATCTTCAAAAATCCTCCCCAATATCTGCTGTCCCCCCTGTGCCACATAAAAAGACAGCCATACAATAACTTGCAGGTCATAGTTGAGGGACCTATAATGGATTTTACAGTGAGACCCAAAAGTTTATCCACTGTTTATACATCTGTTGGCAATACATTAAGAGTTGGAATTTCTATATTTTAGGGTTAGTCAGGGTAGTCATGTTTTAGTGAACAACTTTAGTAGTTGTATCAAGCAGCAGTGAGTCATTGGTATATTGTATGTGAGTGATACTGACAGGGAGGAGATTACCAGAGTCTTTTTTTTTTTATCTATATGGTGCCTTATAGTAGTTACTAAACCTTGGACAGTCCTAAGTAAAAGTACAGACAAAACAAGGGGGGTTTTGGGAGGTTTTAAAAAAAAAAAATTAAAAAAAAAACACTTTTTTTATTAAAAAATTTTTTTTTCTTCTTAGGGCCAACAATTTTTTGGGGGTGCCTCGTCCCCCCACACCCCCCCCTCCCCCCCGGGGGGATATAAAAAAAAATTTATAAAAAAAAATATTATTGTTCTTTAATTGTCCCACAATGGGGAAATTCAGTGTGTTACAGCAGCAAAGATAAGCAGATACAAATACAAATACAACATGTACAGGAATATTCCAAGGTGAGAGGCATTACATTGATAGCAGACAGACAGATAGGGCGTAGCAGGGGGGGGGGGGGGGGGATTTAACAGGCAGAGAGATATTTTCAGTTCTCTGTGTGTAATGATCTCCGCTTAGGTCGGTGTTGGTTGTACAGCCTAACCGCGGTGGGGAGGAAAGACTTCCGATAGCGCTCCTTCTCACACCTAGGGTGGAGCAGTCGGTCACTGACAGTACTGCTCAGCGCGATCACAGTCTCATGCATGGGATGGGACTTCTTCTTCTGCATGGAGCTCACCACGGACAGTATCCTTCTGTCACCCACCACCTGCACTGGGTCCAGTGGGCTCCCCAGGACAGAGCTGGCCCTTCTAATCAGCTTGTCAAGTTTATTTCTGTCCCTGGTTGATATACTGCTCCCCCAGCAGGCCACTCCAAAGAAGATGGCTGATGCCACTACCGAGTTGAAGAAAGTTCTAAGAAGTGCCCCCCGGATTCCAAAGGCTCTCAGCTTCCTAAGCAGGTAGAGCCTGCTGTGGCCCTTCCTGTACAGGGCCTCCATATGATCTGCCCAGTCCAGCTTATTATTAAGGAGCAAACCCAGGTACTTATAGGTGTTCACAATCTCGATGCCCGTCCCCAGGATGTCCACTGGTTTAGGAGGGCTTCTGCCTTTGCGGAAGTCCACCACCATCTCCTTGGTCTTCCCCGCGTTAATCTTCAGGTGGTTCCGGTGGCACCAGTCCACAAAATCCCGGTTCAGTTCTCTGTACTCCCTGTCATCATCATCTGTGATGAGACCCACTATTGCAGAGTCGTCAGAATACTTCTGTAGGTAGCAGCTGGATGAGTTGCACCTAAAATCTGCAGTGTACAGTGTGAAGAGGAAAGGGGCGAGAACCGTACCCTGAGGTGCCCCCGTATTACAGATCACTGTACCTGACACACAGTCTCGGGCTCTCACGTATTGAGGTCGATTTGTGAGGTAGTCTAGGATCCAGTTGGAGAGGTGGTGGTCCACTCCAGCAAGGCCCAGCTTGTCCCTCAATAACCTGGGCTGTATGGTGTTAAAAGCACTGGAGAAGTCAAAGAACATTATTCTCACTGTGTTCCCTGGTTTCTCCAGGTGAGACAGAGCCCTGTGCAGAAGATGGATGATGGCATCATCTACCCCAATGCCCGGCCGATAAGCAAACTGGAGTGGGTCCATAGCGGGGCTCACTAGAGGGCGGAGATGTGTGAGAACCAATCTCTCCAAGATCTTCATCAGGTGGGATGTCAGTGCTACAGGTCTGTAGTCGTTGAGGTCCATAGGGTGGGGTTTCTTTGGAACTGGTACCACACAAGAAGATTTCCATAATTCAGGGACTATTTCCTGCCTCAGGCTCATATTATACATATATGTAATTATACCACACAGCTGGTCCCCACAAGTCTTAATTAGCCTTGCACTGATGTCATCTGGCCCTCCGGCTTTCCTCGCCTTGATCTTTTTCATCTCCTTCCTCACCTGGGCCCGTGTGAAGGTCAGACTGTGGCCAGATAAAGATGGATTTCTGGATTTACTGGTCTGTTGGGAAGTGGCCGCATGGGGAGAAGTCATTGTGGTGGGGGGAGCTGAAGGACATACTGGGGTGGGAGGAGCTGGTGTGTGATCAAATCTGTTGAAGAATAGGTTTAGTTCATTAAGCCAGTTAACATCTGCCTCAATCTGGCAGACAGACTGTTTATGACCCGAAATTGACTTAAGCCCCTCCCAGACCCCCCCTTATGTCTTTTCTTTCCATTTGCTTTTCCATTTTTTCTTTATAACTGGATTTTCCCTGCCTGATTTGATGCCTCAGCTCCTTTTGTACTTCCCTCAACCCCTCCTTATCTCTTGTCCTGAATGCCATCTTTTTCTCCTTAAGTAGTGTTTTTATATCAGAGTTAATCCATGGTTTGTTATTGGAGAAGCACCTCACCACTTTTGTGGGTACTGTGTTGTCCACACAAAAATTAATGTAGTCCGTTATGCAGTGTGTGAGTCCTTCTATATCTTCCCCATAAGAATCCTGCAGAACTTCCCATGCGGTTGTGTCAAAACAATCCCTCAGAGCCTCATCACTCTCCTCGGACCATATCCTCACTGTGCGGGTGACAGCTGGTTCTCTACGTACAAGTGGCTTGTACACAGGTCGGAGATGTACTAGGTTGTGATCCGATCTCCCCAGGGGCGGTAGGGCTGATGAGTTGTATGCCTCCCTCACGTTGGCAAAGAACAAGTCCAGTGTTTTGTTGTCTCTTGTGTGGCAGGTTACATACTGTGTGAAACTGGGAAGTGTGGATGATGGAGAGGCATGGTTGAAATCACCCGACAGAAGAAAGAGGGCCTGGGGGTGCTGAGACTGTAACTGGCTCAGCGTGGCTTGTAGGACCTCGCAGGCAGCGTCAGCTTTCGCAGAGGGGGGGACATATGCAGCTATCACGATGACATGTGATAGTTCCCTTGGTAGGTAGAAAGGTCTCATGCTCACAGCTAATAGTTCAATGTCCTTACAGCAAGTTTGATCCTTAATCACAATGTGCCTAGGATTACACCATCTATTATTCACAAACATTGCCAGCCCTCCTCCTTTCCTCTTACCGCTCTCCCTTGTCCTGTCTGCCCGAAGGAGTTTAAAACCATCCAAGGAGACCAGAGGGTCAGGAGTAACTTCAGTGAGCCAAGTCTCTGTAAGTAGCATCATGCTGCACACCCGAAACTCCTGCTGATGCCTGGTGAGCGCTGTTAGTTCATCCATCTTGTTTGCAAGAGATCTCACATTGCCCATGATGATGGAGGGAACAGCTGGTTGGTAACGCCTCTTTTTAATCCTCTGAAGAGTTCCTGCTCTGCATCCCCTCACCCGCTTTTTCTTTCTCCAAATCTCACGGGGGATGTGTGACCAGATGGTATGCCCTCCTGCTGTGCCTCTGAGCTGCAGAATTTCCTCTCTTGTATAGACAAAGGAATTGTCTGCATACACAAAAGATCCCATTTTCAAGCAGAACAAAGACAGATAAAAACAAAAAAAAAAAAAAAAAGTATCACAAGGGTCCAAGTCTTTGTGTGTGTTTCATAGTGCAAAGTCCTTAAGTAGAGAGGTACAAAACGAGTCATAGAAAGAAAAA
This sequence comes from Leptodactylus fallax, assembly GCA_947044405.1. Taxonomy (NCBI): domain Eukaryota; kingdom Metazoa; phylum Chordata; class Amphibia; order Anura; family Leptodactylidae; genus Leptodactylus; species Leptodactylus fallax. The sequence continues at coordinate 1,819,300 of CAMRHE010000083.1, read as the reverse complement.
TAAGATAGAGAGTCTCAGAGCTGCTGTAGCTGGCAGCCACTCCAGCGGCGCCATCTTGGAAAAAAAAAAAAAAAAAAAAAAAAAAAAAATTTTTTTTTTTTTTTATAAAAAAACAAACAACAAAAAAAAAATTTTGTTTGTCGCTCCCTCCCCCCCCCCGCCCCCCCCCCCCCCCCCACAACACCCCCAAAAATAGGGGGGGGGCCCCCCCCCCTACACCCCCACCCCCCCCCCCCCCCCGGGCACCTTTCCCCCTTCCCCCCGGCCCCCCCGGGTTAATGGGTTTTTGGGTGGGTTACCCTTCCATATTCCCCTTTAGAAGAAGTGCTGAGAGTGATAGTGACATAAACCAGTTCTAGTAGAAGGGTACTCTTGTTAGTTCAAGACTCTTCTATGCCCCATCATATCTACAGTTTTTTAAAGTTTACACTAGCTTCATATATAATTCAGTGTTCATTGACATACAGTACAAGGCTTGGGCTAGTGAACAGTGCTAGTTTTTACATGGTATAATTCACCACCACTATTATTCATTAGTACTCTGGCCTTCCTAAATATGGCAGGTGACATGGAGTCCATTCTTTCATTCTGATCAATCTTATTGTCCTTTGGTTAGAACTGGATCACATCCTTATATAAAGACACTTTCTGGAAGCATTGAATAAAGTTACTGTTCCAAATGAAACTAGAAGGGCTTATATTTATTATTATTCCCACCTTTCCTGTAAATTAAGCAACAGGTGATAAGATAAGAGAGAAATACGCTGTATTACTGCAATTGAGAGGCTATTACAAATGGCTTACTGTAAGCAGAGGAGCTATGGTCATGACTGTGACCTGAGGACACATGAGCGTAAACAACAGGAATTATTATCAGGTTTCTTACCGAGAACAGAGTTGTTCTTGCTTTAGACAATGACTCTTTGGAAACAATGATGCACAAGTTTTATTTGTTGTTTCACCCGTTGTTTCATTGGCTTTAATGTATGTAGTTAATGTAAAAATAAAAGAAAAACTACAAGCTATTTCTGAAAATGTCATGGGAGACCATGGAGGGTCCCTCAACTTACCCTGCTACCATTGACTCACACAGAGGAAACACCTGTTCCCCTGTGTAGATCGAGAACGTCCCTCTGTCACTGATCACTGGAGCATGGCTTGAGGAAACCGTAACTACATAGAGTAACAAGTGAAATCTTTCTGGGGAAAACACAGCAAAGCATATTCACTTTTTGAAGCTTCTGTCTGCTGGAACTATTATCCAGGGCTAACAGTCTCTTTGAAAGGGACTTTCCTAAATCTTTATAGAATGTTCAGAATTGTAAAAACTTTGCTTTACTTATCTTGTTCTGATAATGATTTATATCACATTGTATACTCCATTGACATCCAGAGCAGCATTTGGCATATGTTAGCTTAGGCTACTTGTTCTCACATATCTCTACTTTCGCTGCTGATTTAAACTGGCCATACATATCAGATGATTTGCGGCTGAACCTGACAATCCTCCTGACCTACCTGCCATTGGGGAAGATAAGGAGAATTCTTTTAGATGTTGGACAGATAAACTACTGCAAAAAGAGTCTTGTGGCAAATCTCTCCCGTCTCTCATTCTGTATAATAATAATAATAATAATAATAATAATAATAATAATGACCTTTAATAGTCCTACAATGGGGAAATTCAGTGTGTTACAGCAGCAAAGATAAGATAAGCAGATACAAATACAAATACAACATTTACAGGAATGTTCCAAGGTCAGAGGCATTACATTAATAGCAGGCAGACAGATAGGAAGTAGCAGGGGGGGGGGGGAGATTTAACAGGCAGACAGATATTTCAGTTCTCTGTATGTAATGATCTCCGCTTAGGTCGGTGTTGATTGTACAGCCTAACCGCGGTGGGGAGGAAAGACTTCCGATAGCGCTCCTTCTCACACCTAGGGTGGAGCAGTCGGTCACTGACAGTACTGCCCAGCGCAATCACAGTCTCATGCATGGGATGGGACTTCTTCCTCTGCATGGAGCTCACCACGGACAGTATCCTTCTGTCACCCACCACCTGCACTGGGTCCAGTGGGCTCCCCAGGACAGAGCTGGCCCTTCTAATCAGCTTGTCAAGTTTATTTCTGTCCCTGGTTGATATGCTGCTCCCCCAGCAGGCCACTCCAAAGAAGATGGCTGATGCCACTACCGAGTTGAAGAAAGTTCTAAGAAGTGCCCCCCGGATTCCAAAGGCTCTCTGCTTCCTAAGCAGGTAGAGCCTGCTGTGGCCCTTCCTGTACAGGGCCTCCATATGATCTGCCCAGTCCAGCTTATTATTAAGGAGCAAACCCAGGTACTTATAGGTGTTCACAATCTCGATGCCCATCCCCAGGATGTCCACTGGTTTTGGAGGGCATCTGCCTTTACGGAAGTCCACCACCATCTCCTTGGTCTCCAAGTAGCCTGTGCAAATTTTACAGATTTGGCTGCGGCTCAAGACATCATGTAAAAGCACCACAAGATATTACAGGTGCCTTATAGATTCCTTATTACAGTTGCTAGACCGGGACTTCCTTTGGTTCTATTGAACCAAACTAAGGTGGAGTTTTATTGTACCATTCTCTCTGGATAAAGTTGCTCAGACTGTAAAAAATTACTTGTATGCTCTGTAATGACACATGCTGGGGCACTACCTAGTATAGATTCTTATGTATTGTGTTACATATTTTTTCACACTCACTTGTATTCCTTTTGTCTGCAGCATTGTCACAGATGATCATCCAGTTTTATTATGGAGGAAAAGCAGTCAGCCAGGTCACATCAACTCGTTTTGAAGGATGCCGCCTGTCTGTAGGCCCTCAGATTGAAGAAAAGGCTTATGGGCCTGAACCCTTAGAGAATATCCGATTCCCATCAGCTGACTATATTGTCAGTGAACGTCAGCGACACATCACCAAAAAGCTTTTTGGACACTTGGAGAGGGGTGTCCTTCTATATAGTAATAGACATGGGATTTTTATCAAGAGACTGTGCCAGGGAAGAGTTTTCTGGAGCGGGAACTGCATGCCATATAAAGACCGAGCCACCAAGCTGGAACGTGATGAGGTTATCAAGATATTTGATACCAACCAATATATAAGAGGTTAGCAGCTGATTTCATGATCATTGTGAAGTAAATCATTGTTTAATGAAGAGATCTGCAGCTTCCCAATATACTCCTCATACTGAGGCTGAAATGCCATAGTGACCTGTTCACACCTGAGTGCCTTCAACATTAGGCAGTTCTCTGGTCCCATTTGCATTCCAGGTACACAAACAGGTCAAAATCCAATTGCTAATTTCAAGATTAACCACTTCTTGTCATATAGTATTTTCTGGGTCAGTTCAGGATAACTATTTTGCAATAGTTGAGCTTGGAGAAATTTCAGCAAGTAGTGACTGACTGTTATATTGCAGGAAATGTTTCTTATCTTTATAATGTTTCAATGTTTTGTATCATATATAAACAATATAGTGGTGTTAGTTATCTCATAGCTATTGTAAGATGAGTCAGTAACCAGGATATATGGTTTGTGTATATGCAGTGCATGTACTTGAGAAGAGTATTGGCATAAGGGTGATGATCTCCTCCATACCTAGCCTGATTCTCATCCGATCTTATGATGTATTACTTAAAGCAGAGGCAGTGACGGAAGATTTTTTTTATCTCTTTTGTTTCTCCTGCAGAATTCCAACATTGTTACTCCAATCAGCTGAGACTCCCAGACAACAGAGTCACGTTGTGCTTTGGGGAAGAGTTCCCAGATGCAATCCCTGTCCACATGAAACTGATCATTGTGCAGGTGAGAAAGGGCTCCACTGATCAGAATTTATTAGAGATTCACATATTTCCATCACAAGCTTACATGCGGTAGAGTTTGCTGTTCTTACTAAAAAACACTACTTAAAATCAGGCTTAGGCCGGGGCCCCACGCAGCATAAACGCTGCGGCAAAAAATGCGGCATTTTACAGTACCTGCAAATTAGCTAGAATCCCATCCACGCATTGCATAAAATAATCTGCAGAAGAAATGCTGCGATTTCAAAAACGCTTTTTTTGTTGTAGATTTTGCTGTCATTTTTTGAGCCAAAGCCAGGAGTGGATTGAGCAGAAGGGAGAAGTATAAGAGTTTCCTATAAATTTCACACTCCTTTTGTAGCCACTCTTGACTTTGGCTCAAAAAACTGCAGCAAAATCTGCAACATAAAAAGCTGCATTTCCGCAACGTGGGGCCTCAGCCTCAGGGTTTATTTACACAAGTGATTTTGTTTTTCTAAAATTATTCTAATAGTAACAAAATACAACATTTTTAGAAGGCATTCATAGGTTGGCCACTAAAACAAAAACTTAACTGTAAACTTGAATGTAAATACACCCTGGCACATTGTCTCCAGGAATCTCCACTGCTCAGTGTCTGTACATGTGAGTGAGCCCCATTATATGAGCAGATGTAGCATCTAGCTATATATTGCCTTTATACACCTGTTTGTGCCTGACCTCTGCTTTTTTTCTGGTCTCTGTAGATTGAACAGCTTGGCTTGAAGCAGCTATTGGACAGCTCCCTCAAGAGTTATAATACAGCAGGCCTGCATTTACTGCCAGACCCCCAGATGGATCCAGTGCAGCGTCATATCCAGGATCCCTGCACAACCCACCAGAGGGCATTTTACAGAGAGACACCGCAGATCACAGTCTGACCTCCCAAGTCCCCTGTAAAACTACTTGTACATTACAGATATGTTTATTTTTATAAAGTGTTTATAAAGATGTTTTGTATAGAGTCAAAGGGAGCACAGCAGGATTGATTCCTATTTAAGGGGGGTTTGAAGTCTTCCTCCTCACCCTAAAATGTGCCTTGTTTGCAAGTCAAATACACATCTGCATACATCTATAGAAATGTTCCCAACAAATTCTAAATTGCTTCAGCTTTTTTTCCCCTTTTCCCTCTGAATTAGCTGTAATTTTAAATACATTCTATTAACCCTCATATCAGCCACTGTAGTGTTACTTAACAGTAACAGTTACCTCCCTGCCCCCACGATTTCTACAGTATTTGACATATTCAGAGACATTTACATCCATATGTGTGATTGATAATATTGGACATTTTCTATGCTTTATATTAGGCTTAGTGGTCCTTAAATTGATTTTAAAAATTAGATTTCTGTATACATGCAATACATATGGACAGTGTTCATAGTTATGCTATAGGAAACAATAGAACATAGAGTATTGGACCTTTGACTCGATCTTGACTGCTTAGGTGAGCATAGCTGTGACATGAACAGAGGTTTTGGACACATGTGATACTTTATGTTATGCCTGATACAGGGGAAGGGGGGCATAGCACGTGGATTCTTTCTTTGGGGATCTTTGAATCCCTGTGTCAGGCCCTGCACTAGGCATAGCATCAAGTATAAATTTTTCCTGAAGTGTTGCTTTAATATGTGAATGAGTAGGTACATTTTAAGTGATGGCAGAAATTAGCAGGAAGGTAATACCAGGCAGATATTGTCAACTTAACTGCAGAAATCTTACTTAACAATCTGCCATATAGTGAATCTGGCTGTAGACAGTATGCAATGTGACATTTTTTTTATTTTACACTGTTTGAAGGCATAAAGTGACCCCTTCCACAGCACAAGGGCACTTACAGGGGCTTATGGACAGAGAATTAAACATGACCAAAGGTTTCTTTTGTGCTGTCTTTTGGCTATATATTGGAGGCCTATGATAAACAAGAACCAAATGTGTGGCACAGATCAACTGGCTTGTCATCACTGATTGTTAGCTAGGTTTCTTAATCTAGGTTTCTTGTTTTAGTCTACTCCTTGCTGAGAGTTTTAGTTGCACAACAACTGGAGAGCTGCTGGCTGGAGACCATATAGTTCATAAATTAAAAAAACAAAAGCTTGACCTGAAATATGTTAGCATTATGTATAGTCTCCCATGTTTTATTTTTCATCTGAGAGCCAAGGAGATATTGGTTGTCCCTATAAATTCTGTCCTACAGTATGTTAGGATTACTCAGTGGACTGAACATCTGAACTCACAGCAATAATTGACATGCTGCATGTTCAAAACCTGCAAAGTCTTGCGCTGTGGGTTTTTTTCTGCACTGTGCATATGGAATTTGTTTAAATCCTATCCTCTACACTGCTACTGTACATTGCAGCAAGTTAGCATCCTGTGATCCTTTCGAACCCCGTGTTCATAAATTTACAACCCTAAATTTACCATTGCAGCATCCCTCAATTTGGATACCGTACGTTTACATTGTTATCATTGGATACCTGGATCATGACATGTTTCACTTAATATTTATTTTGGAGTTTTTGTAGCTATTGCTTATATAAATAAAAGTTTGTATTTCTCTATTTTAATTATTAAATAAATGAAAAAGAACATAACTTCCATATGGGTCTTTATGATTACTGCAAGATTCAATGATGACATGAGAACAGGCTGTGACATGTGCAGCAATGTTTATCTTTCATCATGAATTTTGTAAGGTTTTCCATCCCAAAATTCCTAGAACTTTCACACAGTTTTTAATTTTCGCAAACTAAATTAGTTGTGAAAGCTTATGATCCCTGTCTAGTAGGCGCATCCAACCATCGGAGATGTATGGCGATGTCCCATCTCTCTCTCGGCAGATGTTGGGGAAAGAAGGTCAGGCATGTTGAATTTTAGCATGCTCAGTCCTTTTATTCTTATGGGAGATAAGCTGTTGTCAGAGGTTTCTGGTGGTACTTATTCCACCTTTTGCATATTGAGAACACCAAGTGTATTTCAAGTATATGGGGTTTGAAAGAAGTTGCTTCTGGCTATATCTATTTATACCTTAAGGGTATATTCACACAGATATCTGTGTGCCTCCCATTGTTTTAAAGTGTCCTGCTTGATATTACCATGGATTCCTAGGCTCCTCAGGCACAGAGCCAACAATGAGAGACAGTTGCTGATCAGCCCCATTCATCTGATGGAGGGCTGTCTGAATGGGCTCTAAGCACACAGTGGCTTTTGGAGAGCATTTGGGGGTGGTTTTCTTGTTTTTATTTAAAGGTGGGGATGAACACCTCTTTTCTCGGTTTATGATCACTTAGCTTGGTGTAATGCTTATTATGCAGATTGTATGAACCTAATCCCATATAAAAACCTTCACCAGAAACCTGAGACTCAGTCTCAGGTCTCTGCTGTGGATTCCATGGGGCCATTTTCGGAGCAGTATTTTGAGCCATAATGTGAATGCTAAACAGCATGCATGTTACATGTGAAACAGTCAAGTCTCTTCATTCAGTTTACTACTTTTGTAATATTTTGCATAAACAAACATATAATAATTTTCTAATATGCTTTATTTTAATATAATCATTTCAAGAGCCTTGCATGCTGTAAATGACTAAGAACATTCTTCTTTCCATAAGTGCCCTTTCACACCACCAAGTCCTGTCCGTGGAAAACGGTTTGTGTGTGGGCTGTAATTCTCAGCCAACTCGGCCATGTGTATAGAAGTCACAACTACGTCAGTTATGATGCAGTGAGCTCCCGAAGGGCCCGATCTCTACAGTAATGAACTGATAGCGTTATGTCCTGTCGTGCGACCAAAGATCGCTGTGTAGCCCTGAGACTCCTTCACTCATGTTAGTGGATGGAGTTTCATTGTGATCCAAGGGTTACTGCTGCGCAAAAAAAGTCGAATAGTGTTTGACTCTTTTTGAGACTACAATTTGTGCTTGTGGCACCCTTAGGGTCACAATGCAACTCCATTCACTATCATGAATGAAGGAGGGAATAGTTTCATGGGAATCACAGTCAAAGTTTCTGTGTGGCCCTCGCCTAAAGGGATTGAAAACTTTAGACATGCTGCAAGGCAAGGATTCTCTTTTTTGCTGCAACAAGGTAAAAAGTTTGCTGTCACGATAAACTCCAAAGGAAAGGCATCTGTTATTTCCTATCAGAAGGGAAACTCTGAATGCACAAACATTGGGCTAATGTTATTACAACAGTGCAGACTTTAACATGTTGCAGTTTGGTTGCATGAGTTATGGTATTTGTGAGGGATCACTGGTTGGCAACCTCTAAGTAGCCTGCTCCAGTGAATTTGGAGCTGTGTCTCAATATAATTTTTAATGGGGAGGGGAGAGTTGGTGGTAAAACAAAAACAAAAATTAAATAAAGAAGTCAGCAAACATCTGCTTCCTCCCAGATCCTTCACACAACAACTCAGCGTGTGAATTTTTTTTTTTGGCTGTTACAAAATAAACAGCCACTTCTGATTTCTGACTAGCAGTTTTCAACAATTGGTTGCCTAATAGGTGGTGAAGGATGAAGGCCGGTGGTTGTTGGTGTAACACTGAACTACATAACAGAAATCACTGTTCAGTTCAGACTATGGAAATTTGTAGAAATCACGTTCACATTTAGCTTTAGAAATTTGTTTGGTTTTAGGGTGTGCTGAATTTTTTTTAAACTAAAGCATTCACTACAGGTGCATCTCAATAAATTAGAATATCTTTGAAACATTTATTTCTTTCAGTAATTAAATTAAAAAAGTGACCTCCTATATTTTCTAGAGTCTTTACACACAGAGTGTTCTATTTCAAGTGTTTTATTTCTGTAAATGTTGATTATGGATTACAGGTAATGAAAACCCAAATCTAAGAAAATTTGAATATTGTAAAAAAGTTCAGTATTGTAAATTCAGTGTGTCACCTGCCAAGGTTTCCTAAGCCTTTAAATGGTCCCTTAGTCTGGTTCAGTAGGATGCACAATCATGGAAGACGCTGATTATGAATTGTATTACTGAATTACTGAAATGAATTAACGTTTCAAAGATATTCTAATTTACTGAGATGCACCTGTATTTACTATAGTTTTACTGCAACTGTTTCTCCTGAAATGTATGTATGATATATACTATGGTATATTTTTTCATTTTACAGAATAGAAAAATCACTGACGACTCATCATTTGTCTATGGTGTAATGTAGAGGTGTATAGTGTTACCTGATGAGTTGTGCATGTGATTGATGGTTTCATCATGATCTGAATAGAATTATATAACCAGCACATTATAATATGTTGACTTGCAGGCAAGCACCATTGTCCCATTAAGTTAGTTTATTGTACTTGTTTCTGTATTGTATACAATTATATAAACCCTTTTCATATGCACAGCACCGTGGAATTAATGGTGTGCTAAAAATAATAAGAATAATATTAGTAATAAAACCCTCAATGAAGAGACTAGTTATATAGCAGTTGGGGCCCTCCTACTCCAGGGATCCTGATCCACTGTGATCAGTTTAAGCACTTATTATTTAAGAGGATATGTGATTTATTATGATCTGAAGTTGTGAATAGCACTGTAAAGTAACTTTCTACCACAAGCTTCCTCTTTTGAACATGTTTTTGCTGCAGCACATAAAGGGTTAAAGGGAGAAAGGATTTTGGTGCAGAAGTTCCTCTTTTTCCAAACAGGAGAGCAGAGTGACGGATATCGGCAAAATAGCAACAGGGCAGCAAATAGATTACACTGAATGCTATTTCAACAGCTGCACTAAAAATATATGAAATCAGAGCAGAAGTCATTGCTATGTCCAGCAACCAAAGGAAGGGACTGAGACTAACAAAATGATAGATTGAAATCTAAAGGACCAAACACCTTAGAAGAAATTGGGGAATGGCTTAGCAAGAAAGGGTGTGTGTCTGTACAAAAATGATGTCTTCCAAAAATTTGATGCAAAATTTTGGTGCAAAAAAGCTAAAAACTTAAACCTATAGTAAAGTGAAAACTGTCTAAAATGCACCAAATTTATCATCCAGCATGAGCCACTGTGATAAATTTGGTGTGTCTTTAGACTGCCTGGTATAAGTTTAAACTGTCTAAGTAGGTGATTCTCCCAGAAAGAGCAGGAAATCGCAACAAGTTGTTGCAGATTTTGTTGCATTTTTTGAGCCAAACCTAGTAGTTACTACATAAGGAATGGGAAGTATCTAGGAACCTCTTATACTTCTCCCTTCTGCTCAATCCACACCTGGCTGTGGCTCAAAAAACAACAGCAAAATCTGCAACATAAAAACCAGCTTCTCCGCAATGTGGGGCCTTAGACTAAGGCTAAGGCCCCACATAGCGGACCATAGCGAAAAAAACGCTGTGGGAAAAACTGCAGTGAAAATGCATCACGTTTTTTCCTGCAGCGCTTTTTACAGAAAGTCTGTAGAGTTTTCCAATGCGGACTTTCTACTTCAATTATACCTATAGGGAAACCACCAGCGTTTCCGTAGGTATAATTGATATGCTGCGATTTCCAAAAGCACGACGCATTTCCGCTGTTGCTATTTTTATGTCTGACTGGGATTACACCACATGGGGCTCCAGCCTTAAAATGGAACTCTAAATGCAGAAACTGCAGTGCAGTCTCTTTGGCTGGAACAAGTGAAGCACCTTCTAGTGACATCATAGTCACCTGATTATGAATATACAGGTCCTGCACAAAATAGCTTAGGGAGTAGTCTTCCACTTCTAGCATAGTTAAGTCCAGTGGCGTAACTAAAGTCTTGTGGGCCCTGGTGCAAATTTTGACCAGAGCCCCTTACCCCCTCCCTACAGCGTATTTTTGATAGCAACGGTTATGGATACTGCAGTGGTATCTCAGATACTTGAAAGGGATACAACTATAGTTCCCTCAACTGTCGTTATCAAGAATACTGTAAGTGAGCAGCGCCTGGCATGTAAACAATGAGACCTGCGTACTCTGGAAAACAGCTGATCTGCAGTGTAAGATGTAAGAGATCAGTGGAGGTCCAATACCCAGGACCCAAACTGATCAGCTGTTTGAAAGGGTCATGGTGCTTTTGCGAGCACCATGACCCCTTGTCAGACTCTCTTACCAGGCTTCCATAGACCAATGTCTGGGATCTGTAGTGCAACAGGTAGTATGCTGGAACTTGTAGTGCACTGGTAATAGCTGGTATCCACAGTGCAGCAGGCAGTAGCAGGTATCTACAATGTAACAGGCAGAGTGCTGGAACTTGTAGTGCACTGACAGTAGCAGGTATCCACAATGCAGCAGGCAGAATGCTGGAACTTGTAGTGCACTGGCAGTAGCAGGTATCCACAGTGCACCGGGCAGTTGCAGGTATACACAGTGTGGCAGGTAATATAGAACCAACTGAGATCAGTAGGCCCCAGCTCAAAGATTGTCAGAAGCAGAGTTCAAACACAATACTCAAGCACTGAGTGATCAGGTGCAGGAGTTCAAATAATCAGGAACCAAGATGGCCACGAACAGGAAACACACAAAATGCCTTCTTGCTAAGGGGTTGGTACTGGCAAAACAAAGAGTTCATCAATAAGATCCTGACATTACTCTCACCTCAGGGACGGCCTCTGGACGATCCCAAACCATGCTTCTCGGGATATTTGCAATGAAATTGATTAAGTAATCGAGGGGCATTGATGTTGTCCAGGGGTTCCCAGGAATTCTCCTCTGAAGGGTAGCCCTGTGTGATGATTCCACTTAAACATGGCTATAACTCAAGGATGTATTTTGATCTCTGGGTATCGTATCTCCCTCTTAATTCTATTTAATCTAACTGTGCGTAGCTCTAATCCTAGGTGTATGTTGTCAGTAGTGGCAACAATGTAACAATAGGGCTTTGTATCCATCCCAGAATGGCTCCATTGAATTCCTACATAGGAAAGAAGTCTCAGGTGTGGGCCAACGCAGTGTTGGCGCACTGAGGATCTTGCACATTGGTGGCAGCATAGTGGGATCTTAGGATAAACAGCGTGTGTTGGTGACCTTTATCACTCAAACGCTGGGGATTGTGGTAATCCTATGAGACAAGCTCGGTATTAAAGCAAGCATTAAGATACAGTGAAAGTTTGATACAGTGCTGTTCCCCTCCCTTACTCCTTGTATGCTATCCTATCTTTTATTTGGCAAATACCAGTGGATGGCTAGTGGGCTCAGAAGCAGATCTCCAGAACTGCTGAACCAGGCTTTTGGAGATCCTGAGCGTATGGCTGAAATGGAGGCAGCCACAGCTATGCAGAGAATCGAGCAGAGTCCTGATTTTGGGGCTAGGCCAGGAAGTGCAGCAAGTAGCCCGGTCCCAAGGATTACTTCACCAGGAGAGGCCAGTAGCCCCAGCCTTGTGGGAGGAATGGCTTCACACTGGCAAATGGTCCTGCAGCAAGTAGGCACCAGTGACCCTAACACATACCTGCAGGTGTTGGGCCGCTTTCAGGAAGCTGCAGAACACGAACGGCAGGCCGCAGAACGGCAGGCTGAGCGGCAGTATCAGCTTGAGCTCAAAAGAATGGAGCTCTCCCAGAAGGCACCGTCCGTCACTGCACGCACTCCAGAAGCTCAAGCACCAAGGCTCCGATCCGAGGACTTTCCAATCCTTGAAACAAACGGGGATTTGGACTCGTTCTTGCGGGCCTTTGAGAAAGTGTGTAAGCAGTATCAGCTATCACAGACGGATTGGGTCCATTACCTGGCTCCCTGGTTGAGGGGAAAAGCCCTGGACACTTCCGCCAATTTGCCAATTGACCAGGACTATGAGTCTGTTAAAGCAGTGCTGATCCGGAGATACCAACTCACGCCGGAGCTGTACCGTCGAAGGTTCCGAGGCCTGCAGAAAAAGCCTTCAGAGAGCCATGAGGATACAGCGGCCCAGCTGCGCGTGTGGTTCCGGGAGTGGACGAAAGGCAAGTTCGTCACCTCACAAGAAAGCCTTGCAGAACTCATGCTTCAAGAGCAGTTCTTGACCATATGTACCGAGGAAGTGCAAAAATACCTCCTGGACCGAGAGCCCAAGGACCTTGAAACAGCCGCAGCAATGGCGGATTGTTATGTCGCCAACCAGTTGCCATGGACACCTGCCAGCGACAGCTGGAGGAGGGGTAAGACATACTCTGTCCCGGGTGGTTCCTATACGTCCCCTGCCCCTCAAGCTCTGAGCTCCCCGGTGACCTCTCTCATACCCCAGGGAGAGATCAGGCGGTGCCACGCCTGTAATCAAACGGGACATTTACAACAAGACTGCCCCAACCGCCCTAGGAACCCCCCCCCTGCTCCTCAAACTACAGCGGCTGGCCCATCTGTGTATCTGGTTGCGAGGGAGGGGCCCCAGCCTAATGCTAACCGTCAACAGGTCACTGTGGGGGACAAAGTGGTGATGGGATTCCGGGACACTGGGGCAGATGTTACGCTGGTACAACCAGATTTGGTCCCCCCAGACAGTATTATTCCCGGGAAAACTCTGACCCTACGGGGTATTGGATTGGAACGTTTTACTGTACCCATGGCTTGTGTCCATTTAGACTGGGGTGCAGGGAAAGGAATGCGGAATGTGGGAGTGATGTCTGAGTTGCCTGCCAATGTACTGTTGGGGACAGATTTGGGACCTATGATGTGCCAATATGGGTTGGGGGCCACCCCAGCTCCCTGTGATCAGCTGTCTGTCCATGCTGTTATGCTGAAGTGTACCTGTGGGACTACCTGCAGAGGGGGCTGGTAACCCTCCCTCTGAAATGTCTCCTCATACAGTTTGTGAAAATGCTAATTTAATTGTACCTGTGGGAATACCTGCAGAGGGGGGCGGGTAACCCTCCCTCTGAAATGTCTCCTCATACATTCTGTGAAAATGCTAATTTAATTGTACCTGTGAATGTTGTAGATGAACTTGCCATGTCCAAAGGGAAGGCTAAACCCCTTACTGAGTTCTTTCCTACAGGCTGTGAAAATGCTAATTCTACTGTCTCTGGGATTAATGTAGGTGTAAAGGAGCTGAGTAAGGACTGGGCTGTAGACCCGCCCACATCTGCGAGGGCCTCACCCCCTCAGTCTGTGTCCCTATGTCCGCCAGTCCTCCCTTCAGCTCAGTGTGATAGAACCAATGCTGTTAATGATATTGCAAATGTCTGCCATGAAACTGTGGATGTTGTACCAGGTGGTTCGGTGTCTCTCTGGGCTCTCCATGACGGTCCGGATGTAGGACGGACTGCTGGTATTGCGGTGGTTACCCGCAGTCAAAGTGCCAAAGGGGTGGAAAGCCTTCCAGCCTCTGCACCGGTCCCTCCGTCACTCGGACGCATTACTGAGACCGCCTTGAGAAATTCCCCCACCCTAGAGCCGGAAGGGTCCAGCAGCTATGTAACATGCACCTCTCTTTTGTCTCACTCCAGCCAAGAGTTCAGAGATGCTATCCAATCTGACCCTAGTCTGGACATATTGAAGGCGCGTGCCGCTCAACCACCCTCGGAGTCTGACAAGGCCCGAGTCTGCTGGGACCCCGGGGGAGGGTGAGGGAGCCTTGGGGCCAGAGCTTGAGAAGCTGGAGGTGGAGGTGCTCTCAGAAGAGGGGCATAGGCCCCTACTTCCTACAAGCCCCATCTAAAAGGGGGAGGTGTGATGATTCCACGTAAATATGGCTATAACTCAAGGATGTATTTTGATCTCTGGGTATCGTATCTCCCTCTTAATTCTATTTAATCTAACTGTGCGTAGCTCTAATCCTACGTGTATGTTGTCAGTAGTGGCAACAATGTAACAATAGGGCTTTGTATCCATCCCAGAATGGCTCCATTGAATTCCTACATAGCCCTGGGTGATCAAATATACATGTATTGTTTGGCTTGGGCTGTTGATCAGACCTGGTTGATAACATATAGAAGGCATTGTATCATTCCACTTAATCCCATCTCCTTACAAAGAATCTTGACTTGAGTGCGTTAATAAATCAGACTTGCCGTCGCCGGTGACCTCATTCTGGGTGGTGTAATCAAGGGTATAAAAGATGAGGTAAGAGGTCAGTGAGAGAGACTACTGTAATGAGCTACTGAGAGACTACTGAGGATATACTGTGATGAGCATGTAGGCTGGAATGCTGTGATGCTGCTGCTAGGAGCCTCCACTGGTTATCTCCACATGCTATGTGTGAGTGTTGGACTATAAAGCCACATCAAGGATATGTGTGGTAAAGTAATTATTTCACTTTTATTCCCTTTTTATTTTATGCGCTGTATATTGTAACTAGTAACTGTTAATGCTTGCATACATCTGCATATCTGTTCTGAACTGCATGTGTTAGATGTTAATACCGACCCATTTAGGGGTTAATAAATATACAAAATTTAGAAAGCTTGTCTTGTATTTATCTTGTGGACCCAGCACTCACTGGCGGTGAGTGTGGTTTTTAGGAAAGAAGTCTCAGGTGTGGGCCAACGCGGTGTTGGCGCACTGAGGATCTTTCACATTGGTGGCAGCGGTGGGATCCTTAAGATAAACAGCGTGTGTTGGTGACCTTTATCACTCAGACGCTGGGGATTGTGGTAATCCTATGAGACAAGCTCGGTATTAAAGCAAGCATTAAGATACAGTGAAAGTTTGATACAGTGCTGTTCCCCTCCCTTACTCATTGTATTCTATCCTATCTTTTATTTGGCAAATACCAGTGGATGGCTAGTGGGCTCAGAAGCAGATCTCCAGAACTGCAGAACCAGGCTTTTGGAGATCCTGAGCGTATGGCTGAAATGGAGGCAGCCACAGCCATGCAGAGAATCGAGCAGAGTCCTGATTTTGGGGCTAGGCCAGGAAGTGCGGCAAGCAGCCCGGTCCCAAGGATTACTTCACCAGGAGGGACCAGTAGCCCCAGTCTTGTGGGGGCAATGGCTTCATACTGGCAAACGGCCCTGCAGCAAGTAGGCACCAGTGACCCTAACATATACCTGCAGGTGATGTGCCGCTTTCAGGAAGCTGCAGAACACGAACGGCAGGCCGCAAAACGGCAGGCTGATCGTGAGGCAGCAGAACGGCAGGCTGAGCGGCAGTATCAGCTTGAGCTCAAAAGAATGGAGCTCTCCCAAAAGGCACCGTCTGTCACTACACGCACTCCAGAAGCTCAAGCACCAAGGCTCCGATCCGAGGACTTTCCAATCCTTGAAACAAACGGGGATTTGGACTCGTTCTTGCGGGCCTTTGAGAAAGTGTGTAAGCAGTATCAGCTACCACAGACGGATTGGGTCCGTTACCTGGCTTCCCGGTTGAGGGGAAAAGCCCTGGACACTTACGCCAATTTGCCAGTTGACCAGGACTATGAGTCTGTTAAAGCAGCGCTGATCCGGAGATACCAACTCACGCCGGAGCTGTACCGTCGAAGGTTCCGAGGCCTGCAGAAAAAGCCTTCAGAGAGCCATGAGGATACAGCGGCCCAGCTGCGCGTGTGGTTCCAGGAGTGGACGAAAGGCAAGTTCGTCACCTCACAAGAAAGCCTTGCAGAACTCATGCTTCAAGAGCAGTTCTTGACCATATGTACCGAGGAAGTGCAAAAATACCTCCTGGATCGAGAGCCCAAGGACCTTGAAACAGCCGCAGCAATGGCGGATCGTTATGTCGCCAACCAGTTGCCATGGACACCTGCCAGCGACAGCTGGAGGAGGGGTAAGACATACTCTGTCCCAGGTGGTTCCTATACGTCCCCTGCCCCTCAAGCTCTGAGCTCCCCGGAGACCTCTCTCATACCCCAGGGAGAGATCAGGCGGTGCCACGCCTGTAATCAAACGGGACATTTACAACAAGACTGCCCCAACCGCCCTAGGAACCCCCCTGCTCCCCAAACTACAGCGGCTGGCCCATCTGTGTATCTGGTTGCGAGGGAGGGGCCCCAGCCTAATGCTAACCGTCAACAGGTCACTGTGGGGGACAAAGTGGTGATGGGATTCCGGGACACTGGGGCAGATGTTACGCTGGTACAACCAGATTTGGTCCCCCCAGACAGTATTATTCCCGGGAAAACTCTGACCCTACGGGGTATTGGATTGGAACGTTTTACTGTACCCATGGCTTGTGTCCATTTAGACTGGGGTGCAGGGAAAGGAATGCGGAGTGTGGGAGTGATGTCTGAGTTGCCTGCCAATGTACTGTTGGGGACAGATTTGGGACCAATGATGTGCCAATATGGGTTGGGGGCCACCCCAGCTCCCTGTGATCAGTTGTCTGTCCATGCTGATATGTCTGATAGTGTACCTGTGGGACTACCTGCAGAGGGGGCTGGTAACCCTCCCTCTGAAATGTCTCCTCATACAGTTTGTGAAAATGCTAATTTAATTGTACCTGTGGGAATACCTGCAGAGGGGGCTGGTAACCCTCCCTCTGAAATGTCTCCTCATACATTCTGTGAAAATGCTAATTTAATTGTACCTGTGAATGTTGTAGATGAACTTGCCATGTCCAAAGGGAAGGCTAAACCCCTTACTGAGTTCTTTCCTACAGGCTGTGAAAATGCTAATTCTACTGTCTCTGGGATTAATGTAGGTGTAAAGGAGCTGAGTAAGGACTGGGCTGTAGACCCGCCCACATCTGCGGGGGCCTCACCCCCTCAGTCTGTGTCCCTATGTCCGCCAGTCCTCCCTTCAGCTCAGTGTGATAGAACCAATGCTGTTAATGATATTGCAAATGTCTGCCATGAAACTGTGGATGTTGTACCAGGTTGTTCGGTGTCTCTCTGGGCTCTCCGAGACGGTCCGGATGTAGGACGAACTGCTGGTATTGCGGTGGTTACCCGCAGTCAAAGTGCCAAAGGGGTGGAAAGCCTTCCAGCCTCTGCACCAGTCCCTCCGTCACTCGGACGCATTACTGAGACCGCCTTGAGAAATTCCCTCACCCTAGAGCCGGAAGGGTCCAGCAGCTATGTAACATGCACCTCTCTTTTGTCTCACTCCAGCCAAGAGTTCAGAGATGCTATCCAAGCTGACCCTAGTCTGGACATATTGAAGGCGCGTGCCGCTCAACCACCCTCGGAGTCTGACAAGGCCCGAGTCTGCTGGGACCCCGGGGGGAGGGTGAGGGAGCCTTGGGGCCAGAGCCTGAGAAGCTGGAGGTGGAGGTGGTCTCAGAAGAGGGGCATAGGCCCCTACTTCCTACAAGCCCCATCTAAAGGTGTGACACACCCTTTCACACCCTGTCATTTGATAAAGTATTGCAACTGACCTCTGCAGATCCTGGAATCCAAAATCTTCTCAACATATTGTTCTTGATCATCCACTATGACAGGACCAGGAGGAGGTGAACGTCCAGGAAAAGGATTGGAAACTGCAGCCTTCAGCAAAGAGACATGAAAGACAGGATAGATTCTCATGGTCCTCGGAAGGTCCAATCGACAAGTTACTGAATTTACCAAACCGCTAATCTTAAAGGGACCGATGTATTTCTGTCCCAGTTTTCGTGAGGGGATCTTCAATTTCAGGTTCTTTGTAGATAGCCAGACTGTATCCCCTACCTTAAATGATGGTGCTGGTTTACGAAACCTGTCAGCTGTCTTTTTTAAAACTTTCCTAAGCTGCGCTCAACGTCACCTTCAAAATTGCGAGATCTTGTAAGGTGGTAATTCTTTCTGTAACTGCTGGCACAGAAGCATTCACAGGAAATGTGGGAAAGATCTTTGGATGATAACCTAGGTTAGCATAGAAAGGTGTTACTTTCGTAGAAGCAATCTGTGAATTGTTATAGGAGAATTCTGCCATGGGAAGCAAATTGACCCAATCATCCTGTAGATGACAGACATAGCACTGAAGTTATTGTTCCAAGGTCTGATTGGTACGCTCCATCTGTCCATTCGATTAAGGATGAAAAGCAGAGGATAAACAGACGTTTACTGTATGTCCAATGCAGATAAAAACTCCCGCCAAAACTTTGCCGTAATTTGGACTTCCCGGTCTGATACAACCTCATCTGGAATTCCATGTAGATGAAAGACATTCTGAACTATTAAATCAACAGTGTCCTTAGCCGAGGGTAGACCTGCACAGGGAATGAAGTGAGCGGCCTTCGTCAGACGATCAACTACAACTAAGGGTGGGTTCACACCTGCGCTTGAGTCCGTCCGAGATTTTCACTTGGATTGGCAGCGGACGGACTCAAGCGCAGGTGTGAACCCACCCTAATATCGTATTCTTCCCCTTGGAGATCGGTAATTCCACAATGAAGTCCATCGAGATTGACCCCCAGGGGCAGTTTGGAATGGGAAGAGGTTGTAACAATCCTGTTGGTGCACAACGTGGTGTCTTACATCTGGCACAAATGTCACAAGAGCGAACATAATTCTTAACATCTTTCCAATAGCCAGGCCATCAGAAAAAACGAGATAAAAAGTCTTGGGTCTTCTGTATTCCCCTGTGACCTGCCATTTTGGAGTCGTGCATCAGCTTCAAAATCTTCACCCTCACCCCTTCAGGGATATTGACCATGAACCCATACTCCGTTCCTCAGAGCAGATGTAGGGGGCAATTAAACTGGGGCAGATGAAGGGGGACATTAAACTGGGGGCAGATGTAAGGGGGTAATTAAACTGGGGCAGATGAAGGGGTGCAATTAAAGGGGACATTAAGCTGCGGGCAGATGAAGGGGGGCAATTAAACTGGGGGCAGATGAAGTGGGACGTTAAGCTGGGTCAGATGAAGGGGGACATTAAACTGGGGGCAGATGAAGGGAGACATTAAGCTGGGGCAGATGAAGGGGGACATTAAACAGGGGGCAGATGTAAGGGGGTAATTAAACTGGGGCAGATGAAGGGGTGCAATTAAAGGGGACATTAAACTGGGGCAGATGAAGGGGGCAATTAAACTGGGGGCAGATGAAGGGAGACATTAAACTGGGGCAGATGAAGGGGGATACTAAACTGGGGGCAGATGTAAGGGGTAATTAAACTGGTGCAGATGAAGGGGTGCAATTAAAGGGGACATTAAGCTGCGGGCAGATGAAGGGGGGGCAATTAAACTTGGGGCAGATGAAGGGGGACATTAAGCTGGGGCAGATGAAGGGGGACATTAAACTGGTGGCAGATGTAGGGGAGCAATTGAACTGGGAACAGATGGAGGGGGGACATTAAACTGGGGCAGATGAAGGTGGACATTAAACTGGGAGCAGATGTAGGGGCAATTAAACTGGGGAAGATGAAGGGGGACATTAAACTGGGGGCAGATGTAAGGGGGTAATTAAACTGGGGGCAGATGAAGGGAGACATTAAGCTGGGGCAGATGAAGGGGGACATTAAACTGGGGGCAGATGAAGGGGGGGGGCAGGGGATTAAACTGGGGGCAGATGAAGGGAGACATTAAGCTGGGGCAGATGAAGGGGGACATTAAACTGGGGGCAGATGTAAGGGGGTAATTAAACTGGGGCAGATGAAGGGGTGCAATTAAAGGGGAAATTAAACTGGGGCAGATGAAGGGGGCAATTAAACTTGGGGCAGATGAAGGGGGACATTAAGCTGGGGCAGATGAAGGGGGACATTAAACTGGTGGCAGATGTAGGGGAGCAATTGAACTGGGAGCAGATGGAGGGGGGCAATTGAACAGGGAGCAGATGTAGGGGGCAATTAAACTGGGGCAGATGAAGGTGGGCATTAAACTGGGGGCAGATGTAAGGGGGTAATTAAACTGGGGGAAGATGAAGGGGTGCAATTAAAGGGGACATTAAACTGGGGGCAGATGAAGGGGGCAGTTAAACTGGGGGCAGATGAAGGGAGACATTAAGCTGGGGCAGATGAAGGGGGACATTAAGCTGGTGGCAGATGAAGGGGGACATTAAACTGGTGGCAGATGTAGGGGGCAATTGAACTGGGAGCAGAAAGAGGGGGGACATTAAATTGGGGCAGATGAAGGGGGACATTAAACTGGGGCAGATGAAGGGGGACATTAAACTGGGGGCAGATGTAGGGGGCAATTAAACTGGGGAAGATGAAGGGGGACATTAAATTGGGGGCAGATGTAAGGGGGTAATTAAACTGGGGCAGATGAAGGGGTGCAATTAAAGGGGACATTAAACTGGGGGCAGATGAAGGGAAAATTAAACTGGGGAGGATGAAGGGAGACATTAAGCTGGGGCAGATGAAGGGGGACATTAAGCTTGTGGCAGATGAAGGGGACATTAAACTGGTGACAGATGAAGGGGGACATTAAACGGGGGCAGATGAAGGGGGACATTAAACTGGGGGCAGATGAAGGGGGACATTAAAATGGTGGCTGGCTGATGAAGGGGGCAAATTAAACTGGGGGCAAATGAAGTGGGGCATGAAGCTGGTGGCAGATGAAGGGGGGCATTAAGGAGAAAAAGGCAAATGCAGGAAACGAGCCAAGGGTCACAATCCAAATTAGCATGCCAAAGCATAATCAGAAGACAAAGGGAAATCCGAGAACAAGCTAAGGGGTCAGTAAATAGCAAATAGACACAACAGGTAACAAAGCCAAACCAGGAGTAGTAAACTAATTTGTCGGCATCCATGTCAGGAGGCCGCCTCAACTGCTAACTGGACCAAGCCAGGAAGCCCCTGAAACTGCAAAAGCTTCCCAGGTTGATATGGTGATGTTTAAGGTGCAGAATCCTGACACCCACACAGCATAATTTGCTCCACATTGACCCCACACAGTATAATATGTTAAAGTATGCTGAGGACTGTCAGAAGCCAAAAAGAGGTGAGTATTTATTTTATATTTTTAGTCACCTCCCCTGGGCTGGCATCTATTGGAAACATGCAACATGCTGGGCCCCTTTCCATTAACAATATGTATAGAGGTCAGGGAACCAGGTTTTCTCCCGACCGCTATCATGGTGGTCCAGGGCCCTGGCCATCTCCAGCTTGACTCTGGTGATTTTTGCCATAAAAAAGCCAGGGAAAATGCTGCAATAAAACATTGGGAACATCAGCTCAGTAGACAGTATCACACATAATAGGTTTAGATACAGCCAGGACTTCCATCAGGAATTTATACAGGTCAAATTTGCGGGACTCTTTTTCTATGGTTTATATTACACTTTCCTGTCCTGTGCTCCCACCGTATAATGCTTCTCAGTGCCCCTGCACATAGTATAATGCAGCCCAGTGGCCCCCCTACAAACAGTAAAATACTCGATAATGTTCCCCACACAGTATATGCTCCCCATTTACCCATACACACAGTATAATGCTCCAAAGTGGTCTCTTCACACAGTATAATGCACTACAGTGGCCCCCCCCATGGTATTAAATGCTCCACAGTGGCCCTATACATAACATAATGCTCACCAATGGCCCTCCCCACATAGTATAATGCTCCCCCACACAATATAATGCTCATGGTGGCTGCCACACACAGTATAATGCTCCGCAGTGGCTCCACACAAAGAATCAAGTTTTCTCTAGTGGACCCCACAATATATAATCTTCCCTAGGGCCCCCACAGTATAACGATCCCTAAAGGCTCAACATAGTACAATTCTTTCAAACAGTTTCTGGGAACCTTATGCTGCTTCATTAGTGTGCATGTCAATGTCAGTGAATACTAATGCAGTGGGCATCACAGCTGTTAGCTACATGTGCCACTGCCGACCCATAGTTTAGGCAAAGTAGCACAAGCAGGAAGCAGCAAGCCACACCTTTTCTTAGTATTCACTTAAGTCAGTGAATACTAATGAGTGGTTAGTTGCTATCGCTCTGCTACAGTGTAAGCCAGCCTCTATTGGAAAGGGGCCCAGTGGTATATACATACATCACATGATGCTGGGGCCCTTTCCATTAGAGCTGTGGCCAAACCCCTGACGGCAGTACCACCAGTACTGCCCTGATAGTGGCCCTGGATACAGCGTTTCAGCAAATAATATCAGGCAATATAGGATTAAAGGGGTTATTCAGCTTCCAAAAATGATCTGTAAATACATCCACTGCAGTGCTAAATACTCACTGTTCCCTTGTGCATCCTTTGTTTGGCTTTATTTTACTTCCTGCTCCTTGTATTACTGTTATTTACATGCAGTGAATTTGTGAACAAACTGCATTTCCCTTGATTCATCTGCCTTCTATCACTCTCTGTGTACACTTCCCTTCTCCACTCTCCCCCACAATGAAATCACAGGTAATGTATCACTCCCACATCCGAGGTCACATGCTTCTATGGCATTCTGTTTGGTGGCTGCACTGCTCACAGGGAGGGGTAGTGATCCTGCAAACGAAATGTCACAGCTGACGTCACTGACCTGAAAATAAATCAGCTAAACGGGGCTGAATATAAACAGGATATATATTAGGAAGTGTTTTGTATTGATGTATCCTGTTACTTGGCCCATATTTTTTAAAAATTGGATAACCCCTTTAAGTACAGCAGATGGTATCACACATAGTAGGGTTAAACACAGTAACTCAGCAGATACTATTACATAATAACAACCTTAGATACAGCATCTCAGCAGAGAATATTACACTTGACAGGATTACAGTAGATATGGCAACTCACCAGACAATATCACACTAAATAAGCTTTGATGCAATGTTTTAGAAGACTGTGGCAAGCATAATAGGTTTAGATACACTGGTTCAGCAGACTGTGGCAAACATGATAGGATTAGATACCCTTGCTGAGTTGTGGCACACATTAGAACTCAATAGTACATCGTCCCCATAGCTTGCTGTTTGTGACACTAAGTAAAATTACATGATAGGGAATGTGCTGCTTAAAAGTTGACACTTCTACCACATTCCACTCTGTGTGCTTGTGGTCACTGTCAGCTGCAGTGCATCATGGGAAATGTAGGTCTGATGCTATTGTGTAAATGGTTCTAAACCCAAGTGCAAGCCACTAAACTGAAACCTAAGCAGTAGCATTTTCACACATTGAGAAAAATAGAGAAGAAAAAACATGTGAGGGGATCCCTAAAGTGCAGATATTATTCCACTACTAATTTATTGGATCTTCTGTTATTTCTTTAGTACCGAAACCTTTTACTTGGACCCTGCTTTTCATTAGAAAGGTTCCCCATTGATGTGTAACTACTATCTGGATGTCCGCGCTTCCCTGTAAAGTACTTCCCAGTGATGCTCCAAGGCAGTCCAGGCTCCAATAACAGGTTTTTTTATTTAGTCAGATCACAGGCAATGTGTTTCGGGGTGTAAATGCTTATAGCCTGCCTGTACAATGGCAGCAATAACAGCTATTGTATACTACTTGACTTGCTGTGAGTATGTTGAGGGGAGAATGGTGAGATGGTTTGTCCATCTGTCTGTGGGGATCTCTTTCCATTACTTCACTTGCTGGCCAGAAAACTTTGTTTCTTTCCACTATGGTTTCCACAGACAAACTGATTTAGCGTTCCGCCTAACACACAGTATTACCTGCATGTGACTTGATGCACGTCATACTACATGCCCACAGCAAGTCAAGCAGCCCACTCCCAAGGAGTACACAGTAGCTGTTATTGCTGTATCATTGTACAGACTATATTTGCATACCAAAACACATTAGGCTCCATTCAGATCACATTTTTTACATCCATTTTTTTTTAAGAATACAAAAACGTAGGACACCATAAGTTTTGTGTCTCTCCAAAAAAACAGACAGAAACAGATCCTTTTATATTTAACATTGATATCTATGTACAGTCCTGCCCCTGAAATTTTTTCCAGAAAATGAGGTATTTCTCCCAGAAAATTATTATTACAGTCACACATGTTTTGTTATACACCTGTTTATTACCTGTGTATTGGAACAACAGAAAAACAGAAAAAAAAGCCAAAAATTATATAATTTCACGCAAAACTCCAATAATGGGCTGGACAAAATTACTGGCACCCTCAACATAATATTTGGAAAAAGTAACTGAAATCATTCGCTTCCTATAACCATCAACAAGCTTCTTACAACTCTCAAATGGAATTTTAGATCACTCTTTTTTTGCAAACTGCTCCAGGTCTCTCATATTTGAAGGGTGCCTTCTCCCAACAGCAATTTTAGGATTTCTCCACAGGTGTTCAATGAGATTTAGATCCGGACTCATTGCTGGCCACTTCACAACTCTCCAGAACTTTGTTTCCATCCATTTCTGGGTGCTTTTTGAAGTATGTTTGGGGTCATTATCCTTCTGGAAGACCCATGACCTAGGACGTAAACCCAGCTTTTTGAAAATGGGCCCTACATTGCGACCCAAAATCCTTTGGTAATCTTCAGATTTCACGATGCTTTGCACACAGTCAAGGCACCCAGTGTCAGAGGCAGCAAAACATCTTTGAATCTCCACCATACTTGACTGTTGGTACTGTGTTCTTTTCTTTGTAGGTCTCATTCTGTTTTTGATCAACAGTAGAATGATGTGCTTTACCAAAAAGATCTATCTTGGTCTCATCTGTCCATAAAACGTTTTCCCAGAAGGATTTTCGCTTACTCACATACATTTTGACTAACTGCAGTCTAGCTTTTAATGTCTCTGTGTCAGCAGTAGGGTCCTCCTGGGTCTCCTGCCATAGATGGCCGTTTTTTGCATATGTTAATCAGATGTGCTAAACGGATGTGAAAAACATGATCTGAATGGAACCGTATTGGAAAGTACTTAACAGGGAATTGTGGACATCCAAGATTTTGAAGGTGCTTGTGTACCACCAGATGACCAATATTTAATGTAATATATATGTATATACACTACCGTTCAAAAGTTTAGGGTCACTTAGAAATTTCCTTATTTTTGAAAGAAAAGCAGTTTTTTTTTTCCAATGAAAATAACATTAAATGAATCAGACTCTATACATTGTTAATGTGGTAAATGCCTATTCTAGCTGCAAACATCTGGTTTTTAACCCCTTAATGACCCAGCCATTTTTTGTTTTTGCATTTTCGTTTTTCCCTCCCCACATTCCAAGAGCCATAACTTTTTCATTTTTCAGTTCACAGAGTCACATGATGGCTTATTGTTTGCGAAACAAATTGTACTTTGTAATGTCACTATTCAATATGCTGTGCAATGTACTGGGAAGCTGAAAAAAAATTCAGAATGAGGTGCAATTGGAGAAAAACTGCATTTGCGCCAAATTCATATGGGTTTAATTTTTACACCATTCACTGTGTGGTAAAAATGACATGTTTATTGTATTCTGTGGGTCAGTACGAACACGGCGATACAAAATTTATATAGTATTTGTAATGTTTTGATACCTTTTTAAAAATTGAAAACTTTGCTAAATAGAAAAAAAAATTTTGCGTCGCCATATTGTGTAACCTGTAACTTTTTCATATTTACATGTATGGAGCTGGGTAAGGCGTCTTTTTATGCGGGACAACATGACGTTTTTATTGATACCACTTGGGGAAAGATTTGATGGTTTGATCACTTTTTATTCAATTTTTTATAGGAGACAAAGTGTTGAAAAAAACGCTATTTGGCCATTTTGATTTTTTTTCCCGCTACGCCGTTCACCGTATGGGATAAATATTTTAATATTTTAATAGTTCGGGCATTTTGGAGCGCGGGGATACCTAAAGTGTTTATGCTTACTTTTGTTTATTTACTTTTATATCTGATCTAGGGAAAGGGGGGTGATTTGAACTTTTGTGTTTTTTTAAATTTTTTCATACTTTTAAAAACTTTTTTTTTTATACTTTTACTTGTATGATCAGACTCCCTAGGGACCTTGAAACCTAGGGAGTCTGATCGATCATACTATTCACTGCGATACTACTGTATTGCAGTGAATAGCAAAATGCCTTCACTGCTATTATAATATGCCTCTGGCATCGCGTAATAGCTATACTGTAATGACAGGCCTGGGAGCCTTCAATAGGCTCCCGGCTGTCATGGCAACCAAGCGCCGCCCTCCGATGACGTTCTGGAGGGCGGCGATGAGGTAAAAATGGGGGCGCCCTTGGCAGCTCCGCAATTTAGACGCCGCGGTCGCGTTTGACCGCGGCATCTAAAGGGTTAACAGCCGCGATCGGTGCAGGCACCGATCGCTGCTGGCACCGATCGCTGCTGTTAGCTGCGGGTCCTGGCTGTATTATACAGCCGGCACCCGCGGTGTATGGAGAGCGCTCAGCTCCTGAGCGCTCTCCATACATCGTCATGCGACTCAGGACGTACTATTACGCCCTGGGTCGCTAAGGGGTTAATGCAGTATCTACATAGGTGTATAGAGGCCCATTTCCAGCAACCATCGCTCCAGTGTTCTAATGGTACATTGTGTTTGCTAACTGTGTAAGAAGGCTAATGGATGTTTAGAAAACCCTTGAAAACCCTTGTGCAAGTATGTTAGCACAGCTGAAAACAGTTTTGCTGGTTAGAGAAGCTATAAAACTGACCTTCCTTTGAGCTAGTTGAGAATCTGGAGCATTACATTTGTTGGTTCGATTAAACTCTCAAAACGGCCAGAAAAAGAGAGCTTTCATGTGAAACTCGACAGACTATACTTGTTCTTAGAAATGAAGGCTATTCCATGCTAGAAATTGCCAAGAAACTGAAGATTTCCTACAACGGTGTGTACTACTCCCTTCAGAGGACAGCACAAACAGGCTCTAACCAGAGTAGAAAGAGAAGTGGGAGGCCCCGCTGCACAACTGAGCAACAAGACAAGTACATTAGAGTCTCTAGTTTGAGAAATCGACACCTCACAGGTCCTCAACTGGCAGCTTCATTAAATAGTACCCGCAGAACGCCAGTGTCAGTGTCTACAGTGAAGAGGCGACTCAGGAATGCTGGCCTTCAAGACAGAGTGGCCAAGAAAAAGCCATATCTGAGACTGGCTAATAAAAGGAAAAGATTAATATGGGCAAAAGAACACAGACATTGGACAGAGGAAGACTGGAAAAAAGTGTTATGGACAGACGAATCGAAGTTTGAGGTGTTTGGATCACACAGAAGAACATTTGTGAGATGCAGAACTACTGAAAAGATGCTGGAAGAGTGCCTGACGCCATCTGTCAAGCATGGTGGAGGTAATGTGATGGTCTGGGTTTGCTTTGGTGGTGGTAAAGTGGGAGATTTGTACAAGGTAAAAGGGATTTTGAATAAGGAAGGATATCACTCCATTTTTCAACGCCATGCCATACCCTGTGGACAGCGCTTGATTGGAGCCAATTTCATCCTACAACAGGACAATGACCCAAAGCACACCTCCAAATTATGCAAGAACTATTTAGGGAAGAAGCAGGCAGCTGGTATTCTATCTGTAATGGAGTGGCCAGCGCAGTCACCAGATCTCAACCCCATTGAGCTGTTGTGGGAGCAGCTTGACCGTATGCAGGGCCGGCGTTAGGGGGGGGCAAACTGGGCAATTGCCCAGGGCCCCGTCCCCAAAGGGGCCCCCGGGATCCGGAGCCTGATGACTCCGTATCCCGGAGTCAGGCCCGGCCATATCAATAACAGAAAGGGACCCAGCATCATGCGCTGCAGGGCCCCTTTCCGTGGTGAGTAAAAATAACAAACATTTTTACTCACCTGTCCGCGGCGTCCGACGTCATCTTCTGGCGTTCCGGACATCGCCGCTGAGGCCTGGCTACAGCGGTCACGTGGGGCGTGCTGACAGCTTGCCTCACGTAATCGCTGAGGCCCAATCACAGGCCTCAGCGGTGACGTCCACAACGCGTGACGTCAGCCGCAGAGAAGAAGAAGCCAGCGCCGGCTGGGATAACGGAGCAGCGCGAGGAGGCTCAGGAGAGGTAAGACAAGGTGAGTATAACTGTTTGTTATTTTCTCTCACCTCCCCCGGGCCTTCGATTATTATACTCTGGGGTCTGAAGAGACCCCAGAGTATAATATAATAGCACTGACGGAGTTTGTAGGGCCACTGTGGAGCATTATACTGGGGGGCCCCTCTGGATAGCATGTTATACTGTGTGGGGCCACTGTGGAGCATTATACTGGGGAGGGGCCCCTTGGAGTGCATGGTATATTCTGTGGGGCCTCTGTGGAGCATTATAATGTGGGGTGGGGGGGCTCTGGAGAGCATGTTATATTCTGTGGGGCCACTTTGGAGCATTATGCTCTCTAGAGGGGCCCCCCAGTATAATGCTCCAAAGTAGCCCCACAGAATATAACATGCTCTCCAGACCCCCCCACTTTATAATGCTCCATAGAGGCCCCACAGAATATAACATGTTCTCCAGAGGGCCCCCTCCCCAGTATAATGCTCCACAGTGGCCCCACACAGTATAATATGCTATCCAGAGGGCCCCCCAGTATAATGCTCCACAGTGGCCCAAAACAGTATAATATGCTTTGCAGAGCTCCCCCCCAGTATAATGCTCCACGGTGGCCCCACACAGTATAATATGCTCTCCAGAGGGGCCCCCCAGTTTATTATACTCTGTGGGACCACCGTGGAGCATTATACTGGGGGGTGCTCTGGAGAGCATATTATACGGTTTTGGGCCACTGTGGAGCATTATAGTGGGGGAACCTCTCTGGGCAGTATATTATACTGTGTGGAAGCCATTCTGGAGCATGTTATACTGAGTGGGGTCTCTGTGGAATGTTATTCTGGGGGGGCCATCAGCAGAGCATATTATATTGCATGGCGCCACTGTGGGGCATTATTCGGGGGGGGGAACTAAGGAGCATTATACTAGGGGGCCCTCTGGGGAGCATATTATACTGCGTGGGGCCTACTGTGGAACATTATACTGGGGGGAGGCTCTGAGGAGCATAATATATTGCGTGGGGCCACTGTGGAGCAAAATACTGGGGGGGGGGCACTGTGGAGCATTATACTAGCGGGGGCCCTCTGGGGAGCATATTACACTATGGGCCACTGTGGAGCTTTATACTGGGGGGAAGGGGCAGTGTAGGAAGCCTGTTATACTGTGTGGGGCCACTGTGGAGTGTATTATATTGTGTGGGGATTTTCGGGAGCATATTATACTCTGGGGCCATTGTAGAGCATTATACTGGGGGGGACTGTGGGGAACATATTATACTGTGGGGGACCACTGTGGAGCATTATACTGGGGGAACCCCTCTGGGTAGTTATTATACTGTGTGGAGGCCATTGTGGAGCATTATACTGGGGGGACACTGTGGGGTGCATATTATACTGTATGGGGCATATTATATTGTGTGGGGCTGCTGGGGAGCATATTGTACTGTTTGGGGCCACTAAGGGGTAGTATACTGTGTGGGCCACTGTGGAGTATTATATACCATGTGGGGAAACTGTGGGGAGCATTATACTGTGGGGGGGGGGGGCTAAAAATTCCTGCTGGCAGCCCTGTGTGCTATGTCTGTATCACAGCTCCCTCACTATAATCTTGCACATACGTGTAGTGCTCCATGGCCATGTCATTCCCCATGCAGTACTGTGCATGAACCGGCCCTGGAGTTATTGGGGCCTGCACAGTACTATAGGGGCTGACTATCCTGGGAACATACTCAGTAACACCAGATAGTCAGCACATATGTAAGACTTCAGTGAAGGAGCTGAGGTGTAGGCTATTAGCAGGAAGCTGTTGGGTGGGGCCCAGAACAAGTTCCTCTGGTGGGCCTAAGGCCCTTCAGTCCGACACTGTATAACGGAGAACTATTATATATAAGGGGGCTCTTATTTATAAGAGAGGAACTATTATATATAAGGATGGGTTACTATATATAATTGGAAAACTTAAATATGAGGGGGGCTATTATAAGCAGGAACTATTATATATAAGGCATCCATTATAAGGGGGAAAGTATTATATATAAGGCATCCATTATAAGGGGGAGCTATTATTTATAAGAGGGGAACTGTTTATAAGGGGGGTATAATTGCTAAGTGGGATTATTTATAAAGGGGGCTATTAGTGATAATGGGGACTATAATTTATAAGGGTAACTATTATTTATGAGGGGGCTATTATTAATAAGGGAGCAGTTACTGATAAGGGGGAATATTACTGATACAGGGCACTATTTATCATTTATAAGGGAGCTATTACTGATAAAGGTGTAATATTATTTATAAGCAGGGACTATTATTTATAAGGAGGTGCTATAATAACTGATGACTGGGTGCAAAAATCTATTAGGTGGTACAAAGGTACTCATTTGAATTGTGTGGTAAAATGGGGCTTGTCATTACTTTTTTGTTGGCAGAAAGGAGGCGTTATTATAGGGGTTGTCACTGGAAGACGATGGTGTTGTTTGTATATCAGAATTTGGGGCCCCGCTTTTAATTTTGCCCAGGGCCCCACTTTGTCTAAAACCGACCCTGACCGTATGGTACGCAAAAAGTGCCCATCAAGCCAATCCAACTTGTGGGAGGGGCTTCTGGAAGCATGGGGTGAAATTTCTCCAGATTACCTCAGCAAATTAACAGCTAGAATGCCAAAGGTCTGCAATGCTGTAATTGCTGCGAATGGAGCATTCTTTGATGAAAGCAAAGTTTGAAGGAGAAAATTATTATTTCAAATAAAAATCATTATTTCTAACCTTATCAATGTCTTGACTATATTTTCTATTCATTTTGCAACTCATTTGATAAATAAAAGTGTGAGTTTTCATGGAAAACACAAAATTGTCTGGGTGACCCCAAACTTTTGAACGGTAGTGTATACTGTATATATATATATATATATATATATATATTTCATAAATACAGCCTCCCTCCTCTTACTGATCATTTTTCTATATCACTTATACTATTTTGTGACTAGATTCTTTATATCAGGCCACATGCATTTTATATGCATTTTAGCATCCATAATATGTGTGACTTCTTCGATCTGATGATATTTGTTCTTGACAGAGGATCTGATTCCCGCAAAGTTGGAATTTTCCTCTAGCCCCTAACATTTCTGAGCAATCAGTGCAGTTACTTTTGATACCTGATATACTACCTGGATTCTCTAATGTGAAATGGGTGGTGTCAGACAGAAGCAGGGAAGGGGGCTTGACTCAAAGCTCCAATCTGAAGCAAACAAAGTAAGAGGTCTGAGTGACCTTGCATGCTCCTGCTAACACCATCCACTTCACATTAGAGAGCCTAGTTAACATAATCTAAGAACTACTTTCAATGGCTAACACGGTACAACATTATACTACTAACATAATCTAACTGCACCGACTGTCCTTGACCAGTTTGAGCTACAGAAAAAAATCCAACTGTGCTGGAATCAGTTGAGGAACACCTATTAAAGGAGGAAAAAAGCTTGAGTTGGTGGAGGTAATAAAAGGTCCTCTTTAAGATCCTAGAAGGTTGTACAAGGAACTGTGATCATAAGACCGCTGAACTCAGGATTTCATCAGCTATAGTGTTGCAAACAATGATGCACAGATAAGTGATCTTTATTCTTGTGTCTCTCACGGGTAACTTCATGTATTGCAGCAGATGCCATAATGTAACATGAGTGAAGAAAAGTGTAATAGTGAAAACCCCCTCCTCATGACTAAAATATCACAGTCATCCCCAGAGAATGTCTTCTAGCATTGTCCAATGTAATGTTATATAGTCTAATAAAATGTGATATATAGAATTGAAATATAATACTATATAATAGGATACATTACCTTCCAGTAATAATAAGGTTATGTTCATCCCTGGAAATATCTGATAACTCTGCCATTCACAGATAGTCAGTCAGATAGACCAGGAGACTGCTGAGATAGCACCCATTATTTAAAGGAGTTGTCCAGCTTTTTGATATTGATGAGCTATCCTTAAGATCAGCCATCAATTTTAGAATGTGGGAGCCAACATATGTAACTGTCATCAAATAGTGGATGACAGCAGTTGCCAGCAGTAGAATTATATAATAGACGAAAATGGAAGCAGATGGCTCCATCCATTCCACAGTTGTTGGGTTACTGCAGCTCCGCTCCAATTTAAAGAGGACATTTCACCATCTCCACCAATTCAAGTTCTTAGCATCTGTTTCCACTCATTCCAGCACAGTTGGAATTTCCTCTCTAGCCTCCACCATTCCCGAGCAACAAGTGCAGCCAGTTTTGGTGTCTCATGTGCTATTTAAGCTGTGTAATGTCATAAAGGCTGTGCCAGGCAGGGGACATGATTCAGATTTCCAATCAGAAACAACCAGTGTCAGAGCTTAGAATCACACCCCTTGTCTGCTCCTGCCTGACACCACCCTTCTGACAGTAAAGAGTCTAAACAGCATATCAGGGACAAAAATTAACAACATTGATTACTCAGGAATGATGGGGGCTAGAGAAAAAATTTCAACTGTGCTGGAATCAACAAAGCAGCTTCTATTAATTGATGTAAAGAACTGGAGTTGTTGGAGGTGATGAAAGGTCCTGTTTAAGTGAATATCTCACATAAGGCACATTTATCTACAATAATAAGGTGATCTCTGAATAACTTACTCTAGATAAGGTATCCATTATCATTCCATTCAGTGCAGTGGGATCTACTTATCTTCCATTAGAGTCACTTGATTCTCCCTGTGAATGATGCGTCTCTTACGTGACCGGCGCTCCATTTAATCAATTTCCGTTGGCAAGGAGAATGCAGAGAGACATTCAGTTCCCTGTTTTCCCAAATGCTGGAGGGCCTAGTGGTCAGATCTCCAGTGATTTGACACTTATCTACTATCCTGTGGATAGAGGATGAGTGTCTGTAATGGGATTACCTTTAAAGAGAGTCTTGTCCTTATTAGCCTGTAAGCACCACTGTGGTTCACATGAGTGAAACACTTTTTTCAAATTGGTACCTCCATTGTTGAGCTATTATCATCAACATAGTCTAAAAATTCAATGAGCGATGTCACAGTACAGTTACAAAAAACAGTAATGTCACAGTATCGGGATAATGAACACAATGTATAGTACCCCCTTTACTGACTCCAAACAGTATAATGCTCCCTTTACTGGCCCCCACACAGTATAACATCCCCTTTTCTGGCCTCCACACAGTATAATGTCCCTTTTTTGACCCCCACACAGTATAACAATCACTTTACTAGCCCTCACACAGTTTATTGCCCCTTTACAGCATCTATACATTATAATTTCCCCAAACAATATATTGCCCCCTTTATTTGCCACAATAAAGCATATTGCCTCCTTTATTGGCCCCCACACAATATACGGCCTCTTTTACTGGCCCCCACACAATAATTACCCTTTTACTTGCCCCGCACAGTATATTGCCCCTTTACAGCCCCCACACATTATATACAGTGCTTCGCAAAACTATTCATACCCTTTGAACTTTTTCACATTTTGTCACCTTACAACCACAAACTTAAAAGGATTGTCTAGACAAAACTGGACATTACATTTAATCTTTAAATAGGCCAGGGGCAGGGAAAAAAAAAATAAAAAATTATACTCACCTTTCCCTAATGCTCCGGTACCTCCCAGCGTAGTCTAGTCTTCTTGCTGCTGCGTTGACGTGTGGTGGAAGTCCCAGCCACACGGGACTGCTGAGGCCAATTAGTGGCCTCAGCGAAGGGCCTGAGATGTCACTGCCTGTGACATCACGGGTTTCTTCCTGAGGCCTGCTGAGGCCGCTGATTGGCAGTCATATGACCCCTGAGGCCAAGGAGCGGGTTCAGCGGAATGGATCCATGACGTCACAGATGGCAAGCAGTTTCACTTTAAGAAGACACCGGATCAGCAGGACCGCTCCATGCTGCGGGGACACCAGAGCATCGGGGACAGGTGAGTATGATTTTTTTTTTTTTTTTCACCACTCACAGGCCTATATAAAATTTATCAGTTTGCCTGGACAACCTCTTTAAATGCATTTTATTGAGATTTTAAGTGATAGATCACACAAAGTAGCAGATAATTGTGAAGTGGAATGAAAATGATACAAGGTTTTTAAAAACTTTAATCAAATAAAAATCTGAAAAGTGTGATGTGCAAAAGTATTCAGCCCCCTGTACGCTGATACCCCTAAATAAAATCCAGTGCAATCAATTGCCTTCAGAAGTCACTTAATTAGTTAATAGAGCCCAGCTGTGTGTAATTTAGTCTCAGTATAAATACATCTGTTCTTCTGTTCTGTGAAGGCCTCAGTGGTTTGTTAGAGAACATTAGTGAACAAACAGCATCATGAAGACCAAGGAACTCACCAGACAGGTCAGAGATAAAGTTGTAGAGAAGTTTAAAGCAGGGTTAGGTTATAAAAACATATAATAAGCTTTGAGCATCCCAAGGAGCACTGGTCAATCCATCATCCAAAAATGGAAAAAGTATTCTACAACTACAAACCTACCAAGACATGGCCGTCAACCTAAACTGACAGATCAAGCAAGGAGAGCACTGGTCAGAGAAGCAGCCAAGAGGTCCATAGTCACTCTGGAGATGCTACAGAAATCCACTAGAAGTTGTGCTCTCCGCAATTCTGGCTTTTATGGCTGTGGGGAGGCTTTTTTTCAGCAGGGACAGGGAAGATGGTCAGAGTTGATGGGAAGATGGATGGAGCTAAATACAGGATAATCCTGAAAGAAAACCTGTTGGAGGCTGCAAAAGACTTGAGACTGGGGAGGAGATTCACCTTCCAGCAAGATGATGACCCTAAACATACAGCCAGAGCTATAGTGGAATGGTTTAGATCAAAGAATATTCATTGTTAGAATGGCCCGGTCAAAGTCCAGACCTAAATCCCATTGAGCATCTGTGGCAAGACATGAAAATTGCTGTTCACAGGTGCTTTCCATCCAATCTGGCTGAGCATGAGCTATTTAGCAAAGAAGAATGGGCAAAAATCTTAGTCTCTAGATGCGTAAAACTGGTAGAAACATACCCCAAAAGACTTGCAGCTGTAATTGCAGTGAAAGGTGGCTCTACAAAGTATTGATATACAGCCAGTATAACATCCCCTTTTCTGGCCTCCACACAGTATAATGTCCCCTTTTCTGTCTTCCACACAGTTTATTGCTCCTTTACAGCCACTACAAAGTATACTCTCCTCTTTATTGGCCCCCAAACAGTATATTGCCCCCTTTATTTGCCCCCACTTCCAAAAGTTAATGGCAGATAATCGCTATCTATTTTTGCTCATGTTTAGGCCCAGTCCGCTTTGGCTCTAGGCTCTTGCTGCATATTATATCCCAAAGCTTAACAACGTCAGGATGCGATGTCCAGACATTATTCTGCGCGGGGACGTAATGTGTGCACACTCCTTCCTAGAGGAGGCCCTGGAGAGCAACATGATCCAGAAGGTAATTATCCAAAAAAGAAATAAATAAAATAAAGAAAAGAAAAATAGACAGCAGGGGACCTGGCCCCCTAATATTTTCATAGTGATGTTTTCTTGTTTCCAGCATTTTTGTGCTGTGTGCTTTTAGCCAGTCTCATTTTCAGTTTAAGTTAATCTGAAACTTTCTTGTAAATCACTCTTTTAAGTCACTTCTAGTGGTTTTAACCAGTTATAACTTTTATTTCCTTCTGATTTTAACTTCCTTAAAAATTCAGCTGATCCTGTAACCTCTGTGGTGCCACTGAGATCTTCCGAGGGTGGGAACTTCAAACCAGTTCTCAAATCACATTTCTACCATGTATCCTGGATGAAAATGTATTATTCTACATTTTAACAAAGCCTTAAAGGGATCCTGTCACACTACATCACTTGTTTAATTTGCAGGTAGTAGATGGACCTGAGATGTCAATGGATAAATGAAAAGTTCTACCAAATCTTTTCCCACAAAACTATACATCAATCTTCATAGCTCCATTTGCTCAATAGTATGTTGCCTACAGATTGAACAGCATTTTTACTGAGACAAGTGCCTTTTACTGTCTCTGGGGAGATCAGGTATGTAGTAATCTGCATAATATATCACATTATCTGTCAGAAGATGGAGGGGACAGCAAGGGCATAACTAGCAAAGACTGGGTCCCATAGCAAACTTTTGACTGGACCTACCCCAAATTGTATAGCTCCCTATTTCCTGGCCCCACATGGTATAGCCTCACTTTCCTGTTCCCCACATGATATAATGCCCCCTTTACCAATGCCAACACAGAACAAAACCACCTTTACCAGCACCCACATGGTATAATGCCTTATTTACTGGCCCTTACATGGTATAATGCCCCCGTTACTGGCCTCTACACGATATAAGCTAGCTTTACTGGCCCACACACAGTATATCGCTCCATTTACTGGCCCCCATGTGGTATAAGACTCCCTCTACTGGCCCCAAATGGTGTAAGGCTCCTTATACTAGCCCACACGGTATAAAGCCCCCCTTACCCTCACTTAGTATATTGCCTCCTTATTGGCCCCCATACAGTTTGAGGCCTCCTTTATTGGCCTCATGTAGTAAGTGCCCTCCTCCGGAGTTTCTAATTTGTGGGCAATCCTTTAAGAAAAATGTCCCATAGTGTGCAGTATAATGTTCCAGTGTAGCCCCTCCACACAGTATAATATCCCATAGTGGCCTCCATACGGTATAATGTCCCAAAGCAGCCCTCCACATGCCATAATGTCACATATTGGCCCCTCCACACAGTATAATGTCTCACAGTAGCCCCTTTACACAATATAATAGCCCATATTGGCCCCACCACACGTGGCCTCTACAGTTTTTGTTACAAATTTTCCAAACATTTCGGGTTGGGCCATACCCTAAATTTTTGGGGTTCACCACCCACTATTATTTTACTCTGGGGTCTCTTCAGACACTGGAGTATAATGAGCTTAGGCTCAGGGGAGGTGATTAATCATAACTAACAACAGTCTTACTCACCTCTCTTGAATGACATCAGAGACCGCTGAGGCCCAATCACGTGGGTTATGATGGTGTTTTTATGCATCATCATGCCGGCATGACACACGTGATCACTGAGACCCAATCACAGGCCTCTGTGTCTCTGACTTCAACCAGGAGGCCCGAAGACCTGCACTGGAGCCCAAGGGAGGTGAGTAGCACTGTTTATTAATTTTAATCACTTCCTGGGCCTCTGCTCATTATTATTTTAGGTCTGAAGAGACCCCAGAGCATAATAATAGCAGATTTGGTCCAAATGAAACTGCTGGGCGACGAAAACTCTGTGTCGCGGCCCTGCTTACAGATTCCTGATCCTGCCCACGGCTGCCATCACTTCACCCTTCAGCCTCCAGGAGGTCCCGTGCGCCACACTGAATAGAGCCAGCAACGTCCTGGTGCTGTCAGGGGCGCACCGCTAATGAGGCGAAGTGAGGTGGCCACCTCAGGCGGCACTGTCCGTCACTGTCTGGGGGGTGGCATTTTTACCATTTATTTAATGTTAACCAGCCCAGGACAGGTCGCTTTAAAAAAACAGAGCTGAGCGGGGCCTGTCCTGAGCTGGTTTACGAGACCTCTGCATGTCAACGCAGGCGGCGATACAATGACGTCATTGCGCCTCCTACGCTGACACGCAGACGTCGTGGACAAGAAGAGGAGGCGGCGGCGGCTCCATCATGCGATTGCAGGTAGGTGACAAAAACTTTTTTTTATATATATAAATAGGCTGTAACCTTCTGGAGTATTTACTTATCGATCCCTGCGCCTGCTGTGGCTGCCTCCGCTTCCCCTTCTGCTATCGGACGCAGAAGGGGGAATCAGAAGCGGCTGTAAGTGGCAGCGGGGATCACTAAGTGAGGCCAAATACTACTATTATTATACTCCGGGGTCTTTTCAGACCCCAGAGTATAATAATCGGAGACCCAGGGGAAGTGATAAACATAAAAACCAGTGTTACTCACCTCTCCGGCGATCCGAGCTACTCCCAGCCGGCTTCGGCCTTCTTTGGTGACGTCCCAGGCGTCGGTCTGTGCGGCATTGAAGAGGGCTGAAAGCAGGGAGCGCACCGGAGCCCAGGTAAGTAACACTGGTTTTTATGTTTGTCACCACCTGGGTCTCCGATCATTATACTCTGGGGTCTTTTAGACCCCAGAGTATAATAATAGTTCATGGGTGGGTTACTATGGAGCAGAATACTGTGTGCAGGGGCTACTATGGGGCATAATTACGTGTGCAGTGGCCACTATGGAGTATAATACCGAGTGCAGTGGCCACTATGGGACATAATACCGTGTGCAGGGGCCACTATGGAGCATACCGAGTGCAGGGGCCACTATGGAGCATAATACCGTGTGCAGGGGCCACTGCGGAGCATAATATTGTGTGCAGGAGTCACTATGGAGCATAATACCGAGTGCAGGGGCCACTATGGAGCATAATACCGTGTGCAGGGGCCGCTGCAGGGCATAATACTGTGTGCAGGGGCCGCTGCAGGGCATAATACCATGTGCAGGGGCCGCTGCGGGGCATAATACTGTGTGCAGGGGCCGCTGCAGGGCATAATATCGTGTGCAGGGGCCGCTGCAGGGCATAATACCATGTGCAGGGGCCACTGCGGGGCATAATATCGTGTGCAGGGGCCGCTGCTGGGCATAATACCCTGTGCAGGGGACGCTGCGGGGCATAATACCGTGTGCAGGGGCCGCTGCAGGGCATAATACCGTGTGCAGGGGTTGCTGCGGGGCATAATATCATGTGCAGGGGCCGCCGCAGTGCATAATACCGTGTGCAGGGGCCGCTGGTGGGCATAATACCATGTAATACTGTGTGCAGGGGCTGCTGTGGGCCATAATACCGTGAAATACTGTATTAAAAAAAAACACCTACTCACCTGTCCCTTGTGCTCCGATGTCTCCCACTGCAGTCTGGTTCTGCTGCTCTAGTGTTCTCTTCAGGCGGAAGTCCCCACCACACATTACCTCTGAGGGGAAGAAAACACCGGAGCAGCAGGACTGGAACGCTCTAGGAGACACTGGAGCACCTTCCCCAGCCTAATGTTAAAAAAGTGGTTATACTGGACAATCCCTTTAAGGTGGCACTTGGGCTTTATTAAAGGGTCTTTCCAGCTCATTTTTATTGATGTTCTATCCTTAGGACAGATTATCAATAAGAGATCAGTGGACCCCCCCCCCCCGCCTCTGATCAGCTGTATGGGGGGCTATGGGGCCTGTTTATATCACACGCTGTCTGTTTATAGTGACCGTGTGATGTAATTCCAGCCTTGTCACATAGACGTGTTTAGGACGAGGCTGTAGTTACATGACATGGCCGCTATGAGATGAATGACACTATGTAAACAGAGAAGGGTCATGGCACTTACAGAGGTACCATTCAAATAGCTGATCAGTAGGGGTCCTGGGTTTTTGAGCCCCACTGATTAGTTTATTAATGACCTGGAAAACCTTTTAATTAGTTAACACCTGGGGCATAATTAATAAGGGGCACTATTTATACAGGATACACACAGATATTATTAATATAAAGATGCACTTGGGAGTATTATTCATTATGGGGGGTTATATCATATATTTTATAATTGGGGATAGCAGCAGAATGGGTGTGCAGGTGAGGACAATGTGGGTCGGGTGCCTGGAAAAGTGAGGAGCCAAAGATGTCTGTGTTGTAAACTTTACAGAGACAAGTCACAGCTGGAAGAAGTGGTCATGGCGGTCCAAAGGGAAGAGAAGGGAAATGTGACCGATTAGTCAGAGATGTCACCTGTAAGTCACAAAATGTTACTGCCCTGTATTCACCTAAATAAAAGAGGATAAATACCTGATTGATGGGGGTCTGTCTGCTGAGACCCCCACTGAGCCTGAGAATTGGGTTTTTTTCCCCCACTGGGTGGGAATCCAGTCTGACCGCAGCCATATATATAGGTGTGTCACTTGGTGGATGGATGAACCCGCGGGGCTCTCATTCACTTCGATGGGAGTGCCGAAAATACCTGAAGTCCAGTACTCAGCTATATGCAGTGCTCCTATTATAGAGAATGGGGGCCATGTGGGCTCGTCCATCCACCAAGCAGAAGATGTGTGAAGTTACTTTCATTGTTAATGCCGTGTTGTTGATTTCTGATACTGAAGTAA
The DNA here is from genome assembly GCA_947044405.1 of Leptodactylus fallax. Lineage (NCBI taxonomy): Eukaryota > Metazoa > Chordata > Amphibia > Anura > Leptodactylidae > Leptodactylus > Leptodactylus fallax. Next base: position 1,778,673 of record CAMRHE010000083.1, on the reverse strand, counting down.
TACAGGAAGAAGAATTCTTAAAAACTGTTTCATAAGTTTGTGTATGTTTATTGTACGACAATAACAGTGTGTGATGCTAACAGCATGTAAACGCAATTTTATATATTTTTTTTTTTGGGGGGGGCGTCTTTCGATAGTCTGCCTCAGGCAGCAAAAAGCCTAGGTTCACCACTGGGTGCTGCTTAGCATCAGCGATGTGAAGTGGGACACACAGGGAATCCTAGAGGGTTTAAGGGGAAGGGGAGGCAGCCGTGTGCAGAATTGGGATTGGCAAGTAAATACAAGTTATTACCTGCTTGAGTAATCCAAGCCTAAATGGTCAATTAAAAAAAACAAAACAAAGAACAGCAGGGGGCCGACTGGGCTACCTTAGATCTCAGGTCCCGTAACAGTCACTACGGCTGCTACGGCAGTAGTTGTGCCACTGGGGGTAGAGCAATGTTCTGTAGATATCTAGAAAGAATAGTGATAAATAATAGTAACAATCTTCAGACTATATCACTTTGTATCTCTCATCAGGTAGAGGCTTCAGATCAATGTTCTACAGATCTCTAGAGAGGTCAATTATGTAATCTGCAGATTATATCACTTTGTAACTGTCATGAGGTAGAGAGGGAGCAGAGGGGTAAATTGAAGGTTCTGGGTCTCAAAGCAAAATCTATAAAAGGGCCCCTACCTACTTTGTGCCTTTTATTTGGAAGAGGGACCTTCGGGGCAATGTTTTGCCGATACCTATAGAGCATAGTGATATAATAATCTGCAGAATATATCACTCTGCATCTTATATCACTATATGTAAATGTAGAAACAAAAAATTCAAGGCAGAACAGCAAAAGACAGAGTGAGTGCAAATCCAAGGGAGGCGGCTCCTTCCAAATGTAAATTATATGTAAATGTATATATATATATATATACATATATATATCATATACATTTACATATAATTTACATTTGGAAGGCATATATATATAGATATATATATATATATCTATATATATATATACAGTGGGAAAATAAGTATTTGATACACTGGCGATTTTGCAAGGTTTTCCACCTACAAAGAATGGAGAGGTCTGTAATTTTTATCGTAGGTACACTTCAATTGTGAGAGACAGAATCTAAAAAAAATTCAGAAAATCACATTGTATGATTTTTAAATGTGTGTACCTATCATAAAAATTACAGACCTCTCCATTCTTTGTAGTTGGCAAAACTTGCAAAATCGCCAGTGTATCAAATACTTATTTTCCCCACTGTATAAGAGGCGGTAGAGGGAACAGAGCAATGTATAACCAAAACATTAGAGAAGTAATATTTCTTGATATTGAACATGGAAAACTGTAATTTTTGTGAGGAATTTATAATGAGAGGAAAAATTAAAGTCTGTATTGAGACATTTTATGCCACATTTATCAAATGTTGCATAAAGTTTGACAAATTTGGTACATCTATGGGTCTAACACCTCTGTCCTAAGATGTAACTACACTTAAGCCACCCCTTTCCTCAGTGACTTTGCACTTATTATTTTTACTTTTTAAAAAATTGTATTTGGTCAGTCTGGTGTACTGAGAACAAGACTGGCCGGTCACATACACTTTTCCAGTCACATTTCAAAAGGGTAGTGAGTGATGTAAAAATGTAAACTGTCCCAAACATTTTATGCAGTAAACCTTAGAAAGTCACATAACGCTACTTTAATTGACATGCTGCGATTTCCAAAACCGCGGCGTTTCTGCCACGTGGGGCCCCGGCCTTAAAGTTATTAAGAACTAGTATGTCCAGTCTTAATTAATTTTGTAAATATGTGGGACTGTGCATGTTGGTTTCACTTATAAAATTTCTCATTGAATCTTTTGCACATCACCTTACAGACTGTGGTTTGATGTCTTGTGCAGAAGATTTAATAAGATGATAAATGTGCTGGCGCCCTCCTTTGGTAGAAACAACTATTACATGCAGTTTGCTAAATAAGCAGATGCAACATCCTAGCAATCAGTGATTATTATAGGGAACACAATGACAATATTCTGGCAAGTCCTGATGCTGTCAGAGGAAGGAAAAACAGGCTTAATGTCAGGGTTGGATTAGTGCAATCCCTGGATTAAAGGAAAGCATTGTAAATCCATAGATCAAGCTGCAGCACACTCTGGAGTTCATCTTTTGTTCTGCAAAAATTTATTTCCAGGATTTCTATGAAGAGCTTTAATGGCAAAATACTGATTCTGTGATCTCATGAGAATGTAGTCATGGCCTGCTGCTATTATCTGCTACATAAGATAATATATGCATAATGAGAGAGGGGCCTGCTCCAAAGAGTTTACAATCTATCAAGATACTTAAAAAAAAAAAAATGCAACAAAAAAAGCTGCATTTCCGCAACGTGAGGACTCAGCCTAAAGTAGGAAAAATAAAAACTAAAAAATACAACCTTTTCCCAATATTTTTTGTAAAAGAAAAATAAGAAGCCATATTTGGTACTGGGTCCATAGCAAGCCATATTATAAAAATAAAATATTATTTATCCCATGCTGTGAATGCTGAAAAGATTTAAAAATCAACAACAAAGTTGCTGTTTTTTTTGGCCACATTGCCTCCATAAGAAATTATAAAAAAAATTAACAAAAAGCCACATAAAACCCAAGATGGTAACTAGAAGCAACAGCTGATCTTAACACAGCTCTAATGATAAAAAAAAGTTTTGGTTCTCAGAATGTAGTGACACTAAAACAATTTTTTTGGCATATAAATGATTTTATTGTGCAAAAGTAGTACAATTTAAAAAAAAACTTATATAAATTTGGTTTTGCCATAATCATAGTGACCAGCAGACAGGGACGTAACTTGAGGGGATGCAGAGGGTGCAGTCGCACCGGGGCCCAGGAGCCTTAGGGGGCCCATAAGCACTGGCATCAGTATTGAGATTCCAGAATCTATCTGGCCCATAAACCAAGGAGACCCACAGATTACCCTAACCACACTAAGGTTAATTAAACTCCTTAGCAACTGTAACCATCACTATCAAGAATTTGCTGAGACTTTAGTTATGCCACTGCCAGCAGAATAAAGTTAACAAGTTATTTATCATGCCCAGTGCACCACGCAAAATTTATAACATAAAAAAAGCATGGTGAAACTGACTTTTTTTGCCATCCTGCTAAGAAAGAGTTATTAAAATTTGATCAACAAGCAAAATCTTTTCCAAAATTGTGCAGAAGAAAAGTATAGCTCATTGTGCAAAAAACAAGCCTTCATATGTTGACATTAAAATGAAAAAAATATGGGCTTAAGTCCTTAAGTATCAAACTAGGTTGCATCCTTAGCGGGTTAAAGAAATCCCCCCTACAAGGAGACACCAGATCCACTACTGCCCTCCCCCAACCCTTTCAAATCTAGTGCAATGAAATAAATTTATAGAAGTAAACTTCTCAACAACCATGGTCCTCTCCTGGACCAGAAGTGCCCCAGCAAGTCAACATCATCTTACGGCTGGCCATACATATTAGTTAGCTGTTTCACTTAGTCATGTGAGAAGGGGTAAAACTACTGCCAGACTACTTAGGCAGCACGTTATCTCCATGAGAACATTAGATGGTCTGCTGATACATGGTCAGCTTTAGGCCAGTATCATACAATCACATTGCAGGTGGATACTTGCTTCATTATAGTGCTGGAGTGGGTTGACTGTGGGTCTACCTACCTGAACTTGCAGCATTATAGGGACCTATATTGCTTTGAGTTCAAGCCAGGACACTTGGTTGTAATGCAGCAGGAAAAATATGCTTAAAAATTGGTTCATACAGCATCCCAAATGCACCAGGGCTGCTCTTACTAATAAAATTCATGTCTTTTATATTTTATAGCTTTTTCCAACTAAATTTATAAGAATGGAAACCCTAAGAAGAAGACTTGGCATCCCCAGGTGACGTGGTGCATGTATGTTGTCATATGTAGATTCCTAACTAGTGTATGAATGTTCTTACTGTTCTCCTGTAATCAGGTCTATTGTGGTTGTATTTAAAGGGACCAGCACCTAGATTCTAGTTGACAACGATACAGTCATCAATGGGACTTTACTATATATGATTGTAAGGATGAAGACACATGCTGTGACCAGGCTGCCAGTGTTTTTACTTGCATTAATTGATTTGAGCTAGTTAAAGGGATTTTACAGAATTGAAATATTGATGACCTACCCTTAGAATAGGTAATCAACATCAGATCGATGGGGGTCCAACACCCACGACTCCCACTGATCAGTTGTTTGAAGAGACTGCAGCATTTGGGTGAGCGCTGCAGCTTCTTTATGGAATATCATGTACAGCGCTGACAGGAGCTGGCAATTAAATAGGATTGTCCAGGCTTAAACATAAAATAGGACCTAGTGAAATGTAAACTTGACATTAAGCGGGTCTGATGTAGATGAAGTCCTTGTGGATGTCATTCTGTTCTCAGTGGGTGGTGTGGGGAAGGGGTCTGCGGGCTGAGGGGGTTATGAAAATCTGGAAGTTGACACTTCATGTAATGGGGTAACCCATGAGTCACTAGGACTGGAAAACCGCTTTGTATCTAAATATCCGAGACATGAGCGCGTCGCCCACAGCTCAATGATGTACAAAATATTTACTTCTTCTAAGATAAATATCCCGGCGGTGAGGCGCGGGGGCCCTGGCCTGTTCGTGTCTGGAAGGCGTGGGATTTATGACATGTACAGCAAACCTGCATTGTCATCATTAAAAGGCCACTTATCAGGCCTGGATGATGTGTAAAATCTGGGGGGCCCCTGTTAGCCAATGATGAGAGTTTACACTCTGTGGTAGGCTTTATATGAGCCCAATAAATTGATCATTTGATACCAAAAAGGGTTGGCGCACATATTTTCTTGGTTTATGTGAAGAAGGCTGAAATATAAAAAAGTAAGCAAAAGCATTCTTCTTCCTATACTATGGGCAACTTTGGAACGTCCTGTGGTGGGTATTAGTGAACATAGTTGTAGTAGGGCAATTGTAAAATATATTTGTAGGATGTTGAAAGGTGGTGTCTTACATTAAGGCTACATGAGACAGAAATGCTGTGGAACACACTCAGAGTACTGTAAAAATACCTTGAAAATCAGCCATTATGACAAGCCCTTTGGATGGAGTCATATGTGTCAAAGTTCTTGCAGAAATTTTTGTGATTGTCCATTCATCTTAATGGTGCTAACAGGACTCCATGTTGTTTCTGCTAAAACCTACTATTTAGGAGAATTAAACTGATCTTCAGTTTGCCACATATAAATATACTCTTATACACATACTACAAATAGTGAACAGTTGGTGTAGCTCTGTCCTTATGATTGGAACAATTCATTCTTTATGTGACCAATAACTATACTGGACTATCCATCACTCTTCCAGAACTAGGGAGATTTCATATCATATCTCCCAACTGTCCTGGCATGACAGTCCCAGATTTTGGATGCTGTCCCACTGTCCAGGGCAGTGGGAGTTATGTTCTGGTTTCAACCCTATCTGCGTCCTCCCTGCACATAGATGGAGTTAAACACCATAGTCCCTGACTCTACTGCCAACAGCTTGGAAGCAGGCAAGGGCGATCTAGTGATGTCACTACATCGCACCTGCTGATACCAAGCCACTAGCAGCAGAGACCGGAGTGGATTGCAGGGAAATGGGGCAAGGTGAATATTGCTTTTTTTTTTTAATTGTTGTTCATTTTTCTGTGGGAGGGGTAATTATACTGTGGGAGCCACGATGAAGGGGGCTTAATACTCTGGGGATCAATTAGTAGGGCATTACACTTTAGGGGCCACGCTGAGGGGGACATAATATAATATAATATACCATATAATATAATGATTTCCCAATCATGAATACCTATTCACAGCCTCTAGGGGGTGCAATGTGCTCATCACTTAACATTCTTCTGCGTGCAGCTTCAGAGGGTAGAAGGTCACTAACAAAATGAGTGAGATCTTTATATAATAGAAAGTGATCACAGAGAGGAGACACCTGGTCAAAAAAATTGATGGCTAGTAATATCATGACAACTTGTGGGGTCCAATGTGCCTCTGTCCTCAGAGTAACAATTCCTGAAGTGATGCTCACATCACATCCAAAGCTGAAAAAACACAACTGGGTGCATAATATTTGCTATAGTCTTACACAGTAGGTAATTGAGCCACTGTATCTAAGCATATCATTTGTGTATCGAAGGGTTATCATATGTGATACTACCTTCTGAGCTGCTGTATCTAAACCTACGGTATCATCTGGTGATTATCGCACATATAAAGCTTAGATACAGCAGCTCAGGGAACAAAGTCACAAACAATAGGTTTAGATACAATGGCTCAGCAGACAATATTGCATATGATCGGATTAGATACAATGGTTTATGGTCAGTATCACACATGAAAGGCTTAGACACAACACCTGAGGGGACAGTATCACACGTACCATCTCAGCAAACTGCTTTGCTACAGCAGTTCAGAAGACACTATCACACAAGATAGGCTTATATACATTGGCCCAGATTTACTAATAATTAGACAGTATAAACTTAGGCAAGAAGTCTAAAAATTCACCAGATTTATCGCAGTGGCTGATGCTGGATGATAAATCATCTTTAGACTGTCTAGTCTAAGTTTATACCATGTTTTACTTGGCTCACTTTAAGCCATACTTTTACAAGGCAATCTTGGTGCATTGTGGCGCATTTAAACCCTGCCTCCCTTTTCTCACAATCCACACCCACATGTTTTTCATATCGAAAAATTTTGGCCCAAACTAGATGCGTCAAGAGGCACCAAAGATGTTCCACATTGCACCAAAAATGCACCATATTCACACCAGAGTGTAGTCATAACCACAGTAGTAAATATGTGTCAGTGAGTCAGCAGGACACTGCACCCTGGAGATTATTCTATAAGTGTTATATTCTGAATAGTAGGAAATGACCAAATGGCTGGCTATCTTATCCTTACTCCATAGCACTGGGTCCTCTACCGTCTGTCTCACAGGATTTACATCTCACAAGACTCTGTCCCTCCAGGATGCATCTTGTCACCATTTGCTGCTCTCTTTGGTGAGTGAGAGATGCGTGGATATCTACATGAGAGGCTGTGACGATTCGTGAACTGCAGTTGGTAGGATTACATTGTCAGTATCCCAAGGATCGCACGCATTTCAGTCACATTTGCATTTTATTGTAAAGAAGTCTCTAAACATGATCACAACAGAGTAAAGGAACCATACACATCAGACTACATTTCATGAAAATAGAAGTTTTCAACTATAATGAATTTTAGGTAAAATTTAACAATGGAGGATCATTTTAGCTGCCAGATAACATACCAACATCTCCTAAAAAGAAGCTGGACATGTCCGCGGTTTTCTTCTGATAGTTGAACAAAAGATTTTTTATTGTAACAAAAGATATTTCTGTCACGAATAATCTTTTTAAATGATGTTCCCAAAAAGACCCCTTATCCTCTTACAGTGAACAAATATATATGGCTGACCTTGTGAAGAGATCATTCACCAGATGATCGTTTGTTTTCAATAATGACCCTACGTCTGTCTAATGTGTACAATCACCTTAATTGTAGCTTCATCAACCTTATTACATTTGCAAATTTATTAAATTGGCATAAATGGCCATAATAGTAATGTAGGAATACTAGGCTTAAAAGTGTTGTATTCTTTTTTTTCACAAATTTTGTTAAGTTTTTCATAACAGAATAGGGGAACAACAATGCAGTAATGAGCAGGAAAATGCCGAAAATGCCCCTATGGGCTAGGCAGATGATGTTTAATATACAAAAAGGTATCATTCATGATATGTAGAAATACAGTTTGTTAGCAAGTAAATGAGACATGTAAACAGGTAAACCAAACCAAATCTTTTTGAGTAAACCAAGTAAAGGACATAAAAAATGAGGGGGTGGGGGGAGGAAAAAAGGGGTGATTTCCATGACTGCCAAGTCTTTTCAGATTTTTTGAGGGAATTTGACAGTATGCAGATTAAATGGTCACTGATCAAGATCCAGGTTAATTTGCTTTTCAGGAAAGCTGTATGGATTGTAGGAGGTTTCCAGGATCTATCTGCTAATAAAACATACTGTATAATCTTACGAGTATATTTTGAGAAAGAAAGGATCGGGCCATTTAAAGCTACTGTAATAAAATCTAACCAAATGGACACTGTAGTAAGGGACTGAATAAAGGTGTGCACCATCCTCCAGAACCTCGCTACAATGGGACATTGCCACCAAATATGTTGTTGCATTATTTCATCAGTGATTCCAGTTTAGTTGCATTGTCTAATGGAGTCTGAGAATACCTGAAATCCATGAAGAGTTCTCCCTTTATGCTTTACACTGCAGCTTTTTTTGTTCAGATTGGCTGCTGTGTATGAGCACAAGCTCAACAGAAAGTCAGTATTTGGAGACATGATCACATTAGAGCACAGATATAAGATTATTAACTACAACTACATCACCAGTGGAAAGAGAGTCTGAGGGCTACCTCATATGGGCACTGTTAGACCACTTTCTCTGATAGGATATTGTTCCTTTCTTGTTTTGCAGTGCTTTCTAGTCGACAGAAGTTCCTGTGGTTCCGCTATTTTCCGACTGGGATGTGTAGGCAGAGCTGCACATTCTCTTCTCTCTGATGGATCAGAGCATAGATCCTTCCAATCACTCTAGTATATAGAGCAGCAGTGCGGCAAAGGGAAAACAGATTCCTGGCAGCAGCAGTGAAGCACCTGTGTGTGCGCTCCATGCGCAATAGTGTCTTTTATTTCTAGAGGAAATATGTTTTCATTTTTCTGCCAAAATAAATGTTCTTGTTCCATTAATGTTCTGCGACAGGACCCACTTCAAGAAAAAGCTGCCATGTAGGGCAATCCATCTTATTGCTGGCAATAGTGGCTGTAGGTGCATTAAGAGCTGAGGGATTAATCACACAGCTCTATTGTTTTATTGTGGAAGGAAATAGACTTGAATAGCAGAGATCATATTTTGCTCTGACCAGCCAAAAACGGGTTAACAATAAAGATACGATTTCCTTTGGGGAAGGGGATGCAGTTATAGGCAGCATTTGTTAAAAAGATGTCTTGCAGGTCCTGAGGTCCTGGATTCAAATCTGGTCCCACATTGGTGTGGGTTTACACTGAGTAACCTGGTTTCCTCCCGCACTCCAAAGAGGTACAGATTGGGAATTTATATGGTAAGCCCTAATGGGAACAGTGAGTGAGTGATGACAATATCTGTAAAAGCATTGCAGGATAAGACGATTATCTTACAGTTGATGATGTAACATTAAGTGTGTCCAGGGTTTTTTCTGTAGCTCCCATAGATAGGATCCTCACAAAAAAATGCAAAAGTGTTTCCTCCTTCTCAGTCCTTGTGGACTTATTTCATGTCTGACACATCATAAAACTGTGACAGTGGAATGCCCCTTTAAGCTGCTACCTATTGGATTTGTCCAATAGGTAATGGCCTCCACTCACCAATCACTAATCCTGCACAGGCCAACCTCCACTTTGGCACCAGCCACTGTACATTATGTCTCTGAACAATGTTGTTCAGCATTTGGATATAAAGTCCACAGACTGGAGCCGAAGTTGAGGTGGGCCTGTGTATGATCAGGGATTGGTGAGTAGAGGCCATTACCTATTAGGTAGTAGCCAAAAAAAAAAAAAAAAACACCACTCATTTTGCTCAGGACAGGTTGTGGGACAAAAATTTAAAAAATCAAGGATGTTCCAACAAATGGTGTGGTACTAGTATTTTCAGGGGATGAAGGTATATTCACAAGTTAAAGGTGTTTTTTAGGTAAATTCATGAACAACAAATGCTTGTTGGTGGAGTCACAGTGTAGATACATTACATTACATTGTTTAAATACATTAGATTATGAGGGGTGTTCAATAGGTTATCTAACTCAACATGTGTTGTCAGTGTTAGGCTAGGTTCACATCTGCGCCAGTCCGCCGGATATGGAGAGACAGACACATGGACACTGTTGGGCCCCATAGCAAACTTTTGACTTGGCCCCCTGTGGCATTGCGTCCCCTTTCCTGGCCTCCACACACAGTATAATGCCCCATTTGCGCACACTATAATGTCCAAAAGTGGCCTCCAGACAGTATAATATCGTATAGCGGCCCCTCCTAAGAATATAATCTCCCATAGCAGACCCTCCACACAGTATAATGTCCCATAGTGGCCAGCCCACAGAGTATAATGTCCCATAGCAGCCCCTGCACACAGTATAATGTCCCATAGGGGCCGCTGCACACAGTGTAATGTCACATAGTGGCCCCTCCACTTAGAATAATGTTTCGGCAGAACCAGAAATTTTGGAGTAAACCACCCATGAACTATTATTATACTCTGAGGTCCAGGGAAGGTGAAAAACATAAAAAGCAGTGTTACTTACCTCTCCTGCGCTCCAGCACAACTCCCTGCTGTTTTCGGCCCTCTTCAATGAAGTCACAGACGTGGGTTACACCGGCCCAACCCATGTAACGTCTATGACGTCACTATAGAGGCCAAAGACAGCATGAAGTTGCGCCGGTGAGGTGAGGAACACTACTTTTTATGTTTGTCACCTCCCCTGGGCCTATTAGAGACCCTAGAGTATAATAATAGCAGTATTTATTGGGGTACACCCAACAAATACTCCTGCTGCTTACTTACTGGGCTTACTTACCGTTCCCTGCTCCTGCTCGTGGGGCACCCTGGAGGACAGAAGGGATAGCAGAGAGCAGGAACAGGAACAGGGATCAGTAATTAAATAAGGCCCTTTACTTGCTTGGACTACATCAGCAGGTAATGGCCTATTAAAAAAAAAAAAAAAAGAAGCAGGGGCCCACCCCTAAGGTTGCGGGCCCCGTAGCAGCTACGGCAGTACTTACGCCACTGCCCATTGACAGGCGTCCACTGTTTCAAAACTGAAAACAGTGGAGAGATAAGACTTCCATGTAGGACTTTTCTCTCTGCTGATTTTTGGTGGTTTCTGCCGCAAAGTCCACAACGCAGATGTGAACTTAGCCTTAGAAAGCTGAGCTTGTCTGTGCAGGTTGAGATATGTATAGACATGCAACGTACACAGTAGCAGTTCAATCTGATGAGAGCAGTGAAAGTGACAGAAAGGCAGGTGCATTTCAGTGCGGGTCTGCAAAGAAATTGAGGAATCTGAAGCATCGTTTTGTGATTAAATTCCTTACGAAGAAAGAAAAGAAGCCAAAAGAAATCCAAGGATGATTGCCGTATATGGTGATGATGCCCTTTCCTATATACCAAGTAAAGTTTTGGGCCAAGCAGTTTAAATGGGGTTGGGATTCAATTGAAGGGTAGACCTGTCGAAGCATCTTCAGAGGAAATGTGCCATAAAGTGAAGACAGTGATTTTGGAAGATCGCTGGGTCAAAGTCAGTGTTAAAGTTTATGAGTTAGACATTTCAGTTGGCACGGTTTCCAGTATCATTCATGATGTTTTCATGATGTCAAAGATCAATTTCCGGTGGGTTCCACAAATGTTGACATCTGAGCAAAAAACAAGTTGCCAGCAATTTAACCGAGAGAATTTAAACATGCTTAGAGAAAATCCAGCTGACCAAACAAGTCCATGCAATGGAAGCAGAGAAGGGGTCACCAAATCCAAAGAAATTTTGTGTGCAGCAGTCAGCTGGAAAGGTCGTGGCAACAGTTATTTGGGATACAGAAATTCTTTTATTACTAGAATTCATGCCACACAAGACAACAATTACTGGAGACACCTAGGCTTTAACAATGAAGGCATTACAAGAGGCAATCAAAGAGAGACACCATTGGAAGTTGCCGGCGGGTGTTTTGCTGCTTCACGACAATGCACCAGCTCAAGTCTCGCAAATCAAGCTGCTATCAGGGAAAGAGGCTTCATGGGGCTTAACCATCCACCCTACAGTCTAGACCTGGCTCCCAGTCATTATTTTCTCTTTCATAATTTGAAGAAATTTCTGCATGGTCAATGAATGCAGTCAAAGAGGCGGTAACAAGGTTTCTGCAGCAATAAGAAGTCTCCTTCTATTCTGATGGCATCCAATCACTGAAGGCGAAGTGGAATAGTTGTTGAAGTCAAGGGGATTGCATTAAAAACAAGAAAGTTCAATTTTCTCAGAAATTTTTTTTTCATATTCAGGTAGATAACTTATTGAACACCCCTCGTACTTCTTCTTACCTCTAATGATCCTGAGATACAGTTGGTATTATACTTCATAGCTGCACTCACCATCCAGACGACTGTTATTCAAAATAGTCAAACAAAATGGTGGACAGGTACTTTCCTCCCAGTTTAAAGCTCCTGCAACAAGGCAGGAAGTTTTTCACATATGCTCCAATCTAATAACGAAAGGTATAACCAATAGTATATTCATCATTGCCTTATTTTCAGTGCATTCAATCAGACCTGCATAGAGCACATCTATATAAGTAGCAACATAGGCCAGGCAAATAGCATATGATTAGAAGTCTGCTTGCAAAACTCTCAATTGCAAAACTCTAATTGTTTCCATTAGCCCCTTTGTTCTTTTGAGCATCTTTTGAAGTTAGTGTTGTTAAGGAGCCCCTCAGTTCTACCATGCTCCGTGGCTCTGGGTGGTTTGTCCAGGACATATCTGGACGTTGCATGGAATGGCTTTCATTCTGTCATGTTCCAGCCAAAGCAAGAAATTAAGCAGGATGTATCTTGCACTTGGATGCATTGACCTAATGAGAGATGTAAAAATATCCTGGAAACCCCTCCCCAGTGACATAATCATTAGGACTAAAGACGATCCTATACAACTGATATCAGAGGCAGTAAAAGGTATTTTATTGGATACAACTAGAGAAGAACGAACCTAAAAAACTATGGCTATATGTATGAGCATAGAAATTCATGTGTCCGTACCGTGATCCGCAATTGCAGATCAAAAGTATGGTCATGTGAAGAAGGCCTTACAATGTCAGGGCTCCTAGGAACCTATCTATCCATTTCTAGCTCTCTAAGGCAAACACATGTGACATTTACAGTATGTCTATGGAAAAACGGATAATAAGCAGTGGATAAAACTCTGGGTTTAACCACACACTGTGCTTCCACTCATTTTTATGCATTTTAACATTTAAAATACTCCAAAAATTACCCTTTTTGAGGTAAAAAAGGTGCTTGTCTATCAAAAGAGCCATCTTTGAGATTCTGGAAAAAGCTTGGACTACACAAGAGTGCGTTCGTTATGATGGTTATATTGCAAAATGCAATGGTTTTGTATTAAAAATAGTCTGTTCTGATGACTTTTAAGTGCTACAGGCTTGTTATTTGGGAGACAAATTTGTGGCTGTTTGCCACTTGAAAAGTGATTAAGAATTGGCTTTTAAAAAAAAAAAAAAAAAAAAAAAAGCCACCAACAATTATCCCTTTATAGGAGCAGATGTGAGATCAAAATTTTTTATTTATTTATTTTTTTTAAGCCAACACTGTGGCACCAACAGCAGTGCGCTATAGTGGAATGTGATGGTGGACCAGACCGCAGGACATGCCTGGTTGAGTGGTGGTAGCTGTGGCAACATGAGTGTCAGTGCGGCATGGAATTATATGATGGACCAGGCTGCAGGACATATCTGGCTGACTGGTAATGGCTGTGTTAACATGAGTGACAGTGTGGCATGGACTGATATAATGGACAAGGCCGCAGAACATATCTGGTTGAGTGGTGGCAGTGTTGGCAGCTGTGGCAATGTGAGAGGCGGTACTGCATGGAATGATATGATGGACTAGGCCGCAGGACATGTCTGGCTGAATGGTGAAGTTGTGGTAGCTGTTTACGAATAGCAGGCAGGCAGCATCAGCAGTACAGTAAATGGAACATAATGATACAGAGAGACAGTGGCATCATTATTTGGAGGCATCAGCCAGAGGTGTGTGAAAATCCTCAGGACGTTTAAGGACAGTTATGTCCTTAAACGTGTTTCAATGCCACCGGCAGCACTGAACACCCTCTTGGCTGTTACACTTGAGGCTGGGCAAGATAAAACTGGCAAACTGGGCCAGCTCCTTCCACTGCTCTAACCTATTTTCCCAGAATTCCACTGGGTCAGAGTTATGTTCTGGACTATAGAAACACTCTAGGTACAACTGTACCTGCTGGTCAGCTGGTGGGAGTCAGTTGTCTGTTTGTGGCTATGGTTGGCGCTATGAGCTGAAAAATTTCTGGTTAATCATGTTCTAGATACTGTACTGGCGGCAGTAAGATGGGTATACAGTCTATCCTGATAATATCGCATTTTTTCTTCACTTTGGGAGACAGGGAAGAATTCCCCCATTTTGGCTTTATAGCAAGGGTTTAAGAGCACTGTCATCCAGTACTCATTCCTCTACTTTGTAAGAGACAGCCAATGTTGTCCTAAGCTTTATTTGTCTGTATAAATTGTTAATGTTGAATGTATTTCTGAGATTCTGTTCCTTTAAAACAGCAGCCATTGTAATTGTGACATGATGCTGGAGTGAGACCCCCCCCCTTTTATGTCAGCCTGCCTGTTCTGCAGAGACAGGGTGTGAGCAGAGAAGCAGGAAGTGATGAGACAGAGAGCAGCAGCCATCTTGGCAAGAGAGAAGACAGGTGTCTGTGCTGTGTTGAACTGGGGTGGTTTTTTTTTTTTTAAAAAAAAAACTTTTTTTTAGAAAAAAAAAAAAAAAGAGAAAAGAGAAAAAACAAACGGGGAGACCCCAAAAGAGAAACCCGCCCCGGGGGGGGAACGGGGAGGGCGACTTTGGGCTTGTTTTTTGGGGCCCACACAGGGGGGCCCGCCGCGCTGTTTGTGTTCTGGGCCGCCCCCGCCAACCCCCGGCTTACCCCCCCGCTCAGTGTATGGATTCGGCGGGACTGTCAGTGTGCTGAGTGGAATCTTCTGTTGGATTACATTGCATTCATTGGGTTTCCCTGTTAAAGAGGACTTCATTTCTCCCGAGATCCTGATAACAGTGAGGAGAGGACGCTTCACTATAAAAGAAAGGAACGACTTTGGGCCCCACCGCGCGCTTCTACGGACTGTAAGCGGTCCACCTGGACCACTGGGGAAAAGGGGGTGCACCCAAATGTGATGTCAGGGTCAGTTAGGGATAGTTTTGAGTATATTGTTCATTCAGTGTCCATACTGCAGAAGTGGACAGAGTAAAAGTAGAAACCATTGCAGAATTTGCCTTGAAATTGTTCATGCTATATTGTATATTTTGCTTGTCTTTATCCCTGTCATTTTACCTTCAAATAGCCTTTATTAACATATAGTAAATATATATTCTTTTCTTGAACTACCGCGTGTGCGTTCATTTCTGGTTGCGGAGTCCAAACCACCTGCCTTGCTCTCGGTTCACAAATTGATAATAATAGTATGCTTGTTGATGTAAGCAGCAGAAAATACAACCTGCCATTCTTGTAAGCGTGTGCATGGATCTAGGGGCCTACCATGGTTGGTGTTCTTGGCCAGCTTGGTTGTCAGCATCATCATCATCATCTAGAAAGAAATAAGGGTCACCCTCCTCACTTGGCAGTGTCTATGACATATCAAGGGCCCCTCTGCATCCAAGGGAGAGTCTTCCTCCTCGCCCTTCTCTTCCAGTTTAGGAGTCCCAGTTCCTCCACCATAATGACCCTGACCCAATCCTCATCCTCCTTCATCAGGCCAGGGTAATGACTTTTCTGGCCATGAGGAGCATCTCTTTTAACAAACAGGTTGGAACTAGCACCTGGCCTTGTTGCGCTTCTGAGCTGTGGCTGCTGCCGCTCAAAGCATTGACCCAGTGGACCATAAAAGCCAAGTATTGTCAAGTATTGTCCTTATCCATAAATGTTGGTCCATGTGTGCACAGTGGTGTGCACCTTTCCCCAGACTGACATATCCAAGGAAAGGCCCACATTCTCTGACACATGGCAATATAAAGTAGGGATAGCTTTCCTAGAGAAATAATGGTGGCTAGGTATCATCCATCGAGGTTAAGTGTTGGCCATCATTTGGCGAAACGCAGTTTAATCCACTAACAGGTATGACTGCAACTGCACCACCTGCAGCTTGGCCAGGTGCAAGTTACCAGTACCGCCGAATGACTGGATGTATAGTGCTGTTTCCTAGACACACATTCCCTTATGGATGACTGATTGGTGTGAAAGAGGAGGAGTAAAAGAAACAGTAGGTGATGATGAAGATAACAATGACCATGTACAACGTGTAGATGTCGTCTGCCTAAGAGGAAGATCACAGGGAGGAGTAGAACAATTTTGATCACTTCTCCTGCCAGTGCCACTTCCACTGCCAAGTCTATTTTACCAAATGAGATGGTAATGCCTTTTCATGTGAGTACGTAGAGTTGTCATTCCTACATTTGTTACAGCATGGCCATGGCTAAGTTTCTATTTGCAGATCTTGCACATCGCCAAATCAAATATCCATGGCAATGTAGAAATAAATTCCCTCCTGGGAGATGATTGTGTGTAGTTGCTGCCCCACCACCTCCAGTGTTACCACTCCCACCCTGCAAGCTTCCCCTAGGTCTTCTCCGGGCAGACTTTTTGGCTTGCACATTGGCTGGAATTGTTACTATCACACCTTCGATGTGAGATGTACTGATTAATACGTGTCACTTTGGCTGGTGCAGATCATCGTGTGGCCGTGCTCTGAGACATTTCAGTTTTGCCATGGCTCTTGACAGGTGGAATTGCTTTGCAAGGGAAGAACATCAAGTGTTGCTGTTCTGCCATATCTACAACCCAATGAAGAGAACTGGAGGATGTGAGTAGTAGTAATAGCTATGATGTCATCGGTGAGCCAAAGACACTCAACTGACTCCTCCAACGCACATCCCAGGTAGTACAGTGTTGAAGGGGCCCTGCAGTTTACCTGATGGTGATGGTAGTTCTCCCCAGGTGTTTCCAGTTGGAGAGTGATCCTCTCTTCTACCAAGCTGGTGATGGTGTTCAGAAGGGCCCTGATGGTAAGTGCAAGAGGCAGCAGTACAGTTGAAGCAATGATGCAACTTTACTGAGGTAACAAGGAACCAATGCATCTTTCCAATGGGGGTAGTGGTTCAGAGTTCCACTGTGGGTATTGGTACCAAACTTGGTATGAGAATGTGTAGGATTAGTTGCTAACTCCACTCCAGTAAACCTGTGCTCTGCCTTACCCACTATGTATATGGGGGCTGATATGGTGAAGTCCCATGGATCCCTGTCTACCTGTATGCTGCAGTGTCATGGGTGGGAGGCTCTGATAACCTCAAGTTTTCCTCCAAAATGGCACTTTTCTCCCTTTAGGGAGCTTCACAGCAAATTTTCCCTATCTCAGGACTGTAGCGATGAAACATGGGCATTGGCTCTGAAAAGAGTCCAACACTTTTCCCTCAGGGGCTGCACGGTCTCTCAGAATAGGTCTGGTCTGCACTGCACCACAGAAAGGGTTCAACTAACCAAACGGTCTCTGGAGACTTCTGAACACCTTCACTGGCTCAGTAGAATGGAGGACCCCTCTCCAACTTCCCGGGAGAACTACCATTACTTTCAGGTGCACTCAACAATGCCCTACTTGGGAGTCAGTTGAGTATCTTTGGTTCACCGATGGCATCACAGCTTCCAGTTTCCACCCCAGTTTTGGCCAGGGATTCGCTGGAAGACACCAAGTCGTCTAAAATTAGAGTGGGGTTGAAGCCCCCATGAATCGCGAAAAGTACTCTTGTTAGGCCCAAACAGGGAAGGGGGTTAGCGGTCCCAGATTGCTCTAGCTACTTCCTGGCTGCAGTCACAGCTCGCATTCTTGACTGGCACCACTCAGCACGCTCTAAAATCTGGGTTGCCCTGAAGGGGTCTCTGAGCCTTTCCCCTTTCACTGCTCTCCCATGGCTTCATAAGCGTTTTTGGTCAGAAAGTAAGTCTTATGTGCTCCCCTATGTAACACACCGGGTGCTCGGATCATGCCGACTCTACAGTGCTGTGTGGAGATGACTGATGGCCCTATGACTCAGGCAACCTGGCCTTTCTTGCCGCACTTCACTCCTCTTTCCTCTTTCACACTGTGGGTCAATCCAACCACAGATTCCATCGGTTATATCGGCCTCCTCTCCCGCTCTGAGTTGCTTGCAACGAGCCCAGACCCTGATTCTATTGCCTCTCAATGGCAGTATGCGAAGATTTCCAATTTTTATACTACTCTTAAGGCGTCACATACAGGTGCATCTCAATAAATTAGAATATTTTTGAAATGTTCATTCATTTCAGTAATTCAGTAATACAATTCATAATCAGCGTCTTCCATGATTGTGTGTCCTACTGAACCAGACTGAGGGACCATTTAAAGGCTTAGGAAACCTTGTCAGGTGACACACTTAATTTACAATACTGAACTTTTTTTACAATATTCAGATTTTCTTAGATTTGGGTTTTCATTACCTGTAATCCATAATCAACATTTACAGAAATAAAACACTTGAAATAGAACACTCTGTGTGTAAAGAATCTAGAAAATATAGGAGATCACTTTTTTAATTTAATTACTGAAAGAAAGAAGATATTCTAATTTATTGAGATGCACCTGTAATCTTCATAGGGTATTATTGCCTTTTGAACATTTATGCATTTCACCTAGTACTCCCACTCACACTGTTTCACTTATCTATGGCATGCTCATGGAGACTTCTGCCAACAGTCTACCAGCGTTCACAGGTAGTTGTGAAAGGGAACTGAGGGTCTCGTTCTCGCCAGATGCATAGTCTTCGCCTTTCCGGGCATGCCATAAGTTCTCTATATCTTGCAAGGTGCAAGGAAATTAACTGTAAGATCCATAGCGCACATCTGGTGGGGATATACACTCTTATGCCCTTTTTGGTCAGATGTCCGTCGTATTATTCGGATGGTCACTGGCATTGCTTTGGAAGATGACCCTGCTCCTCTACTCCTTTCTATCTTCCCACGTATGTTTCAGAAGTATACCCATAAGCTATTGGGCTTCCTGTTGGTAGTGGCTAGATCCATTATCCCTAGACTGTGGAAATCCCGACTCCCCCTTCTCTGCTGTCTTGGCTTTGGGAGGTTTTGTGCATACGCAGCATGGCAAATTTGCTTACAGAATTAAAAGAAGACGATAGAGCCCACCAACAAACGTGGCTCCTGTGGAATCACTTCTACTATTCCAGTCTGCCATCCCTTCTGTGTCCTCCTGATTCTCCCTACCCCCCCACTCCTTTTTGTTTCCTTTTTTTTTTTTTTTCTAAATTGGCTTGATATATATTTACCTCTGTTTTTGTTCCTGTATTATGTATTTTACTCAGCTGCAACAGAGCTATTGTTTCCCTCCCTCCCCTATGTTCCTCCCTGTTACCCGCCTGCTGTTTCTTATTCCCCAGCATCCCCCCATGTGCCCTTGATTGTCAATACCTTGTTAGACTTGATTTTTGTGATTTAACAAAATTTCAATAAAATTCTTAGTGTTAAAATTAGGGTGGGTACCATATTGCACTGGATCACTCCTAAGAAGGGAGAAATATAACACTAGGGAAGCTGCAAAACAATACAATTATACAATATATACAGACAGTTGCACAGAACGCAACAACATAAAATAAAAACAATTTAGTAGTGGCCACTGGGATGCTAAACACCTGTCAACTGGTAAAATACCCTACAGTGAATGACTGATGTCTCCAGTTTGTGTGTCTCCTTTCCTTCTCCAGAAAAGAGCTCCGGTAGGTTACCTTGGAAAGGACTGGGCAGGTACAGGTGAGCAGCATATTATGCACTGTCCCATCAGTGCAGAATAATAGTGTGCACTGGTAATGTGCAAATTTAATATATGCATGTGTACATATGGTAGGGTTATAAAGGGGAAGGGGGGCCCATCACAGGGGCCCTTTAGTGATAGTGTTCACCATGGCTGCACCCACATCACTGTATCCATGTCTCTGTTCAGGGCTGATTTGAGATTGACAAAAACTCTGTTTTATAAATTGATATTATACTCCACAGTTATTCCTGCACTGTCGTCAGAGTTTCGCTCCCCCCAATACCAGTGACTTTAACTAAATCCCCCTATCTCCTCCTTCTCCAGCTGTGAAGAATCGCTCTCCTGGGGCATTTGAAAACACAAAGAACATGCTGATAGAACAATAAATTTGTCATAATGTCACTAGACATGTACTATACTAATGTCCCACATGTACTATTGTGGTTACAACTAGACACTCATAAATGTGGCGCATCTAGTTTGGGCTAAAATTATTCAACTTGCTAGACAGGTGGGTGTGTGCCAATATGTGCCAAGATCTTGTCATAAAATTCTGATTTAAAGTAAACCAACTAAAAGGTGATATACATGTCAAATAGATGTATCATCCAGCATCAAGCACTGTGATAAACCTGGCGTATTTTTAGACTGTATGAATGTTTACACTAACTATTAGTAAATCTGGGCCACTGTATATTGCAACACTAATAATTCTGAGTGATGAGGATGGCTCCTCTCAGAGGTCCACTCAGCTGATTGACTTCTGTCTGCAAATTCAGGTTACCTAGAAAGAACTTATAATTAAAAAAACGGTGTCCCGTCTTATGTATCAAATTGTATCACCATGTAACGATAAGTTCTGTTTCTGTCTTTGTAATAGACTTTGGCCCATATTTACTATTAGTTAAACAGTGTAAACTTAGACAGGCAGTCTGAAAATATACCAGATTTATCACAGTGGTTGATGCTAGATATTAAATATGTCATATCTTTAGACTGTCTAGTCTAAGTTTATATCACCTTTTAGTTGGCTTACTTTGAGCCAGAAGTTTACGACACAATTTTGGCGCATTTTTGGCATATTGTAGTGCCTCCAAGCTACGTAACCTTTTTCTGAGAATCCACACACACATGTCTAGCAAGTCAAAGTATTTTAACTTAAACTAGATGCGGCAAGATGCATCACAATGTGCTAAAGATGATTTATTCGCTTTTATGCATCGTCTACAGCTCTGCCTGTATCTTGAGTCTTCATTGTAGCTTCGGTACTCCATGAAACAGAAAGCTCAAGTTGTAATGGGCAGGTAGTACCTCTTAGATAAAGGAATGCAGCTGAATATGGGAATATGGAATAATAATAATAATAATACATTTTATTTATATAGCGCCAACATATTCCGCAGCACTAAACAATTTGTAGTGTTCAAGTACAGACAAAAAAGATACAAGACAAAGAAATAGTCAATTCACACAATGGGACTGAGTTTACAATCTATGAGTTAGAGGGGGTGACACAAGAGGTAGCAGGGGCGGCATCTGAGGTAGCATTGCAGGACACATAGATCGGCTACAAAGTATTGGCATCCAGGAAAGAGAAGAATTTTGGGATAAAGCCCACATTTGGGTCCCAGCTTGTTTTCGCAACAGCTTCAGCTGCAATTTTCTAGGCCCCAGCCCTCTTTGCTTTGCATTGAGGAACTTATAGCTGTCAGGGCATGCTGGGATTTATAGTTTCAGGTTGCAGACCTCTGATCTGTGTTGTTTTATGGGGATTGGTCCATAAATTTCTGTTATCAATATCCCATATTAAGAGCTGGGAAGGCATCAGTGACAAGAAAAGTAATTCAGGAGTTGTCACTTCTGTAGTGTGCCTGCGTCATGCTTCATATGTCAATCACTGCTGGATTTGCATGTGGCGTGCACTTGTATCTGACATACCAGTATTCTGCTGTTTGCTCTGCAGACAAGGAAACCACTGAATACAGGAACATAAACACAGGTACAGGAATATTCAACCGCCCTGATGTCACCACTGCGCCTCGCCAAGTCCTGGCCTCAGTGTGATTGTCAACAGCTGCCTTATGCTCCCTGTCTGACTTTTTTTTCCAGTTTCAAGGAATGACAACATTAGACACCAAAACAAACCTTCTATGTGGGAAATATGCTAAAGAATAATAGTAGTTCGTAGGTGGCGAACCCCCAAAATTTCAGCCAAACCTGAAATTATAGGAAAATCCCTTTCTATGTGGGATTTTTGAAAAAATTGTATTAAGGTAGGGGCCCCTATGGGACATTATGCTGTGTAGAGTGCCACTATTGGACATTATACTGTGTGGAGGGGCCACTATAGAATATTATACTGTGTGGAGGGCGGCTATAGAACATTATACTGTGTGGAGGGCTGCTATGGGACATTTTTGTGTCACAGGGATGGCATGAACGGGGAAGTACTTTCTAGACAGCCAGAGTGCATGAATGCAGCTTACCACTTGCTCCTTAAACATCACTTAGCATGCGTGCTATTATATTATATGTGAAGGCACTGTGGGGACCATTATTTTCCATGTGGAGAATATTATATTACATGTGGGGCACTGAAGGGGCCACTCTAATGAGTGTGAGAGCCATTATACTACCTGTGTGGGCACTGAGAAGGCGATTATACAACATGTGGGGGTACCGAGGAGGCCAATACATAATTGTTAGCGAAGGTGCCAAACAAAGTCTTATTTTATTAACATTTATAAGAGATCGCTACTTTGGGGCTACTTGGCTGGAATGTTTTCTCACTAGGGTGTACGTCGCTTAAAAAGGTTGAGAACCTCTTTGCTAAGTCATAATGCCCTTTGTAGAATATTTATTGTGAAATTGTCGTTTTTGGAACTCTCAGCATACTCTGCAAGGAATATTGTGATATGACATACTGTACTTCTCAGTAAGTTCTATCATGTGTGACAACTTGGGGGAATTAGACTCAAATGGTGGCTTTTCCTGGTCCCAACAGCGGTGGTTCGTAGTACTGCGCGCCGGTGAGACAGCGTTCAGACGGTGCCAATTTAAAACAAAGTGGCTTTATTACAGCTTAAGGGCAACATAACAAAACAACAAACAAAACCTAGGCCGCCGTTAGGGCCCTAACTCACTCATAGAGCCCCTAACTAGTCTCTGGGGCAACAAGAGCCTCACTTAGTCTCCGTAAGTCCTCTCTGGACCCAAGCCCTCTGGGACAGACTTCCTCTCTGTCCTAGGCTGGTCCACCATTTCCTGCTCCATGCAGGTTTCTCCAGCCGTCTGGAGATACACGCCCCCCCAAAGGTGTGGCTGAGGGCCTTTTCAGGGCTGGCCTGGGTCGCTCCCTAGCACCCTCTAGGTTCTTACTCTCACATACCCTCCCCCTCAGCTCACTACCCATGGGGTGAGCTACAATGGGACAAGACATATGTCGCCGTCCCTCTTCAATCTTATACACTTGTCCAGTGTCTCTCCAGATGTCCCAATCTGGCGTTCTCTTCTTCCAAATACCGCTCCGTCGAGTTCTCAGTTTTCTCCTCCCTTTAAATGCCACGCCAAGATCCTGGCCATTCTGTGCAAAGGCAAGTTTTGCTTCAGCACCTTCACAATTCGCCATACAGTGGATCACATCATTTTCATCACATTTCTCGCCATAGTCTTCAGCCATCCCATGGCATGACTTTGATTCATTTAGTGAATAGCCGGAAGAATCTTCATCTTCTCCTATCACGAATCCACAGGAGCTCAGAGACCAACTAACATGTACTTCATGTACATCAATGTCTTTAGAGTATAAATATTTCACGGGTACCTTTTCTGTAACCTTCATCTCAAAGCAAACTTTGCCATCACCATCAAGGCTTAGAAGTTTAGGAGACATAGGCTGCTTGCTCTCCTCTTTGTTTGAGATACACAAACTCTGTACCGCAATATCTTCTCCTTCTGCACGAGGGCCATACCGTACACCCTCACATAATAGATCACGCTGAACTACATTTTCTGGTATGTCTTTAACAACTGCCACATCATATATTGGAATGGTTTCTGTATAATGTTTCCACACCTGTACGGCAGCAGGACAACCACTTCCATACTCTAGTCTTGCTTCCTCTTTCTCATACGCATAACTTCCTGGAGGCATGTTGCGGTACTGTGATAGATTGCAAGAATTTTCGGGCCAACCCCTTTCTGGCAGTACAGGAGCTGGTGATATCGTCATCTCAACATTCTTCAAGTTATTTTCATTCCCTGTGCTAACACCGGAGGACTGGGATACCAAGTTTTCACCATCACAGTTTTTTCTGTCAGTACCCAGATGCCTTTTGGTTACATGTTCTGGCTGCCTTAATGGCTCTACTTTCTCCGCCTCTATGCTGGCAGCTTTCTCTAATTCTAAAACCTTCTGTAGCGCACAAATCTCTGATTCCAGTTCCGGAACTTTCTTCACTGCCACATTTTTCTGCACAGCCTCCATCTCAGTTTTTACTATTGAAACTTGCAGAACTTCCTCAATCTTCCTGACATCTTCTATGGTAGCAGATGTAGATGCCACCTCTTTATCCACTATGCCTCCTAATTCTAGGATATTCTGCAGCGTTCTTCTAACATTTGTCAGGTCAGCATCCTGGATAATATTTTCTGCTTCCCCCACTGTTCCCTGAATTATATTGGATTGATCCTCCAACATCTTCTGATAAAGCTTCTGCTCATCTGCAGACTTTTTGTCAAGTCTTTCATTCAAGTCCCGTATCTCAGTGGCTCTCTTATCTTGCTCTTGGTTGAATAAAGACTCTATTTCTTGAATCACATTTTTCAGGGATAACAGCTCTGATTTTTTAGAGGTTAACAGTCTCTCTCATCTTCTAGTGCTGCCAGCTTTGAAGATAGGGCAGATGCCGACTGTTCAGTATTGGATAAAGTCTGCTGCAATCGATCCAATTCTTCTCTTTTAGATTCCACTTCGGTTTTTAACTGTTCAATCTGAGAAGTGCGCTCTTTCAACTTTATTTCTGACTCGCGCTTCACTTGATCCATCTGAAAATCCAGCTGTTTCTTGATTTCCTCCTGCTTGTTCACTTGCACCTTTAATTTAGCAACAAGCATTTTTAGATCTACAATCTCAGCAGATAAATTAGACAGGTTTCCTTCAAACTGAATCCTCATGTCTTCTGTCTGGAGGTCCAATTCTCTCTTGGCTTTTTCTAGCTTATCATAAGCATTAGCTTTGTTCTCATACAATATCTGCACAGATTCCAGGTTTCTCTCAACTTCATCCTTGGAGCTAACCAAATCCTCCATTTCAGTGCGCAGTTGCTTGTTGAGCCTCTCTAACTCTGCCTTCAATTCAAGGGCCTCTTCTAGGGAGCGAGCCAAGGCAAGAGCTATGGTCTCTTTTCCACGAGCCTCTGCTTCAGCACGGTCACGTTCTTCTGCATATCTAGCAGAAAGAGTCTTCTCTTCACCAAGCAGCTGATCAAACTTTTTCTGCTTCCTTTCCAAATTTGACACCATCCAACGTTGATGATCAAGATCTACACCTATATCTTCTAGTTCCTGCTGCAGTCTAATTTTTGTTTTCTCGAGTTCGTCATAAGCCGCAACCTTCTCCTCAAACCATTGATTTGTAGCTTCTAGCTCCTTTTGCAACTTTTCCTTTAGTTCTTCAACAGAGTCCAAGGACCCAATACTATCCTCCATTTTTTTCTTCATGTCAGTTGCCTGAGCCTGTAGTGTTGAAATTTGCTTTGTCAAATCTCTTTTTGCTATCTCCTCTTCCTCTAGTTGCTCAAGGAAACCATTTTTCTCATCTTCCATTTGTTTTAGTTTTGTACTAAGGTCAAGCTTCTGACGGGTTTCTTCTTGCAAAAGTTCCTGAGTGTCTTGAAGCTGAGATTCTAGTGTAGAAAAAGCTTTGGAAAGTTTGATAAACTTGCTGTCTGCTTGAGAAAGAAGCCTTGTGACATTATCCAATTCCACCTGTAGTCTGTTTGCCTTGTCTAGCAGTTCTGCTTGAAACCTGTCCCCTTCTGTGACTTGTAGTTGCAGCTCTTGAAGTTCAGTCTCTACTTTTTTATGACTCTCCTGTAAGGCTTGCACTTTCTGAGCATGGACAGACGACATTTCCATCAAATCTTTGTCTTTATTTTGCACCAAAACAGACAATTTCTCTTTATCTTCACAAGATCCTGACAGCGCCCTCTCCAGGCTGCATATTCTAGCTTTGAGTTCCCTTTCTCTTTGTTCCAGAACTCCAGCTCTGCTCCGCCATTCATTGACTTCACTATTTAGGCGAACCTGCTTTAGTTCATGCAAGTTTTGCTCTGACTGCAATGTCTGCACTACAGATTCTAAATCACTCTCTCGGTGAGACACATGCTTCCTCAGCTCTGCAATTTCATTTTCTTTGTTAATTAATGCCACCGAAAGCTTTTCACACTTCCTCACTTGGTCATCCAGACATTCTGACTGACACTGCAAAAATTCACTTCTCTCATGTTTAGCAGTTTCAAGGTCATCTCTTAATTTTTCAATGACACTCTCTTTGGCAATGGAATCTTGGACATGCTGCTCCTTTAAATCCTGCAATTGCTTCTCAAGCACTTGCTTTCATCTTCATAAATGAACCTGATGGTTTGAATCTCATCTTGAAGCTGCTGCACCATAATATTTTCATCTTTGGCGCTCTGATGCACTCCAGTATGAGACATACAGTCAGCAGTGACATATTCTTTCATAGAACAGAGGTGCTTTAGAAAAACTGAGTCACTCTCATGCAACACATCATCTTTACTTGCATTCCACCTGATCTGCTCCGGGTTTTGTGTGTCTCTGCATTCAGACTTCTGCACTAATAAACCTGTGCAAGACTTCTCTGCTTTTTTACAAGCTGAAATTCTCTTTTTCTTGCCCATGGTTTACTAACAAGATTACACAAAATTCCACAGCAACCTTGGGGTTCAACCGGCAGCAACTTTTTGCTATCTTCTGCAGTCACATGTATTCAAACAGTTAACTTATGTGGCACGACAACAACCAGCATTTTCTTCTGTCTTCCACAGAAAACACCAACCTGGCACCATAGTCTTTCACATAGACTGTTTCCAATATCCAGCTTCTACAAACATTGCTTATTTTCTTGCCATCAGCAAGAACTTTATAGACTTCTGTGCCACAGTATACACAAAGTCCATTCCCTGGATTCCTCTTCCAGAGTTTTACTTTCACCAGTTTTGCACACACTTTGCTATGTTGCACTCACCCTTTCCTGGGTTTCTTCAGTTGAAATCACAGATTTCTTCCAGCTGTAGGCCACAATGCACACTTTGCAGTACTGCAATCACAAACCACTTGTCTTCCAGGACTTGCGTGGATCTCTTTATGCCCGCATTCTCCACCATATGTGACAACTTGGGGGAATTAGACTCAAATGGTGGCTTTTCCTGGTCCCAACAGTGGTGGTTCGTGGTACTGGGCGCCGGTGAGACAGCGTTCAGACGGTGCCAATTTAAAACAAAGTGGCTTTATTACAGCTTAAGGGCAACATAACAAAACAATAAACAAAACCTAGGCCGCCGTTAGGGCCCTAACTCACTCATAGAGCCCCTAACTAGCCTCTGGGGCAACAAGAGCCTGACTTAGTCTCCATAAGTCCTCTCTGGACCCAAGCCCTCTGGGACAGACTGCCTCTCTGTCCTAGGCTGGTCCACCATTTCCTGCTCCATGCAGGTTTCTCCAGCCTTCTGGAGATACACGCCCCCAGGGTCGGACTGGCCCACCGGGGAACCGGTGAATGCACCGGTGGGCCCCGAGCCCCGACTATTAGTCCTCATCTCATGGGGGCCCGATCGGGATGGTCAGGATCCCCATCGGGCCCCCATGAGATGAGGACTAATAGTCCTCATGTTCCCAATGCAGATGCATTGGTCAGGGGCCCGATCGGGATCCTGACCATCCCAATCAGGCCCCTGACCAGTGGTGTTACGATCGCGGTCGCAGAGGGTGTGACCGCGACCCGGCAGGGGTACGGGGCCCGCGGCCAGCTGGAGATGGCCGGGGCCCAGACCACTATGATAGCGGTCGGGGAAAGCCTGGTTCACCGACCGCTATATATACTGTTATTGGAAAGGGGCCAGGGCATATTGCAGGCCCCTTTCCAATAGATGGCAGGGCACCCAGGGGAGGTGACTGAAAATAATAAACACATATTCTCACCTCTTCGGGGCACAGCGTCCTCTCCGGCGCTCTTCCGTCATGTGACTGAGGCCTGTGATTAGGCCCCGACGGTCACATGGGGCGCGACCGCGTAATGACGTCAGTGCGCCCCCACGTGACCGCTGAGGCCCAATCACAGGCCTCAGCAGCGACGTCGGAAAAGGTCCTGAAGACGCTGAAGATGGCAGGATGGAGCGAGGATGCCAAGGAAAGGTAAGGCAAGGTGAGTATGAATGTTTGTTATTTTTAATCACTTCCCCTGGGCCTCCGATTATTATACTCTGGGGTCTGAGGAGACCCCAGAGTATAATAATAGCACTGAAGCGGAGGGGGCTATTGGGTGCATATAATACTGTGTGGGGGCCACTATGGAGCTTATCATACTGGGTGGGGGCCACTGTGGAGCTTATAATACTGGGTGGGGGCCACTGTAGAGCTTATAATACTGGGTGGGGGCCACTGTGGAGCTTATAATACTGGGTGGGGGCCACTGTGGAGCT
This sequence comes from Leptodactylus fallax, assembly GCA_947044405.1. Classification (NCBI taxonomy): domain Eukaryota; kingdom Metazoa; phylum Chordata; class Amphibia; order Anura; family Leptodactylidae; genus Leptodactylus; species Leptodactylus fallax. Next base: position 1,750,161 of record CAMRHE010000083.1, on the reverse strand, counting down.
TATACTCCATACAGTGGCTCCTTCATTTTTTTTTAATTACGCCGGGGCAGGTGAAAAAAAACAAAACAAAAAAAACCCCCACAAACTTTCTTTCCTGTCCCCAGTGTCTCCCAGCGCAGTTTGGTCCTGCAGCTCTGTTGTTTTCTTCCAGCGCAAGTTCCCTCTGCACGTGACTACTTGTGACATCACGTGACCCCTGAGGCCAATCAGTGGCCTAAGGGAAGGGATCTGGCACGTCACAGCCAGTGAGGAATTCCGGCAAAAAGAAGACAGCAGAGCTGCAGGACCGGACCATGCTGGGAGGACACCGGAGACAGGTGAGTATGTTTAGCATGTTTTTTTTTTGGGGGGGGGGGGGGGGGGTAGGGGGGGATTCACCTCCCCCAGACTAATTATAAAAAAGAAAAAAATTATACTGGACAATCTCTTTAAAGTGTGGTGCATTAGGGGTGTATATTAAAGGGGTTGTCCAGGCATAATTTGTTATGGTTTATCCTCAGGATAGGCCATAGATACCTGATCTGTAGGGGGCTGACCCCGGACCGATCAGCTGTTCGGAGCCACTTCTGATGCCCGTCCTGTACACAATACAGGGCCAGAAGCAGAAAGCTCTGTCCAATGTAAAGGGGCTGAGCACCTTTACTGTATCTCAGCACTTATTGAAGTCAGTAGGAGCTGAGCTGCAGTGAAGGCGCCGGGCTGCTATACAGCGGATGGAGCTTTCTGCTTCCGGCTCTGTGTTGTGTACAGAACAGGTGCCGGAAGTGGCTCCGAACAGCTGATGGGGCCGTGTGTCAGCCCCCTACCGATCAGGTATTTATAGCCTATCCTGAGCATAGGCCATAAAAAAGATTAACCCTGGACAACCCCTTTAATATGCCCCACACAGTTTAATGTCCCCCCCCACAGGATGTTAGCCCCATCACTGCTCCCACACAATATAATGACCCCATCACTATTCCCCATACAGTATGGGGGACCAGTGAAGAGGCCACTATGTGGGGGGACCAGTGAAGTGACCATAGAAAAATTTGGCCCAGACAACCCCTTAAAAGAGGTTGTCCTTAAACTGGAGCGACCACTGTGTTGGCCGCCAAGGAGGTGTAAAAATAAGAAAATTTTTAAAAAAGCATACTCACCTGTCCCCAGCACCCCGTTGTCCCCTGACTGTGTCTGTTCGGTCTCATGGCGGCGCCTCATTTCTGGAAATCCTGTACCTAATTGGTCTTAGCGATCACATGAGGTGCAGGACTCCCAGCAAGGAGTCACCGGCATGAGAATGAATGGACACTGGCAGCGGGCAACAGAGTGCCGGGAACAGGTGAGTATGCTTTTTAATTTACTTATTTTTTACTTTACACCTCCCGCCAGCTACATGGGTTGCTCCAATTCCTTCGACAACCTCTTTAAAGGATTTATCCATCTTCCTACTATTGATAGCCTGTCCTTAGGATAGGCCATCAATATTACATCTATGATGATACAACAGCCAGGACCTCTGCAGATCAGCTTTTCCAGGACAATGCGGCTACAGGTAAAGGTAACAATTCTAGGAGCCACACTGTTCACTTGCCATACAAGGTGTAGCAGTAGGTTTAGGTAGTGCAGTGGTGCACATGGTATAGTGGGTGAGCAGCATGGCTCCCGGCATGTTATTACCTTTAGCCGCCCTGTCTCGGTACCGCTGATCTGCAGGGGTTCTGATGGTGGGCCCCTAGAAACAATTCCACTGGTGGGCCCTAGACATCCCAGTCCGACACTGCACGCCCCCCCCCCAAAGGTGTGGCTGAGGGCCTTTTCAGGGCTGGCCTGGGTCGCTCCCTAGCGCCCTCTAGGTTCTTACTCTCACCCATGGTTCTACATAGGAGGCAATGACATCTGTATGCCATTTCTTATGGTCTTATCATGACGTTTGGTTGATCTCACAATATGTTATTGACTTGAGAAGGGCAAATGAAAGCTACATAATGAAAAAAACAAGGTCCCAGCAACACAGAGTATTTCGTGAAAGGCGTTTATTCATCTTGTAGCCTACATTCACACAAATGTCAAAATTGGCCGTGTGATGCCCATTTTTAACGGCTCTACATTGAAATCCATTCATGTGAATGTGGGCTATGACCGATTTTTTTTTCATGTTCTATTTTTGTCCATTTTCACAGATCCCTCAATACACTCAAATGTGGGAGATCCGTGAAAACAGGTGCAAACAATGTACATTTTTCACAGCTGTTTTTCACAATGTTCATGTGAATCCAGCCATAAAGTGGTCATACACATTAGTCTTAGGTCAATCCTGTCAATTTGAGCTGGACTGATGTGGTTGGATGAGGTTCTTGTGGCATATGATCAGGAAGAAAGGGTCTGGCATGATAAGACTTTCACTGGGAAATAAGCCATTACCAAATGTGTCTGTTAGCCAATGAAAACATATGCATGCACACCTGAAAAAAGAGTGTATATTTATGGGGTAGTTGGCAAGCAACCGTGGGCTTGTTTGGTCTGCTACAACTATATGTGTATGGGCACATATACATAGTTGAAGAAGCAGTGTTCTCAGCAGCACAGCGACTTCCAGAAAAAGCATGTGCTCATTTTGTGGGGGCAGTGACTTGTTTCCTTATGTGGTATCAGCAGCAAAATTATTTGGACTATACCAGAAGGTAAAATGCACAAGAAAAGTCCTGTACTTCCAGCCACAAAGAGGTATGATGCGCTAAAACCAGCTTTGCTGTATTTTTAATCTAAAAAGCCATTGATGAGCAGCGTGCCAGGCCTCAGAGGCTTTGGCATTTGCCCACCAGCAGGAACATTCCTCTGGACTGTGTCATATGGAAAATCATGGGTTGTGTGAAGGAATGCTCAGTGCAGGTTATAATACGACATGTTGGCGTTTCTGTTGCCACTTGATGGTTGATTTAGAATGAGACTCACCAGGAACATAATTCTAGGAATCGCTGTGTGGTTGTGGGTGTTCTCTCTGAGCACAAAATGAAACTATTCTATATGAATGCCAGTCTGGAAGGTCTGTATTTACAGTTGATGCTGACCTAGGTACCCCAAATGACCCCAACTGTGTGCCCCCAGCGTGCAAACACACCAATACATTGATCCACCTTATTTATAGTCCTTAAAAAATAGTCATTATTATAACCATGTAATAAAAGAAGGAAAAAGACATAAAGTGAGTCCTATGCCAGGTCTGATTATGTAGTCAGCAAGAGGGTAGAGTTACTGGGCTCTAAAACAAAATATATACAAGGGTTCCCTAAACATCACCTGCTTTCCAGCAAGACAGTTCTGAATTCCTTGTGCTGTTTGGCTCCCCCTAGTTGTTCACTCCCTGTTCCAAATGTTTCTGAGAGTCTGGGGTGTCTTTTTACACTACTAATATTTTCACTGTATTGTAAAATTATAACATTGTGTCAGACAAACTTCATCCTGACACCTACAATATGCTGACACATTGTAGCAACCTCTTAGGAGTCAGGAGGGACAGGAGAGAAATCTTTATATTTTTGACAGCTGTCTTGTGGCTATCTGAGTGATGGTAGGATCATATGTATGAATAATCCCACCATCAAAATTAACAACTACACTCCCGATCGATTGCGCAGTTTAGTTGTTTTTTTTTTTTTCAAAGTGTAGTGAGTCTATGCAAGTTGGCTGATAACTGTTCAAAAGTGGCCATTCATGCCTAACACTGGTATTTTCCGTCCAGCAGCCAGCCAGGTTTTTGCCAAACTAACATCCGCTGTTGGCCATCTGTGAACAACTGTGTGAACCGAGAGCAAGGCAGGTGGTTTGGACTCCGCAACCAGAAATGAACGCACACGCGGTAGTTCAAGAAAAGAATATATATTTACTATAAGTTAATAAAGGCTATTTGAAGGTAAAATGACAGGGATAAAGACAAGCAAAATATACAATATAGCATGAACAATTTCAAGGCAAATTCTGCAATGGTTTCTACTTTTACTCTGTCCAATTCTGCAGTATGGACACTGAATGAACAATATACTCAAAACTATCCCTAACTGACCCTGACATCACATTTGGGTGCACCCCCTTTTCCCCAGTGGTCCAGGTGGACCGCTTACAGTCCGTAGAAGCGCGCGGTGGGGCCCAAAGTCGGTCCTTTCTTTTATAGTGAAGCGTCCTCTCCTCACGGTTATCAGGATCTTGGGAGAAATGAAGTCCTCTTTAACAGACAGGGAAACCAACTGAATGCAATGTAATCCAACAGCAGATTCCACTCAGCACACTGACAGTCCTGCCGAATCCATACACTGAGCTGGGATGTAAGCCGGGATTTAGCAGGTGCTGTCCAGTACATCAACAGCACTGCGAGTCTCTATCTGTGGTATCCATATACACAGTCACAATGTCAGTCTCACTGATCAGCCACTGAGCACAGTTCCTTTCACGTGGACTCACTAGTCCTGTTGTCTCTTTACACTCTGTTTGTCTCTGGACCAAGATACAGCTTAGCTGTACAGAAAAATCTCCACACCAGTTCAATACAACACTTGCTAAGATGGCTGCTGCTCTCTGTCTCGTCACTTCCTGCTTCTCTGCTCACATTCTGTCTGCAGAACAGGCAAGCTGACATAAAAGGGGGGGGGGAGTCACTCCAGCATCATGTCACAATTACAATGGCTGCTGTCTTAAAGGAACAGAATCACAGAAATACATTCAACATTAACAGTTTATACAGACAAATAAAGCTTAGGACAACATTGGCTGTCTCTTACATATTCCCCCCCACTTTAAGATTGGCAGTCCCTGCCTATGACTGTATATCCAGAGGGTTGTACTTTTATGCACAGGGTGGTAGTATACCGATGTATGGCAGGCCAAACAAACTCATCCTGCGCATACCGAACAGGGGGAATACCAGCATTTGGCCTAGTGGTCCGTCTGAGGACCGGTGGTATATTATGGGGTGCTGCAGCTATGGGCTGAGAAGGACCAGCGGATTCCGCACCAGAGGGGGCACAGGCCGGAGATACAGTAGTCACAGGTGGAACATCCCCAGGAGCAGGGATCGGCCAACAATCATCCTCCTCGTCTGAGGCCCATTCCGCACCTCCATTCTCTGACTGTGGGAGCTCATTCACATTGGCAAGCCCATCATGATTTGTCCCTTCAGAATGACACAGGCGCAACATATTTCGGTGAAGTACTCGAACACAATCAGTTCCTTCTTTCTGGACCTGGTACACTGGCCCATTCGCATACTTGCGGCCAACAACACGATACGGCAAAGCCTCCCATCGGCTTTCCAATTTCCCTTGGGGTTTCTTGACACGAACTAGCACCAGGTCGCCTGGTTGCAATGGTGCTTCTTGCACTGGGGTCTTATCAGGATGGGGATGTTCTTGCAGGCGCTGCCGCACCAATCGATGGATCGTCTCAAGTCTCTGCCGGTGCGCCCGCACCCAAGAGGTTGGATCCCTCGGAGGGAACCCATCCACATCATCCAACTGTAATTCTCCTACACTTCGCCCAGACCGCCCAAAGAGAAGTGTATAAGGAGAGTACCCTGTTGTAGAATGGACCTGATTGTTATAGGCCCACACCATTTCAGACAAGAACTGAGGCCACTGTAACTTCTTGTCTTCCTCCAGAGTCCGCAGCATCTGTAGCAGAGTTCTGTTGAATCTTTCACAGGCCCCATTTCCCTGAGGGTGGTATGGAGTCGTGTGCGACTTCTTTATCCCGTAGATACGTTGAACTTCTTTCATTACGTGTCCCTCAAAGCAGGCACCCTGGTCGGAGTGGATGCGTTTAGGGCACCCATATACTCGAATGAAATCTTGGCACAGAGCACGAGCTGCTGACTCAGCTGTCTGGTCCTTGGTGGCGGTTACCACCGCAAATTTGGTGAAGTGATCCACCATTACGAGGCAATACTGGTGTCCGCTATTGGATGGGCCCACCATTAGATAGTCTATCATGACGATTTCTAAAGGTTCCTGGGTCACGATGGTTTGCAGGGGAGCTCTCTGTTCTATTGCCTTATGGATCTCACAAGTTCGACAGCTGCGGCATACTTCTTCGACCATTTGACGAAGACCAGGGCAGTAAATCAGTCGCTGTAACCAACGAAAGGTCTTCTCATGACCAAAATGTCCATTCTTATTATGAGCCTCAACTGCCAACGAGCGAGCCAGTTCTTGTAGGGCATTTGCATATTGGGGAAGGCTTTCATTCTCCTGTTGTACCCTCTGGAAGAACCGATCCTGCAGAGACCCCAGCAATGCAGTTTCTCCATAAATGGTTTCTAGAATCTGGACTACTTGCTCAAATGTCTGCCTTTGTTCAAATGGCCTCAATATCACCGTGGTCTTAGCATCCCCTTGTAATGTCAATATTGCTAGCTCTACTAGTACTTCTGGTGCGGTCTGGTACATTCGCTGTATCATTCGTATCTGTTCCACCCACATACTCACTGACATATTATTGCCATCAAATTTAGCTAACTGACTCATTATAGCCCCTGCTGGCATTCTTCCTCCAGCACCATTCTCCCGAACGGGTGCGTCACCGTCCATTCTGGTAAGCGGATCCTGCCGACTACGCCAATTTGTGAACCGAGAGCAAGGCAGGTGGTTTGGACTCCGCAACCAGAAATGAACGCACACGCGGTAGTTCAAGAAAAGAATATATATTTACTATAAGTTAATAAAGGCTATTTGAAGGTAAAATGACAGGGATAAAGACAAGCAAAATATACAATATAGCATGAACAATTTCAAGGCAAATTCTGCAATGGTTTCTACTTTTACTCTGTCCAATTCTGCAGTATGGACACTGAATGAACAATATACTCAAAATTATCCCTAACTGACCCTGACATCACATTTGGGTGCACCCCCTTTTCCCCAGTGGTCCAGGTGGACCGCTTACAGTCCGTAGAAGCGCGCGGTGGGGCCCAAAGTCGGTCCTTTCTTTTATAGTGAAGCGTCCTCTCCTCACGGTTATCAGGATCTTGGGAGAAATGAAGTCCTCTTTAACAGACAGGGAAACCAACTGAATGCAATGTAATCCAACAGCAGATTCCACTCAGCACACTGACAGTCCTGCCGAATCCATACACTGAGCTGGGATGTAAGCCGGGATTTAGCAGGTGCTGTCCAGTACATCAACAGCACTGCGAGTCTCTATCTGTGGTATCCATATACACAGTCACAATGTCAGTCTCACTGATCAGCCACTGAGCACAGTTCCTTTCACGTGGACTCACTAGTCCTGTTGTCTCTTTACACTCTGTTTGTCTCTGGACCAAGATACAGCTTAGCTGTACAGAAAAATCTCCACACCAGTTCAATACAACACTTGCTAAGATGGCTGCTGCTCTCTGTCTCGTCACTTCCTGCTTCTCTGCTCACATTCTGTCTGCAGAACAGGCAAGCTGACATAAAAGGGGGGGGGAGTCACTCCAGCATCATGTCACAATTACAATGGCTGCTGTCTTAAAGGAACAGAATCACAGAAATACATTCAACATTAACAGTTTATACAGACAAATAAAGCTTAGGACAACATTGGCTGTCTCTTACAACTGTGTGGCATCTACATGTCCAGTCGCTGGCCGTTCAACTCCTGAAATGGCCAAAACAGTTTTTTCGACTGATAAAAATCTGTGCTCAGGGGCCCAAGAAGGATTCACCTGCTCATCTGTGGACCAGTCCAAGCCTTCCTGGATATGCTTTCGGCCTCTGGATTAAAACAAGTATGAGCACAATTTCCTGACAGCAAGCAGGGATCTAGAAAAAAAAAAAAAAAAAATGCTGTGTGCAAAATATTTATCATGGTTTTGTGCCTGTTTTGAAGGCTTTTAGACAAGGCGTGTTTGTGTGGGTTTCCTCCGGTTACTCCGATTACCTCCCATACTCCAAAGACATACTGATAGTATGTGAGCCCTGTATGGCACAGTGTTGACAATATCTGTAAAGCGCTGTAGAATATGATGGTGCTATATAAGTAAGCAAAATAAATAAGGCTCGTCACTGCTTTTATCAGGGAAAGTGGGGATGTTTTATCTGGAGAAACACTTGATAATGTGTTCATGAAAAAGGGCGCAAAAAGGGGCAACTGCACTCCACTACATGGGTAGCATTAAAAAAAACCTACATATTTGACAGTAGTAGAATCACAATTTCCATGAGGTAAACTGTTAAAACTGTTAAAATATTTAACTATACAATTATTGCATTATTTTTATTTACATAATGTTATCTGACATTTTGCACAATTCCTTCACATATGTTACTTATAATGCAGGCCTTTAATTTCTACCTTATATGTAACCTGGTTGAAACTTATCCCAAAATATATATTATGTACAGAAAAATGAAGACTATGCACGTTCTGAGAAAACACAGTGTTTCCGCCAAAGCTAGAAAAACTCAGAACATATCTGGTGTGGCCTGAAAAAAAAAGAGAGAAATGGGATTGTGACATTCTGCAGAAAGCACGGTGCAGAGCAGAGTTCCCGAGGTCGGCAGGAACTGGAGAATCAGAGTGTTTAATCATGTCATATTATACGGCCGGCGACGCGCCCTCAGACGTTCTGGACAGGACGGCAAACATGTGAATTGTTTCCTTTATCCTTCTAATATAGAACATTAACAAGAAATAAAACAGGGCAGTGACGGACATTCCTCACAGACAGAACACGGCTTCTTATACTATACAGATTATCAGTATTCTGCAACCACTGTGTACAAAACTACAACTCCCAACATACACACAGCTTCACACCAGCCAGAGAGTCACAGGTTGCAGGTCACTATTGGTTGTCATGAGCAGGCAGGAGCTTCAATGCAAAAGTAAAAGTCAAAATACTCCTCTTTTGATGGTGCTGCTTGATACTACCTTCTCTTGTATTTTGGAACAAGGTTCTATCAGGTTAAGCCCCCCCCCCCCTTCTTATTGCCCACCACATTCACCTTGCTCATTAGAAAGGAGGGAAAGAATCAACCTTACCCTTGAGCCCACTTCTTCATGACACCCACAACAGTCATAGTATATACATGAATCACAAAATTTGCACCCTTCCTATGTCTATTCTGACATTGGACATTGTTTTATAATTGTATTCTTTTTACCTCCCCAACCCCTTTCCTATAAAAGTGACACTTGTAATGATGGTACAGGAATACATTGTGGCCTGTACCATAAATGCTTTCTTCTAACCAATCTCAGGAGCTCCCTCTGCTGACAAAGTCTGTGACTGGCAGGTTGTGTTCATGCAAGGTCCCCAAAGGAAATCAATTGCATAGCGGTCAGTCACTATAACTAGAGATGCATCCCAATAAACATAAAAGTTTATATGACTGAAGGTTTTCTAAACTATCATGTCCCCTGGAATGGTAGTAAAAATTCATAGGAAAGGACACAACTCTCTTTATCCTGGCCACCAGGGAGATAGAAGATGATTGCCACAGTGACGTATTTGCTGTGCAGTGGAATGACAAGCTTTACACTCTGAGAATAAAATAAAGATGACAGATCTGTCCCCAGGGTTAGCGGCCTCTTAGTCATGCAGCAGAGGATCCAGTCATCAGGATCTCACAATGGGTTGAATGCCTGTGAGGTCGAACATTTCTCTGATTTCCTTCATATTTTTCTCTGCATTATACCCAGAATAAGGAACACATACTGAGAATAATACCCAGCATAGAGGAATATAGAAATGCTAATATGAACTGTCCATATACACAGGATAACAGTAGATAAAATGACACCCACTATACAGGATTAGAGCAGTGGTATTCTGCAGTGTCCATATATATGGAATAAGGGCAGATGCTGAGAATTACAACCAACATACAGGAAAAGAGAATTGGCACAGTTGAGTGTCAGGACAGGAGCAAAGAAGTGGTACTGTGCACTGTCCATATATACAGAATAAGCGTAGATACAGATAATTATACAGGATAAGATGAGAGGTACTGTGCAGTGTCCATAGATAATGAATAACAGCAGATATTGAAAATTACTCCCAGCATACAGGACAAGAAAAGTGGTACTGTGCAGTGTGCAGTATCCATAGATAAGGAATAACAGCAGATACTGAGAATAATAGCATATGGAACAAGAGAAGTGATACTGTACAGTGCCCATATATACCGAATAGAAACACATATTGAGAATTAATCCCAACATACAGGACAAGAGAAGTGGTACTGTGCACTGTCTCTCTCTCTCTCTCTCACTCAGCATACACAACTAGAGAAGTGGTACTGTGCACTGTCTCTCTCTCTCTCTCTCTCTCTCCACTCAGCATACACAACTAGAGAAGTGGTACTGTGCACTGTCTCTCTCTCTCTCACTCAGCATACACAACTAGAGAAGTGGTACTGTGCACTGTCTCTCTCTCTCTCTCTCTCTCTCTCACTCAGAATACACAACTAGAGAAGTGGTACTGTGCACTGTCTCTCTCTCTCTCTCTCTCTCTCTCTCTCTCTCAGCATACACAACTAGAGAAGTGGTACTGTGCACTCCTTTTTCCTCTCTCTCTCTCTCTATAGAATAAGGGTACATACAGAGAATAATAGCATACATGACTAGAGAAGTGGTATTCTGCAGTGACTGCACTTGCATAAGAAAGTATCAGGAGCAGTACAGTACAATATATGTTTAATAATTCTTTCTTTGGTTTCCTACGTATATCTCCAGGAGATCATTTACTGTAACATGTTTTGGCCACATTAATCCCATACACTGCCATCTGTTTTTGAATGTTCTCTGATAATAATCATGTATTGCAGTATTCCTGGTTGATGAAGATTGACATCTTGGAGCACTGACAAGGAATCAGTGTCTGGAGAGAACTGCTAATAATGAGAGCGCTGTCCTAATTTGTTATGTCCTTACAGGGGGATGTACTGAGTTGAGTTTGTATTGTTGCTACAGATAACTGCATTTATCCTAATATCATAAAAACTGATTCATACCTGACCTGATATCCAGTACTGATTATCACAATATGTTAAGACTCAGTAACAAGTGGCGTCTGCCGAGAAATCACATATCTAGTGTTAATAACATTTGAGGGAATGTTGCACCTGAGCTACCATCTATATTGTCCAATATTTCTATTGTAAAGTATCTGCACTTTGTATAGTAGTGTACATTTTGCTTGAGTGTGAGTAGCTATTGCTCTAAGTTATCAGACAATTTTTAATTAGCTCGGCCTCATTTTCTGCCTCTTAATGTAAACAAAAATGGGGCAATTTACTAATTAACATGTGCCAGAATGCCATAAGCCATATTTGGTAAGTATTTTAGACTGTTTTTGCTCCTCACTAGACAAGTGGGTTAGAGCAAAAGGAGGTAGCGCAAAGTTAGACAAAAGTGTATGAAGATGCATCAAATTAATCATCCAACCAGAGTCACTGTGATAAGTTTTATGTCTTTCATCTAGTTCTAAGCTGTCTAAATATAAGGGAGTCTACCATCTCTCCCAAAATATTCAACTGCCAACACAGTCTTACACAGCACATTACACTACTAAACAAAATGCTTTTGTAATGAATGTCACTTTTGTAAATATGACGAAAAACAACTTTGAAGTCTTATGTAAATGAGGCATTTGGCGCACTGAGGGTAGAACTTCACCTCCACCCTATGCAGTGAGAGTTGATCCTCCTACTACTATGCTATGACGTCACCCCTCCTACTTGAGCAGCAAGAGTCGTGCTCCTAGAAGGCCCACCCCCAGTGCACCAACTGCCTCATTTGCATAAGACTTCAAGGTTGTTTTTCTCCAAAATTACAAAAGTGACATAGATAGCAAAGATATGTTGTTTATCAATGTGATGTGCTCGACTGAACGTTTCTATTCACTGGCAGCAAGAAGAAATGTTAGAAATATTCATTATAACTTTAGGAGCATTGTAGTTATGAGTTCAGATGACAATATTATTAAACTCTGTGTTGATATACAGTATATATATATATTGTGACAATTTGGGGAATTAGACTCAAAATGGCGGCTTTTCCTGGTCCGGACAGCGGTGGTTCATGGTACTGGGCGCAGGAAAGATAGCTTTCAGACGGTCCAAGTGTAAAATAAAAGTGGCTTTATTCAGCTTAACTGCAACATAGCAAAACAACAAAAAACCTAGACCACAGTTAGGGTCCTAACTCACTCCTTGAGCCCCTAACTATCCTGACTGTTGCTCAGCTCCAGCAACAGTCCTCTGTGGACCCCAGCCCTTCTGGGACAGAGCCTATCTCTCTGTCCTAGCTGGTCCACCCCTGTGGACCCCAGCCCTTCTGGGACAGAGCCTCTCTCTCTGTCCTAGCTGGTCCACCATTTCCTGCTTCCTGCAGGACACTCCAGCCCTTTTGGAGTTACGTGCCACCACCCAAAGGCGTGGCTGAGAGCCTTTTCTGGCCTGGGTCGCTCAACAGCGCCCTCTGGCCCACATACTTACATACCCTCCCCCTCAGCTCACTACCCATGGGGTGAGCTACAATGGGACGAGACATCCTATGACGAAGTCCCTCTTCAACCAAGTATGCCTGTCCAGTGTCTCTCCAGAATTCCCAATCTGGGGGTCTCTTCTTCCAAATTCCGCTTGCTCGACATTTCTGGTTTCTCCGCCCTTCAAACACTATGCGAAGATCCTGGCCATTCTGTGCAAAGGCAAGTTTTACTTCATCACCTTCACAATTCGCCATACAGGGGATCACATCATTTTCATCACATTTCTCGCCATAGTCTTCAGCCATCCCATTGCATAACTTTGATCACTTTAGTGAATAGCCATAAAAATCTTCATCTTCACCTATCATGAATTCACAAGAGCTCAGAGACCAACTAACACGTACTTCATGCACATCAATGTCTTTAGAGTATAACTGTATCACGGAAACTTTTTCCATAACCTTCATCTCAAAGCAAACTTTGCCATCACCATCAAGGCTTAGAAGTTTAGGAGACATAGGCTGCTTGCTCTCCTCTTTGTTTGAGATACACAAGCTCTGTACCGCAATAGCTTCTCCTTCTACACGAGGGCCACACCGTACACCCTCACATAATAGATCACGCTGAACTACATTTTCTGGCATGTCTTTAACAACTGTCACATCATTGGTGACATGTAACCATCTCTTACTTCCTGACTCCCCCTTCACAGACAACATGGAGTCATTATTCACCGTTTGTCCACCAGACATTTGGCTAGAGACAGGCACAGCAACACCTTTATCCACAATGGCTTCAGACACTTTAGCTGTTGGGACAACACATGCGTGGTCAGTCTTCTTACGGACTCTTGTTCCATACTTTTGATGACCCTTCACCTTATTTATCATCTCACAGCCCTCTAGGCTTTGGACCTCATTGGTTTGAGGCTGGACCCACTCTGTCACAGGCAGTGTGTGACCAATCACAGTTTCTTCTTCTGTTGGACCTTCTTTGGCCTCCTCACATTTTGCAGGAAGTCCACCTTTAGCAGCATCTTCCTGGGGAACTATACCCTCTACTTGACGTTTTACCCAGTCACGTGGTTTCATCATAATCTGATCATTGGTATCAACATCAGTGGACAGGTCACTCATGTCTGTCTGACTTAATGATTCTCCTTTCTCTGCCTCTATGCTGGCAGCTTTTTCCAATTCTAACGCCTTCTGTAGCGCACAAATCTCTGATTCCAGCTCCAGGACTTTCTTCACTGCGACATTTTTCTGTGCCGCTTCCATCTCAGTTTTTACTAGTGCACCTTGCAGCTTTATTTATGACTCGCGCTTCACTTGATCCATCTAAAACTCCAGCTGTTCCTTGATGCGTGCAATTTCCTCCTGCTTGTTCACTTGCACCTTTAGTTTAGCAACAAGCATTTTTAGATCTACAATCTCAGCAGACAAATTAGATAGGTTTCCCTCAAACTGAATCTTCATGTCTTCTATCTGGAGGTCCAATTCTCTCTTTGCCTTTTCCAGCTTGTCATAAGCATTAGCTTTGTTCTCAAACAATATCTGCACAGATTCCAGGTTTTTCTCAACTTCATCCTTGTAGCTAACCAAATCCTCCATTTCAGTGCGCAGTTGCTTGTTGAGCCTCTCTAACTCGGCCTTCAATTCAAGGGCCTCTGCTTCAGCACTGTCACGTTCTTCTGCATATCTAGCAGAAAGAGTCTTCTCTTCACCAAGCAGCTGATCAAACTTTTTCTGCTTCCTTTCCAAATTTGACACCATCCGACGTTGATGATCAAGATCTACACCTGTATCTTCTAGTTCCTGCTGCAGTCTAATTTTTGTCTTCTCAAGTTTGTCATAAGCAGCAACCTTCTCCTCAAACCATTGATTTGTAGCTTCTAGATCCTTTTGCAACCTTTCCTTTAGTTCTTCAACAGAGTCCAAGGATCCAATACTATCTTCCATTTTTTTCTTCATATCAGTCGCCTGAGCCTGTAGTGTTGAAATCTGCTTTGTCAAATCTCTTTTTGCTATCTCCTCTTCCTCCAGTTGCTCAAGGAAACCATTTTTCTCATCTTCCATTTGTTTTAGTTTTGTACTAAGGTCAAGCTTCTGACGGGTTTCTTCTTGCAAAAGTTCCTGAGTGTCCTGAAGCTGAGATTCTAGTGTAGAAAAATCTTTGGAAAGTTTGATAAACTTGCTGTCTGCTTGAGAAAGAAGCCCTGTGACATTATTCAATTCCACCTGCAGTCTATTTGCCTTGCCTAGTAGTTCTGCTTGAAACCTGTCCCCTTCTGTGGCTTTTAGTTGCATCACTTGAAGTTGAGTCTCTACTTTTTTATGACTCTCCTGTAAGGTTTGCACTTTCTGAGCATGGACAGACAACATCTCCATCAAATCTTTGTGTTTATTTTGCACCAAAACAGACAACTTCTCATTATCTTCACAAGATCCTGACAGCGCCCTCTCCAGGCTACATATTCTAGCTTTGAGTTCCCTTTCTCTTTGTTCCAGAACTCCAGCTCTGCTTCGCCATTCGTGGATTTCACCATTTAGGCGAACCTGATGCAAGTTTTGCTCTGACTGCAATGTCTGCACTACAGATTCTAAATCACTCTCTCGGTCAGACACATGCTTCCTCAGCTCTGCAATTTCATTTTCTTTGTCAGTTAATGCAGCCGAAAGTTTTTCACACATCCTAACTTGGTCATGCAGACATTCTGACTGACTCTGCAAAAATTCACTTCTCTCATGTTTAGCAGTTTCAAGGTCATCTCTTAATTTTTCAATGACACTCTCTTTGGCAATGGATTCTTGAACATGCTGCTCCTTTAAATCCTGCAATTGCTTCTCAAGCACTTGCTTTTGCTCTACGCTCTGTATAACTTCATTAGATAGAGCACATTTCATTTCTGCAAACTCCTTCTTAGTGACACAGTCCATTCCAGGCAAACCCAGTACCACATTTTCACAATGACTAGGATATAACCTCTTCATAGAGTCAAGCTCTGCCTTCAACTTAAGGTTCTCTCTTTCTGATACCAAAAGTTGCCATTTCCAATCAGATATGTCATTCTCATACATGAACCTGATGGTTTTATTCTCATCTTGAAGCTGCTGCACCATAACATTTTCATCTTTGGCGCTTTGCACTCCATTATGAGACACACACTCAGCAGGGACATATTCCATCATAGAACAAAGGTGCTTTAGAAAAATTGAGTCACCATCATGCAACCCTTTACTTGCACTCCACATGATCTGTTCCAGGTTTTGCGTCTCTCTGCATTCAGACTGCTGCACTAATAAACCTGTGCATAACTTCTCTGCTTTTTTGCAAGCTGAAATTCTCTTTTTCTTGCCCATGGTTTACTAACAAGATTACACAATATTCCACAGCAACCTTGGGTTCAACCGGCAGCAACAGCAACTTTTTGCTATCTTCTGCAGTCACATGTATTCAAACAGTTAACTTATGTGGCACTACAACAACCAGCATTTTCTTCTGTCTTCCACAGAAAACACCAACATGGCACCATAGCCTTTCACATACACTTGTTTGCAATATCCAGCTTCTATACACATTGCATACTTTCTTGCCATCAGCAAGCACTTCACAGATTTCTGTACCACAGTATACACAAAGTCCATTCCCTGGATTCCTCTTCCAGAGTTTTACTTTCACCAGTTTTTGCACACACTTTGCTATGTTGCAATTCACTCACCCCTTCCTGGGCTTCTCAGTTGAAATCACAGATTTCTTCCAGCTGTAGGCCACAATGTACACTTAGCAGTACTGCAGTCACCAAACACTTGTCTTCCAGGAATTGCGTGGATCTCTTTATGCGCGCATTCTCCACCATATGTGACAATTTGGGGAATTAGACTCAAAATGGCGGCTTTTCCTGGTCCGGACAGCGGTGGTTCGTGGTACTGGGCGCCGGAAAGATAGCTTTCAGACGGTCCAAGTGTAAAATAAAAGTGGCTTTATTCAGCTTAACTGCAACATAGCAAAACAACAAAAAAACCTAGACTACAGTTAGGGTCCTAACTCACTCCTTGAGCCCCTAACTGTCCTGACTGTTGCTCAGCTCCAGCAACAGTCGTCTGTGGACCCCAGCCCTTCTGGGACAGAGCCTATATCTCTGTCCTAGCTGGTCCACCATTTCCTGCTTCCTGCATGACACTCCAGCCCTTCTGGAGTTACATGCCACCACCCAAAGGCGTGGCTGAGAGCCTTTTCTGGCCTGGCCTGGGTCGCTCAACAGCGCCCTCTGGCTCACATACTTACTATATATATATATATATAATATATATACACCCTCCCCATAGCATTTATATATATTTACACAGCAATTATTTTAGAGCTGTCATCCTGAAACAGTTCATATCACAGCCCTTCTATAGGTCAGTGATTGACCCCCTACTTAAAGGGCCCCTGCTCCGTTTTTCATTAATGCTGCCTCTGGGACAGAGTTGATCACCTCTTGTGGCATTTGCTAATTACCAACCTTTTTCGAGCTTTCATCGAGTATGAGCATGTGTGAGGTGTGAATGTAAGGGGCTGCATCAGCGGCTATTGTAATAGTGTGGCAGCAGTGGCAAATGCCTAGGGCAATGGTTTCCTGTAGGTGACTCAGACACATGGTTCTTAACATTTTACAGTGATGGAATGAATGGTGGAATGGACAAGGAGAGAAGCCCCTGAGAGCTGGTAACCTGGTGCAGTCACAAGCTGAGGTCGCAAAGAAGTTGGGGGGGGGGAGGTAGTGCAGTCCACCACATCAGACGCTATATATTTGGAATCCATACATTATATCACTGCAGCATAGCGGATACAGGTCATATGACATTGACAATTCATACTGCGCAGACATGAGTGCACTCTTACTAATACTGTACCTTAGTCATAGAAAAACCACAGCACATATCAGTCCTGCAATCTCTAGTAGTTCTAAACATTCTATTCACTCATTTTTTTGGATACATCTGTTTTTCAGAAAGATGGGTAACCTCCAGTAAGTCAACCTCACCTCTATAGGAAGTCCACACTGGACAGATATTCTGTAAATGTTATGTCTCGGAATTGCGGGAGGAAAATACACAGCATTTACTGTACAGTAGAGATAAAGAGTAGAGTAAAGAAGATGAGATTTTACCAAGTCTTTTCCACACACTTTATACAAAATCTGCAGAATCTGCGCAGAAATTGATCTGTGGATTATAAATCTGAAGTGTGTTAAACTCATGTATTTTTATCTGATTTATCATGGATTACGGCTATTGAATTTATGTGCAATGCAGATGTACCCTTACAGTTGTGACCAGAATGACCAATGTTGTTTTATGACCAACTATTTTTGCAGTTCTACAAGTAGGACAAGAAGGAAACATTTTGATCTGCTATGGGGGTTATATGACTTGTCGTGGAACTTTCTCAGATTGTGGGTAACACTATCATCCAGTTTTTCACTGGCTCTAAATGACATATTAACCTACTTTCTTACACAGAATCTTATCTCTGTTTCCATTCCTCCACAGTTCCGACTGTGTTAGTGTCAGTCTGTACCGCAATGCTTGAATTATAATCATTGATCAGTCAGATTTGGTGTAGCCAGTCTGTCTATTAAGAAATTCTTAAAGATTGGTTTTTAGACTAGGTTCTGATCAGTGTGGCATTTTTTGGAGATCACTGGCGATTTTTTTCCACTGGTTAACAAGACACTATAAAGATCCTGATTTATTTTTTATTTTAGTTTTTTTCCAGTGTCATCTTGGGGTCGGGCAGGAAGATCTAGTTTTAGTCTTTGCTCCTTGCGTGCAGTCTCAGGCAGGAAAAACTTCCGCTGTCTCAAGTAGTATGAGGAACGCAGCAGTGAGTGACGTCGCTGATTCAGAATGTAGAGCAGAAAGGCATCAACACACAGCAAGCTCCTAGCAACACAAGAGCCCAAGCCCCTGCCATAACCCCGCTAATGCCTGGGAAAGGGCAACACACGGGAGATTTGGAAACTATTTTTCCAAAATACAATGGATCCATCGTAAAATTTCCTGTGCTGGTGAAAAAAAAAAAGAAAATCTGAATTTTCTTCTCCATTGTAGCATTTTATTAATCTGAAAGAGGAAAGCTCCCACAATTTCAAGACCTTTGTTGAAGCAGGGGAGACATCAGGCATGTCAGGCATGAATATGGTTAGAGCTCTCACGTACCAGTAGAGTTGCACTTTATCAAAATGCAGGGGTGGCAATTTTGCCTCTGCTCTTTTGCACATCCCTGCACACGTTTGTATTCCTAAGGATTACTATACATTATGGTTTTGTCATGGCCTTTGCTACAGATCACATTCTTGTCAAAAGTCCTGATTTTACCAGGGCAAAGCTGGGAACTGGGCTGTAAAAGAGGTAGGGTTTATGCAAACTCCTCCCAAATATGGACAGTTTTAGATGTTCCCAGAGTGGCACACAAATGCTCTAATTTTGGCAGTGCAAATGTTGGCAAGTATGGAGTCACAATTAAGCAAGTATGGCAAAAATCACAACAGAAGAGCAATGTACAATAATACTAAGGTACAGAGATCTTTTGAAGGACCTGCACAGATAAGGTCACAGACCAATAGCTGTTCAGGTCCTCAAGGCGTAAAGAGAGAGAGAGAGAATAATTTTCAGTATCTGTTCTTATTCTGTACATTTGGACACTTCATAGTACCATTTCTCTAGTCCTGTATGCTAGATGTAATTCTTTGTATATATTGTTATTCTGTATATATATTGACATTTACCACTTCATTTTGGTTCACATGCCCAAAGCAAAATTGAAGAGAAAGCTGATGACCCTGGAATAGAGTCTTATCTGGGGTTTGTAGTTGCTGAAATTATTGTCACTTGGCCAAAGATTAGTCTGAAGTATAAAGGCACTGTACGAATACAAGCTTTTTTTTGTGGCACTATTAGCTATAAGCAAAATTGAGCACTGTAAAAAATATAACTTACTGTGTTTCTCCGAAAATAAGACAGGGTCTTATATTATTTTTTGCTCCGAAAAAAGGGCTAGGGCTTATTTTCGGGGTAGGTCTTAATTTTTTCCATGAACAACAATCATACATTTCATCGCTTTTTATTTCAACTGTTATCAGAGGTGAAACAGCAAAAAAACAACAGTTCGGCACTTTTGACTTTTTTTTTCCTCTACAGCATTCAGGCATTCACCATAGAGGTAAAATATTTTTATAAGTTTGTAGAGCAGGCGTTTTCGAACACAGAGATACCTAATGTCTATGTGTTTCACAGTAATATTTTATTTTTATATGTATTCTAGTGAAAGTGGGGGGCTTGAACTTTTATTAATATTTTTTTTACTATCATCCCATCCTAGGGGGCTTGAACCTGCAATCATCCCATAGACTGCAATACAACCTATTGCAGTCTATGGGAGATTATCTACATTACTAGTGAGGCTGGTCAGACCAGCCTCAATAGTAATATTCCTATGACAGGCCTAGGAGCCTTCATAAGGCTCCCGGCTGTCAAAGGAACAGGTCGGCTCCTGCGATCTTGCCGTGCAGGAGCCGACCTGCAACGTGAAAGGTACGGGGCCGGTGGGGACCGGTCCCGGGGATAGCTTCTCTGCTTTGGGGGGGATGGGGGTCACGGACTGGCACACTCAACAATGCCCACGATCAGTGGACTCATCAACTGCGGGTCTCCGCTGTATAAGGAGACCTGGTATAGTAGCTATAGGGGGTGGGGACTGGGGGAAGCGTGGAAGTCACGCAATGCCCGCGGTCAGAGTCCATTCTGATCACGGGCATTAACTCCGGGTTGTGCTACTTTGGTGGGAAGGAGGGGGGTTCACTCTGAACAATGCCCGCGGTCAGAGTCCATTCTGATCGCAGGCATTAACACTGGGTCTCCGGACCCGGTACGGTAGCCGCTCTGCAGCAGAGCAGCCGCCATCTTTAAGGACCCGGCATCCGCTGGTCCTTAAAGTTTCAACCAACTGTTCCCAAAGTAGCGCCAAAGTAGCGATCAGTTCTAAATATTAATAAAATAAGGCTTTTTTGGAGTCTCTGAGAGCAGTTATGTCAGAATTAATGTGAAAAATAGCACAGCATGTAGTGCTATTCTTCCTATCAAAGTGATGGACACCATGATCTATCCCTAGCAAATGCCATTATAAGGCATTGGGGTCTGCGCAGGAAAGTGTTGTTGGGGAGCATGGAACCCAGGGTCCTATTTCAATTTGAAGAAAGAAGTAAAAATTTTTGAGGTGACCATGCCCCCTTTTAATAAAGCTAAACCCCTTTTTGTGCAAGTCACACCTCTACTTGTGATGCAGAAACACATCTTGCTGGTTATGCCCTTTTTTGAGATATGACTGGCACATAATGTTCCTGTGTTGCATATAAAATGACCAAGATACTGGCAGATGCTGGACCTGGGAGATTTTTCCACTCTTCCAGAACTCCAGGAAGTCATCTTTTTTTTCTGGGACCCACCCCAATGTTTGGGGATAGATGGCAAGTACAAATAATACTCAGTGCTCCACACAGTATAAAGTAATACAGTAATGTCCAAGGAGTAGGCAGTGAGCTGCATACTCCAGATGAATAAATTTCAGCACACCAATAAATATTTAATAAGTTTTAATTATTCATAATAACATGTTAACAGAGTAATCTGGGAACATTTTTGGCCTATATCGTTCATCAGACTCTCTTGCAGTCAGTGATTATGATTGGGTACAAGGGGATAGTCCTTGGAAGAATTCCAGATATTGTAGTCCAGAGATGGGGAAAGAAACCCCTCAATATGCAATAGTAGAGGCGCAGAATCCACTGCTAAGAAGGACACTTGGAAAAGGAGTCATGGGTTCCTCTGTGTAAGGCGCAGTAGATAGGGCTCAGGTAGCCGTAGCGCAATCCACTGCCGAATGAGATGCAATCTGCATAGTCATCGCTCTACTCCATGCTTCTTCTCTGCTATGGGGTCTCCTGTGAAGTCAGCACTCAGCACCTGAAGCATTAGAAGGAGCAGATTGGTGAGAAATGAATGAATCCTGGGATGCCTGTAATGCCAATGAGTGCCTCCATCAGTACATTCACCCTTACTGAGCAGGAGGGACAGTAATTTCAGCCACAGTGCATATCTCTGGGGACTGCTGGGTGTAATCCCTTGGGTATGCTTAGCACAGGTTGAGAACCACTCCACCACACCAGTCCATACAAAAAGTTAGTGCTGTGCAAGCTTTATTATTTGTATAAGGCAGGGTGCTGGGCTTGTAAACCTTTCCTCAACCCTGAAAGTTAGGCAGAGGTCAGCAGACAGCAGTCACCTACTATACAACCTCGATCATGACGCACAACTCCCCACTGGTTCACTTGCAGTGTTCAGAAATATTTCCCAGTAGGATGATTCCGCCACGATCTCCCTGTTGTTTCCCATGTCAATGGCAGCTACATGGTTTAATTTATGCGTGTTACCCAGTTAAATGACCATTCAGAAAAGCACTTGGAGCCTTCAGGGTGGAATGAATTGTAATGCATGAAGCCCCCACCTCTTCCGCAATGCATTTATATGTCAGGTCCATAAGTGGGCTTTTCCTCGTCAGGACCAGAGGAGAGATTCCCCTCCACAACAGAAGGAAACCAAAATAGGACAAGCATCCTGGATATTGTAGCAGGAGATATGCTGTGCTCAGGGGAACTTGGTGAGAGAAAGTTTGAAGGTCATGACCGTAGTCTGCAGGCGGCTGACAGTGACCAAACAAAAAAGGCACCAAGTGCAAAAGTCCCAGCAAGATGGGCTTATATTATACAAATAACTACAGCGAAAACCATGGTCAGTCCAAGACATCACTGAGTACAGCAGACCACAGGTACAGCAATGATCAATGATCCAGCTAAGAAAGATGACTACAATAGGACCAATGTCTAGTCTTCTGTAAATAAGCCTTAATATAATAGACTTTGGCCCACATTTATCATAAATATCATAAATCTGTAGGCATAATTAGAAGCTCCTGGGCCCAATGCAAAATCTGTAACAGGGTCCCCACTTACCTTGAGGTATCTATACTACTAGTGTCTCCTCGTGTTGTAGAGAGACCTTTGGACCCTTCAGGCTACAGGGTCCAGTAGCCGTTGCTATCTCTGCACCCCCTATAAATATGTCCCTGTAACAACATTTATTATTTCTATTAACTATCACATCAGCTGAAATTGTGCCACATTTTTTATTTCAGGGTCTGTGTTAAGTAGAGATGTAAGTTTTTCTTCAATTGTATCTTTTTGTAATTTTTTTTGGAAAAGCATTGCATTTTATATATGTGCCTAAATCTTGTCTGAATAGCAAGCCACGAAAACTTGTATCATTCCACATTGAGAACAAATGGTGAATCTATATGTCACATAAAATATACCACTCCTTTTGGAGTAAAATAAACAAAAAAAAAGGCACAAATACATTGATATAGGAGGGCCCTTATGCTTCTGTTCCTCATCAATTTCACAATCTTTGCTTGCTGTCGGTAACTAATACCATATGGTGCTATAACTATAGGTCAAAACTAGAATATGATCACTAGTATCACTACCATGGTGGTATATGGCTACTTTAGTACATTTTGTTATTACAGCTATCAGTGGTATGGCTATAGGGGCTGTGTAGTTAAGAATTACTAGGTTTTTCATTGAGACTTCGAAGGCCTTATTCACACATCTGCATTTTCCAGGAATGACTCTGTATTTAAGTGCCCGTTCCCACACACTTAGTGAGTGGGCTGGCTTAGGGGTTAGTTTGAGAGTGTGACTACTTGTAGGTGGGTTTGGAAGCTTGTTGGATAGTTTGAGGAGAGAAGCCATTTTACAGCCAGAGAGACGCCAATCAATTCCCAGAATCAACATGCCTCAGAGGCACTGGTGAATAGGAGAATGGGTTTAGCGGTGGGGGCAGCGCATCAACAGCAGAAGTGTGCTGTTGGCCTGTGGCCTGTAATCTTGCAAACTACACCTTATGTTCTACTGTTGCTTTTATCTGTCAAGCTTGTCATTTGCATTTCACTAAAGTATTCCATCTGCTGTGTTTGCAATATCTACCTCAGTAAAGGGAAATTCTGTGAGTAGTGTCCATGTGTGCTCTTCATCACTGGTGGGTGCCTTCAGGTCGAAGTGGCGACTTCAGCATGGTGTAGGCAGGCCAGAGACAGTGGCACATGGAGGATTGTAGTGCCAGCAGCTGCAGAGTCCTGAGAGATCAGCCATATTGCATTGACCCAGCTTTGACCCAATGCTTTGATGTCAGCGTGCCCCATGTGAACACTGAGGCCCAATCACAGGCCTCAGAGATACATGATGTCATCCAGGGGCTGGAAGAGGCCGGAAGAAGACACCAGGGGACTGCCGGATGCCCAGGAAAGGTGGGTATAGCTGTTATTTTCATTCACCTCTCCTGGGTCTCCACTTATTATACTCTGGGGAGAGCCAGAGGATAATAGTGTTTCGCGTGCAAAATAAAAAAGGTTGCAAACAGATTAACAATCTGTTTCCAGTCATTATATATAGACTCTATGGTTAAAAAAAAACGAATTGTCCTTGATCGTTTTTCTTGGAAGACAGAAAATGTTTTCGCTGACGGATACATTTCTATAGCTGTTTTATTTCTAAAAACGTATCTGTCAGATGGAGTGCATTAACGTGGTGTGAATGCACCCTAGGGCCCTATATGCAACACAAGTGTGCCGGGGGGGTTCCGAGAACTCTGTTCCGTTCCGATGATTATTGAGCAGGTAGAGATGTCAACCTGGGAGAGCCCTTCACAGGGTGATTCGTGAATGGCAAGTTGCAGCAAAAGTGAAAGTGGACTTTTAAGAGGTGTGGTGTTTATAAAAGGGCACAGTTACAAATATCCAGACCCCATATAATAATATAGTGGTTAATTTAATGTTAGTGGTTAATTAAAATAAACAATTACACCATTTTTATTTACGCCATTTAGTGATTACTTTAAAGAGGACCTTTCATGTCCTCATGAATGTGTGGTTTTATATACCACTGAATTCAGCGCACTGTCGGCTTTCTAGTGGTATATAAAACCACACATTCATGAGGACATGAAAGGTCCTCTTTAAATAATTTTGGCAGTATTGAATATATATGTTGTGAGAAGATGACAGGACAAGTACTGGAAGCATGCTATGTTAGCCCCAGGTTTCTGACCTATGTATGGTCCAGGGCGGGTCTTGCATAGGCCTCAGCCCCAGGTGTAGGTATTAAGGCTCGTTAAAGGGCCATAAATGGTCTCAGAGCCTGCACTTCAGGGCAGATCCTGAGGAGTGAGGACTGGCGGCTGGATCTGTCCTGGCACACTATACTCTAGTACTGTGCTTGACTACTGTTTTGTTTTGTTCGTGTGACTGGAGCAAGCCACAAATATAGTTAGGAGTGTTTATGTTTAGTTAGAAGCTCAGACGAGCAGGACTTTGTTTTTCTCAGTTGCCTGAAGTTAAGGCTGTGTTTTACTTTGCCTGTTTTACCTGACGTAAGGTTTATTTATTTTTACCATTTTTTTAAATAAACCAGTTGCACCAGAGCTTTTGTGTCCCTATCTCTGACTGTTTGGATCCATACCTGTGCTGCTACCAAGCTACCTCCCACACAATGTATATATACAGTTGTGATAAAATGTTTACATACCACGGCAGATTTTTTGGTTTTTGGCCTTTTTTCAGAGAATATGAATGATAACACAAAATCTTTTTCTAAACTCATGGTTAGTGGTTGGTTGAAGCCATTTATTGTCAAACTTCTGTGTTTTCTCTTTTTAAATCATAATGACAACCAAAAACATCAAAATGACCCTGTTCAAAAGTTCACATAACCTGGTGATTTTGGCCTAACATGCCCAGAAACCAAACCACGGTCAGGTAGACCAACCAAAATTTTGGCCACAACTGCCTGGAAAAATGTTTGGGATGCAAAGAAAAACCCACACATAACATCAGCTGAAATACAGGACTCTCTGAAAACTACCGGTGCAGCTGTTTCAAGATGCACAATAAGGAGGCTCTTGAAGAAAAATGGGCTGCATGGTCGAGTTGCCAGAAGAAAGCCATTACTGCGCAAATGCCACAAAGAACCTCGCCTTCAATACGCCAAACAGCACAGAGACAAGCCTCAAAACTTCTGGAACAAGGTAATTTGGGGTGATGAGACAAAAAAACAGACTTTTTGGCCACAACCATAAACATTACATTTGGAAAGGTGTCAACAAGGCCTATGATGAAAGGAACACCATTCCTACTGTAAAGCACGGAGGTGGATCATTGATGATGTGGGGATGTGTGAGCTTCAAAGGCACAGGAAACTTGGTCAAAGTTGAAGGAAAGATGAATGCAGCACGTTATCAGCAAATACTGGAGGCAAATTTGCACTCATCAGCCAGAACTGCACATGGGACGTACTTGCACGTTCCAACATGACAATGATCCAAAACACAAAGCCAAGTCGACCTGTCATTGGCTACAGCAGAAGAAAGTGAAGGTTCTGGAGTGGCCGTCTCAGTCTCCTAACCTCAATATCATTGAGCCACTCTGGGGAGATCTCAAGCACGCAGTACATCCAAGACAGCCCAGGAATTTACAGGAACTGGAGACATTTTGCCAAGAAGAATGGGCAGTTTTACCATCTGAGAAAATAAAGAGCCTCATCCACAACTACCACAAAAGACTTCAAGCTGTCATTGATGTTAGAGGGGGCAATACACGGTATTAAGAACTGGGGTATGTGAACTTTTGAACAGTGTCATTTTGATATTTTTGGTTGTCATTATGTTTTAAAAAGAGAAAACACAGAAGTTTGGCAATAAATGGCTTCAACCATCCACTAACCATGAGTGGAGAAAAAGTTTTTGTGTTCTTCATATTCTCTGAAAAAAGGCCAAAAAAAAAATAAAAATCTGCCGGGCTATGTAAACTTTTTAGCACAACTGTGTGAGTGTGTATATATATATATATATATATATATATATATATATATAAAACACACAGTGCCTTGCGAAAGTATTCGGCCCCCTTGAACTTTTCAACCTTTTGCCACATTTCTGGCTTCAAACATAAGGATATAAAATTTTAAAGTTAAAGTGGGACACAATCATGAAGTGGAACAAAATTTATTGGATATTTTAAACTTTTGTAAAAAAATAAAAAACTGAAAAGTGGGGCGTGCCAAATTATTTGGCCCCCTTAAGTTAATACTTTGTAGCGCCACCTTTTGCTGCGATTACAGCTGCAAGTCGCTTGGGGTATGTCTCTTTCAGTTTTGCACATCGAGAGACTGAAATTCTTGCCCATTCTTCCTTGGAAAACAGCTCTAGCTCAGTGAGGATGGATGGAGAGCGTTTCTGAACAGCAGTTTTCAGCTCTTTCCACAGATTCTTGATTGGATTCAGGTCTGGACTTTGACTTGGCCATTCTAACACCTGGATATGTTTATTTGTGAACCATTTCATTGTAGATTTTGCTTTATGTTTGGGATCATTGTCTTGTTGGAAGATAAATCTCCGTCCCAGTCTCAGGTCTTTTGCAGACTCCAACAGGTTTTCTTCCAGAATGGTCCTGTATTTGGCTCCATCCATCTTCCCATCAATTTTAACCATCTTCCCAGTCCCTGCTGAAGAAAAGCAGGCCCAAACCATGATGCTGCCACTACCATGTTTGACAGTGGGGATGGTGTGTTCAGTGATGAGCTGTGTTGCTTTTACGCCAAACATATGGTTTTGCATTGTGGCCAAAAAGTTTGATTTTGGTTTCATCTGACCAGAGCACCTTCTTCCACATGTTTGGTGTGTCTCCCAGGTGGCTTGTGGCAAACTTTAAACGAGACTTTTTATGGATATCTTTGAGAAATGGCTTTCTTCTTGCCACTCTTCCATAAAGGCCAGATTTGTGCAGTGTACGACTGATTGTTGTCCTATGGACAGACTCTCCCACCTCAGCTGTAGATCTCTGCAGTTCATCCAGAGTGATCATGGGCCTCTTGGCTGCATCTCTGATCAGTCTTCTCCTTGTTTGAGATGAAAGTTTAGAGGGACGGCCGGGTCTTGGTAGATTTGCAGTGGTCTGATACGCCTTCCATTTCAATATGATCGCTTGCACAGTGCTCCTTGGGATGTTTAAAGTTTGGGAAATTTTTTTTGTATCAAATCCGGCTTTAAAGTTCTCCACAACAGTATCACGGACCTGCCTGGTGTGTCCTGGTTCATGATGTTCCTGCTGCTTTAAACTGAACCCTGAGACTATCACAGATCAGCATTTATAGGGGCCTTGATTACACACAGGTGGTATATATCACATCAGTCATTGGAAACATTGGATCATTGAGCCCCACTTTTTTTTGTGTTTTTTTTTTGCAAGAAAGAAGGGGGCCAAATAATTTTTTACCCCCACTTTTCAGTTTTTTATTTTTTACTAAAGTTTAAAATAGCCAATAAATTTCGTTCCACTTCACAATTGTGTCCCACTTGTTGCTGATTCTTCACCAAAAAATAAAAATTTTATATCTATATGTTTGAAGCCTGAAATGTGGCAAAAGGTTGAAAAGTTCAAGGGGGCCGAATACTTTCGCAAGGCACTGTATCTCATTTAATAATAAAAAAAAAAAAATCGAAATGCTAAATCCTTATTTTCATAATTTTTTTCATTAGATATGTTTTTTTCTCATACTAAGCTTTTTCTTTCCTTGCATATGTATGATATATAGAGTATTATCTCTATATGCCTGTATGTTGTATACTTAGAAAATATATTTTTAAGCATACAATGTACTGGCATAAAGAGATATCTCTATATGGCAATACATTTTGTAGCGACAGCACAATAATACTGCAGCTTGGTATAAGAAAAAAACCTCATTTGAAACCCTCAAGTCAGCAACAGCCTCACATACTCTGGTTTGTGGGTTCAAATCTCCACAGATACCTAAATTAAACTTTAAATTGATAGAGGATCTCCCAGCAAACTCCACATTAATATTCACTGAACTGAGTCGAAGTCATAGTGCAGTGAATACTAATAAGCGATCAGCAGGTTGAGGGGGGCCTGGAAACAGGAGACCCCTAGGAATCCTGGGTGAGTTGACATGTCTGGAACAGGTCCTATCCTGCTCAGTGACAATGGAACCCCTAATTGAAGTCAATGGGGGACTGAGGGCACTTGGAGTGTATTCTGCTGTAAAATCCACAGGATAGGTCATCAGTATGTGCGGACCCTGCAAAGATCAGCTGTGATAGCATCCTCCTGGTTCCGGGAGCTGCTTGAAGATGGGGCTGCTCCTATTACTTGTACTAAAAATTCCCACAGATTCGTTCCAAAAATTCCCACACAGACACACAAAGATCGTGTAGAAAGCCTTCCTAGAAGAATGGAAGCTGTTTTAGCGGCAAAGTCAAATCTAACTTCGTATTAATGCCTATACATTTTGAATGTGATGTCATAAAAGCTTGCATAGATGTAATGTGAAGCTGTTCCAATAGATTTGCCCATATAGTATATCTCTACCTTCTGGTGGCTCTATAATTGAATAAACCTGGGTGATTAGTATTCCTGGCATTCCTCTAGTTGGGTCCAATGGGCACATGACTGGTCTAGTGTGTAAAGTCTACTTCTGCTTATCAATTTTTTTCTTGTGTGGTCTCAGAGCTTTGTACATGGAAACACATTAGGATTATGGATAATGGCTTTGTGTATTAACCATAATCAGCTTCAGGACACAAAATCCATGACTCTGCTGCAGGAATTTCCTTAGGAAGCCTGGGTGCTGGGCCGTTGTGCTGACCTATGGCCCTTACAGTACAGGGAACATGTAACAAGGAGCAGGACGTGTCAGAGGAAGATTAGTTGGCATGACCTCTTGACCTCCTAAAGCTTCTACATTTTTTGTCTTGTCATTTTGAAGCAACCAGAAAAGATTTAGTGCAAAGACTGAAGATGCAAGGCTTGGGGTACACAGGTGTGATGGTGAACCTGTGGGTGGGATGGAGGGGGCTATGATGGTAAGATACATACAGTCCATGTATATGTAGTGCATTAGTAATGGGCCTGGGGAAGAGGGGAGAACAGATTTATCTGTCTGCCTTGTGAATGATTTGTGGTCCTTAGATTACAGAGTCAGATTACCCATTTGCTGCCAGAATTCTGCTTTCAATCTGAGCCCATATACAGTGGGGGAAAAAAGTATTTAGTCAGGCAGCAATTGTGCAAGTTCTCCCACTTAAAAAGATGAGAGAGGCCTGTAATTGACATCATAGGTAGACCTCAACTATGAGAGATAAAATAAGAAAACATATCTAGAAAATCAAATTGTCCGATTTTTTTAGGAATTTATTTGCAAATTATGGTGGAAAATAAGTATTTGGTCACCTACAAACAAGCAAGATTTCTGGCTCTCACAGACCTGTAACTTCTTCTTTAAGAGGCTCCTCTGTCCTCCACTCATTACCTGTAGTAATGGCACCTGTTTGACATTGTTATCAGTATAAAAGACACCTGTCCACAACCTCAAACAGTCCCACTCCAAACTCCACTATGGTGAAGTCCAAAGAGCTGTGGAAGGACACCAGAAACAAAATTGTAGACCTGCACCAGGCTGGGAAGACTGAATCTGCAATAGGCAAGCAGCTTGGTGTGAAGAAATCAACTGTGGGAGCAATAATTAGAAAATGGAAGACATACAAGACCACTGATAATCTCCCTCAATCAGGGGCTCCACGCAAGATCTCACCCCCTGGGGTCAAAATGATCACAAGAACGGTGAGCAAAAATCCCAGAAAAACACGGGGGGACCTAGTGAATGACCTGCAGAAAGCAGGGACTAACGTAACAAAGGCTACCATCAGTAACACACTATGCCGCCAGGGACTCAGATCCTGCACTGCCAGATGTGTCCGCCTGCTTAATCCAGTACATATACGGGCCCATCTGAAGTTTGCTAGAGAGCATTTGGATGTTCCAGAAGAGTATTGGGAGAATGTCATATGGTCAGATGTAACTGTTTTGTAGAAACACAACTCGTCGTGTTTGGAGGAGAGTGAATGCTTCGTTGCATCCAAAGAACACCATACCTACTGTGAAGCATGGGGATGACAACATCATGCTTTGGGGCTGTTTCTCTGCAAAGGGACTAGGACGATTGATCCGTGTACATGAAAGAATGAATGGGGCCATGTATCATGAGATTTTGAGTGCAAACCTCCTTCCATAGCAAGGACATTGAAGATGAAACGTGGTTGGGTCTTTCAGCATGACAATGATCCCAAGCACATCGACAGGGCAATGAAGGAGTGGCTTCGTAAGAAGCATTTCAAGGTCCTGGAGTGGCCTAGCCAGTCTCCAGATCTCAACCCCATAGAAAACTTTGGAGGGAGATGAAAGTCCGTGTTGTCCAGTGACAGCCCCAAAACATCACTGCTCTAGAGGAGATCTGCATGGAGGAATGGGCCAACATACCAGCAACAGTGTGTGCCAACCTTGTGAAGACTTACAGAAAACGTTTGACCTCTGTCATTGCCAACAAAGGATATATAACAAAGTATTGAGATGAACTTTTGTTTTTGACCAAATACTTATTTTACACCATAATTTCCAAATAAATTCTTTAAAAACCAGACAATGTGATTTTCTGGATTTGTTTTCTCATTTTGTCTCTCATAGTTGAGGTCTACCTATGATGTCAATTACAGGCCGGCCTCATCTTTTTTCTTTTTAAGTGGGAGAACTTGCACAATTGCTGGCTGACTAAATACTTTTTTCCCCCACTGTATATATATATATATATATATATATATATAACAGTACAGACCAAAAGTTTGGACACACCTTCTCATTCCAAGAGTTTTCTGTTTTTTCATGACTATAAAAATTGTAGATTCACACTGAAGGCATCAAAACTATGAATTAACACATGTGGAATAATATACTTAACAAAAAAAGTGTGAAACAACTGAAAATATGTCTTATATTCTAGGTTCTTCAAAGTAGCCACCTTTTGCTTTGATTACTGCTTTGCACACTCTTGGCATTCTCTTCAAGAGGTAGTCACCTGAAATGGTCTTCCAACAGTCTTGAAGGAGTTCCCAGAGATGCTTAGCACTTGTTGGCCCTTTTGCCTTCACTCTGCGGTCCAGCTTACCCCAAACCATCTCGATTGGGTTCAGGTCTGGTGACTGTGGAGGCCAGGTCATCTGGCGTAGCACCCCATCACTCTCCTTCTTGGTCAAATAGCCCTTACACAGTCTGGAGGTGTGTTTGGGGTCATTGTCCTGTTGAAAAATAAATGATGGTCCAACTAAACGCAAACCGGATGGAATAGCATGCCGCTGCAAGATGCTGTGGTAACCATGCTGGTTCAGTATTCCTTCAATTTTGAATAAATCCCCAACAGTGTCACCAGCAAAGCACCCCCACACCATCACACCTCCTCCTCCATGCTTCACGGTGGGAACCAGGCATGTAGAGTCCATTCGTTCACCTTTTCTGCGTCGCACAAAGACACGGTGGTTGGAACCAAAGATCTCAAATTTGAACTCATCAGACCAAAGCACAGATTTCCACAGGTCTAATGTCCATTCCTTGTGTTCTTTAGCCCAAACAAGTCTCTTTAGCTTGTTGCCTGTCCTTAGCAGTGGTTTCCTAGCAGCTATTTTACCATGAAGGCCTGCTGCACACAGTCTCCTCTTAACAGTTGTTGTAGAGATGTGTCTGCTGCTAGAACTCTGTGTGGCATTGACCTGGTCTCTAATCTGAGCTGCTGTTAACCTGCGATTTCTGAGGCTGGTGACTCGGATGAACTTATCCTCTGCAGCAGAGGTGACTCTTGGTCTTCCTTTCCTGGGGCGGTCCTCATGTGAGCCAGTTTCTTTGCAGCGCTTGATGGTTTTGGCCACTGCACCTGGGGACACTTTCAAAGTTTTCCAAATTTTTCGGACTGACTGACCTTCATTTCTTAAAGTAATGATGGCCACTCGTTTTTCTTTACTTAGCTGCTCTTTTCTTGGCATAATACAAATTCTAACACTCCATTCAGTAGGACTATCAGCTGTGTATCCACCTGAGTTCTGAACAACACAACTGATGGTCCCAACCCCATTTATAAGGCAAGAAATCCCACTTATTAAAACTGACAGGGCACACCTGTGAAGTGAAAACCATTTCAGGTGACTACCTCTTGAAGCTCATCAAGAGAATGCCAAGGGTGTGCAAAGCAGTAATCAAAGCAAAAGGTGGCTACTTTGAAGAACCTAGAATATAAGACATATTTTCAGTTGTTTCACACTTTTTTGTTAAGTATATAATTCCACATGTGTTAATTCATAGTTTTGATGCCTTCAGTGTGAATCTACAATTTTTATAGTCATGAAAATACAGAAAACTCTTGGAATGAGAAGGTGTGTCCAAACTTTTGGTCTGTACTGTATATACACAGTATATTAGGGGACCCTATCAATGACTTAATGGGGGTGATTGCTGCTCTGCCTGCAGTTTACAGTTCAGATTTCATTTCTTTTATTGCCCTTAAAAGATGAAAGCTTTGCTGTGATTGGTTGTTATGGCCAGCAAGGAGTTTTTCTTATAGACAGTTTATAGACTCAAAACCTGTCATGCCATAGGGCTATGCTCAGATGTATAGGATCTGATGAGAATTTAGGAGCGATTCTATGCCTAAATCCAAATAAAATAAGCTGACATTCTGCATTTAATACAATTGAATGGGATATTCCAGTAGAAGAACAACAGAAAAAGATCAGCTTGGAAACATGACCATGTTGTGAATCTTAAAATCTGCAGCATGCTCTATATTCTGCATAAAAAATGTGCAAATTAGTCCCACTGCGTGACAATGGGGATAATCCTTGTATGGCTATGCCAACACATCCATGACAGTAATACAAATGTCAGTCTCAGATTTTTGCTGTGTATTCTTTCTAACGTTAAGGCCCACGTAGTGGGCCGCAGCCAAAAAGTGCTACAGGAAAAACCGCGGTGGAAATACATCACTGTTTTTCCCACAGCGCTTTTCACAGAAAGTCTGCAGAGTTTTCCTCTGCAGACTTTCTGTTTCAATTATACCTATAGGGAAACCGCCAACATTCACATAGGTATAATTGACATGCTGCGATTTCCAAAAACGTGACAGTGGGTATTTTTCTGCAATGTGCAGGGACTTTGCAGGAACTGTAAAATGCTGCAGTTTTTACTGCAGCATTTACCCCATGTGGGGCCCCGGCCTAAAATATATATTGGATTTACCATAGGCCAACCCTGAACGTGTATTATATTATACATTGTGCCAGAAAACTGACATAAATTATAACTGAAATCTATGTTAGCTTCTACAGTAGGTGGCATGGGTTTCAGTTTCTGGCACACGGGCTGTGAATGATGCATATCTCCCAACCGTCCCGGATTCAGCGGTACAGTCCCAAAATCTGGGGCCTGTCCTGCTGTCCCGGTCGCCGGAAGGTATGTCCCGGTATCAACTCATTTGCGTCTGGAAGACACTGATGAGTTAAATACAATGATGAAGCAGGAGCCATCCTCGGACACCACTCTGTGTGAAGCACATCCCTGTGTGCTCCGGCCCTGGGAGCTGTAGGCGCGGTATGATGACATCACTTACATTGCGCCTGCAGCTCCCTGAACACTCCATTGAGGGAGACCTCAGACAGAGCAGCAGAGGAGCGAGGAGAGGTGAGTATTAGTGTTTTTATTATGTTAAACTTTTGGTGCAAATGGAGGGGGAACATTAACCCCTTCCCAACATCCGCCGTAATAGTTTTATACAGCAGAGACCCAATGCTAATGCCTGCGATCAGTGCCTGCACTGATCGCGGACATTAACCCCTCTGGCGCCTCGGTCAAAGTTGACCAAGGCACCATTTTACCGGCGGCGCGGCGCCATTTTGATGGAGATCCCTGTCCCATTAGTATGACAGCTGGGAGCCTTGAAGGCTCCCAGCCTTGTCTTTAGTATCTTTCTATTGCAGGCTGCTGTTTTTTTGCAATGCATTAGCATTGTAATGCATTGCATTAGTGATCAGATTCCCTGGCGTTCAAGAGCCCTAGGGGATCTAATAAATGCAAATAAATAAATAAAAAAATATTTAAAAAAAATCAAAAATATTAAAAGTTCAAATCACCCCCCTTTCCCTAGAACACATATAAAAGTACATAAATACTGTGAAACACATACACATTAGGTATCCCTGTGTCCGAAAATGCCCAGTCTACAATTCTATAAAAATATTTTTCCCGTACGGTAAACGCCGTAGCGGGAAAAAAAAAAAAAAAAAAAACTGCCGTTTTTTCAGTTTTGGCTCTCATAAAAATTTGAATAAAAAGTGATCAAAGCAATAGCAATTCCTCAAAATGGTATAACTAAAAATTACACCTGGTCCCACAAAAAAAAGAAAACGCCCTATACATCCCCGTACATGGAAGTATAAAAAAGTTACGGGTGTCAGAATATGACGACTTTTAGAAAAAAAAATTTTTTTGCACAGTTTTGGATTTTTGGGGTTAAAATGTATATAAATTTGGTATCCCCAGAATAGTACTGAAACAAAAAATACAGGTGACATGTCATTTTGGCTGCACAGTGAACGCCGTAAAAACGAAGCCCGCAAGAAAGTCGCACAAATGCACTTTTTCTTCAAATCCATCCATGAAATTTTTTTCCAGCTTCCCAGTACATTGTACAGAATAATAAATGGTAGCATCATGAAGAAAAATTTGTCCTGCAAACATTAAGACCTCATATGGCTCTGAGAGCGTTAAAATAAAAAAGTTATGGGGTTTGGAAGGGGGAGAGTCAAAAACAAAAAACCAAAATCAAAAAAATTCCTTCGGTGGATGGAGGGCAGATGGAAGGTGGCATTAAACTGGGGGCAGATGAAGAGGGAAATTAAACTGGGGGCAGATGGAGGGGGGCATTAAACTGTGGACAGATGAAGGGGGAACATTAAACTGGGGGCAGATGAAAGGGGACATTAAATTGGGGGCAGATGGAGGGGGGACATTAAACGGGGGGCAGATGAAGGGGGACATTAAACTGGGCGCAGATGGAGGAGGGTATTAAATTGGGAACAGATAAAGGGGAGGCAGATAGAACATGACATTAAACTGGGGGCAAGTTGGAAGGGGACATTAAACTGGGGCCAACTGGAGGAAGACATTAAACCGTGGGGGCAGCTGGAGGGGGACATGTCTGCCTCTAGTTGCCTCCAGTTTAATGTCTCCTTCCAGCTCCCTCCATAGTTTAATGTCTCCCTATAGTTGTCCCCAGTTTAATACCCCCCTCCAGCAGCCAACAGTTTAATGTCCCTATCCAACTACAGCCAGGGTTTAACGTCATCCTCCAGATGCCCCAGTTTAATGTAGGGTAATTGGCATATAGTGGGTGACTGTAGGAGCATTATACTGTGTGAGGGCACATAGAAAAATGGATCAGAGTCAACATAGAAGTGGGTGGAGCTAAACTTGCCACGGCGCACATAGTGCGCCACACATACTGTCCCTCTTACTATCCTTTGAAATTTGGTTGGTATGTTAAGGCATACAGCTCTTAAAAATTTTGGTACGTCTGATAGCAGCGGGGGGACACAGGCTGGTTTATAATACAGTGGTCCTAATAAATTCCCTTATTGTATCCAGTCTAGTCAATCTTTTGTGAGTCGAACAGATCAGCAGACAAAATCTCTCTACTGTCCTGATCCAGTCCTGTCTGTTACAGTGTATGCAGGTAAAATGTATCTGTCCAGAGGCCAAACTGCTTGCAGAGGATTGTTTAGACTGGGTACAATTGTAGCAGAAATGAATAACACATTGACATGTATGGCATGCATGGATTTAGCAGGGGGATGTGGAGTCACAGTACTGAATTTATACCTGACCCCCCCCCCCCATTCACAGCTGGTGGCATCATTTGATATGCTATATGAAGACATTTTGCTATGTAGGATCCATGTACAGCAACATAAACAATTATTGTATAATTACCTTGATGACATCATTGTTTCATTGTTTCCCAGCCCCCCCATTTATAGCACAATGTGCCCCCCTGTTATGTACACTGAAGTCCATGTGTCTCTTCAGCCATAAGTCCCCAGAAACCACTACAGCCTCTGCACCCTTTTTTGCTCCTGTACTGATGTATGGGATAGTTAATGTTCGGCCCCCCTCCCCCTGCTCCCCTGTCCCAGGGTTGTGGCTCCTATCAGCAGCGGGGTGGATTACACAGGACAGGGTTCAGTTATCTGGTAAATGGATGATTTACCTGTGGACCCTGTGAACACTCATCACAGCTCCCAGGAACATAAACGAGGTTGTGAAAATGTTCTGAATCTCTATGGACAGCTCCTGGCTCCCCAGATGTACTCCAGACTCCATTAAATTATCCTGAGAAGGAACAGCGCAGAAAGCTGCCAGATAATTGACCGTAAAAACCACCGTGTGTTCACGTCGTATTCGTTTACTTGGGGTTATTTTTAATCTGATGTGAACTTTTCCTCCCGTACAAGTGCGACATCTGGGGCGGTTGTTCTGGGCATAAAAATCATGTGATTCTGCTTACAGTTTCATATGAAGTTCATAAGGTGGAGATCCCCTAGCCAGA
Organism: Leptodactylus fallax; assembly: GCA_947044405.1. Taxonomy (NCBI): domain Eukaryota; kingdom Metazoa; phylum Chordata; class Amphibia; order Anura; family Leptodactylidae; genus Leptodactylus; species Leptodactylus fallax. The sequence goes on along the minus strand of CAMRHE010000083.1, from coordinate 1,713,064 downwards.
GAGGTCTGTCGCTATAAAGGACCTGAACGACATGACTAGGCCATGGACACTGTGTTCTTGGCTCCTGCCTAATGCATGGAATGTGATATGAAACAACACTCACAAAGAACCAAGGGCAAGGTGAATAAACTGATGAAAGAGACCCTGAAGGGGACATGGCAGGTGCTTTCTACTGCTCTGTCTAAGCAGGAGTGAGTAGTATAATGTTGTACCGTGTTAGCCATAGAAAGTAGTGGAAGAGTGAAGAAATCAGGCGATACCTTAAGAGGCTAACTGAGTATATTTGATAAGTAAGCTTTCGGAAGTCTAGCTCCCTTCATCAACACCATGTCTGATGAAGGGAGCTAGTACTCACGAAAGCTTACTTATCAAATATACTCAGTTAGCCTCTTAAGGTATCGCCTGATTTCTTCACTCTTCAACTAAGCAGGAGTGAAGCTGAGCTGAGCAAAATAACAAAAGCAGAGTAAATTGACACCTGTAGAAGTGCAGTAGCACGAAACGGCCCGTTGCTTGTGAGTCCACAGCTAAAACCTGCCTGTAATTTATTGAAATAAAGAGGTTTTTTATCCGGATGTGACTGCCGCTGTCCTGCTTTTTCCCACTATATTTTGGATGTGTTTCTATAGCGTGCCCCCGTGTATCCTCTGCTGCACCAGCGATTCAGCTAAATAACAAAGCCATATCATTCAATTCATATGTTCTGGTAGTGCCTGCTGTGCTTTTGTTTTTTTGTATTTGCCATTAAATTGTGACAGAACTAGCAGAGACAGTGAGTGATCTACTTACCCCACACAGTGATTGACTGCTTACCCCGTGTCAGCGTGTACATAGGAGGCTGTCCAGGGTCGGACTGGCCCACCGGGGAACCGGTGAATCCACCGGTGGGCCCCGAGCCCCGACTATTAGACCTCATATCATGGGGGCCCGATCGGGATCCTGACCATCCCGATCGGGCCCCTGACCAGTGGCGTTACGATCGCGGTCGCAGGGGGTGCGACCGCAACCGGACCCGGCGGGGGTACGGGGCCCGCGGCCAGCTGGAGATGGCCGGGGCCCCGGACCACTATGATAGCGGTCAGGGAAAGCCTGGTTCCCCGACCGCTATACATACTGTTATTGGAAAGGGGCCCTGTCATATTGCAGGCCCCTTTCCAATAGATGGCAGCCCAGGGGAGGTGACTCAAAATAATAAATACATATTCTCACCTCTCCTGGGCTCCTCCGTCATGACTGAGGCCGCGTAATGACGTCAGTGCGCCCCCACGTGACCGCTGAGGCCCAATCACAGGCCTCAGCAGCGACGTCGGAAAAGGGCCTGAAGACGCTGAAGACAGCAGGATGGAGCGAGGATGCCAAGGAAAGGTAAAGCAAGGTGAGTATGAATGTTTGTTATTTTTAATCACTTCCCCTGGGCCTCCGATTATTATACTCTGGGGTCTGAGGAGACCCCTGAGTATAATAATAGCACTGAAGCGGAGCGGAGGGGGCTATTGGGCGCATATAATACTGGGTGGGGGCCACTGTGGAGCTTATAATACTGGGTGGGGGCCACTGTGGAGCTTATAATACTGGGTGGGGGCCACTGTGGAGCTTATAATACTGGGTGGGGGCCACTGTGGAGCTTATACTCCATACAGTGGCTCCTTCATTTTTTTTTTTAATTACGCCGGGGCAGGTGAAAAAAACAAAACAAAAAAACCCCCACAAACGTTCTCTCCTGTCCCCAGTGTCTCACAGTGCAGTTCGGTCCTGCAGTTCTGTTGTTTTCTTCCAGCGCAAGTTCCCTCTGCACGTGACTACCTGTGACGTCACGTGACCCCTGAGGCCAATCAGTGGCCTAAGGGAAGGGACCTGGGATGTCACAGCCAGTGAGGAATTCCGACAAAAAGAAGACAGCGGAGCTGCAGGACCGGACCGTGCTGGGAGGACACCGGAGCACCGGAGACAGGTGAGTATGTTTAGCATGTTTTTTTTTGGGGGGGGGGCGGGTAGGGAGGATTCACCTCCCCCAGACTAATTATAAAAAAGAAAAAAAATTATACTGGACAATCTCTTTAAAGTGTGGTGCATTAGGGGGGTATATTAAAGGGGTTGTCCAGGCATAATTTGTTATGGTTTATCCTCAGGATAGGCCATAGATACCTGATCTGTTGGGGGCCGACCCCGCACCGATCAGCTGTATGGAGCCACTTCTGATGCCCGTCCTGTACACAATACAGGGCCAGAAGCAGAAAGCTCTGTCCACTGTATAGGGGCTGGGCACCTTCACTGTATCTCAGCACTTATTGAAGTCAGTAGGAGCTGAGCTGCAGTGAAGGCGCCGGGCTGCTATACAGCAGATGGAGCTTTCTGTTTCCGGCCCTGTGTTTTGTACAGAACGGGCTCCGGAAGTGGCTCCGAACAGCTGATGGGGCCGTGTGTCAGCCCTCTACCGATCAGGTATTTATGGCCTATCCTGAGCATAGGCCATAAAAAAGATTAACCCTGGACAACCCCTTTAATATGCCCCACACAGTTTAATGTCCCCCCCACAGGATGTTAGCCCCCATCACTGCTCCCACACAATATAATGACCCTATCACTATTCCCCATACAGTATGGGGGACCAGTGAAGAGGCCACTATGTGGGGGGACCAGTGAAGTGACCATATAAAAATTTGGCCCAGACAACCCCTTAAAAGAGGTTGTCCATAAACTGGAGCGACCACTTTGTCGGCCGCCAGGGAGGTGTAAAAATAAGAAAATTTTTAAAAAAGCATACTCACCTGTCCCCAGCACCCCGTGTTCCCCTGCCTGTGTCTGTTTGGTCTCATGTCGGCGCCTCATTTCTGGAAATCCTGTACCTAATTGGTCTTAGCGATCACATGAGGTGCAGGACTCCCAGCAAGGAGTCGCCGGCATGAGACTGAATGGACACTGGCAGCGGACAACAGAGTGTCGGGAACAGGTGAGTATGCTTTTTAATTTACTTATTTTTTACTTTACACCTCCCACCAGCTACATGGGTTGCTCCAATTCCTTCGACAACCTCTTTAAAGGATTTATCCATCGTCCTAATATTGATGGCCTGTCCTTAGGATAGGCCATCAATATTACATCTACGATGATACAACAGCCAGGACCACTGCAGATCAGCTTTTCCAGGACAGTGCGGCTACAGGTAAAGGTAACAATTGTTGGAGCCACGCTGCTTACTTGCCATACAAGGTGTAGCAGTAGGTTTAGGTAGTGCAGTGGTGCACATAGTATAGTGGGTGAGCAGCATGGCTTCCGGCATGTTATTACCTTTAGCCGCCCTGTCTTGGTACCGCTGATCTGCAGGGGTTCTGATGGTGGGCCCCTAGAAACAATTCCACTGGTGGGCCCTAGACATCCCAGTCCGACACTGAGGCTGTCAGTTATCCTTTCTTTGTGTGGGTGGGGCATGAGCAGGTCTCTCACTGTTTCTCCTAAGAGTCCTGTCAGGATTTACTTTGCTTTTTACTTGAAATCCTGCTTCAAATCATATAATCCTATAGATCCCAGCGCTCAGTTGTTGTTGTTTTTTCACCTCTGCCATATTCTGTTCTCAGATAGCATAGCAGAAATCACCTGACAGAAACGAATAACACGTCATGTATGGCATGTATGCATTTTTTTTTTACCTCTGCCATATTCTGTTCTCAGATAGCATAGCAGAAAACACCTGATAGAAATTATCTGCTTTAAACATAGGTTCAACAGATATTGGCGCATACAAGATCATGTGATTGTGAGTTATCTCCATGTGTTAAATGTGATGTTACACGGGACTGCAGGGAGCACCTACTGCGTTAAGGATGAGGCCGGAAGTTGCTGAAAGGCTGCTTTTTTGTTGCAGATTTTTGTGCGTTTTTTTGAGACAAATCCAGGAGGGGATTGAGCAGAAGGGAGAAGAATAAGAGATTCCTAAATATTTCCTATTCCTTCTGTATTCTGATTTCAATCTGGTTCTCAAAGCCACGTATTCAGTGCCTCATTTATGACCACAGACCAGCCCCTACTAAACACAACATCTCATTCTGAAGCTGCTAAAGATTGTATTCTGTACATGAAATAAAACCATACAAGGATTGAAATTGGCCAAAAGATCCCAAACTCCATCCACCCACCATTGGACAAACAGGGGCGAGCCAGGTGACCCCACATCACCTGTAAAATAATCCTTGCAGCTCTCCCAAGATTCCAGAGTCATCTGCAGATTAAAACAAGAACACATGATATAAAAATGTCAGGAAGTCTGTATGGCGAAGGATCAAACAGAAAGATGACGTCTTCACTGCAAGAGTCAAATTTAACAAAGAGAAAACTATAAAATGATGGCGTCTTGTAACCAACTCTCTCTGCTGGGCCCTGGTGGGGGAGGGGTTAATACATTTATATTATAAACTACAGTCTTAAGAGAAAAGCAGGCTATGCTCTCGATTTCAGTGTGACCAGCTGACTATCTTATGTTGTCCCGACTTTCCTTGACATATCATGTAGAGGGAAGAAAGGATCAGGCATGCTGAACCTCGGCTCTCGATCCTTTTGCTCCCAGGAGAGATAACTACCACCAAAGATGCCTGCTAGTAACTTAATCCTCTTGTTTCATTCACAATGTATGCATGCTTAGCCGAGCTATGCGTGCTTATATATGAGGGACCAGGAAGAATGCCTGTTGGCCAAAGATACAAGCATAACAGCATTGATACAGGCGTCACCCAACTTTCTCCAGACCCTGAATGGAATATAGATTTGCATTGCTGAATAGAGATGCAGTCCTCTGCTCTGCTCTTTCATTCTACCCACGTAGTGGGACGCAGTTTTTCCTGCAGCGCTTTTTATAGAGAGTTCTCTGTAAACTTTGTGCTTCAATTATACCTATACGGCAGGTATAATTGAAGCACTGTTTACATAGGTATAATTGACATGCTGCGATTTACAAAAACGCAACGGTTTTTGAAATGACAGCATTTCCGCTGTCTGTTATTTTCTGCAATGTGTGGATGGGATCAGCCAGAATCCCATCCACTTTGCAGGTACTGTAAAATGCCGCGGCAAAATCGCGGCGTTTACGCTACGTGGGGCCCCAGCCTAAATATCAGGCTAAGCGGTTGTCTTGGAGTTTAATTCATGAACCAGTATGCTCAGAATGAACAGATCCATAGATCCTTCCCAGATACTGAGCTAATGCAAAGACTGGAATTGTGGGAACATAAGTGATAATGTGAATATTTGTTTATAAACCTTGGGATCAGTTACATTGTTGCATTTGTGGCTGTAGTTAACCCCTGGAATCCTGTTCTAAATTTCTGAAGACTTTTATGAGCAATTGAAAAGCAAAAAAATGGAACTGCACTAAGTTTATCGGCTTCATCTTGTCATTTTAGTGGAAAAGCAGTGCTGCATTGACATAAACACAAGGGCTGTAAACCTTTCAGTAGACATGGGGACGGGTACTCACAGCACCTACATGTTTGGGTTGAGTGTTGCATTAAGATGCTGGGTGGCCGCCTTGACGGTGTCTCACAGGGTGATAGATTGCAGGTTTATTAAAGCTCCTCCTGAGCGCTCATCACTTCTACACCAGGCTCCACATTTCTGGAAGGTCTCCATGTACAGTATGTATATTATTAACTGGTGTCTCAAGACATAATTACACTTTTCTCAGTCTCTTGGTGAGGTTAGCCCAGGATATACTTTACACCATGAAACTCTTGCACTATTCCTGCCAAATCTAATAAATTCATCAGGGTCACGCTTCATGTACAGAAAAAACTTCCCATATTTAAAGAGCACTTCCCCTTCAAATAGTGAAGCAAGAACATGAAAAGAAGCAAAAACAAACACCTATCTATGGATTGTTGTGTCGTCTCCTCTCCATACCTGTGTGTCAGTTTTTATTGTAACTCTGGCATTCTGTTCATGAACCAGGTTTAAGGATCTCCAAGAAGAGATATTTAAGTCTTTTACTCAAATGCTACATAACTCTATGTCACGTTTTGAAGTGCCGAGCCACAGCTCTACTACAGCTATGTCAGAATGATGGCTAAAGCTAAAGAGTTTAACCCCTTATATTCTGCTGTCAATAGCAAGCGCTTCATTCAAATAGCTAGAAAGAGTGCAGAGGCTCCCTGTCACTGCATTGATTCCACTTCTGATGTGTTGTAATGCAACAGGAAGCCTAAGGCATCCCTCCCAATATTCCAAGGACAGAAAGAGGGACAGAGTGTGGCAAATTTAGCTCCACCCACTTCTATGTTGACTCCGCCCATTCTTATCCATTTTTCCATGTGCCTCCACACAGAATAATGCTTCTACAGTCACCCTAACATTATATGCCCCCACATTATAATGTTCCCCTCCATTTGCCCCACAGTATTAAGTCCCTCTTCTCGTGCCCCAGTTTAAACTGGCGGAAACTAGAGGGGACCATTAAACTGGGGCAGCTGGAGAGGGACATTATACAGTGGGGGTATTTGGAGGGGGACATTAAACTGGGGGCAATTAGAGGCAGACATGTCCCTTCCAGCTATCCGTCACAGTTTAATGTCCTCCTCCAGTTGCCCCCAGTTTAATGTCCACTCCTAGATCTGCCCCCAGTTTGATGTCCCCCCTCCATCTCCATTTTAATGTCCCCCTCCATCTGCCCCCAGTTTAATGTCCCCCCTCCATCTGCCACCAGTTTAATTTCCCCCTTTATCTGCCAGCAGCTTCATGTCCCCCTTTATCTGCCCCCAGTTTAATTGCCTCCTTCATCTGCCCCCAGTTCCCACCTCTTGCTCACACATGCTGTCTCTTCTCTCCTCACCTTCAGTAACTGTTCGTTCCCAGCAGTGTAACAAAACACTGTCCTGTAGTGTCCAGAATAGCTCCGCCCACCCAAGAGTCTAATCACATGGTCATGACGTCATAAAAGGTCCTTTAGCCCACTAGGATTTAGCATCTACCATCTAACCTTTACCCTACTCTAACAAAGTTTTTTAACAACAAAACACTTCAGAGGCATAACGGGACAAACTGTAAGCTATCCTGGACGACGGAACACCAGTGTAAAATCAGGACTGTCCTGCCAGATGTGGGACGGTTGGGAGCTATGCCTAAGGCCTAAGCACATGACCGAGTGGCATCCGATGTGGGGCTATTCTGTGATTCTAGCAAATCCCATGCCCACTTTGCGGTAAAAACCGCGCTGCGGATACGCAGCGATTTCCAAAACGGCATGGTTTGGAAATCGCAGCATGTCAATTATACCTATGGAAATGCTGGCGGTTTCCCCTTAGGTATAATTGAAACAAAAAGTCTGCAGAGGAAACGTCAGCGTACTTTCTGTCTAAAGAGCTGCGGGAAGAACCGCGATGCGTTGCCGACACAGTTTTTCCCACAGCACTTTTTTGCTGTGGGACGCTACATGGGGCGTTAGCCTTAAGCTAAGGCCCCATGTAACGAAATGCCGCTAAAAAATGTTGTAGAAACAAAAACACAGCGAAAACACATTCATTCATTCACTATGCTGGTACTGTAAAACGTTTTATTCTGGATTGTGAGGATGCAAAAAAGGGGAAAAAAAAAAATCACTGCATCATAAAGGCCAAAACTTCCTGTGGTGCCAAGGTGATGAAGGAGTTTTCCAGTACTTAACTGTTGATAGACAATTCTATTTCTTTTCCAGTGACTACACTCTGGTGCTGTATCTTCATGATTGTTCTTCTGGATTATATGTCCTTTGCCTGAACTCCAATTTCTTTACTGGATTTACCTTTGGATTGCCCATTGTGTTAAGCCCTTTGCAGACGACTGTGTGCATGGTCAGTGTGCTATCCAGGTTTTCCCCGATAGCACACTGACCCATTCATTTCTATGGGCTGGTACACATGACCGTGAATGACACGGTCACATGTGCGGGTCGACAGTCCAGGCTGCAAAATATGGAAGAGGTCCTATTCCTGTCCGATTTTGCGGCCATTCTTACATGGCTCTTATTCATTTAATGAAAGGGGCCGCGGTAGCACGGCCGGTACACCGGTGGCACACGGGGGACATCCGTGTGTCCCCAGTGCACCGCCTGTGCATTTAATTCATGGCTGGTGGTAAGCACACTGGCAACCGGCTTTAAACCCAGACTACCTGGCTTTGGTTTATCCTCTGGATTACCCTTAGATTGACCCTCATGTTTGAGTAGGACTTCCTAACTCCAACTCTGTTTGGGTATTTGCCCCTTGCACTTGTTGCTCACTCATCAATTACCTGGCAGCAACTCCTGTACAGATGCAACCTAAAGATTGTAGAATCTAAATCCAGATCTCTGTATCGGGGTGAATACCTGCAATCCCTCGGACTCTGCCAACTGCAGTAACTGTAGCCAAGCCTGACCTGTGGAAGCTCTCTTGGAGGCAGCTAACCACCACTGTTATAGTGAAGTTACAGAACAGGAATTATACAAAGTGATGTTACAATACAGGAATAATGTGCACAGTGATGTCACAGTTAAGGTATAATCTACTAAAAGGTTATAGAAGAGGAATTATGCAAACAATTACAGTCATGGCCAAAAGTTTTGAGAATGATACAAATATTAATTTTTACAAAGTCTACTGCTTCAGTTTTTCATATTTGCATATACTCCAGAATGTTATAAAGAGTGATCAGTTTAACAGCAATTACTTGCAAAGTCAATATTTGAACAGAAAATGAACTTTATCCCCCAAAACACATTTCAACATCATTGCAGCCCTGCCTTAAAAGGACCACCTAACATCGTTTCAGTGATTGCTCCATTAACACAGGTGTGGGTGTTGATGAGGACAGGGCTGGAGATCAATCTGTCATGATTAAGTAAGAATGAAACCACTGGACACTTTAAAAGGAGGCTAGTGCTTGCCATCATTGTTTCTCTTCTGTTAACCATGGTTAACTCTAAAGAAACACGTGCAGTCATCATTGCACTGCACAAAAATGGCCTAACTGGGAAGAGTATTGCAGCTAGAAAGTTTGCACCTCAGTCAACAATCTATCGCATCATCAAGAACTTCAAGGAGAGAGGTTCCATTGGTGCCAAAAAGGCTCCAGGGCGCCCAAGAAAGACCAGCAAGCGGCAGGACCGTCTCTTAAAAGTGTTTCAGCTGCGGGATCGGGCTACCAGCAGTGCAGAGCTTGCTGAGGAATGGCAGAAGGCAGGTGTGAGTGCATCTGCACGCACTGTGAGGCGGAGACTCTTGGAGCAAGGCCTGGTCTCAAGGAGGGCAGCAAAGAAGCCACTTCTCTCCAGAAAAAACATCAGGGACAGACTGATATTCTGCAAAAGGTACAGGGAGTGGACTGCTGAGGACTGGGGTAAAGTCATTTTCTCTGATGAATCCCCTTTTCGATTGTTTGGAACATCTGGAAAACAGCTTATTCGGAGAAGAAGAGGTGAGCGCTACCACCAGTCTTGTCTCATGCCAACTGTAAAGCATCCTGAAACCATTCATGTGTGGGGTTGCTTCTCAGCCAAGGGAATCGGCTCTCTCACAGTCTTGCCTAAAAACACAGCCATGAATAAAGAATGGTACCAGAATGTCCTCCAAGAGCAACTTCTCCCAAGCGTCCAAGAGCAGTTTGGCGCTCAACAATGCCTTTTCCAGCATGATGGAGCACCTTGCCATAAAGCAAAGGTGATAACTAAATGGCTCAGGGAACAAAACATAGAGATTTTGGGTCCATGGCCTGGAAACTCCCCAGATCTTAATCCCATTGAGAACTTGTGGTCAATCATCAAGAGACGGGTGGACAAACAAAAACCAACAAATTCAGACAAAATTAAAGCATTGATTCTGCAAGAATGGACTGCTATCAGTCAGGATTTGGTCCAGAAGTTGATTGAGAGCATGCCAGGGAGAATTGCAGAGGTCCTGAAGAAGAAGGGTCAACACTGCAAATATTGACTTGCTGCATTAACTCATTCTAACTGTCAATATAAGCTTCTGTTACTCATAATATGAATGCAATTATACTTCTGTATGTGATAAAAACATCTGACAAACACACATAAAAACCAGAGGGCAGCAGATCATGTGAAAATATAATATTTGTGTCATTCTCAAAACTTTTGGCCATGACTGTATGTCATAGTATGCACACACAAAGTAATAAAATACATGGTAAATTCACAAGATAGGAAAAAAAACATGATGTCACATAGAGGCATAACATGAATATAATGTCAAAGCACAGGAATAACAGGGGCAGACTGGGAACCTAAGGTAGCCCTGAAAGACTCCACTGACTATGACTCGCATGGACTACTTTGGTAAGGAGAATGTAACCATTGCGCTGTGTTCCCACACTGTGAGACTGAAGCCTTGTACTGTAAACAATAAAATTTGTGACTCCTGGAGTGAAGTTGACATTCAAAGTTACAGCTACAAGTATGTGTCCTGTCCAGGTCTACAAGAGTGGGAAAAAGTCTGATCTTGCTAGTGCAATTTCACTACATGTGATTTGACATATGGGTGTTGGAATTATTATTATTAATATTATAATTGTAATTATTATTAACTATGGGGTCAATGTCAGTAATCTATGTAGTATTGGAATGGTATGTGAATTCTTAACTGTAGCATTAATACTATTATTATTATTACTATTATTATTTTTTTTTTCACTAAATAACATTCACTAATGTGTGTACAGGGGTGTTCAGTTCAGTTGGTACCATAGGGAAAGGGATTTTACAGACAGTACAGTACACTGAAAAGCCCACTTATTCTTTAAGGTGTATCTCCCATTTTATTTATTTTTGTGCTATTATGCTGGGGGGTGGGGGTGGGGGGGTTGGGGATTGAACATTTTTGTAATATACTTTATTAAACTATCAAACTTCCTTTTCATAGAAAACAGTCTGTAAAGTTCCCATTAGCAATGCTATAAGCCAGTGATGGCTAACCTTTTGAGCTTGGGGTGTCAAAATTTGTAAAAAAAAACATAGCTTAACTCGGGTGCCGCGTCACAGAAATATCCATAATTTTGTGAGTTTGTGATTTGTAGCTCTAGTTAAAAAAGAGTTATATATTTGATATATGTACTGGTATTTGTATTATACGTATTTCTGGCCCATCACACGGTATGTGAACCCCTTTTTCTGGCCCATCACACAGCATATGACCCCCTTTTTCTGGCCCATGACACGGTATATGACCCTCTTTTTCTGGTCCATCACACGGCATAAAACCCCCTTTGTCTAGCCAATCACACAGTATATGACCTCCTTTTTTTAGACCCACGGTATATGACCCCCCCCCCTTTTTTGCCCCCCCAGAGTATAATTTTTACTCACCTGTCCACGCTCCAGTCCTGTCTACCTCCAGGATGCATTGTACCTGATGTTGAAGAATGCCAGGATGCTATACATAGCGGCCCAGCATTCTTTAACATCATGACGACAGGAGCGTGGACAGGTGAGTAAATTTTATTGGCAGCTGCTTATTGCAATAATGCCCAAACTGTCACCTAAACTGTCTTGGCATGTCACCTTTGACACGCATCTCATAGGTTCGCCATCATTGCTCTAAGTATTGCTAGGGAGACACTGTCTGTACACATGTACTCAATGCAGCATGTAGAGCTGAAGCATTTACCAAAAGGGATGGTCACTTCAAATGGCTGTATCTCTGGTTTTATGCCACCTAAAAAAATGGTTCTGGTATCACAAGAAAGCTGAGATTCATATGCTGTCAAGATTGTAGCTATAAAAGAATTAGAGATATCACTAGTTAGAAAACTACTGCATATTACCTTCAAATTCCCGACTGTGTTTTTAACTAGTGATATCTCAGGTTCTGTTGTAGCTAGTACTTCAATCTTGGCAGCATATAAAGGCTGAGAATGTCAGCTTTCTTGTGATACCACTTTTCTAGGTGGTATAAAACCAAAGATACAGCCATTTGAAGTGACCATTCCCCCTTTGGTAAATGCTTCAGCTCTGCATACAGTGGGGGAAAAAAATATTTAGTCAGCCACCAATTGTGCAAGTTCTCCCACTTAAAAAGATGAGGCCGGCCTGTAATTGTCATCATAGGTAGACCTCAACTATGAGAGACAAAATGAGAAAACAAATCCAGAAAATCACGTTGTCTGATTTTTAAAGAATTTATTTGCAAATTATGGTGGAAAATAAGTATTTGGTCAAAAACAAAAGTTCATCTCAATACTTTGTTATATATCCTTTGTTGGCAATGACAGAGGTCAAACGTTTTCTGTAAGCCTTCACAAGGTTGGCACACACTGTTGCTGGTATGTTGGCCCATTCCTCCATGCAGATCTCCTCTAGAGCAGTGATGTTTTGGGGCTGTCACTGGGCAACACGGACTTTCAACTCCCTCCAAAGGTTTTCTATGGGGTTGAGATCTGGACACTGGCTAGGCCACTCCAGGACCTTGAAATGCTTCTTACGAAGCCACGCCTTCGTTGCCCTGGCGGTGTGCTTGGGATCATTGTCATGCTGACCCAGCCATGTTTCATCTTCAATGCCCTTGCTGATGGAAGGAGGTTTGCACTCATAATCTCACGATACATGGCTCAATTCATTCTTTCATGTACACGGATCAGTCGTCCTGGTCCATTTCCAGAGAAACAGTCCCAAAGCATGATGTTGCCACCCCCATGCTTCACAGTAGGTATGGTGTTCTTTGGATGTAACTCAGCATTCACTCTCCTCCAAACACGACGAGTTGTGTTTCTACCAAACAGTTCTACTTTGGTTTCATCTGACCATATGACATTCTCCCAATACTCTTCTGGAACATCCAAATGCTTTCCAGCAAACTTCAGACGGGCCTGGATATGTACTGGCTTAAGCAGGGGGACACGTCTGGCACTGCAGGATCTGAGTCCCTGGCGGCATAGTATGTTACTGACGGTAGCCTTTGTTACGTTAGTCCCAGCTTTCTGCAAGTCATTCACTAGGTCCCCCCGTGTGGTTCTGGGATTTTTGCTCACCATTCTTGTGATCATTTTGACACCACGGGGTGAGATCTTGCGTGGAGCCCCTGATCGAGGGAGATTATCAGTGGCCTTGTATGTCTACCATTTTCTAATTATTGCTCCCATAGTTGATTTCTTCACACCAAGCTGCTTGCCTATTGCAGATTCAGTCTTCCCAGCCTGGTGCAGGTCTACAATTTTGTTTCTGGTGTCCTTCCACAGCTCTTTGGTCATCATAGTGGAGTTTGGAGTGTGACTTTTTGAGGTTGTGGACAGGTGTCTTTTATACTGATAACAATGTCAAACAGGTGCCATTACTACAGGTAATGAGTGGAGGACAGAGGAGCCTCTTAAAGAAGGAGTTACAGATCTGTGAGAGCCAGAAATCTTGCTTGTTTGTAGGTGACCAAATACTTATTTTTCACCATAATTTGCAAATAAATTCTTAAAAAATCAGACAATGTGATTTTCTGGATTTGTTTTCTCATTTTGTCTCTCATAGTTGAGGTCTACCTATGATGTCAATTACAGGTCAGCCACATCTTTTTAAGTGGGAGAACTTGCACAATTGGTGGCTGACTAAATACTTTTTTTCCCCACTGTATTTACAGTACAAATGTGTACGAACTTTTACTACACATTTGAGGTTGAACACCAGGAGAAGAATCTAAAAGCAGCTGTATGAGGCGGTGCTGTCTCACTCACCAGTGGAGGGGGCAGCAGGAGGTCACTGCGGGTCACTGGGCATAGAGAGCAAAGTGCTTATCATGATTTATAGTTGATGGACACCAGCTTCTATGTTGAAGAGCGTTGGAATTACAGGACACTAACATGACAGTGATCTGACGACTTTTTGGCTCACTGACCTCTACTGATAAGAGACTGAAATTCTGTCCCAAACTCTTCATATGGTCCAAGTATAAATCATAAGCATTATTTATAAATGGAGTTAGAATGCGGGCTAAACAGACCAATATGTGTGGAATCTTCCCTTTAATGTATATGGCCAATTCACCCCTGGGAATAATGCAAACTAATGTCACAGAGCAGTAATAAAGAAAAACATAACTCTCTATAGTAAAACTTAAAATGGGGCCATATTTGATTTTCCCTGCCCCCTTTCATTGTCCACAGTCATCACTAACTGCATCTTATGCCTAAATGTGTAGCTCTATAGCATTTGTTATGCATGTTATCCTGGTTATGATGCCCATGAGAGGACTGCAGTGATGAAAACGACATGTGATGGTTGGGGTGTACATAATCACGTACTTATAGTACTGTATATACTTATATGTATGTACAGTACATTGTTTACTATTTGTCATTTGTATCTAATATGCATTGCTCTGAGCACTGCCTTTACTGTTCCGACTCCAAGTAAATGGGCTTTACATGTGGATAACAGCTGCTTTCAGCCATGATAGCATAAGCTGTTGGGTGCTCCTTGCAGACCATGTATAACAACAGAACAATAGCTTTCTGGATCCAATAGCTGGATCCCTCCATAGCATCTCCTGCCAAAGTGGTTGATATTTCCAAGCAGAGTAGCTGCCTCGGGAACCTGGCCAAAAATTCCGGCAGCAGAAGAGCAACGGGGCCAAGTACGAATTAAGCAGTAGGCGCTATGTGCTAACTCTCTGGCATATTTTATAGACACCGTGTCAGTCGTGGTATTTATTAAGAAGGTTTTCATGACAACAAATGAGTCCAACTTTGAAGACTCAACACAATCTGCCTTACATGGTCAACAGCAAACAGATTTGCACAACAACTGTAGGGGGCTCGGCAGGCAATGTATACTAGACAAGATGTCCATATTACATCTTTGATATCAGGTAGGCCTGGAGTGTGCTATGTTCTGGAAGAGATGTAGGGTCTTTTTACATTAACATATTTAATTTTGCAGACAATTAAAAGTTAAATATTTTTTGCAAATATAAATAATAAAACATTTGGCAGAGTTTTGAAGATTTTCAATAAACCATCAAAGTGGTGACAGTCTTTTGCCTTGGTCAGTTGCCAATGGATACAACTTTTCTCCTGCAATACTGCTGTTATGTATAAGAATATAACTACTATAATACTGTCCTCATTACACAAGACTATAACTACTATAATATCACCCTCGATGTACAAGTATACAAATACTACAATGCTCTTTCTTATGTACAAGAATATAAATATTATAACACTGTCCCTATGTACAAGAATATAACTACTATACTGACCCTATGTACAAGAATATAATTACTATAATACTTTTCCCATGTACAAGAATATCACTACTATAATACTGTCTCCTATGTGCAAGAATGTAACTACTATAATACTCTCCCTGTGTGCAAAATTATAACTACTAGAATACTGCCCTCTATGTACAAAAAAATATAGTTGTCCCTTAAAGGGGTTGTCTGGGATAAATGCAAATCCCTATACTAATCTAAACACCCTCCTACTTTCTAAGTAACATATTTAATCAAAATTGTATATTTAACCATATCCCTGGGGTGGTCATGTGGTTATCCACTCCATCATACTTACCTTCAAGGCTTCTTTCTGCAGGATGGCTACTCCCTCTTTTCTGACTACCGACACTCGCTATTGTACCAGCGTTGCTCTGCTACCGATAATCCACCTCTACTGTGCAGCTCCCACGCCTGCACAGTAGAGGTGGATCTTCGCTGCAGCGCACAGAGCAGTTCTGGGACTCTAGCGCGCGCTGGCAGTCAGAAAAGATGGATGGGCCGTCCTGCAGGAAGAAGCCTGGAAGGAAGAGAGGTAAGTATATAATGGTGTCGGGGGTTAGGCTGAGTAGGTTGGGAAGAGCTAGCAGTGGGCGGGATAGCTAGAGAGACAGGGAGGGGGTTATGGGAGGAAGGGAGAGAGGAAGGGAGGAGTGAGGTGAGAGGGAGTTAGTGTGGAAGTTACATAGCAGGAAGCTGAACCATGTAAACAAATGCAGAAGATACCAGGAGCTCCCAGAGACACCCAGAAATCACTCAAAACACTGCTAAAGGTATGTGGGTGCATTTATTAACCCATTAATAGCACTAACAGACCTTTTTAAAAAAAAAAAAACATTTTTTTGCCCGGAAAACCCCCCTTAAGGCTCTGTCCTGGAACTCCTATTCTTTTCTATCTATATCTCATGGCTTCCAGGGACTACAATGATTACAATCGATTATAACTCTTTTCCAGAATTCTAAAGTGTATCAGCTATATCCTTCTACTCCTCCCACTTTCTAAAATTCAGCATGGATAAAACAGAATTCATCAACTTTCTTCCACTTCTCTCAGCCCCTACCTGAGCAATCAATCACAGTTAATGGCTCCACACTTTTCCTAGTCTCACTGCTGCCTTGGGGAACCTTTTATTCTGCCCTGTCTTTCAAACAGAATATCCAAGCCCTTACTACTTCCTGCTACCCCTACCTCAAAAACATTTCTTGTGTCTGCTCCTTCCTAAACCTGGAGTTAACTGAAATGTTAGTGCATGGTCTTATCATCTCCCACCTAGACTACTGCAATATTGCATGTACAGTGCAAGAATATAAGTAGTATATGCCTCCTGTGTACCTCATGCCTCCTATGTACAAGAGTGTAACTATCATAATACTTCATCTCATGTACAAGAATATAGCTACTATAAAAGTACCCCCTATATACAGTCATGGCCAAAAGTTTTGAGAAGAAAAATATTAATTTTTACAAAGTCTACTGCTTCAGTTTTCTAATGGCAATTGCAAACCCAGATGTTAAAAGAGGACAGCTAACAGCAATACTTGCAAAGTCAATATTTGCCTAGAATGACTTTACCCCCAAAACACATTTCAACACATTGCGCCCTGCCTTAAGGACCACCTAACATCGTTTCAGTGTTGCCCATTAACCGGTGTGGGGTGGGCGGGCTGGGCACTGCGTTAGTAGTGCCTGGCCTTTGGGGCTGGTGCTTGCCATCTTGTTTCTCTCTGTTAACCTGGTTATTCTGCACGTGCGTATTTGCACTGCCAAATGGCCTACTGGGGGTTTGGCGGTTGCCCTCGTCAACAATCTATCGCATCATCAGACTTCAGGAGGGGTTCCATTGGTGCCAAGGCTCCAGGGCGCCCAGAGCCAGCAGCGGCGGCCGTCTCTAAGTGTTTCAGCTGCGGGTCGGGCTCCAGCGTGCGGCTTGCTGGGTGGCAGCGGCGGTGTGGTGCATCTGCCGCCTGTGGGCGGGCTCTTGGGCAGGCCTGGTCTCAGGGGGCAGCAAAGAGCCACTTCTCTCCAGAAAAACATCAGGGACAGACTGATATTCTGCAAAAGGTCAGGGGTGGCTGCTGGGCTGGGGTAAGTCATTTTTTCTGATGAATCCCCTTTTCGTTGTTTGGAACATCTGGAAACAGCTTATTCGGAGAAGAGAGGTGGCGCTACCACCAGTCTTGTCTCTGCCAACTGTGCATCCTGAACCATTCATGTGTGGGGTTTCTTCTCAGCCAAGGGTCGGCTCTCTCACAGTCTTGCCTAAAAACACAGCCATGAATAAGTGGTACCAGATGTCCTCCAAGAGCAACTTCTTCCAACCGTCCAAGGCGTTTGGCGCTCAACAATGCCTTTTCCAGCATGTGGAGCACCTTGCCATAGCAAGGTGTAACTAAATGGCTCAGGGAACAACATAGAGTTTTGGGTCCATGGCCTGGAAACTCCCCAGATCTTAATCCCATTGAGACTTGCGGTCAATCATCAAGAGCGGGTGGACAAACAAAACCAACAAATTCAGACAAAATTAAAGCATTGTTCTGCAAGATGGACTGCTATCAGTCAGGATTTGGTCCAGAGTTGATTGAGAGCATGCCAGGGAGAATTGCAGGGTCCTGAGAGGGGTCAACACTGCAAATATTGACTTGCTGCATTCTCATTCTAACTGTCAATATAAGTTCTGTTACTCATAATATGAATGCATTATATTTCTGTATGTGTAAAACATCTGACAAACACACATAAAAACCAGGGGCAGCAGATCATGTGTATTATTTGTGTCATTCTCAAAACTTTTGGCCATGTGTACATTACATATGAAGCAGTAGTAGTACTTTTGTGTATGACAGGGATTGTATGGGTTTTCCATCTATTGGTCCTCACATGACATTCACTAGATATAAAGTAGCCTCTTCACAGACAGCAGTTTATGATATTGTAGAATCAATGCTAGCAGCACTATAAACCTATTAATCAGCATTTATATTGGATGCCAAGAGTCAATACTCTTACGGATAGAACTGGCAAAATCCCTAGTAACTCCTTTGCTATAAATCAGCTAATTTAAAGAGGACCTTTCATGAGCACCTTTTGATGTGCGATATTATATACCGCTAGAAAGCAGTCAGTGCACTGTTGGCTTTCCAGACACCCCCGGAGCCATCAGCAAAGGGGGACATGACTTTGGAATGGGGGAACCAATAACTCCTGCAGTTTCATCTTTGTGCAGTAGTTGTGTGGATTTATACAGGCTGGTTCAGCTTTAAGAGTATATGTGTGCATATTGAGCTTTAGGAGTATATAGTGCCTAGTGTGTTACTGTAGGGAGGGAGGAGTTTAGGAATAGATGTAACTTCCTGTCTCATTCATCTCTTCCTCTTTCTCACCACAAGGACTGGAGGAAACAATTCCCTCCCACCCGCCCTCTTTTAATCACTATTTTACAATTGCTTTTTTCACGTTTACTGTATAATGTATTTATTATTGTATAATTTCTTTGTTTGATACTGTAATTGTGTATTTGGTCTTGTCACGACAGCCGGAGGTAGGAAGGTCTGGCAGGGCACGCTTCAAGGTGGAACTTTCATGGAAAAGGGGACCGTTGGTGGTATGGTACCCCTGGGCGTTATGGTGTTTGTCTGAAGGTTAGTTATAAAAGGACATGGCAAAAAGTGGTGCAGCACCTAGGACATATTTGTCGGCTCCCGAGTCGGCACGATGCGGCTGGGAGAATTGTTAGTCGGGTGCTGCTTCTGACAGGCTCCCGCCAGACCTCCCTAGACATTTTGTAAAATCTGTTTAAAAAAAAAAATAAAAAAAATTATAAAGAGAGTCAGTTAAATCTAAAATGTTACATGTCACATGGTCCATTAGTAAACTGTCACAGCTTTACTTTGGCGGTTGAGGAGTCAGGTGGAAGTTGCAGGCAAGTTATTGCGGACTTATTTTAACTAATAGAGGAGGTTAAACCTCATGGTGGTGAACAGGCTGAGCTTTGGAAATGGCCAGCCTGAAGGATGTCGTAATAGTAACGTCATCCAGGGGCGGGCACAGTGGTTAAGCACAGGGTCGTTGGTGCCCTTAAAGTGTACTGGCTCTGCTAGAATTGCAAGCCAGAGTGTGCCGCCCCTTTATTGCTGTCTGGCCGTGTGCTGTATGTCAGACAGCTGGGGATCTCGCAGTATTTGTGAATCCCAATGGTCTAGCACTTCACCTGACTCCTTCTGTGATTATTTTAGTTCTGCGATTTAAATAAAGCTGTGGCCATTTTTACACCAAAATAAAGTGTTTTGTGTGTTTATTCCAAAGTCAGTGTTTACTGTAGTTTGAGTGGTTTTAGGAAGGAGTGAGGGTCCATCCCATATCCAAAAGTCATGGTATGTGCCCCGATGCTGTTAATTTCGGCATAGATATCTCCCCACTGTCAGGAGGGGCGTTCCTCACAGCCCAGTGATGACGATAGGCTGCAAGGTCCGCCTTTCTGACAGTGGGAAGATATCGTTGCCGAAACTAACGGCACCAATATCTCCAGCACTGGGACACATATAAAGAAAGTTGAAAGTGCACTTAATTCAGAGCACTGACAGCTTTCTAGTGGTATATAATACTGCACATCTATGACGTGAAAGGTCCTCTTTAACTTCTTTATAAAAGAGTCTATCCGTCTATCTATCTATCTATCTATCTATCTATCTATCTATCTCTAATCTATGTAACTGTCTTTCTTTCTTTCTTTCTTTCTTTCTTTTCTTTCTCCATTTTAGTTTATTTTGCAGCTACTGCCTGAAAGTCCTGATATAATATTTAATCTGTGGAGTCAGCAGAATACTTGGTGGAAATGAAAGGGAGCTCTATGTAAGGTAATTGTGGACTGGGGAGGTGGGATATTTGGATAAGAGATGAATGACTTCCTCCCTGCAGCCACCGGCGTTGTGTTAGTAAGAGGGTGATGGATGGAACCGGCTGTGCTATGTAGACTGAGCTTGTAGAATGTCGCTGACGCTAATAATTTGACTCTACTTTCTGGTTTTATGTCAACATGAAGAGAACTGGTACCAAACATGAGCTGGCAGTGGCACCTGGCCCTGATCTCAGTCTATACCATGCAAGGAGACTGAAAGCAGCACAGCTGTCACCTACACTATGGCTCTAGAGGGGTGCTATAGTAAATAACACTGCATGTAACACAGAATAATGAGAGCTATGACCATTGAAGGAGCCCAGTCCAGGGGTACAAGATACATAAACAGATGACCTGACCCTAGTCAGCATACAAGTGAAGACCTGGGTTTGTCGTCCAGCTGTTAGGACAGAAAACAGTCAACATTAGAGTAGCAGGAACTTGATTAAAGAAGCTCCAAGCTCAGCTCCCCATGTGCCTTGCAGAAGATAGCATCATGCACACGACCATGTGTAATTTGGGGTCTGCAAAATATGGCTCATTGTATGGTTTTTGTGGTCTGTATGTCATTATCTTGTATTCAGCATCAGTACCATATGTCCGCAAAAAATGGTTAGTATTGCATCAGTATGTCATCCGTATTTGCAGATCCGCAAAAAAAACCCCCGTGGGTAGCTAGGTAACTGTTCTGCAAATCTGTGTGATGTCCATTGTTTTCTATGTCCCATAGGCTTCTATAGGCTAGTTTGTGCCATAAACATTGAGCAGAATAGGACATGCTCTGAGTTTTGTGGCACGGACTCGCGACCCACACACAGACCCGTGGAAAACGCAGAAGTGTGCATGGGCCCCTTGAAATTAATGGGTCATTGTGCTATCCAGGAAAAAGCAGGACAGCACACTGAAATAGTACCCGGTTATGTGCATGAGTCCTTAAAGTGAATAGACCCTGTTTTCCAGGAGAACAGTATAGAAATTATAACTAGTAAATTACCAAGTAGTTCATCCATTGTGTCACCTGTGCTGTTTTATATTGTGATCAGACATGAATCCACACACCTTATTCTACAGTAACAGCAATTTTATGTATAACTACTGACAACCAGTCCCTCTTTCATATCTGAGGTAATGTCACAGCCATGGCTCCCTGTTGCTGGCCCCTCACTGGCCACTGAATATAACAGTAATATAATAACTTAATTTATCAATATAAAAACAATAATATTTGTCTCTATATTGACCTGAAACTCTACTACCCCTTTAAAGGGAGTTTGTAAATACTGTCATCACAATTAAAACCATACTATTGTAGTGTTTCAGAGCCCCTGGAATAGGTCTAAGGCTAAGGCCCCACATAGCGGGCCACAGTGAAAAAGTGCTGTGAGAAAAACCGCAGCAGAAATGCATCATGAATTTTTACCACAGCGCTTTTGACAGACAGTCTGCAGAGTTTTCCTTTGCGGACTTTCTGCTTCAATTATAACTATACAAAAACCGCCAGCATTTCCATAGGTACAGTCATATGAAAAAGTTTGAGCACCCCTATTAATCTTAATCATTTTTACTTCTAAATATTTGGGTGTTTGCAACAGCCATTTCAATTTGATATATCTAATAACTGATGGACACAGTAATATTTCAGGATTGAAATGAGGTTTATTGTACTAACAGAAAATGTGCAATATGCATTAAACCAAAATTTGACCGGTGCAAAAATTTGGGTACCCTTATCATTTTATTGATTTGAATACTCCTAACTACTTTTTACTGACTTACTGAAGCACAAAATTGGTTTTGTAACCTCACTGAGCTTTGAACTTCATAGCCAGGTGTATCCAATCATGAGAAAAGGTATTTAAGGTGGCCAATTGCAAGTTGTTCTCCTATTTGAATCTCCTCTGAAGAGTGGCATCATGGGCTCCTCAAAACAACTCTCAAATGATCTGAAAACAAAGATTGTTCAACATAGTTGTTCAGGGGAAGGATACAAAAAGTTGTCTCAGAGATTTAACCTGTCAGTTTCCACTGTGAGGAACATAGTAAGGAAATGGAAGACCACGGGGACAGTTCTTGTTAAGCCCAGAAGTGGCAGGCCAAGAAAAATATCAGAAAGGCAGAGAAGAAGAATGGTGAGAACAGTCAAGGACAATCCACAGACCACCTCCAAAGAGCTGCAGCATCATCTTGCTGCAAATGGTGTCACTGTGCATCGGTCAACAATACAGCACACTTTGCACAAGGAGAAGCTGTATGGGAGAGTGATGCCAAAGAAGCCGTTTCTGAAAGCACGCCACAAACAGAGTCGCCTGAGGTATGCAAAAGCACATTTGGACAAGCCTGCTTCATTTTGGAAGAAGGTCCTGTGGACTGATGAAACAAAGATTGAGTTGTTTGGTCATACAAAAAGGCGTTATGCATGGTGTCAAAAAAACACAGCATTCCAAGAAAAACACTTGCTACCCACTGTAAAATTTGGTGGAGGTTCCATCATGCTTTGGGGCTGTGTGGCCAATACCGGCACCGGGAATCTTGTTAAAGTTGAGGGTCGCATGGATTCAACTCAGTATCAGCAGATTCTTGAGAATAATGTACAAGAATCAGTGACGAATTTGAAGTTACGCCGGGGATGGATATTTCAGCAAGACAATGATCCAAATCTACTCAGGCATTCATGCAGAGGAACAATTACAATGTTCTGGAATGGCCATCCCAGTCCCCAGACCTGAATATCATTGAACATCTGTGGGATAATTTGAAGCGGGCTGTCCATGCTCGGCGACCATCAAACTTAACTGAACTGGAATTGTTTTGTAAAGAGGAATGGTCAAAAATACCTTCATCCAGGATCCAGGAACTGATTAAAAGCTACAGGAAGCGACTAGAGGCTGTTATTTTTGCAAAAGGAGGATCTACTAAATATTAATGTCACTTTTCTGTTGAGGTGCTCATACTTTTGCACAGGTCAAATTTTGGTTTAATGCATATTGCACATTTTCTGTTAGTACAATAAACCTCATTTCAATCCTGAAATATTACTGTGTCCATCAGTTATTAGATATATCAAATTGAAATGGCTGTTGCAAACACCCAAATATTTAGAACTAAAAATGATTAAGATGAATAGGGGTGCCCAAACTTTTTCATATGACTGTATAATTGACATGCTGCGATTTCCAAAAAAGCAACGGTTTTGGAAATCGCAGCATTTCCACTGCGGGTATTGTTATGAAATGTGTGGCTGAGATTCGCTAGAATCCCATTCACTTTTCAGGGGCTGTAAAATGCCACAGTTTTTGCTGCCACGTGAGGCTTCAGCCTAAAAAGCAGTTTTATTCTTTATGCAAATGAGGACCTTGGAGCACAGGGGGCGTTTACTTTAATCACTGAGCACAGCCGCATCAGCAGTAAAACATGCCCATCATGAATGTAGTACGTCCCCCTGAGCAGTGGATGCTGATCTTCCAACTACTCTGACGTCACCAAAGTGCTGTGAAATCACATACATGCACAGTACGTTCCAGTCCATCTGAGCATACTGCTTATATGCCATCTGGAGGTTCTGCCCTGAACCCTGGAAGAGAAGAAGAACACGCTTTGGTGGAAGAATGGGTGTAGGGATTTCCAAGCGGCGAATGTGCAGTTCTAAACTGCAGGAACGTACTAAGCATGCCCAGGATTTCGCAGTAAGGTTCAGTGACGTTAGAACAGTTGGAAGATCAGCTTCCACTGGCCAGAGGGAATTACTATATCCAGGATGGGCGTGTTTTACCAATGATGCAGCTATGCTTGGCGATTGAAGTAAACGCCCCCTGTGCTCCTAGGTCCTCATTTTCATAAAGAAAAAAGCTACTTTTTAGAACCATTCCTGGGACTCTGAAACAATACAAAGGTATGGTTTTAATCATGATCACAACATTTACAGCACTATGGCAGCGGTTTAAAGTAGCTGGAGGAGGTGATAGACTCCATTTAACTTTATTCTTCGAGTTACAATACAGTTGCCCAGGTGTCTTTGGCACTGAATATAATGACTATGCATCTGAATAAAAAAAACATACTGTGTCCCATTTGAAAAGGTTCTCACATTATGACCAAAAGCGACTGAATGGGTTGCACATAGCTGAGGCTGGCCATGATTGTGTTGTCTTCTGATCAACCTTTGGGTCCCATTTATGTTTCAGAATCAGGATCCCGTTGGAATTTTTGGGGAGCAGTTAACCAAGATTGACTATGCTGCTTGTAAGTAATTCAGTTCTGACAATAAGAATATATTATAGAGCTGTAGTTTTCCTCATGAATGTCATCAAGGCTGATGTATGGTAATGTCTGCACAATGGGAATTACTGCCCACCAACCTCTGCTATTAGTCACCGCACCCTGGTCTAATAGGATAATAAGCAGCTCCTGAGCTGCCTGTCAGGACCAGTATGACACATGACCAATCATTTATTCTGAAAGTAAAAGCGAGTGAAAAGTCTCAGGGGCTCTTACCCACCGCACACAAACAGCTTCTTACCTAAATATCTCTTTCCTAACATTGCCCGTCCACTGACCTCAACCCTGACCTGGAACGACCACCTCTGGTGCATTCTGGGGGTAACACCAACGTCATTACCAGGGTAGCAATGAACCGTGACCTGCAGGGATATAAGTATGAGACTGATTATAACGTTCAGGGAACATACAACGCCTCCGCCTACTGCACAGAAAACTAATACCTAAATAATGAGCTGCCCATAAAGCTATAAATCACATCAGATTACGCAGAATTACACCCAATATCACAGGATCTAACTCAAAAATCACCAAACAGAAACGGTTGTAATTTATGCATTGTTATATCTGTTTCTGGGAAAGCTAGGTTATATCCAACATGGATGTCAGAGACACAAAAAAGTGTGATGAGATTTTCCGCCATAATATGACTGTTTGGCCACATCCTGTAACATTGTATGTGAATCATTTGGTAGACGCTGTATTTTTTGAAGATGTTTGACCCATTTACTGTTAGGTTTCATACCTGTGCCCATTGTCTGCATGGATACTCTCATCATGTATTATGGATTCGCTCCTCATTGAAGGTTTGCAGGAGTTTCTGTTATTACTGGACCCCCCACTGAGTTCACAGCCCCAAGAGCTGATGATCTATGTCTCACTAGGAAATAATTCTGTCATATCCGCTGAGCAGTGGTGATTAACCAGCGCAAAGGATATTGTGGGAGATGTTCCAGTCTACATCTTACAAGAAGTGGTGCGTCAGCAAAGTCACATGGCCACTCCTAGGTTTGATATTGATGTCCTGTCACTTTTATATCATATTGTAAATAAATGAGCTAAAAACCAAAAAGAGGTGAGTTTAAAAAAACGTTCATACCACCGGCTAACCATAGTGACAGTGCTGGTGTACTACAACTCCCAGCATAACTGCATTTAGAAACATACCTGTCAGACCACAAAAGACTGGTCCTTGATTTCTCCTAGCTGGCTCTGGCATGTGTAGGTTTGTGATAGGGGAAATTAGATTGTAAACACTATAAGGACAGAATATGATATTAGAATAACCCAATGCACTTTGGTGAAGGTTGTTTTAAAAGGAAAGGGGTCCCTTTATGCATTGGACTACTATCTGCCAGTATCCCCTGCTTATTCAGTGTCTGCACAAAGCTTGTTCTGGTGATTTGCATTTTGAAAGTGTCTCTACACTAGGCACTGTACAGTCACCTAAAAAATGAATTCCCCCTGCTTTATAGAAAATGCTTTTGCAGAATTCTTATCACTGCAATGGAGTATAAAACTAAGGTCCCACGTAAACCAAATAATAAATGTGAATAGAAAGGTTGTTGCTCAAATATAAACGTAAACAAAAAAGTATTAAATAGAACAACTAAAACGTAACTTTTAATTTTTAAAGTACGTATAAAATGTGTGTTAAAGCACTATGATGAAACACACGCAATGGTTATCGGCTCAAGTGATATAAAATATAGTACCCACTCAGAGAGTATGCATATTGTGCACCCCAAAATAGTGCTCACATTTAAATCAGCAGCATCTATAGCATATGCACCTTTAGGGGTTAAACCAATATACACCTCTGTAGCATGTCCTGATTATGAGGCTATATCGTACAATGAAAAGGTGTGGGTGACGTTTACATATATTAGCTAAGTCACCTCTCTGTTCAGATCATGGTTGATACTTGTAAATAATTAATAACCATGAAAATGAGAGTTTACCCACAATAGTCTCTATAAATAGGACAAATATATATATATAAAAGCATCATTTTGCAAATGAGAGAGAATCCACTGATAACCTCATGGTCTCCCTGCCAATTAAAGCCTAGCTACACTACCTCCTGATAGCTGCCTATTTCCTATCCTATCCGTATTCAGTTGCTATCTATCCATAAGGAGTCAAATCGGCATGTGAGCTACATGGGCAGTCATACTAGCACCGATGCACGGACGAGTCGGTTGGTGACACTAGCCGGTGGCCACCGACTGCCCATTTTATGTAGCTCACATGCCGATTTAACTCCTTATGGATAGATAGCAACTGAATACCCCTGATGAGCGGTTACAAACTGACCTGCGAAACCTGTAGGATAGGAAATAGGCAGCTATCAGGAGGCAATGCAGCTAGGAAAACTGAGTTATGAGCAATTTTGTGGTGTTTTCACACTGTAGACATGCTTAAACTGCCCCTATACTTACTTTTGTTAAAGAATAATAATAACAATAATAATAATAATAACTTTATATAGGGCCAACATATTCTGCAGTACTTTACAAACCAGATACAAATACATGAAAAAACAGTGTTTGACAATACAATGTGACAAAAAATTTATGTATCAAACAATAGGGGTGGAAATAATTTTTTATGGAAATAATTTGGTCGCTTCCATATTATAGGTAGTACAGTGACTGAGCTAAAGCTGCTGTACAATGTGAAAACTCTGCAAACAACTCCCTATATCTCAGTTTCTTGGACCACTTTAAACAATGCCCCTCCTTCTGTATCACAGCAAATTGGTAGTCAATATTAGCATGGTGACAGTCAGTATTGAAGGTATCCTTACCCTATAAAGAAATGCTAATAATTATGCATGTGTTATATGATGACATCACCATCAATAAGGTGACAGCCCAGTTCTAGTTTTTGCACCATGGCCTGTGAACTTTTACCTCTGGATAGAGTCCCATCAGTGTAAAGCCTCATGTCAAGTGGCAGTGAAAGAGTTAATTGTGACAGACCGGAATTTTGTCATGTTCAGTGGCTGTACAACATCATACGGTATTTGGGGTCTGAGCAGACATCCTATGTTATCCTGCTGGACTGTGTCACGCTAACACTCATCCCAGGAGAAACCTCTTATTCTCAGAGTATCCAGGTCTGGAGGTTTTGTGTTTAGACATATTTAGGTTCCTCTTCCTGAGCGATATGTCATCTTTCTGACGCTGTCAGCTATTAATCACTACTCAGGCGCAGCAGATTTTGGAAGCTCCTCCCTCTCCTGGACCCAGGGCTGCTGTATGTGACGGGTCTATAATAATGTGTCCCTGCCTGATGACAAATGCTACAGAAATCAACAAAATCGCAGGTCAAAGCAAGAAGGACCATTTAGCTGGGGCATCAGGGGCAGACATAACATTGGTGCAATTTGTGCAGCTGCACAGGGGGCCAGTAGGTGAGGGGCCCTATCACCTTAACTGATGCTCTCTATTGTCTACTAGATAAATGCCTAAGCTAATGGGCTTCATAGGTAACTATTACTGGTGGGTTGTTAGAGAGACGTAATGGGGTGCTCTGTGCTGAGTTATTAGAAAAGAAGAGGCCCATAACTGTGCCTTCACAGGAGTCCTCAGCTGTCTGTGTCCACCCCTGAGATATATGTTATCACTGTGACAAAAGAGATTTATACTACACCAATATATCAATGTATGGGATTCTATAATATGATGCATTTACTGACATAAAACAATGGGGGAATCTATCAATAAAAGCCATGATTGGTGCAAGGTGGTCCTGAATTATCAAGAGACTCCGGAGTGTGTCAGAATAGTGATCTATGCAAGTCAGGAACTGGTGTAGATTTTCTATATAACTCACGCTAGTTTTTTGGTTTGAGTTGTAATAAGTGTATTGGACTGAGGCGTCCTATTCTGAAACAAATATTCAGAATGTTCCAAAAGTTTAAGATCTCTGCTTGGTGCTGGTCATGGGAAACATTTGTATTTGCGCCCAAAAGCTGAAAACTTGTGATCATACCCAACTGACCCAGATCTATTGTTACCATAGAGAACTTTGACAAAAGCAAGCGGAGATCTTGATGATTAGTAACACAAAGCATATCAGAATATATCACTGTATCTGTCAGGAGGTAGAGGCATCAGAGCAATGTTCTGCAGATCTCTGGAGTGGTCGATGGTATAATTATCTGCAGAATATATAATTATATATCTCTCAGGAGATAGAGGAGACCGATCAATGTCCTATAGATCACTACAGAGAAGCCAGCAATATAATAATCTGCAAAAAAAATCACTATGTATCTGTCAGGAGATCAAGGAGCAGACCAATGTTCTGCAGCTCTCTACAGAGGTCAGTGGTTTAATAACCTGCACGATATTTCACTATGTGTCTGTCAGGAGGTAAATAGAGCAGACCAATGTTCTATAGATCTCTACAGAGGTCAGAAATGTAGTGATTTGCAAGATGTATCACTATGTATCTGTCAGGAGGTAGAGGGAGCAGTGTAATATTCTGCAAATTTCTAGAAAGGTCAATGATTTAATTTGCAGACTATCTCACTATGTATCTCTTGGGAGTAGAGGTGGAACCAAATTCGACACATGTTTTTGAAAAGACCCAAAGGACTAATAAGTGGAGACCCAGAGGAGGTTCAGAAACATAACAAACAGTTATACTCACCGTCCCTCACCTCTCCTGGGGGCATCCTTGTGGTGCTTCATCTGGGTCCTCTTCCAGCCTCCTGGGTGACAACATGAACCCTGGTAGGGAGGGGGGCGGGCACTCAGCAGTCAGATGCGGTTTGCCGATGTCACTTGTGGTCCCAGAGTATAATAACAGCATTTTAGGTTTGTGACAAACAAGTTCAGCCTGAAATTCAACTTTGAACTGAAACACCAGAACCCTAAACTAAACAAATCTTCAGAGGTTCACCCATCTCTACTTAGAGGTAATGGTAAAAAGAGTAATGTTCTGAAGATCTATAGAAAGGTATGTGCTATAATAATCTGCAGAGTATATTGACATGAATCAGAAAGGAGGTTGAGAGAGCAGAGTAATGTTCTGCAGATCTATAGAGAGGTTAGAAATGTAATAATCTAAAGAATCAATATGTATCTCTTAGACTACATTCACATTTGCACTGGAGTCTCTGTTGGAATTGGTGGATGGAAAAGTCCTGCACACCCAATGGACCCCATTATTGTCAATGGGGTCTGTCGGTCTCCTTACTGTATGTAACTGCAATGGTAGCAGTTCACTTGTCTATTGTTCTGGTCCTCCATGAACCAGAACAATGAATAGCCTGACGCTACTGTGAACTTAGAGTCAGGAGGAATAGGGAACATAACAATGTTCTGAGGATCTGTACAGAGGTAAGTGTTGTAATAATCTGTAGAATATGAATCTGTTGGGTGATAGTGGTGAATGAGCAATGTTCTGCAGATCTAACAACCTGCGGAATAAATTACTATGTATCTGTTAGTTGGTAGAAGGGTCAGAGTGATGTTCTGCAGATTTTTAGAGAAGTCTATGGTGTAATAATATGTAGAATATGCAGAATATTAATAATATTAATAATTGTATGTCAGGAGGTAGAGGGGACAAATCCATGTTTTATAGGTCTCCAGAGAGTTGGTGTAATAATCTGCAGAGTATAGTGTAATGTTCTCCAGATCTATAGGGTTGACTATTGTGCAGTCCTGGGTTTCTCTCTGTTTTGTGGAGATGCTGGAAGGAAGGGAATTAATGTAACATACATTTTAAACTTTTCTTCTACTTTCTGCAACGTAGGGTGCCAGTCTACCAGGAACCACCTCAGGGTATAGAAATGTCCTGAGATGCCCCCTGCAGTGAGGGGGTCACACCAGCACTGAGGTTATCAGACACCAGACAGTAGTTCCTGCAGCCAGAGCAGTAAGGGTCCTGGGGGTCAGATGTCAGAGGTCATCAGGCCCTCATGTGGCATGGATTCAATCACAGGATTATCTGAAGGTGGCACAGCAGTGGTCTGCAGAGGACATTCATCAGCAGCCCCAGGAGCCTGCAGCATAAATCAGGGGTGACATGCAGCGCTTACCCTGATTTCATACATAATAAATGTGAAACAAGCGAGGCCATGACCTTCTTTACTCAACTCTGCATATCAGGTTTCACGGCTTGTGGTAAAATCGCCAACATCTAACCTGGGCCAAATAGTGAAACTGTGAACCCAAAAGAGCGGAGGACGATATCAGTGAAATCTCAGCTTAACCGAATTAATGTCACTGCTCAATCCTCTATCTGAATGCAGGAACTAAACCGCAAACTGTAGCCGGGAAGATCTCATTACCTCAAGCTGCG
The DNA here is from genome assembly GCA_947044405.1 of Leptodactylus fallax. NCBI lineage: Eukaryota > Metazoa > Chordata > Amphibia > Anura > Leptodactylidae > Leptodactylus > Leptodactylus fallax. The sequence goes on along the minus strand of CAMRHE010000083.1, from coordinate 1,682,364 downwards.
GCTTCTATTACCGTACAATATCCAGGACCAGGAAGGGGAGGGGGCGGAAACAAAAACATCCCAAGATCCGATTCTGTTCTTAACCTAAATAAACAATAAATAGCATAATTACTTGAATAAAGTATTGGATAATATAACGTTATACACGTCAGGAGTGGTTTATTGCATTGCTGTGGAGAGTAGGGGGAGTAGTTTTAGGTTACTTTTAAGAATGAGACAAAATATTTGAGGTCCAGCAGTTGTAGGTAATATTCTCTGAGTGCACCTATAGATCATATAAGGGAAATGATGAAAGGGCCGCTGTCCAGCCTTATGTAAATGTTAATGAATGTTATGCAACTTTGCAATAGACTTTGGTCCACATTTATAATTGTATTTGTGTCTTTTTTCACATTCTACTCCAAAATAGGGGGCAACTTACTAACACAGTTACACCAGTTTCTTGTCATATAAAAATAGCAAATTCGGTCTTAAGCTACATTTGAATAAAAATTTTGTAACTCTTTTGCCATTTTTGTGCTTCGTCGTGTATTGTCACTTATCATCAAGTGATGAGAAAAGTGGTTGGGGTTTAGAAGGAAGCTCATGGCTTCCCACAGACTGTCAGATTTATCATAATTTACACCAGGTGCTGACCCACAGCAGATATGGATTTGGTTTTCTGGAGCACAGGCAACCAAAAATTGCACCACAAGTTAGTAAATGTTTTACTCCAGCGTACTTTGGATTAAGACCATTGTATGAAATTTAAATTTTAGTAAATAGTATTTTATCTGCTGTGGGAAACTTTTATTAACCACTTGCTCCAAAATTTAGAGCCGTATAACAGGGCCAGCATTTAGACACATTGATGAAATGCCCAGTAAAGTTTTTTGAAAAGTTGCAATAATGTATGCAAATAAAAAAAAAAAAAAAAAAAATTGCATCTCTGGTTCTCAGCACTGCATGCTGTTAGTAGATGTGGACATTGTTGTTTATATCATGTGGGTGAAAACATGTACAGATCTAATAGTACTCACAGCTGAAGACAGAATTCCAATTCCATGTTACCTGCAATGATGCATAGTGACAAAGTATCAGGACAGGAGAGAGATTTGTGCTGCTGCTGTGTTTACCTTACGGGGGAAGTGCTGAGACTAATATATTGTAAGGCTCTATTCAAACAAATGTGAAAAATAGATGTGTGACGGGCGGTTTTTAACTGACATCACATTGCCGTTATCTGTGAGGCTAATGATATATCTGTTTTTTGATGGATCTGTTAAACATTCAAACAAAAAATAGGATATACCCTACTTTTGGCTGTTTAAGTTAAACAATAATAGGGCAGGTTCATTAACCACAAAGCAGCAGAATTCTGGTGCAATTTGTGAAAAAAAAGTGGAGTAAATGCATTGCACTACATTTATTTAGTGTTTGAGGCTAAGGCCCCGCACAGTGAATCGCTGCAAAAAAACGCTGCGGAAACACATTCCCTTTTTTTTCGGCAGCGTTTTTCACAGAAAGTCTACTAAGTTTTCCTCTGTGGACTTTCTGCCTCTATTATACCTATACGGAAAATGCCAGCGTTTCCATAGGTATAATTGATATGCTGCGATTTACAAAAGTGCAAGTGTTTTTGAAATCGCAGCTTTTCCGCTGCAGATTTTGTTATATTCGTAGACTGTCTAGCCTAAGTTTACTCTTCATATTAGTTGACTTAAAAGTTCTTGGTGCATTTTTGGTGCACACAGGCACAACTTAGGCCAAGCCCCTTTCCAGCAAGGCCATGCCCCTTTTCCACGAGGTCATGCCTCTTTTTTCAGTCAAGTCGAAAAAGTGTCTAAGGCACTTGATAAATGTGGCACACAGCATACTAGACAGTTTTTTGGTGCAATTCTAGCGCATTTTGCTTAATAAATCACCCCCAATGCGTTTTCTTTCTGCAGCATTTTTTAGCTGCGGTCTTCTACATGGGGTCTTAGAGGCATAGCTTACTGTGAAGGGGTATGGTATAAGGCACTAATGCGTGTTGCAAAGGTAGACAAAAGTGTCTAAAAAGGCACCAAATTTGTTATAAAACATAAGCCACAAAATTGGCACATCTTTAGACTGTCTAGCATAAGGGAGAGTGTATGAAGACTTGCACTACAGAATTCACATAAAATAAAGTCACAAGTGGAGGGATTTGAGCCTTTTTGAGCTTGTATGCATTCATTTTTCAACCTTATTTCATTTATACTCCACTCCTTCCAGTGCAGGGCAGGAATCACCACCCAGCAAGGTCCGGCAAGTACTAGGGCCCACAGGAGATGCCCACCACTGCTTATCGCTCTATATATTGAGCAGATTAATCTACACGAACTCTGCCCTGTACATGAGTTCTGTGTAGTGTCTCCTTTGAAACAGGGCAGTGGGGAAGGGGCTCTTTTTTTGCACTTTAAACATATTTACGAAAGGACTCAATATATAAGGCTACATACACATGACTGTGTGCTTTGTCAGTTTGCTATCCGTGTTTTTAATGGATAGTGCACTGACCCATTCTCTTGTCATGGCCGCCTTATAAATGAAAGTGTATAATCACGGGGCCATGTGGAGGACTGTAAGCCTGAGGGAAAAACTCAGGGCAACTCCTATTCGTGTCCATTTTGCTGTCTACGGGAATGCATAGGAGGCACGAATATTAACAGCGAGCTATAGGTTCAACTGTTGAAAGGATTTTCTCAGCCTAACCCTCAAATGTATTCTTCTTTACAGACACAATGTACTGGTATATAAAGATATATCTGTATATACCAGTACATTGTCAGTAAAATAAAAGCTGAAAATTAAAAGAATTTTTATTTGGTAATTTAAAAAAAAAAAAAAAAATATATATATATATATATATATATATATATATATATATATATATATATATATATATATATATATATATATATATATATATATATATATATATATATTATAGATGCATTTTTTAAAAATAGTTTATCCAGTACAATAAATAACATGGACGTATTTGGTATCCTCGAAATTGTATCAAAACAGTAAACCATGTTAAATAGCGTGATTGTTAATAAACATAAATATAAAGGGCATAATATATTCTTGTTCTGCTTTCTGCTTTTTTCAGTAGAAATGACAAGAAAATATATTTTTGTCATTTTTACAAAAAAAAGCGCAAAAAAACTGCAAAAACTTATAAATAATGCTACCTATGCCTTTATTGGTGCGTTTTAGACTGGGACTACACAGTGATTTTGCAGTGGTACTCAAAGTTGCCATGGTCACAACTCTGTCCCCCTCCCCTCAAAAAAATCAATCAGTGCACAAATTTTTTATGATTGAGAGTGCGGCCACTCCAGTCCCATTCACTTACATTACTTACAATGTTGCAAAGTAGCATGGCAAACTGTGTTGTGCCTAAAATTACCATGTAACCTCAGCCTTATGCATAAGATTGAAGGATAAGGGGGTCCACTGTAACTGTGTCGCCCAAGGGCCAACATAAAGCTGGGACTAACCCTGCTCCAGTGAGTAGGAAAATGAACATGGTTAGTCTGTTTACCTTGATTTACATCAAGGCAGGTTTAAAAAAAAAAAAAAAAAAAAGTCTCAAAAATTGTTGCAATTTTCCTCCAGTTAGGGTGAAGTTCAAAGTGAAGTACATCTCATGACAGAAATGCTAAATTTAAAGATGCAACAAATTTATCTCTCAATGCAAACTACAGCAAAACTGACTTTAAGGCTAAGGCCCTATGTAGCAAGACGCAGCAAAAAAACAGTGCAGAAAATAATGCGGCAATAACACATTGCATTTTTTTCTGCAGCGTTTTTCATTGCATTGTCATGAGTTTTCTTCTGCGGATTTTCTGCCCCTATTATACCTATATGGAAAACACCAGTGTTTCCGCAGGTATAATTGACATGCTGCGATTTACAAATACACTTACTCAGCTTTTCAGGTGCAGATTTTTTTCTGCAATGAGTGGATGAGTTTAGCCAGAACTACATCCACTTTGCAGGTACTGTAAAACGTTGCATTTTCGCAACGTGAGACTTCAGCCTCAATGTTCCTCTCATGATACATTTCCCCTAAGTTTACAGGACACTTGACAGAATGAGTAAATCTTCCCCAATGGAGCCTACTGAAAATCTGTATGCAATGGCTGGCAGTCAGATAATAGAATTTAGATCTGTATGAAAAGGCAATGTGATGTCAGTGGTTCTGTACACACTGATAGGTTCATTGAAGGTTAACCTTTAGCTACAATAAGGATTTGAGTCCCAGTACTAACCAGAGGGGGGCAGCATCATTCATTCTTTGCAATATTGTAACACCCGCAGCTATTTTGGACCAGGCCTCATATTATGAGTGGGAATGTAGTTTTGAGATGGTTGCACATTGTGTGAAGAATCTGCAGGGGAAAGATGAAGATTTGTGTCTCCAAGGAAAAGAAAAGACAATTTCCCAATGAGTGTAATGCTTCATCTAATACTCTGTGAAATCTGTTCAGATCATTCTGCGGTCTTTGCACTGATGTCTCCTGCCAGCAATGACTTCAGGCTGAGTAATTTACAACGAGTAACCACAACATGCAATAAAAACAGATTTTATTGGCAGCCGGCGGCTGGAGTTTAGCTGCGATGAAACCTGTGGAGAACAGTGGTAGTACTGACAATTATTGTCCTGATATGCTTGTATTGGAGCAGCACAGGCCTCCGTCATTAGTTACTCCAACACAGGACCAAAAGGGCTGCACATAGGGATCTCACTCATTATCTAGAGATAGATGTGAAGAACATAAAAAACGACAAAATAAAGGTGAGAATTAAGGGAAAAATATAGAATAAAACAATAAAAACATTGAAAAAATAAATAAATAAAACAATAAAATAAATGTAATAATAATTGAAATAAAATAATGATAGATTATTATAAAACAAAGGAAAGAATAAAATCAATAAAACAGAATGCTAAGAAATGTGAAAAAGAATTTGCTAATAAATAATGAACAGAACACATTCACTTGAATTTTGTAGGAATAATTTGAGCCTTACTTACAATGGATGTAGCCCTGAGTAGGTGGACAGGCTTGAGAGTTATGATGTTCTCCTTTTCTACAGAGTGTTTTACCCATATATACAATTTCTTACAAAAAGAACAATAACATAAATCTAGAAATTGTCCTTTACCCTTAAGACTTACCCTGCATGTGTTTCAAGTTCCTTTTTTTAAGTTAAATATAGTTCAAAATTGACCTTTTAAACTTCCAGTTACATAATAGGGAAAAAAGTAAAGCAAATAAAGAAAAGTAAAATATAGAAAAAATCCAATAGAGAAAAGGAGAAACAGATGTAAAAATGGAGTTAGAATAGACATTTCTACTCTATAATATTAATATTAACATTATATGGAGGGAGTAACTTCACTTAAAGCCTCCATTACTTAGCACACTTTGAGTAGCTCCTTTTACAGCCAGCTAAAAGTATGTTCTCTGAATAGGGTCTCATCGTCCAAAAATATTTTCCATTTGTTTTGGCCACTCAAGTTCTTATGCTGTTTCAAGTTATCATCATCTTTAAGATATCTGCTTGCTGGAACATTATTATTTGCATTCAGATGCTAAAAATTGGTCCTGATCTAGTTCTAATCACACATCTGAGGGTTTGTTACAATTCACCCTAGACAATCTCCTGTGATTCTTTATTTTATAGCATTCACTTACACTACTCCATTAGAACATTGGTTCTCTACCTGTAGTATGTGTATCCCAGAAGGTATGCTCTACATTACCTGGAGGTATGTGTTGCTGTTGAAAACCACTGTTCTTCCTGCCCAGGATGGATGTCCCCCCAGTACTGATTGAGGCGCTCAATGCAGTTGTAGGCGCCTTTGGGAGTGAGTGGTGAGCTAAGTTCATTACTCACCACTCTGCTACTCAATTCCTCACTTTTCTGGGGGGTGAGTGCTGACATCACAGCAGGTCCTGGAGCAGAGGGGAAGTATGGAGCAGAGTAGTGAGTAATGAATGCAGCTCACTACTGACTCCATAAACATCTCTGGATAAGGGAGCAGAGTAGGGGCCATTATACTTTGTGTGGGGGCCATTATATTACATGTGGGACACTGTGGGGACCATTTTACTGAGTGGGATGGTCATTATACTACATGTGGGGGCACTGCTGACTGAGTCTCCAAATGAAGCCTTATTTTGTTAACATTTTTATAAGTGATCACAACTTTGGGGTACGCAGTTGGAATTTTTTCTCACTAGGGGGTCCTTTGCTTGAAAAGATTGACAACACATTAGAACAAGGATTAAATCAGGAAGGCTTTATGAATATAAACAGAATGTTCTTATTCTCACAAAGTATATGAGAAACTTGCAGAACTTTTCTGCATGATTATTAAGCTTTATTTACGTGATCCTGGAGGTGGTCTATAATAGAAGCTTCAGCACTGAAAATATCCATTACAGACATTGGAGCAGAATGTATTTATTTCACTGGTAATTTTTGGAGTCTGAGCCAACAATGATCATCTTTTAATAGGAATGTTTTGCTCTGACCACATGACTGGGGGGGGGGGGGGGTAGTAGTGGCCATAGGGCCATGTTCTTTGCTGCTGAGCAGCTAATGAGGCCACATCTGGAGTGAATTAAATATGTAGCCCCTGTAGATGAGAGCTGCATCCTTATCACAACTTCAGGACAGGGGAAGCGGCCAATGAGTCTCCTCCGGGCTGTGCTCATGAAATAGAAGCTCTTTAATGAGGCCAATTATTGTAAGTCTAATGGATTCTGAGTCAGGAGATGGAATTAAAATATACAGAATCCATGAAGGATAATAGCCTAGAGCCAGACAGATATGATCGGGTGATGTCCAACAGCTGAGATGTTATCGTATGTACACATGTGATCGCTGAGACAACACAGGCTGCTCCACCTGATCACACAGATAATAAACCAACTCCACAGCAAAATGATAAAATGTGTAATTTCACCAGTTCATGCCAAATATCTATCTATCTATCTACCTGAAAAGGGGTTATGGGGTTGGGTGTGGGGTTCTATCTTTCTTTTTTCTCTTTTTTTTTATTTTATCATTTCTGTCATTTAACACATCTTTTGAGCTTGAGTTAATTGAAGTAAAAACTGAATTTTACATTTTAGGTCACATTGGTCACAATGAGGGGTATGACATGAGGGGGTGCAAATGCATCTGGACACAGGAGCCTTTGGGGGTCCATAAGGTACTTCTTCCCAATACTAGGAGACTAGTATTATAAACAATATGTTACAGCTGGAGAGCCGGAGGTACAGATTTTGTATTGGGGCCTAGGAGATTCATATTGTTTGTCACCCAACTTTGAAGAAAAGCTGGGTTTTTTTTGTTGCAGATTTTGCTGTGGTTTATTCAACTCAAAGCTAGAAATGGATTGTGCAGGAGAAGTAGAAGAGATTCCTTTGCTGCGTTTTACATTACTTGCAAAGTGGATGGGATTCTGGCTAATCTCATCCTCACATTGCAAAAAAAAAATCTGCAGAAATGCTGCGATTTTAAAAACGCTTGCGTTTTTGCAAATCGCATCATGTCAATTATACCTATGGAAATGTTGGGGTTTTCCGTATAGGTATAATAGAAGCAGAAAGTTCGCAGAGGAAAACTCTGAAGACTTTCCGTGAAAATCAATGCGGAAAAAAAATGCATTTTTCGACTTCGACTCACTATGTGGGGCCTTAGCCTAAAGGGGTTTTCCCACAAAAGACAAAAGGTTGCAATGAGGTATCCACACCTCACTGCTAACTTGTTGACAAAGCTGTCCTCGACAGCTGGGTTTTACAGAAACAGCATAGCTCTTGGTTCTACACAGTTTTCATAACTCCCATTAATTTCTATGAAAATTAAGTCATGGAAACAGTGTAGCTCAGAGAGTAAAACGTGACCACTGAGGAAAGTCATGCTAGTGAGCTTGTGGTGAATGATAGCGCAGGGTGGGTGGTGTTACCTGCGGGGGGGTTCATTTTAGAGATATGTGAAGGTTCCAGTTTTTGGGCTAACCCTACGCTGATATTTCTGTGTACTCTTCTTCTTCTTCCTCCTCCTTATCACCCACAGAGTAACAAATTAGGTTCTTCAGCTCAGTGCAAGAAGTTTTCCTGGTTTTGTATGATCTCCCTGCTTTTCTTCCTATTACATATTGCTGCTTCTACCTGTTGCCCAAGACATTGCATTATTAATGTGCCTACAAGATAGTCATGATATTCAGAGGTCACATGCCCATTTAGTGGTCACAAAGTGGTTTTCTATCTCCTTGTGGCAGCTGAGGGGTACAGAAGGGCATGATGAGATATTACCTTCCTGCTTGCACTACAACCAATGATACTGTAAAACATTATGGAACTGACAAGTGTCTTTAAACTTTCTCTGCTCACTCTCTCCAACAACTTTTTTAACGTCAGTCTTCACTGCTTTTCTGGCATTTCATCATAAACCAGGAAGATCAGAAAAATTAATGCAATAAATTCCACCTGCTACACTGCATACACTTATAAGAAGACACATGTAATATAAATCATTTCAATACCATCAGCCAACCCTGTTATTACTGTGCTCACTTCTATACGGCCTCCTAGTTCTAATGCTACATATGTGTATGATATTGTTATAATTATGGGGGAAGGGGGCCCATAAGGACCAGGAGGCCACCAGCTGAACAAGTCTAAATATGACTTAATAACTGCACCTCATAGTGTGTTTTTCTGACCCTCAGACCCTGAGAGAAGATTATGTTTATCCAGTTCTCAAGTCTCAGATAGAAAACAGTCTGACATGTCTTATAAGACTGAAGCAGACTGACCTATCAGCATGTGGCTGCACCACAGCACGAAAAATAAATGTAACGTCTCATCAGCAATGGAAAAACATGGCTCTCCTGAGAATCATTCCTCAATAGTGAACAGAACTGTCCAAATCTACAAATGTATCTTCTGGTCTTCTGGTATATTGTAACTGAAATGTGACCAATACTAAATAGATAGGGGTACAGTTATCAAATCCCACACCCCAGACTTCTGGGGGAAAAAAGTTGCAAAATAGAAAAGACTCCAGCAAAGTTCATTTTACCCCTTCCCACCATCCACTGTCACAGTATGGTAGATGTCAGAGGCTGAGTAGATGCTATAGCTGCCTAGTCTCTACTGTTTTACACAGTGGAGACCCTGTGGCAATGCCTGCAATCAGAGTTCTCTCTGGCTCAGGCAAATGTGTCTACCAGAGGACCAGCATGCCATAATGCCTTGATCACCATCCCTTGATCCATTTCTATGACTTTCGGATGCCTATTGAACTATTACTATACTTCTATTACAAGATACCATAGTCATAGTGAATTGATTTTGTACTGTTGATCAGATAACCGAAGGGTTCACATCCCCTAGGGCAGAGGTAGGCAACCTTTTTTGTTCGGCGTGCCGATTTTAATTAAAAAAATCAAAGATGAGGTACTCGGCGTGCCGGTCAATAATTGTAAGTCTGACGACCCCTAAACTAAAGTCATATACCACAAACCATAACAAAGAAGTGCTGCCGCAAGATGCTTTAGGACACATGCATTTACTGCTATTTCCTGGGACGCTCCTGTACTTTCCGATCAGAAGCAATGAAAGTCCATGTACAGCCCCCAATTAGTGGTAAATGTAAGTGTCCAGGAGCACCGTATGGCAGCAGCCTCAGGGTGGTAACACATTATGTATCTGGATTCAGCTATATTCTTAGGCCACTGGAACTTTTACTTCATTGTAAAACTGCGTTCACATGGTGCACATTTGCACAAAAAAAGTCTGTGTTTTCTGTGCAAAAACACATCCTTAATGCAGAAAACACACCGTTATACAGAATAATGTCCCATAGCGGCCCCTGCACAAGGTATTATATCCCATAATAGCCTCTGCACACCGTATTATGTCACATAGTGGCCCCTACACACGGTATTATGTCATATAGTGGCCCCAGCACACGGTATTATGTCATATAGTGACCCCTGCATACCGTATTATGTCACATAGTGACCCCAGCACATCGTATTATGTCACATAGTGACCCCAGCACACGGTATTATGTCACATAGTGGCCCCAGTACACGGTATTATGTCATATAGCGGCCCCAGCACACGGTATTAGGTCCCATAGCGATCCCCGCACACGGTATTAGGCCCCATAGCGGTCCCTGCTCACGGAATTAGGTCCCATAGCGGTCCCCGCACACGGTATTAGGTCCCATAGCGGTCCCCGCACACGGTATTAGGTCCCATAGCGGTCCCCGCACACGGTATTAGGTCCCATAGCGGTCCCCGCTCACGGTATTAGGTCCCATAGCGGTCCCCGCACACGGTATTATGTCCTATAGTGGTCCCTGCACACTGTATTATGTTCCATAGCTCTCTTCAGACCCCTGAGTATAATAAGTGCAGGACCAAGAGAGGTGACAAATATAAAAAAACAATGCACTCACCATTCTACGCTCCGCAGCCGCTCTGTTCTTTTCAGCGCTTCTGCCTGTAGTTAGAGACCGCTGATTGGGTCTCTGGGGTCACGTCGCGTCATTATGCATAATGATGCCGGACGTGACCCCAAAGGCCCTGTCAGCTGTCAGAAGTGCCTGCAGATCGCACAGCCGCCGCGTAGTGCAGGGAGCAAGGTGAGTATCATTGTTTTTTATGTTTCATCACTTTTCCTAAGTCTCCGCTTATTATACTCGGGGGTCTGAAGAGACCCCACAGTATAATAATAGCAGTTTTGTTTCGGCCATGTTTGGTCCGATCGAAGCTGCTGGGTGAGGACTCCGCTGCCGTGCCAGGGAAATAAGCCTCGTGTGCCACTCTTGGCATGCGTGTCAGGGGGTTGCAGACTTCTGCCCTAGGGTGTCTAAAATAAAAGCAACTGCAGTACATTGACCCTAAAAGTATCCATAAAAACTACATCTTGCCATAGAAAATGACACCTTAAACAGCTTCCTACTTGGAAATATAAAAAAGTTATGGGTGTCAGAATATGGCAACTCAAGGAATTTTTATTTTATTTTCAAAGTTTGGGATTTTTTGTAAAGGTAATAAAACATAACCAAAACTATATGACGCTAAGTCCCCATGTAGTGGGCCACAGCAAAAAAGCGCTGCGGGAAAAACCGCCACAGCAACGCATCGCAGTTTTTCCCGCAGAGGTTTTCACAGAAAGTCTGCAGAGATTTCCTCTGCGGAATTTCTGCTTTCATTATACTTATAGGGAAACAGCCGGCGTTTCCATAGGTATAACTGACATGCTGCAATTTCCAAAGTCACAACGGCTGCATGTATTTTTCCGCAAAGTGTGGATGGGATTTGCTAGAATCCCATCCACTTTGCAGTGACTGTAAAGCGCTGCGTTTTTTTGTTGCAGATTTTGTTGAATTTTTTTAACCAAAGTGAGGAGTGGATTCAACAGAAGGGAAATGTCTAAGAGCTTCCTATATACGTGTATTTCCCATTCTTTTTCAAGCCACTCTTGACTTTGGCTCAAAAACTCGCAGGATAATCGGCAGCAAAAAAACACTATGTTTCCGCAATGTGGGGCCACGGTCTGAGGGTAGGTTCACGCATAGGTATTTGCTGCGGATTTGGGGATGGATTCCGCCTCTGATTGCTGAGTAAAACATTATCCTGTTCCACTGCACATCTGGCTGCCTGAGTCGTTCCTGCTTTACCATCAGGGTCCTTCCGACTTCCATCACATCGGCTCAGAGTAGAGAGGTCCTCTCTCTAACTGGAAGCCCCTCGGGGGAAAACTACAAACCACCACAATCAGGTAGTGCTGCAGGACCCCCCTCAGCAGTGTCCAGCCTAGGAGTGGAGCGTGGTTGAGTGTGCTTGGCCTAGGTGGTGGCACATCATCCGTCACTACTATTCCCATCCTCCGGTTCCCTCCATCTGGGTTGCGGCATTTGCATAAAGCAGCCTGTCGTACAAATGACGCTATTTTGCAATACATTTCAGCGCATTAGCATTGTAATGCATTGCATTAGTTATCAGACCCCAAGTGTTCAAGACCCCTAGGGGGTCTAATAAATAAATAATTTATAAAATAAATAAATACATACATAAATAGGATTAAAAATTCAAATTACCCTCCTTTCCCTAGAACACATATAAAAGTACTTTCTGAGCAAAAAAATTTATTTTCAAAAAAGGTCTGCTAGTGCTATTAATAGGTTAATAAGTACACCCAAATACCTTTAGTAGTGTTTTGATTTCTGGGTTCTCTGGGAGCTCCTGGCATCCTCTGCATTTGTTTAGATCTGCATCTTCCTGTTCTGTGCCTTTCTTACAACTCCCATGATTCATTAGGCTGCACTCAGAGCTGACTCACTCCCCCTCCCTTTCTCACTCACTTCCCCTTCCTGTTTCTCTAGCTAGCCAGCCCACTACACCCTAAGCAGCCATCTTTAGACTCCTAGTTCTTGTGATGTTGTTGTAAGTATATTCTGTATGTTCTTTGCTGCTTACTCATTTTGCTTTGTCTGCCTAGCAACAGTGAGGTAGTAAGTGAGGAGGAGCTGAGCTAGGAAGGGCAGATGCTATACAGGGAGCCTTGAAGGAAGCATGGAATAAAGAGTTCTGATCCATATAAGTCATTATCACATAGTGGATTTATTCCAAGTGACCTGCATCCTCACTACAACACTACAGTTCTCATTACAGTCACATAGAGAAAGCTTCAGGACAACAACTCCTTCTTGATACTTTTTTTGGCATTTGGTAACTATATATATTTTATATGCACACATGCATAAACAGTATAATGCTCAACAGTGGCCCACCACACAGTATAATATGCTCAACAGTGGCCCACCACACAGTATAATATGCTCCACAGTGGCCTAACATAGTATAATGCTCCACAGTAGCCCCCGTACAGTATAATGCTCCATAGTGGCCCTTGCACAATATAATATGCTCCATGGTGGCGCCAGCACAGTATAATGCACCACAGCAGTCCCTGCACAGTATAATATACTCCACAGTGGCCCCAGCACAGTACAATGCTCCACAGTGACCCCATCACCGTATAATGCTCTACAGTGGCCCCCCTGCACACTATAATTTGCTCCACAGTGTCCCCCGCACAGAATAATATGCTCCACAGTGGCCCCACACAGAATAATATGCTCCACAGTGGCCCCACACAATATAATATGCTTCACAGTGGCCTCCATACAGTATATTGTGTGGAGGCCACTGTGAAGCATATTATACTGCGTGGGGCTATTGTGGCACATATTATACTATGTGGGGGCCACTGTGAAGCATAATATGCTCCACAGTCACCCCCACACATTATTATATGCTCCGAAATGGAGGGTGTTTGGGGTGTGAGTGAAGTGCTGCTGCTAGGTGCAGCACATTGAATGCAAATACCAGCAGACACAGAAACTATGCACAGGTAGCTCTCTGTGATGCTTCATGCTTCATCCGGGATGCGGGACGTAAGTTACTGCAAGATAGCAACATGGCGCTGATCAGAAACCATACGGATGGTGGACGTGTCATAGTGAACAACAGTTCTTAGCTCTCTGTGACTATAGCAGGCGTCAGCCTGGTGTGATGTCATAGCAGGCGCGTAACGCCTTCTATACTAGAATCAGGGATAGTGGAGCAGCAGAGATATTGGCAGAGAGCGCATGTGCAGCTCTCTGTCAATAGTGGAAGGCATGGGCGAAGTAATCTGACTCCGGATGTCCCACTGTCTTCGTGATGTTGCAGAAAGAGAAGGATCGCAATGCTCCTTGGAAGTAAGTGACGTGATGGGGCTGGAAATGCCTATACTCCAGGTCCCGCAATGTCGCTGGATCACAAAAGATTGTGCAAGGTGGGGTCACGTGATGAAGGAGCCAAACAGCTCACAGAAGCAAAAATCACAATGTAAGTGATTTACACATTTTCATGGGGGCACATGGGGGGCACGATATTAAAATATCTGTTTATTCCAGACAACCCCTTTAACTACTGTGGAACACATACACATTAGGAATCTCTATGTCTGATAATGCCTGGTCTTCAAACTTATAAAAATATTTTTCACAAACAGTGAATGCCTTAGCAGGAAAAAGGTGCCAAACCAACGTTTTTTCGCTGTTTTGCCTCTGATAATTTTAATAAAAAGTGATCAAAGCAATAGACATTCCCCAAAATGGTATAATTAAAAAGTACACCTAAGCCTGCAAAAAGACGCCCTACACATCTACATACACGGAAATATGGCGAGTTTAAGAAAAAAATTTTGTTTGTAAAGTTTTGGATTTTTGTTAAGGGGTTAAAATGTAAATAAACCTATATAAATTTGGTATCCCCAGAATCGTACCGAAACATAGAATGCAGTTGACATGTCATTTTGGCTGCACAGTGAACGCCGAAAAAACGGTCCGTAAGAAAGTCGCACAAATGCACTTTTTCTCCAATTCAAATGGTACCTTCATGAGGAACAATTTGTCCCGTAAACATTAAGCCCTCATATGGTTCTGTGAACAGAAATATATAAAGTTATGGGGTTTGGAACATGGGGAGTCAAAACTGAAAACCATCCATGTGTAAGACCTCCTTGTGAATGGAACACCAGTACGCTTGTGTGACCAGCGCTCCATTGACTTCTATGGGGCTGCCGACAGACCATATCCCTCTATTTTGTTGCTTCTTTTGTTGCTACCAACATGTATACCTACTGATGGGTGATTCTGAATGTTTCCTAATGTTTTCTGCAAAGAACTTGGACAAATAACAATAAAGGCCAGGAGGTGCGGCAAGCAGCCTGTGTTCTGCGTTCAGGGTGGCAGTGGAGGAGTGCTCTGAGAGCTTTGTGATGTCTCCTTGCTGGGTTCCTCAGTGATAACAGGACTGAGCCGGGAAATGATGGATAAAGAATGTTTCCTGATAAATGGAGGATCTTCTAATCATGTGCAATTAAGTACAAAATGCCGATAGAGATGTCTTCCTGAAGGAGAATCGCATTTTAACAAATCCACTGACAGATTATGAAATACGGAGATGATAATGAAAATATCCAGGCAGCCTCAGGCTTGGGCCACGGAATTACTCAGATAAATCTCTCCCGCTCAAATAGAATAGAAAAATAATCTCTGCTTCCTGTCAAATTTGAACCTGTAGCTTTCTCCATGTAACAAGTGAAACACACTTTGAGATTCTGCCAAAAATGAACAATTCTAACCTAGAAACAACTGCAATGATAAATAATAGTGTAAATGCAAGATGAGCAGTGTACGATTCACTATGCAAATTCTCAACAGGAAGGTCTTAGAGAAGGTTTAAGTGTTTGGGGTCAGTATATTATAGGGTGTTGTGGGGTGTACACCGATGATCGATAAGATTCGCCTTCCTCCTGGGACCTTTAATAATACTTTACAACATTTTCCCTTTTCGACACTTGCAAGTTCCTTCATCCACAACTCTGAATAAATTGCACGTTTGGCCCAGCACCACCATTAAAAAGACTGGAAATCTCCTCTTTTATGCAAATGAACAGAAGTCATACCCATTAAGGGTCTAGTTCTGTCCTGCCCTCCACTCCTGAAAAACCTGAGCCCAAGAATAAAGCAAGATCATATTGCTGTCAGACAAGAGAACCAATCCACCCCTACAGTAGACTATCCCAGGAGTGACTTTTGCAGGAAATCCAACACTGTATTGGGATATAATAAAAAAACTTTGTGATATCCTAATATCCTTTTTCAATCTTTCATTATTTTTAAGATCTCTACTTGCTGTCAGTGACAGGAAACATTGGGGCAAATTCATCATTCCCTCTACACCAGAAAGCTGGCATAGAGGGTGATATTGCACATTTAGCGCAAGGCCCTTTTTTGCACTAAATGTGTGCCTAAAGTCCAGATCCGCGCCTTGCTCACCACATTGTGCAATTGTGGGTGGTGCTGGGATTGGGACAGGCTGAGGTGTGTAGATTCCATTCTGGCGCAGGGATGACAGATAAATTTATGAAGAGACTGAAAGTGCTTATTCAGATGACAGGGTTGTCCTGCTGTGTTCTAACCATTGTATTAACGGCCTGCACACTGCCCCATAGACATTAGTGGATATATTCACATTACCATTGTTTTAACAGCCTTTGTGACTGAACTGAGAGAAAAATGGTGATTACTTACCGGTAATTGGATTTTCCAGAACCCATGACAGCACCCAGAGAGGATCTGCCCCCAGGGACAGGAAACCTATGGTATAAACAGGTGGAGCCTCTCCTACCCCTCAGTTGTTTTATAGAAGCGAGAGGGAGACTCCAGTTAACTTGTAACTCATGACCCTAAGGTCAAAACTTTTTTTTTTTTTTTTTTGCTTGCTACACCCAGTGCCAAACAAAAGTCCATCACCAAGAAAAAAGGGAGGGATAAAGGACGGTGCTGTCGTGGGTTCTGGAAAATCCAATTACCGGTAAGTAATCACCATTTTTCCCTTCACCCACAACAGCACCCAGAGAGAATAAAATAGGAAAACACTAGGGAGGGACCTTTTGTAAAACTTTCCTTCCAAAAGAAAGATCAGCAGAAGCCCCAATGTCCAGCCTATAATGGCGAAAAAAGGTAGAAGGTGAAGACCAGGTTGCTGCTTTGCAGCTAGATTCTATGGAAGCATCAGCTTTCTCGGCCCAGGAGGTGGCAATCGCCCTAGTAGAATGTGCCTTGAGCCCCACTGGGGGGGAGGGAGAAGGCCCAAAGAACTGTAGGCCAGGGAGATTGCTAGTCTCACCCACCTAGCCAGACTACACTTAGAGGCCGCCTTCCCTTTGTTGGGACCTGAAAAGAGAACAAATAGGGAAGTAGATTTCCTCCAAGAGGAAGTAGAGGACAAATACTGGATTAGGCAACGTCTTACATCCAAACAGTGGTATTTCTGCTCTTTAGTACTACTTGGGTTAGCACAGAGGGAGGGGAGAACTATCTCCTGAGATCTATGAAATTTTGAGGCTACTTTAGGCAAAAAAGCTGGGTCTGGTTTAATTATTACCCTGTCCTCTGTAATAACAGTAAAGGGTAAATTAATTGATAGAGCCTGCAATTCTCCTATGTGACCTGCCGAGGTAAGGGCCACTAAAAGAATCACTTTCAGGGATAAATTTTTAATAGGGATAGAGTCCAATGGTTCAAAGGGAGGTTTAGTTAAGGCACACAGAACTAGGTACAAGTCCCAGGGAGGAACTCTGGACCTAACCACCGGTCTACTTCTAGAGGCCGCCTTGATGAACCTAATCACCCAGGGATCGTCAGCCAATTTATCATTTAGTAGAACACTAAGGGCTGAAACCTGGACTCTTAAAGTGCTGGTACAAAGCCCCTTTTCTAGTCCCTTCTGAAGGAACTCTAGAATCTGTTTTCTAGGTATATCCCCAAGCTCCCCTGGAGAACCACCTAGAAATTCAAAAAAACGGAACTAAGTCCTGGCGTATATTTTAGTAGTGACCGGTTTTCTGCTTTTTAGAAGAGTGGAAATGAGATTCTGAAAAAACCTTTAGAAGCTAGTAATCTCCGCTCAAATTCCAGGCCGTCAAATGTAAGTGGCTGCACTCCGGATGGAGAATGGGGCCCTGACATAGAAGGTCCTGGCTGACTGGGAGAATCCAAGGGTCCGAAACAGACAGGATCCTTAGCCAGGTAAACCAGGCTCTCCTCGGCCAAAAAGGGGGCAATTAGAATAACCCTCGCTCGATCCTCCCTGATCTTCCTCAGAACTGCTGGAATGAGATAGAAGGGAGGAAAAGCGTAAGCTAGATTGAAATCCCACTTGTAGGACAGAGCATCCACCCCAAAGGGGGGTTCCTCTGGGTTTAGGGAAAAAAAAAAATCTCTCCACCTTCTTGTTTGACCGACTGACAAAGAGATCTATTTCCGGGACTCCCCAAACCCTGGTGATCTCTAAAAAGATGGATGGGTTCAATTCCCACTCGCTCTGATTCAGATTGTGACGTCTCAGGAAATCTGCCCTGAAATTGTCTGACCCCCTGATATGCAGAGCAGACCAGGAGAGAACCAGAGGCCCTGACAGATGTAGAATCCGGGCCATTATTTTCATAAGGGGAAGGGACCTCGTACCCCCTTGCTTATTTATATATGAAACTGCTGTCATATTGTCAGACATGATCCTTACATGACGATTCCGAATACCCTGACCTACGACTTTCAAGATCTCCAAAAATCGCCATTAGTTCCCTCTGATTTGAGGATGCCTGAGAAAGACTCCTTGACCAGCAGCCTTGGAACACCTGATCCCTCATGTGGGCACCCCACCCCCAAGGGCTGGCATCCGTGGTAATAATTAGGGGGTCTGAGATCTTGCATGGAACTCCAATTTCTAGGTGACCCCTGACTAACCACCAACCCAGGGTTTCTCTTGTTGGCTGAGACACCCACATAAATTTGTCGAGAATTTTCTCTTCCTGACACCAGGCTGCCAGGATTTCCCACTGCAGGTCTCGGGAGTGGCTCTGAGCCCAAGGTACAGCTGGAATACAGGCCGTGAGAGTCCCCAGGATGGACATAGCCTTTCTTATAGTGACCCTGGGGGACTGGATCAGGATTTTTACTAGGGACAGAACTCTCTCTATTTTCTCTGGAGGGAGAAAAGATCTCTGAGCCGTGGAATATAGAATGATCCCTAGAAACTTTATCTGTTGAGAAGGAACTAAACTTGACTTCTCTAGATTCACCATCCAACCTAATTCCTCCAGAATGTTCAGTACTACTCTGACACTTTCTAAACATTCTATTCTGGATCTTGCCACAATGAGAAAGTCGTCTAGATATGGAATAAACAGAACGTCTTTCTCTCTTACATGCGCCCCCATTTCTGCCACTATTTTGGTAAAGACTCCTGGGGCTATGGAGATTCCAAAGGGAAGAGCCTGATATTGGTAATGCTGAACCACCCCTTCCATCTCTACTGCTACTCGCAAGAACCTCTGGTGACCTGGAAAAATTGGAACATGGTAATAAGCATCTTTCAGATCTATCACCGCCATCCAGCAATTGGGAGTTAACAATCTCACTGCTGACTGCACTGTCTCCATCCGGAATTTCTTGTAAGACAGAAACTGATTTAACCTCCTTAGATTTATTATGGTTCTGTAGGAGCCATCGGGTTTCCTTACCCAGAACAGATGGGAATAAAAACCCCTTATGAAATTTTCCTCCAGGCAGGAAGGAATTTCCTCAGTCTCCCCTCTACCCGGGGCCTGGCGTCATTGCCTATTGGGTCTTGGATCTTTATTACGGGGTGAGTTGTTAAATAAGAACCCCTTGTGTTTCTTATTGATTCTGCCCAGCTATTATCTCTGGACTTGACAATTTTCTGCCCTCTGTATGCTGCAAAGGGACGAAAGGACCTCCGTGTCCGACCAGAGGAAGGCAAAGGAAAAACTCTTTTTTTTTTTTTTTTTCTGCTGCCTTAGCTAAGATGTCATCCAAGGCTGGTCCAAAGAGATATTCACCGTCACAGGGCAGATTGCACAGCCGGGTCTTAGACCCTACATCACCTGTCCAACTCTTCAGCCATATAGCCCTCCTGGCAGAGTTGGTCAGGGCAAGGGAGCGATAATCTTACAGCGTCAGTTGAAGCATTTGCAAAAAATCTGCAGCTTTTCTAATAGTCGGCAGGGCTGACAGAATCTGCTCTCTTGGGGCCTTATCCCTTAATTGATCTTCCAGCTCCCCTAGCCAGATCATAAGGGATCTAGCAGTAGAGGTAGCCGCTATATTGGGCTTGAGGGACGCTCCTACTGACTCCCCAGAACGCCTTAGGAAGCTTTCTGCTTTCTTGTCTAAGGGATCCTTCAGGGTACCCATGTCCTCGAAGGGCAGTGCCGAGTTCCTAGAGGCTCTGGCTATGGCAACATCAATTTTTGGTACATTATCCCAAGAAGAGCAAGCTTCCTCTTCAAACGGGTATTTACGCTTAACTCCTCTAGGGATAAAACCCTTCTTGCTAAGCGATGTAATATTTTTATGGACTGGAAAGTGTCTCCTTTGACGAACCTCCAAACATAATGTCCTGTATAGAACGGGAGTGTCTAGAGTCCTCAATCCCCATAGTCGCTCGAATGGCTTTGAGCAACTTGTCAGTGTCCTCAACTGGAAAACACGACTGTCCTCCCTCTACATCAGATATGGAGGAAGAAGAGACATCATCGGATAATTCTCCACTTTCACCTTGAACAGACTCCTCCTCAGAAGAGGAGTCATGACCCCGGGGAGAGGAACTGGACTTCTTTTTCTGGCCACTTTTACCCTTAAGGGAAATCCTGACCTCCTCCTGTATCATAGATCTGATACCCTGTAAGAATGACGGGGACTCCTTAGCAATAGTTCTATTAATACATGATGGGCAGAGCTTTTCCTCATAAGAAGAAGAAAGTCTAGTTCTACATAAGGCACATTCCTTATTCTTAGGTCTATCCTACAAAAGACAGGGGAAACCATTAATCAATAAAAAATAAAGGGTTGGCACGCAGCCACTTACATCCCCCTAGAATACCGAGGAAGGTGGAGGTGGACCTTCATCTTGCCCTCCATCTTGGGGTCTTCCTCCTGCCGGCGGCAGCTGCTGTGGCGGCGGCTGTGGCTGCTGCTGATCTTCCATACTATAGAGACTCGGTGCATGGAGGGCCAGGAACTGCTTAGCAGCTCCACTTTCCTTCAATCTGCATTATATGGCCATTCAGCCGCTAGGCCACGCCCCTTCCACCGTAAGCCACGCCTTCATTACCAGTAAGCCACACCCGCTTCCTGCCGGGCTGGCACCTCCATGTGTCTCCCTGCAGGCCCGGAACTACTGCGGCCTAAAGCAGAGGAAACACACTCCTTCTGCCTGGATATCGGAACCCCCGCACCCGGAACACCAGCGGCGCATAGCTGGGGGGATGGCACCTGACTCCAGACTGGGCCACAGCCACCCCTGGAAGAAGAGAGGCAACCCCTACCAGGACCAACTCTTTCCTATGCCATCAGGTAAGCCTGCCTCAAGCAGACACGTAGGTCTCCCTCCAGGAACAGGAAACAACTGAGGGGTAGGAGAGGCTCCACCTTTTTATACCGTAGGTTTCCTGTCCCTGGGGGCGGATCCTCTCTGGGTGCTGTTGTGGGTGAAGGGAAAATAGAACTTGCTATTTCCTGGGTCGTTTTCATGGATGCCTCATGTCATGAAAATGGATTACACCCAGGTGTACTCTGGGCCATGAAAAAGTAGTTTTTCGCAGCTGAATACACAGCACAGTGTTGTGAGAATATACAGTACACTACTTCTATGAATATAATTAACTCACAGCTGAGAGTTTCTTATTGGACTCCAAAGTGACACATTGTAACTTCCACCTCAAATTCCTCTTCCATTTCTCCCACGTCGGCTTTGCGCCTTGGTTTTCACTTGCTGATTAGCCTCAGAAGAATGGGGCTAATACATGGAGTGGCTTGAGACACAGACTCTGCAACAGAACCAGCCCTCGAATGCATGGCAAGATCAAGCAGGACAATTATTTTTCCATACTGACATCATGACTAGCCATGTGACTAATGACATCATGTCCTTTGGTCACATGACATGCTGCAGCTTAGTCTCATTCACTATAATGAGATGGAGATGTGGCATTGCCATGTGACCAACGGACATTATGTAATGAGAAGAAGAAAGCAGCCATGTTTTCGAGTCCTGAACAACCACTTTAAGCTGTTTTTTTTGTTGTTCACCCAATATACCGTCTTGCAGCCTGCGCTAATCAAAAAAAAACCCCTCTGTTATTTAAGGGGTTTTTTGTGCTCTTCTCACCCAATACAGAGTGTGATGGAGTGTGCTAATATGAAAAAATATTAATTTCTTAAGTTTTCTTGTTGGTCATATATACAGTCTCGTAGCCTGTGCTAATGTAAAATAATATCTCTTATTTAAAACTGACTGATGCAGTTCTAGTCTTATAGTCTTATAGTCACTGACCAGGTCCCCCTTTTAGTGCTTTGATATTTTTTTTTTAAATAGTTGCTTGTAAAAATACAAACCAACACAAAAAAATAAAAAATACACAGTTTTAGAATTGTTGCCAATCACTATTATAATTAAGCAGTGTATAGTAAAAAATAACTGAAAAAAACAGGGCAGGGGACAAGCAAAATGAGGGGGAGTAGGAAACACTAGTACTAACAATAAGAATGTGGGTGGCAACAGCAACACTACTTCTGGTTTTGGTGGCACAGTCAGTAGTAGCAGGATTGTTGTACTTCCTGAGAATAAAGATGAAGGTTTTGATTACTTAGCTTGTTCATCTCAGTCAAAGGGGGATATTGCATCTGAGAGTGATGTGATTTTGAGTCATGCTTCTGTGTGTTCCTCTTTCTCCTCTGTAACATGTAATTCATTGCAGGGCCTTTCTGGACTGTCAACCTTGTCTACTTCATCTTCTTCACTGACACAGCTCCCTGGTAGTCATGTAACACCTGCTGAGAAATCTATTTTTCCTAGTCAGAACAGTCTCCCTTCTCTTTTTGATGAGCTGGAGGAGAACAGTCAGAATTATGTGCAAGCAAAGGAAGAGGACTATTGGTGGTGTAGTTAGTAGTGGCAGAGGGTGAGGTAATACTACTGGTAGTCGTTCTGGTAGGAAAAAGTGGGGAAGATGATTACATTGCCAATGATGATCATTCTTTTGTGGATAGGAACTGGCAACTAGGTCAGTGTAACAAGGTGACATCAGAAGAAGAGGGTGGTTGCTGTGGTGATAGTAATGATTCCAGCCAATACACTGGCCTACCAATGGCAGACCTAGGGGAAGCACGCAGGGTGGGGCTGGTGGCACTAGTGGGGGCATTGGCAAGCAAGTTTCCACTGCTACTGGTAATGGAGGCAGAAACTGCACATGGTCATGTGCAAGATTTGCAAGCAGAAACTTAGGCGTGGCCGTGCAGGAACAAATGTAGGAATGACATCTCTACATACTAACATGAAAAGGCATCGCCATCTTATTTAGAAAATTAGACTTGGCAGTGTCACTGGCAGGGGAAGTGACTGTCCTACTCTTTCTCCCCGTGATCTTCCTTGAAGGCAGGCCACATCTATACTTAGCAAATGGTCTTTGTTATCATCCTCATCACCAACTGTTTCTCCTCTTCCTCCTCTTCCATGCCAATTTCAGTCATCCATAACAGAAAGTGTGTCCAGGAAACAGCAATATGAACCCAGTAATCCATTGGTTCTGCAACTTAACTCGCATCTGGCCAAGCTGCTGTTTGTGCAATCGCTGCAGAACAGTTAGTGGATTCCACTGCATTTTCCAACTGATGGCATGTGCTCAACCTCAATGGGGATATTGCCATTATTTCTCTAGGAAAGCTGTCCCTGCTTTATATCACCATAAGACTTTCCTTGGATATGTCAGTCTGGGGAAAAGTACACGCCACTTACGTGAAGCAACAATTATGGATAGACAAGAACAATACATTTACCCAACATTTACCCAGTGGGCTTTCATGGCCCACTGGGTAAATGCTGGAGCGGCAGCAGCCCAAAAACGCAACACGGCAAGGTGCTAGGTTCACCCCTTTTATGCAGGTCCAGTTACAACACCATGTAGGGCCCATCTGCCTCTCTGATCTGTTTTCTGCTACCATCTTCACCAGGGCAAGGCGTTGCTTCCACTCCTCCTCCTTCCCCTTTGTTTCATGGATGTAAGGTGAAATGCTGCCATGCAGTTTTTACAATTAATGGGCCTGGATCAAAGGAGCCACATAGCAGAGGAGCTGCTTTGCTGTATCCTGCAGCAAGTATCCCGCTGGATGGCTTCTCATCAACTCCAACTGGGCAGCGTTGCCATCAACAATGGAACACTAACTCTGTATGGTGCTTAAGATGGTGGTATGCTGCTTTATTAATCTGTATAGTGGCTTAAAATAGGTGCTGCTCATGGGCAGAAAAGTCTCTGTGCATTTTAGCCGTTCTTATGTCGCAAAAAACACTCTGCTCAATTTACAGCAACAAAACAGTCTACCTTTGCACCACTTTATCTATGACATTGTCCACCTTAAACATGCTGGGGTGTCTATGTGAGCTGTAGAAGGCAGTGAACCATTACTGCCTGCAGCAGATCACAGAGACAATGTGTTATTTTGAGATATGTCATTGGAGGCTTATGAGGGAAGTGTGTTGACTTCTCAAGCCCTTTGATGAGGCCTCCAAATTAGCAGGGACAACTGTAGCATCAGCGACGTGATCCCTTTATTGTATACCTTACAGGAAACACATTCTGCAATGAGGGATAGAGAGGAGATACAGTTTACACCTCTTAGTCAACGACAAGGATGAGGATCTGGGTCAGGTTATTATGGTCGAGGAACTGATACTCCTAGACTGGAAGAGGAGGAGGAGGAAGACTCTCTCTTGGATACAGAGGGGGCCCTTGCTAGGTCACACAGACAGCCAGGGGAGGAGGTTGACCCTTATTTCTTCCAAGATGATGATGATGATGACCATATTGGCCAAGAACCCCCAACCATGGCAGGCCCCTGGGTCCATATACACACTGGCAAGTATTGCAGGCTGTATGCACCACTGCTTACACAGCAACCATAGAATTATTAGCATCAAGCAGAGTGATGAGTACTGGATGGAAGTTCTCCTAGCCCTTGCTATGAAGCCAATATGGCGGAATACTTCCCTGTCTCCCAAAGGGAAGAAAAATTTGAATATTATCCCTATTGTCTCCCAGCTTTCCCAGACCTAGACATATTTGAGAATCAATTGCATAAAATTTATAGTAATGTATTAAAAAAGAAAGAATGAAGCTTTTATATTTATTGGAGGTGTTTTGTTTTTTTTTTCTATTAAGGGGAAGTTACAGTGTTTTATGCAAGTTGGTGGGCAGAGGATTAATCTTGTGTTGTGGGGATTACAGGTAATTCTCTGCACTGGGTCATGGACAATGTGAACCTCTCCCTGTAGGATTTACAGCAATTTAAGAACCCATTGAGGGGGGCCTGTCTCTTAATACCTGACTAATGACAGCACAAAGGCAACATTGCGGGGAAATCTTTTTGCAATCTCTGCTGGATTACCCTATTTTCTCTTACTAATCTCAGGAATTAAACCTCATCCACCCCATGTTTTGGGTGACATCCATTATGAACTTTCTGGTATGACAGATGCTGTATATAAGGGCATGTGTGCTGTGGGTGGCCCTCAGAAGTGGACATAATTCCACTTTTCAGTTTAGAAGGAGAACAGCCAATGTTTTTGTTAAAATGGTTCTGACTTTTTAGGAGGTTTGTAGAATTTTATTGAATGACAAGAATTTGAGAGTTTTTCTTTGGTGTAGAGGCTGCTCCACAATAGGTCACATTCATCTGGCAGCAATGTCAGTCCAGACCCAGGCGTTCCTATACATTCCCTCACTGCACCAGCTACTAATAACAGAGACGTATTTTCTCTTCGTCTGGATAGTGCTGCAGAGAAAAGCTAATATTTGAGAATTCATGCTCCACTAAGGAATCTATCTCTGCGAAAACACAATCCCTTCAGTCTGGAGAAGGCTGAATGGTTGAAAGTGGGGAGGGAGAGGTATATGTTTCCAACATTATTAAAGTAAGGTAGACAATGTTTCCCCAGCCATCTTGGCTCCTGTAATACAGGATTGCAATAGTTCTGGTGCCAAGTACCAATATCCTGGATCCATAGTGACACTCACCGGTAATGGCACCTGTTATTAGCCAGCTGCACAAAAGTGCTAAAAAATTATTACAATGCAAAAGTCTGTCATATTGTCTTATTATGTTGTTATTTATGTTTAAATTTGTATTATCAGTTCTATTAAATTCATGAAGACCCTATGCAAGTGTAAAAATGTCACAAATTTCTGCACAAGCCACTTTTCACGTAACAATTTGTAATTTTTTTATAATGCCCTTGATACTTTTCTGAAAAGTGGGTGGAATGGGTTGGGGCTCATCATCAAATCCAATGTAAGGCTGGTGCCCCACATTGCGAAAACGCTGCGTATTACAGTACCTGCGTATAATAGGTATGATAGGGGCAGAACATCCGCATTTTTTTCTGCCGCATCTTTTTCCACAGGGTTTTTTTTTGCTGCATCTCACTACTTGGGGCCTTAGCCTTATTTACAGTGCAACCCTGTGTAAATTCTAGCTTAAATGTATGCCCTCTTCTAGCTGATGTAGATTTGACGTTCTGGTGCTCAGGGATTTGCCTATTTCATTAAGACATTATGTTCTTAATAAATTAGGTGCAAATCACTCTAGCAAACAGTGCATCAAGACTGGCATACAGTGGGGAAAAAAAAGTATTTAGTTAGCCACCAATTGTGCAAGTTCTCCCACTTAAAAAGGTGAGAGAGGCCTGTAATTGACATCATAGGTAAACATCAACTACAAGAGACAAAATGAGAAAACAAATCCAGAAAATCACATTGTCTGATTTTTTAAGAATTTATTTGCAAATTATGGTGGAAAATAAGTATTTGGTCACCTACAAACAAGCAAGATTTCTGGCTCTCATAGACCTGTAACTTCTTTAAGAGGCTCCTCTGTCCTCCACTCATTACCTGTAGTAATGGCACCTGTTTGACATTATCAGTATAAAAGACACCTGTCCACAACCTCAGACAGTCACACTCCAAACTCCACTATGATGAAGACCTAAGAGCTGTGGAAGGACACCAGAAACAAAATTGTAGACCTGCACCAGGCTGCGAAGACTGAATCTGCAATAGGCAAGCAGCTTGGTGTGAAGAAATCAACTGTGGGAGCAATAATTAGAAAATGGAAGACATACAAGACCACTGATAATCTCCCTCGATCAGGGGCTCCACACAAGATCTCACCCCGTGGGGTCAAAATGATCACAAGAACGGTGAGCAAAAATCCCAGAACCACACGGGGGGACCTAGTGAATGACCTGCAGAAAGCTGGGACTAACGTAACAAAGGCTACCGTCAGTAACACACTACGCCGCCAGGGACTCAGATCCTGCAGTGCCAGACGTGCCCCCCTGCTTAAGCCAGTACATATCCAGGCCCGTCTGAAGTTTGCTAGAGAGCATTTGGATGTTCCAGAAGAGTATTGGGAGAATGTCATATGGTCAGATGAAACCAAAGTAGAACTGTTTGGTAGAAACACAACTTGTCGTGTTTGGAGGAAAGTGAATGCTGAGTTGCATCCAAAGAACACCATATCTACTGTGAAGCATGGGGGTGGCAACTTCATGCTTTGGGGCTGTTTCTCTGCAAAGGGACCAGGACGACTGATCCGTGTACATGAAAGAATGAATTGGGCCATGTATCGTGAGATTTTGAGTACAAACCTCCTTCTATCAGCAAGGGCATTGAAGATGAAACATGGCTGGGTCTTTCAGCATGACAATGATCCCAAGTACACCACCAGGGCAATGAAGGAGTGGCTTCGTAAGAAGCATTTCAAGGTCCTGGAGTAGCCTAGCCAGTCTCCTGATCTCAACCCCATAGAAAACCTTTGGAGGGAGTTGAAAGTCCGTGTTGCCCAGCGACAGCCCCAAAACATCACTGCTCTAGAGGAGATCTGCATGGAGGAATGGGCCAACATACCAGCAACAGTGTGTGCCAACCTTGTGAAGACTTACAGAAAACGTTTGACCTCTGTCATTGCCAACAAAGGATATATAACAAAGTATTGAGATGAACTTTTGTTATTGACCAAATACTTATTTTCCACCATAATTAGCAAATAAATTCTTTAAAAATCAGACAATGTGATTTTCTGGATTTGTTTTCTCATTTTGTCTCTCATAGTTGAGGTCTACCTATGATGTCAGTTACAGGCCTCTCTCATCTTTTTAAGTGGGAGAACTTGCACAATTGGTGGCTGACTAAATACTTTTTTCCCCACTGTATGTTATGCAAGTCATGATGAATTGCTCTTGAAGACTTATTGCACCCATGGTAGGCGATAAATATCTGAAGGCTTTGGTTCAAAATGTTGGGGGACCCAGTGATCATGAGCACAGGGGCCTTCAAGTTCCTCCTAAGTGTCCCTCGTTAATAGAACAGTGATGTGCACACTTCACTGGCTTTGATTTAACTTCTATAGGACTGCCTGAGAATGTGCACCAGCTAAAATATGCAGCCACTACGGTTACATTTATACGCACCATTACAACTTGTGAAAAGCAATAATGGTCATGATGATTGTAGGTGTGAGAGTGCATGTTTTATCAGTGTTTTGCACCTGTGCAATCTCCACCATATACGATTTGGGCCTGTCTTCAACCTTGCTGCACCTAACATCAAGTAAATGTGGCCTCTTTTTCAGTGATATGATTCATAATGATGTCCTTTTCAATGAATTGTTGGGGACCACGTATCTGCTATGATGTAGTAATGTTGGCAATATGTTGTAGGTTCTATGGTATAGCACAGGGGGATTTCAAGAGGTGGTTGAAGGACCCCTTGCTATAAAGGTTAAACAAGTTACTTTTTCAGATGACACTGGCACAAACTCTTATGCCACGCTTGATGGTTACAAAACCTACATGGCACACTATGGAGAATTTTTCAGACTATAAGACGCACCGGACCATAAGATGCACCTAGGTTTTAGAGGAGGAAAATAGGGGAAAAAAATTTGAAGCAAAAAATGGTAAAATATTATATATATGGGAGTTGTAGTTTTGGAACAGCTGCAAGGCCACATTGACAGGTG
The DNA here is from genome assembly GCA_947044405.1 of Leptodactylus fallax. Lineage (NCBI taxonomy): Eukaryota > Metazoa > Chordata > Amphibia > Anura > Leptodactylidae > Leptodactylus > Leptodactylus fallax. The sequence continues at coordinate 1,653,602 of CAMRHE010000083.1, read as the reverse complement.
ACCCTGTAGCTGTACGGGGATACATAGGGCGTCTTTTTTTTTTTGCAGGGCCAGATGTACTTTTTAGTTATACCATTTTGGGGAATGTCTATTGCTTTTATCACTTTTTATTCAAATCAGAGGCGAAACAGTGAAATAAACAGCAGTTTGGCACTTTTGATACTTTTCACCCTACGGGAAAAATATCTTTATAAATTTGTAGACCGGGCGTTTTCGGACACAGGGATACCTAATGTGTATGTGTTTCACAGTAATTTTCTACTTTTATATGTATTCTATCAAAAGGGGATGATTTAGAATTTTTTTTTATTAAAACTTTTTTTTTTAAACTATTTTATTAGCCCCCCTAGGGTGTTTGAACGTGCAATCATTTGATTGCAAGTCCCATAGACTGCAATACAACTGTATCACCTATAGTCCCATTACCATTTTATATTGTATGTGGTCTTTTGTTGCCATTTCATTATATACTATCAATTTCATAACCCAACATCCCTAACATATTCTAATATATGTCCATGGTAATTACTAATTCCTTTTTCTTTACATTTAGGGTAAGTTCACATGGAGTTTCTTTCAGGCCAACTCTCCCATTCACTTCAATGGTAATCAGACAGATTTTTTTGCTCAGGTTGATTTTTTCAGCTAGATGGAAAAAAAAGTTAAGTTCACAGGAATTTTTTTTTTTTTTAAGGAAAATTTTGAGGTGCAATCCTCCCCAAAATTTGTCTTAAAAAAAGCCCCCCAACTCTCCCTTACATTGCAGTGGGAGTCAGGAGCAGATTTTATCTCTACCTGATTTTTCTGCTAGAAGAAAAAAGAAGTGTCATGACCTATCTTCAGGTGGATTCTGCCTTGCAAACCCCTTTGAAATGAATGGGAGGCAGAAAAATTTGCCAGCGGTTTTTTGAAGTTTTTTTGCTGCTTCCTTTTTTGAAAGCTTACTTATAAATATACTCAATTAGCCTCTAAAAGGTATCGCCTGATTTCTTCACTCTTCCTTCTTTTCCAGTCTAGGAGTCCCATAGTGACCCTGACCCAGATCCTCATCCTTCTCCATAAACCCAGGGTGATGACATTGACTAAGAGGTGGAAACTGTTCCTCTTATTTCCCTCATTACATGAGTGTGTTTTTTTTATTATTATTATTATTATTATTATTATTATTATTATTATTATTATTATTATTATTATTATTATTATTATTAATAATAATATATTATTATTTTATTTATTTATTTATATATCACCATTAATTCCATGGTGCATTTGAGGTTTTACATACAGTACACAAAATATACAAAACAAACACTCAGTTTGTCCAAGTCGTTTTGTAGCCTAAGTACTTCCTCTATAGACTGAACTGTACTAGATAGCTTGGTGTTAGCTGCAAAAATAGAGATATTGCTATTAATTGTATTGGCCATATAATTAATAAATAACACTGAATTACTATTATTATTGTTTATTTATATAGCACCATTAATTCCATGGTGCTTTACATTTGAGGGTTTACATACGGTTCACAAGATATACGAACAAATATAATACTAACAGTGACCAACTGGCATAGTGGGATAGAGGGCCCTGCCTGCAAGTGCTTACAATCTATGAGGGAAGAGGGATAGAGACAGAAGGTGAAGGGAGAGACTGTTCACATGCTGGTTTGGTGACTTTAGCGTTATTGGAGGTTGTAAGCCTTCCTGAATAGGTGAGTCTTCAGGGCCTTCTTGAAGCTTGTGATTGTGGGGGACAGTCTTATGTGTCTTGGTATTGATTTCCAGAGTATGGGGGATGCACGGGAGAAATCTTGGAGACGGTTGTGTGAAGAGCGGATGAGAGCAGAGCAGGAGGTATTTGGAGGATTGGAAATTGCGTGCGGGCAGGTAGCAGGAGATTAGGTCAGAGATACAGTGCATTGCGAAAGTATTCGGCCCCCTTGAACTTTTCAACCTTTTGCCACATTTCAGGCTTCAAACATAAAGATATAAAATTTTAATTTTTTGGTGAAGAATCAGCAACAAGTGGGACACAATTGTGAGGTGGAACGAAATTTATTGGTTATTTTAAACTTTTGTAAAAAATAAAAAACTGAAAAGTGGGGCGTGCAATATTATTCGGCCCCTTTACTTTCAGTGCAGCAAACTCACTCCAGAAGTTCAGTGAGGATCTCTGAATGATCCAAAGTTGTCCTAAATGACTGATGATGATAAATATAATCCACCTGTGTGTAATCAAGTCTCCGTATAAATGCACCTGCTCTGTGGGTTCTGTTTAAAGCACAGAGAGCATCATGAAGACCAAGGAACACACCAGGCAGGTCCGTGATACTGTTGTGGAGAAGTTTAAAGCCGTATTTGCATACAAAAAGATTTCCCAAACTTTAAACATCCCAAGGAGCACTGTGCAAGCGATCATATTGAAATAGAAGGAGTATCAGAACACTGCAAATCTACCAAGACCCGGCTGTCCTTCTAAACTTTCATCTCAAACAAGGAGAAGACTGAACAGAGATGCAGCCAAGAGGCCCATGATCACTCTGGATGAACTGCAGAGATCTACAGCTGAGGTGGGAGAATCTCTCCATAGGACAACAATCAGTCATACACTGCACAAATCTGGCCTTTATGGAAGAGTGGCAAGAACAAAGCCATTTCTCAAAGATAGCCATAAAAAGTCTCGTTTAAAGTTTGCCACAAGCCACCTGGGAGACACACCAAACATGTGGAAGAAGGTGCTCTAGTCAGATGAAACCAAAATCGAACTTTTTGGCCACAATGCAAAACAATATGTTTGGTGTAAAAGCAACACAGCTCATCACGCTGAACACACCATCCCCACTATCAAACATGGTGGTTTGCAGCATCATGGTTTGGGCCTGCTTTTCTTCAGCAGGGACAGGGAAGATGGTTAAAATTGATGGGAAGATGGATGGAGCCAAATACAGGACCATTCTGGAAGAAAACCTTTGGAGTCTGCAAAAGACCTGAGACTGGGATGTAGATTTATTTTCCTACAAGACAATGATCCCAAACATAAAGCAAAATCTACAATGGAATGTGTGATGATTCCACTTAAATATGGCTATAAGTCAGAGATGTATTTTGATCTCTGGGTATCGTATCTTCCGTTTTCTTCCATTCATTCATAATGTGCACAGCCTACTCATAGGTATATTGCCAATAGTGGCCGGACTGGAACAATAGGGCTTTGTATCCATCCCAACAGGGCTCCATTGAATTCCTACACAGCCCTGAGTGATCAAACAAACATGCATTGGTCAGCCTGAGCTGGTAGATCAGACATGGTTGATAACATTGTATCATTTCACTTGGTCTCATCTCCATACAAAGAATCGTGACTTGAGTGCGTTAATCAATCAGACTTGCTGTTGTTGATGACCTCATTCTGGGGGGTGTCATCAAGGGTATAAAAGATGAGGTAAGAGACCAGTGGGGGAGTTTTTACAGACAGACTACAGGAGATTACAGACAGACTTCCACTCTGAGAGACTATTGGAATACTGTGAGGAGCATGCAGGCTGGATTGTTGTGTTGATGCCACATGCTAAGAGCCTCCACTGGGTTATTCACACATGCCAGAGCATGTATGAGTGTTGGACTACAGAACCACATCAAGGAGATGCGTGGTAAAATAACTATTCCACTTTTATGCCCTTTTATTTCATTGCACTGTATCTTATAACTAGTAACTGTTAATGCTTGTATACATCTGCGTATCTGTTCTGAACTGCATGTGTTAGATGTTAATACTGACCCATTTAGGGGTTAATAAATATATAAAATTTAGAAAGCTTGTCTTGTATTTATCTTGTGAACCCGGCACTCACTGGCGGTGAGTGTGGTTTTTTATGAAAGAAGACTCAGGTGTGAGCCAACGTGGTGTTGGCGCACTGAGGATCTTTCACATTGGTGGCAGCATAGTGGGATCTTAGGATAAACAGCGTGTGTTGGTGACCTTTATCACTCAAACGCTGGGGATTGTGGTAATCCTATGAGACAAGCTCGGTATTAAAGCAAGCATTAAGATACAGTGAAAGTTTGATACAGTGCTGTTCCCCTCCCTTACTCTTTGTATTCTATCCTATCTTTTATTTGGCAAATACCAGTGGATGGCTAGTGGGCTCAGAAGCAGATCTCCAGAACTGCTGAACCAGGCTTTTGGAGATCCTGAGCGTATGGCTGAAATGGAGGCAGCCACAGCTATGCAGAGAATCGAGCAGAGTCCTGATTTTGGGGCTAGGCCAGGAAGTGCAGCAAGTAGCCCGGTCCCAAGGATTACTTCACCAGGAGAGGCCAGTAGCCCCAGCCTTGTGGGAGGAATGGCTTCACACTGGCAAATGGTCCTGCAGCAAGTAGGCACCAGTGACCCTAACACATACCTGCAGGTGTTGGGCCGCTTTCAGGAAGCTGCAGAACGGCAGGCCGATCGTGAGGCAGCAGAACGAGAACGGCAGGCCGATCGTGAGGCAGCAAAACGGCAGGCCGATCGTGAAGCTGCAGAACGAGAACGGCAGTATCAGCTTGAGCTCAAAAGAATGGAGCTCTCCCAGCAGGCACCGTCTGTCACTGCACACACTCCAGAAGCCCAAGTACCAAGGCTCCGATCTGAGGACTTTCCAATCCTTGAAACAAACGGGGATTTGGACTCGTTCTTGCGGGCCTTTGAGAAAGTATGTAAGCAGTATCAGCTACCACAGATGGATTGGGTCCGTTACCTGGCTCCCCGGTTGAGGGGAAAAGCCCTGGACACTTCCTCCAATTTGCCAGTTGACCAGGACTATGAGTCTGTTAAAGCAGCGCTGATCCGGAGGTACCAACTCACGCCGGGGCTATACCGTTGAAGGTTCCGAGGACTGCAGAAAAAGCCTTCAGAGAGCCATGAGGATACAGCGGCCCAGCTTCCGTCACCTCGCAAGAAAGCCTTGCAGACCTCATGCTTCAAGAGCAGTTCTTGAACATTTGTACCGAGGAAGTGCAAAAATACCTCTTGGACCGAGAGCCCAAGGACCTTGAAACAGCCGCAGCAATGGCGGATCGTTATGTTGCCAACCAGTTGCCGTGGAAACCTGCCAGTGACGTCTGGAGGAGGGGTAAGACACAATCTGTCCCGGGAATCCTGAACCAAGCTGGAGGTCACCACAGCCCTCTGCTTCCAGGTGGGGTAGACCAAACTCTGTCCCGGGTGGTTCCTATACGTCCCCTGCCCCTCGAGCTCTGAGCTCCCCGGAGACCTCTCTCATACCCCAGGGAGAGATCAGGCGGTGCCACGCCTGTAATCAAACGGGACATTTACAACGAGACTGCCCCAACCGCCCTAGGAGCAGCCCTGCTCCCCAAACTGCAGCGGCCGGCCCATCTGTGTATCTGGTTGCGAGGGAGGGGCCCCAGCCTAATGCTAACCGTCAACAGGTCACTGTGGGGGACAAAGTGGTGATGGGATTCCGGGACACTGGGGCAGATGTTATGCTGGTACAACCAGATTTGGTCCCCCCAGACAGTATTATTCCTGGGAAAACTCTGACCCTACGGGGTATTGGATTGGAACGTTTTACTGTACCCATGGCTTGTGTTCATTTAGACTGGGGTGCAGGGAAAGGAATGCGGGATGTGGGAGTAATGTCTGAGTTGCCTGCCAATGTACTGTTGGGGACAGATTTGGGGCCTATGATGTGCCAATATGGGGTGGGGGGTGGGGGCCCCCCAGCTCCCTGTGATCAGCTGTCTGTCCATGCTGATATGTCTGATATTGTACCTGTGGGACTACCTGCAGAGGGGGCTGGTAACCCTCCCTCTGAAATGTCTCCTTATACATTCTGTAAAAATGCTAATTCTAATGTATCTGGGATTAATGTAGGTGTAAAGGAGCTGAGTGAGGACTGGGCTGTAGACCCGCCCACATCTGCGGGGGCCTCACCCCCCAGTCTGTGTCTCTATGTCCGCCAGTCCTCCCTCCAGCTCAGAGTGATAGAACCAATGCTGTTAATGATATTGCAAATGTCTGCCATGAAACTGTGGATGTTGTACCAGGTGGTTCGGTGTCTCTCTGGGCTCTCAGTGACGGTCTGGATGTAGGACGGACTGCTGGTATTGCGGTGGTTACCCGCAGTCAAAGTGCCAAAGGGGTGGAAAGCCTTCCAGCCTCTGCACCGGTCCCTCCCTCGCTCGGACGCATTACTGAGACCCGGAGTGAATTAACAATTGCTAAAGAATGTACTGTCAATGTAATTGCCAATGCTTGTTGTGAAAGTGTACAGGGTAGCTCTTCTGAGTCACTGGAAGCGACTTCTACTATTTCGCCCAGTGCATCCGATGAGCACCAAACTGCTGACCATGTGCCAGGTAGTCAGGTAGGCTATGTGGATCTCATGGTCGATCCAGGTGAGGGATGGACTGCTGGTAGTGCGGTGTTAGCCCGCAGCCAGAGTGCTACAAGGGTGGAGGGCGTTCTGACCCTTGAACCGTTGCCTACACCACCTGGAGTCGGTGCTGAGACCGCCATGACTAGCCTCACTCCCTTGAAGCCGGAGGAGTCCGGCCGGTATGAGACATACACGTCTCTTCTGTCCAGTTCTATTCCAGGAGTGCCCATGGCCCAAGTGCAGATGGCATGGGGTACTGGAGGTGTGACCCAGGAAGGAGGTATGTCAAATGTATTATCTGTCAATGTATTGTGGGGGGATGGTTTGGGGAAGCATGATCTCAGTCATTTGCCCAAGTATCACCATCACCCACCCAAGTACAGGAGGAACAGGATGTAGGTTTGGAAGCAAAGGGGGAGGTGCAGAACCCCCTAGAACTCTCCCAACTAGCGGCTAGTGTGGGGAAGACCCTGAGAGAGCATGCCAAGGGTAGCCAGGAGAGCAGAGATTGCCGGGATGGGATCTCTGGAATGGTATCCCAAGGGCCTGAGGTCATGAGTGAAAAGCTACGGGATGCCCGCACTCAGAAAGCGGACCCAGAACAGGCAGGAGGTAGCCAAGTGTACGTGGCTCAGAGCCTGGGCCTTAGAAGCGTCCCTAGTCAGACTAGAGAGCCAGAAGGGTCCGGCAGCTATGTAACATGCACCTCTCTTTTGTCTCACTCCAGCCAAGAGTTCAGAGATGCTGTCCAAGCTGACCCTAGTCTGGACATATTGAAGGCGCGTGCCGCTCAACCACCCTAGGAGTCTGACAAGGCCCGAGTCTGCTGGGACCCCGAGGGGAGGTGAAGGAGCCTTGCGGCCAGAGCCTGAGGAGCTGAAGCGGCAGAGGTGCTCTCAGAAGAGGGGCACAGGCCCCTACTTCCTACAAGCCCCATCTAAAGGGGGAGGTGTGATGATTCCACTTAAATATGGCTATAACTCAGAGATGTATTTTGATCTCTGGGTATCGTATCTACCGCTTTCTTCCATTCATTCATAATGTGCACAGCCTACTCATAGGTATATTGCCAATAGTGGCCGGACTGGAACAATAGGGCTTTGTATCCATCCCAGCAGGGCTCCATTGAATTCCTACACAGCCCTGAGTGATCAAACAAACATGCATTGGTCAGCCTGAGCTGGTAGATCAGACATGGTTGATAACATTGTATCATTTCACTTGGTCTCATCTCCATACAAAGAATCGTGACTTGAGTGCGTTAATCAATAAGACTTGCTGTTGTTGATAACCTCATTCTGGGGGGTGTCATCAAGGGTATAAAAGATGAGGTAAGAGGCCAGTGGGGGAGTTTTTTCAGACAGACTACTGGAGATTACAGACAGACTTCCACTGTGAGAGACTATTGGAATACTGTGAGGAGCATGCAGGCTGGATTGTTGTGTTGATGCCACATGCTAAGAGCCTCCACTGAGTTATTCACACATGCCAGAGCATGTATGAGTGTTGGACTACAGAACCACATCAAGGAGATGCGTGGTAAAGTAACTATTTCACTTTTATGCCCTTTTATTTCATTGCACTGTATCTTATAACTAGTAACTGTTAATGCTTGTATACATCTGCATATAAGTTCTGAACTGCATGTGTTAGATGTTAATACCAACCCATTTAGGGGTTAATAAATATATAACATTTAGAAAGCTTGTCTTGTATTTATCTTGTGAACCCGGCACTCACTGGCGGTGAGTGTGGTTTTTTATGAAAGAAGACTCAGGTGTGGGCCAACACAGTGTGGGCGCACTGAGGATCTTTCACAGAATGGTTCACAAATAAACATATCCAGGTATTAGAATGGCCAAGTCAAAGTCCAGACCTGAATCCAATCGAGAATCTGTGGAAAGAGCTGAAAACTGCTGTTCACAAACGCTCTCCATCCAACCTCACTGAGCTCAAGCTGTTTTCCAAGGAAGAATGGGCAATAATTTCAGTCTCTCGATGTGCAAAACTGATAGAGACATACCCCAAGCAACTTGCAGCTGTAATCGCAGCAAAAGGTGGCGCTACAAAGTATTAACTTAAGGGGGCCGAATAATTTGGCACGCCCCACTTTTCAGTTTTTTATTTTTTTACAAAAGTTTAAAATATCCAATAAATTTCGTTCCACTTCACGATTGTGTCCCACTTGTTGTTGATTCTTCACCAAAAAAATTAAAATTTTATATCTTTATGTTTGAAGCCTGAAATGTGGCAAAAGGTTGAAAAGTTCAAGGGGGCCGAATACTTTCGCAAGGCACTGTATATGGAGGGGACAGGTTGTGGATGGCTTTGTATGTCAGCGTTAGCATTTTGAACTCTATTCGCTGGGCAACGGGTAGCCAGTGAAGGGATTGGCAGAGGAGAGTGGCTGATGAAGAACGTGAGGAGAGGTGTATTAAGCGAGCAGCACAGTTTAGGGTGGACTGGAGGGGGAAAAGAGTGTTTGCTGTGAGGCCATGGAGAAGGGTGTTAAACTAGTCTAAGCGGGAGATTATGAGGGCATGGACCAGCATCTTTGTAGTTTTAGGGGTGAGGGAGGAGCGGATTCGATGGATGTTCTTGAGTTGGAGGCGGCAGGAGGTGTTAAAGGTTTGGATGTGCAACTTGAAGGATAGGTCAGAGTCCAAGGTTATCACAAGGCAACGGACCTGTGGGACTGGTTCCATTAACTTTGATAAATGGGTCAGGTAGAGGGGCCGTGCGAGGTGGGGCGAAGATGATAAACTCAGTTTTCTCCATGTTGAGTTTGAGAAAGCCGGAGGAGAGAAATGAGGCTACAGCTGCTAGATACCCTGGAACTCTGGGCAACAGAGAGGTAATGTCTGTCCAGAGAGATATATTTGAGTGTCGTCAGCATAACAATGGTATTGAAAACCATGAGATTTTATAGAGGGTGTAGATGGAGAACAGAAGGGGTCCTACGACGGAGCCTTGGGGGACACCTACAGAAAGAGGGCGTGGCGAGGAGGTGGTGTGCAAATGGGAGACGCTGAATGTGCGGTTGCTGAGGTATGAGGAGATCCAGGAAAGGGCCAGGTCTGTGATGCCAAGGGATGAGAGCGTTTCTAACAGAAGGGAGTGGTCGACTATGTCAAAGGCAGAGGAGTGGTCAAGGAGGAGAACTACAGAGTAGTGATGCTTGGCTTTGGCAGTTAGTAGGTCGTTTGTGACTTTGGTTAGGGCAGTTTCTGTGGAGTGATGGGGTCTGAAGCCTGACTGTAGTCTGTCAAAGAGTAAATTGGATGAGAGGTAGGAGGATAGTTCGGAGTGGACGTGTTGTTCAAGCAATTTAGAGGTGTATGGGAGCAGTGAGATAGGGTGATAGTTTGCTGGAGAGGACGGGACGGGTGTTTCCTGTAAGTTATACAATACACGGATCACATCACTGATGCTGCAGTTGTCCCTGCTGACAAATTTGGTGGCCACTTGAAAAAGCTTGAGATGCTGACACACTTCCCTCATGAGTCTCCAATGACGTATCTTGAAATTAAACATGCTGGCGTGTGTTAGGTGAAGTTCCACCTAGTTGGAATGTCATAGACAAGGCGGTGTAAAGGCAGACTGTTTTGTCGCTGTAAATTGAACTTGGAGTTTGATGACATAAAAATGGCTGAAATACAGAGAGACTTTTCTAGCCATGAGTAGTACCTCTTTTAAGCCAATATACAGGTTAATAAAAGTTATGAACTACCAGATTAAGGACATGCACCATATAGGGACAATGTCCTATCAGTACAGCAATAATATGGGTGCCACTGTTGCTCGCAATACTGACCAGTTGGAGCTGTCAAGGAGCCATCCAGCGGGATACTTGCTGCAGGATGCAGCAAAGCAGCTTCTCTGCTATGTGGCTCCTTTGATCCAGGCTCATTAAGTCTAAAACTGCATGGCAGTGCTTCACCTTTCACCCATGAAACAAGGGAAGAGGAGTGGAAACAACACCTTGCCCTGGTGAAGATGGTGGTGGGAAAGGGTCCAGAGAGGAGGATCCAGAGGTGGTGTATGGGCCCTGCATGGTGTTGGAGCCAAGCCTACACTAACGGGATCGAAATAGCACCTGGCCTTGTTGCGTCTCTGGAATGTGACCACTGCAGCTCAAAACATTGAGCCAGTGGGGAGTGAAAGCCATGTATTGTCCTTGTTCATAATTGCTGCTCCACGTGTAAATGTGGCATTTACATTTCCCCAGATTGATATATCCAAGTAAAGGCCCACATTCTCCGACACATGGCAATATAAAGCTTTCCTAGAGATACAATGGTGGCTAGGTATCTTCCATTGAGTTTATGTACATGGCATTATTTGGTGAAATACAGTGGAATCCACTAAGTGGTACGGCATCAACTTCACTGCCAGCAGCTTGGCCAAGTGCAAGTTAAGTTGCAGGACCATATTACTGTTTCCTGAACAAACATTCCCTTATGAATGACTGATGGTGGGTAAGAGAAGGTGGAGGAGTAGGATAAACAGTTGATGATGATGATGATGATGATGATAACGACTAACTTGTGCTAGGTGTAGATGTGGCCTGTCTACAAGGAAGATCACAGGGAGGAGTAGAACAGTCTTGCTCACTTTCCCTGTCAGTGCCACTGCCATGTCTATTTTGCCAAATATGATGCCGATGCCTTTATAAGTGAGTACCTAGAGATGTCGTTCCTACATTTGTTCCTGCAAGGGTAAGTCTCTGCTTGCAGATCTTGCACATTTTCCAAACAATAAATCTCACATGAGATGACTACATGTAGTTCTTGCCGCCAACACCAGCAGCAGCAGCAGAGGCCCCTACCACTAGCCATACCCTGTGGGCTTCACCTAGGTCTTCTCCAGGCAGGGTTTTTAGATCTTAGGCTTGTGCAATGGCTGGAATTCTGGCACTGTGTGTATGTCTTTTTTTGTTTTTGTTGTTTTTTGTTTACAAACAAGTACTTCAATAAAAGTCAACATTAAATAACAGATTTTTATTTTTTTTAGATTAGAGCAGGCTGTGAGACTGCAACAAAATGGTTAAATAAGAAACAAATAATTTTTTAGATTAACACTCCATCACCCTGTGTATGCAGAGCAGAAAAATTGTGAGGGAAAATGATGACATTACTGAATCCAATGATGATTCTATTACAGATAAAACCTAGCAACCGGGTCAGGATGACAGGGTGACATCACAGGAAGAGGGAAAGCTGCAATAGTAACATGCAGCTCCAAGATCAAAAAGACCTATCTGGAAAAGATCTAAGGCAAGCTCGGGTGGTGATGGCACTGGCAGATACGTTTCCACTGCTGCTGGTTTTGACATCTCCCTTGGGCCTCCAGCTATTATACTCTGGGGGCTGAAGAACAAGTTCAGCCCAAGCCTGGGGTTCGTTTCTTCCAAACACAGGATGAAACGAATCGTCTGAGGTTCCTCCATCATTACATACTGTGACAACTTGGGGGGACTAGTCTCAAAATGGCGGCAGACTCCTGGTCCGGACAGCGGTGGTTCGTTGTACTGGGTGCCGGATAGATAGCGCTCAGATGGTCCAAGTGTAAAATAAAACTGGCTTTATTCAGCATAGGTGCAACATGGCAAAACAACAAAAAAAACCTAGGCCACAGTTAGGGCCCTAACTCACTCCTTGAGCCCCTAACTAGCCTGACTACTGCTCAGCTGCAGCAAAAGTCCCCTGTGGACCCCAGCCCTCCTGGCACAGACCATCTATCTGTCCAGTTGGTTCCACAGTTCCTGCCTCCTGCAGGTTTCTCCAGCCTTCTGGAGATACGTCCCCCACCCAAAGACGTAGCTGAGAGCCTTTTCTGGCCTGGGCCTGGGTCGCTCAATAGCGCCCTCTGGTTCACATACTCACAATACATAACTGTCATGTTGACACATTTTTATTATGTATTTGACTTTGTTATGGTAAGAAGTCATTTGCATTTGTAAAATGCCTAGAAATTCCTGCAACTTTAAAGGTGTTGTCCAGGATTAGAAAACATGACTGCTTTCTTCTTCTGAGGAAGTGTCATCACATCTGATGGTCACATGGCAATGCTGCAGCTTAGTCCCATTTATTTCAATGGGACTGAGCTGCAGTATTGCCATATGACCAATGATTGTGAATGATGTCACTCCCTGAGAGGAAGAAAGCAGCAATTTTCTTAATCCTAGATATCACCTTTAAAGATGTAGGAATTTATAATCCATTTGAAAAATATGAGTCAAATTACACCAATGTAGACTTCGGCAAAAATTACTTTAAAAATTACCCTGATACATTCTCCTCTTTAGTTGTCTTACCTTTGATCATTACTTTGCATCAAAAAATGGCACACGCCAGTAATAAATCTGGTATATTTTTGGGACTCAACATAACCTTACCCCCTTGTGTAATAGTTTTCTATTCAGCAAGTCGCAAAGATCTGTTCTTTTAGGCAAGTTAATGATAAATTTGTCTAAAATCATTTATGCCAAAAAAGAAGTTGCAACTTACACCAGAATCTTAGCACAAAGCCCTTAGTAAATGTGGGCCACTGTTTTTTTTCTAAACAGCACCAAGTTATTTGTCATAGTGCGGCTCAGTTCCGTATACTTCAAAAGAGAAAAGATGGCATATCAGATACAATTGATGGACAGATGGGGTACTGTTTATAGAAGAAAGTGCTGCATCCCAGTGAACACTGCTAAACACATTGCTAAACACTGTTTTATTCATGAATTATTGCATTGTGTATTGTGCCACAGTTAAATAGTTTTTTTACTTCCATGTTTATGTTTCCCTATGTTGGGGCACTGAATATGGAGGAAAACCCCTCCTTTTGGCAGATCCATGATCCAGCCAAACCCACAGTTGGCTGGGATTAGGGGAGAAGACTTTGTCACCTCATGGCAGTCTTCGATTAGCATTCCAAGAGAGCAGATGTGCCTTCTACTGAGCTAGAGGATAGCCTTGCCCATCCTATGATTGCTGCAGCCCTGAGACAGGGAAGAGTAATATGTTGTCAACCTACAGGGAGAGGAGAGAGAGAAAATGCCATTTTTGAAGGAGGGCTTGAGGTTGACCAGAGCCTCAGACTATCAACCCAGCTTCCCACTTGAAAAGTAGGGCTACCATGACAAAGGCTGTATTGAGAGACTAGAGAAGTGGCATTATCAGGCACTAGTGAGATATATTGGGCATCCCTGGCTGAGAAAACGTTACCTGGCTCATCCCCATTCAACAGTGGAACTCCCATTGTACTACACCCTTAGCATTGCACCAATGCAGGAGGTGGACTGGAGGAGTCAGTTGAGTGTTTACTTGCCACCACTGCCAACAACTATTACTCCCATCCTCCAGTTGACTCCAAAGGGCTGCTGCAAAAGAAGAGCAGTGGCTACCTTGTTCCCCCACAGTCATGTCCTAAGGCCCTGTGCGCGCAAAAACGTCATGTGTAAGAGATATCTGATGTGAAAAATTTGCAAACCTTGTAATCTTTTTAAATAATTGTTGCAACTGGCATTTTTGCACCTCTTAGGGTATGTTCACCCGACGAATTCCTCTTCATATTCTGCCGCCGGTATTTTTGCCTGCGGTCTAGCCATGACTGGATGCTGATGCAGTGCATTGGCATTCCATTGCGGTTTCCCACTGAGGATTAGGCCAGATGAATGGTTGAATCAGATGCGGAATCCGCGGCAAGATCGAGCAGGACACTTCTTTTTCCGCATCCTGCTGCCATCTCTGCCTCCCATTGAAAACAATGGGAGGCAAAATCCGACCACAAATCCGCAAATGATCACTGAAATCTCAATTTTAACATGGGCGCATGGCTTGGTGCTGCATTTATGAAAAGGCGTGCTTTTGGTCATAAATGAGGCAGCTCTGGATATGAAGACTGGCATGCAATATGCCAGTCTTAATAAATATGCCGCACTGGGCACATACAAATGTCAGTTTTTGTAAATGACAGTGAATGACGTCAGTTAAAAAGTAGGGTATCCGTTTTTGGGTGACGTATCAGTTTCACTGATGTTAAAAATGGATGATTGGGTTGGGTCAAAAAAAACAATGGAGTTCATCCATTTTTTTCACTGGCAGCTAAAAACTGATGAAAAATGGACGTTAAAAACTGACGTCTCATGCTGTGTGCATGTAGCTTTAGAGGCAAAATGAGCTTTTGCGTCTTACTGAGAATGCAAATAGATTTCAGGGCACATGCCCTCACTTTTTTACATTTTTCACTTTTTGGCCAATTCCTAGAGAGAGATGGGTGAACCGTTTTGTTCTGGGCCAGGATTGACCCGAATTTTCCAAATTGTTCGGTTTTTTACTGAAACTGAGCAATTGGTGATTCTTCTCGGGGAAACTAAAATGGCAGAGACATGCATTGTGGTAAATTATTAAACTCTGAGGTCTATTTGGACTCCAGAGTATAATAGGTGGAAGCCCAGGGGAAGTGAGAAAATAAAAAATATTTATAATCACCTTCCCTCATCTCCAGAGGCTAGCTAACGGGTGGGCAGAGGGCCCACTGACTCTGTGGGGCCCACCCCGGGGCTGCCATTAATACATGCAGACACCGATCTAGTTAAAACCCATTCTACAACTTAACTGTCTTGTAAACCGCAAGCCATTTCAGGCCTGCGGCTTACAAGACACCAAGACCAGAGAGAACACGTCTGCTCTCGGCACAGGCGGCTCGATGACGTCATAGCCTCCTGCGCCGAGCCGCTGACGTCATATGTGTGGACCCTGCGCATGGAGGAGAAGAGAAGACGTGGCGCCGGCTGTATTCATCAAGGGATCGCAAGTAGGTGAGTATAGGAGAGTGAATTATAACTAAAAGGGTGGAAGTAAGGGAATCGCTAGAGGAGTGATTCCCCAGTGGCTACTGGAGAACTCTGGGAGGAGGGGCACAACAAAACAGTGGGCCCTAAGCTGAATCGCCCAACTGTCCCTGGCTAATTGCCCGAACTGTCCTAGGCGACAGCCAGCAACTGGTCGACAATCCCTCCTTATAATAAGTGATAACACAGAACGCAGGCAGGACAAACAACAACAAAGGGAGGTCAGCTAGCCAAGGGGTCGGTAACAAACGAGCAATGCAATACAAAATCACAACCCAAGAGAAAAGTCAAAGGTAAGCCAGAGGTCAGGAATAAGCATACAGGTAACAAAACAGCAAGGAGTAATAGCCAGTACGCACAAGGCAATAGCAGGCGCCAATGGGAATGTTAGCAAACAATAAATAGGGAGGAAGAACCCGCCCCAGACTTGATAGGAGGACAGGCTGTCAATAACACAGGTAAGACTAAAGTTAACTCTTAGTGGAGCAGAGGGAAAGCAAGGTGAAGGAGACAGGTGTGGCGGAAAATCAATTAAGGAGGTGAGGGAATAGGACAGTGTTCAGACAATACAAGAAAAACCCAGAGGAAGGAATCACAACCGGACACGCCTCCTGTGCCACAGAATGTGCCCGGAGGATGGTGCCAAAGCCTGGACAGGCAAGGATGTTACAGTGGCTTTATTAGGTCTCCTCTGTGGACTTTCTGCTTCTATTTATTATGCTTACTTATATACCTCCATCATATTCCACAGCGCTTTACAGACATTGACAGTCACTGTCCCATATAGGGCTCACAATCTACATTCCCTATCAGTATGTCTTTGGAGTGTGGGAGGAAACAGGAGTACCCGGAGGAAACCCATGCAAACACGGGGAGAACATACAAACTCCTTGCAGATGTTGTCCTTGGCAGGATTCGAACCCAGGACTCCAGCGCTGCAAGGCTGCAGTGCTAACCACTGAGCCACCGTGCTGCCCGTGCTTCTATTATACCTATCGGGAAACCGCCAGGGTTTCCATAGGTACAGTGGGGGAAAAAAGTATTTAGTCAGCCACCAATTGTGCAAGTTCTCCAACTTAAAAAGATGAGAGAGGCCTGTAATTGTCATCATAGGTAGACCTTAACTATGAGAGACAAAATGAGAAAACAAATCCAGAAAATCACATTGTCTGATTTTTAAAGAATTTATTTGCAAATTATGGTGGAAAATAAGTATTTGGTCAATAACAAAAGTTCATCTCAATACTTTGTTATATATCCTTTCCTGGCAATGACAGAGATCAAACGTTTTCTGTAAGTCTTCACAAGGTTGGCACACACTGTTGCTAGTATGTTGGATCTTTCCTCCATGCAGATCTCCTCTAGAGCAGTGATGTTTTGGGGCTGTCGCTTTGCAACACGGACTTTCAAGTCCCTCCAAAGGTTTTCTATGTGGTTGAGATCAGGAGACTGGCTAGGCCACTCCAGGACCTTGAAATGTTTCTTACGGAGCCACTCCTTCGTTGTCCTGGCGGGGTGCTTGGGATCATTGTCATGCTGAAAGACCCAGCCACGTTTCATCTTCAATGCCCTTGCTGATGGAAGGAGGTTTGCACTCAAAATCTCACGATACATGGCCCCATTCATTCTCTCATGTACACGGATCATTCGTCCTGGTCCTTTTGCAGAGAAACAGCCCCAAAGCATGATGTTGGTACCCCCATGCTTCACAGTAGGTATGGTGTTCTTTGGATGCAACTCAGCATTCACTCTCCTCCAAACATGACGAGTTGTGTTTCTACCAAACCGTTCTACTTTGGTTTCATCTGACCATATGACATTCTCCCAATACCCTTCTGGAACATCCAAATGCTCTCTAGCAAACTTCAGACGGGCCCGGATATGTACTGGCTTAAGCAGGGGGACACGTCTGGCACTGCAGGATCTGAGTCCCTGGCGGCGTAGCGTGTTACTGATGGTAGCCTTTGTTACGTTAGTCCCAGCTTTCTGCAGGTCATTCATTAGGTCCTCCCGTGTGGTTCTGGAATTTTTGCTCACCGTTCTTGTGATCATTTTGACCCCACGGGGTGAGATCTTGCGTGGAACCCCTGATCGAGGGAGATTATCAGTGGTTTTGTATGTCTTCCATTTTCTAATTATTGCTCCCACAGTTGATTTCTTCACACCAAGCTGCTTGCCTATTGCAGATTCAGTCTTCCCAGCCTGGTACAGGTCTACAATTTTGTTTCTGGTGTCCTTCCACAGCTCTTTGGTCTTCATCATAGTAGAGTTTGGAGTGTGACTGTTTGAGGTTGTGGACAGGTGTCTTTTATACTGATAACAATGTCAAACAGGAGCCATTACTGCAGGTATTGAGTGGAGGACAGAGGTGCCTCTTAAAGAAGAAGTTACAGGTCTGTGAGAGCCAAAATTCTTGCTTGTTTGTAGGTGACCAAATACTTATTTTCCACCATAATTTGCAAATAAATTCTTAAAAAATCAGACAATGTGATTTTCTAGATATGTTTTCTCATTTTGTTTCTCATAGTTGAGGTCTACCTATGATGTCAATTACAGACCTCTCTCATCTTTTTAAGTGGGAGAACTTGCACAATTGGTGGCTGACTAAATACTTTTTTTCCCCACTGTATTAAAAAAAAAAATGTATAATTACCCATATCCCTGGGGCGGTCCCCAGGGACACTTTCTGACAATCCGGTGATGTTCCATTTCACCGATTCCAAAACAGAACATCACCAGTACTCCCCGTCCTCCCCCTCCAAACCCCATCAATGTCTTCCTGTCCATGAATAGCTCCCCCCTCTTCCTCTCTGCAAGCACTTGCGCAGTCTGGAGGTGCCTGCGACACATGCACAGTAGAGATGGCACTTCATCTTTACTGCAGAGGCGTCACAGGTACTTCCGGTCTGTGCACGTGCTAGGAGACTGGAAGAGAAGTGTCTCCAGCCTGCGCACAGTGAAGGAGAAAGGAGGAGCCATCCCAGAGAGGAAGGAAAGTATGATGCGGTGTGAGGGGGGGGCTGAGTTTGTTAGTTGGGAAGGGCTAGTAGTGGGCAGGATAGCTTAGCTAGGGAGACAGGGAGGGGGGTGTAACGGAGTGAGAGAGGAAGGGGGTAGTGAGAGGGAGGTAGTATGGAAGTTACATAGCAGGAAGCAGTGGCGTAACTAGGAATGGCTGGGCCCCAAGGCGAACATTTTACATGGGGCCCTCCCGAACCACTGCCCCCACACAAACCGCATTCCTGTGCACACTGTTATGCCCCATAGTGGCCCCTGCACACAGTATTATTCCCCATAGTGGCCCCTGCACACAGTATTATGCTCCATAGTGGCCCCTGCAAACAGTATTATGTCCCATAGTGGCCCCTGTACACAGTATTATTCCCCATTGTGGACCACCCATGAACGATTATTATACTCTGGGGTCTTAAGATCATAGATCATCAATAAGAGATCAGTGAATCCTCACTGATCAGCCGTATGAAGGGGGCTATGGTGCCTCTTTATATCACACACTGTCTGTTTATAGTGACCGTGTCATGTAGTTACAGTCTTGTTACATAGACGTGTATAGGACGAGGCTGTAGTTACATTACATGGCCGCTATGAAATGTATGATATTATATAAAAAGGGGTCACATGGGGGTATTATTCATTATGGGGGTTATATGATATATTTTATAATTGGGGGTAGCAGCAGGATGGGTGTACAGGTGAGGACAATGTGGGTCGGTGCCTAGAAAAGTGAGGAGACAAAGATGTCTGTGCTGCAAACTTTACAGAGATTGAAAGAAGTGGTCATGGCGGTCCAGATTGAAGCGAAATGGAATGGAAATGTGAACAATTAGTCAGAGACGTCACCTGTAAGTCACTAAATGTTACTACACTGTATTCACCTAAATGGTCTGCAGAGCCCTGTGTAGAGCCAATATACACCACTATACGGTCACCGTATAGTGATAATATCAGTATACCTAAGTTTTTTAAAAATTCGCTCATCTCTAATAGTCTCACCTGGCCTGGGGTGGAGTGTGGCCTGGTGAGACTATACGTGGGTTATTATGTTGCATATATACTTTTGAGCTGTTGTGGGAGTAAGGTTATTTACACTGTGTTTTCAGGTTGTTATCTATTGATTATGGGATTTTCCATCCTGTTATATGTCATTATTGTTGACACTGATAGTATTCACTCATAGTGTATTTTCCTCTCCCTGCTCTTATAGTGCTTTGTATTTAATTGTATATATCCTTGATTGGTCCATCTGGCCATATATAATGTGGTACCTCCATTCTATTTATCCCTGAGTCTTTATCTTTATATGTATTGTTTTATGCATGTACTTATAAAATGTCATTATTTTATTTAGTGGTTATGGTTTTCTTTTCTAGGGTTTCTCCCTGATCAAAGCTGATGGATTTTGTGCAGTTGGCGACAGAATTATGGAAGCAACTTCGCTATAACCATAGTATAAATAATATCATACAAGCAGAAGCGTAGCTAGCGGGGGGCAGAGGGGGCGGCTGCCCCGGGCCCACTGACTTTTTGGGGCCCACCCCGGGGCTGCCCTTAATACATCCTTTATTTCTAACTTGATCAGTGTCTGCAGACACCGATCTAGTTAAAACGCTTCCTGCAACTTAACAGTATTGTAAACCGCAAGCCAATACAGGCTTGCGGTTTACAAGATGCTGAGACCACAGACCGATGTCTGCTTCTCAGCACGGGCGGCGCGATGACGTCACAACATTGCGCCGCCTGCGCTCAGACACAGACGTCCTGTGTGTGGACAGGGAGGAAGCGGCGGTTCCATTCATCAGGATCGAAGGTAGGTGAGTATGACTTTTTTTTTTCTTTTTTTGTGGATATATTAATAGCATAGCTCCCAGTGTGGGAGTCCCGATTTTACACAGCTGTACCGCATAGCTTACAGTTTGTCCTGCTATTCCCCTGAAGTGTTTTGCTATTAACAATCTTTATTAGGGTAGTGTAAAGGGTAGTTGCTAAATCCTAGTGGGTAAAGGACCTTTGATGACATCATGACCATGTGATCAGACTTGTGTGGGCGGAGCTATTCTGGATACTGCGGGACAGACTGTGATGTTACACAGAAAGCTGGGAACAGAGCGTGATCGAAGAGACAGAGACACAGTATGTGTGAGCAAGAGGGGGTAACTGGGGGCAGATGTAGGGTCCAGTTAAACTGAAGGCAGATGAAGGGGGCAATTAAACTGCTGGCAGAAAAAGAGGGACATTAAGCTGGTGGTAGATGGAGGGGGCAATTAAACTGGGACAGATGAAGGGGGGCATTAAGCTGGTGACAGATGAAGGGGGAAATTAAATTGGTGGCATTAATCTGGGGGAGCAGATGGAGGATGACATTAAACTGGGGGCAACTGGAGGAGGACATTAAACCGTGGGGAGTAGCTGGAGGGGGACATGTCTGCCTCTAGTTGCCCCCAGTTTAATGTTCCCCTCCAACTACCCCCACTGTTTAATGTCACCCTCCAACTGTCCCATAGTTTAATGTCACCCTACAGCTGCCCCAGTTTAATGTCCCCCTATGGGGCACGAGGAGAGGGACTTAATACTGTGGGGCAATTGGAGGAGAACATTATAATGTGGGGGCATATAATGTTAGGGTTACTATAGGAGCATACTATACTGTGTGAGGGCACATGGAAAAATAGATGAGAATGGGCGGAGTCAACATCGAAGTGGGTGGAGCTAAATTTGCTGTGGCGCACATAGCACGCAGTATATTTTGTCCCTCTTTCTGTCCTTTGAAAGTTGGAAGGTATGTAATAGTATGTAATAGTATAAGGGGTGGTTAGGAGGGGGAAATATAACTATAAAGGAAGGATTCATTAGGGGGCATTATGACAGTGGGGGTTTCATTTATCTAAGGGTTATTAGGGGGCATTATGAATCCAAGGGGGGAGGTTATTTATATAAGGGGCCATTAGGGGGTATCATTTATATTAGGAGGCATTATGAACATAAGGGGGTGGTCATTGATATAAGGGGTCATTAGAGGTGCAGTATTTATGTCAGGGGGAATAAGGGGCATAATATGAGGGGGCAATTAATTTAAAGTTGCACTTGGGCTTTATTAAGACTAAGGCCCCATGTAGCGGGCTCCAGCAAAAAAAAGCGCTGCAGGAAAAACCGCGGCGGAACATTGTGGTTTTTCCCGCAGCGCTTTTCACAGAAGGTCCGCAGAGGATTCCTCTGTGGACTTTTTGTTTGTAATACACTTATACAGAAACCGCCAGTTTTTCCATAGGTATAATTGACATGCTGCAATTTCCAAAACCGCAACGGTTTTGGAAAATGCAGTGCGTCTGCTGCACATATTTTTCCGCAATGTGTGGATGGGATTTGCTAAAATGTCACTTTTTTTTTTCTGTGGGTTTTCGCCACATGGGGCCCCATCCCATCCCCACTTTGCAGTAAAATATGCGCAGCGGATACGCTGGGATTTCCAAAACAGTCGCAGTTTTGGAAATCACAGCATGTCAGTTATACCTACAGAAATGCCAGAGGTTTGCCTATAGATATATTTGAAGCAGAAAGTCCACAGAGGAAACCTCTGCGAACTTTCTGTGCAAAGTGCTGCAGGAAAAACCGCGATCAATAAGAGGAGCCAAAGATGTCTGTGTTGCAAACTTTACAGAGACTGGAAGAAGTGGTTATGGCCGTCCAGATGAAAGAGATGGGGAATGTGAACGATTAGTCAGAGACGTAACTGGTAAGTCACTAAATGTTAATGCCCTGTATTCACCTAAATTGTATGCAGAGCCCTTTGTAGAGCCGCTATATACCACTATACACTCACCGTATACTGATAGCATTGGTATAGAAACATGTCCAAGTTGGGGGCCCATTTTGACATGATCGCCCCCCCTGTGCTGAATCCCTAGCTACGCCTCTGCATACAAGTAAACTGTAGTACACCCAATGCCTGGCTTCCTGCAGGTCATTTGTGTTCTCTGATAGATTGATAGTCTGTAAATCCATTATGAATATGTAATTTGTAGGTAGGTGACTGCGGCCTAATCCTCACATTTCTGCTCTGCTTACATGACGTGGCTCATGACTCATTAGTGAAGCATCCTATGGCTTATCAGCAGAACACTATATTCTTCTGCTGTAATGAATATCACGGAGATGGACGGCATTAATTAGGGAGCATGTGGGGTCAATTTCATGCCCTTCATTAGAGCTGCCGCATAATGCTGGCTTCTAACTGAGAGTCTGATATTAGAAAAGTGAAACATATTAGTGCTGTCACAAATAATAATCCAGTTCATTGCAACACAGCACAACTGTTTTAGTTTAAAACAGCATAGTTGGTTACACACAGACTGGTTTATTGTGGAGCTAATATTTAGGGTTTCAATGTATTATCTATATATCTTCCTCTGTGTAATGCCTCATTATTGTATCGCACATATTTAAATAGGTGCTGTTATATTAGCAAACTGCATAAATGAATCATATGTGTAATCAAAAGAAACTTTGTAATATATCTTATCAGAGAGAAATGCCTCTTTCTGCTCCTATCAGGCTGTTTCCCCATTCCCCTCCCTTTGCAAAACTGCATTTCACTCTGAAAATCACTGCTGTATCTGGCTCAGGACAGGTTGCAGGTCACATGACTCATTATCACTCGTCACTCATGTCTATAGAAGTCTATGAAGGGAAACCTCCAGGCAGTCCGGAAAAACCATGGTTTCTCCGTCTCAAATCAAACTCTACAAGCGGTGGCCTTTGCAGACGATGTATTATTCCTAGTCACTAACCCAGCAGAAGGCCTACCACACCTCACAAACCTGATGGATCAATATGGCAAACTCTCTAATTATAAAGTAAACAGCTCAAAGTCCGAGATCCTAAACATCTCGTTACCGGCCCTACAAGCGCAGAGACTAAGTGTCAATTCGCCTTATAAGTGGAAGACCACTTCTATAAAATATCTAGGAGTTCAACTACCGGACACTCTCCAAGAGGTATATTCAAGAAACTATGCCCCCCTCCTACAAGAAGTGGAAACTTTACTACAAACATATGAACTACCGTATTTATCCTCGCTAGGGAGAAGAAATCTTATCCAAACATACATTGTCCCAAAAATAACGTACATTTTCCAAATGCTTCCCATATCCCTACCAAAGATCTTCTTCCACTCCCTCCGCAAGATATTCACGGCCTTTCTTTGGAAACATAAGACCCCTCAGCTAGCTTATAAACTCATGATAAAGAGTAAGGCAGAGGGAGGCATTGCACTCCCAGACATACATGGCTACTACAAAGCTATACAACTCTCCAGGTGGATGGCATATGTGGCACCTATCAAATGCCCTATTATTAATGTCCTAGCAGAAGCCCATATAGGCCCAGCCTTCCTCCAACAACTCTGGCTCCCAGACATAAGACCTGGAAAGAGGCGAGACCTAGACCCGTTGGTCCGTGGCCCATGCGAGACATGGCACCACCACAAAACAAAGCTAGCTCCATTCCCCTCCGCTATCTTACCGGCAAATCTAGCGCTGGTCTTACTCCACTCCGCCAAAAACCACCTCAAAGACACAAGAGATCCCCCGAGAGCGCCTCAAGAAAACTTATGACACAAACTTAGCCATTTACGTCTCAAAGACCTGATAGCGCAGAAGCTCCCAATTACCCCACAAAACCTACAACATCTAGCCCCAGAGACCCGTTTCAACTTTCTCCATCATGCACAATTGTGCATGACGATAACAGAAATAAATAAGATATCTCCCATAGACAGCCTGCTCACACACTTCGAAAAAATTTTAACGTCAAATTTGACATTACCCAGGAAGATCTCATCGTGCAAAACTGCTCTCTCCACCACCCCAGAGACCACGAAGCTGACCTTGAAACCACCTTTCTTACTAGCCTGGGAAAAAGAAATGGACTTGGTGATCCCAGAAGAAGATGTCCCAGAAATTCTTAGACACTCTCATGGCTATAAAATATTAACCAGGTGGTAAAGGACACCAGACTGGCTCTACAGACACAACCTTATGGATTCAAACCTGTGCTGGAGATGCCAAAAACTCCCAGGAACCATGCTCCACATATGGTGGACTTGCGAGAACATTCAACACTACTGGAAAGAGGTTGAAAACTCTATCGTACAAATAACCAAGGCACCTCTCTCACTCACCCCGGATAGGGTACTTCTAGACAGACAGCAGCAAACCAGCCCTCGCACAAGAGACTCGACCCTAACAGCACATCTCATAGAGGCGGCGAAGTCCTTGATCTCCCTATTCTGGCTCCAGAGGACACCCCCCTCATTACAACTATGGATAGAAAAAGTCCATCAGCTAGCGAGATTCGAGGAACTCATCAGTTGGAAGAAAAGGAGACACGACCGATATCAGAGAGTGTGGTTCCCCTGGTGCGACTTTACTAAATAAATTCCCCCCACCCCCAACCAAACCTCATGCCAAATTTTCTATAATCCCGAGATATGCTACCACTATCCCACAACACAAAACAGCATGCAAAATACCACCCCCCACCTTCTAACCTAATTAGGAAAACTTCGCTATCCAGCGCATTGTTCTAAACCATCCACCTTTACTCAACTAGGACTGAACATTACGAAAACGGAAATTGTGAAACCACCACGTTATCTACAAACCATAAAAACTGGATATGTATAATTGTAAGACCTTATGTACCCCTTTTTGAACAACATGTTTTATATATGTATACCTTTTGAATTGTAAAATTGTAAAATTCAATAAAAAGAGAATTATAAAAAAAAGTCTATGAAGGGGAGGGGTTGGAATGAGAAAGAGGTGCAGGATGTAAGAGAAGAAAGGCTTACACTGATGCTGGAGCTGAGTATATAGATTCATGTCACAACAAAAAAGTTTTTATTAACATCAGTACAAGTCAGGACTTTTTTGTATTTGTCCTGCATGCTCCTAAAGCTGTTTCTGAGTGAGAGAAATAGTTACACAACATATATATCTATATATATATAGATATATAAAGTATATATTTTATATTTATCACTCTATATACTTAGATATACTATATGTATATATATACAGTATATATGTATATATATATACACACACAATATAACTATAACTGTTCTTATTACAGTGGGGAAAAAAAAGTATTTAGTCAGCCACCAATTGTGTAAGTTCTCCCACTTAAAAAGATGAGAGAGGCCTGTAATTGACATCATAGGTAGACCTCAACTATGAGAGACAAAATGAGAAAACAAATCCAGAAAAATACCGTTGTCTGATTTTTAAAGAATTTATTTTCAAATTATGGTGGAAAATAAGTATTTGGTCAATAAAAAAAGTTCTCAATACTTTTGTAACGTCTCTGCCTGCATCATCCTCCGACCGCACGTGGCGGCGCAGGAGGCGTGCTCAGTTTGATTTCTTGTTTAAGATTCTTGTTGGTCAGTCTGAACACTGTCCTAGACTATGTAATTGATTTTCTGCCACACCCGTCTCCTTCACCTTGGTTTTCCTCTGCTCCACTAATAGTTAATCTTTGCCTTGCCTGTGTGATTGACAGCCTGTCTACCAATCCAGTCTGGGGCAGGTCCTGATTTTCTATAAACAGGTTGTCAGCCCTCACATGGTTGCTGGCTATTGATTCTGTCTTGTGACTTGTCCCTGCTAGATTCTTTTCTGCTATTCCCTGTATTCCTATTTCTGACCTCTGGCTCTGTTTTTGACTATTCTCTTGGATTGTGATTTTGTACTGCATTGCTCAACTGGTACCGACCTCTTGGCTAGCCGCCCTCCCTTTGTCCGTTGTTTGTCCTGTTTGCGTTCTGTGTTGTCACCTATATTAGGTAGGGTCTGTCGACCAGTTGCTGCTGTCACCTAGGACAGATAGGCAAGTAAGCCAGGGACAGTGGGAGGGTTCAACTTAGGGCTCACTGTCTTGTTGTGCCTCTCCCCCTAGGGTTCTGCAGCACCACTGGATAATCGCTCCTCTAGCGATTCCCTTACAGAATAGCCAGCCCAAAAAAATTACCTTCTGCCATTTGCTTCCCTCCGGATCAGCATGGATCCTATTCAGAGCCTTTCAGCCAAGATAGAGAGTTTGGCAGGCCTGGTAGCTGAGCTAGCTAAACAGGTTCAGACCTTTACTGATGCTGCTGCAGCATCCCCAGTTGTTTCTGCCCCTTTCAGGGTTAAGATGCTACTCCCGGATCGTTTCTCGGGGGACCGAGAAAAATTTGAGGCTTTCCGGGAGTCTTGTCGCCTGTATTTCCAGATTAATCCACATGCATCCCAGGCCCAAATGGTGGGAGTAGTTATATCCCTCCTACAGGGGGATCCACAAGCTTGGGCCCATAAACTCCCTCCTGGGGCTGAGGAGTGGTCAGATTTTGAAAAAAAAATTTTTGTCTTTGGGGTCTATATATGCTGAGTCAGACCACATTGGGCTTGCAGTATCGCAACTCCTCACCCTGCGGCAGGGCAAACGCTCTGCTGAGGAGTACTGCTCAAAATTCTGCAAGTGCAGTGCTATTTCCTGTATTCCTATTCCTGACCTCTGGTTTTGTCTCTGACTATTCTCCTGGATTGTGATTTTGTACTGCATTACTCGACTGTTACAGACCACTTGGCTAGCTGACCTCCCTTTGTTTGTTGTTTGTCCTGTCTGCGTTCTGTGTTGTCACCTATATTAGGTAGGGCCTGTCGACCAGTTGCTGCTGTCACCTAGGACAGATAGGCAAGTTAGCCAGGGACAGTGGGGGGGGTTCAGCTTAGGGCTCACTGTCTTGTTGTGCCCCTCCCCCCAGGGTTCTGCAGCAGCACTGGGAATTGCTCAACTGGCAATTCCCTTACAACTTTGTTATATATCCTTTGTTGGCAATGACAGAGGTCAAACATTTTCTGTAAGTCTTCACAAGGTTGGCACACACTGTTGCTGGTATGTTGGCCCATTCCTCCATGCAGATCTCCTCTAGAGCAGTGATGTTTTGGGGCTATTGCTGGGCAATACGGACTTTCAACTCCCTCCAAATGTTTTCTATGGGGTTGAGATCTGGAGACTGGCTAGGCCACTCCAGGACCTTTAAATGCTTCTTACGAAGCCACTCCTTCGTTGCCCTGGCGGTGTGCTTGGGATCATTGTCATGCTGAAAGACCCAGCCATGTTTCATCTTCAATGCCCTTGCTGATGGAAGGAGGTTTGCACTCAAAATCTCCCAATACATGGCCCCATTCATTCTCTCATGTACACGGATCAGTCATCCTGGTCCCTTTGCAGAGAAACAGCCCCAAAACATGATGTTGCCACCCCCATGCTTCACAGTAGGTATGGTGTTCTTTGGATGCAACTCAGCATTCACTCTCCTCCAAACACAACGAGTTGCGTTTCTACCAATCAGTTCTTGTAAGGGAATCGCTAGAGGAGTGATTCCCCAGTGCTGCTGCAGAACCCTGGGGGTAGGGGCACAACAAGACAGTGAGCTCTAAGCTGACCCCCCCCCCCCCCCCGCTGTCCCTGGCTAACTTGCCTATCTGTCCTAGGCAACAGCAGCAACTGGTCGACAGGCCCTACCTAATATAGGTGACAACACAGAACGCAGATAGGACAAACAACGGACAAAGGGAGGTCGGCTAGCCAAGGGGTCGGTACCAGTTGAGCAATGCAGTACAAAATCACAATCCAAGAGAATAGTCAAAAACAGAGCCAGAGGTCAGAAATAGGAATACAGGGAATAGCAGAAAAGAATCTAGCAGGGACAAGTCACAAGACAGAATCAATAGCCAGCACTCATGTGAGGGCTGACAACCTGTTTATAGAAAGTCAGGGCATGCCCCAGACTGGATTGGTAGACAGGCTGTCAATCACACAGGCAAGCCTGAGATAAACTATTGAGAAGCCGAAAGAAACAAGGTGCTGGAAACGGGTGTGGCAGAAAATCAATTATATAGTCTAGGACAGTGTTCAGACTGAGCAACAAGAATCTTAAACAAGGAATCAAACTGAGCACGCCTCCTGCGCCGCTGCGTGTGGGCGGAGGGTGATGCAGAGACCCGAACAGGCAGAGACGTTACAGTTCATCTGACCATATGACATTCTCCCAATACTCTTCTGGAACATCCAAATGCTCTCTAGCAAACTTCAGACGGGCCCGTATATGTACTGGCTTAAGCAGCGGGACACATCTGGCACTGCAGGATCTGAGTCCCTGGCGGCATAGTGTGTTACTGACAGTAGCCTTTGTTACGTTAGTCCCAGCTTTCTGCAGGTCATTCACTAGGTCCCCCCGTGTTTTTCTGGGATTTTTGCTCACCGTTCTTGTGATCATTTTGACCCCACGGGGTGAGATCTTGTGTGGAGCCCCTGATCAAGGGTGATTATCAGTGGTCTTGTATGTCTTCCATTTTCTAATTATTGCTCCCACAGTTGATTTCTTCACACCAAGCTGCTTGTCTATTGCAGATTCAGTCTTCCCAGCCTGGTGCAGGTCTACAATTTTGTTTCTGGTGTCTTTCCACAGCTCTTTGGTCTTCACCATAGTGGAGTTTGGAGTGTGACTGTTTGAGGTTGTGGACAGATGTCTTTTATACTGATAACAATGTCAAACAGGTGCCATTGCCACAGGTAATGAGTGGAGGACAGAGGAGCCTCTTAAAGAAGAAGTTACAGGTCTGTGAGAGACAGAAATCTTGCTTGTTTGTAGGTGACCAAATACTTATTTTCCACCATAATTTGCAAATAAATTCTTTAAAAATCAGACAATGTGATTTTCTGAATTTGTTTTCTCATTTAGTCTCTCATAGTTGAGGTCTACCTATGATGTCAATTACAGGCCTCCCTCATCTTCAAGTGGGAGAACTTGCACAATTGGTGGCTGACTAAATACTTTTTTCCCCACTGTATGTCAGATACTATACTATAGAACTATATTATCAATATGCAGTATAATGCACGTGCCTGCAAATTCAAAAAGTGTCGCTGAATTTTGGTATATCAGAAAGCAAACCAGAATTTTGGTGAACCAATTGCACGAGAGAATCAAAAATATGTCTAAGATTATGAACATGATTTGTAGTTTTATAAAATGCAAAGATTGACAGTATTACTAAATATGCCCCATTGTAGTGTATAGCTAGCCTCTACCCAGCAGATCAGGCAGAACTACAAATTTCAGATACAGCATGCAGAGGAGAAAATTGCTAAAAGTCATATATTATGACCAAATATAGTGTTCCTACTTATGTACACAAACATAACAGGTTATCCTGAAAAGTGAAATGAAAGAACATGTACGCTTTAGGATCTGCAATGTACTTCATAGTAGATGGAGTTGTTGCATTGAAGTCTTGCAGAACGCCAAATCGCATAGGGCAGGCGTTAGTGACTATAGCAGCGGAATCTAGGAAAGGGTTAAGCTGGGTCATCCTCTTCCCCCGTCCCACATCCTGAAAGTATGCTGGGGCAGAGGATGGGGCTAAGTGAGAGGGGAGCATTCAGATATGTCCCAGACAGCCATAATGCCTGGGAAAGTGTTTCTTTTGAGGTCCCCCACTGCAGTTTTTCGGGCGGGATTTAATGGTACCCTCCAAAGGGAATATAGGGGCTGGTTGCTCTTCCCATCGGCCTCTCTCCCGATCTCCAGAGGCGTGTTTCCCATCCTCCCTCCCTCATATATAGATAGGATTAAAGATATAAGACTTAGTTTGGTAAGGGGTTTTTTTCTTTGTAAGGGTTGTTCATGCTCTGTGGATGTTGGTCTCACTATGGTGGCTGTACATATGGTGGTGTTTCTATGTCTGTTCTTTTTCTCGTTTCTAGAATTTTCTCAAGTACATTTTAAGTCACAGCTGGCGGTGTAAAGCGGGTATTGCGGCATGAAGGCGGACTTGCCCGCAGGGAGACCTGCGGCTGACAAAATGCTTCATTCCACTGTTCAAAAGTTGTAAGTGATTTTGAGGAAAGTTACTAACCCCTTCCCGCCGGAGGAATTTTTCGATTTTCGATTTTGACTCCCCTCCCCTTGCAAACCCCATAACCCTCTTATTTTTCCATTCTCAGAGCCACATGATGGCTTAATGTTTGCGGGAAAATTTTTCTTCATGATGCTACCTTTATTATTCTGTACAATGTACTGGGAAACTAAAAAATTCAGAAAAGTGCATTTGTGCGACTTTCTTACAGGCTTTGTTTTTACAGCGTTCAGCCAAAATGACATATCACCTCACTTCTATGTTTTGGTCCGATTCAGGGGATTCCAAATTTATATAGTTTTATTTACATGTTAACCCCTTAACAAAAATCTAAAACAGTGAAAAAAATTTTTTTTGTAAAAGTTGCTATATTCTGACACCCATAACTTTTCTATACTTCCATGTACGGGGATGCATAGGGCGTCTTTTTTTGCAAGACCAGGTGTACTTTTTAGTTATACCATTTTGGGGAATTGCTATTGTTTTGATCACTTTTTATTCAAATTTTTATCAGAGGTGAAACAGTGAAAAAACGGCAGTTTGGTACTTTAGATTTTTTTTTCCCATTACAGCATTTACCATGCAGGAAAAATATTCGTATAGCTTTGTAGACTGGGCGTTTTTGGACACAGGGATACCTAATATGCATGTGTTTCACCATATTTAAGTATTTTTATATGCGTTCTAGGGAAAAGGGGGGGGGTGATTTGAATGTTTTATATATTTTTTTTTGCATTTATTATACCCCCTAGGGGTCTTGAACCCCAGGGGGTCTAGTCACTAATGCAATGCATTACAATGCTAATGCATTGCAATGCATTACAAATTATTGGCGCTTCTATTGCAGGCTGCATACAGCAGCCTGCTATAGAAGTAAATGGTAGACAAGCCTGGTAGACTGGGCGTTTTTGGACACAGGGATACCTAATATGTATGTATTTCACCATATTTAAGTATTTTTATATGCGTTCTAGGGAAAAGGGGAGGTGATTTGAATTTTATATATATATATATTTTTTTTGCATTTATTAGTCCACCTAGGGGTCTGAAGGAAATCTCTACAGTCATGGAAAACAACAACATCAGGAAAATGGTAAGACAAGATACTGCAGGACATGACGGTTAATTCTGACTGTGTGTTTTTATATGTGTGTCTTTATCTATAGTACTGTGTAAAAGTTTTAAGCAGGTGTGATCAATGCTGTAAAGTAAGAATGCTTGCAAAAAGTGCTAATAGTTTATTTGTCAATAAATTGTTTTGTTAATAAATTGAGTGAATGAGCAAGAGAGAAATCTAAATTATGTCAATAATTTGGCCTGGAAGTGATGATATGGCCTCATCAAGCCTGTCTGGAATTACATGAAGAGACAGAAAGATTTGAGCAAGCCTACATCCACAGAAGATCTGTGGTTAGTTCTCCAAGATATTTGGAACAATCTCCATATCGAATTCCTTCAAAATGCATGTTCTAGTGTACCTAGAATTGATGCTGTTTTGAAAGCAAAGAGTGGCCACACCAAATAGGCAGTTCTACATGTATTTCCAGCGATATCATCAGTCAGATATATTTATATGCAGCTGCAGCTACCCGCAAGACTGACTGTGTTAACTGATAAGATCTCCAGAAAAAATACAGGTAGAACTGCCTTGATGGCATATGAAAGATGGGAATCTCTTCTTTTATATGACTCCAGAAGCACATTTCTATGTTTTATAGTGCCTGAGATATACAGTACCTGTTTGAAGTTACCCCCTCCACTCTTACTTTCTTTGCATTACACCCAAACTCCTAACACCATACACAGTGAGAAGCAGTGTACAAATCTCAATAGAGAACCAAGGGAAAGAATAAAAAAAATGTAGAATTTCACAGAAAGCAGACAAAATGTGTTAATAAATTAATTAAAGACACAAATACTGCTTAAAAATTAAAAGTTGTTCAATAATGTAATTACGTTTTAATCCTGGCTGGCATCTGTATGGACCATTAGTAGGAGTTTTGTACTATAGAGCACTGATGCAAGTTATATTAACCCTTTCACGCATAATCACGTTAATTTACATCATTATGCGGGAAGGGATGCATGGAGAGAGATCAGGAGCTGAGCTCTCTCCATACACAGCAGATGCCGGCTGTATAATACAGCCAGCACCTGCCGCTAACAGCTGCGATTGGTGTCAGCACCGATCGAGCTGTTAACACTTTAGATGCCACAGTTAAACACGACCGTGGCATTTAAAGTGTGCAGCCGCCATGGGCTCCGCCATCTTTGACTGATCGCCACCTTCCGGATCGTCATCAGAGGGCAGCGATTGGTTGTCATGACAGCCAGGAGCCTATTGAAGGCTCCCAGACTTGTCATTATATCTTTTCTACTACATGCTGCCATAGGCAGAATGTAATAGAAGTGAATGGATTTTACTATTCTCTGCAATATATTAGTATTGTAGTGAATAGCATGAATGATCAGACCCCCTAGGGTTCAAGGTCCCAGGGGGTCTGAAAATAAAAGTAAAAGAAAAAAAGTTTTAAAAAAACACAAAAAATATAAGAGTTCAAATCACCCCCCCTTTCCCTAGATCACATATAAAAATAAACAATAATAAACATAAACCCTTTATGCTCCACATAGTAAATGCCGTAAAAATTAAACCCATAAGAAATTGGCGCAAATGCATTTTTTTTTCCAATTCCACTTCATTCAGAATTTTTTTCCAGCTTCCCAGTACATTGTACAAGATATTGAATGGTGCCATTACAAAGTACAATTTGACCCGCAAACAATAAGCCATCATGTGAACTCTGTGAACTGAAAGATGAAAAAATGATGGCTCTTGGAATGGAGGGAGGGAAATAGGAAATGCAAAAAAAAAAAGATCTGCAAATACATCCACAGCAGTGCTAAATACTCACTGTTCCCCTGTGCAGCCTTTTCTTGGCTTTATTTTACTTGAGACTCCTCATATAATAGTTATTTGAATGGAGTGAATTTGTAAAAAAAAACTACATTTGCCATGATGCATCAGCCTGCCCTCACTCTCTGTGTTTGCTGCTCACAGGGGTGAGGGGGGAGCAAGCATCCAAACAAAACATCACAGCATCATGTAACCTCAGATGTGGGAGTGATTTGTTACCTGTGATTTCATTGGAGGGTAGAGCAGGCCAATGCATTCTCTGTGCTAATGTAACACATTATAAATTCTATAGTACACATAGCTATTTTTTTCATATATACAACTAATATACTAGTGTTAAATGGCCTGTACTACCTCAATGAAGGTCCACATTCAGAAAGGTGTCTCTGATGGGACAACCCCTATGACTTACTATTCAAGTTCAATTATTAACTGCCCAAAACTAAAATAACATACAGTTTGCACAGTTTCAAAAGGATGATATAGCATTTCCAGTATGCCATAAATAAATTAGCTTAACTGGGGGCATGTGTTAGTACCCATGACGGTATGTCGAAAGTATTGAGTTCTATAAAAAAAATTGGTATAAATGCAAATAAAGTAAATAATTAAAAAAATAAACTGTATTTTTTCAAATGGTTAGTTTCACATTAAATGTACATCCTAAAGTGTACAAAGATTTAATGTCCACAGTTACTGAAATCAAAATAAACTGCGTCTCCATATTTTCTAGGGAACAGAACATTAAATTGGACAAGATGATATTATATGATTTTCTGCAAAATCCAGTGTCATGGGTATACAAGGTGTAAAGGTTGCACTTGACTTGCTTAGATCTGGATGTTGGTTCTCATGACTATAGAGAAGAAACAGGAATTGCCAAGAAAATAAGCAAGTTGCAAATGTCAATTTTGTCAAGATTCTACAGTAACTATTGGAGGTTCAGAGGCTACACCTATTTAGGGTTTTAAACCTAATATCAACTTTTTTCATATTTTCCTTCCCCACCTTCCAAAATTCATAACTTTTTAATTTTTCTGTCAACATAGCTATGTGAGGGCTTATTCTTTGTGTGATGAGTTGTACTTTAATTTGACACCATTTTTGGGTACATATAATGTTTTGAATAGCTTTTATTAACGTTTTTTGAGGGTCCATGTTAAAAATCCCACAATTCTATCATTTTTTGCATTTTGATTATACGGCATTCACTCTGCATTAAAATTATGGCGATATCATATTTATATTGGTTTAATTAATTTTTACCACTACGAATAAAACGTCATTTTTTGAAAATTAATGATTTTCCTGGTGTCACTGTATTTGACGCCTATAACTTTTTTACTTTTTTTTTTACATGTTGACAGAGATATGTAAGGGCTCTTTATTTGTGGGACAAGTTGTTCTTTTTCTTGGTACCAATGCTTTATTTTGTATAACTTCTTGATCACTTTTTATTGCTATTTTCTGGGGAAAGTGAAGTGACCAAAATATGTTAATTCGCTCAGTGCAGTAATTTTTTTTTTTTTTTTTTTTTTTTTTTTTTATGGCATTCACTGTACGGGATAAATAACACTATTTTTGGATAGTGGGGGCTTATACGCATATGGGGTAACCTATTGATAGGGCTACATGCTCTCATTTGTGTCCCACAATTATGATAGGGCCCAGCATGATGTCTATTATCTAGAACAGTGTTTCGCAACCTTTTTAAAGCGAGGTAACCCCTGGGGAGAAAAAAATTCCAATGGATTACCGCCAATGTAGCGGTCTCTTATAAATGACATAACAGTCATGTAATGGCCCCCACACTGCTCCCACATGTAACATAATGGCCTCCACAGTGTCCCCACGCCCAGTGATGTCTATATTACATGCTGCACTACATGCAAACCCTCTTGCACATGACAGATGTCCGCACAGGGGGACAGAGCACTGATGATGGTGCTCAATGTGGTTATTGGCACCCTGGGAGTGAGTAGAGATCTGTAGTCATCACTTACCACTTGGCTGCATTCTTCCTGTCTGCTCCTGGGCCTGCTGTAACATTAGCACTTGGTGCCAGAAGTAGAAAGGAAATGGGGAGCAGAGTGGTGAGTAATTAATGAAACTCACCACTCTCTCCCAGGGTGCCACTAACTGCAATAAGCGCCTCAATGACTACTGGTTCCCTCAGGGGAAAACATACCACCGGTTGAGAACCACTGATCTAGAACACTTAAATTCCTGGGCAGCAATTCAAGTTAGAAATGTGCCATTTATAGAGCTTCTGCCCATAAATGAGGCATAGGAACCTTTTCGGTAACAGGGTTCAGATGCAACCCTGTACCTCCTATAATTGCACATGTACAAATTTTTAAGGTATTGTATATAGTAATAAGATCTATTAATAGGATCCAAGCAAGTCAGGGCAGAATTAGTTTACATGAACTCTGAAACTTTCTATACAGATAAATATATCTCAATATTTGTGAAGTTATGACTGTGATGTATAAGTGTTATGTATCTGGAAGCCTCATGTGATTCTGAACAGGTTAAATATCTGCCCTACTCAACCAGATCATCGGTAAAACATCTCATCTTAAATAATTAAACAAAGTGATCACCGTGTGACAACAGTGAGCAGCACGCACGGATAATCCACCATGATTAATACTGCGCGAGCGGTCAATGTGCGAGGTCAGAAATAAAGATTGTGAAAATAATCAGAAGAATGGCATCATATTCATAATCATAATAAAGTGTTCCTTTACCGTGTAACAAATACGTCTTCAGACTGACTCAGGATAATCACAAGACTTCGCTCACACCCCATTGTGTCAAGATACGATTACAGCTTCATGTAGGTAAAAGAATATAAACCTCACACTTCTGATGCCTCGGTGCCTCTTAAAGGGATGTTTATTCTGTTAAGAACCTCATTTATTTTGACAGTTTTTACATGATTTAAATCTCAACTAAAGACTGAAAATTAACAATGCCCCTAGTGGTCAAATGTTGTCCTAGTTCCACCTTACATTTTCATTTTTAGGCCTTCTGCACAGAACAAAGCTCATATGGTGCTTCAGTATCAGCTCATCTAGTGCCAAGAGAAGATTCAGATGTTAACATTTGGAAATTAAAAATTGTGTAATACAAAATGTAATACAAAAACTCTACATCTATCTAATAGGTTTTGTGTTTTAATTCCACAGTATTTTGAAGAGCTCTGCTTGCTGTTAATAAATGGGAACACTTCTATTACAGTACAAAATCGATACCAATATATGCCATGGCATGCAACAAAAACAATTTGTGTGGGTTTTCTTCCGGTTATGCTGGTTTCCTCTGTCTTCAAAGCTCTGTGGAATATGTTGACGCTGATATTTTGAGGAGGATTCTGCCTTACAATTGGCACCAAATTCAGCCCTGATTCTGCCTTCCATTGTTTTCAATTGAACACAGAGATTAAAGCAAGATGCTTAAAAAATAAGAGCCTTGCTCGATCTTCCTTTGGATTCCACAGCTCATTCAGCCATAGAGTCTGCAGCGTGAGCTACCCTTAGGCTGCTAATCAGCACAGAAAAGCTGCAGCAGAAAGCTAAAGGTATGCTGGACAATTATTTTCTTTGTTACGCAATGATGGTGTGGTAATAACACATAGGTACCAATTCATAACAGGCTCCATAGGAAGCAGTCCCAATACTGGTATAAGGTAAAATGTGTAATAAAATGTATAATAATGCTAATGTCCAGCATACTTTTCACTCCCGCACTGCTCTCAGCCATCGCTTTAAAGCTGCTGTGTCTACAAATCAAACTTTGGCTGGGTCTGCAGCCAGTCAGAGCTATGAGGCACTGAGCCAACCAGAGGGCTGCCTCACTGTCTAAGCTTGAGCTGAGGCAGGGTATTTAAACTCTGCATTGAGACTACTCAGGTGCCTGCTATTGATTATAGTTAGATTTGTGTTCTTAGAATGTATCTGGTTCCCCAGTTACTGATTCCTGCCTATTTGATTTCTTACTGTTTTGGCTTTATCTGTGAACTCATGGGATTGACCCTGGCTTGGACACTGTTATTTTTTGTTTTTCTGCTACCGATTTGGATACTTCTGTGCTCTCTTTGTTTTGACCCAGGTTATATGTTTCACTCTGCTGTAGGTTTGCTGGTACAGTGCACCTATTTTCTCATATTAGCTTTGGTGTTGTAACCTGGGTCCCTGATTGGTAAAGTCCAACCTGCTTTGCAGTGGGCTCTGGTGAAATCCTTAGGGGTATAAATAGACTCTACCAGCCGGAATGGTGTAGGATTATGGGTAGCTTGTTTTGCTACCCTTTTATCTGCCAGTTTCCTGCAGTATATTTGGAAGTTGCTCAAACAGCAATTCCATTACTGGGGAATTGCTTAATTGGTGATTCCATTACAATTGGGGTTCCTAATAGACAAATACAGAGACAAATACAGACCAGTCAAGCAGACTCGATCTTATCTTAAAACATTAAAGATTCTGTGTTGTGAAGAATAGAGGTTTGTTGCAGATTTTGTAGAAATTACTTTGTTCAAGCCTAGTAGGGTGGTGGGTCTCATTCTGTTAATACATTCTGATTCTTTTCACGAGATTTTCTTATTCCAAAAAATGTTCTAAAAATAAAAGTAAAACAAACTTAAAAGTTTTAAGTAGTATATTGTATGGAACATTAAATGGTGTCAATGTGAAGTACAATTTGCTCCAAAAAATTAGCCCTAATGCAACAAAACAAAACCAAAAAGTTATAGATCTTGGAAAACTTGGAGAAAAAGATACACACATAACTGAAAAACTACTTGTAAAACATTTTGACCTCTCCATAAATGGGCAGTACAGTTACCACACATAAAAGTACCAGTGGGTTTCTAGGTATATCCTTGCATAGCTAACGCTCAGCACCGTAATACTACAGCGCTGTAATCCACCGACTTTGGTGGATTAACCTCCTAGATGCTGATCATGGCATCCACAGGGTCCTGGGGCAAGAATGCCCCCCCCCCCTCTGTTGCCCCTTGGACCTTCCGCGATAAGATCGCATATTCTGAAGGGTTGCCATGGCACTGAATTTCTGAGATCCCAGCTTCAAGTCCCCTTGTGGGACATGAAAAAAGTAAAAAACATACACAAATACACATAGTTTAAAATCTAGACTTACACTAACAAAAAATAAAAAGTTTAAAAAAAAACAACCTTTATATTTAAAAAATACATAATGTAAACAAAAATTAATAAACAAGCATGTTAGGTATCCCCACGTGCGTATAAATTCCCACTATCCAAAAATAGTATTACTTATCCCATATGGTGAACACTGTAAAAAAAAAAAAAAATACCACAATGCGCAAATTAATGGGTTTTGGCCACTTTTATAACAATAAAAACTGATCAAAAAGTCATACATACCAAACATTGGTACCAATAAAAAGTACAACTTGTCCCGCAAATAAAGAGCCTTGACATATCTTTGTCAACAGTATAGATGTCAGAATATGGTGACCACAGGAAAATTGCTCATTTTCAAAAAGTGACGTTTTAGTTTGTAAAAGCAGTAAAACGTAATAAAAACCAATATAAATTTGCTATTGCTGTAATCGTATTGACCCGCCGGACAAAATTGCCATGTCATTTTTAATGCAGAATGAACGCTGTAAAAACAAAACGCAAACAATTATGATAGAATTGTGGGTTTTTTCACATGGACCCCACAAAAAGATTAATAAAAGCTAATAAAAACATTATATGTATCCCAAAATGGTGGCAAATAAAAGTACAACTTGTCACGCAAGGAATAAGCCCTCACATATTTATGTAGACAGAAAAATAAAAAAGTTATGAATTTTAAAAGGCGGGGAGGGAAAATCTGAAAAAAGTTGCCGAGCATGAACATACAAGCTACCCTGTGTCCTTAAAGGGTTAACCCCTTATATGCTGCTGTCAATTCTGACTGCAACACCTAAGATGTTTTACAGACAAAAGAAGTAAAAATATACTTTTTTCCCACTTGTTAACCCCTTCCCGCTGGTGACATTTTTCGATTTTTGTTTTTGACTCCCCGCTTTCCAAACCCCATAACTTTTTTATTTTTCTTTTCACAGAGCCATATGAGGGCTTACTGTTTGCTGGACAAATTGTTCTTCATAATGGTGCCATTTAATATTCTGCACAATGTACTGGGAATCTGGAAAAAAAATTAAGAATGGGAGTGAATTGGAGAAAAAGTGCATTTGTGCGACTTTCTTACAGGCTTCGTTTTTACAACGTTCACTCTTCAGCCAAAATAAGATGTCACTTGTATTCTATGTTTCAGTACAATTCTGGGGAGACCAAATTTATATAGCTTTGTTTACATTTTAACCCCTTAACAAAAATCTAAATCTTTGCAAAAAAAAATTTTTCTTAAAGTCGCCATATTCTGACACCCATATCTTTTTTATATTTCCATGTATGGGGATGGATAGGGCGTATTTTTTGCGGGGCCAGGTGAACTTTTTATTTATACCATTTTGGGGAATGTCTATTGCTTTGGTCACTATTTTTTAAAATTTTTATCCGAGACAAAACAGTGAAAAAACAGAGGTTTTGCACTTTTGATATTTTTACCCACTACGGCGTTCACCATACTGGAAAAATATATTTATAGATTTGTAGACCGGGTGTTTTCAGACACAGGGATACCTAATGTGTATGTGTTTCACAGTATTGACGTACTTTTATATGTGTTCTAGGGAAAGCAGGGTTATATTTTTTTTTTTTTTTTTTTTTTTTTATTGCACTTATTAGACCGCTTAGAGGTCTTGAACCCGAGGGGGTCTGATCAATAATGCAATGCATTACAATGCTAATGCACTGCAATGTATTGCAAAATATTGGTACTTCTATTGCAGGCTACATATAGCAGCCTAAACTAAACCCCCTCCCCCTGCCTAACTTCTAATTTACTTACTTTAAAAAAAAAATCTATAATTACCCAGATCGCAGGGGCAGTCATAGTACCACCCCAGGCACACTATCTGATATCCCCGTGACGTTCTGTTTCCCTGTTTCCAGAAACAGAACATCACCAATACTACCCACCCCCCACCTCATCATACTTACCTGTCTTCATTCTTCTGGGCATGAGGCGTCACTTCCTTCTTTTCTGCTGGCACCTGTGCAATAGAGCCTATTACACAATAGTCGACAGACATGAAGAGAAGAAGCCTGTCTCCCACGCATGCACAATAGAAGTATGAATTAGTTAGGGGGTATGTAGGTAGGTAGGGCTAGTAGTTCATAGACTAGCTAGGGAGAGAGGGAGGGAGTGAGAGGGGGATTTGAGTGAACAGCAATGCATCATGGTAGTTGTAGGCTATGACAGCAGGAAACTACTCATGTAAACAAATGCAGAGGATGCCAGGAGCTCCCAGAGAAACCCAGAAATCACTCAAAACACTGCTAAAGGTATTTTGGTGCACTTATTAACCCATTAATAGCACTAAAATACCTTTTTTAAAAATAAATTTTCCCCCGGAAAATCCCTTTACGGCTAAAATGTATTAGATCACTGAAGGGTTAAAATGCACATAAGACACCAAAGTTATGTACCATTTATTTTAGCTATAAATTCAAAATCTGCAATAAAAAAGTGACATTTTTGTGAGGGTTTTTGCAATTTTAATGTGATTGTGTTTTTTGCACAGTTTTTTTTATTTTTGTTATTTAAAATGTTTGAGTTGGACACTGATGTTGTGGATGCTCTGCCCAAGATAGGTAGACTTCTTTTTGCTGTTGTGGTGGGCTTACATTGGTGCAAGATGCTGTGTGACCCACCTAAGTAACCTAGTCCAGAATAGTGATAAGGCTTAGTTTCTAGCCAGAAGAGGGAAGTTCCTGTATGACTGGCACTTGCAGACCAGACACTGCAGGTTTGGGCCAGCCATTCTGCCAGAGGTTGGAATCAGAGCAAGTACCCATTGTGATAGTGCAGACCACCGGCAGGCATGAAGAAAGAATAAGTGAGATATACAACAGCTCAGCTGAGGAGATAGAGGAGAACTGTTTACTTTGCCGGTAAAAAGAACAGTTGTTATTCAGCAACCTTCTTGTGTCATTCACTCAGTAGTGCAACTGCCTGCCATAACATCTGTGTACTATTACAAATACACTAGTCCAAAAATAAAAGTTAACAATTATTGATTGGGAGCATCAGGACCCTTTAAACCATAGAGCAAACAATGTACATGCAAGAACCCCCAGCAAAGAGTGATGCTGGGACTTTAGTAATGTGATGAAGAGGTATGAGGCAGGGCCTGTTTCACGGGAAAACTCACAGAATGGGGTCAGTGGCGTAACTAGGAATGGCTGGGCCCCAAGGCGAACATTTGATATTTGGCCCACCCGCCAACCCCCCTCCCTGCACAAACCACATTCCCTGCATTCCTGCACACACTAGTATGCGCCATAGTGACCCCTGCACACAGTATTATGCGCCATAATGGCCCCTGAGCACACTATTATGCACCATAGTGGCCCCTCCACACACTATTATGACCCATAGTGGCCCCGTCACACAGTATTATGCCCCACTGTGGACCACCCATAAACAATTATTATACTCTGGGGTCTTTTCAGACCCCAGAGTATAATGATCGAAGACCCAGGGGAGGATACAAACATAAAAAATACTGTTACTTACCTATCCCTGGCTCCGGCGCACTCCCCGCTACTTTCTGGGACATCACCAAAGAGGCCCGAAGACTACCAGAGCGCAGGAGAGGTAAGCAACATTGTTTTTTATGTTCCCTCACCTCCCCTGGGCCTCCAATCATTATACTCTGGGGTCTGAAGGGGAAGCGCAGGCGGCCGTGAGCAGGAACGTGGATCGGTAAGTAAATAGGGCCCGCTACCTGCTGGGGTTACTCCAGCAGGTAACGGCCTATTAAAAAAAACCAAAAAACATCAGGGGCCCACTATCACTGCTACCCCGGTATTTACGCCACTGAATGGGGTAAAGAGCGCCTTGGCAGTGAAGCAGGCAGCAAGGAAAGGAAATCCTTTTAGCAGCAGAGCAACTGCACCAAAGGCAGACTGGGGGGAGAGTAAGTGAGCAGCAGCATTTAGAGACAGAGCATCAGTGTCAAGTCCCAACAGGGACCACAGCAAGTGAACACCACAGTGTGCAGGGTTAGGTGAATATATGTTTCTGCTCTTTTGTCCTGGTACAAGAAGGAATATTATCATTGTAGGGACACAAAGGGTTTCAGTATGTTAGTGGGGAGTATTATTTACTATGTGCGGCACAAAGTGGGCAATATGTTGTGTGGAGCCTACATGGGGTAGTAATAATAATAATACATTTAATTTATATAGGCCAACATATTCCAAAGCACTTTACAAATTGTAGGGTTCAAGTACAGACAAAAAATATACATTACAAAGAAATAGTCAATTAACACAATGGGACTGAGGGCCCTGCTCACAAGAGCTTACAATCTTTGAGGTAGAGGGGGTGACACAAGAGGTAGCAGGGGCAGCATCGGAGGTAGCACTGCTTATACAGTGGTCCAGACATTTTTGTGATAGAGGTTACTTTCATTATACATAATAAAGATATATGATCCTTCACCAGTCAATGTCCTTTAGCATGCAGATGGTGCCTGGACATATAAAGTTACGGTCTGAAACGGCATCATATCCTGTGGGGTAATGCAGGAGAGTGAACAGAGGAGGGTTTATTTTAGGGATTCTAATTGCAATAAGGCTTTACATTAGGAATTGTGATAGGCCTGTGAAAAGATATGTCTTTATTTTGCGCTTGAAGCTGAAGAAATTGGGGGTTAATCTGATTGCCCGGGATAGAGCATTCCAGAGAAGTGGTGCAACTCGGGAGAAGTCTTTTTATACGGCAGTGGGAGGTTCTGATAATAGAGGATGTTAGTCTTAGGTCATTGAGTGAACGGGTTGGGCGATAGACAGAGATGAGGGAGGAAATGTAGGGAGGTGCAGCATTATGGAGAGCCTTGTGGATGAGGGTGTTAAGTTTATATTGTATTCTGTATTGAATAGGCAGCCAATTTAGTGACAGACACAGACTGGAGGCATAGCTGTAACGTCTAGGCTGATAGATGAGCCTGGCTGCATGGGTTAATATATTACTGTTTATGACACAAAGCAGGGCTGCTATTTAGCCATTATTACTGTGTGGGACACTACCAGTTTAATTGATACCTTATCTTTTCTTTATTTGATATTTTATGCTTTGGAAAGAATTTTGATGACCAAGCATCCCCATAATCTGGTTGGTTAGGCCACGATTTAAAAAAAAAAAAAAAAAGATTTGCTGTAATAAAAACAGGCAGTTGATATGCATTGAGTAAATAAGATTTCAATATTTTTTTTCCTTCCAGTTCTGGGGCCTCAGTTCAATAACTGGGATCTAGCCTCAGTGTATACCTGTGAGTATGTGAGTACAAGGTCACCTTACTGCATGCATATATAAGACTCTGTATGATTGTTTTGCAAGTCTTCAGGATATAGAATAATTTTTATTACTTTTGTTTTCAGCCAGCATCTTAAGAGAATAAACAGTAGCTGTAGGGTAATAATGCAGTT
Source organism: Leptodactylus fallax (assembly GCA_947044405.1). NCBI lineage: Eukaryota > Metazoa > Chordata > Amphibia > Anura > Leptodactylidae > Leptodactylus > Leptodactylus fallax. The sequence continues at coordinate 1,609,876 of CAMRHE010000083.1, read as the reverse complement.
AAAGCTTCCGAAAAACGATAGTAATTCACATTGGATTTTAGCCCAAGTAAACATGAGGACGCACTTTCTGACATAGTCATGATTTAAGATCCTCGTCCTTCAAAAATATTATTCTTCCCCCGTTGTTGCAAAAAATAATATAATCTAGAACATGAATCCTGTTTGTGCAGTTACTGAGGGAGAACACGTTCCAGACCCGTCCTGCAATGTAATAGTCTCAGGTTAAGGAAGAGGTGGTGGAGGAAGTGAAGAGTAGCGCTCATCTCAGGGAAAATGACTACACAAAACTAAAAAAAAATTGTTTTTTTTTATTAAAAAAAAAGCTGTAAACTGTCCTATGTTCATTCAGTGCTTCCTAGTTCATGAATATAATCCCAGACCCATAGAGCTGTTAAGGCAAAGCAATTGGTGCAATGAAGTGGAGAGGGGTATAAATGCCACAAAACAGATTTATGTGCTATTCAGGCTATGTAGAAAGCTGGGTAAATCTCTAATGGCGGCAATTACTGATAGTGACTATTTTAAATTTTGGGGAATGTTCTTGTCAGATTGTGCATTCCTTTGCTATAGAATCAGGTACTTAATATTGAGGGTTTTTTTGTCTGTTGACATCATAAATTTCTCTGATGTCGCATCTTGTTGGGTTGCACTGACTCATCCCTCCATTTCCACAGAAAACAAGATATTTTAGGCTCTTTTGCAGAGGAGTCTTGAAATCATCTTTTTTTTTTTTTTTTTAACCACAATACAAGGATTCTGTCTGCAGGCCCTACGAGCTGGTTACATGGGGGATTGATGCCAAACATGCACTGAGCTTGAGAGGATGAACAAGGATGACTTTAGACTGTTAATGATGATTCAGACTATTGTCATCAGGAGCCCTAGTACTAGTGACACACCAGGCATAGAGGAGATGGAGCAGGAAACATCCCTACAACTACTCTAATAGCTTCAGTGTTGCTATTATTCATAGTGCACAGAAGTAACCAAAAGGGAAAGAATGGAATGCAAAAGATAAAATATGATAAAAGTTGTCAAAAAGTTGCAAGGTTCTGTATGTCAGTTGTATATTGGTAGCAGCAGTCGTGCAGCTAGTGTTGGGAACAGTTGAATTTAGGTCTTGCTGTTGTGTGGGGCTAGGTAGAGGTCCATATCTTATATTGGCATAGAAGGAAGCTCGTGGGCTCCCTCAGTTGCTGAATCCTTGGATATTGTCCACAGTCAGTTCCAGCAGATATTCATCTTTTTAATTGTATTTTTGTCCTAAATGCAGTTAAGCAGTTGGGCCAGTCTGGATTATATCCAGCAATGTAATTCCATACCTTTATATGATAAGAGGCTAATACTCTACAATATTTATCCTGAACTTCATCCGTCAAACATGGAACATTGGGTGAAAAATCAGTGACACCTTTGGGTCCGTCCTTCTCTTCCACCAAGTCGTAAGTCACAAGTGCATTAATCTGTGGGCATTCTATCAAGAGTGAACTCTTGGGAGAATTCTATCTCCTGCTATGTGAAGAATAGACTGACAAATACTTTCCAATCCAATTTTGCAGATGTCATAGACATGAGCCCCGTAAATACAATTGTACCCACCGTCCTTTCTAACCTCTCATTGCCTCTTGGCAGCTTCCTTTTATCAGCTATGTAAGGAATTTTACATTGAATTCAGAGCAGTGCTTGAACTCGAGCCAATAATCGTGGGGCTGACATGAACAGGTTTGAAATAGACTTATCTCTGCTATGAATTAACTCCAGAAGAGACAGATTTTCACTTCATAATTGAGACAAATGGCTGTATTACGGCCCTAATAGGTTTTAACAATGTTGTAAAATTGGACTTGAGTCTTTGGTTGCCTGTAAAAGGGTTCCTTCAGCTGATTAAGTGCAGAGTTGTCTCTCTGCCAATGAACTGTGTGTCCATGTAGGTGGTACAAAAGCAAAAGGTCGCCCCTAGCCCCTTGGATCAGACTGGGGACTCGAGCTGCCAACTATTGTCTTAAACATATTTCTGTTCCTGCTTCTTTCTGGACTCTGTGTGTTAAAAGAAAAATGGTGACTTCCAAAAATAAAAAAACAACAAAGATTCTGCATCTTGGTGGAAGACATGGTGTCCAAAACACCTCACAACATTGAGCCAGTGCCAAGCAATAAATTAAAAGACCAGAACCCTATGAAATTCTCTCTTACATGACTTTTATAAAATGTCCTGAAGATTGCTTTTCAGACTTATCCTCTCACATTGCTCCATCTTCATCGTAAATTGCATATTAGGGTCTTTTTAACACGGAGGAACTCACACATAGGGTGACCTGTAAAAAGATGAGTTATGGCCAGTTAATTAATGGGGCATCAACAGTGGAAAAGTTAACAGCTTTCGATTGCTGGGATTTCATATATGAATGATGTAAAATGGGAGTCCAAAAATTGCCCTTCCCTTGATCCTTTCCATAATTCCGTCCCTTCTTTCCCTACAACTAGATAGGTGCAGTACTGGAAATAGTCTTCCCACATTTTTGTAGTGCATCCTCAATATCGTATCACCTGCTTTCCTGGCTTTTCACAGTATTCAGTATTCTCTGGCTTTTTCCCACATGTTCCTCTATACTTATTACTAGGTAATGACTGATTACATTTGGATTGTCAAAGATGAAAATACTATGCAGAAAATACTATGTGAAACATCATACGCCTGTAATGGTCAGGAGGATAGCGCTGGGACAGGATAATCTGGCTTTTTAAATAAATGCATTATGTGGATTCAGGAACAATCTGAGACCCTTCATAGCCCATTAGTCAGCGGCTGCTCATTGGGTCATTCCCCCCCCCCGTAACAGTCCAGGACAGAGATAATATGTTGAGTGTTACTTATAATATTGCCTTGGATTTCCTAATTTCATATCTCTGCTTTTCATGAGCTATTTTCTTATCTCCTGCTCTGGAATCATTTCTTCTACCTCCCATACAGTTCAGTCTCGGAGGCTCCTCATTCCTTATTACTCAACTCTGCTGATCTTGAATGGACATAAGACGTGTGCTTGAAACTTAGAGAAACACAAATAATAATGACGCTAATATTAATAATACTAACAGGATATGTTATATTTTTTATACTCATGCTGTCACCCTTCTATAGTTCTCCTTATAACTTGTTACTCTTCTATTGTGTAATTTCATCACATTAAGCGAATCAGTGTTATACAATGAAGTAATAGTGTACAAAGCCAAAATTAAGATGGGCCTCCCATTATGGTACCAGGTTTTGACCCTCGGGAACACTGGGCCAGTGTCACTCCTACTTTGCCAGTAATAGAGTTCTGGAAAGAAGAGTTGCACAGGTTCATTCCACCCAATAGAAAGATGAATGCCTTTATCCATGGCTGGCCTGATCCCCTCTTTCTAAGGGCTTTAAAATAGTTGCATAATCTGCATCTATGGTACATACACATGACCTTGGTGTCAATCTTCTATACTGATACTCAATGAACTCATTATATAGGCTATTCACACTATCATTATGGTGGAGAAAAGTCAGTTTATGCATCTATACAGAAAAGAGGTCTTTACAGTTATAGTCAAAATATGGAATGCCCTATCCCAAGAGTTGGTAATGGCAGATAGCAAATCAGTATTTTAAAAAGGAGAGCTAGAAGCTTATCTAATAAAAAATGACATTGGTTAAAATTAATCTAACTCTCAATTATAGGAACTAGAATTTTGGAGGTGAGGAATTGATCCAGGAATTCAATCTGATGGCCAAATTTGGAATTGGGAAGGAATTTTCCTCCTAATATGGAGTAATTGGTGTTCACCTTACAGGAGTTTTTGTCTTCCTCTGGATCAACGCTGTAGGATTCAATCTCATTAACTATGTAACCATATAACTATATTATTACATATGAATATTTATACAGAGATTATGGTGTTTCTGAGCTCTGTAAAGCACAGCTCGGTGTACATAAAGATGACAACTTGATGAAGTTATAGGAGGATTTTCTACAAAAACACTGAGTATGTTCTAGCCTTCACATAGGTTGTTCTCTCCTTCATTAGTACTCATAAATAGGGATAAGGAAACCAATTCAGATAGAATCGGACTCGACCCAACTTTTACAAAAGTTTTGGGGTCGTTCAGCACCCAAAACTTTTGGGGGTTCCTCACCCATGAAAGACTATTATACTCCCTATAAACACTATTATACTCTCCTCAGACCCCAGAGTATAATAAGTGTAGGCCCAGGGGAGGTTAGTAAAAATAACACAGTTATACTCACCTTGCTTCACCCCTCCTGGGTGTCTGGGGATCCCCCAGAGTCTTCTTCAGGCCTCTTCCAGCATCTGGATGAGGTCTCACATTCTGAGGTCAAAGCATCAAGATGTTGACATGCGCCACATGATCGCTGAGACCCAATCACAGGCCTCAGCAGCGACCCCCGAGCATGTGATATCTGCCAGAGGCTGGAAGAGGCCTGTAGAGGATGCTGGGGGACCACCAGGTGCTGAAAGGATGCCCAGGAAATGTGAGGCAAGATGCAAATAAATGTTTGTTATTTTTACTCACCTCCCCTGAACCTCCACTTATTATACTCGGAGTCCGAGGAAACCTCAGAGTATAATAATGGCACATCCAGATCATGCCAAACATGTTCAACCCAAAACGAACCTGAGGACAATTATGATGTTAACATATGACCACATGACAATGTATTGCTGGTAGATTAGGTCATGTGGTCCTAACGTAACATAGAACAAGATAGAGAAATTCATACAAACACACAAAAGGAAGAATCTGCAGAGCAGTAATACCAGTCTGTCTAGATACCTACTTCATGTACAGCTATATAAAAAATACAGTTATGCTGGAGATACGACAGTATCCAAATTAGCTTATTTTATAATTGACATAATAACAGTAGTTTCCAATAAAAAATATTTTAAAAATATAAAAAATAAAATTCAACAAAGTAGACCACAATGAAAATATTACAGTTTTAGAGTTACCTTTTATTCAGGTTAGAAAGTAACTAAAACCCTTGCACCGTATACTAAATGTATATCCAGCCACCAAAAAATAGTTATTGGCTGCAGCAGTCACATGTCTGTGTTGCCATCACTAGAGACCAGGATATAGATAACCAAGAAGCGGCACATTTCTAGCATCACACAGCATAACCACACGTAGCATAGTCTCTACTCTACACAGTACAAGTATGTCTGATTTCTGCAGCACTCAGCCCAGCTACTCACACGCAAGCCTCTGCTGCACCATCTCAGGCTGGTAACTTGGTCCCCTTGTCCACATGAACCTGTTTTTTTTCATATGTGTCCGACTATTTTGTATCAGCAATGTTTGGGCATATTCACTTGTTTCCTCTTTCTGCACCTTTGTTTAAGTATTTTATTACTATATTTCCAAATGTTATAAAAGAAAAAACCAGAATGGAAAAAAATAGGAAACAAAAACAATAATACATTTGCAACAATGCATCCATAATTATTATCAATAAAAAAAAATCTGATGAATGGACCCTTATATTTTATAAGTCAGAACTTAAATCAGAAATATCTTATTTTAATTTTGTGCAAATTTGAAGTATACAACAAAGTACAATGTTCTCTCCTTAAAAGAAAAAAAAAAAAAATGATACACTTTACCCACAGGGCGTCCTTCTAAAAATCTTCCCCATTGGTCTTGTGCTTTTCTGAGGAGATGCAACACATCCCGCTATGAGTGAAGGATTAGAGCAATCCTCTGAATTTCCAAATTTAGAATTCAGGAATCATTTAATATAAACAAGGATGGATTTTCAAAACGAGATGTTACAAGGCGGCTGCCAGAAAACGTTCGCCTCTGTGACGAAATTCCGTTACATTGCAGCCAAGACTGAAGTTAGCTGCTGGGTACAAGACAACGGATACTTCCTGCTCGTCCAGCCTCCTGGGTGGTCCGTCTTAAAATGAAATATACAGCCTGACAAATGCCTTTCCAGAGAGCGCAGGCCTGAGCCACAGGCAGCAGGGTGAGAGGGGAAAAAAAAAGGAGAAATGTGCTCATACCATTTAAAGCTGCGATTTGGCACTGGCTCCAAAGTTCTTCATCTTCAGGAGCTCAGGCTTTATAAATTGCAGATATAGTAAGCTCTGATGGGGAAATATATCTACAAGGAAACGAATGACCTCTTCATTTCTGGAGATCTGCGTATTGTAAGCAAGACAAAACTGCTTCAAAAATATCCAAGGAACGGCAGAAAGTGGGAGACACTCCCATCATTCCTTGTAGAAAGGGCAAATGTTTTATGTCTTTAAGGGAATGTAAAATATATCATCTTCTAAAGGTTTGTAACTGTAATGCATACCAGAGCATAGAACGTGCTGCAGAGCATCATGCGTAAGCATGTTTCTCCAGCAAGGTTGACAATGGTCACATGATGTGGCTTACAATATTGTTAAATATATTGGTAATTGTATTTCAGCCTTATTGCTAAGATCAAGTGTAGCATCTGTTCTTATCACTAGTGTAGAATATATTCCTATTAGTGGTGAACCACATTATGCGGTAAAGGGAACCAAATGGTGGTAAGCCATAAGAGACTAGGGGCCACTGAATTGAAGCTGTGGGGAAAGTACACATGCACAAGTGCTCCAGGATTAGTGACCCTGGGATGCCCAAGCATACTAGGGATAGTTTCCCACTGTGTGGAGGGACATTTGCATACATTTCTACTTTCACACTTGTGAGCACACACCCTTATTTGCCTGGCCATCTGGCTGTTGCAATGAGTATTTTTTATAGATCCGGCTGGATGTCTGGGCCATCATGGTACACATTCACTTATTATGTTTTTATGTGTTTGTCACAGGATTGAAAGCTGTGGTGTCTTTATGGGACTCTCCTTAGGTCTAAGGAGGAGCTATGTGGCCATATAGATTCCCTCCTCCCCTGCAGCCTGAGCCCCCTTCTTCTTCTGCGAAGTGGGGTGCAACTAGACTGGTGGCTCCTTGGTGACTCTTTTAGGACCTTCTGGATTGGAGGGTTGGAGTTTGATTTGTAGGGGCCTTTCAGGCCTTTCTCTTTTCAGAGATGACCTGCAATAGCCTGAGCCCTTGTACACTTTTTGTGTGGTACCTATACAATTTTTTATGTGCTTGAGTACAATGTCACGTTTTCATTAAAAAAAAAAAAAGAATTGTTAAAGGGGTTTTCCCCTATCCCTAGGATATTGATCACTTATCCCCATCTGATCAGCGGGTAGGATTTATTGGTCATAACTATCATTTGCTAGATAAACCCTTTTAAATATTTTTTTTTCAAATATGCCATATGGCTGCACCACTATAGGGCCCTTGGACAAGATCTAGTTGTTCCCCATCTCCCCTTCTAATGGAAACTTATCATAGCTTTCTGCTTCTCATTTCCACATATTACTGTTGACAACTAGCCTATATATTATGATAAAGAGGATACAGTGAATACCATAGAGGGAAAAAAAAAAATCAAAAGAGCCGAACCGCCGTTTTTTGCTGTTTCACTGCTTATAAAAATTTGACTAAATATCAATTAAAAAGACAGACATTCCCCAAAATGGTATAACTAAAAAATACATCTGGCCTCTCAAAAAAGACGCCATTTTCATCTCCGTACACGGAAATATAAAAATGTTACATGTGTCAGAACATAGCGACTCCAAGAAATTTTTTATTTTAGCAAAGTTTTGGATTTTTTTAAGAGGAATTTTTTAAGACGTAAAAAATATATAAGACCAGAGCCCCATATTGCAAAAACGTTGCAGCAAAAAATGCGCTGTTTTACAGTATTTGCAAAGTGGATGGAATTCTGGCTAATCCCATCCACACAATGCTGAAAAATATCCGCAGTGCATGCTGCGATTTCCAAAAATGCGATAGTTTTTTAAATTGCAGCATGTCTATTATACCTATGGAAACGCTGGCATTTTCCATATAGGTATAATAGGGACAGAAAGTCCGCAGAGGAAAACTGTGTGAAAAGTGCTGTGGAAGAAAATGCAAAGCATTTCAGCCGCGGTCTTTTCCGCAGCACTTTTTGGCTGTGGCTCACTACGTGGGGTCTTAGCCTAAATTTGGTTTTGCTGGAATCATACCAGACTCGTACCAATAGAATACAGATGGCATGTCATTTTGACTGCACAGTAAACTCCGTAAAAACAAAACCTATAAAAATGCTGAAGAAATGCAGTTTTTTCTAATTCTACCCCATTATGAATTTTTTTACAGCTTTCAAGTACATCGTATGGAATATTAAATGGTACCATTACAAATTACAATTTGTCCCACAAACATTAAGCTTTGTGAACGGAAAAATAAAAAAGTTATGGGGTTTGTAAGGTGGGGAGTCAAAAATGAAAATCAAAAATTGAAAAAATGCCTCGGTTGGGAAGAGGTTAAAAGTCATTCAAAAATTGGGCTATTCTCCAGATAGATGCTACTATCATTACGATGACCTATATTAATTCTGGGGTGGATAGCTGCAGTATTTTTGTCATCACAGCTATCTGTCTCATTGATTCAATGTGAACATAAGTGGCTTCTATATTGCATCCTTCTCATCCATTATGTGTAATGTATCATTGTAGCCCTCACATTGTTACTAGATAACCTTAGAATGGATCTACAGGACACTGAGTGACCAGAGCTAGAGGACAAGATTCAGATTTTACATTATTCAATCCAGATCCAAAATTTTACAAAACAAAGTTGTTAAAATCCTCATCTCCATCATGACAGATTTTACGGCTTCTCAGTAACTTTAAGACCTTGCCCTTTAAGCTTGTAATTTCCCAGTAAAAGATACTTCAGCCGCCTCCCACGCAAGAAACAAGCAGGACATGAATTATACAAGACAACACATCTAATACAATCCATTCTAATTGCCCTTTTGGCTGCTCCTGTCACCCTTCTAATCTATGTGAATGATGGGGGCTCCTATAAATTTTATTCTTTCCAAGCCAAGAGGCAGAGACAAGACAGAAACCCACCCCAACCTAGAGCCCCAACAGCCAGTGCTGGTCACCTGTAGACTGCACAGTTTTATACAAACTATATGTGAATGATTATTACATTGTTTTTATGTAACAAATATCTAGAGCGGCAGAGAGTTACCGAAATATACAGAGAAAGAGTACATGAAATGTCTGATGATACATCAATCCCAGTAGGAAATGAGAGTTCCTCTGTCTATTCTTATCTATAAGGGCATTATTATAATTGTTACATTCTTGTTTATAGAAGTAGTTACGTACTTGTACGTAGAGACACTTTTATTGTAGCAATATTCTTGTACATAGGAGGCAATATTATAGCAATTATATTATTGTACATAGAGATAGTAATATAGTAGTTATATTCCTATATATAGGGGGCAGTATTATTGTAGTTAAATTCTTATACACAGGAGTCAGTATTATAGTAGTTATATTCCTTTATACAGGAGGCAGCATTATAGTAATTATTTTCTTGTATATAGGAGCCAGTATTATAGTAGTTATATTCTTGTACATTGCTAATATTAGAGTAGCTATATTCAGAGGTGTAGCAATAAGCTCCTGGGCCCCCAATTACCATGTGCTAGGTATAATACTGATCTCTTATTTTGCTGTAATGAGGCCTTTGGGCACTCTCGGCCTCCAGGGCCTGGTAGCAACTGCTACCACTATACCCCTGGCTATAATCTTGTACAAAGGGGCAATATTATAGTAGTTATATTCCTGTATATAGGGAGCAGTATTATAGTACTTATATTCTTGTACACAGGGACAGTATTATTTTAGTTGTATTTGTGTATATATTGGCAGTATTCTAGTAAATTGGCAGTATTATAGTAAATGTCTTGTACGCAGCAGCATTATTTTAGTTATTTTCAAGTATGTAAGGGGCAGTTATTGTATTTAAATTCTTGCACACAGGAATCAATATTATAGTAGCTATATTATTGTACATAGAGGCAGTAATATACAGTAGTAGTTATATTACTGTATATAGGGATCAGTATTACATTAGTTATATTCTTCTACATAGGACTGCATTGTAGAAAATATTTTCTTGCATATAGGGGGCACTATTACAGTATTTATATTCTTGTACATAAGGGCAGTAGTGCAGTAGTTATATTCATGTACATAGTGAGAGCATTATAGTAGTTATATTCTTGTTTATAGGGACAGTATTCAGATTTATTCTGGTACATAGAGATTACAGCAGGGTCGGCAACCCCCGCCACTCGTGCCAAGAGCGGCACGCGAGGATATTTCCCTGGCAAGGCGACCCGAGTCCTCACCCAGCAGTTTCGATCAGACCAAACACGGCCGAAACGAAACTGCAGTTATTATACTCGGGGGTCTCTTCAGACCCCCGAGTATAATAAGTGGAGGCTCAGGAGAAGTGATGAAACATAAAAAAACAACGTACTCACCTTTCCTAGATCCGCAGCTGCTGTCTGCTCTTTGGGCGCTTCTGTCTGACATAAGAGACAGCTGACAGGACCTCTGGGGTCACGTCCAACGTCATTACGCATAATGACGCAACATGACCCCTGAGAACCAATCAGGGGCTGCACCATGTGAATGCAGATTTACATCAAGCTAAAAGCTCCAGTGGCCTAAGAATATAGCTGCATCCAGATACATAGTGTGTTTTCACCATAAGGCTGCTGTCATACGGTGCTCCTGGACACATACATTTACCACTAATTGGGGGCTGCACATGGACTTTCATTGCGTCTAATCGGAAAGTACAGGAGCGTCCCAGGAAATAGCAGTAAGCGCATGTGTCCTAAAGCATCTGGTGGCAGCACTTCTGTGTTATGGTTTGTGGTATATGACTTAATTTAGAGGTCGTCAGACTTACAATTATTGACCGGCACTCAGAGTACCTCATCTTTGATTTTTTAATTAAAATCGGCACGCCGAACAAAAAAGGTTGCCTACCACCTCGATTACAGTAATGATACTCTTGTATGTAGGGGAAGCACTAAAGTAGTTAGCCTCTTTATAATTTATATACTTGCAATTCAGCTATTGAATATTTAGTTTGTGTAGCTCTATCTCTGTTGGTCATGAAGAATACATATCTGGGTAGTCAGTGAGCCATTAATAATTTGCCATATACTTGCTCTTTGTTACACATCACTATTGTCCCTGTACAGATGGTTTGTCTCATAGATGGGTGATTTTGTCATGATCCAATTTGCTGATAGTTTCATGAAATTGCCGTTATTTAGATTTTTACAGGACAACTAAGCTTCCAGAATATGAAACATATGGAGCTTTATTTGAACACATTATACATAATGTTCAATTCTGCTGAACATACAGAAGGGAAGACAGAGCAACTGGGAAGACAGAGAACAGTTTTAACTCTTTCTGTTAGTCTGCTGTATATTCTGACTCTGTTTTCTGTGTTTGTAAATGTGTACATTCATTATGTGGCAAACATTTATATAATATCAACTGCATAGATAAGTAACTTGCTTTTGTCTAAAGCAGTGGTTCCCACACCTTTTGAAAGCAGGACCTTTTGGACAAGACTTGTGTTAAAAAAAAAGTCAGTTATATTCAGCCTCTTCTTCCTTCACACACACACACACACACACACACACACACACACCCTGTTACACACATGGCTCTGCTACTTTCACATTCCATACACACACAGCTGTGTTGTTTCCCAGTTCTTCACACCCACAGCTCTGCTACCTCCATGTTTTCCACCTTTACACATACACAACACTGCTGCCCCCATGTTTTCTTTCCTGCACACAACTCTGCTACTTTCAAGTTTCCTCCCTGCATACATCCTGCTACCTCGATGTTCCCTCCATAATATCAGCTCTACAGACTTCATGTCCTCCCTACACACAACTTTGCTACCTCTACATTCCCCCCACATTCAGTTCTGCTACCTCCACCTTCTCCACATACTCCGCTTAGCTACCTCCACAATCCCCCCCATTTACCACTGCTACCCACATATACTTCCCCCTACAGACAGCCCTGCACAGCTTCTACTAAACATAGAGCTATTGTACAACAAGCTCCACCCCTGCAACATCATCAAAGATCCAATTGCAGTGCCAGCAAAATAATATTGCTGGCAATTGCAATACTGTATGCATTACATTATGGAGAAGAACTTTCTCAACTTGGCTTGCGACCGCCCCCAGAGGTTTTTATACAACCCTTCAGGAGGTTGCGACCCACAGTATGGGAAACAGTGGTCTAATATGAAGAATTTATAGATAGTGTGTAAGAAGGTCAGTTCAGTATTTGGCCCTTGATTACTATTGTGGGGCCAAATTCAAAAATAGAGCAAATAAGAGGCAGATATTCACCTCTGACTTTTAATATAACTTTACTCCAACAAAAGGTGCAATGGTTAATAGTTTTAGTACAATGCACAAGGCTTGGTGGTTATAGACACAATTAGGTACAAAGAATGGTCGTTACAGAATTTCTTTAAGGTACAGTACTTGGTGGGCTTAACAGCAACACAACAGTCTCTCTTAAAGGGCACGCAGTGTAATGGTTATAGATGTTCTTTGAGAGCACAAAGAGAAATGGTTACAACATAGAACAAATCAACAGCAACTCCTTGACCTTGGTGGGGAACTTTGGGCTGGCTCTCTCACAGTTTTTCATCATGAACACCAGTTTTTCCAAAGGTTTTCCTTAGCTTAGAAGTCTGTAACAGCTCCAGTACTGCAGGGACAGTGTTGGTGAAAGGAGTTTTCCCGCCCCAAATGGATTTTTCATGAAATAAAATGCTGCTTTTTTTTTCCCACAGTGTTTTTCTTTGAGTTTTTTCTGCATTTTTCTCTGCTTTTTTTTCTTCCCCTATTAATTTATAGGGGAAACGCAGATAAAATTAACATGTTGCATTTTTCGAAAACGCAACTTTTCCGCAGCCTTATTTTTTCTGCAATGTGTGGATGAAAATAACCAGAATCTCATACACTTTATTGGTACTGTAAAACGGTTTTTTTCACAGCGGCCCCATTTCTGCAACTTGGGGCCTTAGCCTTAAGGATTTACATTAGCATTCCAAAGCAAGGCCACAGCACAGTGCAGATCAAGATGACAGACCAGCAGGCTACTGCCCAACAGCATCTCAAGATTAACAGCCTTAGCCGGACCCAACTTCACTCTCACAGACCAGGTTGGTTTGATGCAACAGCTTCTGAGTAGCCTGCCTCACCCAGGGCCGATTCTGACTTTTCTGCTGCCTGAGGCGGAAATTGAAATGATGACCCCATTCCCCCAAAGCTAGAAAATTAGACTTGACTACCACTGCGCATGCACACCACATAGCACTGAAGGCGCCTGAATGTGACTGAGCCCCCAGCGCATGCATATTGATTGAAAGAATTGAAAGAAGATGGGGACATACACCCAGCATTAGTGCTCAGCTTAAAGGGGTTGTCCAGAAATTAGATAAAATCTGGGAGAAGGGGGAAGCCTGGGCAGGTGTAACATAAAAAAAAACATAGTCAACTGTCCCCAGCATTCCAGTGTCTGCTGCCAAAGCCCATTCAGTCATGCACCATGCCTTGGACGCTGGAAGCCCTGCACCCCATGTGACAACTGAGGTCAATCAGCAGCCTCACTAGTTGCTGCAGAGGGACCAATGAGATATGTGAGTGACATCACCGGTCCCTCTCCATCAACCACTGACGCTGCTGATTGACCTCAACAATCACGTGAGGTGCAGAGCTTCTGGAGGATGAGGCAAGATACACGACCAAATGGGCTGCTGTGACATACATCAAAGCCCCAGGAACAGGTGGGTATGTTTTCTTTTTCCTGTCACAGTCCCCTCAGAGTTTATCCAGTTCCTGGAAATCCCCTTTAAGAATAATGTTCCATAGAACACACAGTATAATGTCACATTAGTGGCCCCTTCATACTGTATAATGTCCCATAGTCGCCTCCATAAAGTATAATGTCCCATGGTGGCCCCTCCTCTCAGAATACTGTCCCACTCACAAGCTATAAATATACTCTATAGTATAACGGAGGCCCAGAAGAGGTGATCAAACATAATAAACAGTGTTACTCTCCTACTCTGGATTCCAGCGTGGCTCCCTGTTGTCTTTGGTGCTTCTGCCTGACCTCAGAGACTGCTGAGGCCTATATGCTCTAGTGGCCATGGTAACAATGGTACAAGGGGAGCAGCAGTTTCCACAGCAGAGTTCCACAGATCTAATGTGAAATCTAAGTACTAATGTGAGAGTAGTCAGCATTGAAAAGTATTTCTAATTTGGCCTGTACAACTCTGTAACCATGGGGAGGGGGACACTTACTTTTAGTCCCTACAGACTCTTTACAACAGTTCAGGAAGATCTATTCACAGCTGCTTGGCACGGTTCTGTTGTAAGTGTCTTACCACTTGCTTTCTGGGGTGGGTAGAGAGAGCCCTTGCAGGGACTGTGCTCTGAAACTTAATTTTAGAATGGTCAACCAGCAGCAAGTGAAGAACATATAGATAATGTTACTTTAGGTTCTAAGAGCAGGGGCGTAAATACCGAGGTAGCAGCGGTAGCGGTTGCCACAGGAGACGGGACATTACGGGGCCCGGAGCCCTGTGACTGCCGCTACCGCGAACCCCACGAACACTGCTATCATTATACTCTGGGGTCTTTTCAGACTCCGGAGTATAACGATCGTGGGCCCAGGGGAGGAGATCGAACATAAAAAACACTGTTACGTACCTCTCCTGCGCTCCGGCAGGCTTCGGGCCTGTTTGGTGACATCCCAGACGTCAGCCGACGTCATTATGAAAAGACCCCAGAGTATAATAATTGTTCAGGGGTGGTCCACAATGGGGCATAATACTGTGTGCAGGGGCCACTATGAAGCATAATACTGTGTGCAGGAGCCACTATGGGACAAAATACTGTGCGCAGGGGCCACTATGCTGCATAATACTGTGTGCAGGGGCCACTGTGCAGCATAATACTGTGTGCAGGGGCCACTATTGCGCATAATACTGTTTGCAGGAGCCACTATGGGGCATAATACTGTGTGCAGGGGCCACTATGGCGCATAATACTGTGTGCAGGGGCCATTATGGCACATAATACTGTGTGCAGGGGCCACTATGGGGCATAATACTATGTGCAGGGGCCACTAGGGGGCATAATACTGTGTGCAGGGGCTACTATGGCGCATAATAGTGTGTGCAGGGGCCACTATGGCACATAATAGTGTGTGCAGGGGCCACTATGGAGCATAATACTGTGTGCAGGGGCCACTATGGCGCATAATACTGTGTGCAGGGGCCACTATTGCGCATAATAGTGTGTGCAGAAATGCGGTTTGTGCGGGGGGGGTCTTAGGGGGCGGTCCGAGGGGGGCCCCATGTCAAATGTTGGGGCCCAGCATTCCTAGTTACGCCACTGTCTAAGAGTATAATCGATTAATATCTGTGCTCAGACATAAAACACAAGGCTTGTTGCCACACTGACCTCCTTTACAATTACAGGTGATATGGGTGTAAGGGGCTGCAGCCCTTCGTCTGTATATAAAAAAAAATCATGTGCTGCTCATGTCCTGAGATTATCAGCTGATTATTTTGCAGATGACAACATTCTGGCACCTCTGTATTCTTCAAAAGCAGCTTGTTTGCACATTGGCTCCACTCCTCCTGAGCTTTTGTCAGTAAACTTTCCTTTTGGGACCTGAATGTATATTCCATGTATTTAATAATACTTGTGTGCAGTTCAGGAGAACAATGTTTAGATGGTCCTGTATATAACGCTGCTCGTCCCACTGCTGGTGCCAGACCATAAGCATGGACTCCATGGGGCTTACACATCCTGACAATATTTACTCGCAGTGCAAATTTTATGGCTGTTCAGTGGGTCAAAAGTTTTTTTTGCGGAATTGGATCTCAAGGTGGAGACAGACAATACTAGAGATAGGCCTTCTGATTTCACAACCCAGGTATGCTTTTGTATGATGTGGTCTGGTGAATTTTCTAGTTGAAATAATTCTTTAACTTTCTTGATGTTTACATGTTAACTGCTGTGTCCCCATTCATCTGGCCATTCTGCTGCAGGGTCACCTTTTACCATCTTCATCTGTTCTGATCATCACATCCAGACATTGTCAAAAAGTCACCAAACAAACAGACAACTTGTGAGGGCAGAACACCCGGAATTCTCCCATTTGTAGATGATGGACTCTGGAACTAATTTTTATAGATCATTTTCCTGTCTTAGAAGACTGTATACTTTGGCTTCTGTCCAGGACCACTCACTACAAACCCATTAGGCTGCGATCCAGCAGCCTCTGGCATACATGTCTCCTAATTGTGAGCATCGGCAGCCACGGAAAGTATCTGTACATGACCATGATTGCAGTGCCTATACAAGACCCCTCAAAAACATCACTGGGGTGTCTAGGTCAGGCCGCAATCAGAAAAGGCATACCAAATAACAGAGTTATCTTAAAGTGTATATGTCTCTAAACCCAATTATATAGTTTACATACAGGACTAATCTCCTTAAACAGCAGAGTCACTGTGTGCATACATTACTTGTACTCATGCTCAATTTACATGTATAATGGTCCACTAACCTACTTCTCAAGAACCTGTGCACATACATTGCATGATTTGTTCTGTACTGATCCTGGGCCACAATCTGTATTATACTCCATAGCTGCCCTATTATACTAGCGAAGTCACTCTTATCATGTACTGGTTCTGAGTTACATCCTATGTTATAAATCAAATCTACATTCACCATTTCACTGTTGAAGTTACTGTGTACATACATTACATTATCAGTCAGCTCCCTAACAGCTTACCTGAGCTTGCATAATGCAAGGGCAACTGTACACTTTCCAAAAAGCAGATCAAGCTCGCACAGTAAAAACCACAAGGGGGGATTCCTCAAAACTGGCGCATAGATTTTAGACATCATTTACGTTAGAAAACTGTCAAAAATGATGATGAATCTGGTGATATAAATGGCCAATAGCACATTCTCACCACGTCCCAGAAAATGGAAAGGGCGGTATTAAAAAGGACCCCCACTAATTTAATATTGATGACCTATTCTAAAAAAAGGGTCATCAATATCATAGAGACAGAAAAACTCTTTAATATAGGATTGAAGTACAGATTTGGCCTTCAGGGTCAGCAGAATAACATTGATGTCTGCAGGTACAACTCATTTAGCTTTCCTACCATCGGAATCAGTGAAACTAGTGACTCATCGCGAAACTAGACAGTTCTGGCTTACATGGCCCTCAAACAGCAGGGTGACAACCTTTGTGGGATTTGAAATAACATACTGGTTGTCATTCAGCCTTGGAAAGAGCAGAATACAATTTTTAAGAACCTGACAGAGGAGGAGACTGCAGGACTGGCTGTGGTGGATGATTCGTGGGACTGTCAGACAGCTGTAACTCCCCACTATCTTCTTGCAGTTCTCTCTGTGTCTGAGAAAATCATCTCCCCTTGTGCAGGAAGCCACACACATTGTACAGTCATCTGCTGGATAGGATATTATTGCAGAGTCTTCCCAGCATATGGCGGATCATTTGTAGGAGCAGCCACGACTGAGTCATGAAATCTTTAGCGGCCTGTGAGGCGAGGGAGGTTAAATGGATAAAACAGCCCATTTTATATACTGTCCCCTTTACTTTATCTCAGAGTTGTGATATGAAACTTCTATCCACTGAGGGTTTATCATCTGGCTGCATGGGATTTATATATGATAACTATTTTAACTGCCCTAGGGTGTGATATTTGCCCTGATCTTCATGCATGACTTCATGAATGACATTGTATTTCATGTATGGTCATTACAAATATGAATACATGAAGCACAACAATCAGTTTGGCAACTATTGGACACCATACCGTACAGTTGGCGCACACCTGCTAAGGAGCCAGTGGGGAGATGGTATCTCTGGGAAAGTAGACCATTTGAAAGAAGGAATCAATGGGGGATAGAACTGATGGGAAGATGGGGCCCAGCTCAGATGTCCCTATCTGCATTTCCTATCATAGCAATGTAAGCAAAGTGAGAGAAACTGGCCAAAGAGTATTCCTCTCCTACTGAATAGAAAGTGACATGTACCGTACTGTGATCTCCTGGGAAGGTGGAATGAACCAGAAACAATAAGATGCCCAGTTCTGATTGTTTCAAATGTGCCAGTCTGTTTTGTGTACAATGATGACCCAACAAGAAAAGACCTGAGGAGTTGTTAGCACTCAACCCTGTGTTGCTAGCATGACTAAATCATAATCGTACTGTAAGTCACAAATTATTATTTTATATGTATCGAGAATATTATGTCTATCATTAGATGATAATTTTAGTCTGAATGTTTCTCTAAACCTGAGAGGGGAGCCTGGAATTAAAGTGAGAATATTGGCAATTCTATTACATTTTAAAAATCTTAAAGTACAAAATTCTTATGAAATCTCTACTTTATGTTTTTATCTTGTTGTCTTCCAAGTTATAATGACAATGCTGCACAAATTAACAGATGAACAATCCAGGGTCTTGTGCTGGTTTTTCAGGCATTTTCTATGCTGCTGGAATGGAACATTCTTCCCTGCCAGAATTCATAAGAAAATATTTTGCCAGACAAGATAAAGATTTCCGATTTGCTACATTGAGAATAATTTGCGTTAAATCTTCAGTTACTGCATGTGATCTCTGTGTAAACGGTCTAAGCTTATAGAATGTACAACCTTGTTGTGTGGCTGAATAACTAAAGATGAGAAGGGCCCAGAGCAAATGTTTAAATGGTCCTATGTTGAGGGATGGAAAAGAGAAAAAAAGGAATGCTGCAAGTTTAAAGCTGTGAAGCTTCTAAAATAGTGAGTGCAGTTCTGAAGTATAATGCAAGCTGTAACTTAAGGTCAGTCTTGGATAAATAATGTAATATACTCTATATACATGTACTATATGTAGAATGGGTCTCCTTCTTCAAGTGTGGATTCATTTCAGACTGTTGCTTGAAAATGCCTTCAGCTACAATTTTATTTTGTTGCCGGAAATAATTTTACGCGGGCTGTTTGTTTATCTCTGCTGATTTTGGTTGCTGTTGCAATGTGTTATATATTGCAGAACCTATGATCATATGATCATTCTGTGCAGGTCCTCAAAATACAGTACATGCCGTTGTACACAAGCTGTGGTAGTTCGCCATTTGTGATAAGAAGGGGGTACCATTATTGAAGTGACACTATATCCTCTTAGCTGATCCAGAGAGAAGCAGTAGCTACTGAAAGTGGGTCATGAATGTACCAGAAATATTTTTATGTGAAATCAGTCTGAGCATCTGAGGTCATGGTAGTGTTAGGAACACTGGGTGACCTAAGACACAGACTGATGGAGGCTGAATGCCACAACTGTGAGCAGGTGTCATGAGAAGTAGGCAGAGAACTATGGCAAGTAGAAAGTGTGTGAGTCCTGCAGTTGGGGTCTGGCTGCTAGTAGAGCGGAATCTGCAAGTGAGTGATAAGATCTGGAGAGATCCAATGCCAAGAGTGCCATTGTGAGTAACTGCTAAGTTATGTGTCCTCTGAGAGACTTGTAATCATTAAGCTTGTTCAACATTGTTATAGTAACCATTGTGCCTGAAGTGTATCCTCTGAGTAACAGTGAGTTGAGTTGCAAGAACTGTTCTGCTTTTGACTTATTTCATGTGCCATCTCTCCTGAAGGTGATTAAAATCCCTTTCCTCGATACACTCTCTGGTTGGGTCTACCAGAAGGAAAGCGAATGTAGGCTGTAATATTACAAGCTGTAATGCAGGATCAATGCAGCATATGTAATGCAATGTATGTACATGTTAGCTCCAATAAGAAAATAATGAATGCAGCTCTGAGGTTGTATGGGTTTGTTGAGTGCAAATCATGTAGCCAGCATTGTGACCATGATGCTATTATCAGTACAGTACATGAATAGGAACACTCCACTCTTTTCATATCTGCTCCACTTCCTACACAGTTCAGGAATGCCCAAGCTTCAGAATTGATCAGTCAGGCCATTCTGGCAGCAGAGGAACCACAGAAGACTCTTTTAAGCCTTGAGAGCCGTCCAGGTGCAGTTTTCCATGTATCATCCTGACTGTGTGTGTAATATGGAAAATGTCACCAGCAGTGAGTCACCACAGGGAAGATGTGATTCTTATCTTGCATCGTTTGCAGAGTGAACATTTCTGAACGGCTGCCATATCCTGTGACGGGGCCTGGAACGCACTTCTGACAATTCCACATCTATGCTCAAACGCTAATTCAAAAAGTTAACTGGTTGCTCTGCAAAAAAATAAGATGTAGATCAGAGGAGCTGCCCGTCAATGAGAGCTCAAAGCTTCATGGTGCGGAAGCGAGCCCCAATAGCTGCTCAATCATACATGGCATTTGTATACATTTCTGGGCTCAGATCTCTCAGGACCTTCCTCCACTTCTTGTCAGGAATGGGTGGCTGCAGAGGGCAACGTAATCAGAGGACGCATTCACTGCCATTCTATTGTTACATGAATACCGCCTGCAGGAAGACGCAGGTTGCAGCTACAAAGGATATTTTGCCCCGTTTTTTTTTTGGGAAGAACCAGAGCGGAAATTACAATGTTGCCCCTGATATCTTCCTCTAATTCAGTTGGCAACAGCTTCAAAAGTCAAACTACAAATGTAAAGTCTAGACAGCTGGCACTCTGACCCAGTGCTATTGTTACATTTATACATGGGGTGTAATAGATGTGATACATGCATCTTTCATTATGGTAACTGTGTACAGGGGATCTGCATGCATCACTGCAAAGTTCCTACTCATTTTTTGTAATACACAGCTTTTGTGCAACCCATGGGTGATTTTGATGTTATGCACCAGATGGAGTCATAGGAACTTCTATGTGGCTGAAAGCATCTGCACCATGAAAACTTTTTGATTCAGCATTGGCAATGACTTACTGCTGTCACATGACGATGACACTGTAATAGAAGGAATGGGAACTTAGAATGCCATACGACTTTTCCCATTCACCTTGTTTACGTGGAATTTGACTGATACAGGAAAGGTTTTTTTTTGTTTTTTTTAATCTTTTGAGCCTAACTTTTTCAACCTCACTTGGTTCTATTAATTTTGGAGCCCAATGCTCATGAACTGTTAAGTGGGCAGTCTCCACCATTTTGTATCTATGGTACATCAATCATAGTGATTGGCATTTAGTGGTGGAGATCACTCATTTGACAGTTCACTAGCATCAAGCAGCAAAAGTAATGAACAAGGTAGGCTAGAAGAAAAATCTGCTCTAGAGTTACTGAAGATATGTCTGCATAGGTATGTAGCTAGGTGCAGTTGTGTGAGCACATGACAGGTAACTTTTAAAGGTGGATAACTCTTCTAAACCATAATTTACAAGGTAACATCCAGATACAACTACTGCATATGCAGTATATATAGTGTTGAGCTACTCTGTCCTATGTATCTTATAGTGACATAATTCTACAGACACAACCAGAGCTGTATTCAGATCCCTACATCACACTCTACTGGTTCAATGTCAGTAGTAAGCATGGCTGCTGTGTTACGTCCTGGGAAATGTAGTTTGTTTATAGTGTAATACATTAGCATACTCTAGAACTCCTTCTCCTAGAATGTAAGAGCACACACTAGAATAAAGGATTTCAATTAAGGTTCATTTTAAATGGAATAAATATAAATGCATGTCTGAATGTGACTAGAGTATAAGACACAATGTGACTCAGAAGCACTAATGAAGAAAGGAAACCAAAGTACAAAGTCATTCACCATTTTACCTACTCAGATATAAATAGAGCTCAATGATTGTTGCTAGTGTTTTTTTAAAGGGTAAGCAGATGCTTCCATTTCATTTCTTGTTACTAATTTATTTCTTACCAGCTAAAAAGTTGTCAATAGTCCTATGATGAGTCCTCCATCAGTCTACTGCCCAGGCTCACTCAGAGTCACATCCAAATTCAATTGCTCATAAGTTGAAGGATGACTGTTAAGGTTAAACAGGGATATTTGCAACCATTTTGTATAATTTATCTTAGAACCTATGTGCCAAAAATCCAACTCATGTAAAAATGGTCACAAGCAAAGAGAATTAAATTTAGAGACCTGACATCTGTGTTTGGGACAAACCATTATTCTTGTAAATAAATGGTTAGAGCCTTTATATTTTCATTAAAGTAATTTAATCTTAAAATGACCTCACACATTGTTTTTCATCATAAACCAACTGAGCTGTCTATCCTGAAATGCCCACCATCATATCAGCTTGGGAAATAAAGTGCCTGCAGACAATCATTACTTATTGTGAATTTTTTTTAATCATTTTTTATTATTAATCAAATAAATTTTTCCACAAGATGCCAAATTGTGCAGTGTTTGTGCAGGCACATGATCCAGCTGTGTAGTATTTACAGTGCTGAGGGTATTGTTGAAGAAATGGTTTAAACAAAGAATTTGTCATTTTTTTTTCTCACTGAGCGTAAGAAGTGATTTCAATCATTTAGCTTAGGCGGGTCTGTAGTATTTTTTTTTTCTCTTGACAGTAGCGACATGATTCTAAGACTCAAATCTGGTGGAAGATACGATTAAAAGACTGTAGAGAATGTTTCTGTTGTAGCCAGGCACAGTGACAGCTCTAACACTCACCAGGACTAGAGGCCACTGCGTACAAATGGCATTGCCCACCCTGAAAGTCAGAAGGTAGAGTTTATTTTTGTAATTTTTTTTCTTACCATTAAGCAGTCTCTCAGACCACCAGGTATGCCAGAAAGATTTTTTTGTATAATCTACTTTTGTTACAATCAGAATAAACCATGGGTTATCAAACACAAATATTTTTTTATGAAACTTGCATCAGATTTTTGTGAGTTTCCTCAATTATTTATCCAACATGCACAAGTCAGATTCTTCCATACCATTGATCTATTATTGGGGCTCGCTGGGTAATTATTTTATTTGGGCACCTGTTTTACTTCTTTGATGAAAGGCACAACTCTAAACAAACAGTAAATACTCATCCTACTACCGTTCAGGGACTTGAAAGGACAAAAAAAAGCTTCTTACCCATTTACATCAACAGAAATCCTCTCTAGACAAATGAATGCAATGTTTAACCCTACAAGTGGCACATTCACATAATAATAATTATGATAGCAAGTAATAAAAAAGGATAATAAAATAATAAAATAGCAGTAATTCAAATAATATATTATTAAATTAAAATAAAAAAATAATGCTACAGAATTAAATGATGAAATAATATTAATGAACAGGAGAAAAGTAATATAAAACAAAATTTAAAAAATGAATCATTAATAATTGCATACATTTTTAATAATAATTAATAGTGTTGATTGTTATTGATATATTTAATATTATTTTATTACATAAATTGCATGTGATTTGTAAAATTAATTTTATTAATTTTATACAGTTATAACAGTTTATTATGTAAATAGAATTTAAAAAATCTCAACTTTTAATTAATATTGACTCTTTTCAAGAAAGGAATTGTGACTTCATCGGTACATTATATAGTCACATGCATTTCTGTATGAAATGAGATGCTAACATTTTATAAATGTCAGAGATAAAGAATAACTGGGTGCATTATGTCGTATATATGAAGTTTGTGTTAGGAGAATTTTGGCCGCCTCTGTAAGTGAACACCTGGGAGATGTAAATCATGAGTCTGATAAACATTTCACATCAGAACATATGACAAGCTGTGCGCTCTGCTGGGCTGCTGTCCACACTATGGAAGAGCTTCTACAGGAAACCAGAGAAATCAATAAATCAGATGGATGAACCTCAACTAATAAACATAGCTTATAGAAGAAGGGGGGTATCCAGAATTGCTGGAAAAGAACATAGAAAAGGATTAGACACTTCTAAACATTCCAGATAGATATGAAAGGCAACTAATAGCAAATTGTACAAGAAAATGAAGAAAATGGGAAAAAAATATATTTCAGGATTTTAAATTTTTAGTCTAAATATTATATGATGTTATCATTATGAGGTTGTCATAAAAACATTTCTCCACTAGATATATATATATATATATATATATATATATATATATATATAATATATACTGCTACAATATATATTAAAAGGATAAAAAGCTAAATTGTAAAATGTATGTAAAATTTTAAAAAATATATAACTGGAAAATACATGTCATATAATTTTTTTATTAAATGTATACATATTTTAAAGCTATATTAAAATATTGCTAAGTTATAGAATATATTAAAACATTATATATACATATATGTATTTATACATTGTATTTCAACTTGTATTGTATTTTATACTGTACTGTAATTGATAAGTTATTTAAATACCACAAAAAGGTGCTGTGCTTTATTTTACCTGTTAAAATTTAGATTTCTTAAATTTCTTTTTACCCATGATTTTATTTTGATAATGTGCTTGTAAGTAAATATTTAGGATTATTAATTATTCTGAAAAAATTTCTTCTAATGTCATTTTACACACCATAAATAAAACCCTAAATATAATACAAAAAATTCTGTGACTTTCAGTCAAGCAGTTATAGAGGATTTATACTTTGTGGGATAGAACATCTTAGGTGGCCCACATGTTTCTTATCTGCTGCTATGTTTCTGAGGAATGACGGATAACATTTACACTTATGGTCAAGCGTTGAGGATATTCCTGGGTTTGTGCCTTTTTGTGACTCTTCTAAACCACAGACCCATAATCAAACAAAATCAAAATATAGAGCGAGAAAACTTGTATCTGTTTTTGTAATTTTTAAAAAAAAAAAAATCAGATCTATGTCACGTACATGTCCTCAGGTGATCACTTGTAGTATTGTAAGCTATTCTCTATAATCCTGTAGACTATGAGACTACATGATTGTAGGAAAGAATATACTATAGTGCTCAGGCAATTGTTCTTAAGACCGTGGAAAGTAGAAAAAGAAAAATCCTCCAGCATGAGATTCTCACATTTTCTTCACAATACTAATCACAGCTATAAAAGATCCATTATTATCTACTTATTATTAAGCATTAGACACAATGATGAAGCCTGAAACTGTCACTTCTGTTAAAAATATAAAATTATAAAATAGTTACTGATTTCATGTGAAATGGGTTTTTTGGCAGCTTTTGCATGGATATTTTGTATTTCAGCTTTTGGGTGAGGCCATACATTGTGGAAAAGTAATTTTTGTTTCAGATTTTGCCGCAGTTATTTGAGTCAAAGTCAAGAGTGGCTTGAAAAGGAATAGGAAATATAAGGCATTTATACTTTTCTCTGGCTTTGGTTGAAAAAAACAGCAAAATCTGCAACAAAAAAGCAGCTTTTCAGTAAGGTGTGGCCTCAGCCTTTTCTTGTTTTCTTCTCTTAATTACAAGTGTCTCCATGTACCTCTTTAGCCTCTTTACTTCTTTATTATCCATGGAGGACATCTTGTTTGCTCTTCTAAGTTCCACTTAATTCTATTGAAGTGTGACTAATTGTCAGTAAATTGCTTCACTTAACTTCCACTAACAGCTCAAGGAGCAAAACATCTGAGTCACCGATGACAGAATCCTCCTCTGCTTGCATCATTCAGAAAACTATTTACCTTCTAAAAGGCATCTGTCCCTCATGCAAGCCCCTTTAAACAATGACATCTTGATTCTCCATTGATTGTTTCCAAATATGTCAACTGGCAAGGTCTTAATATCAATTATATCCATCGGAAGCTTCATAGTTATGTGAATAAGGCCTTAGTCTTCACTTTTCTGCCCGGTAGTTATGATATATGATCTTCACACACCCATTACTTGTCATAACTCCAGAAAACTGGTCTATATGGTGTTTGGACTAGAAGTGCAGAGCATAGATTGGTGAGCAGTATGCACTGTGTTTGTGTTGACTAAGAGATTCACATTAATGTTTGTACACAGCGGTGCCCCCTCATGAATCCTTTTGCCCCTGGGTAAGGTTAATCTTACTAATCCTTTATATAGATTTACAGGATTTATATAGTGTTAGAAATATAACACAATAGGACTTATGTGTCATGCTCAGGGCTATGGAGTCATAGGCGGAAAAAGAATTACCAACTCTGCCTTCAAAATAAAATGATTATTTTTAATTATATTATACAATTATTAATATTGCATAATTAATTAGATACAGAGCGTGTTGCATATCTACTTTCATAGGAATTCAATCACTAGTTTTTTTGTGAATTAGAGGTGCTTTACTGTGTCTGTCCGAACATGGCTGTCTCTGAGTCAAAGTCCAAGTAGGAGTTAAAGTCATCTGTTAAAAAGTAGAGAAGTCAGAGTTGGTGTTTTGGGCTATTGACTCAACAGCTCTGGTCATGTTACAGCTCATGTTACAGCAGAAAAATCATATAACTATTGTTGCAAAATGTATCACCTAAACACAGATATCTCCCACTCATATAAATAAGTTGGGGTATCTTTAAACTCTGCCCCTGTTCTTACTAGGAATGCCCAAAAACTTACTACAGACACCCCTATTATAATATCCTATATACAGTGGGTATGGAAAGTATTCAGACCCCTTTAAATTTTTCACTCTGTTTCATTGCAGCCATTTACTAAAAGCAAAAAAGTTCATTTTATTTCTCATTAATGTACAGCACCCCATCTTGACAGAAAAAAAACAGAAATGTAGATATTTTTGCAAATTTATTAAAAAAGAAAAACTGAAATATCACATGGTCATAAGTATTCAGACCCTTTGCTCAGTATTGAGTAGAAGCAGCCTTTTGAGCTAGTACAGCCATGAGTCTTCTTGGGAATGATGCAACAAGTTTTTCACATCTGGATTTGGGGATCCTCTGCCATTCTTCCTTGCAGATCCTCTCCAGTTCCGTTAGGTTGGATGGTGAACGTTGGTGGACAGCCATTTTCAGGTCTCTCCAGAGATGCTCAATCGGGTTGAGGTCAGGGTTCTGGCTGGGCCAGTCAAGAATGGTCACATAGTTGTTCCGAAGCCACTCCTTTGTTATTTTAGCTGTGTGCTTAGGGTTATTTTCTTGTTGGAAGGTGAACCTTCGGCCCAGTCTGAGGTCCAGAGCACTCTGGAAGAGTTTTTCTTCCAGGATATCTCTGTACTTGGCTGCATTCATCTTTCATTCAATTGCAACCAGTCGTCCTGACCCTGCAGCTGAAAAACACCCCCATAGCATGATGCTGCCACCACCATGTTTCACTGTTGGGATTGTATTGGGCAGGTGATGAGCAGTGCCTGGTTTTCTCCACGCATACCGCTTAGAATTAACGTCAAAAAGTTCAATCTTCGTCTCATCAGACCAGAAAATCTTATTTCTCATATTCTGGGAGTCCTTCATGTGTTTTTTGGCAAACTCTATGCGGGCTTTCATATGTCTTGCACTGAGGAGAGGCTTCCTTCGGGCCACTCTGCCATAAAGCCCGACTGGTGGAGGGCTGCAGTGATAGTTGACTTTGTGGAACTTTCTCCCATCTCCCTACTGCATCTGTGGAGCTCAGCCACAATGATCTTTGGGTTCTTTTTTACCTCTCTCACCAAAGCTCTTCTCCCATGATTGCTCAGTTTGGCTGGACGGCCAGGTCTAGGAAGACTTCTGGTCTTCCCACACTTCTTCCATTTAAGGATTATGGAGGCCACTGTGCTCTTAGGAACCTTGAGTGCTGCAGAAATTCTTTTGTAACCTTGACCGGATCTGTGCCTTGCCACAATTCTGTCTCTAAGCTTCTTGGGCAGTTCCTTTGACCTCATGAATCTCATTTCCTCTGACATGCACTGTGAGCTGTGAGGTCTTATATAGACAGGTGTGTGCCTTTCCTAATCAAGTCCAAGTGTGCTGATTTCCTAATCAGTTTAATTAAACACAACTGGACTCCAATGAAGGAGTAGAACCATCTCAAGGAGGATCAGAAGGAAATGGACAGCATGTGAGTTAAATATGATTACAGCAAAGGGTCTGAATACTTATGACCATGCGATATTTCAGTTTTTCTTTTTTAATAAATTTGCAAAAATATCTACATTTCTGTTTTTTTTCTGTCAAGATGGGGTGCTGAGTGTACATTAATGAGAAATAAAATGAACTTTTTTGCTTTTAGCAAATGGCTGCAATGAAACAAAGAGTGAAAAATTTAAAGGGGTCTGAATACTTTCCGTACCCACTGTACTATAAGTCCCTCCTGTTTGCATTTCCATTTTATGCACAGTCCAGGGCAAACTGTATGTGTATATTAGTTACACCCTAAATAGTGGTGTCCACAAGGTATTCTTTTGCCAGGAAGTTGTCATATTGCAACAACTGCATCAGCTCATTGTTAGTGTAGTAGGAATAAAAACAACAAAAAAAATGCTGAAGTTAAAGGAACTCTTTAGAATTAAAGGAGTTGTGATAGTTGAGGGTTAGGTGATCTGAGAATCTGCCATTTTGGTGGCATTGCAATGTAAATGCACTTAGTATACCATCAAAATAATAGACACATGACCTCACTATATGTAAATCTGACACCTTATAATTTACAGAGTTGTTTATAGGTTTATCATTGTTACTTTCCTGTGAGCGATAGATGAGGGAGAGAAAGTTGGGACTGGCCCTAAATGCGGTTTCCTTGGTTGTATAGTTGATTATGAGGCTTTTGTGGGGATCTGGTTACTTCATATGGTAACATGTTGGCAGCCGTGGTCATTCACCATGGTCAGACACCAGGACTGGGTGGGAAATAGTTCTGTACCCACAGGATTTTCAGCATATAAGAGGGAAGATTAAAAGGATTTTTGTCTTCTCCTTTCATCAGCAGAACAGAACCATAAAAATACTTACCAGTCTTGGCTGAAATATGACAATCAGTGTAGAAGAAATGACTGTGGGACATAAAAGTCAACTGGGGACTTGAACATGTGGAGACTCTGCATAGCGAGAATTGGCGACCAAAAATTGCATCAATTACAGTCGGATCCAGAATAAATAGTGTCGTGGGTTTTACATTCTAAATTGAATCAGAAAATTGCTTTGATTGAGACCCCCCCCCCAACCCCCTCTATTAGCTAGAGCAGGTGTCTGCTGCAAAAGGTAGCTTTGTTTCTGGTAACCTGCTGTGATCAGTGGACGACTGAGCAACAGAGGATCCCAGAGATTGGCACCACTAGCTGTCAGCTCCTTACCATAGTGGACAATTCTTTTAACCACTTTCCGCCGGTGACATTTTTCAATTTTTGTTTTTGACTTCCCACCTTCCAAACCCCATAACTTTTTTATTTTTCCATTCGCAGAGACATATGAGGGCGTAATGTTTGCGGGACAAATTGTTCTTTATAATGGTACTATTTATTATTCTGTACAATGTACTAGGAAGCTGGAGCAAAATTCAGAATTGGGTGGAATTGGAAAAAAGTGCATTTGTGCAACGTCCTTACGGCTTTGTTTTTATGGTGTTCACTGTGCAGCCAAAATGACATGTCACCTGTATTCTGTTTCGGTACGATTCTGGTGATACCAAATTTATATAATTTTATTTACCTTTTAACCCCTTAACAAAAATATAAAACTTTGCAGTAACTTTTTCATATTTCCGTGTATAAGGATGCAGAGAGCGTCTTTTTTGTGGGACAGGTGTACTTTTTAATTATACCATTTTGGGGAATGTCTATTGCTTTGATCACTTTTTATTAAAATTTTTATCAGAGGCGAAACAGCGAAAGAAAGGTGGTTTGGCATTTTATTTTCTTCCCTTCTACTTATTTTTTTTATATATTTTTTTTTTATATATATTGCATTTATTAGACCCCCCCCCCCCCCAGGGTTTTTGAGCCCCGGGGGTCTGATCACTAATCCAATGCATTACAATGCTAGTACTGGTGATCCAAAATAGTAGCATGCATGTGCATGGTAAGGTTTGTCCGATGCGCCAGGGGCCTTAATGCCCGCCATCAGTGCAGGCATTAGCACTGAGTCTATGCTATATAATATGGATGCCGCAGATATGGCAGTTGTTCAGCTCCTGAGTGGCTCCCATATTTAAATACCCGACGGGAAGGGGTTAAAGCGGTATTCTGGTTTTCATGACTTAATTTCTTTTTGGTAGAGAATAGGATATCAGAAACTTTTCTAACACAAAAAAAAATTTCTCACACACCTTTATTTTATCAGTGCAGTAGTCTGTGCCTAAAAAGAAGAAATAGTATTTTTTCATCCTGTGAAATTTAACTATATGAGAACTGAAACTTACTAAACATGATGTCAGTCATGTGACCCTCACACATGTTATGTGACCCCTGGAATTCAGGGACGGGTTAATAGTAGTACACACTGTGGATCAGGACACATACAGTATTACTACAGCACCATCCCATCATCATATCTGTGGAGAAGAAAATCTTCTTCCTGTGTCTACTTTATTTCAGTTAACTTCATTAGCAACATGACAACATTGCCTAGAGACAGGCAGACATGTTACAAATCCCCTAGTGACAGGAAGCCATGTAAATACATACAGTGAGGTAGTCACTACAAAGATCTGCTTCTACCATTGGTTCTATTTAGTTTTCCAATGGATGTGTCCTGTGTGCCAACTAAGCACATATATGTAACTCAGTTACTTACTAAATGAAAGAGAACACATGATCCCATTCTATAGACAAATAAATAAATAAAATAAAACCGGAATACCCCTTTTAGTATTTGAAATGTATACAAGTTATTCTACAGGCATAGCTCACCACAGTGGTAAAAAGGACAAATAACCAGTCTCTTCCCATCTTTCAGGACCAGTGCTATTGTTTTTTGGATATATGATGTTACTGAGCTATATAGTTTCCTAATACTTTCTCAAGCCTGCTGTACAATTTGTGGGGCTTGTGTCAAGGAATGCTGTAAGTGCAGTTCTCCTTAGCTTTCTACATAAAAAGGTATCCAGGGTCATGAATGTGGAGACCAGAACATCACACATGATGGATCAAAGAGGTGACTGAGTCTCAGATAAGGAGAGAGAATAAAGTCTGTGCCCTCTTTATTGTAAGGAAGAGATGACCTGGGAGATACCTGCAGCCAGAGCCTCTCCAGCCAGCCACAAACACTGTACATATATATCAGAGAACTGTTTACAATAAATCCCCTAATTCATCAGATATATATACTAATCTTATATTATGTACGCAGTATTATTTTAGAGATTTTTCACATTTCAGTATGATTTTGATTATAATTATAGTTTTGCAGTCATTTGGAATCATGAAGTTTAATTAACTAAACCAGAAGAAAAAACAAAGAATTAACATGAGACCAGAACGATCGCCTCATTGTCTCCATCCCTCCCATGAAGCAATGTCATTTTCATCCCTCCCATGAAGCAAAGTCATTCGCAGGTCTTATGATCTTCTCACTCAAGAAACAAACAGATTTCAATTTTTCAAGGGGGTGTTAAGAGATTGATAAATGAGCCTCATGACGGGGCCACAACCATAGCTTGTGAAGAAACTAATGGGAGAGGGGAATGACAAGCAGCATCAACATAAATCTACTGCTTAAAATGCAATAATCTAAAATGATGCTATTTTTATGAATGACTGTAACTGCCCTATCAGTCTGTCAGACTTTGATCATGAGTGATAGTTGGTTAGTGACATAAGCTGTAGGATGCATGTTGTGACTCCCATGCAAAAGCTTTACATGTGCCTTGGACATTTACATGAACTGTATCTAATGATGCCAAAAAAAAAAATACAAGAGTGTAACTATCGAGGTACAGTAGGTGCTATGAGGTCCAGTACTTGAGTTGGCCCATCTCTAGGAAACCCAGAGATGAGAGGCAGTGGACAATTGCTGGAAGATAGCAGGAG
Organism: Leptodactylus fallax; assembly: GCA_947044405.1. Taxonomy (NCBI): domain Eukaryota; kingdom Metazoa; phylum Chordata; class Amphibia; order Anura; family Leptodactylidae; genus Leptodactylus; species Leptodactylus fallax. The sequence continues at coordinate 1,578,000 of CAMRHE010000083.1, read as the reverse complement.
ATAAAAGAGAAAGACAGGCCACAGAAGACAATCAGATATTGTATAGACATTAAATCATTACATAATCAATACTTAAACTTTGAAGTTGATAAGTACTGCCCACCGACACCAATGGGCAGCCTCTAAATGGAGTGGGACCAACCATTTGGAGTGGGGTTTCATAAGCCACACTCTCTTTTGGACCAGGGCATGTCTGAAATTGACAGGACTATTTCCAGATATTAGGAACTGCCCTGGTAAACTTGAGACAGTTGGCAGTTATGCATAATCATATATGCAAAATTCTTCAAAGCCAGTAGTGGTAAATACTTTATTTTGCATCAACTTTGGAATTATTTTTGAGATTGCGATGACCTTTTGGTATACTGATTCTGTGGCCTTATTAAAGCCAGTAGTGGCCATAACTACTTGAGTCCCACGGTCACCAGTCGGTTCTCCATCCCTGCTCCAAGCATAGCCAGAACTAAGAACAGAATCCTCCTATCTAAATGAAAGCATTCAGTGAATGTGAAGAGTCTTAACCCACCCATCCCTGACAGAATGGCATGTTGCCTCATGTCAAAGGCAACATAAGAGACTTCTTAAAGAGATCATCTGGGACTAAAAAAAAAAAAAAAAAGTGTGCTGGTTTTCCAAAACAGTGCCACATGTGTACATGGCCGTATCTGTTATTACAGCTTAAACTCATTCAAGAAAATGTAGCTGTACTGCAATTCCTGGCCCAACTAATGGACAGACCTGGTGTAGTTTTTGGAAATATAGTAAACCCCTTTTTCATTTTGTACTGTTATATTCCTTCCTTCTGCTTGATTACAAATGACACTGCATGTGTGTCTGCGCCACAACTGGCTACGTACATGACATTTTGCTAGCATGTCTCAGATTTTTACCTGTCAGATCCTATGAAAGAGATAAGCAGCACAGCTGATGCTTGGTGGCCTCTTATCCTCTTCTCTACTTAGAAATAACATGGACCTCTGCCAAGTTAAATAGTCATATCGGTCAATGACTATATTATGACTATGACCAACTCAAGAGAACGGATATACTGAACTAGATTTGTCCGATTGCCCCCCTTTCCCACACCATCTATAGTGGCTCCTATATGATGGGATTTATTAACATTCTTTTCTTTGCTGTCACTTTTTAAGTATTTATTTTTTTAATTCTTCTCTGACCTAAACCGCCTTGCTTTGAAATCTTGGTTTTGTGTCATTGAGCGCCCGACATTAAAAGAGTTAAAACATCATGTGACAATGTGTTCGCTGACACTTGTCATAAATGGAGAATTCATCCAAAAAGCTCCTTTAGTACAGAATATAAAGAGACTTAAAAATGAAACCCGTTGGGGAGAGCGTTTCCTGCCTCTTAATGAGCCGTTCTACATATCCGGTAATTAGCCGGCAGGAAATATTCCCTCTAGAGGTTGCAAATACTATTAAAAAAACATTCGGAATCCAGCAGAGCGCACTGACATTGTGTTCTATATATAGAGATGATTTTCCAAGTGTTAATTACTGTTCCCTAATAACCTTCAGTCATTGCAGGGAGAGAAATGTCAGGAAAAAAATGACCATTCCCTGAACACATCTCCCATTTCATCAGATGACACGTGCCAAGCATATTAAAGGGTAACTCCACACAAAACTGTCACTAACTGTTCACATACCATTATGCATTATTAGGAATTTTCCATTCTCAGGCTGAGACCATATGTTGCGGAAATGTAATAGCCAAAAATACTGTGCTTTACAGTCCAAGCAAAGAGAATGAGATTACAATTAATTTCATCCCCACATTACCGAAAGAACTTTGAGGAAAACGCAACATTTTTTAAATGCACAGCATGTTAGCTTTATCTGTGAGCACACTATGTTTCCCCATAAACTTACATAAGGGGAGGAAAAAAAGGTAAAATGCAGCTGAAAAGTGCACTCCTTTTTGGGATCTTCCACTATATTTTTTGCTGGGTAATATTCTGCAGCATTTTTAGCTATGTTTTGCTGCATGTGCCTTTAACCTCGTAGAGATTTTTTGGTTTGTTTTTAGTTTTCTTTCTCTAGGTAAATTTTGTTGATTTCTCAGCATCCAAGCTTTGCTACATTGTTCCAACAAAATCTTAGCCCAGGTAAGGCCCGATTTACATCTGCGTTCAAGGAGTCCGCAAGCAGCACTTTTCTCTCCGCATGTTTCGTGCAGAAACCGAGCGGAAATCACACGAACCCCATGTATAGTTTATGGGGTCCACGGGTTTCTCCGGGTAAACCACTTTTTTATGTGTATAGGTTTCCGTTCAGGGGGTCCCAAGCGGACTCCCTGAACGGAAACCCAAATGCAGATGTGAACTGGGCCTAACATTTGAATAAAAATAATAATAATACATTTTATTTATATACCGCCAACATATTCTGCAGAACTTTACAAATTGTAGGGTTCAAGTACAGACAAAAAAGATACATTACAAAGAAATAGTCAATTCACACAATGGGACTGAGGGCCCTGCTTGCAAGAGCTTACAACCTATCTCCTTCTAATTCTCCTTGTAAGAAATTTTACAAATCCTAGTACAAATTATTGTTGGTGTTTTTGAAAAGATGAGCTGTCTGTATCACCTTATACTTCTAAATGTTACGTGGGGGTTTGTATTTATGAGCCTTAGCCCTTTCCCTGTATAAAATGAAGTTAGGCCTGTTCTTGGTCTCCTCTATTTGACCTCTTCAAGTGCTACTATTAGCCATTATTGCCAGGAAAGCAGAGCTGGGGTCATGCCTGTAATTCAGGGAACAGGGTGGTATCTCCCTCAGCTAATGCTTGTGGATTCCATCAACTGACTGAGACCAGAGTGGCCAGATCCTAGCTGCATAGCTGCAATAAACCTCCTTATCTCAGAAAAAGGGTTTTGTTTTTTTTTTTAATCTTTTATAAAGCCCCCAATAAAAACAGCTGCAAATCCCAACATAAATCCAGTCACTGACATGGATGGTAACTGATAAAAAGTCAATCTACAGACCAATAAATGAGATGTGACCCATCCATGGAGTTTCTAAGGTCACTACATAGAAAATAATGTCATATATTTGGAGAGCCCCTAAAAATCACACAGAGCAATTTAGGGTCACAGGTCTCATAACTTTATCAGTGTCTTATTATTCAAATGCATGATACATGTCAAGTATTTTGGGGGCCAATTTATTCCCCTTTGAATTTCAATGGTGAAATAACTAAATTCAGAAAAAGACAGTTCAAAAAACATTGACAGAGGTATACATATAGTTCAAGGGACCCTCATAAAAAAATTAAATTGTGGCCTGTTGTTTATGTCGCTATTGACCCCTCGTCAACTCCCAAATTTAGGATAGTAAATTAAAAAATTAAGTAATTAATTAATTAAAGGGTGTTTCCTGGACTTATATATTGGTGGTCTATCCTTTGAATAGGTCATTAAACAGGACCTTTCACGTCCTCATGTATATGCGGTTTTAAATACCGCTAGAAAGCCGAAAGCTGAATTCATAGCACTGCCGGCTTTCTCGGTATGTGGCGGTCTTAGTTTCACCGTTCACCGTTAGAAGGACGTTCCTGACAGTCTAGCTGGGCTGTGAGGAGCGTCCTCCCTAACTGTACTCATCTCATAGCCCTGTACTGTCAGAGGGGGCGTTCCATACCGCCCAGTGATGACGCTGAGCTGTGAGGAACGCCTCTCCCCAGCACAGGGCTATGGACTAGTACTGTCAGGGAGGGCATTCATCACAGCCCAGCTAGACTGTCAGGAACGCCCTTCTGACCTTGAACGGTGAAAATAAGACGGCCGATATCTCCAGCCCCCGGGCACATAACGGGAAAGCCGACAGTGCGCAATACCAAGCACAGCCCCTATGCAATGTATGGTGCTGTACTTAGAGTTCACTGAAGATGACACAGCCCTCATTTGAATGCTTTGACCTCTTCAAACAGTTGACCTTTGGGGGACCTGAGTATCTGAGACCTGCCTTTCACATGTTGATGACCATTTTTTTCTTTTAAATTAAAAGATACTGAGACACTGATACTGTCAGATTGTTGTTAAAAAGTGATCTCTACAGTATAGGAAGTGTCTGTCTATTCCAAAAGATTTCAAAATTGTTTAAGATTTCAGAACTGTTAGGTCCCCTAAATAATGCTAAAGGAGAGTTGTTCACTGGGGATCAAGGAAAATAAGAGATACTAAATGGGTTCTTTAGCTCTGTGTATACGGAAGAACAGGCAGTAGTTGATGTAGGTGTCGCCAATGCTGGTAAAACATCAACCAAACCCTCAACACCTTCTGCCGCCTCTAACTCAAGAACTTTCTTCGAATCTGTTCCTTCCTCACCCCTGAAACTACAAAAATGCTAGTCTATGCCCTCATAATCTCCCGCTTAGACTACTGTAACACCCTTCTCCATGGCCTCCCAGCAAATACTCTCACCCCCCTCCAGTCTACTTTAAACTGTGCTGCTCGCTTAATACACCTCTCCCCCATTCTTCATCACCCGCTGCCCTCTGCCAATCCCTTCACTGGCTACCCATTTCCAAACGAATAGAGTTTAAATTACTAATGCTGACATACAAAGTCATCCACAACCTGTACCCTCCATATATCTCCAACCTAATCTCCCGCTACCTGCCCACACATAACCTCCGATCCTCCAAAGACCTCCTACTCCGCTCTGCTCTTATCTACTCTTCACACAACCATCTCCAAGACTTCTCCCGTGCATGCCTCATACTCTGGAACTTATTACCAAGACACATATGACTGACCCCACAATCACAAGCTTCAAGAAAGCCCTGAAGACTCACCTATTCAGGAAGGCCTACAATCTCCAATAACGCTACTGTCACCACATGACCATCTGTACAGCCTCTCCCCTTACCTTCTGTCTGTATCCCTCTTCCCTCATAGATTGTAAGCCCTTGCAGGCAGGGCCCTCTATCCCACTGTGCCAGTTGGTCACTGTTAGTATTTGTCTTGTATATTTTGTGTACCGTATGTAAACCCTCAAATGTAAAGCACCATGGAATTAATGGTGCTATTTAAATAAACAATAATTAATAATAAACCAATACACTAAACTGGAGAAACATAGAAATGGTCCAAGCCAAGCTAAACAAATTGAACATGAGCAAGGCTCAGGGTTTTGAGGGATTGCACCAATGAGTACTTAAATAACTCAGTCCAGTCATTGCTGTACCCCTATTCTTAATTTTTAGGGATTCTCTAGTGTCTGGTGGTGCCTATTTTCAATAAGGGCTCTAGGTCTTCCCCAGGTAATTGCAAGCCAGTGAGTTTAACATCCATTGTGGGAAACCTGTTTGAGGGGCTCTTAAGGGACTATAAACAGGAGTATGTGACAGTACATAATATTATAAGGACAGAAGTTGTCAGACTTACCTGATTTGTTTTTATGAAGTGGTGTGTATAAGCCAAGACAGGGGGGCGGCTGTGGATATAGTGTTCCTCTACTTTGCAAAGGTGTTTGGCACTGTCCCGCATAGACATTTAACATTGGTACAACTCTTGATTTTTATTCCCACTACGTTTGCCGTATAAGAAAAATATTTTAGATGTTTGCAGATTGGATATTTTTGGACACAGGTATGTATAATTTGTTTATGTATGTTTGGAAGGGGCGTGATTTGAATTTTTAAAAAAAGTTTTTTAAACTATTTTATTAGCCCCACTAAGGGGCTTGAACCTGCAATATTTTGATTGCGTGTCCCATAGACTGCAATACAACGGTATGGGACTTTCGCTAATTAGCTAGCATAGACTGAAAACTGGTTAAAGGATCATATCGAGAGAGTTGTGGTCAATGACTGCAGCTCAGACTGGTCCTCTGTTATAAGTGGTGTACCCCAGGGTTCAGTGCTTATTCTCACCTTCTGTCTCTATCCCTCTTCCCTAATAGATTGCAAGCCCTTGCGGGCAGGGCCCTCTATCCCATTGTGCCAGTTGGTCACTGTTAGTATTATATTTGTTTGTATATCTTGTGTACCATATGTAAACCCTCAAATGTAAAGCACCATGGAATTAATGGTGCTATATAAATAAACAATAATAATAATAGTAATTCAGTGTTATTTATTAATTATATGGCCAATGCAATTAATAGCAATATCTCTATTTTTGCAGCTAACACCAAGCTGTCTAGTACAGTTCAGTCTATAGAGGATGTACTTAGGCTACAAGCCGACTTGGACAAACTGAGTGTTTGGGCATCCACATGGCATATGAGGTTCAATGTGAATAAATGTACAGTTATGCATCTGGGTTAAAATAATCTGCATGCAACGTATGCCCTAGGGGGAGTAAAGCTGGTGGAAAAAGTTCTGGGTGTACTTGTTGACCAAAGACAAGGGGCCACTTCCTCCATCTGGAGAAAAAAAGGTTTAATTTCAAGTGCCGATAAGGCTTCTTCACTGTAAGGAGTGTGAATCTGTGGAATAGCCTACCCCAGGAGTTGGTCACAACAGAAACAGCGGACAACTTCAAAAAAGGCTTAGATGCCTTTTTACAACAAAATAGCCTTAGTGCTTATGGAAATACATAGAATGTCATGACCTTTCCCATCTCCTGGTTGAACTTGATGAACTTGCATCTTTTTTTTTCTAACTGTTCTAACTATGTAACTATATAGACATGGAAAAAACAAACAAACAGAAATTCTTAAAAAATATATTTAACTTAAAAACTTAAATTAAATATAAAGTCATTTTCCGATGACATGTCCCCTTTAAAGTATTTTTGGGTCTTTTTGTACTTTGTAGAAACATAATAATCATAATCAAGAAAATAATTCAGAGCTTCACAAAGTTTTGGCCACAAGGTGGCAAAGTTTCTTTCATGAAGAGTCTTACATCCAACCTAAATAAAAATAATATTCAGAAACCACCTTGACTAGGACACATTTTAAAATAATTGTGAGTTGCCTGTTTTCTCGTCTTCTTCCCTCGTCTTTGTATATGTTTCCAGCTGGAATGTTCTTTACTGCCTTTTCAGGTCTAATCCTTGTATAAATGCGTCTTTTCAGCATGAATATTAATCCCTCTTCAGTGATTTGTGAAGGACTGAATTTCAACTGAGATGACTTTCTTATCTTAATAGACGTGATTTGTCTGTGACAGGATGGTAATAAGGCGCTCTGGTATTCTACAGATGGCAGAGGCTTTCCATGTAGCTGAGCTGTGGCCACTGAGATCTGGTTTGTTTAATCTTTGGTGCTGAATTCCCTATGTGTTAATATATAGGAAAGTTGTGGCACATTATTAGCTATCGAGCAGGAAAATATTATTGCCTGTATAATTGGTTTTATAGGATGAAGTTATTGCTTGTTGCAGAGCATATTGGTGCAATGGGAAGTATCCGTCTTTCTGGATTGTCGATTGTCATCAATTATCACAGAGGTCCCCAACCACCGGGCTGCAGCCCAGTACTGGGCAGTGGATCACCTGGTCCTGGGCCACAGGTTCCCTCAGGCAACCTCCACCCGTGCTCTAAAGTGTACAATTATTGTACTTACAGTGCATTGATGGGGTGGACGGGACCTCCTCTTGCGCACTGCCTGTATGCATCTTCTGTTTTCTACCCAGTGATGCCATAGAATAAGGATCAAGATTCCAGGAGGAAAGTAGAAGATGCGCACAGGCTGTGTGCAAGAGAAGATTTCGCCTACCCTATGACTGCTCTGTAAGTACACTATAACTATACAGAGCAACAGTACATTGAATGGTATGTGGGGGAGGGGAAATATTACCTGTGGGAGGCACTATTAGGCCACTATTACTGTAATAGTGCCCCTCATAGGTAACAACATTACTTATGTGGGGGAGGGACTATTACCTGTGGGAGGGTGCTATTAGAGCATTATCACAGTAATAGTGCCCCCCCCCAGGTAATAGTTTCCCAGACCCCAGAGTATAATGATCGGACACCCAGCAGAGGTTACAGACATAAAAATCAGTGTTACTTACCTATCCTGGCCTCCGATGCACTCCCCGCTGCTTTGGGCCCTCTTCAATGTTGGTACAGAAGTCACGTGGGCCAGGCTGATGTCGCGACGCATAATGACGCCGGCCTGGCCCACGTGACATCTGGGACATCACCAAAGAGGCCCGAAGACTGCCTTGAGAATAGCAGAGCGCAGGAGAGGTAAGTAACACTGGTTTTTATGTTCTCTCACCTCCCCTGGGCCTCCAATCATTATACTTTGGGGTCCGAAAAGACACCAGAGTATAATAATAGTAGTATGTGTTGGGGTTCGCGGGCCTGTGGCCCCAATTACTGATCCCCGCTTCTTCTCACAGCCGCCTCCGCTTCCCCTTCTGCCCTCCAGGGGGCCCCAGCGGCATGATATGGGACGCAGAAGGGGAAGCAGAGGTGGCCGTGAGCAGGAGCGGGGATTGGTAAGTAAATAGGGCCCGTTACCTGCTGGGGTTACCCGCAGACAGCTGCAGATGGCCGGGGCCCCGGACCACTATGATAGCGGTCAGGGAAAGCCTGGTTCCCCGACCGCTATACATGCTGTTATTGGAAAGGGACCCTGGCATATTGCAGGCCCCTTTCCAATAGATGGCAGGGCACTCAGAGGAGGTGACTGAAAATAATAAACACATATTCTCACCTCTCCTGGGCACAGCATTCTCTCCGGCGCTCCTCCGTCATGTGACTGAGGCCTGTGATTAGGCCCCAGCGGTCACATGGGGCGCGGCCGCGTAATGACGTCAGTGCGCCCCCACGTGACCGCTGAGGCCCAATCACAGGCCTCAGCAGCGACGTTGGAAGAGGGCCTGAAGACGCTGAAGACGACAGGAGCGAGGATGCCAAGGAAAGGTAAGGCAAGGTGAGTATGAATGTTTGTTATTTTTAATCACTTCCCCTGGGCCTCCGATTATTATACTCTGGAGTCTGAGGAGACCGCAGAATATAATAGCACTGAAGCGGAGTGGGGCTGTTGGGTGCATATGATACTGTGTGGGGCCACTGTGGAGCTTATAATACCGTGTGGGGGCCACTGTGGAGCTTATAATACTGGGTGGGGGCCACTGTGGAGCTTATAATACTGTGTGGGGGCCACTGTGGAGCTTATAATACTGGGTGGGGGCCACTGTGGAGCTTATACTCCATACAGTGGCTCCTTCATTTTTGTTTTAATTACGCCGGGGCAGGTGAAAAAAACAAAACAAAAAACCCCCCACAAACTTTCTTTCCTGTCCCCAGTGTCTTCCAGCGCAGTTCGGTCCGGCAGTTCTGTTTTCTTCCAGTGCAAGTTCCCCCTGCACGTGACTACCTGTGACGTCACGTGACCCCTGAGGCCAATCAGCGGCCTAAGGGAAGGGACCTGGGACGTCACAGCTAGTGAGGAATTCCGGCAAAAAGAAGACAGTGGAGCTGCAGGACCGGACCGTGCTATGAGGACACCAGAGCACCGGAGACAGGTGAGTATGTTTAGTATGTTTTTTTTTTTTGGGGGGGGTAGGGTGGATTCACCTCCCCCGGACTAATTATAAAAAAGAAAAAAATTATACTGGACAATCTCTTTAAAGTGTGGTGCATTAGGGGGGTATATTAAAGGGGTTGTCCAGGCATAATTTGTTATGGTTTATCCTCAGGATAGGCCATAGATACCTGATCTGTAGGGGGCCGACCCCGGACCGATCAGCTGTATGGAGCCACTTCTGATGCCCGTACTGTACACAATACAGGGCCAGAAGCAGAAAGCTCTGTCCACTGTATATTAGCCGGGCACCTTCACTGTATCTCAGCACTTATTGAAGTCAGTAGGAGCTGAGCTGCAGTGAAGGCACCAGGCTGCTATACGGCGGATGGAGCTTTCTGCTTCCGGCCCTGTGTTGTGTACAGAATAGGCGCCGGCAGTGGCTCCGAACAGCTGATGGGGCCATGTGTCAGCCCTCTACCGATCAGGTATTTATGGCCTATTCTGAGCATAGGCCATAAAAAAGATTAACCCTGGACAACCCCTTTAATATGCCCCACACAGGATGTTAGCCCCCATCACTGCTCCCACACAATATAATGACCCCATCACTGTTTCCCATACAGTATGGGGCACCAGTGAAGAGGCCACTATGTGGGGGGACCAGTGAAGTGACCATAGAAAAATTTGGCCCAGACAACCCCTTAAAAGAGGTTGTCCATAAACTGGAGCGACCACTGTGTCGGCCGCCATGGAGGTGTAAAAATAAGAAAATTTTAAAAAAAGCATACTCACCTGTCCCCAGCACCCCGTTGTCCCCTGCCTGTGTCTGTTCGGTCTCATGGCGGCGCCTCATTTCTGGAAATCCTGTACCCAATTGGTCTTAGCGATCACATGAGGTGCAGGACTCCCAGCAAGGAGTCGCCGGCATGAGACTGAATGGACACTGGCAGCAGACAACAGAGCGCCGGGGACAGGTGAGTATGCTTTTTAATTTACTTATTTTTTACTTTACACCTTCCGCCAGCTACATGGGTTGCTCCAATTCCTAGACAACCTTTTAAAGGATTTATCCATCTTCCTAATATTGATGGCCTGTCCTTAGGATAGGCCATCAATATTACATCTGCGATGATACAACAGCCAGGACCTCTGCAGATCAGCTTTTCCAGGACAATGCGGCTACAGGTAAAGGTAACAATTCTAGGAGCCACCCTGTTCACTTGCCATACAAGGTGTAGCAGTAGGTTTAGGTAGTGCAGTGGTGCACATGGTATAGTGGGTGAGCAGCATGGCTCCTGGCATGTTATTACCTTTAGCCGCCCTGTCTCAGTACCGCTGATCTGCAGGGGTCCTGATGGTGGGCCCCTAGAAACAATTCATCTGGTGGGCCCTAGACATCCCAGTCCGACACTGGCTGCGCTGTCTCGGCACCAGTGATTTGCGGGGGTCCTGGACACCAGATAACCCCTGTAAGTTAATATGAGGCATAGTGTTTGGGTTAATTTTAGGGTTAGATTAAGTGTTAGGGTGAGTGTGGGTATTTAGGTTTATGTAAGAGCTAGAGTCCATTTCAGAGTTAGTGTTACGGTTAGTGTTAAGGATAGTAAATGCAAAGTGGGATAATGTTAGGGCTAGTGTAAGGCCATGATCACACCAATGATTTTTCATCCTGATTTCAAAGGAACAGCATGCAGAGTGTACTGCTCCAGATCACCATGATGATTAGCTCCATTTGATGCATGAAACATGTCTAAATTCTGTGTCCCATTGCTTTCAATGGCAATCCACACCACAGTTTATACATTGTGGATTCCCTTTGAAAACAATGGGAAACAGAGTTCCAGTATATTCTTGTAAACATGCACTAAGGAGATTAGTGTTAGGGTTAATTTTAGGATTAGGGTTAGTTTTAAGGTTAGGGACAGATTTATGATTAGGCTTCAGTGATTTTTCTCCAGGCAGATACTCAGTGTTACAGTTGTGACAGAAATTATGGCTATGGTACATTTTATTTTTTACAGTTGAAACCAAGCATTTTGTCACAGTAGATGAACAGAATAAATACTGTAGAGCTTATTATTTGCCGATTGTCTGTGGAGTGAGAGACATACCAGGAGCAAGACTGTGCTGTGTGTGCACTGCAGTATATGCCCCTCATGGTCACACATGGACATGGCAGCTCCAGGCAACAAGGAGATCTCCATTAAGTCCTCACCAGATGACTACCTTGTCTATGTAAATCTTAATTCTTGATGACTTGTAGACAGCATTCCTCCTGTTCTCTATTTACTCTGCAGATGGTAAGCAATTGCAGAAAATTATGAAGATACACAAAATGTGAAGCGAACAACCACAAATCCCTATACTGAATGACGGAGGAAACCAGAATCTACAGACCCCGGACGTCCGGCTATTAACACAGAAGGATTGTGAAATTGAAAATTGTTGAAAATATGTTTTGTGGTATGCAGAAAGAAATGATGGTCGAGAAATATATTAGTTATTTAAGTAGAACACAATGGAGCTGATAAATAAATACTGTCTAAGTTTTAGACAGTGCAAACTTACACCAGACAGTTTAAACTGCACCAGTTTTTTCAAAGTGTCTAATGCTGTTTGAAAATCTGGCACACTTTTGTGTATTCTAACTTCACACCACTTATAAGTTTGTAAAAAATGTTGTTGCATGGTTTCGATATAAAGCCCTGACACTTTCCCAATAAGCTTTGCCCATTTGTCAAACAAGGTATAGAAACTGCTAGAAAGTGTCTAAAACATGAAAATGAAGTGTAAAGCTTTTACACCAGTTTTCTTGATTCTGGTGATTTTTATTAGTTTATCTGCCCCAATATGCATTGTGCAGAGCTAAGATAACAATATTCATTAATGTCTTCAAATGATAAGCAGTTATAACCCTAACAAAATATACTCTGACTTTAGGAAAAAGTATTAAAGTAATTATATTCTTGTACATAAGGGCAGTATTATAGTAGTTATATGCTTACACATGGGGCAGTATTATAGTAATTATAGTCTTGTACATAGGGAGTAGTATTATAGGAGTTATATACTTGTATGTAGGGAGCAGTATTGTAGTACTTATATCCTTGTATATATGGGATAGTATTATAGTAGTTATATTCTTGTACACAGAAGCCAGTATTACAGTATCTGTAGTCTTCTATATAGGATACAATATTATAGTAGTTATATTATTGTACATAGGGACAGTATTATAGAAGTTATATTCTTGTACACAGAGGTTAGTATTACAGTATCTATATTCTTTTATACATAGGATACAATATTATAGTAGTTATATTCTCGCACATAGTTGCAGTATTATAGTAGTTATTTTCTTGTACATGTGGCAGTATTATAGTAATTATAGTCTTGTACCTAGGGAGTAGTATTGTAGTAGATACATGCGTGTATGTAGGTTGCACTATTATGGTAGTTAGATTCTTGTACATAGAGGTCAGTATTACAGTTGCTTGCTATATTCTTGTACATAATTAGCAGTATTATATAAGTAGTTGTATTCTTCTATTCTATGAAATTTTACTCAACAGAAGATAGCATTGAGAAGAAAATAAATAAAAAATAAAAGAATATCTGGTAAGATCTATTATATAAATTAAATTGTAGATGACAGTGTTATAGTAGTTATATTCTTGTGCATAGGAGGTAGTATTATAGATATATCCTTGTACATATTGGATAGTATTATAGTAGTTATATTCTTGTATGCAGAGATCAGTATTACAGCAGCCTTATTCTTGTACATAAGGAGCATTAATAAACATGTAGTAATTGTATTCTTGTGTATAGGGACAGTATTATAGTATGTATATTCTTGTACATAGGGGCAATATTATCGTAGTTATACCTCATCCAAAAAAATTACTCACAGAGAATAACACTAACAAGAGAAAAAATAAAATAACACCTAGTAAGACCAGTTATTTAAGTTATCCTTTACATAGGAATGATTCTTCCACCAAAGATATTAATAGTAAATGCGGTTAATATTTTGACCCCAGGGTGGGGTATGAGACAAATTAATAAATTATATTGCATGATTCATGTATGTCCAATATGTGTTGGGTGGGAGCTGTCTATGAAGTTTACCTGCAGATACTGACTGATACCTGCGAGCTCCTCACCCAAACTTACTCTTCTAGCATTGGGGATGAGCTGTCTGGGTGGGATTCCTGATTTGTTTTCACAGGCTAAATGCCATCAGAAATTGCCAGCTTGGCCTGGAAGCTGAGGAAATGTTTCATTACCAGACACATGTCCTTCAATCTTGACTGGAAACTCTCGGATCAACTTTCAGCTCCAACAGACAGAACAATCTGTGTTCCAGAACCTGAGTGAGAGGCAGGAGGGGCTCCTAGAGTTAACTGTTGTGCTGCCCTGCTTTCACCTGCCTAGGGCTAAATAATGTAAATAAACACAATGATAATTACCTAGGAGCTCACTGCTGCCCCTACCAGCACTAAAAGGCAATGACCTCCAAAATTTAAGAGATTAAGTTTTTTGACACAAGTATATAACAATCTCATGATGTGGAGAAGCCATTGGCCAAATAGAAGATCAAATTGAATAATAACAATAATAATAAAATATTATATATACTGCCTTATAAAATTATATATAATAATGGTGCAATTGTACATAAGAAGTGATACTATAAATAAAAATATTGATGATGATGACAATTGACATGAGGCTTTTACCTATTACAGTAGATGTTTTGTAATATTTAAAGATAACGATGATAAATCTCTTTGATTCATCAGATCTTTTTCAGCATTCGTTTCAGATAAATATTACTTCACCTAATACAGAATAATAATAATAATAATAATAATAATAATAAGAGAATAAAATAGAACAACTAATGATTAATTAGAAATAATACACAAATATCCTATTACGAGAATGTAATTTCAAAATATTTATTGTAGTTAATATTTCAGAAAGAAAATTGTAATAATTCTACATAGTAATAATTATTTATATACATACATACGTATATATTATTAATGTCACTGGATGCATTTTAGGTAAGATTTAGAATGTGACTGTGCAGTGGAATTTGATTATAAATTGTATACATTATAAAATATATGTTATATATAATAAACATTATAATTATTAACTTTAATGCCATGAAGTAATGAAATAATAATTCTGATGAAGATAACAATAACAAACATAATAATAATAATATGTGATAATAATCATAACATTATATAATAATAATATGTTAATAATAATAATAATAATATCATTCTTGTGCTTATCATCATATGCAGCTATTCTAACTTCCACGTGTGAGAAAACTTTATATTATATTAATATCAATCGATAACAATCAAGGCCAACCCGTCAGTATAATCCCTGCGATTGTGGTTGGAAATATCAGTCTGCGGTGATTAGTGACATGCAGTATGGATTAAGGAAGGGGAAAGGTCACAGGTCACATCTCTCCCTCATTCTGGAGGTAAGAAAGTCTGGCGCCTTATATGGTGCATGATGCTCTAGAATAATATTATGTGACGTGTATTGGGGGGAGGTAGCTATATCACATATTGATCACATGATAGACAACAGAAGAGGCAATGAGAACAGTGACAGGATCATTATATCATTATTGAAGCTTAGACATTTCTGTCTCCGGGACACAGATAATAATTTTTGTGCATTTAGAAATTGATATTGTTGTCACTTTACTACTAATACAAGTGAAATATATATATTTACAGTATATATATATATATATATATATATATATATAAAATATATCATAAACAACTGACAGTAAGACATCCTCCTAAAACATAGATTGCTTCACATTTCAGCTTTAATATCAGTGTGCTCAATATATTGTTTCACTTTTCTGATACATTATTTCTAGCCTGATTCTTCAATCCTGGTCTTTTTTGTCACATTTCCCATCTTTCTTGCTGATCAGCCAACATATTCCAGCATTGGACTTTCCCAGCAATAGGAAATGGATCTTTATTAACCCTAAATATGCTGGATTATAAAATAGAACATCTATTTCACATCTATTTTATGTCTATTATACACACATGCATACTAGGTGTCAATATATCTATTGTAGTTTAGTGCTACATTTAATATAATAGATGGGTGTCTATCATTTCTGCTGCATTATTATAGTAATGATATAAGCAGCCTCCTCCCAGTGTACTGGGTTATGTGCCTATGTATGTGGAGCAGCTGGAGCAGCAGAACTTGCAGCAGACACAGCAGAGGTAAACACATCCCTGGTCAGTGAGCAGCTCTGGACAGATGAGCAGAGACCACACACAACCCCCCAGCAGACCACACAGGGACCCGCCTGCCTCACTGACAGCACTTTGCACGCAAAACTCTCCCCGTCTCTGAGCTGGAGCCTGTGCTGGGGGGCTGTAGCCTGGAGGGGAGGGGGGCTGTAGCTCTTGCACATTTCCTGCGTTCTTCACTTCTGGGTGCCATTCACTGAGAACTGCTGCATCAGGATTTCACCCTGCTCCTAACTGACTTCCTCCACACAGGGGTCTGATTAGAGTGCAAGCTCTGTTGGTTAGTCTGATGACTTCTTCCAAGGACCATCACATGGAAAGTGCAGACAGCTCTGTGATTAGTGAGCAAGGATTGGGGAATATTGTGCTCCCCCACTCTGACCACTGGAAATAATATGAAAATGAAGTAAAAATGAACAATGACCCCCAGCATACTGAGAATCTGTGCTCCTTTGTTTTTATATTATAAAGGTATTTTCAACTAGAAGCAACACTCCTGTTTGCTTATAGGGGTTGTCTGGGGAGTAGTAATTTACTTTACTGATCCCAGGGATCGCTGATGATGTACCTGTGCTATAGGGGATGTCTGACTATAGTAAAGCAAGCCCCCGCAGCACAGGTAATTAATTACCTGTGAGATCGGGGTAAGAGGGATGGGGCAATCAGAGGGGCGAAACGCTGTTTCAAATCACATGATCTGAATTGCCTCTTCCCAGTTATTCAGGGGTGGTGACATCACCAGAAACCCTGGGTCCAGCGATCCTCAGGACTGGATAAGTAAATTACTACTCCCTGGATAACCCCTTTAACAATAAAATGGCATAATGAAGAAACTACAATTTTAAATAATTTTTCCAAATTCTACATTTATTCAAATTTCTGAGCAGAATAATTTATTTACATATCTTTAAAGTGGAGAGAGCATAGTTTTTCAGCTACATAGCTTAATGTGATAGTGGCGCATGACAATCTCTACTCTTCATACAACTGTGAGATATGTAACTGTCACTCACAATTCCTGCAAATACAGATGGGGGATACTGATACTCACCCCTGTGTGTAAGTTGTAAGATCGCTTAAGGAAAAAATATATCTTTGTACTGCAAAAAAGTAGTTATACAGTAGTTGATACCTTTTAATGGCTAACTAAAAAGATGACAAATTTCAAGACTACTTAGGTCTCTTCAACAACTCTTCAGTTAGCCATTAAAAGGTATCAACTACTGAAGACTCTCAGTCTTTATCTTTTACTCTGTAGATCTGAATTGTAAGCGCCACCTTATATATTTAATAATAACTAAAAATTAATATAATCCAATCCAGATTTTGTAATTAAGAATTGCGAGGATAATACTGGTAAATCAGACAAAAAAGATCAATATAAAAATGAATATAATCTGATGTCAAACTGTATATTTCCTATTCTGTATGATTTGTTACCCTTGGGGTGAGAGTTCCGGATCTTTCATAATGTTGTGTTTGATCCTTTGATGATGAGAAGTGTATATGTTGTATGGATATTTATTTGTGCAGTGTGCTAACATACACAGAACATCACAGGAGGATCATATAGCGGAACCCCAGTGATGGAGAGGGGTTACAATTACCATGTTCCCAGCATTTGGGGTTTAAAAGTACCATGCTCCATGTGATAATCACATGCAGAACAAGAACAGACAAAAAATAGCATGATCTACTGAGAAATATTGGTAAAGGGCCACGCGTACCAAACACCCCAGGTATAATTTACTTGAACCAGATTAGATTGTAAGGATAATTACCAAATTTTTTATTTTTACTGGATTTTAATGCATCTAGCTCAGGGCCTATGGACCATCAGGCATTACTTTATTAGTCAGTCTGCTCTAATCTTATTACAATGTCCAGCTACAAGCTCTGCTAAGGCTAAGGCCCCACGTAGCGAGCCACAGCCAAAAAGTGCCGCAGCCAACGTTTCCATAGGTATAATTGACATGCCTCGATTTACAAAAATCTGAGTGTTTTTGAAATTGCAGTATTTCCATTGAATATTTTTTTTTTCTGCAATGTGTGGATGGGATTAGCCAGAATCACATCCACTTTGCAGGTACTGTAAAATGCTGCGGTTTTTGTGGAGGCGTTTCTGCAATGTGCAAATGGCGGCGTTTACCCTACATGGGGCTCCAGCCTAAAAGAGGCTTCATCTTCTCGCTACCAGACGTTATACTGTTGAAAGATAGCCCTAAACATAAGGCATGAAGAGGGCCAGGTGTATGGATTCAGAAGGTTCAAGAACTGAAAAATCTCTGCTGAAACACTAGGGACCAAGCGGAATAATCCAACTCCACTAATACTTCCCATTGGTCCAAGGTTTGCTGATGGCACTGTCACTGGAATTGATGACTACCTATGTCTATAGACCAGAAGAATGGGTCAGTAGGGTTATGCTATACATTAGGTTAACCTTGTAATACACCAGGGATGTAGGGGATATTGTTTGTTTGCTGGGCTGGCCATGTCATGTGTGGATGGAATATGTATGATTTATGGACCTATTCAATATATCCCATTCACATAGCGTAGATATGACCAATCCTGCAGAAGGCCCATGGAAACAAACACTGGGCCCTCTCTATGTCCCTAGCTTCAGGACATCTACTTGTATGATATAGGAGGATGCCTTGTGTTCAGTGCATGTGAAAAGGATTCACAATGTCTATGGCTGATGTTTTTTTTTAGCAGGGCTGCATTAGTATATTATGTGGTTGCTGATTAATGTGTTTTGCATTCATGGGTCTTATAGCAGGACATAGATTTGGAGGATTAGTGGTCATTTAAGATGATGGGAGTTTTCACTGTAATTTCACAGCATGTCAGGTAGAGTTTCCCTAATGTCCCTGTATAGTTATATATATTCCAGATTGCTTCCTGGTTGGCTTCATCCAGGGAGGTAGAGAAGTCTGTAAAGTGAGACTGACAGGGAGCCCAGCAATGTTTGCAGAGTCTTCTCTGTGACCCGGGGCAGCGAGAGGAGTGAGCCTTCAATCACAATTAGCAGGCCAGACTGCAGGGCAATTAGCAGACAGCTTCCTCTGACATGTGCAGGTCAACAGCTAACACAGCACAGAGGCAGGCCATCATGAAGTGATAGGTGCCTGCTCTCTCTGCTGATGAATTACTCATTTTACAGGTAATACATCATATTAAACTGGGAGGACTGGGGGGTGACAGTTCTGGGTGCATAGGCCTCAAACATCTTTATGGGATAGGAACAGATTAATATCATATATGATTTTATTGCAACATTAGAGATGAAAAATTATTTTAAAAATCTTCCTAAAAAGTTTACATCTAGATTGTTTAGCTTTCAGTATTTTCTTATATTAGTTCTTAAAATGCACCTGACCTTTAAACAAACTTTGCATAAATCAATAGTACAGTGTGGATACATGAGACTGGCGTAGATATGTGGTATAACTCACACCAGTTTTCTAACATCAGTTATAGTAAATCTGTCGGGCCGGGGTATCTCCAACCAAGCCCACCTAGATTCCTACCCCACTCCGCCCAAATGGATGGTAGGCAGTGGAAATAAACAGGTTCTTTAACCACAAATTTCATTTATGGTTAAAGAAATGTTTTCATGCTTTTAAAAATTTAAAGGGAAAGTGTCTCCAAAAAATGACCTACTTTTAACCCCTTAACCACACAGGCGCATCTGGATTGTTGGTTTTTGGATGCCAAATCCCGTTTGCAGAGACCCTAAAATTGCCCCTACAAAATGGGGTCACTTATTGGGGAATTCCAATTTACTGGTACCCCAAGGGCTCTGCAAAAATAACATGGCATCCAGAAACCAGTCCCTCTAAATTTATACTCCAAAATCTAAAAAGCACAGTGTTTCCGGTCTGAGCCCTGCTGTGCACCCAAACAGCAGTTTACACCCACATATACAAATTTTTTGTACTTGGGATAACCCAATTAAAAGTTTTAGGAGTGCGTGTCTCTGTCGACACAATGTAGGCACAACATATTGGGCACTGAAAAGGTATATTTCTTTTAAAATTTTAATTTTCCCTTCATACAAAAATTTTTGGGAAGCTCTCTTGGGCTCAAAATTATTATAATACACTTTAAGAAATTCCTTAAGGGGTGTAGTTTCTAAAATCAGGTAATTGTGGGGGTGGTTCCATTGTTCTGGTACTTTAGGGGCTCTGCAAATACAACATGGCACTCAAAAACTATTCCAGCAAAATCTGTACCCATACAACATTTTATGACCATATATGGGGTATTGCCGTGTTCAGGAGAAATTGTGTAACAAACTCTGGTGTGGTTTTTCTTCTTTAACCCCTTGTCAAAATGAAAAAAAAAAGGAATTTTTCATTTTCACGTCCCAATACTAAAAAAATCTGTGAAACAGCCATTGGGGTGAAATGCTCATTATACTCACTATCACTTTTTGGGGGTTTCCATTGTTTTGGTATTGTAGGGGCTCTGCAAATGCGACATGGCACCCGCAAACTATTTCAGCAAAATCTGTTCTCCAAAAGACAAATAGCTCTCTTTCCATTGTTAGCCCCGACATGTACCCATACAGCAGATTACGACCACATATGGGGATAAAGTGTCATTTTAGTAATTTTTCATGTACACATCCCAATGTTAATAAAATCTTTGAAACAGCTTTGGATCAAGATGCTCACTATACCCCTTGATAAATTCTGTGAGGGGTGTAGTTTGCAAAATGGGGTCACTTTTGGAGGGTTTCCATTATATTGGTACTCTAGGGGCGCTGCAAATGAGACATGACACCTGGAAACTATTCCAGCAAAATCTGCTTTTCATACACCCAGTGGCGCTCCTTCCCTTCCCTTCTGTGACCTGTGCCATGTGCCCAAACATCAGTGTACATCCATATGTGGGGTATTTCTGTGCTTGGAAGAAATTTAATAACAAACTGTGAAATGCATTTTCTCCTTTAATCCCCTGTGACTATGTTAATTTTAGGGCTAAATGAATGTATTATTGGAAAAAAACAAAATGTCTAAATTTTACCTCCATATTGTTTTAATTACAGTGAAATGCTTAAAGGGTTAATATACTTCCCAAATGCTGTTTTGAATTATTTGAGGGGTACAGTTTTGAAAATGGGATGATTTATGGGGGGTTTCTAATATATAGGCCTGGAGCGCTTCCAATTGGAGAGGGCTCCTCTCTCAACCTGAGCCGTGTGGTGGTGTTCGGAAGGGCCCTGATGGCAAGCACAGGAACAACTCAGGAAGCAGTGATGCAGTTAAACCAAAGTGAAACTTTACTTTGAAAACTTTACAGTCAACTTGTGCAACTTTCCAATGGGATTAGTATTCTCCACCTGGAAAGCTATTCCCAGGTTTGAGATGAGAGATGCCCCATCTATGATGTTATTGGTGGCTTTACTCCACTCCACAAAATATGTAATACTCTGCCTCACCCACTGTGTGATATGGGGGCTGAGTTAACCGAAGTCCCAGGGGGGTCCTGGCTGGTGACTTTCTAAGAAGCAGGACTCCTCTCTGGCACACTTCTGGTCTTTTTAGGGTTGACAGCAATGTCTTCCCTGTCTCAGGGCTGTGTTAGGTAGATGATGGGCCATAAATGTTACTTCTCCCACAGGGGCTGGCGAGGACAGAGTCAGCACACACTCAAATGAACCCTGACTAACGGTCCTCTGGAGACTTAGAGTCTCCACCCCCAGCCCAGTGACCTGTGATGGGCCAAAGTTGTACCAAGCCCTCTAAACCAGAGAGGTTGCCAACCATTGGGTTATACCAAGGGAAAATACAAATGGGAAGCTGAAAACATACAAAAACACATAAAACAACATATTTACAACCAGTGGCACAGAACAACAGAAAATAAAAGACAAATAGTATAAGCAGATGCTGCACAATCGCTTCAAAAATTATCCTGTTTTGGGCACTTATGTGTTATTAATAATATTTTTATATTATGCCAACACTGGTACCAACAGGAAGAGAATATGACAGACCAGGCTGCAGGAGATGTCTGACTAAGTGGTGGCAGTAGTGATATCAGAGGCAATACAGTATTACAATTATGAAATAGAACATGATGGACCAAGCCTCAGGAAATGATGTTTTAGCTGTGTAAGGGTAGCAGCATCAGCGGCATGGTATATGGAACATAATAGACAAGGAGACAGCAACAGTGGCATTATTGGGCCAGTGATAAATAGCCAGCCACCACAAGTGACAACAGTGGCAGATGTATTCATTGGCTTCTGCTGGAGGCAGAGGCGGACATAGACAGCTGAGTGCCCCTGTGCAAGAACAGTTTTGGGCTCCTTGTTTCCAGTATCTCAGGACTGAGTAGCCCCTTATGTATCTCTAATAATCCACAAGTAGTAGTCATCTATGAAGTTCACTAGCTTAGAAATTTAACCACACTAAAAAGCTCCTGTTAAGGTGATAGGGCCCCCTAACCTACTGGGCCCATGTGCAGCTGCACAGATTGCACCAATGATATATCCACCCCTGACTGGAGGTGTGTGAAGCAGGAGGCATATGCAGTTGGAGGTGAGAGAAAATCCTCACTGATCTATGTGGAAAGTTACTATTACGGCACTTACATGGAGAATTCATGAGACTCTGGGTCTTTTCAACTCTCTCCTCAGCAGTATCACATAGTAGCACTGACCTTTATGATACAAATAAAGGACATTAGAAGTTTAGAAACTTCCTATTCAGCTCCAGCGGCCTCTGTCTCGCCTCTCACTCAGCTACTATTCACTCCTACTTTCTTCCCACTCCGTAGACTTCTATGTAGTCTTGTTGCTGTAACAAGACTGACTAAGCAGATATTTCAGAGTGAATGGCCTTTAAGGAGCAGGAAAAGAGCCAAAAGTGGAGAAAGAAGCATGTTTCTCACTTAAGATATATTAGAAAGTTTCTTATGCTCACCTCTACTATTGATTTATGCAAGGTTATTTGAAAAAAAAAGTGGCCATTTGAAACCTAAATTACTTCTACTTATCTTGAGTTACATCCTATGTACCCACTCACTATTCTGCTAGTAGAGTTACTGTGTACATACATGACATTAATTATCATGTACTGATTTAGAGTTATGTCCTGTGCTATTCTACATAACTACACTCACAATTTTGCTGTGGAGTCATTGTATATATACATGATGTTAGAGCCGGTTCACATCTGCGTTCGGTTTCCATACAGGGGAGTCCGCTTGAGGACCCCTGAATGGAAATCTATATGCAGAGAGAAGCGGTTTACATAAGGAAACCTGCGGACCCCATAGACTATAATGGGGTCCGTGGGGTTTCCACTGGGTTTGCAGCACTTTTCTCTCCGCATGTTTCATGCAGAGACTAAGCGGAAACCACATGGACCCCATTATAGTCTGTGGGGTCCCAGGTTTCCTTAGGTAAACTGCTTCTCTCTGCGTATAGGTTTCCGTTCAGGGGGTCCCCAAGCAGACTCCCCTGTACGGAAACCAAACGCAGATGTGAAATGGCCCTTACTTAGGTTGTACTAATCCTGAGCTACATGCCATTGCTAATAATTCCAAATACCTTTTCCCTATAAATCATTTTACTATATACTGGTCTCTGTAGACACAAGTTCAGTTTGTGGGTTTCTTAAGAAGAGACTTTCACTTCCAGTGGTTCTTCTTAGACACCAAAGGTCCTAATGAGACTTTGTCAAAGGCTCTAAATGCACATTCCTCATTCACCGTATATTTACTCGACTCATATATTTGAAAGAGTTTTGTGATGCAAAAAATAAAAATAATAAAGATTTAATTAGCAGGGATATTTTTTTTAGTAGTGCAGAACTTTAAGTCAAGTATTTTTCCCTTAGTTTTTACTGAAGATCTGGAACAATATTCCATGACCTCATGAGGAAAAGGTCAAAAGATCTAATATGGGTTCAGGCGGAAAAAAAAGGAACTTGGTCTTTGCCTGGCAAGGAAATCGCTCCTAAGAAGACTACAATGAGCCAGGAAAGTGCATGCAGTATGTGAGTCAGTGTATTTCAATCTTGGCATTTAACAGGCTGAAAAATGACTGTAACTTCCTTCTTGGGGACCTGAAGAGGCAAAACTCTTAAGAAATTGTGTGTTCCAACCTCAGAGACTTGGGCTTGGCAAGATGTTTGCAAAGCACTCCGGCTCATTGCCCCAAATCTTTGTGGAGAGCAACGGATTTCCCCTCTTGTTCTGTGACCTGCCGGCTTCTTCTTTCATTGTCCTTTTTTCCCTAAAAATCTAAAACCAAAGTGGAAAATAAAATGTGACTGGCATGTAAGTGGAAATAATAAGTGATGTGAACAGCTTACGGATACATAAAGGAACTGAACGTGTCCGCTGGGATGAACACTATTTCCACATGATCTGAACCACAATTAGGAAGAGATTGTGCAGATTTATAGATACCCAACATGTAGTGACTACAGGGTAGGTTTTCCATAGCATGTGATTGTCATTCTGAAGGCATCCCAAAAGTGTTCTCCTACAAGTTGCCGAAGCTGGACAGACATCTCACCCAAGTGAGTAGCTGCTTGAATTCAACACTGGAACTAACTCAAACATTAAAGTAGTGTTCAAGCACTTTGATAAAAATGATCTATCTTTAGGAGTGGCCATCAATATTTGATAATCTGTTTGTAGAGGCTATGGCACTTGATTGAATACAAAGCATAGCAGCTTGCGTTATATAGTGACTGTGCTTGGTATTGCAGCTCAGTCCCAATCACTTGAATGGGACTGAGCTGCAAATAGGCAATTTAACAGATGAATGTGACATAATAGCCTGTGAAGAGATAAGCGCTATGGCCTCTTCAAACAGCTGATCAGTGGGGGTGTCGAACCTCTGCTGATCTGATACTGATGACATTGTATGTCCCTATCCTAAATATAGAATGAATACCATTTCATATTGGTGACTTACCTTAAAAGGGTTGCCCAGTTTCAGATAAATTTTGCGATACAAATGTAATTGTTTGCATAAAGAAAAATTATACAATTTTCCAATATACTTTCAATTCATCATGCTTTTTGCCATTCATTCTGCTTGCTTCCAGTGAATAAAAATCAGTCCATGGTAATGTGATATAAAGTCCATGGTCATGTGATGAACACACAGGAGCACAGTTCATTACAGTCACAGCACAGTAATCAGACATCTGCCTGGTAATGAGCCTGTGTGTCCATCACATGGCCATGGACTGATTTTTATCCACTGAAAGTATGCAGTGTGAATGACAGCAAGCAGAGATCTAGAAGACAGAAAGTATATTGGAAAATTGCATACCTTTTCATTATATGAACTATGGGGGTTAGTTATCATCTGTCCCTTTTTTGCTATATTTTTATGCAGGTGTGCCTTTTTTTTTTTTAGACTAGTTTTACTGTGGTGTCTATTTATGATATAGGCGCACCTCCTTGTTAAATGCTCTACATGTGTTAGTTTAGATATACCTTTATAAGCCATGTGTATTTTACCCCTTTTTTGTTAAAAAGGTGCAAGTCATAAATACAGTGTAACAAAAAGCAAAAGTGGCGAGGGCAACATAACATCGGCAAAAAAAGCACAAGTGCTTCATAAATGAAGTGCAGGGAAGAGAAGGACCACAAAAATGCGCAATTTATGACAAAAAAGGCACAAGCAGCTTAATAAATGTTCCCCAATAACATTTGTCTGAAACTGCTCAACTCCTTTAATACTTCAGCTGTAGCAGATACCTGCAGTAGATATCGTTCCTTGTAGGAATAATCACCCCTCCTGTATTCTTAATTTTAAAGATATCTTAATTCCACCTGCTAAGGCAGCAAAAAATCCATTTCTCGGGAGACTCCTCTTCTAGAGTAATAAATGAAACATCACTTTGGAAGCCATGAAACTCTGGACAGAATTTTGCTCTGCCGCCTACATTCCAAAGCTGAGACAAAGATTAATGAGTGAAGCCTTAATAGAAATGTGGGGGGTTCTTGTAACACGCAATCTGATTTTCTTAAGAGCTGCTGGTGCTGGGTTGGGCAGTGGGATAGACAAGTTTTATACATGTACTTGTAAGAAGGAAAGAGCAAGAAAGAACATACTAGCGTGTGCACATCGAAGAAAGGAATGAAGTTGAGGAAGAAGGAAGGAAGTGAAGGAGAGAGGGACAGATTAGAAATAAAAGGGAAAGTGGAATTAAGGAAAAAGTAAAGTAAGAAAGGGAGAAAAGGTGAAACGAAAAAGGAAGGGGGGAGAGGAAAAGGGAAATGAAATGAGGAAGGAGGGAGTGAGAGTAGGAGGTATTTGGAACTGTAGATCATTCCCCTTTAATATCATCCCATCAGCAGGTGACACTGCTCAGTTTCATTATTACTTTTTTTGTTATGCTGGATTTACATGGGTTTTTTATTTTCAATTTAACAGCCATTAGCATGCAGGTAAAATTCACAGTAACATGTGCTATTCATTGTAGCAATTAAAAACTGCATGCAGTTCTTCAGCCAAAAGGCACTGTGTAAACCCAGCCTTATTCATCATGAGGCTTTGCAGTTAAAGGGGTTGTCCGGGATAAAATTATATTTCTATTCTAAGCTAAACACCCCCCCCCCCCACACCTAACTTCTAACTTAGTTTACAAAAAATTTATATTTACATAGATCGGCGGGGCGGTCTTATGACCGCCCCAGGCACATTTTCGGATTTTCCGGTGACGTTCTGTTACCCCATTCTAAACATATAATATAGATCCCTCAAAACAAGCAATGTGTGATGATTAGATCTGTTAGGAAAATAATCCAAATTGATACAGTTCATTTAGAGCTGTATCAAGAAGAACTTCTGCAAACTAGAAGTACAACTGCAAAATTCTCACATGCCAGAAGATAAAGCATCAAGCTCCATCATTTTATGGATCTAGAAATTACTGAAATATTTCAGAGTAAGGCTACATTCAGGCGATCAATTTCCAAAATGTCCGTGAAAAACGTCCATTTGTCACAACCATCTTGCACCCGAGGATCACCCATTTTCATGGAGCCCCATACATTTGAGTGTATAGAGGGATCCATGAAAACGACCAAAAATAGGACAGTCCCCATTCACTGACAATGATTTTAATGGACAGACATCACATGGCATGAATGTAGCTTAGCTCTGCAAATACTCCTCTCGACATTAATTACAGGGGACCTGCCATTATAAAAATGCTACCAATCTACCAAAGTTGTATTATAGAGCAGCAGGAACAGAATGAGAGTTTCTGAAAAAAATCTGTATAACTTGGAATTTATAGATTATAACCTCTTCTGCTCTTTGTAGATGCAGGAGTTTGCCTTTCCTAAACCTAGACAACTGACTGATTCTTTTGGTTTTGGGACTTTCTCCGCATTTGTTACAGCCATTTCCTCGCTTAGATGACCAGGGATGTGTCTTTTACTATGTAGAGTGCGACCTTTGCGACTCTAAGCAGCAAGTGGCAGGTGTCTCAAAGCCCTCGACAATTGAATCCTCATAATATGACCCTGGTTATCCAAGCCAGTGTCATTTTACTCAACTTTGTGAGGATTCATGACACTATTTCTGACTGTGAGCTGGAGTATTTTGAGCCTTTGTCTGACATTTCTGTGGACCAAACCAGGCATGGCCATCCTGAAACAGATGGATTGTCTGTACAGGATCCCTATGCAGATTATTTGTTTCAACTTGCGGAGTAGCCTCATGTTAGATGAATGCTATTCTTGGTGTTAACTAATTTTTTTTTTCTCTAGTTTTTTTATTTTAATTTTTCTGTAGTTTATGTTAGGGACTTGTAATATAATGAGGACCCTTGACATGGAGTACTTCTACATGTTTCTTTTTTTTTCCTTTTTTAAATAAATTTTACTTTAGTTCATATTTTATATATATTTGTAACTGGTATTTGTATCACAATCAAAAAATGATTTGGATGCATAAATACTAACAAATACCTGATTTTGTTTTTTAATATATATTTTTTTATTAATTTTTGTGGGTTTGTCCACAACATAAATGCGGACAAAAATAGGACATGCTTCATAATTTGCAGTCCTTGAATACTACACAGACATGCGGACGCAAAAAGTGCGGTGGTGTATTTGGGCCTATAGAAATGAATGTGATGGTACTTTTATCTGCAATTACGGATAAAAACTATGGTCGTGTGCAGGAGGCCTTGAGAGTTCAGAGAGCATTCTTACCCAATATTTATTAGCATTCCTAGTACCTATGTGCATACAGAGACAATAGTCAGTCAGTGATTAAGACCGCCCACTGGACTCCTAAACACAGAAAGGGCAGAGCTTTTGCCCCACAAAACTAAACATCAAATTGCTCAGTTCCTCCTGCTCAACATGCTGCTGGCAGATGAGACTGCATGTACAGTGTACAACATGCCAGGTCACCTTTAAACTGCAGTTGCTTTACTCTAGTCACTTGTAGAGCTGCATTCAGCATTCTGCAGAAGAAGGTCTGAATGAGATCATAATCTGATGCAGTGTTTTGTGAGAGATGTAGTGTTTACGTCAGGCACTGTACATTAGCCTTATGAGACAAATCTGGAAAGCAGTACAGGATATGTCAACTGTAAATGAATCATGAATAGGCTATGCATCAAATTGACGGATATTTGCATCATTGTGAACAAGCATTGCACAATGTCTGCCAATTACTCAAAACATTCCACAGTTCCTAAGATTAAACCCTTTAAAAAAAAAAAAAAAACAACTAGATTTTTATTTATTAGTAGAAGTCTGGACTGCAGGAGCCTCAGGGAAGTTGTAGGAAAGGTGACTGACAACTGGGTTTCCCCAAGAGGTTCTGTGGCTGCTGACCCCTATGGCAGACGAGTGGCAAGCCTAAATCATTACATTCATACTAGTTCAGAAGTAGGAGAAATGGCCTCTGGACCCAACAGATGTCCAGTGTTAGACAAGGACAGGGCTTCCCCTATGTGGCTGATGTCTATAGAGAAGGAAATCTGATCTGCTGCTATCATCTTTAAGGATCTGTATAGGAAAACCTCAAATTGGGGACTGAATACTTAGAAAAAATATCAACTTCCTGCAGTTCAAAGCTTATAATACTTATATATGTGATGTAAATCCCTTTAATGATTGAAGTGGGTGGCACCAATGAGCAATAGTTTATTTTCAACCACATAGCAAATATAAATTGTGCCTCTTATGCGACAACCATTGTGCTTGTCTGTTGGGATTTTGATGTTGTGTCCTAACCAGAATTATCATAAAACACTTTGACTTGGTGAAATTAGAACTCCCATGTAATGAAATATATGACATAGAATACAGTTTTAGCAGGTAGAAATAATGGCCTGAGTGCCACCATTGCTCACCTCACTAAGTGTTCACCTTCTGTCCCTGTGATGTACCTATACAATAAACACAATTTCTTTATACCCTACATAGCAAACGAATACAGTTTTTGTAACCAATTGCAGAGATGTCAACCTGGAAGAAACTTTTTGCAAATTGCAGATCGCAACAAAAGTGGGATTGGTTTTTTCAAGGGGTGTAGCCTTTATAAAGCGCATAGCTAAATATATTTAGACCCCCATATAATAATACTATAGCCTAGATTGTTCCTAGGTAAATAAAATAAAAAATTGTGCCATTTTTTATTTATGCCATTTGTGATCTTAATTTGAGGGAGAAAAAAATGAATACCCAATGGACCCGAATATGGTCAACGGGGACCCTTGGTATCCGTTGTTGTCAGTGACTACAGTCATGGCCAAAAGTTTTGAGAATGATACAAATATTAATTTTTACAAAGTCTACTGCTTCAATTTTTCTAATGGCAATTTGCATATACTCCAGAATGTTATAAAGAGTGATCAGCTTAACAGCAATTACTTGCAAAGTCAATATTTGCCTAGAAAGTGAACTTTATCCCCCAAAACACATTTCAACATCATTGCAGCCCTGCCTTAAAAGGACCACCTAACATCGTTTCAGTGATTGCTCCATTAACACAGGTGTGGGTGTTGATGAGGACAGGGCTGGAGATCAATCTGTCATGATTAAGTAAAAATGAAACCACTGGACACTTTAAAAGGAGGCTGGTGCTTCCCATCATTGTTTCTCTTCTGTTAACCATGGTTATCTCTAAAGAAACACGTGCAGTCATCATTGTACTGCACAAAAATGGCCTAACTGGGAAGAGTATTGCAGCTAGAAAGATTGCACCTCAGTCAACAATCTATCACATCATCAAGAACTTCAAGGAGAGAGGTTCCATTGGTGCCAAAAAGGCTCCAGGGCGCCCAAGAAAGACCAGCAAGCGGCAGGACCGTCTCTTAAAAGTGTTTCAGCTGCGGGATCGGGCTACCAGCAGTGCAGAGCTTGCTGAGGAATGGCAGCAGGCAGGTGTGAGTGCATCTGCACGCACTGTGAGGCGGAGACTCTTGGAGCAAGGCTTGGTCTCAAGGAGGGCAGCAAAGAAGCCACTTCTCTCCAGAAAAAACATCAGGGACAGACTG
Source organism: Leptodactylus fallax (assembly GCA_947044405.1). Lineage (NCBI taxonomy): Eukaryota > Metazoa > Chordata > Amphibia > Anura > Leptodactylidae > Leptodactylus > Leptodactylus fallax. Next base: position 1,547,709 of record CAMRHE010000083.1, on the reverse strand, counting down.
ATATTCTGCAAAAGGTACAGGGAGTGGACTGCTGAGGACTGGGGTAAAGTCATTTTCTCTGATGAATCCCCTTTTCGATTGTTTGGAACATCTGGAAAACAGCTTATTCGGAGAAGAAGAGGTGAGCGCTACCACCAGTCTTGTCTCATGTCAACTGTAAAGCATCCCGAAACCATTCATGTGTGGGGTTGCTTCTCAGCCAAGGGAATCGGCTCTCTCACAGTCTTGCCTAAAAACACAGCCATGAATAAAGAATGGTACCAGAATGTCCTCCAAGAGCAACTTCTCCCAACTGTCCAAGAGCAGTTTGGCGCTCAACAATGCCTTTTCCAGCATGATGGAGCACCTTGCCATAAAGCAAAGGTGATAACTAAATGGCTCAGGGAACAAAACATAGAGATTTTGGGTCCATGGCCTGGAAACTCCCCAGATCTTAATCCCATTGAGAACTTGTGGTCAACCATCAAGAGACGGGTGGACAAACAAAAACCAACAAATTCAGACAAAATTAAAGCATTGATTCTGCAAGAATGGACTGCTATCAGTCAGGATTTGGTCCAGAAGTTGATTGAGAGCATGCCAGGGAGAATTGCAGAGGTCCTGAAGAAGAAGGGTCAACACTGCAAATATTGACTTGCTGCATTAACTCATTCTAACTGTCAATATAAGCTTCTGTTACTCATAATATGAATGCAATTATATTTCTGTATGTGATAAAGACATCTGACAAACACACATAAAAACCAGAGGGCAGCAGATCATGTGAAAATATAATATTTGTGTCATTCTCAAAACTTTTGGCCATGACTGTAGCTATACTGTTTTACTGTTTAATCCATTCTCCTGGTCTTACAATGGATCAGAAGAGTGGATCAAAGGAAGCAGATGTGAACATATCCTAAAATGAGTTTAATGTAATTTACTTTCCTACTGTAAATTTTTAGCAAAGTCTAAAATATATAGTTTATTGATTGTATATATATAATTTTAAATTTATACATACATGCGATTTATTTATAAAAATTATTACTAAAAATGTCAGTAAATTTCACTGGATATCCCAAACAGGGTGCTTTGGGATTTGAACCCATGAAATGTTGTATTAAAGAGGACCTGTCACGTCCTGATGTATATGCTGTTTTACATACCGCTAGAAAGCCGACAGCACACTGAATTCAGCGCACTGCTGGCTTTCCCAGTATGTGCCCCGGGGCTGGAGATATCGGCGATCTTAGTTTCACAGTTCACTGTCAGAAGGGCGTTCCTGACAGTCTAGCTTGGCTGTGAGGAACGCCCTCCCTGACAGTACTCGTCCATAGACTTGTCCTGGGGGGGGCGTTCCTCACAGCTCAGCGTCATCACTGGGCTGTAAGGAACGCCCCCTCTCTCTGTACTCGTCCATGGCACTGTACTGTCAGAGGGGGCGTTCCTTACAGCCCAGTGATGACGCTAAGCTGTGAGAACGCCCCCCCCCCCGCACAAGTCTATGAACGAGTACTGGCAGGGAGGGTGTTCCTCGCAGCCAAGCTAGACTGTCAGGACGCCCTTCTGACGGTGAACCGTGAAACTACGACCCCCGATATCTCCAGCCCCGGGGCACATACTGGGAACGCTGGCAGTGCGCTGAATTCAGCTCGCTGCCGGCTTTCTAGCGGTATATAGAACCGCATATACACGAGGATGTGAAAGGTCCTCTTTAAGAAACATCACACTACTGACTGTGCCACTGGCTTCATTACTTTACTTTGGAGCTTTTTCTGTTACCAAGGCTCAATGGTATATTACTTTTCATGCATTTTCATGTACTGGCATATATATCTATAAGCCAGTACCTTTTATGCTTAAATGGTCACTAACTTCATCTCATTTCATAAAGCATGTGATTCTGACCAAAATGTAATGCACTTTAAATAAAAATGCTGCTGCTTTCTGCCTGAAAAACTCTCTAAAGTTTCTACCACTAAGTGTCTCCCTTCCAACTAATTTTCATTTCACTTCTTTGTTACTAGGGAAGTATGTTCCTAGATGCATTAGATGAGCAAGATGGAAAGACAGTGAGGCGAGGGGGTTTCTCTCTTCAGTCAGGGCCGGTTTTAGACAAAGTGGGGCCCTGGGCAAAATTAAAAGTGGGGCCCCAAATGCTGATATGCAAACAACACCATCGTCTTCCAGTCGCAACCCCCATAATAATGCCTCCTTTCTGCCAACAAAAAAGTAATAACAAGCCCCATTTTACCACACACAATTCAAATGAGCACCTTTGTACCACCTAATAGATTTTTGCACCTAGTCATCAGTTATTATAACACCTACTTATAAATAATAGCCCCTACTTATAAATAATATTACACCCTTATCAGTAATAGCGCCCTTATAAATGATAAATAGTGCCCTGTATCAGTAATATCCCCCTTATCAGTAACAGTCACCCCGTAAAAATAATACTGCTCCCTTATAAATAATAGCCCCCTCATAAATAATAGTTACCCTTATAAATAATAGTCCCCATTATCACTAATAGCCCCCTTTATAAATAAGCCCCACTTAACAATTATACCCCCCTTATAAACAGTTCCCCCGTTATAAATAATAGCCCATCTTATAAATAATAGTTCCCCCTCATAATAGCCCCCTCATATTTAAGTTTCCCAATTATATATAGTAACCCACCCTTATATATAATAGTTCTCCGTTATACAGTGTCAGACTGAAGGGCCTTAGGCCCACCAGAGGAACTTATTCTGGGGCCCCACCCAACAGCTTTCTGCTAATAACCTACACCGCGGCTCCTTCACTGAAGTCTTACATATGTGCTGACTATCTGGTGTTACTGAGTATGTTCCCAGTATAGTCAGCACCTATAGTACTGTGCAGGCCCCAATAACTCCATGGCCAGCTCATGCACAGTACTGTATGGGGAATGACATGGCCATGGAGCACTACACGTATGTGCAAGATTATAGTGAGGGAGCTGTGATGCAGACATAGCACACAGGGCTGCCAGCAGGAATTTTGAGCCCCCCCCCCCCCCCACAGTATAATGCTCCACATGGTATATAGTTCTCCACAGTATACGATACTCCCCTGAGCCCTCCACAGTTTCCCCACATGGTATATAATGCTCCACAGTGGCCCCACACAGTATAAAATGCTCCCCTGAGCCCCCCCAATAGTGGCCCCACATGGTATATAAGGCTCCACACAGTATAATACTCCACCGTGGCCCACAAAGTATACTACCCCTTAGTGGCCCCAGATAGTGCAATATGCTCCCCAGCAGCCCCACACAATATAATATGCCCCATACAGTATAATATGCACCCCACAGTGCCCCCCAGTATAATGCTCCACAGTGGTCTAACATAGTATAACATGCTCCACAATGGCCTCCACACAGTATGATATACTACCCAGAGGGGTTCCCCCAGTATAATGCTCCACAGTGGTCCCCCCCAGTATAATGCTCTACAATGGCCCCACAGAGTATAACATGCTCCCGAAAAGCCCCACACAATATAATACACTCCACAGTGGCCCCACACAGTATAACCGGCTCCCCACACTGCCCCTTCCCCCAGTGTAAAGCTCCACAGTGGCCCATAGTATAATATGCTCTCCAGAGGGCCCCCACTAGTATAATGCTCAACAGTGGCCCCCCCCCCAGTATTTTGCTCCACAGTGGCCCCACGCAATATATTATGCTCCCCAGAGCGTCACCCCAGTATAATGTTCCTTAGTTCCCCCCGCAAAATGCCCCACAGTGGCACCACACAATATAATATGCTCTGCTGATGGCCCCCCCAAAATAATGCTCCACAGTGACTCCACTCAATATAACATACTCCAGAATGGCCTCCACACAGTATAATATACTGCCCAGAGAGGTTACCCGAGTATACTGCTCCACAGTGGCCCAAAACAGTATAATATGATCTCCAGAGCCCCCCCCAGTATAATGCTCCACAGTGGCCCAAAACAGTATAATATGCTCTCCAGAGCCCCCCCCATACACTGGGGTCCCCTCTGGAGAGGATATTATACTGTGTGGGGCCACCGTGGAGCATTATACTGGGGGGAGGGGGCTCTGGAGTGCATATTATACTGTTTTGGGCCACTGTGGAGCATTATACTGGGGGGCCCTTCTAGATAGCATATTATACTGTGTGGGGCCACTGTGGAGCATTATACTGGGGGGCCCCTCTAGATAGCATATTATACTGTGTGGGGCCACTGTGGAGCATTATACTGGGGAGGGGGCCCTCTGGAGAGCATGTTATATACTGTGGGGCCACTTTGGAGCATTATACTGGGGGGCCCCTCTGGAGCGCATAATGCTCCAAAGTAACCCCACAGAATATAACATGCTCTCCAGAGGGGCCCCCCAGTATAATGCTCCACAGTGGCCCAAAACAATATATATGCTATCCAGAGGGGGCCCCGTAGTATAATGCTCCACAGGGGGCCCACACAGTATAATATGCTATCCAGAGTGGTCCCCCTAGTATAATGCTCCACAGTGGCCCTACATAGTATAATATGCTATCCAGAGGGGGCCCCCTAGTCTAATGCTCCACAGTGGCCCTACACAGTATAATATGCTATCCAGAGGGGGCCCCCCCAGTATAATGCTCCACAGTGGCCCTACAGACTCCGTCAGTGCTACTATTATATTATACTCTGGGGTCTCTTCAGACCCCAGAGTATAATAATCGAAGGTCCAGAAGAGATAAGGGAAAATAACAAACAGTTATACTCACCTTGTTCTTACCTCTGCTGGGCCTCCTCGTGCTGCTCCGCTATCCCCCGCCGGCGACCGCTTCCTCTTCTCTGCAGCTGACGTCACGCGTTGTGGACGTCATCGCTGAGGCATGTGATTGGGCCTCAGCGATTACGTGAGGCAGGCTGTCAGCACGCCCCACGTGATCGCTGTAGCCAGGCCTCAGCGGTGATGTCCGGAACGCCAAGCCAAGGACAGGTGAGTAAAAATGTTTGTTATTTTCACTCACATCTGAAAGGGACCCTGCGGCACATGACGCTGGGTCCCTTTCTGTTATTAATATGGCCGTCCTGACTCCAGGATCCCGAGTAATCAGGCTCCGGATCCCGGGGGCCCCTTTGGGGACGGGGCCCTGGGCAGTTGCCCAGTTTGCCCCCCCCCTAACGCCAGCCCTGTCTTCAGTGAATGCAGATGGGAGGGGCTGAGTCTACTCACAGCCTCACACATGTCAGCAAACTACAAGGACTGAAGAGTCTGCAAATCTCACAGCCTAAAATGTAAGAAAAAAAAGTCTTCTATGTATTTGTATGTAGTTCTGGTATGTAGTTCTGGCTGTTTGTGTGATTACACATGGGATATTATTTGCAGATAGGAAGTAGCTTTACTGAGCGTGCTCATAGATTGCTCTTTTCTTGTGTCATGTATTTATGGTAGATGCTAGAATGATGGGCAACAGGTCACATAGCCCTGGTGCATGCTGACTGGATGGCCATGGTTAGTAAACGGTTAAGTATATTATCATGCTTTCCTCACCCTTTCATTGGTAGATTTGGGATAGAAGGGGTCTTAGGCTAGGATTTAAAAGGGCATCCCAGAACTGTTGCGCTCACTGAGTGTGTCTTGGTGCAAGTGTACCATCCCTCCTGCCCTTATTACCTTGTTGTCTCACTCGTTGACATGTTCATATGTTATGATGATTACAATTTTCATATTTTGTGAATTGTTATTTATTTGTATTCATCTTCAGAATTTTTATGTGTTTCTAGATTTTACAGCTGGTGGAGGGAGAGCCTTGCCTGGAGAAATCCCGTCATTCCATCTTCATCAAGGACATGGCTGACCCCCCCCTCATCAACAAAAAAGAAAATTATGGCTGTCACCGTGTCCTTTATTAAGTGTTAATGTTACAGTATGGCAAGAAAAACTGTACCTTCCAGTCTGTAGTGGGCAACTGCATATATCTGCTCTATGTAAGCAGTTCAGTGTTCCTGGATCTCTTATATGATGGTCACTTGGGCTTTTCTCAGCTATTTGCTGCTCTTGTACAGTTACTCCTGGCAAGACTGCATGTGAAAACAAACCAGACCAGTTATAATGCAGAAGGGAGGGGTCAGACTGCTCCTTATTGTACATCAACAGCCTTAAAGTAAAATACAAAATGTGCTTATGGAAAAATGGGAAGATTAGCAGCAGAAAAACTAATAGAAAAAAATGTATGAAGGCTTATATAGTCATAGAACAGACTGCCTAATAAAAATATGCAGAGATTTCAACTTTTTATGAAAAGTCAGGTACTCTTTATAAATAAATATATTTGGATATACGTACAATGCACTGGCATTCAGAGATATAGCTATATATATACATTACAGATGGAAAGAAACATACACTGAATCCAACAGAGCTAATGGCTCAACCTTCAGTGTGACTGCCATTTACTGTATGCAATATTAAATATGAAGTTTTGTATGGGTCTGCTTCTGAATGAGAGAGACTGTTATAGAGCATATTCTCCTCCAGTTACAGTGTGCAGTGTGCAGCTCAGAGAGGCATGAAAACTACAGATGGGACATGCAAAGGGGAAAACTGCAGGGGCGTGGCCTGAACGTTCATGGAGACGGTCGCATAATTGCGAGCTCCCGTCTCCCCTGCCTTACCGCTCACCGAGCCCGCTAAACACGAGCTATATGGGGAGGAAGCTCCCTGGGAAAAAGCCCCCGGTGGTCCCAGCAGCTAGCGGGGGTCCCTCCACTATGGACCCGTTCCTCCAGCGGCAGCCCAGGGCCTCAGCATGGGTCCCGACAGCACGGGGGACCGCGCGCACTGTCTCCCTCCCCCGCACTCACCGGGACTCCTGCTCTCCTCCACGCAGTCCCCTGTCGGCTGATTCCTCCTCGGCTCCTCCTGACCTGTCTCCCCACTCCCCGGACCGGCGCTCCCTTCAGGATAGGCCTCGTGCGGCCGCCATCTTGGGGACTCCTCCTCGTGTGTCCCGGGCATCATCTACAGATGCATCCTGCAGGCGGGATGCCAACTCCCAGGTACTGTCTGCTGCAGCCCTCCCCCCCACCTTTATAACCCAGCAGAACACTACCATATCCCAGAGTGGCCGGGACCACCAAACTGGACTTTCCTCCCCCCTGGGGGCCCCCCCTGGCCCTGCGCCCCTGCCTATCATGCCGTCTGTACACCTCCCTCTGGGTGCCCAAGGGGTGGCGGGGCCGGTGACGGTGGAGAGCCCAGGGGGCACGCTGTCATCGGGTCCCACGCTGGTTCCCCACCCCCTTCCTCAATCTGTCCAAGAACCTCCCTTACAGTGGAAATCTATACTACAGCAATTGCCTACCAGGCAGGACTTTCAGCAAGACTTCAAACTTCTCATTGATGAGGTTAAACACACCTTTAAGCAAAAACTTGCCGTGGTGCGCGCTGACCTGCGCCAATTAGCTGTCAGAGTGGATACACTGGAGTCTTCCCAGGATGAGACCTGTAACTATGTCTCCCAAATGCATGATGTGGTCTCTACCCAGTCCGAGATTCTTAAAGCAACCACTCGCCACCTAGAGGACCTGGACAACCGCGGTAGGAGGCACAACATCAGAGTCCGCGGTTTCCCGGAGGCCACGGGGGAGGAGGATTTAAAGGCTACTCTGGAGGCCATCTTTAACATGCTTTTAGGTAAGCCACCTGAACACCGCATCAAATTGGACAGAGCACATAGGGCCCTTCATCCCAAAGGCACTACCGCTGCACCAAGGGACGTTATTTGCTGTGTGCAGGACTTTGAACTCAAAGAAGCTATTATGGCCGAGGCCCGCTCTAACAAAGATTTTGACTTTGACGGTGCCAAAGTCCAGCTTTACCCTGACCGATCCTGGATCACCTTGCAGGAGAAATGGTCGCACTATCACTTTGAAATCTCACGCCGACCTGAAGGATTTCTGTGCTGCCCTGGATGTTCCCCTCCCTACGCTTGAAGATTGGGATTCTGCTGCCCTCCTCCCCCCCTCCGGCCCCGGTCTGGGCTACTGTCCAGCCGAGAAGATGACGCTTGCCATATCCGGACTCAGCATTTGGCGCTGGGTCATCCCGTCTGTCATGCCGGGTTTCCCCCCCTTGATTTAACCTGGTCCTTTGATGACTTTCTTTTTTGCTTCCATGCAGGTTTGATGCTGTGTTAGTTAATGCTGGTTCCAGCACATTTCTTAAGTGTGGTTGTTTTTTCCTCCCAGTTATCTTATTGGCTCGATTTATTATTATTGCTAATGTTTATTTTATATGTGTGGCAGGGGGAGGCCGACGGGAGTCTCTCCTGGCTTGATTGACTGGCTCTCTGCTGCTAGCTGGCCCCTCAGCCTCGCCTCCCACCCCTTAGGGGTACGTTGCCGTGGTTTTTAACTGCTTACACGGCACTTTGTTATAGGCGGATTTACATTGGTCTTAAACCCTTGTATACCCTCCTTGTCCCTACCGGGAGATCTTTTTCCCAGTAATGGTGTTGTTCTATTGTAATTTACCTTCCTTGATTTGCTTTTTGTCTTGTCTTTCCCCCTCCCCTCTCATTCTTTTCTGTGTACTCCAGGTATGGTCCTCACTCATCCTGACGAGACGTCGGCAAGCCTCCTGGACGAGACTTTGCTCCCCTTGGGACTCCGCACCCTCATTGACTCCTTGTGGTAGGCCTCGTCTCCCTTGCGCCCCTCCCTTTATCCTGAGTTATGGCTAAAATTGTATCCCTTAATGTTAAAGGCCTTAACTCCAATGTGAAGCGTAGGTTAGCCCTGACGGAACTGCGAGCCTTTAAGGCTGATATAGCATTTCTCCAGGAGACCCATTTTGACAGCACCTGTAACTTTAACTTTGCCTTGCATTTTTTTCCAACAATTTATTCGGCCACTCACTCTAAAAAGCGATCGGGGACTGCCATTCTTATCTCCTCATCATGCCCCCTGGAGGTCACTACCTCCATCAATCCTTTGGGGCGGTTTGTGATTCTCCATGGTAGGCTTGAGGGCCAGCCAATCACCCTCTGTAACCTCTATGCCCCTAATTCCTCCCAACCTGATTTTCTTACGAAGGTCCTTAATAAATTGGAAGCTTTACCCTCTGCTCCCCTTATTGTTGGAGGGGACTTTAACATGTCTTTTTCGGACTCTATGGATTACCATTCCCTTTCAGGTACTTCCCGTCACCTCTCCCAGTGTAGACTTTCAGCTCACTTCCGTCGCATAATCCGTCGGTATTCTCTCTATGACCTCTGGAGGATTAACTATCCGACTGACCGGTCTTACATGTTCTATTCGGCCCCTCATCAGACCCATTCCAGAATAGATTACTTTTTTGGGAATACTCCGGCTCTGCGCCTTCTTCGGGATGCCTCGATCTGCTCCATCACCTGGTCTGACCATGCGCCAATCTCCTTAGTATTGCATGGTGGTTCGGTCCGCACCAGAATATGCCATTGGCGACTTAATGAGAGTCTCCTTCAGAGGGCGCAGACTCGTGAGGAGCTCCGTACTCACCTAAAAAACGTTTTTAGAACTTAATCTGGGATCTGTATCTTCTGTGGCAACGTTGCGGGAGGCCCATAAAGCTGTGATGAGGGGACATTGTATTGCCTTGGGCACCCGGCAAAAATGGAACGCTAATGCACAGCTTGAGGAGCTTCGGCTCCGTCTACAATATGCAGAGACTCGCATGGTGTCTAGCCCATCGCGGGCCCTCCTTAAAACCTTGATAGATCTTCGGGCCCAGATTAGGGAGACCCTTCTTCAAAAGACCACCAAGTTACTGCTTTACACCAGACAGCGGTACTATGATAGGGCCAACAAACCCCATAAGCTTTAGGCTAGTCAACTACGAGACCAAACGGAAAGGGGTTCGGCTTATGCGCTGCGGCGATCTGACGGGGCCGTTGTGTACGACCCTAGTGAGATTGTGCGTCTATTTCATGCCTTTTACTCAGACCTGTACTCCCTCCCATCGGACTTACCCCTGATCCTGCGATGCCCTCAGCATTATTACAGGACTTCCTGTCTTCCTGTAATTTGCCTGTTCTCTCCCCGGAAGACCTTGCTCTTCTTAACAAACCTATCACGACAGACGAGGTCTCCCAAATGCTCCAGGAACTCCCTAATGGGAAATCGCCTGGCCCTGATGGCCTCACCTACCTATACTACAAGGTATTTGGGGCAGAATTGATCCTGCATCTTGTTTCTCTATTCACGGCCTTTTTGTCGGGCGAACCAATCCCCGATTCTATTTCACACTCTTTTCTCACCCTCATCCTGAAGCCTGATAAGGACCACCTTGAATGCAGGAATTACAGGCCCATATCACTTCTGAATACAGATCTCAAGCTGTTTACCAAGATTCTGGCGTCCAGACTTAACATGTGCCTCCCCTCCCTGATCCATAAAGATCAGGTGGGCTTTGTACCTTGCCGCCAGGGAGGTGATAATACCAGGAGAACCATCGATCTTATAGACGTGGCATCTCGCTCTGGTTCCGAACTCTTGGTACTCAGCTTGGACGCGGAAAAGGCGTTTCATCGTCTGGGATGGCCCTTTTTATTTGAGGCCCTGGCCAAGTTTGGCTTTGCGGGTCCCTTCTTGACAGCAATCAAGGGTCTTTACTCCTCCCCGTCGGCCACTGTCAAGCTTCCTCACGCCTCGTCTCCCCCGTTTCGTCTGCACAACAGCACTAGACAGGGTTGCCCTCTATCTCCTCTTCTTTTTGTACTCTGTATTGAGCCACTGGCGGCGGCCATCCGTCTGAGCCCCGATATTGCGGGGGTTCATGTACGCAATCGAGAATTCAAGCTTTCCCTGTTTGCTGATGATATCCTACTGACCCTTACTAGCCCCCATGTATCCCTTCCCAACCTCCATGGCCTCCTTTCCCGCTTTGGCCGTCTGTCTGGTTATAAGGTCAATACTTCAAAGACAGAGGCCCTACCTATTCGAATTCCCCCGTCTAGCTTGGGTGGCCTTCAGGCCACCTTTTGGTATAGATGGCAGTCCTCCTCGCTAAAATACTTGGGCATATATTTAGCTGGATCCTTTTCCCAATTATACCAGGCAAATTTCCCCTCCCTTTTTAGACATATTCGGGCCCTCCTTACTAAGTGGTTGGTACTGCCTCTGTCTCTCTTTGGCCGGATTAACGCAGTGAAGATCTTTATCCTGCCTAAGCTGCTTTATTACTTTGAGACCCTACCAGTCCCGGTGCCCCTTAGGGACCTCCGGGCGCTGCAGGGCTCAATCCTCCGATTTGTTTGGGCTGGAGGGAGACACAGGCTTTCTAGGCAGCTTATGATGACCCCTAGGGAGAGAGGTGGCCTTTCTCTCCCCAATTTAGTTTTATACTACTGGGCTGCCCACCTACGCAGGGTCCCAGCTTGGTCCACTCTCCAGGCTTACTCTAAGTGGATGGAGATCGAGAAGCTGTGGCTTGCTCCGCAACATCCTAATTCCCTGCTTTGGACTGGTCCTCATTCCCCCCCCCCCCCCGGGAGTGCCTTGTTAGGCCCTATGGCACTCACAAGAGATATTTGGCGCACATGTGTATCCCGTTTCCCCCTCTCCTCCTCGTGTTCCTCCATGATCGCTTTCCTTCTTCACCCTAATTACCCGCCTGGACTCACTGGGCTGGTAGCGGGTCCTTGGCTGAGAGCGGGCCTTTTTCGGTACGCTGACATCATTGATTATAGGACCCGGGCTCTTTTACCATTTGCTGATCTCCAGTCCGGATTTGGCCTGCCCCAGTCCAGTGAGTTCATGTATATCCAGGTCTCCCATCTGGCCTCCTCTATTTTTCAAGGCCCCACAGCACCCATCCCTACGCTTTTTGAGAAACTTTGTAAAACGGGTGTTGGGACAACAGGGCTTATTTCTGATATATACCGCCTTCTTTCGAATCCCACCCCAAATGCTTTGCCCCAACATACCTATATGTCACGGTGGGAGACCTATTTGGGGACACCCATCTCGAGTAACGATTGGTCCCTCATATGGAGTAGAGCACCCAGGACTTCTAGATGTGTTACACAAAAAAAAAAAAAAAAAATATTTTTATGATGTTGATGCATTGGTATCATACCCCAGCTGCACTTCACTCTTTTGACAAGAATGTCCCGGACTGCTGCTGGCGGTGTGGCACCCGCCCCACACATATTTTTCATCTCTTTTGGAACTGCCCCCTGCTCCAGCCTTATTGGCGCCAGGTCCGGGGTCTCCTGGAAGGGGTCCTGGGTGTTAGCCTTCCCCTGTCCCCTAGGACTTACCTTCTCAACCTCCCCCCCCCTGATATTTTGCGCAGGCCCGCTCTCCAGCTCCTGTTGCTCCTCCTTACTTCCGCTAGATGTCTGATTGCTAAACACTGGCGGCATCCAGCCCCCCCGGCCCTGGAGGAGTTATACGCTAGGATAAAAGATGCACGCTCCCTGGAGTACCTGACGGCCCTTCTTAATAATGAGGAGGAGAGGTTCTGCCTGATCTGGAAACCGTGGGATGAGTTTTGGGCGGTCCGGCCTCTCTGTTCCGGCTGCTGTGTGGCCCCTTACTTCCTGGATGTCCTTCTGTCACCCTTCTGTCCTCCTGTCTTGTCTGCCCCTGTTTGTTGTCGGATTCCTTGGCCTCTTTGGGGCCATTTCTGGCCAGTTTGTTTAAAGCCTTGTAATTTATTGAGAATGCTGAGTAATCCCCGTCTGTCCTATGTTTCAGTTACCTTCAGTTATCTTATGTCTCTCGTATATTGTTATTCTCTCTGTATGACAAAAACTTTTTAAAATAAACAGTTAAAAAAAAAAAAAAAAGGGAAAACTGCGAAATAATGTAGAATATGCCATTCAATGACCAGAAATATTGCTACTCCTTATGCACACACACATGGCAGCTTATTTTAAAATGCCAAAAAAAAAAAAAAAAAAAAAAAAAAAAAAAAAAAAAAAAACACGCGTAAAAAAAAAAAAAAAAAAAAAAAAAAAAAAAAAAAAAAAAAAAAAAAAATAAAAAAGGAAAAAAATAAAAAAAAACACCCCCCCCCCCCCCCCCCCCCTCTTTTTTTTTTTTACTCCCCCCCCCCCCCCCCCCCCCCCAAACCCCCCCTAGACCCCCGGGCCACCGGTTGTCCCCCCCCCCACCCCCCCCCCCGCGGAAAGGCCAACCCCCCCCCAACCTTTTTACCTTCCCCGGCCCACAACATCCTTGGATCCTGCAATGTACTGTAACTAGTTTGCCCCCCCACATTATAATTCACCCTGCCATCAGGCTTATTGTACACTTGTTGTGGTCCACCTTAAGTTGAGTGCCACTATTTAGCTGCAAAAAGGTAGGCTGCTCCCATAGCTGTCCTTACCTTTTCAGCCACTAAACTAGTCCTTTCCACCAGGCCTCAAAATTTTGGATGAGTACGTATAGAAAAATGTTAGATTAGGACATGTGATCTGTTTTTAGGGTGCCCTTGAAAATGTGGAAATTGGATGTTAATCTGATAGCTGGGAGAGAGAACCTGGAACGGGACACAGTTCTAAACCAGCACTGTGGGTCCTTCATTCTCAATGAAGGATTCAGAAATTATGTCCCCACCTATTACAAAGTGATGGCATGCACTAACATTATGCCATCACTTTAAACGATGGGAATAACCATTTAAAGTAACACTTCATTTGTTTTTTTTTATAGTTACAGTGGGGAAAAAAAAGTATTTAGTCAGTCATCAATTGTCCAAGTTCTCCACTTAAAAAGATGAGGCCGGCCTGTAATTGACATCACAGGTAGACCTCAACTTTGAGAGAAAAAAATGAAAAAACATATCTAGAAAATCACATTGTCTGATTTTTTAAGAATTTATTTGCAAATTATGGTGGAAAATAAGTATTTGGTCACCTACAAACAAGCAAGATTTCTAGCTTTCACAGACCTGTAACTTCTTCTTTAAGAGGCTCCTCTGTCCTCCACTCATTACCTGTAGTAATGGCTCCTGTTTGAAATTGTTATCAGTATAAAAGACACCTGTCCACAACCTCAAACAGTCACACTCCAAACTCCACTATGGTGAAGACCAAAGAGCTGTGGAAGGACACCGGAAACAAAATTGAAGACCTACACCAGGCTGGGAAGACTGAATCTGCAATAGGCAAGCAGCTTGGTGTGAAGAAATCAACTTTGGGAGCAATAATGGAAGACCTACAAGACCACTGATAATCTCCCTCGATCAGGGGCTCCACGCAAGATCTCACCCTGTGGGGTCAAAATAATCACAAGAACGGTGAGCAAAAATCCCAGAATCACACGGGGGGGACCTAGTGAATGACCTGCAGAAAGCTGGGACTAAGGTAACAAAGGCTACCATCAGTAACACAGTTCGCCGCCAGGGACTCAGATCCTGCAGTGCCAGCCAGTACATATCCGGGCCCGTCTGAAGTTTGCTAGAGAGCATTTGGATGTTCCAGAAGAGTATTGGGAGAATGTTATATGGTCAGATGAAACCAAAGTAGAACTGTTTGGTAGAAACACAACTCGTCGTGTTTGGTGGAGAGTGAATGCTGAGTTGCATCCAAAGAACACCATTCCTACTGTGAAGCATGGGGGTGGCAACATCATGCTTTGGGGCTGTTTCTCTGCAAAGGGACCAGGACGACTGATCCATGTACATGAAAGAATGAATGGGGCCATGTATTGTGAGATTTTGAGTGCAAACCTCCTTCCATCAGCAAGGGCATTGAAGATGAAACGTGGCTGGGTCTTTCAGCATGACAATGATCCCAAGCGCACAGCCAGGGCAACAAAAGAGTGGCTTCGTAAGAAGCATTTCTAGGTCCTGGAGTGGCCTAGCCAGTCTCCAGATCTCAACCCCATAGAAAACCTTTGGAGGGAGTTGAAAGGGGGTGTGAAAGATCCTCAGTGCGCCAACACCGCGCTGGCCCACACCTGAGTCTTCTTTCATAAAAAACCACACTCACCGGCAGTGAGTGTTGGGTCCACAAGATAAATACAAGACAAGCTTTCTAAATGTTATATATTTATTAACCCCTAAATGGGTCGGTATTAACATCTAACACATGCAGTTCAGAACAGATATGCAGATGTATGCAAGCATTAACAGTTACTAGTTACAATATACAGTACTTAAAATAAAAGGGAATAAAGGTGAAATAATTACTTTACCACACATCTCCTTGATGTGGTTCTGTAGTCCAACATTCACACATGCTCTGGTATGTGTGAATAACCAGTGGAGGCTTCTAGCATGTGGCATCAGCCTGCATGCTCCTCACAGTATAGTCTAGTAGTGGTCTGTCATAGTCTCCTCTCAGTGGAAGTCTGTCTGTAATCTCTTGTAGTCCCAGCACAATCTCCTCCCACTGACCTCTTACCTCATCTTATATACCCTTTATGCCATCTCCCAGAATGAGGTCACCGGCGACGGCAAGTCTGATTGATTAATGCACTCAAGTCCAGATTCTTTGTATGGAGCTGAGACCAAGTGGAATGATACAATGTTATCAGCCATATCTGATCAACAGCCCAGGCTGAACAATGCATGTGTAGGAATTCAATGGAGCTATTCTGGGATGGATACAAATCCCTATTGTTACAATGTTGCCACATTATGACAACATACACCTAGGATTATAGCTGCGCACATTATGAATAAAGGGAAGTAAGAGAGAGGTACGCTACCCAAAGATCAAAATACAGCTTTGAGTTATAGCCATATTTAAGCGGAATCATCACAGGGGGGTTGATGAATTTTGATGAATCTGATGTCTCTTGGTACCTCTCATGCCGCAGAGAGACCTCCTATTTACACAGCAATCCATGCTCAAAAAAGGTCACGCTGTGATCATGTGACTTCTTGAAAAAGGTCTTAAAGAGGACCTTTCACCACCTCCACCAATTCAAGTGCTTAGCATCTGTGAATAGGTGCCTTTCCACTGATTCAAGCAAGATTCAAGCCTTTCCACCGATCCCAAGCAACAGGTGCAGTTAGTTTTGGTACCTGATGTGTATTTAAGCTCTGTAATGTCAGAAGGGGGTGTGATTCCCAGCTCAAATCAGAGGCAGCCAGTGTCAGGGCTCAGAATCACACCCCCTGTCTGCTCCTGCCTGACACTGCCCTCCTGACAGTACAGAGCCTAAATAGCACTGGCCCCACACACTCAGAGTAAAAGGTGGTAGTGGTGCATGTGAAAGGGTTCTCCAATACACTATACAATCTGGATGAATGTCACAGCACACACTTTCTGGGTGCTATATCAAACAGTATTTATTGTTTTTCCAAATATACAAAATTGTCACAATACCATGCAACGCTCAAAATGCAATGCAACGTTTCGGTCTATTTATGACTTTCTTCTGACTTGATCTGTACCACCAACAACCACAAAGCCCTCCTGTTCCTTGGTACAGATCAAGGGCCAGTTCACATCTGCGTTTGGTTTCCGTACAGGGGAGTCCGCTTGGGGACCCCCCCGAACAGAAACCTATACGCAGAGAGAAGCGGTTTACATAATGAAACCTGTGGACCCTGTCTTACTGGCATCCATAAAGAATTTTCAAGGGCACCACTTAGGGATCATGCGGAAACATGCATGCGGAAACATGCAGAGAGGAAAGTGCTGCTTGCAGCACTTTTCTTTCCGCATGTTTCATGCAGAGACTGAGCGGAAACCACACGGACCCCATTATAGTCTATGGGGTCCACAGGTTTCCTTATGTAAACCGCTTCTCTCTGCGTATAGGTTTCCGTTCGGGGGGGTCCCCAAGTGGACTCCCCTGTACGGAAACCAAATGCAGATGTGAACTGGCCCTAAGAGGCATAAGAATTGATATAGGGGAAGAGAGAACATCCGGCACAAACTGCCTTAAACTTAAAGAATCCCTAAGTGATGCCCTTGAAAATTCTTTATGGACACCAGTAAAACGGTTCTAATTTTATAATTTTAGATATCTTTTGAGTTATTTTTTTATCATTAATTGGCCTAATTTTTAACATTTAAAATTAAAAGTTTTGTTTTAATATGATCCTCATTTGCTTTACTATATGGGACATGGTTGACAATATCTTTATAGCGGCACGGAATATGATGATGTAATATAAGCAAAATAAATAAATTAGCTAAATAAATAAATTATGGTGGCTGCCATCTTGTCTGTGATTGCTTTAGGCTAGGTTCACACGGAGGAATCTGCCACAGACTTGGGAGCAGATTTCACCCGAATTCATGGCAGACTCCGCCCCAAATCTGCCTCCCAGATATATGCTCTGTGCAGGGAGGGGGAATATATAATCTGTGACATCATCTATTATTAGTAGTGAATGCAATGATGGGTGTTATGTAGTGTTATCTATAGATGTGATATCTTCTATTGTAATAGTGTTTATGATCTAAATGAAGTGACTTCTGCAAAGAAAATCTCCTTAGAATTGGCAAGTATCAGTCTACTATTAGACTGTGGTCTATTGGACAGTGGTCACAGTGAAACATGCAGGATCTGGTACTATTTTTTAATATAGATAGTGACATGGAAAAGTTTAAAAAATTATCAAAAATTCTTTAAAATATGGTTTTAAAAAAACTGGTGACAGATTCCCTTTAAGTAGTAATTTATATTTATTTAAGGGTGAGCTCCAATTGGAATCAAATTTTATGAGAGAGGAGCACTAAATTGAACCTTTGCCCCTGGTGACAAATAGCTTCTGTGCTAGACCTCCATTACTTTTATTAATACATTGTATATGAATCCTGCTAACATCATAGAATTCATCTGAATTGGAAGGTTTTACATGTGCCAAAAAATTCCAAGTAGAAACATCCTGTGACCAGAATGGGAAAGGAAGAGATTTCTCGTCAGTTTTCCAAATCTGGATTTTCCCTTGTGTGTCAGTGTGCAAAAAAAGCCATAATATGGTGTATGATATGTGTATGTAATATAGTATATGCAGTATGATATTATGTGATATGTAATACATGATGTGTGATGTGATATGATTTGAGATTACATTGTAAGCACTATGGTAGAAACTGATGTAAGTGGAATATGTTGGTGCTATATAAACAACAGTAAATAAGTAAATATGTCAAATATACTTTGAGATGTAAAAGTTGTATAATATGTAATGTAATGCAATAGATGATATGTATTATATATAATGTAAAATAGGACCTCACTTCTCTCTTAACATGTCTGATTTATTAAATGCTTGTATTTCCTATGACAAAAAGAAATGTATTAATTAATCAAGTATTGGGTTTTACCATTTCCCTTTTCAAAGTGGTGCGTCCCTATACAGTCTGATGCTGTCAGTATTAATTGGACACTGCCCCAACTGGTTACACCAAGTTGTCTATTAATTCAAATATTTCTAAGCTGGACAGAACAAAGCAGGGTTATAAGAAAAGCTCCAGAATTTTTATTTCGCAGAAAATACAATTAGTTTCTCAAACAGACATGCCTTTTAAGTTAACAAGACCTTTGTCCACTGTTTGGGCAGTGATGTCATAATTTAACATATATGTAACTTTAATTTTTAAATATTGGATGCTTTGTTTTCTAGGAGCTGCAGCTTATAAAATGTAGCATTCAGAGGTGTAACTTGAAGCTCCTGGGTCCCGATGCAAAATCTGTAATGGGTACCCTACCTACATTGTCGCATTTAGAATAGTGATATATTTTATGTGACAAAGGGACCTTTGGTGCCCCTTCAGGGTCCAAAGCGTAGCACCTGGTAGCATTAGTATTTGTGGTTTTAGGGTTAGTCACTCATTCATGTGTGTATGTGTATTTGTGTATAGGGGGTTATTACTTTTGATGATAACTTGAATGTAGTCTTGAAATAAATCAAAAGAGATTTAGATGACAATAAAGGGCATCAGTATTCACAGAAAGCATCAAATAATGTAAACAACATGAAAACAATTGAGAAAAATTAATCAGTAGATGGCTTTTCATACAATACGACAGGGACTGAATTCATGATAAATCTATGAACTACTAGCGCATGGCAATGATGCTGAAGATAATTATTAGACTTTCTTCTAATTAAGCTTTTTTTTGCAATAATATAAATTCAGTTAATTTGCATGTTATAAGATATATATATATATATATATATATATATATATATAACAGTCATATGAAAAAGTTTGGGCACCCCTATTAATCTTAATCATTTTTAGTTCTAAATATTTGGGTGTTTGCAACAGCCATTTCAATTTGATATATCTAATAACTGATGGACACAGTAATATTTCAGGATTGAAATGAGGTTTATTGTACTAACAGAAAATGTGCAATATGCATTAAACCAAAATTTGACCGGTGCAAAAATTTGGGTACCCTTATCATTTTATTGATTTGAATACACCTAACTACTTTTTACTGACTTACTGAAGCACAAAATTGGTTTTGCAACCTCACTGAGCTTTGAACTTCATAGCCAGGTGTATCCAATCATGAGAAAAGGTATTTAAGGTGGCCAATTGCAAGTTGTTCTCCTATTTGAATCTCCTCTGAAGAGTGGCATCATGGGCTCCTCAAAACAACTCTCAAATGATCTGAAAACTAAGATTGTTCAACATAGTTGTTCAGGGGAAGGATACAAAAAGTTGTCTCAGAGATTTAACCTGTCAGTTTCCACTGTGAGGAACATAGTAAGGAAATGGAAGACCACAGGGACAGTTCTTGTTAAGCCCAGAAGTGGCAGGCCAAGAAAAATATCAGAAAGGCAGAGAAGAAGAATGGTGAGAACAGTCAGGGACAATCCACAGACCACCTCCAAAGAGCTGCAGCATCATCTTGCTGCAGATGGTGTCACTGTGCATCGGTCAACAATACAGTACACTTTGCACAAGGAGAAGCTGTATGGGAGAGTGATGCGAAAGAAGCCGTTTCTGAAAGCACGCCACAAACAGAGTCGCCTGAGGTATGCAAAAGCACATTTGGATAAGCCAGCTTCATTTTGGAAGAAGGTCCTGTGGACTGATGAAACAAAGATTGAGTTGTTTGGTCATACAAAAAGGCGTTATGCATGGCGTCCAAAAAACACAGCATTCCAAGAAAAACACTTGCTACCCACTGTAAAATTTGGTGGAGGTTCCATCATGCTTTGGGGCTGTGTGGCCAATGCCGGCACCGGGAATCTTGTTAAAGTTGAGGGTCGCATGGATTCAACTCAGTATCAGCAGATTCTTGAGAATAATGTACAAGAATCAGTGACGAATTTGAAGTTACGCCGGGGATGGATATTTCAGCAAGACAATGATCCAAAACACGGCTCCAAATCTACTCAGGCATTCATGCAGAGGAACAATTACAATGTTCTGGAATGGCCATCCCAGTCCCCAGACCTGAATATCATTGAACATCTGTGGGATAATTTGAAGCGGGCTGTCCATGCTCGGTGACCATCAAACTTAACTGAACTGGAATTGTTTTGTAAAGAGGAATGGTCAAAAATACCTTCATCCAGGATCCAGGAACTGATTAAAAGCTACAGGAAGCGACTAGAGGCTGTTATTTTTGCAAAAGGAGGATCTACTAAATATTAATGTCACTTTTCTGTTGAGGTGCCCATACTTTTGCACCGGTCAAATTTTGGTTTAATGCATATTGCACATTTTCTGTTAGTACAATAAACCTCATTTCAATCCTGAAATATTACTGTGTCCATCAGTTATTAGATATATCAAATTGAAATGGCTGTTGCAAACACCCAAATATTTAGAACTAAAAATGATTAAGATTAATAGGGGTGCCCAAACTTTTTCATATGACTGTAATAAAAATATATATTTTTTTTTTTTTTTTTTTTTTTTTTTTTTTTTTTTTTATTTTAATAAAAAAAGCCGCCGCCCCCAAAAAATTTTTTTTTTTTTTTTTTTTTTTTGGGGGCCCAAAAAAAAGGGGGGGGGGGGATTTTTATATATAAAATACAAAAGTGGGGGACAAAAATTAGGGCACCCCCAAATTTTTTAAAATAAAATCCAATTTTTTTCAAAAAAAAATTGAAAAAAAAAAAATTTTTTGAAAAAATTTTTTTTTTTTTTTTTGTGCAAAAAAAAAAACAAAAAAAGAAAAAAAAAAAAGTCAAATCATTGATCATTTTACACAAAACTCCAAAAATGGGCCCGACAAAAGTATTGGCACCCTCAGCCTAATACTTGGTACCCTATCTTGGTGCACAACCTTTAGACAAAATAACTGCGAACAACCGCTTCCGGTAACCATCAATGAGTTTCTTACAATGCTCTGCTGGAATTTTAGACCATTCTTCTTTGGCAAATTTCTCCAGGTCCCTGAGATTTGAAGGGTACCTTCTCCAAACTGCCATTTTGAGATCTCTCCATAGGTGTTCTATGGGATTCAGGTCTGGACTCATTGCTGGCCACTTTAGAAGTCTCCAGTGCTTTCTCTCAAACCATTTTCTAGTGCTTTTTTGAAGTGTGTTTTGGGTCATTGTCCTGCTGGAAGACCCATGACCTCTGAGGGAGACCCAGCTTTCTCACACTGGGCCCTACATTATGTTGCAAAATTTGTTGGCAGTCTTCAGACTTCATAATGCCATGCACACGGTCAAGCAGTCCAGTGCCAGAGGCAGCAAAGCAACCCCAAAACATCAGGGAACCTCCGCCATGTTTGACTGTAGGGACCGTGTTCTTTTCTTTGAAGGCCTCTTTTTTTTTCCTGTAAACTCTATGTTGATGCCTTTTCCCAAAAAGCTCTACTTTTGTTTCATCTGACCAGAGAACATTCTTCCAAAAAGTTTTTGGCTTTCTCAGGTAAGTTTTGGCAAACTCCAGCCTGGCTTTTTTATGTCTCTGGGTCAGAAGTGGGGTCTTCCTGGGTATCCTACCATAGAGTCCCTTTTCATTCAAATGCTGACGGATAGTACGGGTTGACACTGTTGTACCCTCGGACTGCAGGGCAGCTAGAACTTGTTTGGATGTTAGTCGAGGTTCTTTAGCCACCATCCGCACAATCTTTCGTTGAAATCTCTCGTCAATTTTTCTTTTCCGTCCACATCTAGGGAGGTTAGCCACAGTGCCATGGGCTTTAAACTTCATGATGACACTGCGCACGGTAGACACAGGAACATTCAGGTCTTTGGAGATGGACTTGTAGCCTTGAGATTTCTCATGCTTCCTCACAATTTTGCTTCTCAAGTCCTCAGACAGTTCTTTGGTCTTCTTTCTTTTCTTCATGCTCAATGTGGTACACACAAGGACACAGGACAGAGGTTGAGTCAACTTTAATCCATTTCAACTGGCTGCAAGTGTGATTTAGTTATTGCCACCACCTGTTATGTGCCACAGGTAAGTAACAGGTGCTGTTAATTACACAAATTAGAGAAGCATCACATGATTTTTCAAAGGGTGTCAATACTTTTGTCCACCCCCTTTTTTATGTTTGGTGTGGAATTATATCCAATTTGGCTTTTTGACAATTCTTTTTGTGGTTTTCCATTGAAGACAAATTAAATGAAGATATTATTACCAAAGCATTTGTGATTGCAATCATTTTCTGGAAGAAATTGAGTATTATCTGACAGAATTGCAGGGGTGCCAATACTTTTGGCCAGCACTGTATATTGCAGTCCAGTATAGGTACAGTCTATTTATGACTGTTTTGTTATGGAAACCTAGTAAATGAAATGTAAACTTATATTGGCTGATACACGTCATATGACTGAATATATAAGGACCTGCGAACTGCTATATATGACTTATACAGGTCATAAATAGCTTGGTTGCTATGGAAACCTGGTGTAAAGCTGTGTGTGTGTCAAGACTGAAGAACCTGCAATTTTTCCATTGGTCCATAAGCGTTGTGTGATCATGTGTATCTCAGTTTGGATATCAGTGAAATACCTGCAATCGGTTGTTATGTAAAACCTGGAGTAAAGCTGTGTGTATGTGACCTTGTGTAGCAGTGTGATCCACAACGCCCTGTCCCTTTAAAGCTGACATACAGCAGTGAAGAAAAATGGCTTGGTTGTTATGGAAACATGGAGTGCAGCTGTGTGCATGTGGCTGACAATGCCTTGTCAGATTGGAGACGGGCTTGGGTCTGCTGAGAGTTTTCATTAGCTCGAGCAGCAGCCATGCATTTTGCTGCAGGAGGCATGAGTAGTTTAAAAACGTTTCAATTTATAAGAATGCTGACATCCAGTATGGTAGTACAGTCAGTGGCATAAATACCGGGGTAGCAGCAGGTAACAGGCCCTATTTACCTGCTCCTGCTCACAGCCGCCTGCACTTCACCTTCTGCGGAGGCGGCTGTGACCAGGAACAGGGATCGCGAACCCCACAGGGGAGGTGAGGGAACATAAAACAATGTTACTTACCTCTCCTGCGCTCCAGCAGGCTTCGGGCCTCCTTGGTGACATCCCAGATGTTGGTGGACCTGTCCGACGTCATTATGCGTCGCGACGCATGCCTGTCTTACGTGACGTCTGGTTCAACATTGAAGAAGCTGGGAGTGCGCTGGAGCCAGGGAGAGGTAAGTAACATTGTTTTTTATTTTTATATCCCCCACTGCATCTCCGATCATTATACTCTGGGGTCTGAAAAGACCCCAGAGTATAATAATTGTTCATGGGTGGTCCATAATGGGGCATAATACTATGTAAAAGGGCCACTGTTGGGCATAATAGTGTGTGCAGGGGCCGCTATGGGGCATAATACTGTGTGCAGAGGCCACTATGGGGCATAATACTGTGTGCAGGGGCCACTATGGGGCCTATTAGTGTGTGTAGGGGCCTCTATGGGACATAATACTGTGTGCAGGGGCCACTATGGGGCATAATAGTGTGTGTAGGGGCCTCTATAGGACATAATACTGTGTACAGGGGCCACTATGGGGCATAATACTGTGTGCAGTGGCCACTATGGGGCATAATACTGTGTGCAGGGGCCATTACGGGCCTAATAGTGTGTGCAGGGGCCATTACGGGGCATAATACTGTGTGTAGGGGCCGCTATAGGACATAATACTGTGTGCAGGGGCCACTATGGGACATAATAATGTGTGCAGGGGCCACTATGGAGCATAATAGTGTGTGCAGGAATGCGGTTTGTGGGGGGGGGGGGGCGGTTGCCGGTGGGGCCCCATGTCAAATGTTTGCCTTGAGGCCCAGCCATTCCTAGTTATGTCACTGAGTCCAGTATCGGTACATTTATGGTTGTGTAGTTATGGACCTGCGAACTGCTATTGACTAATACAGGTCATAAATAGCTTGGTTGCTATGGAAACCTGTGTGCCTGTGGAGACTAAGCACGTGCGAGCTTCTATTGGCTGATAAGGCACATGTGATCATGTGTATGGCAGTTGGGATATGACTGAAAGACTTGCAGGCTTGTATAGACTAATGCAGGTAATTTTTTTGGAATACTGTATCTCAGGAACGGTATGTCCTAGAAAGCTGAGACCCGGTCTAAAATCTTCCCGGACACCTGATGTACCTGTGTGCCAAATTTGGTGAAGATCAGTCCAGTCGTTTGGTCACACATAAAGAACAGACAGACTGGATTGGTAGACAGGCTGTCAATCACACAGGCAAGGCTGAGATTAACTATTAGAGGAGCAGAGAGAAACAAAGATGCAAGAGACGGATGTGGCTGAAATTCAATTACAGACAGGAGGTATTAGGACAATGTTCAGACTGAGCAACAAGAAACCTATGCAAGGAATCAAACTAAACACGCCTCCTTCGCCGCAGCATGTGAGCAGAGGGTGGCACAGAGACCTGAACAGGCAGAGTCATTACACTGTATTTTATTTTGCTCTTTTTGTACCTGACGTACAGTAAGGTTTATTTATTTTGCTATTTTTGCAAATAAACCTGTTTGCACTAGACATTGTTTCCCTGTCTCTGACTGGTTGGGTCCGCACCATTGCTGCTACTGAGCTACCTTCCCCACAATATATATATATATATATATATATATATATATATATATATACAGTACAGACCAAAAGTTTGGACACACCTTCTCAATCCAAGAGTTTTCTATATTTTCATGACTATAAAAATTGCAGATTCACACTGAAGGCATCAAAACTATGAATTAACACATGTGGAATTATATACTTAACAAAAAAGTGTGAAACAACTGAAAATATGTCTTATATTCTAGGTTCTTCAAAGTAGCCACCTTTTGCTTTGATTACTGCTTTGCACACTCTTGATGAGCTTCAAGAGGTAGTCACCTGAAATGGTCTTCCAACAGTCTTGAAGGAGTTCCCAGAGATGCTTAGCACTTGTTGGCCCTTTTGCCTTCATTCTGCGGTCCAGCTCACCCCAAACTATCTCGATTGGGTTCAGGTCTGGTGACTGTGGAGGCCAGGTCATCTGGCGTAGCACCCCATCACTCTCCTTCTTGGTCAAATAGCCCTTACACAGTCTGGAGGTGTGTTTGGGGTCATTGTCCTGTTGAAAAATAAATGATGGTCCAACTAAACGCAAACCGGATGGAATAGCATGCTGCTGCAAGATGCTGTGGTAACCATGCTGGTTCAGTATTCCTTCAATTTTGAATAAATCCCCAACAGTGTCACCAGCAAAGCACCCCCACACCTTCACACCTCCTCCTCCATGCTTCACGGTGGGAACCAGGCATGTAGAGTCCATTCGTTCACCTTTTCTGCGTCGCACAAAGACAAGGTGGTTGGAACCAAAGATCTCAAATTTGGACTCATCAGACCAAAGCACAGATTTCCACAGGTCTAATGTCCATTCCTTGTGTTCTTTAGCCCAAACAAGTCTCTTCTGCTTGTTGCCTGTCCTTAGCAATGGTTTCCTAGCAGCTATTTTACCATGAAGGCCTGCTGCACACAGTCTCCACTTAACAGTTGTTGTAGAGATGTGTCTGCTGCTAGAATTCTGTGTGGCATTGACCTGGTCTCTAATCTGAGCTGCTGTTAACCTGTGATTTCTGAGGCTGGTGACTCGGATGAACTTATCCTCCGCAGCAGAGGTGACTCTTGGTCTTCCTTTCCTGGGGCGGTCCTCATGTGAGCCAGTTTCTTTGTAGCGGTTGATGGTTTTGGCCACTGCACTTGGGGACACTTTCAAAGTTTTCCCAATTTTTCAGACTGACAGACCTTCATTTCTTAAAGTAATGATGGCCACTTGTTTTTCTTTACTTAGCTGCTTTTTTCTTGCCATAATACAAATTCTAACACTCCGTTCAGTAGGACTATCAGCTGTGTATCCACCTGACTTCTGAACAAAACAACTGATGGTCCCAACTCCATTTATAAGGCAAGAAATCCCACTTAATAAACCTGACAGGGCACACATGTGAAGTGAAAAACATTTCAGGTGACTACCTCTTGAAGCTCATCAAGAGAATGCCAAGAGTGTGCAAAGCAGTAATCAAAGCAAAAGGTGGCTACTTTGAAGAACCTAGAATATAAGACATATTTTCAGTTGTTTCACACTTTTTTGTTAAGTATATAATTCCCCATGTGTTAATTCATAGTTTTGATGCCTTCAGTGTGAATCTACAATTTTTATGGTCATGAAAATACAGAAAACTCTTGGAATGAGAAGGTGTGTCCAAACTTTTGGTCTGTACTGTATATGTATGTACTGTACAGTCGGGAAAAAAAGTATTTAGTCAGCCACCAATTGTGCAAGTTCTCCCACTTAAAAAGATAAGAGAGGCCTGTAATTGACATCATAGGTAGACTCAGGGGCGTAATTACCGGGGTAGCAGCGGTAGCAGCTGCCACAGGGCCCAGGACATTACGGGGCCCCGCGGGCCCCCGATGCTTTTTTTTTTTTTTTTTTAATAGGCCGTTGCCTGCTGGAGTAACCCCAGCAGGTAACGGGCCCTATATACTTACCGATCCCCGGGGTTCCGCTCACGGCCGCCTGCACTTCCGAATCTGCGGAGGCGACTGTGAGCAGGAGCGGGGATCGGTATGTGAGGCCGCGGGCCGAACACCACAATCTCTGCTATCATTATACTCCAGGGTCTTTGAAAAGACCCCGTAGTATAATAATCGGAGGCTCAGAGTTGGTGAGGGAACATAAAAAACAATGTACTTACCTCTCCTACGCTTCTCCAGGCTTCGGACCTGTTTGGTGATGTCCCAGACGTCAGCGGACGTCATTTTCGTCGCGGCACCAGCCCGTATCACGTGACGCCGGCCTGGTCCAACATTGAAGAAGGCCGAAGTAGCAGGGAGTGGACCGGAGCAAGGAACAGGTAAGCAACGTTGTTTTTTTATGTTTCTGTCCTCCTCTGGGTCTCCGATCATTATACTCTGGGGTCTGAAAAGACCCCAGAGTATAATAATTGTTCATGGGTGGTCCACAATGGAACATATAATAGTGTGTGCAAGGGCCACTATGGGGCAAAATACTCAGTGCAGGGGCCACTATGGGGAATAATAGTGTGTGCAGGGGCCACTATGGGACATAATACTGTGTGCAGGGGCCACTATGGGATATAATACTGTGTGCAGGGGCCACTATGGGGAATGATACTGTGTGCAGGGGCCACTATGGGGAATGATACTGTGTGCAGGGGCCACTATGGGGTATGATACTGTGTGCAGGGGCCACTATGGGACATGATACTGTGTGCAGGGGCCACTATAGAGCATGATACTGTGTGCAGGGGCCACTATGGGACATGATACTGTGTGCAGGGGCCACTATGGGACATGATACTGTGTGCAGGGGTCACTATAGGACATGATACTGTGTGCAGGGGCCACTATGGGGCATGATACTGTGTGCAGGGGCCACTGTGGGACATGATACTGTGTGCAGGGGCCACTATGGTGCATAATACTGTGTGCAGGGGCCACTATGGGGCATAATACTGTGTGCAGGAGCCACTATGGCACATAATAGTGTGCGCAGGAATGCGTTTTTTGGGGGGGGGGGGGGGTTGGAGGGAGCTGTCCGGGGGGGCGATTGGGGGCAGCGGTTCAGGGAGGGGGCCCCATGTCAAATGTTCACCTTGGGGCCCAACCATTCCTAGTTACGCCACTGGGTAGACCTCAACTATGAGAGACAAAATGAGAAAACAAATCCAGAAAATCACATTGTCTGATTATATTAAAGAATTTATTTGCAAATTATGGTGGAAAGTAAGTATTTAGTCAATAATAAAAGTTCATCTCAATACTCAATCCTGGATGTCCACAGAAGACAATAGTGAATGATCACAGAATCCTACCCATGGTGGAGAAAAACCCTTTCACAACATCCAACCAAGATCCCAATATCCACGTCATGAGAGCAAATACAGAGGGTTCACCACAAGGTGCAAACCATTAATCAGCCTCAAAAATAGAAAGACCTGATCAGACTTTTCCAAAAAAGATATAAAGAAGCCAGCCCAGTTCTGGCAGACAGAAGAAACCAAGACTAACCTGTAACACAATGATGGGAAGAAGAAAGAATGGAAAAGACGATGAACGGTTCATGATCCAAAGCATACCACATCCTCTGTAAAACATGGTGGATGCAGTGTGATGGCATGGGCATGAATGGCTTTTAATAGCACTGGGTCACTAGTGTTTATTGATAATGTGACAGAGAACAGACTCAGCCGGATGAATTCTGAGGTGTACAGGGATATACTTTCTCCTCAGAATCAACCAAATGCAGCAAGATTGATTGGACGGCGCTTCACAGTACAGACGGACAATGACCCAAAACAAACTTCAAAAGCAACCCAAGGCAAAGAAGTGGAACAATCTGCAAAAGATGAGTCAATCACCAGATCTCAACACGATCAAGCATGCCTTTCACTTACTTAAGACAAAACTTAAGGCATAAAGACCCACAAAGAAGAAACTGAACAACAACTGAAGAAAGTTGCAGTAAAGGCCTGGAAAAGCATTACAAAGGAGGAAACCCAGTGTTTGGTGATGTCCAAGGATTCCAGAATTTAGGCAGTCATTGCCTACAAAGGATTCTCTACAAAGTATCAAAAATGAACTTTCTATTTATGGTAATGGTAATTTGTCAAATTACTTTTGAGCCCCTGAAATGAGAAGGATTTGTTTATGCGTGTCATGACAGTCATGATCATAAATGTATTTATATATTACTTCTAATTTTGTTTTTGCAGTAATATAGCTTCAGCTAATTTACATTTTATGTCTGTCTATCTATCTATCTATCTATCTATCTATCTATCTATCTATAATGCTATAATGTATTTATGTATGTCCTGTCATTCATAAATGTAGTCAAAATATATTTATAAAAAATAAAAATATATTTATAAAAAATAAAAATATATTTATAAAAAATATAGATTTATTATACTATAAAATATAGAATAATAATAATAATAATAATATCTACTAATAATAATACTTTTATTACATTTGTTTTTTTCTTTGAATTTAATTTTTATTAATTTCTTTTCTGAATTTCCAGCTATGCCAACCACCAGATACCCCTGTGTTGCACAGACCAACATCCTGCAGAATTCTCCAGATAAACTCGCCAGTTTGAGCCGACTGGAATCACTCACAGAGACCATTAGTCTTTTCTGCAGCTAATCCCCGAATAATGGTCCACATAAACAGACCTGGAGAAATGTTTTAAAGGCAGAGGATTTACTGTATTTGACATTTCCAAATTAGAAACTTTACAGCATTAAGGACTCCATTTTTTTTTGGCAGTGTCGGGCAGTGGAGGACACTGATAAACGTGCAACAATGATAGTAAGATCTGCTACAGACCCATAAACCTCAGTGTGTCCTCATATAACTTCACCACACTCTGCTTGGATTTTATAGAAACCACTGGGGGCAGAGGGGCTTCAGTGGAGCCTTTGTTGATCTCAGAGGAGACTTTACAGGGATATTGAACTTTACAGGAAAACTGCAGACATAGGTGGAAATAGCTTTTTCAGGGTGGCCTTACTGTAGGCAAAGTAAGTACAGAGTTGTCAGACCCCAGTCATCTCCCAGGGTAAATTCAGGAATCCTACAGTGTAGAGATTTGACTTTTTTGTTTTATATAGGGGTTTGAGGGCTGACAACTTTGTTCCCACGGTCATCTTGCAGGTCTGGAGGACAGGGAGGAAATACCAATCCAATCTCTAGACTTGGAATTATCTTTTGAAAGTTAAATTTATCTTTTTGAAGGGGTTTTCATGACTTATCCTTTAAACATCAGATCTGTGGAGGTCCAACATCCGGCACCCTCACAATCATCATCAGGCCGTCTACCTGCATGAAGTGTACTTAGCGGCTGTTTAGAGTACTGTAGCTTCTAGCTTTACTAGACAGATAATGCAAGGACTGCAGAGTTCAACTGAGTGCCAAAGTCACTTCAAACAACAAATTAATAAGGGTGCCATATATTGGAGTACCACCAATCTGATATTGATGGTCTTTACTAATAATAGGTCATCAAGAAAAAAAAATCCTTTAAAATCCCTTTAAAGGGATTCTATCATTAAAAAAACGTTTTTAAACTAATAGCACATTGGAATAGCCTGTAGAAAGGCTATTTATCTCTTACTTTTATTTTCCAAGTCAGCGCCACCGTTTTTGAATTTTTCGTTCTTTCTTCATTATGCTAATTGTGCTCAGAAAGCACAGGGGGCAGTACACTCGTGTAAGAGACCACATCAAAATGGCCGACGGAACATACACAGTCGACTTTATCCAACCCGAAATGGCAGAGTCAACTGAGCATGCGCGGGATTTGGATCCCGAAGACGCGCTCGGCAGGTGCTGACGTTGGGAAGAGGAGGAGACGCGTCAGGACGAGAAGAGAAATGAGGCGCTGGAAGCTGTTACGAAGCTGTGCTTTGAGCACAGGGGGAACCTTCCCTGTGCTTTCTGAGCACAATTAGCATAATGAAGAAAGAATGAAAAATTCAAAACCGGCGGCGCAGACCTGCAATATAAAGGTGAGAGATGAATAGCCTTTCTAAAGGCTATTCCTACGTGCTTTAGTTTAAAAACTTTTTTTTAACCCCTTAACAACCCAGGGCGTAATAGTACATCCTGAGTCGCATGACGATGTATGGAGAGCGCTCAGGAGCTGAGCGCTCTCCATACACCGCGGGTGCCGGCTGTATTATACAGCCAGGACCCTCCGCTAACAGCAGCGATCGGTGCCTGCATCGATCGCGGCTGTTAACCCTTTAGATGTCGCGATCAAACGGGACCGCGGCGTCTAAATTGCGCAGCCGCCACGGGCGCCGCAATTTTTACCTGATCGCTGCCCTCCAGAACGTCATCGGAGGGCGGCGCTTGGTTGCCATGACAGCCGGGAGCCTATTGAAGGCTCCCAGGCCTGTCATTACATTACAGCTATTACGCGATGCCAGAGGCATCGTCTAATAGCAGTGAAGGCATTTTGCTATTCACTGCGATACAGTAGTATCACAGTGAATAGTATGATCGATCAGACTCCCTAGGTTTCAAGGTCCCTAGGGAGTCTGATCATACAAGTAAAAGTATAAAAAAAAAAAGTTTTTAAAAGTATGAAAAAATAAAAAAAAACAAAAAAGTTCAAATCACCCCCCTTTCCCTAGATCAGATATAAAAGTAAATAAACAAAAGTAAGCATAAACACTTTAGGTATCCCCGCGCTCCAAAATGCCCGAACTATTAAAATATTAAAATATTTATCCCATACGGTGAATGGCGTAGCGGGGAAAAAAATCAAAATGACCAAATAGCGTTTTTTTCAACACTTTGTCTCCTATAAAAATTGAATAAAAAGTGATCAAACCATCAGATCTTTCCCCAAATGATATCAGTAAAAACGTCATCTTGTCCCGCATAAAAAGACACCTTACCCAGCTCCATACATGTAAATATGAAAAAGTTACTGGTGTCACAATATGGTGACCCAAATTTTTTTTCTATTTAGCAAAGTTTTTAATTTTTTAAAAGGTATCAAAACATTACAAATACTATATAAATTTGGTATTGCCGTGTTCGTACTGACCTGCAGAATACAGGAAACATGTCATTTTTACCACACAGTGAATGCTGTAAAAATTAAACCCATATGAATTTGGCGCAAATGCAGTTTTTCTCCAATTGCACCTCATTCTGAATTTTTTTCCAGCTTCAAAGTACATTGCACAGCATATTGAATAGTGACATTACAAAGTACAATTTGTTTTGCAAACAATAAGCCATCATGTGACTCTGTGAACTGAAAAATGAAAAAGTTATGGCTGTTGGAATGTGGGGAGGGAAAAACGAAAATGCAAAAACAAAAAATGGCCCGGTCATTAAGGGGTTAATGATAGAATCCCTTTAAGGCTAAGATCCCACGTTGCAGAAACGCAGCTTTTTTGTTGCAGATTTTGCTGTGTTATTGTGAGCCAAAGCCAGGAGTGGATTAAGCAGAAGGTAGAAGTATGAGAACTTCCTAGATATTTCCCATTCCATTAGTAGCCTTTCTTGGCTTTGGCTCAAAAAAACCACAGCAAAATCTGCAACAAAAAAAGCTGTGATTTCCGCAATATAGGGCCTCAGCCTAAATATATTTTCCATTTAAAAAATAAACATTTTCTGTTACACTCTAAGGGAATTTGTGGTGAATACTTAATTTATTACGTTCATCCATTAGCTGCAATGTAGAAAGGCTAGAAAGGGCACCTTTTGTATTCTGGAGGCTCTTACATGTCCATACATTACTGGACAGGTTTTTGATTTCAATGGAAACTGTGTAGTATGCAATTTTCCTAGTGGGGGCACTGCAGGAAAATCAAGCATGTGCTGTTGGACTTAGCCACAGATTAGTGAATCACATTTCAGCATGCCCTAGTTATGGATGTGTTAAGAAAAAAATGAATGCTATGTTTTTGTCCTCAGCAGTAATGTTAGTGTTCACTATGAGAAGCTAGGGCAGTGCCCCTAGTGGTCCCTACATGCACTGCACCAGTGTGCTGCTATATGTGAAGGTTTAGCCTTATAAAGGCATTTTTGCTTTATAATTTTTATGATTGGAGTTGTCTGTGACCTTTCCCTTTCAGACTCCCACAACCATCTAGTCAGAGCCCAAGAGGGGAGAAGTTGAATAAATCTTTGTGCCTGACAGAGACCACCTGGTATACGCACCCTGCGTTGTAGGTGCTGGGCCTGTTTCGTGCTGCTGACTGGGCGTTTTTATCAAGTTTTATGGCTGTTGCGGAGGAGAATCTGTGTGTTTACACTGAGTAGAAATATATTCACTCTCACTAAGAACTAGAGAGTAATTGACTCTCTCATCGCAGCCACCTGCCTTCTC
Organism: Leptodactylus fallax; assembly: GCA_947044405.1. NCBI lineage: Eukaryota > Metazoa > Chordata > Amphibia > Anura > Leptodactylidae > Leptodactylus > Leptodactylus fallax. The sequence continues at coordinate 1,514,465 of CAMRHE010000083.1, read as the reverse complement.
CAGGCAACACCAGGATCCAACTCACTGTATTGATACAGACATCTTCACTGTAGCTTTTCTACAACATTTTCTATTTTCTACTTATGGAGTCATTATTTGTTATTAACTTAGTTTATGTCCGAAAGGACACTTTATCTATGCACAGATGTATTATACTAGTTATTGCATGGTCCTTTCTGCCATATTCACAAATCTGCTGCGCCATTAACAGCATTTTATCCTCAAAAATAGGAATAGGCCATCAATATCTTGATCCTGGGAAACCCCTTTAGGTTGCCTGCTAGTAACTATCTCCAGTTTAAGCCATTGCTGGAGTTGACTGGTTGTCACCCCTCTTCTTGCAAAGACATAAAGAATGGTTATATTTTAGCTAAAGTCTCGTAATGGAGACACATGACCAAAATGTAATATATATAGTCATCCTAACATCTAAGGTCATGTTCAATTCACTGTTATTAATGTCTGGACATTAACTATAGTCATGCATATATACAGTACAGACCAAAAGTTTGGACACACCTTCTCATTCCAAGAGTTTTCTGTATTTTCATGACTATAAAAATTGCAGATTTACACTGAAGGCATCAAAACTATGAATTAACACATGGGGAATTATATACTTAACAAAAAAGTGTGAAACAACTGAAAATGTGTCTTATATTCTAGGTTCTTCAAAGTAGCCACCTTTTGCTTTGATTACTGCTTTGCACACTCTTGGCATTCTCTTGATGAGCTTCAAGAGGTAGTCACCTGAAATGGTTTTCACTTCACAGGTGTGCCCTGTCAGGTTTAATAAGTGGGATTTCTTGCCTTATAAATGGGGTTGGGACCATCAGTTGTGTTGTTCAGAAGTCAGGTGGATACACAGCTGATAGTCCTACTGAATGGAGTGTTAGAATTTGTATTATGGCAAGAAAAAAGTAGCTAAGTAAAGAAAAACAAGTGGCCATCATTACTTTAAGAAATGAAGGTCAGTCAGTCCAAAAAATTGGGAAAACTTTGAAAGTGTCCCCAAGTGCAGTGGCCAAAACCATCAAGCGCTACAAAGAAACTGGCTCACATGAGGACCGCCCCAGGAAAGGAAGACCAAGAGTCACCTCTGCTGCAGAGGATAAGTTCATCCGAGTCACCAGCCTCAGAAATCGCAGGTTAACAGCAGCTCAGATTAGAGACCAGGTCAATGCCACACAGAGTTCTAGCAGCAGACACATCTCTACAACAACTGTTAAGAGGAGACTGTGTGCAGCAGGCCTTCATGGTAAAATAGCTGCTAGGAAACCACTGCTAAGGACAGGCAACAAGCAGAAGAGACTTGTTTGGGCTAAAGAACACAAGGAATGGACATTAGACCTGTGGAAATCTGGTCTTTGGTTCCAACCACCGTGTCTTTGTGCAACGCAGAAAAGGTGAACGAATGGACTCTACCTGCCTGGTTCCCACCGTGAAGCATGGAGGAGGAGGTGTGATGGTGTGGGGGTGCTTTGCTGGTGACACTGTTGGGGATTTATTCAAAATTGAAGGAATACTGAACCAGCATGGTTACCACAGCATCTTGCAGCGGTATGCTATTCCATCCGGTTTGCGTTTAGTTGGACCATCATTTATTTTTCAACAGGACAATGACCCCAAACACACCTCCAGACTGTGTAAGGGCTATCTGACCAAGAAGGAGAGTGATGGGGTGCTACGCCAGATGACCTGGCCTCCACAGTCACCAGACCTCAACCCAATCGAGATGGTTTGGGGTGAGCTGGACCGCAGAGTGAAGGCAAAAGGGCCAACAAGTGCTAAGCATCTCTGGGAACTCCTTCAAGACTGTTGGAAGACCATTTCAGGTGACTACCTCTTAAAGCTCATCAAGAGAATGCCAAGAGTGTGCAAAGCAGTAATCAAAGCAAAAGGTGGCTACTTTGAAGAACCTAGAATATAAGACATATTTTCAGTTGTTTCACACTTTTTTGTTAAGTCTATAATTCCACATGTGTTAATTCATAGTTTTGATGCCTTCAGTGTGAATCTACAATTTTTATAGTCATAAAAATACAGAAAACTCTTGGAATGAGAAGGTGTGTCCAAACTTTTGGTCTGTACTGTATATATATATATATATATATATATATATATATATATTATATATAGTCATGCATGCAGGACTTTCTCTTCTGTTACAAAAGTAAACAAATGTTACGGAAGTCAGTCTTCATCATGTTGTTTACTGTAAAGTCAATGGGAACGGACACAGATAGAGGGGGCTCCATCTGTGTCCATTAGGTTAAGTTCACACAGAGTTTTTTGCAGGCAGATTTATGAGGCAGAATCTAGTTGATTTTTTTCAGCTAGATTGAATACAGAAGCTTCAGAATCAGGAGCAGAAAAATCAGCTCCTGACTTGCATTGATATGAATGGGAGAGTTGGGAGGCGTTTTTTGAGGCAGATTCTGCCTCAAAATCTACCTGCAAAAAACTCTGTGTGAACTTACCCTAATGGACACAGATGGAGCCCCCTCTATCTGTGTCCGTTCCCATTGACTTTACAGTAAAGAACATGATGAAGACTGACTTCCGTCACATTTGTTTACTTTTGTAACAGAAGAGAAAGTCCTGCATGCATGACTTTTTCTTCCATCACTAAAGTTAAAAATATGACAGAAGAAAGCTTTCATCATGTTTTTTTACATAGCAGTGAATGCTAACAGACACCTGATGGAGGGGTCTCTGTCTTCATCCGTCATTTAAATAATGGTTGTCTAAGAACTAAACTTTTGGCAAAGCTGAAAATTTCTGCATAGTTTATGAGATTGTGAAAGGGGGACTCTTGGCTTAATGTTGTGGGTTTTTTTATGTGACACTGAACTACAACACCTCTTGAAGATCAGTGGTACGTGTTCTGGAGCTGAGCAGCAAAATGGAAGCAAAGCAAAAATAAGGTTCACAACTTAACCAAGCATGTGTCAAAAGGATGATGTACCAGATCATGGAATTCTGAAGTTAGATTCAGGAATGAAACTTGTCCTGATGTCTGGAGAGAAGTTGTAGGAGGACAAGCCAAGATGATTTTTATGTGTAGTCAAACTGCTGACTGTTTCTGGGTCTGTTCCTGGGAATGGGAGATTGTCCGCGCTCTGGCCCACTTCCCTCAAGTTAGAGGAGAGAGAACTCTAAGGACATTAAAATAAGAAGCCTCATGGAATGACGTCAATGCAGTGGTGACACTTCCTTCAGCTATGTGTGTATCCTGCCAGAAAGCAAGAGGGAGAAACAGAGATCTTGTTCTATGTGTGTATATATTCCATTACACAGAGCCCCTTCATGTATCTTGAGCAGTCACTGGACTTTCCCGCCTCTTGGCTTTGCTCATTGCCCTGTCATTTGTCTTCCTCATGAATCGTCAGATCCTTCAGATTTGGAACCACTGATCTATTTGCTTTTGGAAATGAAGGACATTAACTGCTTTTCTCTCCATCTACAAAATGTTGTTGAGCCAAGAATGTTCCAGAAGCTGTATGAGCTGTAGAGTTACATAGAAAACATTGCAAACATGGAAAATAGCAACAGGGGCAATCTAGATGATGTACATGTAGATAGGGCTAACTGAGCAGTGGGCAGAGCCCATGGGACTGACAACTCAGCATTGTCATGGTCCAGAAATCATTCATAACGTACATTTTTTACATTATGTAAATATGTCAGAAGAGGATGGGTGTATGATCACTTGGGTGCACCAAAACCCAGTATGTATATTGCTCAGTCCAATAAAATAGCTGTCTATTTTGGGCATTAAACTTTCCAAAGTCGTCATACAAGTCAATGGGGCAGATTTATTATGCCTGGTATGCCTGTTTTCTGGCATGCAAGGCATTAAAAGTCTCAAATTTTTTTTTGCTGTCCTCAACACTTTTCTGAAAAGGGGGTGTGGTGAGGGTGTGCATAGGGTGGGGTCAGATTTAGAATAATTTATGCCAGAAATCTGGCGTGAATGATGCTGGAAATCTATGACAACTGTGAGCTCACGTACATTTGCCCACAGGTGCATGGCCCGGTAGAGGGTGCATCTCATTTTTCGGGTTGTGAAGACTGGCATTGATAACACAAGTCCTCATAAATCTCCCACCAGGACCGCTTTTAGACAAACTGTGGCCCTAAATACTTTTATGTATGTCATGTCTTATAATATCCCTTTATATATAACAGTTTCCCCTTATAAATAATACTTCATCCTAACAATAGCCCCATTATATTTAATAGCCCCCACTATAAATATTAGTTTGCTCCCTTATCAGGTAATCCCTTTCCCTTACCAGAAAACAATAAATGTTTTACTCACTTTACCGTGGTCCCACAATGAGTGGAGCAGCCGGGGACTCTCCTAATAGTAGTGGCACAGGTGGCGCCATGCAGTGACGTCATCACGCCACCTGTGCTGCGACGTCCTGTGCGTTACTGGTGGTCTTCTATGGCAGAGCAGGGGCTTTTCAGTTCCTTGATCTGTCATAGGATTATGCTGTATCGGTGTGCACCACCGATACAGCTGTGGAGCTCCCGGGATTCATGCCATCAGGCTAAAAGCCTGATGCTCTGAATCCCAGGGGCCCCCTTGGGGATGGGGACCCTGTCCAATTGACCAGTTTGCCCTCCCTAACGCCGGACCTGTCTCCCACAATGAGTTAAATGCTGTAAAGGTCCATAGCTGTCCATGGACCCCTCTGAAACTGCTGACTGACACCTATACATCATACATTACAATGCCTGGTACTTACTGCTCTTTGACCTTACTTCCTACAGTATCACATAATGTATGACAATTTAGTTCTCTCTCATGTGGCAGACTTTGTCTATTTACACATAAATTTACGCTGAAAAACAAGGTTAAGTGAGCAGGACATTTTTCAGGCAGTTGAAGTGTGGTCATCTTGGATCTGAACAAACTTGTTTTTATTGATCGTCGTCCAAATCAGCTCTAACCCAGGCTTTGATCATTTGTACGGGAACAGCAGGATGCTAAAATAAGCCTGAATTCTATTTTAGAGGCCTTATTACATTAAGAAAAGCACAAGGAATGTCTCTAGGAAAGAGTTTACTCATTGAGAAAATTCTGCCAAAGTCAACTCAGAAACACATTATCCCATGTGCCACTGTTACGAGACCTCATCACAGCGAACACAACCTAATCCCTGGATATCAAACATTCCCCAGTGAACAGGAACCCGCGCTGACCCTGGGACTGATATCGGACCATTGTGGGTCACAATGGTCCTGCTACGTTCCACAAGTCTCGTTTGCACACATTCCCTTAGAGTGCGAGGCCAGTTCCTGTTTTATCACATTTTTGCTACACAGCCAATATCTTATGGAGCTTTATAGTAACGTTCTGGATACGGCTTGTGTTTGCTGAATTGTTCTCTATAACCTTTTGTCCTAATGGCTGATGAGAGTTAGGACTCATTCATATATTTTTTACATACTTTTAGTGGATGTAGTATTGTCCATTTTGTTCTGTCTGAATCAAAAGTGGAGTCTTTTAATATTTAATATGTAATAATATTTCAGGTGTGTACTACTTTTTTATAATGTTTATTGTTGCTTTGTCATTCTGTTTAAATGGAAGTGGCATTTATTCTGTGGTTTCTAGAAGATGAATGGAGTTAGCTAGTAGCCTAGGAACCCCCTAGACCAGTTTGGAGAACTTTTAGCTCTTTTTTTAGAACTTTCAGTTACTGATGGTTAGACCTGAGGCAGGCTGCCCATGACATGTAGCCAGAATTGTGTGGCTGGTGACAGCTCTTCACTTTTTTCACTATATTCACTACTATTCTTTGCTGGATAAAATAAAGAGGAGAATTTCTGGATCCACTGAAAATCATGTCATGAATGAAGTGAGACGATGTAAGCAGAGAGTCAGTCATGTCTGAAAGTAACATAAACCGTCAGTGGCGTGTCTTTGTAAGCACCGGACCCCTTTGGGAGGATGCCAGGGACTGCGTGGTATGTGCAAGAAAATATGGCGCCTTCCTCCCCCCCCCCATGCATTCCTATTGGTAAGGGGAGCAGTAAGGTGGTTTGTCCCAAGCAGTATCGGATTTATCTGGCCTTTGTTCCCCCCCCTCCCCCTTATAACTAAGGGGCTTTCCCGGTGGTGGTATGTTCCAGGGGTTTAATATGTCCGTGCAGGAGTCAGCCCTTCCTCTTTCCAGCTGTCTCCTTTCACAAGAGCGGACTGCGCTGCGCTGTTAGAAGGTATGGCCGACGAGAGGACCCTGATTGCTGCCTTACAGGCTGGCTGGGCAGGACGGCTCTGCGCTCCAGGCCTCCTGAGCGCCTGAATCCGAGCCCTCCTCCCCTGAGTAGGAGGCATGGCAGGGAGTGTCCAGACGTGTCTGCCAAGGGAGGCTCGCGGCGGGTGGTGCCTTCCCTCCTGCTGCGTCGTGCCCCCTCGACCTTCTCACAAGCGGTCTCCGGCGCCATTTTAGACTCAGTTGGCGCCAGGGTTAATATAGCACACGTCATGGGCAGCAGAGAAACGGCCATGGTAGCGGCCCCTGTAGTGGCTGCAGCGCCCAGCGCCTTCTCAGGCTTTGGTGCTGTCAACACAGCAGGTGGTGTCGGTGGATCCAGCTCCGGAGGGGGTTTTTTTTGCTTCCCCTCCAGTTTCTCCGTTGCCGTCACCGCAGTTGTTACTGCAGGCCCTTAGGTCCCAAGTGTCCCCGAGTGACCGGCGGTCCCATTCTGCACCGAAGACTGGTAGGGACAGGTCCGAGACCTCAGCATCCTCCTTCTCCTCGCCACATGGCCGATCCGGGCGTAGATGCCGCAGGGCCTTTAAGGCTAAGCGCAACCAGAGTCAAGCCGGAGGTCCAGAGGTTCCAGGGCGAGTCATCGGCGTTCTTCGTCTGCTTACGATTCGTCTTCCTGCAGCTCTGGCAGATCACATCGCCGAAGGAGCAAGAGGCAGGGGCCTACACAGCCGTATGAGCGGTGCTCCCGCAGAACCAGTCAGGCTAGCGCAGTTCAGGTTTCGTCTCAGTAGGTCGCTCCAATTGCATCATCTTCCGGTGAGTTTGATTTTGCGGGTGCTGGGGGGCTGGGGGGGTTCTGAGCTGCTCCCTGCCCTTAAGGCCCTCATGCAATGCTTGGAGAACAGATAAGAGGGCTCCTTCTGGTACCGCTGTTGCAGAGGCGGGCGTACACAAGGAGGCTTTCTTCTGTGGCATCGGCCCCCTGGGAGCTCACTTGGACGAGGAGACTCATTCTAAAATCCAGACTAATCAATATGTAGATATTTGGTCACTGATCTCCGTGGATCAACACACTGTTGATAAGGAGCAGAGAATTATTACCGAGCGTACGGTTGATAGGTGACCTAGATTCTCTAAGATGTTTGGTAATTGGTGTCAGGCTTTCGCGGTTCTTGGGTGTGTGATGTGTCAGAAGCAACCTGAGTGGTGTGATGAACTCTTTGTCTATTTTGATACTATATTTTATGCGTATAAGTCGTACGGTGGTAGCGCATGGTGACGCTACGATGAAGAGTTCCACGACGCTTGGCGCTGCAGCCAAATATTGGTTGTGCGGTGAAGGCCACGGACGTTTGGATACGATTGATGATGGCACAGAAAGCATCACCCTTTCCAGCGGGGACCATCGGTCCGGGAGGCCTGTCTTCTGGATCGGTGTCCGTCCAGCACCCTGGTACCTGCTAGCTCTTCCATGAGGGTCACTGCAGGTTCTATGAATTGTGCAAATTTAAGCATGAATGTTCATCTTGCGGAGGCAATCATGCCGCCACCCAATGCACAAAGATTGCCAAGTCGTCTGGAAAGCCAGCTGGAGAAAGTAAGAACTCCGGTGAGCGTTCCAGTGATGTCCCCGTGGTTAGATAAATGTCCAAATAATTTTGAGGTTTCCTAGTTGCGTTTTGGTTTTACGTTTGGTTTTTTCATCTCTTTTACATATAGCTGGTATCTGTTGCTGTCTGATAACTTGAAGTTGGCAGTTGAGCATCCGGAGGTGTTGCGGGAGAAGGTGCGGAAGGAAGTGGCCTTAGGCAGGATTCAGGGGCCCTTTCGGACCCCCCCCCCCTTCCATAATTTGAGGATTTCCCCATTGGGCGTAAGGCCCAAGAAGATGCCGGGCAAGTTTCGGCTTATCCACAATCTGTCATTTCCCAAGAGCAGTTCGGTGAATGATGGGATTCACAAGGATGACGCGTCAGTATCTTATGTTTCGTTTGACAGGGCGGTTGATTTAGTTGGTAGGGCTGGCCCGGCCAAGTCTGACATCGAGTCTGCCTTTCGCCTCTTGCCTGTACATCCGGATTGCAATCACTTGCTGGGTTGCAGGGTGGATGGCATGTATTATTATGATAAGTGCCTACCGATGGATTGTTCCTTTTCGTGCCATTTCTTTGAGATGTTTAGCTCCTTTTTGGAGTGGGTGGTACATTATGAAACTGGCTCTCGGTCGGTCACGCATTTTTTAGACAATTTTTTTTGTTTGTTGCCCCAGCAGGTAGTGATCGCTGCGGTTTTCTCTTGGGCACTTTTCAGTTTTTGAAGTTCTGTTATCTGAGGAAAAAACGGAGGGTCCGACGTTGTGTCTCTCCTTCCTGGGGATAGAGTTCGATACGGTGCAGAAGGTGTATCGTCTCCTGGCGGATAAGCTACACAGGTTGCTAAAATTGATACGGGGGTTCTTGGGGGTGAGCAAGGTGACTCTACATCAGATGCAGTCCTTACTGGGACTTTTGGTTGTTGCATGTAGAGTCATGCCCATGGGCAGGGTTTTTTCACGTCGGTTGTCCTTGGCCACCAGGGGTGCTAAATCCACTCATCATTGTATCCGGATTACTAACCCTATGAAGGTGAACCTCTGTGTGTGGCAAGAGTTTCTGGCTGTGTATAATGGAAGAACCTGTTGGCAATGGGGGGAGGTGAGCAATGCATTTTGTCGCTATTCACGGATGCGGCTGGGAGCACGGGCTTTGGGGCTGTTTATGGAAATCAGTAGTGTGCGGAGGCTTGGCCAGAGGTGTGTCAGACTGACGGCCTATGCCAAAACCTTACACTATTGGAACTTTTTCCTATAGTGGTGGCGATGGAGATTTGGGGTGGGCAATTTCGCAATAGGCAAGTGTGCTTTTGGACAGACAACATGAGCGTGGTTCATTGTGTTAATAGTTTATCCTCCTCCTCTTTTCCTGTTTTGTCACTGCTGAGGCATTTAGTGCTTCAATGCCTGGAGAATAACATATGGGTTAGAGCACAACATGTACCGGGGGTGGAGAATGTAATTGCTGATGCATTGTCATGCTTTCATAGGCAGGAGTTCTGGTCCCATTTGCGGGCGGCTGCCCCGGATGGTGTCTCTTGCCCATCCCTCATGTGGGAGCTGGTGTCCCGAGAGTGATGCCATTGGTGTAGGCTTCTGTTTCCCCGGCCACGTGGGCTGGTCACGGTAAGGCCTGGGGGGAGTGGCTGGTGCTTGTGGGTGACAGGGTTAGATGGGGTGACGCGGGGTTTTTACTTCATGTTACGTTGTTATATATGGGAACTCTGAGGGATTTCGGCGATGGTAGCTCAAAAAAGGTTAGCGGGTGTAGGTTTTCATTTGTGTCTACGGGGAGTGGTGGATGTCACACGTAGTTTTATAGTTCGCCAGGCCCTTAAGGGTTGGCGCAAGGAATACGTTCAGAGGGATAGCAGGTGCCCGGTCACGCATGCCATTTTGGTGCGGTTGCTAGAGGTTGTGGGTTTTCTATCTTCATCTTCTTACTAGTCGGTTTTGTGGTCAGCAGCTTTTTGTCTGGCTTTTTTTTGGGGCACTGCGGGTGGGTGAGCTCTGCTCCCCGTCCAAGACAAGGGTGCGGGATTTGTTGAAGGAGGACGTGTTGGTCACAAACTGGGTGGTGCGAATTCAGGTACGCCACTTTAATATGGACCCGCTGGGAAAGGGGACCTGGCTTACTATTTTGCCAGTGGGGGGTGTTGCGTGTCCATTGTAGGCGGTATCTCGTTATGGGTCTTTTACACCAGAAGGGTGGAGTTTCCTGGCGCATCAAGATGGAGTAGCGGTTACGCGGTTCCAGTTCCAGGCGTTGTTTCGTCGGTGTTTGGGGGTTTTGGGTCTTCCGAGTTTGGGACACATTCCTTCAGGATTGGAGCGGTGACGGAGGCGGCGAGGGCGGGCCTGCCGAGGAGGATGTGAAGCGGATTGGTCGTTGGCACATTGACATTGTCTGATGGGGTGTTTGGGGCCTACGATGGCCACAAGTTCTGCTGGAGATTGTAGAATTGAGCAGGTGTGTCACCTCCCTAGTTATTTTGGTGTTGCACGTGGGAGGCAACCACTTGTGTTTTGTGCGCAAGGCTGAACTGTTAGCGGTTATGCGTTCCGACTTAGAAAGAATTCTTTGTTAGGTGTGTGGTGGTGTGGTTCGAAATAATTTCCAGAGTTACCTGGCGAGGCACCAGAGATGTTGAGGTGTCAGGGATGTCGAGGCTATGAAGCGGTTCAGAAGGTCGGTGAATGCCAGGATGGCCAGATTCGTGCGCTCTTGTGGTGGCGTTGTTGTCCAGCACCGTCAGCTGGAGGGTGACAATGTCCATCTGATGCGGCCGAACGGGGTGCATTTGAATGACATCGGCATGGACCTCTTCTTGTCAGGACTTCAGGATGGGGTGGAATAGGCTTTGTTCCTGCTGGGTGGGGGTTGGAGCCCGGTGTAGGGGTACACCGGTCCCTCCTTGGCAGTGGTGCAGAGAAGATGAGGGATGGATGGGGAGTCGGACGGGCCCTTCGGAGTTCCGGGGCTGGGCTTACCCCTCCTGTTCCTGATGACAGTAACGTTTTCAAGTTATGGTCAACGTTATGAGAAATTTAAAATAAAGCTATGGCCGACCTGCCCACATAAAAGGAAATTATTTGTGCGTTACTCTTTATTTTGGGTAAGGGGAGGATGAGGCTTGTTGGTTAATCCGTTCAGTCTATTATGCACTGTTTATTACTGGCTATTTGCACTTTCCAGTTTTAGGCTGGGTTTGGAAGAGTTAACCCATCATTTCTGTGTTTCTATGCAAGCAGGTGTGGGTTATGCTTTGGGTTTCTTAGAAGGTGAGAGCTTAGTGGTTCCTAGGAACTCCCAGGCTTTAGACCTAAGACTATCCTGTGTGATACTGTCTGCAGAGCTGTTTTATATAAGATTATTAAATGTGATACACTATATACCTTTGGTCTGGATGCACCTCCTGGGTGGGCACCCGCTTATCTTATTCAAGTCTCTTTGATACCAGGGGGTTGACAAGCTATGGAGCACTGTAGTATGTACAGGTTATTGGATTGAGACTAAATTGACGTTTTCTGTAGTTAAAATAAATGATGGATTTTCTTGCTACAAGCTCCAAGATAAACAGGCGATGTGATTACACTGCGGGCAGGCGAGGGTTATTCGCCGCAGTCACATCCCCTGATCATATAACTTCACCTTGTGGCCAAGAACATCAGGCCACATTTGTTTCAGATTTTAGTTTTCCATGGATTCGGTTAGAATAAATCCTGTTGTTTGTGAGAAGATTTAGATTGAGCAGATAAGATTGCTTGCAAATTCCTCAGCCCATCATGAAGAACCAAGATAAGGTTTGTAAGTGGCAGAGATAAAATGAGGACTCTCTCCCCAGGTAACCACAGCCCTGTCATCTTAATTGGTCTCATGAGTCATATACATAGGGGAGAATTTATTAAGACTGGTGTTTCCTATGAGAGTCTTACTAAAATCTCCATCTGGTGTGAGGTGCACCTGAATGAAGAGGGTCCGACCAGAATTAAACACCTTAAATATTGCCTTTGTAACTCACGCCAATATTATGGTGTAAGTTATAATAAATTTCTTAGGCCGAGGCGTCCCCTTCCTACACTGGCCAGTTTCACAAAAAGTGGCGCATGAGAGAAAGAACAGGGGGGTGTGATGCATCTTTGGTGCAAGAAAGGGCCGTGCCCCAATATGCAGAACCTTAACACCCAGCAAGGCCAGAAACCTGCCGTAGATGGGTTAATAATTACCGCAATGTAACTTTTTTTTTAAAAAATTGAGATCACTTGCATTTCAAGGTACGTACAATCTGAATGTTTGACTTGAGAGCCCCCTGATTGTAGCCGTGATATAATGAGGGGCTCTGATTGAATAAAGAATTACCCTTGACATTTTAATGGTCTCCAACAGCCTGAGACTGGGACCTGTGCCCATAAACAGCTGCTTCTGGGACCCCAGAATGTTGCCATTTTGCATTATACAATTTACAATTGACCTTCAAGAGTCTAGAAAGAATGGGTGACAAACCACAGGGTAATGCTCTTCAGGTTTTCCAACAACGTTATTATATTAACTGGGGACAAGGCAAAATTCTGCCATGTTATTTTGCAGATGTAGTCTGTTCCTGTATGTTAATTGCTTGTGCCCTGGCGCTTTCACTTTCCTGCCCCATCCACACTGCTTACTCCAACAGCCACCCATCTGTTAGGTCTTGGAGGTGTACGGTTCTTGCCGAAGGATATGAGCTCCTCTTTCTACATCTGCAACAGAGATCCTGGCTTGATGGTTCATAGGTAAATTTGTTGTGATTGATGCATAAAGCTGAAGGAATGGTTTCTATCAAATTAGCAGAACAACATGATTTCCTCCTGATTGCTCACTGCACGCTTGTATGACGGGCACAGAATACACAGAGGCCAACCTCATCATCAATCCAGGTCTGTGTATCCACATGTATTTCCAGTATAACCATTATGTGCAAGTGCATTACGTATTACAGGGGTATTCTTATATAGGACAGGATATGCTATAAATAGTCAATAGATGTAGGTTTCACATATAAGACCTTCACCTATTTTAAGAATGGGGTCTCCTGACTCCTGTCTTGGCTTCAGTGAGTGAAAGGGTGGCAGTGCATTCTCTATTCATCTCTATGGGACCAAAGGAAGCCTTGTTCTTGAGAGTCGCTGGAGTAGAATCCACATCTATTGGACATTTTTGGCATATCCTGTGGATATCCTATAAATGTCCCAAAAGGTAAACCCCAGACAACATAAAAAGATCTGTCACTTTTACTGTAGGGAAGATACTCTGTAAAAAGTAACCATATCTTAGCCAAATTATAGCACCAAACAAGAGATATAGAAATTGTAATCACCCCTACATCAAGCTTCTTTGAGACAGGAATGGAGATAGTGCTCCCCAGTAAAGGCAACAGTTTTTAGGATTTTCTCTATTGTAAGAAGGTTGGGAATCACAGGTCTACTTTATAGTAATATGGACCATGCTTGCATAACCATATCTTGTAGCTGGTATATATATATATTGTATATAGTGATGATAACCTGAAAATCTTCTGGTACATCTAGTATGAGTTATATATCTTTTTGTATATAGTGATATGGACCATGTTTTAGTATTTAATAACATATGTATAGTTGGTATAAGTTATACATCTTGGTCATGTGACCAGCCAAACTTCCTCCCAGATGTTGCACTCCCTGTTCTTCTTTTACTGACATGCTCACTAGTGCTATTAGGGACCATAATGGTGCATTCATCTAACACATTATGAAGTTAAGTATGCACATGTGAGATTTTGTATGTAATCGTGTATTCATTGATTGTACCTAGAGATGGGTGAACCTCTGAAGATTCATTTCAACTCGGGTTAGGATGAAGTGATCCTCCAGTTCGATTTGGATGCTCAGTTAAAATAAGAACTGAAAATATTATACTCTAGGGTCTCTTCAGACTCCAGAGTACAATAGGTGGAGACCCTGGGGAGTTGTAAATAATAAAAACATTTATACTGACCATCCTTCACCTTTTTTTGGCCTCCTTGCCACGTCCGGCGCTCTCTCTCAGTCTCCTCGGTGATGTCATGTGCTTCAAGTCACCACTGAGGCCTGTGATTGGGGCTCAGCCGTGACATCAGCACACCAAGCATCATGACTTCATGATGCTCAGAGTGTCCATGTGACCGCTATGGTCCAATCACAGGCCTCAGCCGTGACCCTGTGGCGTGTGACGTCACCAGGTGAGTACCGGATACTGCGAAGAGGCCCAAAAGAGGTGAGGGAAAGGTGAGTATAAATGTTTATGTTGGAGGGAAGGTGAGTATAAATGGTTCTTTAAAAACTGAATAATTTGGGATATTTGAGTCTATCCAATAAGATAGGCCTTCAGTTTTAGATTGGTGGGGTCTGACTGCTAGGACCTCCTGCAGATCAGTTGATTCTACCTAACCCTGAAAACACTGTAAACATCTCAGCCTTTTTTGAAGATGTTAGCTGTTGCTGTTTTGACCAGGTCCTGAGGTGACTATTTCATAGATTCACAGTTCTTATAATTATGATAGCTATGACCAGGCAGCAGCCATGAGGAGCCCAAGACAAATAGAGTGTGATGTGGTGTTGTGGAAACTGGTGAGCAGAAGTTGGGTTCATGAAGTGGAGGCAGCCCCAATGTTGACTGTCATCTTGACCGAGCAGGAGGGAGACTTTCCAAGTTTTAATAAAGAATCCCTATGAAACCATCTAGTTGTAGTTACTTTGTCCATCACCTGCATATAACATTTATATAAGTTGATCATGTCCCTCCTCACATATCTCTTCTTATGACTAAATAGATGTAAAGGTTTTTCTGGGATTATCATACTGATGACCTATCCTTAAGATAGGCCATACTAGTACCCTAGTCAGATCAACAGTTGTCCGACACCTGGCACCCTCACTGATCAGTTGTTGTGATTAACCATGTGATGCCATATTCATAGGTCCCAGTGAATGGAGTTGAGCTGCAATACCAAAAACAGCCTCTATACAATATATGGCACTGTGTTTGGTTAGCAGCAAAGAGGCCACAGTACTCATCTGAATGCGACAGCCTCTTCAGACATTCAATTGGTGGGGTGTTGGATCCTGATCTGATAGTTATGACCTATCCCAGGATAGGTTATCAATATTTAAATGGAATCTTTCAGGTCAATCTGGGACACTAAACCACCCACAGGTCCTTATAGACCTGGGAGTTTAGTGTCCCAAATCGCCCTGTTGTAATGCAGTCCGCAGGCGCATTAAAAATAAAAAACCTTTATACTTACCTAGAGAAGTATCCAATGAATGTTGTTCAGCTGAGAACTGTCCAGCTTATTCATGAGCTTCTTTGTTGGCACGCCTCCCCCATGCTCCCGGCACCTGCGCTGTTCTTCAGTGAAGCCAAAGATGGACACCCCGGCTTCACTGTGCAATTGCCGGAGGTAAGGGGCATGTTCACTGAAGCCGTGGTGTACTCCTCTGGCTTCATTGAAGAACTGCGCAGGCGCAGAGAGTACAGCGGCCTGTTGAATATAAAGCTGTTTTATTTTCAATGCAGCCATGGATTGCGTTATAACAGGCTAATTTGGGACACTAAACCCTAGGTCCATATAGACGTGTGGGTGGTTTAGTGTCCCAAATTGCCCTGAAAAATTCTGTTTAAGTCTTGAAAAATCCCTTTAACTCTTTTAATCTTTCTTTAACTGAGATCCATCATGTCTATCATTTTGAGGCTTCTCTTTGTACATTTTCTGACTCCAGAGCATCCTTTCTCCGAATTGGTGCCCAAAACTAAACTGCATATTCTAAATGAGTCCTCAACAATGCTTTGTAAAGTTATTAAATGTCCCATGACTCCAAGGCTCTTTTAATATATGACAATATCCTGTGTGTAATTGAGATTACATGTTGCCATGTAATGAATATGCCAGTTGCATGCAGACTATTAGTACCCAGATGCATAACTTTACATTTATTCACATTAAACCACATTTGCCAAGTACATGTACAAACACACAGTATGTCAGTTTGAAATTTATGAACTGCAGATAGACTGCAAATTTATAGACTGCAATATATTGCATAGCTTGATGTCAAAAATAGAAAAAAAAATGCTATTAATTCCATCTCGTACATCATTAATATTATCATTAATTAATAAATTGCAAAACAGCAGACCCAACATTGTACTTTGGAGTACTCCAGTTATAACTGGGGTCAATTGTGAGAATGTAGATGTATTCATTTAGCAAGGTTTCAATCCAACTATGCTTTTGAAGAGGGGACTTTAAAGATCCAGCAAATATAAATCATCCCCCAATATTGCTGGCAAAGTGCTTAGAGCCACATCATGTCATTACAATTTTATTCCGCGGTCTCCATATTATTATGGAGAGCAAACATCGAGAGATCTAAGGGTCCAAACTGGGTTGAGGATTTTGTACTATGCCCCAAAAGCTTAAAGAGGTTGTCCAGGAATTACAGTTCTGGGCCAGAACTGTAATTCCTTGAGAACCCCTTTAAGTTCCACCTCTGCAGAACATGAAATGTACCCAGGTGAATTCAATGTTGTATTTGCAATGCTATAGTTTTCCATCCCTAGTCATTTATTATTGACTACATTGCTAGAAAAATCGCAGTCATATAAAAGAGTTACTAAACCAAAAAACATATGCCCCCTACTTCCTACCACACATCTCTTCCATAATTCTGTCTGGAAATAATCAGACGTATGGTGGACATGATGGATATAATGGTGAAGTAAAGCATGGTTGAAAGTTCCCTTGTTGATCTCTTTGGATAAGGATCCACAGAGAATGAATCATTTTATGTCCATTTATTGAGAACCTTGATTAAACTTTCCACAGTTTGTTATTGCAGTCAATGGGGGGAGGATGTGGTGAGTGGTCTCCATGTACATAGATAGACGTTCCTGATAGGGTCAGGTGTGTGTGAAAGGACTAAACGGAGTCAAGAAGAGGTCACTGGACTCTGCTGTCAGCGCGTTGTTGGCATCTCTTGAAGGGCTGTCGTGATAGAAAGTGCGCATGGAATCCATCATGCAGGGCAGACAGCGATGAAGTTGAAGATCAGGATGCAGGATAAGACCACCAAGGCAGACCACATTAAAGCGAGACCTCCCTCATTTTCATCCAACAGAATGTTTATTATTGTACACATATAAGACATGAATAGATGGAATTAAGAATTACATGACCTAATGGACCACTGTGAATGCCACTCTGGAAAAATATGAGGGAATTAGATGGTTATGATTGGCACATATGTTTCATGAAATACAATATAGTAAAGAAGAAATGTATAAAGCTTAAGTGTTTCTAGCAGTAAAGAAGTATAAAGAAGACTATCTCTGATATTCCCTTATAATGCTAAACTAAGATAATTACAGATATGCTAAACAGTGGCTTAAAGTAAGTGCCCGCAATATAAAGACAGACTCAGCAAACCTTACTGACCAATCAGGAAAACCAAGTAGGACCTTCATAATTCAATAGAGTCTAATAATTTATGTACCAAGGGAATAGGAATAAATAAAAACTGAAATTCCTCCATTGCCTAGACCTGGACAAGCAGACAAAGCTCTTTATACAGTGTGCAGTTTTGGATATGTGTTCGATATGTCTTCTATGTGATCTGTGTCTAGGAAGCGGAACAGGTAACTACTGTTCAGTCATTAAATGAGATACGATGTAAAACTGAAACCTGAGCCAATACAAGCACTTTACAGAAATGCTGTAAACTCTCACATCCCAGATCATTTGTCAATCACTGGAAAAAACGGTCCTTAAGGACTCAGCTAACTGCGCACAAAGAGAAAAGACACCAGAGACACACTCCTCTCATTACATTAGTCTATCTATAGTGTGTAACATATTGTCCCCAGAGTCTAATGAGACTGTTGTCTTAGGTACTAATTAACTCACTCACCAGGGTTAAAAGACCAACATAAGACAACGTAATCACAATACTGTATGTACAAGAATTTAACTACTATAATACTGTCTTGTATGTACAAGAATAAAACTTCTACAATCCTGCTATTATGTGCAAGGATATTACCACTGTAATACTACCTCCTATATACAAGAATATAACTACTCTAATGCTGTCTCCTATGTAAAAGAATAAAACTTCTATAATCCTGCCATCCTGTGTGCAAGAATACCACTAGTATAATGCTGTTTCCGATGTACAAGAATATAACTGCTATTTTACTGCCTCTTATATACTAAAATATAACTTCTATAATGTTGCATTTACTATGTACATGAATATAACTACTATAATACTACCTCTGTGTATCACAATGTAACTACTATAATGTAACTATGTAACTACTGCCTTTAATTTACAAGAATATAACTACTATAACACTGTCCCCTATGTGCAAAAAATAACTAGTAAAATGCTACCTGATATGAACAAGAACATAATTACTATAATACTGCCCCCTATGGGCAAAAATATAACTACTCTTATACTGTCCGCTAAGAACATGAATTCATATATTTGTTGAAAGAATCTGTAGAGATGTAGGAATGGGGTTTGGTCAGGAGACCTGGTGGAGACATGTTTTAGACTCCAAAATGAGTATGCTGTCACTTTCCTGGTGGTTTATACTAGAACTTCCTATCACCCTTGGGCTCAGCTATATTAGTCCAGGTTTGCATGGAGATGCTGTCTTCACTTTTCCTCACTAATGCAGTTTTTGTAGGTAGACTGTAATAATATTATGAAGCCTGTTCATGTAATAGGCTAGGAGATGCATATCAGCACATTTACATTTTATTAGAGTCTCGTGTTTCGAGCTCTGAGTTAATTGTGTTTTGCTTTTAGATATCTGTGTGTGGAGATGGATTATAGAAGGTGCCGGAGAGGAAACGTCTCATACTGCGCAGTAATATGACTTTCCAGAATAACAGCTGCTAATCTCTTGCAAAAGCAAAACAATGTTTGCATTGGACATGTCGCTGTACGATGGCGTAAATCTCCGTATTTGTAGAACTGTTAATTACTGGCAATGGCGCTTTACATCCAGTCATAGGGAGCGAGGACAGGACTTGGAGAAGATGATGTTACATAGGATGAATGTCTGACCCAATCATATCAGTGTAGAACAATTTTAGTGTAGAAATGGAAAACAAAATAGAAATAGGCAAAGCAGCAGCAGTTCGGGAGGTGTACCTCATTTCAACCAAGAACTGTATTAAATTATGTTCCAGGTATCAGGAACAATAATTAAAGAGGTTTTCCAGGTGAACTGGAAAGCCCTGGGAGGGAACCATGGGTGTTCAGAAAAAAAAAAAAAACAATCCTCACCTAGTCCTGGTCCTCCATTCCAGCGTCCACCATTACATTCCATGCCTACACTGTCTGAGCAGAAGTGAAGAAGCTCAGGTGACAGCTGTGCCAATCACTGGCTTCAGAGGTCACATGTTGGGTACCAGAGACATCACTGCTAATATGTCTGAGCCACTTCACTTCCAGCCTCGTCAGTGCAGTCATGGAATGGGGGACCCGGATGGAGGACTGGGGTTGGTAAGCATCAATTCTTTTTTTTTTTTAACTTTAGCCCACTTCTAGCGCCACCCGGGTTTTCCTCTTAGCCTGGAAAACCCCTTTAATTTAGTTCTGTTAACTGATCTCCACCATCAGCAAATCTCTAAAAATTAATTTCAGATCAAATTTTCTTGAATCTAGCTTCAGGTAGAATTCAAACTGAATAAATACAGAGTGATCCTCTGGGCTACATGATCTAAACTAACCAATGAGGTCAATGGCCTCATTTCAAAGACCTGTCCGACCAAAAGCAGGCAATGATAGCAGTAAGTTGATTACAACTGTCATTGGTTGGTTTAGATGTGGTCCGAGGGGTTACTCTTGATCATTGAAACTAGGTCATTAACTCAGTTTCAGTAACCAAGAGTAACTTCTCAGACCAGATGACCTAAACCAGGGAGAAAAGAATCCCTGACCCGTTTCTAATCTTTTACAACTCTGTAGGCCTGTAGTTAAATCTCCGCTCCTCTGCTCCTCCGGTCCTTCCATCTTCAGGTGTACTGTGCACATACGTCACAGCAGTGCGTCCGGGAGCAGTACAGTACAGGTTATATAAAGTTTTAGAATGTTTTATATAAAGTTTAATCGTTAAAATTTAATCATTAAACTGTGTGGGGTCACCCCTGGGGGACATTAAACGCTATGGAGCAACTGCTGGGGGACATTAGACTATCTAGGGCCACTGCTGGGGGGACATTACCCTATGTGAGGCCACTGCTTGGGGACATTAGACTATGTGGGGCCACTGCTGGGGGACAATTACCTGTGTGGGGCCACTGCTGTGTGTGGGGCCACTGTAGGGGGACATTAAACTCTATGGGGCTACTGCTGGGCGACCAACTTTACAGGACCACTGCTGCAGGACATTAAACTGTACAATGCAACTACAGAGGCCCTTTAACAATACATTTGTATTGTACTGAATTTGAAAGGAATGCAGCCCAGTGAGTTCAAATTTCTTCTATGTGCTGCCCATTTGCCCAGCCAAGTTTGAGACCCTTGACCATTCTAAACCATCCAATGACAGTCGTAGGGCTGATTACAGTCATTGGTATGTTTATATTGGTTATTCTTGGCCACTGAAGCAGGTCAATTACCTATTTTCCATGGACAAGAGTAATGCAGCGATTTTGAGCAATTTTCCAAATGGAATCCCAAATGTTCCAGATTCCAATTTTTTTGGAAATTCAGACAAAATTCAATTTGTGACAAATCAATCTTCTCATCTTTATCTTCTTTCTTACCTCTTTGTAATGGTCCTTACTAGTAGTCTCCATCCACTTCTTTGCCTTTCTCTTACTCTTTCTGTTTCGTTCCTATAGTATGTGTTATCTACAGATCATTCCACAATGGACTTTGAAAGCTATAAAAAATTTTAGAATATTTCACAGAATTGGTGATATATATGGATGATTGCGGGGGTCCAACTGCCGAGACCTCGACCTATCACAACAATGGGGGTACCCAAGTCCCCTTTGTGAATGGAGTGAAAGTGAGCATGCATGACCACTCCTCCTTTCACTTTTGTGGAACTGGCAGAGGTAGCACCCCATCAAAGAGAAGCATGACCAAGTTCTGGTAATTGAAAGCCGCAGTCACATGCTGGAATTTATTATTTCACAACAGCTGGGGAACCACTGGTTGGAACCCCTGCCTATCACGATGCTTATGGTTCATCCTAGTGGTAAGCCATAACCTTATCTGATGGAAGTAACTCTTTAGTGGTTGTCATGTGGGATAAATGTCAAATATGAAATAGAAGAAGAATAGGTTAAAAAAATTAAATAAGTATTACTCACCTCAGCAAGCTCCATCGCTATAGTTCTGATGCTTACTGATCCATGATGGTTTCTATTTTCTGATCCCTGCTGGTTTCTATTTTCTGGTACCAGCAACTCAAGCAAGCACAATGATTGGCTGAGCGAGTATTTTCAGCTATTTCCTGTGTGTCAAGGCAGGACCAGGAAGTAGAGATCTTGGTAAGCATCAGAATTGCAGCAATTAAGGAATGGTGAGGTAATGAATGCTTTTGTTATTTCTTTTAACCTATTCTAAACCTTTTCTACAAAATTTTATCCGACTGGCAGTCAATTTGAATATAATAATTTCAGCTATTCCATCCTTATGCAGGAGTTCTGTCTGTGCACTGTGTGCCATGGTTCCTGGGAGACGAATCATGTAGAAAGCTGCACTCTGTACTATCACTGGCTTCAGTTTATTTACCATTTAATTCCATTAACCTCCATATGATCATGTCAGGTGATAAGATCCTGCGGCTATTTATCATCTCTGATTGTTAACATTACTGAGTGCAGAATTCCCAGTCATACATCTCCATCCATAAGGAGGACATGAGGCATCTGCTGTTGGTTTCTAGATTGCAGAATGGAATCATGGGAAACTAGCAGAGCATAGATAGCATCTGCATACTTAAGCAAAGACGATGCAAAATTTGTCTTGACATTTATGTTTACAAATCAACTTAATGTTGTAATTGTGATGTCACTAGTCAAACTAATGATGTAATTTCTATACTTTGGATCTTGACTGGAGTGTTGGATCTAATAAGGGCACTAGGATTAGTGAACTTACTGTTAGCAATGTGGCTCGCTAATTGGTGGATGGATGGGGGGTCGCATATTTTCTGTAATGTTTTCTAGGCCATAGATTAATGAATGGTATATGATATGACTAGTGCATTGAGCCCCCAGATTAAGAGTCTATGACTGATAATTCACTGGACTTGGAATCTAATTATACTTAAAAATGAGGTTTGCAGCAAGAAGATGTGAGTGAAAGACGTTGCTCTTATCAGTGATAGAACTCGCCTGCCAAAACTTCTCTCCTCTTCCCTATCTCAGAACCCCAAGTGAAGGAAACTACTTTACAAAGGCAGGAAAAGACTTCAAACAAAGCGTCTTGGCAAAGAAATGTTTTTTCATATAGTGACTGTCAAAGTTCAAAGGCAGGCAGATCATTAGGAAGGTAACATCGCTGCCCCCCAAACCCCAGCTTCTCCGCACCTTGTGGATATATTCATTATGACTGAGAACATGTCATTATAGGGGAGAGGTTTGGTTCACTCAGAGTGCACCTTCTAAATACTGTAGCCCAGTGGGGGTAAATGCACCCAAGCAAAGGGTACCCAAGTACAAGAAATGAGGGAATGTTTGAGGCCTTTTTGGTAGGGGGTAAAGACAGTCTGGGTGCATGCCTAGAGATTTGCAACTTTTTCCATTAAAGTTGGTCCTCCTCAGTAACCCAATGACATCTACTATGTCACCAGACATTGGTATGTATTATGCCATAGTTATATAACACTGGTCTAGCCATTGGTCTCTATTGACTTTCAGTTATTAAAAATAATGTTCAAATGGGGCGTGGCTAAGAGGACTTTTTCTTAAAGACATATGCCAAATATCTTAAGTCATTTTGAATATTTTGACAGAAATTTTGCCAAATCCATGCATCTTGTGACACTGTCGATAAATCTCTCCTTGTGTTTCTATGGACGAACCTTGATCTAACTCTTTACAATCTTTAATAAGTTTATTATAAGGTTGTCATAGTTACCATGGAGAAAGATGTTTTGCCCCACAGTGGCTGATATACATAAGATAAACCTCACCTCCAGTGTTGTGGAATTATGTCCTGCCTGGTCTGTGAAAGGCCACCCACCTTTTTAGGGTCAAGGTAAATGACCTGAGCACATTCCACTTTTAATTTCATTAGGGAGGTGAAGTTCTTAGAACAGTTCTTCTATTTTGCTCGAACATTTACTCTAAATTCTGATTTTGCAAAAGGACTTTATAAACAAATATAATTTTAGTGATGTCACTATGGACAAAGACAATGGAAGATATGAAAAGGAAGTGCAGTTCGGTAATAGACAATAATGGTACAGGAGTTCCTGGTAGTCATGTTATTGGATGGCTGGACAGTGACCAAAAGGGTTGACACACAGCTTTCCAAGTATGCTGAATACTATTTAAAGAGTTGAATTGACTGTGTGCCAGTATTCACTTAAGGGGAGTCTGCTACCTCTCCCAGACATATTCAGCTGCTACCAGTGCATTACAGATCACATTACAGTGATAAATAATATACCTTTGTTATGTATGTCACTTTTGTAGATTTGGATAAAAACAATTTTGAAGTCTCATGCAATTGAGGCACTTGGTGTACTGGGGGAGGGCCTTCAGCTCCCATTGCTTTTGCATAGCAGTGGGAGGATAAACTCTCACTGCATGGGGTGCCACAGGCAGGAGATGGTAGGGGTTTAAGTTGGAAGAGCAGTGCTCCAGTGAGCTGTAGGCCTGCCCCCAGTGCACCAACTGTCTCATTTGCATAAGACATCAAAGTTGATTTTCTCCAAATCTACAAAAACGACTTACATAACAAAGGTATATTTTTTATCACTGTAATGGTCTCTTTAACATTGTGGCGACAGTTTCATATGTTTGGGAAAGGTGGTAGACTTCATTTAACTCTAGAATTTTGTTTAAGAACCTGAATGATGAACATATAGGTTAGGACAATAGGATGAATTGAGCTGAAAGTGATTGGACGCTTATGCCCTCTGGATAGGGGATAAATGTCCATATTAGCACAAACCCGTTAAATAGTAACATTACAATAAAAGCTAACTAATAGAATGTTTACAACCCAAACCATGACCAGGGTATTGCCAAGTCGCCCGCTCTTCTCTGTTTTCTTTACCTAAAATAAATACTCGACACCGATGTTGGATTAAATTGGCCACAGCAGCCAGTTTATTAAATAAAATAATTTAACCATTTAAATGCCACAACAAATATTCCCCAAAACACAGTAAATAACCCGACCCGACGACGGAGGACCTCGAGGCCCCAAAACCCAAAATGTTAACCCCATACTTCCTGAGCACCAGCTGTTACCCCTAGCCGTTCCACACCAGCTCAGGGGCACCTATTTAAATAAATCTGCTCGGTGCTCTATTTCCTAAGGCCATAAAGCCCTTAATACCCTTTAACCCTACCGGAGCCATCCAGCCACAGTCCAAATGGTCTGGGGAGCCAAGCCCCTACCGCGGGGCCCTCCCCACCACGACCATTTCCGATATCCCAGCCTCGAGGACCCCCACCTCCAAGGCCACTGTGACAGAACATCCCCACTAAAACGACCCGTTCACTGAACCAAACAAAAAAGGGGTGGGTGGGCGGGGGCTTCACTCACTCCCTGCTTTCTCTAAAGTGGCGGGAATCTTACCGCCTTCACTTTAAATACTCCCTCCCCCAACCCCCCCTTTCCCAGTTCCCTCCCCTACGCTTCCTCTAAATGGCCAACTTAACCCTTTCCTGTACCCTCAGATTATGCTCATGGCTAAACTCCTGTCATGCAGGCCTCCCCTTCCATCCTTCGTCCTCGGTCCGGCCTCACTTATTTACAAGTAGAGGTAATTCTGATAGTTAGCCTGCAGGAACATAGAAGATTGATGGCAAAATAAGATCTCGTGGTCCATCTAGTTTGCCCTTACATTATTACAATGTATTATTACCAGTGTCTTCGTGGCACTGCTGCTAGCATCATGTAATGTATATGTGAACCACCACTCATATACTGAGTTCTAGAATATAGGGTAAGTCTTAGAAATGGTTGTGTGAAGACCAGATAGAGCGCAGAAGTAGGTCTTCAGAGGATTGGAGATTATGTGTGGGATGTAGCAGGAGATTAGGTTAGAGATGTATGGAGGGAACAGGTTGTGGATGGCCTTTTATGTCAGCATTCTAAACTCTGTTCCCTTGGCGATGGATAGCCAGTGAAGGGATTGGCAAGTGGGGAGAGGCTGGGGAAAAATGAGGGGAAAGGTGAATTAAGAGAACGGCAGAGTTGGACTAGCATTTTTGTAGCTTCAGGGGTGAGGAAAGAGTGGATGTTATGAGTGTTTTTGATTTTAATGATAATATACTATGCAATTGCTTGCAATTGTAATATTTTATTGTCATTAACTGAAGTATGACAATAAATGTCATCCATCAAGTCTTAATATGCAGTAATGTTAGTAATTGTCAAAAACCTCTCCTTACTAGGGACCCCCAAGGAAGGGGCCCTGCCGTAACCAACCAGTATTATGACACTATTGGAGCTCTTTATTAGGGTATTATTTGAATGGAGAATATTATATGTGCACTGTATGTCAACATTATGTGGGTTGTATATAAGTATTGTTTTGGCACTACATGTAAAGGGAAGAAATAATTTATTTTTTTTGCTCAATTCCCCTTTTTTCTTTAAAACTTAACGGCATGATTATTCGGCAGAGAGCAAGGCCCCTTTAATAATAATGTACATTACAGGCTTATAGTAATAACATCATAATTGATGAAACACAAACCCAACAGGCGAGATCTGAGGCTCACACATTGCACGTTTCATCATCATCAGGAGCTTTAATTCCTACCAGGCATCCACTGCTCCCGAGCCCAGATTCTTAGCATATGTGCCCGAGTGTGAAAACACCTTTCCCCAAAATACCCAGTATCCACAGTATTTGCTTTTTTTTCTTTGCACAAGCACAAAGATTGCATTGACTAAGAATCAAATGGCTGAGAGGGAGCGAGGGACGATGTTGAATCTCAGAAGACGCTGGAGTTTGTGCTGTTCTGTAAACAGAGGATGGGTGGCTCGCCCCCCAAAGTGCCTTTTTTTCCCTCGTCTTGACAGCCAGCGGCGGCCGTGATGAATTTGTGAAGTTATCTAATTTTCCACTGTTTTAATTAAAAGCCTAGGCTCTGAGGACTCACAGCTGGACCCTTTGTACTGCGTTCTGTTGCCTGACAGAGAAAAATTCCTGCAGTAACTTCAGCCAAGCTTTCAGCGAATGGAACTTCTGGGGTTTATAAACTTGTGGCCTGAGGACGGATTGCTTTCTTGGAAACACTCTCGAGCCCTCCCAGCAAATTAGGGGATATAAGTGATGAACGTCTCTCTCTGCTGCAGGCGATATACAATCAGCAACATGATATTACAATATTCAGTATCCCACAGAAAGTGGCCCACATGGAACAAATGGGGCCCCATAGCATCATTTCCCAATAAACCCTTGATGTTGCTGTATCAAGCCACTGCACCCCACCATTGTAGGACAGGATGGCTCAGGACACTTGTCCCCCCACTCCCAAACAACCCTTGACCATACTAACACTGCTTCCCTATTGTATACAATGCTTGTCCATCCCCACTTGACTTTCCTCAAAAAACCATGAATATTAGGGGAGCCTGAAGAAGAAATATTCAGCTTGGCTTTGTTTTCAATGTATGTAGGTGCTTATATGGAGGAATAGTTCTCACAGCAAACATTCCAATGGGCAGGCTTCATGGTCATATCCACTTTAACTATCTGGGGGCCCTCTCTTCCAAAGTAGTAAAGATGGGTGCCATGAATCATGGGCTAGTTATCCCCCTTTTCCCAGGTTTATATAAGGGAGAAATAACCAACCAGAGCATTCTTTCTGCATAGTTTTCATAGCTGTTATAGTGGCTATGATATATATACCCCAGTGAGCTCTGTATGTCCTGCAAACTAATTCCATGTGGTGTCTGTGATACCCTCTGGTGCATGAGATAATGGAGCAGCCAGTGCCCTACTGAGTTACATCACAACTGATAGCGGAACAGGGGTGACTGCAGAAGACAGAAGTCATTGACCCTCTGCTGTTTACACTGAGTTGTAAGAACATTTGGCTAATTACACTTCATAGGCTGTGGCAGCATTTTAATGAGCCGGGATAGACTGGAATGAGATGGGGAAGGGAAAGGGTTCTTCATAAAAGGGGCACACAGGACATTGATGCTAAAAATATAGACTCCTTCACCCTCAGTAATAAGACATGAAGTGTGGGAGGTCCATGAATAGCAGGGACAAAAAAGAAATCTAATGGTAAAATGTAACTAAATGACTATGGACATTTCCATGTCATGGCATCAAAGATTAGTTAGCTACAGATGAACCTTAGAATGTGTCCATCAGACTTAAGATTTCTTTATTTTGCAAATAATTCTAGATCAACTGGGTAATAAAGAACAGTCACCAGGACCTAGAGATTATGCCCATCGAACAATATGACTAAGGTTTATGGTATTTTACATTATTGGAGTTCTCAATGGAAAGCAATATTCATGATAAAGACATTTGCAGTAATTCACACAAGGAGTAGAAATACAGATTTCAGTCTATTTCCATGCATTTCCCAAATTTCTTCACCCAAAGAAAATGTAATGTTTAATGTTCATGCCTTTTAGTAGTTGTTAATCATACTATTTTATTATGATCTCATATAGCCTTATATTATGATTATAATAGTATATTATGATCTCCTACATTATTATTATATCATTTAGCATTATTTTATGGTTATAGTACTACATTATCATCTCATATTATGATCTCATATAACCAGATCTATCATCTCTCATCTCCCCTTCTTACTAATAGTGTTTTGCGACCTGGCCAGCAAGGATGGATCTCACTGCAGGTGATGCCTGAGTCATTCTATGGGTTCCTTTTCTTTTTGAAGCGAAGCTTATTTGCATAAATTTGGCAGGCAGCACTGACTGGTGCTCTCCACTGTTTACTCAGCGTTCTAATGAGGTTGCTCTTTTGTTTCTGATGAAAGATCAACCAGAGCCTCCCATTGAGTTGTGCAAACTTTCCCTCCTTTGTAAATGCTCAGTAAAGTGAACAATGTCAGCACCATAGCTTCCTGCTGAGAGGGGGCACGCTTCTTGTCACCCATTGACCGCCACACACCAGTTAATAGAACCTCTGTATTTCAGTTAGATGTTGGGAACTATATTCCTTGCAATGGGTTATACAATTTTTATAAGCCTGGACTGCTCTATCCTTTTCTATAACACTCAACAATTAAAATGATCAATGTAACACTTACTGGGAATGTTCTAACAACATTCCCAGTAGTGTCATATCTATGAAGAGTCACTTGTTCTGTGGCATAAAATTCCACATCCATCATCCTGTGGGGTGTTTATAATTCAGATTCTAGCAGAGAAGAATTGTCTGACCCACCTTACATAGTTTATGTGCCACCTTCTTTATGTTAGATTCCTGGACACACCTCTCAATGATAACCGTAGGCACCACAGGGAATATAATACTTGGCATGTAGAGGATTGAACTGTTAAAGGGACTATGACTTGTGGTTTTATATCCCCCTATTGAAGCTCAATGTAAGGTTTCAACAATTTGTATCTGTGCATTACCTTAGAGGTATCATTTGTCAAAATAATTTTAATAGAAGTTACAATTCATGCATCCCCGCCTTATGGTGTTACTTTATTCCTGGTGTTCCCATCTATGCAACTTACATTGTGATCAAACTTCCTGAGATCAACGCAATGTATACTACATTAACAGTTATTCCTTCTTTTACTGCTGACCATCAGACTCTCACGTCTGAGACTTTGTCATAGCCCCAGCTCACTGTTACTGATATTACTCAATATAAAAGTAATATAATTAAACTATTAGACGTTACTGCTAATTAGCAGCCTCATTATCATAAATGAGAGGTGTCACGGTCCCTCCCCTCTCACTGCAGTATATATTGCTATGCTGTATAATGAGAGATCTTTGATAAAGATCCCTGAGAACTTTGGACTATGGAACAGAATTCAATATTGTGTATTCGGTGTTATTTGTCTTTTATAAGGTGTTGTTGCTGTGTATTAATGTTCTCTTTGATATACTGTTGTTACCTCATTGTGACTTAGTGGATGTTTTTGGCTTGTCCTTCACCCTGCTCTGTACTTCCTATAGAGTGGCCTGGGGGAAGCCTGAGTCTCAAACAATGGGACGGAGTCTGGACCTGAGTGGTGAAACCTTTTATATTATTATGCGGAACATGTACCCTCAAGAGCCCACGTCTTGCGCTGATTGTCCAAAAATACTTTTCTGGAGTTTCCTTGACTGTTGGTTTGTGCTCTTAACCTTAACTTTCCTGTGATGTTATATTTTGATTTTTTTTCTTTTTCTTCCTATAATTAACTTCCTCTAGGGAGAAAAAAATGGGAAACGCTAGAAGTGGAGGGTAATGTAAGGACACTGGGGTCAGTGGTACCAAGACAGCTTGTACATGACAGCTTCTTCCAATAGAAGGCTCAGCCCCGCAATCATTGGGGTCTCCACTCCCTTCATTGGAGGAGTCCTTCACATCACACAGCACATAATATAAAGAGTTGCACTTTCCCCAGGCTCCTTTGATGTGCCCTTATCTGCTCGACACTGATAGACTCATAAAAGAAAACTTTTCTATTTTTTTTTGTCATCCCTAAATTGCCTTACAAATGAATATTTAGTGATAACATAATTCCATCTGTCTCTTTACTCAAGAGAACCATAAATGTAATCAGTGTACAGGGATTATATATACTTAGAGATTATAGTAGTGGAACATGTAGTGAAATGTGGTCAATATACTGTATGCAACTGACACAATGAAGGCACTTAATTGTACTGAACGTTTGTAACATAAGAATTGGGGTCCCATATAAGATGTCACCAAAGACAAAGAGATATTGCCTCCCACCCCCGCACTTTCATCTTTGTTACAATATGATAACACGTCAGAATCAACCAGGTTCTATATAATATTCATACACACAAATGTCTGATTGTCAAATGTTCGCCTTGGGGCCCAGCCATTCCTAGTTATGCCACTGCTCAGATATGAGATCCACACACCTTATGCTGTAGTAACAGCTATTCTATCTATTACTACTGATAATAATCAGCTTTCATATCATGTGTGAAATGTTGTCACAGTCCCACCCCCTGTTAGTGATATCACTGAATATAACATAATAGAAATTATAATTACATTATGATCGCAAATGAGATGATTTCCATCTATTACTACGGATAACCTCTAAATCATAACTGATCAGCTGCCATAGCCCCGCCTATTATTATTAATTTATTTATTTATTTATTTATTTATTTATTCATTCATTCATTCATTCTTGGTTCCTGATATATTTTTTGTAAATTTTTTTTTCCTAAAAGCAAACAAAATAAACACTTGGATTTATTTTCAATGGCCAATTTTTGCACTGACTTCATTCTTGGAGGGGCTGTAATTTATAAATTAAATTATTTCCTCATCATAAAAGTACCTGGTGTTTGTCATCTTGTTAACTGTTTTATCACCGCAATGTTTGTCAGACTACTGTGATAAAAGTATAACAGAACCTGTGACACTCATCATTGTAATAAGTAAGCACAAGCACAGCACTAGTATGGCAGTCACACATGGGACATGGTGCCAAATTGATTTGGAATTGCTTTATTTTTTTTTTAATTACCGGTAGTTACGTCTCACCAGGTTACAAACAGTTCTGTGTATATAATGCCAAAAGAGAACTGTGCATATTGAACCATGTATAGTACAGTCATGGCCAAAAGTTTTGAGAATGACACAAATATTCTATTTTCACATGATCTGCTGCCCTCTGGTTTTTATGTGTGTTTGTCAGATGTTTTTATCACATACAGAAATATAATTGCATTCATATTATGAGTAACAGAAGCTTATATTGACAGTTAGAATGAGTTAATGCAGCAAGTCAATATTTGCAGTGTTGACCCTTCTTCTTCAGGACCTCTGCAATTCTCCCTGGCATGCTCTCAATCAACTTCTGGACCAAATCCTGACTGATAGCAGTCCATTCTTGCAGAATCAATGCTTTAATTTTGTCTGAATTTGTTGGTTTTTGTTTGTCCACCCGTCTCTTGATGATTGACCACAAGTTCTCAATGGGATTAAGATCTGGGGAGTTTCCAGGCCATGGACCCAAAATTTCTATGTTTTGTTCCCTGAGCCATTTAGTTATCACCTTTGCTTTATGGCAAGGTGCTCCATCATGCTGGAAAAGGCATTGTTGAGCGCCAAACTGCTCTTGGACGGTTGGGAGAAGTTGCTCTTGGAGGACATTCTGGTACCATTCTTTATTCATGGCTGTGTTTTTAGGCAAGACTGTGAGAGAGCCGATTCCCTTGGCTGAGAAGCAACCCCACACATGAATGGTTTCAGGATGCTTTACAGTTGTCATGAGACAAGACTGGTGGTAGCGCTCACCTCTTCTTCTCCGAATAAGCTGTTTTCCAGATGTTCCAAACAATCGAAAAGGGGATTCATCAGAGAAAATGACTTTACCCCAGTCCTCAGCAGTCCACTCCCTGTACCTTTTGCAGAATATCAGTCTGTCCCTGATGTTTTTTCTGGAGAGAAGTGGCTTCTTTGCTGCCCTCCTTGAGACCCGGCCTTGCTCCAAGAGTCTCCACCTCACAGTGCGTGCAGATGCACTCTCACCTGCCTGCTGCCATTCCTCAGCAAGCTCTGCACTACTGGTAGCCCGATCCCGCAGCTGAAACACTTTTAAGAGACGGTCCTGCCGCTTGCTGGTCTTTCTTGGGCGCCCTGGAGCCTTTTTGGCACCAATGGAACCTCTCTCCTTGAAGTTCTTGATGATGCGATAGATTGTTGACTGAGGTGCAATCTTTCTAGCTGCAATACTCTTCCCAGTTAGGCCATTTTTGTGCAGTGCAATGATGACTGCACGTGTTTCTTTAGAGATAACCATGGTTAACAGAAGAGAAACAATGATGGCAAGCACCAGCCTCCTTTTAAAGTGTCCAGTGGTGTCATTCTTACTTAATCATGACAGATTGATCTCCAGCCCTGTCCTCATCAACACCCACACCTGTGTTAATGGAGCAATCACTGAAACGATGTTAGGTGGTCCTTTTAAGGCAGGGCTGCAATGATGTTGAAATGTGTTTTGGGGGATAAAGTTCATTTTCTAGGCAAATATTGACTTTGCAAGTAATTGCTGTTAAGCTGATCACTCTTTATAGCATTCTGGAGTATATGCAAATTGCCATTAGAAAAACTGAAGCAGTAGACTTTGTAAAAATTAATATTTGTATCATTCTCAAAACTTTTGGCCATGACTGTATATCCTACCAATGGAGAACTGTGTATATTGAACTGTGTATATAGAGCCAATATAGAATTTAATAGCATGCTACAAAGCCTACTAGAGCAATCTTCATAGTGGACCTAGGTTAATAAAAAATCATTGCCATTTATCACTATCAGCACTGAATGTGCAAGCTGATTCAGTATCTATGTTTTAATTCATGTGTTTGAATTATTCTGTAAAGTATGCTCCAAGGTTTCTTATAATGATTTAGGGCCATCATTAGAGCGTGTGAAATGTTTGATAAATGTCAAGTAAAGCTGAGCCAGTGTAATCCAGGAACATAATGGGCCTGAATATGAAAGGCTATGGTCACACTAGCGCTGTGTGACCGTTCGGGGATTCCATCCCCCATTCCACTTGAAAAATGCAGAGAGAAAAGTCCTTCAAGCAGGATTCTCCACATTTTTCAGGCGGAAACCCGGCAGACCCCATTGTAGTCTATGGGGTCCACGGATTTGCGTGGGTAATCACTTTTTAAGCGGATTGGGTTTCCGTTTTTTGGGCCCCAAAGTGAACCATAAGAACAGAATCCCCAATGCTAATGTGACCTAGAGTAAATTGATTTTTATCTTATACTAAGTTGTACACAGTTGTATAAAATATGGGAACATTTATTATTAAATCAAAGACCTTACCCTGAATGCTAATGTTTTTGTAAGCTCAGGTTGTAATAACTTAGACGGCCATCATATAACGGACTCCATGTTATTTTATCGTTTCAGAAGAGGTTTTCTTGAAATATATTGAAAAGAAGATTTTTCTGACATTAGCAAGGACCAAAGTCATTAGTTCTATGTCTCTCTGGGTTCAAGATCCATTAAGCATTTCTACAACTAAACTCCAAGAAAACCTAATTATTGTAACAAGAAGACTAAATTATCCAGCCCAAGCCATGTAGACTGAATTGTGGAAACCAAATTATGCAAGTTATGAAGGTCAAATCATTGAAAGCTAAACCATTAAGACCAGATCTTGTAAACTAAGCCATAAAGACTCAACCATAAGCACTAAATCTTGAAAACTCTACCATGAATACCAAGCCGCAAAGACTCAAAATTAAGGCTGAATCAAACAAACAATGATAAAACCATGAAAATCCAATCATGAAGACAAAATAGTGTAGACCATGCCATAGACTCATCCGTAAACATCAAATCATGTCAATGTCTGTAAAGCACTGTGGAATATGATGGTGCTATATAAGTAAGCAAAATAATAATAATAATAATAATAATAATAATAAAGGTAAAAATATGAAGACTAATGATCATTAACCTTTACCATGAGGGAAATTGCCTGCATTTCCCAGACTGAAAGTGGTCCAGAGATTAGGACATTTATGATGCTAGGAATCCCTGTTCTCCCGTGGCTCTTCTGTCCTGTACTGTATATAGTATGGGACAGTGGAGCCTCAGGGACCAAGGGACTCCTAGCATCATAAATTAATATGATGCAAGGAGTCCCAGCCTCTGAACAACATTTACTTTGGGAAATGCGGGCAATATATGTTCCAAGTTTTCCAAAACATGTTTTACCATGTGCATGAGGCCTAAAGATGTGGTAAAAAAAAATTCTATCAATACTGAAGACCAATTCTTGGAAACCAGACACCTTTTTGCAATCGTACCAATGGTAGCTTAGTGGTTAGCACTGCTGTTTTATATAAGTAAATGAAATAAATAATAGTTATACTATGTCAATAAAAATGGCTACTTCAATTGGGGTAAGAGGTCTAGAATCTATAGTGCCCAGGTATCCTGATGTCTACTATTGAGGGAAGCAAGGTTCACATATTGGGTGTAATTCACAATGCTTTATATAACAAGGAGATAAGCGTTGCTGCATCCTAAGTGATGTTACAGCTACATATTGCTTATTGCTTAGGCTTATTGCTTTTGTTCTCCCTATCCAGCCCTTAGCCTACCTTGTTTTATACCTTTCAGATCATGGGCTACCACCATTCTTATACTATAGTACATACTAGTATGGCTATAAATCAAAGTACTTATCAGTGGTTTTGGGAAGCAAAGATTTTGATGTTGTCTCCTAAAGTCCTTTCTAGATGCTCACCACCATATTCAAAGCATAAACTGGTCCCAAGGAAAGGATTCATGGGGCCATCTTATGAATAACACAATTGCTGGAAAAATAAGTAAGATGTAAGATGATGTCCAGCATGTTTTATGATGACTGAATATCACATTTTTCTCATCCTCCTCTGCAGCTCAGTAATGTAAAAACTGATGTTCTGCAATTTGTTTAATGCAGACAACCTGGGGGATTGCAGCAGTGCGGTGTCTAATCCAACACCTGTTCCTACGCTCCATTCCTGCACCATGACACACTCCTCATATCTGCTCCTCTAGACCTTTCTGCACTACTTATCTATGTTTTGCAATCAGGAGACAGATTCCTATCCTATCACCCCGGGAGCGGCACTGACTGGAGGTTTTATTACAGGTGCCCAGGTTATGAATTACTGTGTCTGTATGAATGATATATTATATCATTATATCTATTTGTTATTAAGGGTAGAATATAACAATAACCTTCTATCTCGAAAGTTATTGTTAGATGTGATGTTGGCTAAAAAAATGAAGTACAATTTTTAGACAGCATCCCCATATACACCTACAACTATGAAATATTCTCCTAAAATATAACATGTCTTTTGATATGCCTGCCTATAATATACTACAGCTTTATATATCTGTAATGACAGTAACCTCTATTACAAAATTGTCTGACCATTGTATAAGCAACGCTACCTCCGATGTCGCCCCTGCTACCTCTTGTGTCACCCCCTCTACCTCATAGATTGTAAGCTCTTGCGAGCAGGGCCCTCAGTCCCATTGTGTGAATTGACTATTTCTTTGTAATGTAATGTAATTTTTTTTGTCTGTACTTGAACCCTACAAATTGTACAGTGCTGCAGAATATGTTGTCGCTATATAAATATATGAATAATAATAATAACAATAATATTTCCTAAAATATACCAGTCTAGGATTCACTGCGTGATGATAAACTAGCTTGTGATATACTTGCGTATAATATGCTTGCTATACAGCTTTTAGATGTGCCAGTCTCTGGTATACATGGCTATGATATACAAACATGGACAAAATTGTTGGTACCCCTCGTTTAATGAAAGAAAAACCCACAATGGTCACAGAAATAACTTGAATCTGACAAAAGTAATAATATATAAAAATTCTATGAAAATGAACAAATGCCAGTGAGACATTGCTTTTCAACCATGCTTCAACATAATTTTTTAAAAAAGAAAACTCATGAAACAGGCCTGGACAGAAATGATGGTACCCTTAACTTAATATTTTGTTACACAACCTTTTGAGGCAATCACTGCAATCAAACGATTCCTGTAACTGTCAATAAGATTTCTGCACCTCTCAACAGGTATTTTGGTCACTCTTCATGAGCAAAGTGCTCCAGTTGTCTTGGGTTTGAAGGGTGTCTTTTCCAGACAGCATGTTTCAAAGATCCTCAATAGGATTTAGTTCAGGGTTCATAGAAGGCCACTTCAGAATAGTCCAGTGTTTTCCTCTTAGCCATTCTTGGGTGTATTTAGATGTGTGTTTTGAGTCATTATCCTGTTGCAAGACCCATGACCTGCGACTGAGTCCAAGCTTTCTGACACTGGGCAAGTTATTTCTGTGACCATTGTGGGTTTTTCTTTCATTAAACGAGGGGTACCAGCAATTTTTTTCCACGTGTGTACCTACCTACTTATAACAAAATGGCGTATAAATCTTAATTACAGATCAAATTGATGCCTTAGCAAAATCCAGTAGGTCATGTGCGGAAATTAATGAAGGGTTGGGTCCAATCTGATGTAATAAAACGAAAAACTAGATCATGATCTTCATGGGTGAGTCTTTATGATTTAGACTTCAATATTTGGCCTTCATGGTTTGGTCTGGATGAAAGGGTTTTCATGACTTGATTTTCATAGTTTAGTCTTCATTATTGGGTTTGCATGGATTGGGCTTCATGATTTAGACTTCATGACTGATTTTTTTTTTTTTTTTTTTTTTTACTAGATCGTTATGTTTTTTTCTTCTTGAGTTCTTGTCTTCTTGACTTATCTTCATAACTAGATCATCATGGATAGAAAGCATCTTTACTATGTCAATCATGAGGAGGTGATACATCAGGAAGCATGTTTTGAAGTAACTTGCAACCCAAAGAAATCAAGGGACATTTTCCATGATAGGGTTAGCTGGGAGCAGTTTTCATTCCAAGTTTCAGAAAAGAAGGATGTCGGAAGATTAAGATGCAATGTGTAACCATTGTATTTGATATCTGTTTGTCTAGTGTCTATTGACCTGTAACCCAGAAAGTGTCATATTGTCTCTGGAGTATAATACAGAATGTAACTCAGGATCAGTGCAAGATACGTAGTGAAATATATATACACAAAGGCCCAGATTTACTAAAAATTAGACAGAAAATTTACCAGGTTTATCACAGTGGCCCATGCTATATGATAAATCTGATGTATGTTTAGAGTGTCTGAGGTATTGCAGTGGATACTGCTAAATTGCTTTGTTTGTTTTGTTCTGTTTGTGCCACTGTGTATATATGTATGTATATAGTTATTAGCAGTGGCATAACTAGGAATGGCTGGGCCCCAAGGTGAATATTTGACTTGTGGCCCCCCTACCGAACCGCCACCCCCAACCCCCCCCCCCCGGACTGCTGTCTCCAACCCCCCCCCAGAACCACCGCCTCCACCCCCTCCTGCACGAACTGCATTCCTGCGCACACTATTATGCCCCATAGTGGCCCTTGTGTTTTGGATCAATACTTCAAAGTATCATCAGTCAATTGTCAGTTCTCCTAATTGATGAGGATCTTGAGCGCACTCCAGAATAAACACTCTGCACACACAGTCAGGGTGAATAAACTTCCTATTTATTCTTCAGCAACAGTGGGTTATAAAGACAATATGAGCAACAATGTTACCTACCTCTCCCTGGCTCCGGCGCACTCCCCGATACTTCGGCTATCTTCAATGTTGATCCAGAGCTCGTGTGAGCCGGGCCAGCGTCGTGACGCATAATGACGAAGCCCAAAGCCTGCGGAGCGCCGGAGAGGTAAGTAACAGTGGTTTTTGTGTTCCCTCACCTCCCCTGGCCCTGTGGGGTTCACGGTCCGTGGCCTCACTTACCAATCCCCGCTCCTGCTCACAACTGCCTCTGCAGAAGGGAAGCGCAGGCGGCCATGAGCAGGAGCGGGGATTGGTAAGTAAATAGGGCCCATTACCTGCTGGGGTTACTCCAGCAGGTAACAGCCTATTAAAATAAAAAAAAAGCATCAGGGAGGGCCCCCAAAGGTCCCGGGCCCTGTGGCAGCCACTACTGCTGCTACCCCAGTAGTTACGCCCCTGGTTATTAGGCTTCCCTAAGTTTGCTTCCTCCTGTTTACAAGTACTGAATGGTACAAATATTAAGATAAAACTTAACTTTTAATAATAAAAAATATAAAAAATCTCCAAGCGGACGTCCACTATCATAAAATTCACAATCAGTAGTATCCTATGTTTGCATCACCTAGATACATCAAAAAGGTTTAAACAAACTGGTTATCCGAGCCGGGGCTTCTTGCTTACCTGCCCCCACACTCCACAGCAATATCAACTAGGGATAACCCACACGTTATTGACCTATCTAAATGACCCTTTAATTCCACAGTATACTGAACAAATACGGTGCCATGATTCCACTAACTAATTGTACTCACAGCACATCTTACCCAGTCTTGGAGCCCCCCTATAGGCGTGACAGAAATCCCATACATATATATTGCTGGTACTAAAACAAATCTATATTAAATATCCCACAGGTGGCAAACAATTACCAAACTCTGGATTGCTATAAAACTATCATACCAAGGTCCGTACCAGGGGTGCACCATAAATTATTTCCCACCTCTGACTTGACCAGAAAATAAGGCAGCTGCAACCTGTATACCTTTAATATAGGTAACAGCCAACACCGCCCCTTCACATTAATCCGAGGACGATATAATAGTCCAAATAGTCGGTTCCCCCTGATTTAGGAACCCACTATACTATTACTAACTCTGTCAGTTAGGATACCTGACCACTACAAAAGCGACACACTTGGTCAATTGATAATCTATGACCACATTATAGCTGTTCTATCTGCTCTACACATTTCCCCTATGCAACCCATAGGTTCATCAGGAGCGATATTCACTAAAGTCAGGAACCATATTACCCTAACTTCCCCTACTGATAACTGCCAAATCCCATTACTATTCTATTGATGAAGAATATCGTTGTGCGGTAATAACCACAGTTCCCAGGAGCACTGATGGTGTGCTCCCGGTACTTCATGTAGCAAACGCCGCCACTGAGCACTCCCTGTTATATAACATAGGACGAACCTTAAGCCATGCCCCCTGCCGATGACGCATCAGCCTCAGGAGCCAATCAACCGCTCACTTCAGCCAAGCCCTTCATCCCTCCCATTCAGGGGGTGTGTGCCTTCAATCATGCTATTGGTCATGTGAATGTCATGTGACCGCTCCCTTTAACTTCAATGCCACGATCAAAATATAGATCTAACGCATACTTCATACACAGAGACGATCACATCCATACATATAAAATTACAAGTTGAAACCAAACTGGGGGATAAAACGAGAGTGGGAGGAACAGTATAGATCCATTCCTTAGAAATATTCATAATCCTCCGTTTATCCTCATTCAAATACTGCAATCCACAACACTTATATACCATCTACAAAAACGGATCCCATGTGTAAATAAAGGGAGACTAGAACAAGAAAAGGAGAAAAAAAAAAATATGTATTTAAAAAAAAAAATTTTTTTTTATTTTTTATTCTTTCCCTTTTTCTCCTATCTTTTTATATATCCGAGGGGAACCCTATAAGTATAATTCCCAGGAACAGATAATATATTTCTCTCAGCCCAGAAAACACAGAGACCATAAAGCTCTTAAACGTGCCACATCCACTAAAATGGATCGCATAAAAACATGCACACACGTAGATACATCCACATATATACAGTACAGACCAAAAGTTTGGACACACCTTCTCATTCCAAGAGTTTTCTGTATTTTCATGACTATAAAAATTGTAGATTCACACTGAAGGCATCAAAACTATGAATTGACACGTGGAATTATATACTTAACAAAAAAATGTGAAACAACTGAAAATATGTCTTATATTTTAGGTTCTTCAAAGTAGCTACCTTTTGCTTTGATTACTGCTTTGCACACTCTTGGCATTCTCTTGATGAGCTTCAAGAGGTAGTCACCTGAAATGGTTTTCACTTCACAGGTGTGCCCTGTCAGGTTTAATAAGTGGGATTTCTTGCCTTATAAATGGGGTTGGGACCATCAGTTGTGTTGTTCAGAAGTCAGGTGGATACACAGCTGATAGTCCTACTGAATGGAGTGTTAGAATTTGTATTATGGCAAGAAAAAAGCAGCTAAGTAAAGAAAAACGAGTGGCCATCATTACTTTAAGAAATGAAGTCAGTCAGTCCGAAAAATTGGGAAAAGTTTGAAAGTGTCCCCAAGTGCAGTGGCCAAAACCATCAAACACTACAAAGAAACAGGCTCACATGAGGACCGCCCCAGGAAAGGAAGACCAAGAGTCACCTCTGCTGCGGAGGATAAGTTCATCTGAGTCACCAGCCTCAGAAATCGCAGGTTAACAGCAGCTCAGATTAGAGACCAGGTCAATGCCACACAGAGTTCTAACAGCAGACACAGCTCTACAACAACTGTTAAAAGGAGACTGTGTGCAGCAGGCCTTCATGGTAAAATAGCTGCTAGGAAACCACTGCTAAGGACAGGCAACAAGCAGAAGAGACTTGTTTGGACTAAAGAACACAAGGAATGGACATTAGACCTGTGGAAATCTGTGCTTTGGTCTGTTGAGTCCAAATTTGAGATCTTTGGTTCCAACCACCGTGTCTTTGTGCGACGCAGAAAAGGTGAACGAATGGACTCTACATGCCTGGTTCCCACCGTGAAGCATGGAGGAGGAGGTGTGATGGTGTGGGGGTGCTTTGCTGGTGACACTGTTGGGGATTTATTCAAAACTGAAGGAATACTGAACCAGCAAGGTTACCACAGCATCTTGCAGCGGTATGCTATTCCATCCGGTTTGCGTTTAGTTGGACCATCATTTATTTTTCAACAGGACAATGACCCCAAACACACCTCCAGACTGTGTAAGGGCTATTTGACCAAGAAGGAGAGTGATGGGGTGCTACGCCAGATGACCTGGCCTCCACAGTCACAAGACCTCAACCCAATCGAGATGGTTTGGGGTGAGCTGGACCGCAGAGTGAAGGAAAAAGGGCCAACAAGTGCTAAGCATCTCTGGGAACTCCTTCAAGACTGTTGGAAGACCATTTCAGGTGACT
This sequence comes from Leptodactylus fallax, assembly GCA_947044405.1. NCBI lineage: Eukaryota > Metazoa > Chordata > Amphibia > Anura > Leptodactylidae > Leptodactylus > Leptodactylus fallax. The sequence goes on along the minus strand of CAMRHE010000083.1, from coordinate 1,473,553 downwards.
ACCTCTTGAAGCTCATCAAGAGAATGCCAAGAGTGTGCAAAGCAGTAATCAAAGCAAAAGGTGGCTACTTTGAAGAACCTAGAATATAAGACATATTTTCAGTTGTTTCACATTTTTTTGTTAAGTATATAATTCCACATGTGTTAATTCATAGTTTTGATGCCTTCAGTGTGAATCTACAATTTTTATAGTCATGAAAATACAGAAAACTCTTGGAATGAGAAGCTGTATCCAAACTTTTGGTCTGTACTGTATATATACATATAAATACATACACATACACATGTGGAAGGGAATAGGTTAGTGGAAGGAAAGAAAAGAGGGAGAACCAATCTAAATACATTCCCTGGTTCTCATTACTATCCACACTCCCCCACCTAACATCCCTATCTTTATATCCCTGCTAAACTATTGATAACACATTAGCTACAGTCTAGTCCAATACCATATATGGAACCCTCATCTCTGCTCAATAAATGGCGCATGAGAAATGCCATCATTCAGGCCCTTGCGTTTCACACAATCGAATCTAAAAATACATTCAGCCTCTTTCCTTAGAATCAACCTATCCCAGTCTCCTCCCCGCCACGGTTTACGTACTAACTCAATCCCTTGGAATTTGAGGGTGGAGGGATCCCCTCCCTGTTTATCCCAATAATGAGAACTCAGGGGTCGATCCTCCCTTCTATTAATGTACCTTACATGGTCCAATATCCTCCGACGAAATTCCCTTTTAGTTTTTCCCACATAATTAAAAGGACAAGGGCAAGACGCGACGTACACAACACCAGTGGATCAGCAATTGATAAAATCTCTGGTAAAAAAATTCTACCAGTAGTTGCCGCCACTACTTCCCATCCCCTAAGAACATAGTCACATGCTCTACACCCCCCACATTTGAAAGTGCCCTTGGGACTTTCCCTCTCCAACCATGTACCTCCATCCTCTGGTTCCAGATGACTATGTACCAGTCTATCCTTCAAGTTCCAACCCTCCTGTATGTCACAGATGGATGTTCCGACACCTTATTACTCAGGTAGGGGTCCAAATGTAGGATGTCCCAATATGACCTCAAGGTTTCAAATACCATTTTTGCACCTTGATCAAATGTGCCAATCAATCTTATAGTGTTGAGTGTAGTTACTGTATCCCTCGGTACTAACAATCACAATTTGTTGCAAAATATTTGGCCTCCTGCAGTACATTTCTAGGATACCCTCTGTCCATAAACCGCTGTTCTAGTCCCTGACATTCCACATTAAAGTCCTGATCTGAGGAACAGTTCCTGCGTAACCGCAGAAACTGTCCCTTCGGTATACCTCTACGTAACGATCTAGGATGGAAGCTCTCCCATCTCAAGAGACTATTCGTTGCCGTCTCCTTCCGATAAAGCTTGGTTGAAATGTCCCCCATATCACCAATTGATATTTTGAGATCCAAAAATGTTATTTCTTTCTGGCTCACTGTTGCCGTAAATCTAAGATTCAAATCGTTGTCATTTAATACCCTCACAAAACTCCAGAAGCATTCCACTGTACCTGTCCAAATAACCAGCACATCATCAATATATCTGAGCCATAGGAGGATATGTTGTGTCCACTCCTCCCATGATTCAGAAAACACATGACGCTCCTCCCACCACCCCAAAAATAAGTTGGCATACGTCAGGGCTGCAGGGCTGCCCATGGCAGTACCCTGCATTTGGTGGAAGAAGCGTCTATTAAACGTAAGCACATTACGTGTCAAAATGAATCTCAATAATTTGATCACGAACTGGTTATGAATTCCCATATGTGTGCCTCTTTTCTGTAAAAAATACTCTACAGCCCCACACCTCAAATCATGGGGGATAGAGCTGTATAAAGCTTCCACATCCAGGCTTGCCAATGATGCACCAGCTGGAATCTGCACTCCCTCAAGGTGCCTAAGGACGTCCATAGTATCCCGGACAAACGACGGCAGGGCCAGCACAAACAGACGTAAAATCCTGTCCACATACGTACTGAACCCTTCAGTGATGCCGCCGATGCCCCAGACTATAGGACGTCCCTTAAGTGGTGGATATCCCTTATGCACCTTGGAGAGGCAGTAAAACGTAGCTAGTCGTGGAAAACTAGGCCACATATACTCCCACTCCCTCCGATTAATGAGACCATCTTGTCTCGCCTCATCCAAGATATTACGTAGTTCACTCAAAAAATCGGGGGTGGGATCATTCCTTATAATTTCATAATTTTCTTGTCTAGACAGAATACCCATGCACATATCCACATATTCCTCTCTATCCAGAATTACAATGTTCCCTCCCTTATCCAACGGCTTTATAACAATCGATTTCTCTTTCTCTAATTTCAATAACGCCATCATCTCTTGAGGAGACAGATTATTATTCCCATATCGTGGGACAATCAACTCAGATAACCTACTCACCACCATTTTCTCAAAAATGTCAATTACCGATGTATCACATTGTGGGGGAGTGGCTGTACTACTCAAGTGAAGATCAGTAAAGGACCCGGACCTGTTAGGCCCTCGCCCTCATTCAGTTTTATCTTAATATTTGTACCATTCAGTATCTGTGAAGTGTAATTAAGTTTTGGATGGGATTGGACTCTTTGTGAAGACTCCTGTTTACAAGTGTTCCACTGTGGAGAAAGGCACCACTCCTTTTAGGGGAGTTTGATTCAGCCCAGCCTACTGTTGGCTGGATTAATGGGAGGAGACTTAGGGTCTCCAGAACACAGAGCAGTCTAGCTGAGTCCTCCTGAGTCTAGTGAGGTGAGATTGACATTGCTGAAGGAGAGACCATTGCAGCCCCTGTGTAGTGGGCTCTTTTAAGAGCGTAGCCCAACATCACCATTGCTACAGCCCTGACACAGGGAATAATTTGCTGTCAGCTCCCTGAGAGGGGGAAAGTGTCATGTTGGAGGAAAAATTAAGGTTTGCCAGAGCCTCACAGCCTGGGCCCTGCAGTACACAGGTAGTCAGGGTACAAATTGGGACTTAATTGTATCAGCTCCCATACATATAGTGTGAGAGGCATACTATAGTTATATCAGAATGGAGTCATCAAGCACTGGACTTAATATCCATAATTGGGCATCCTTTTGCTGTGGAAAACCGTTACCAGTCTCAGTACCATCTCCCACAATGGGACTCCTACTACTATCTCCATCCGGGAAGCTGCATTGGTTACCATTTTCTCAGTAAAGTTCCACCATTTTGTTCAACTACAATTTCTGTCTCCTGAGTAATTGCTGTAATCATCATCAAGGGTCCTTCTGACCACCATTACCTGGCTCAGGAGAACAAAGGTCTCCTCACAACTGGAAGTGCCTATGGGAACTACTGCCACCAAACTATATAGGCCACATTGCAACAAAGAATCTTAACATTGCTCCAAAGATGCACCACATTAAATCTGTCTCACAGATTCCACTCTTTATAGAAAATAATTTCTGTATATTAACTTTTAGATGAGGTACATGTATGTTAATTATAGTCTATGTGCGTTCACTATATGACTCTACTATCTAATTTGCTTTACTTTTCATGTTGAACCCATGTTTAGGTGAATGCTACATATCTCTGCCGTCTCCATCAATGACTGATCAGCTGGGTCTAGAAGTAGACTATGTGGGGAGAACCAAAGTATCTGAGATAGATGGTAGAGACTTGTTTGACATATAGTATCCAGCTGTGTCTAACTTAGATGGATTCATGGGGCGGGGGATTTATGGATACAGCAGGATTATCAAGTTTTGGATTACCAGTCAATTTCCTGAGATTTTTAGCTCCATAAATGAGGTCAGAAGGGTCCATGTTGAATGGAGCCCATTAATCTCTTGGCTGTTAGCGAGGAAACGTCCCGGAGTGCAGGTGTTAACAGTCTCTGTGTTATTTTTGGGAGATTGTGAATTGAAACACTCACAGGAAACTCACAATTCCCCAACCAGTGTAACAAGTGTTATTTTAGGCATCTGAACTGAGGGATGTGAGCTGGACTTTGCTTTCATCGCACCTTTAGGGATAAATTACCTTGTGTATAAGAATTTGCCTTCAGCAGCAGAAGAATTAACCAGTTAGCTGCTGACGGAGATGCCTGTCCACCCCAATTCTGGAAACTGTAAATTTTGCTGAAGTCTCTTTGATGTTTCTTCACAGCACATTAAAATTGCCACAAAACCAATATTTTCTTCTAGTTTCTGTGGCTTTTATAAATTAGAATTTATGAAATAATGACCTGATACTCTGAGTGTTTATGGGTGGGAAAATATTAAATGGGACAATTACTCAACAAATTACTGCAAAAACATTGCATATTGACGGGAGCCTGTCAGCAGGAAAATTGGTATCAAACTAATGACAGTACTTTGAAGGGCTGCTTCTACAGTTTCCAAAGATGCCTTTCTTATTCTGCATTGCAGCTCTATTTTCATGAACATCATGATTTTATTTTTATGCAAATTATATGAAAAGGGCTTTAGGGACATTTCACACTCTATTTCAGATAATCACCCTTAACTGCCTCCCAGCACTGCCCCCACATTGCTTGAGTGACATATGCCACTTTGTCACATTTTGTCTGCAGTTAGGGGTAGTTATCTACAGCGAAGAGCAAAGCCCTAGCAGGAGAAGTACTGCCCCTAAAGCCCTTTTCAGCTAATTTCCATAAGAATAAAATACTGATTATTATGAAAATGGAACTGCAATGCAGAAAAATAAGGGTATCTTTGTAAAGCGTAGATGTGGTCCTACAAGGTATTGTCCTTAGTTTCAAACTTATTTTCCTGCTGACAGATTCATTTTAAGTAATGACAAAATACATCCCTCCCTGAACTGTGCAGTGTCCATAAATATATAAAAAGAGGAGCTACACCTAGCATACAGGACAACGGAAATGGTAGTGTACAGTGTCCATATGCACAGCAAATACAGTAAGGGCAAATACTGAGAATGACACATAGCATAAAGAACAAGCGAAGTGGTACAGTGTCCATAAATACAGAATAGGAACAGATACTAAGAATTACACCTAGTACACAGGATAGACATGGTACTTTGTATTGTCCTTATACACACGTGAACAAAATTGTTGGTACCCCTCATTTAATGAAAGAAAACCCCACAATGGTCGCAGAAATAACTTAAAAAAGCCAGACTTTGCCAAACTACATGTGGACAAGCCACAAAGCTTCTGGGAGAATGTCCTATGGACAGATGAGACAAAAATCGAAATTTTTGGCAAGGCACATCAGCTCTAAGTTTACAGATGGAAAAATGAAGCATATCTTGAAAAGAACACTGTCCCTACTGTGAAACATGGAGGAGGCTCTGTTATGTTCTGGGGCTGCTTTGCTGCATCTGGTACAGGGTGTCTTGAATCTGTGCAGGGTACAATGAAATCTCAAGACTATCAAGGGATTCTAGAGAGAAATTTGCTGCCCAGTGTCAGAAAGCTTGATCTTAGTCGCAGGTCATGGGTCTTGCAGCAGGATAATGACCCAAAACACACAGATAAAAACACCCAAGAATAGCTAAGAGGAAAACATTAGACTATTCTGAAGTGGCCTTCTATGAGCCCTGACCTAGATCCTATTAACCATCTTTGGAAGGAGCTGAAACATGCAATCTGGAAAAGGCACCCTTCAAACCCAAGACAACTGGAGCAGTTTGCTCATGAGGAGTGGGCCAAAATACCTGTTGAGAAGTGCAGAAGCCTCATTGACAGTTACAGGAATTGTTTGATTGCAGTGATTGCCTCAAAAGGTTGTGCAACAAAATATTAAGTTAAGGGTACCATCATTTCTGTCCAGGCCTGTTTCATGAGTTTTCTTTTGTAAAAAATTCTGTTGAAGCATGGTTGAAAAGCAATGTCTGACTTTCATTTGTTCATTTTCATAGAATTTTTATATATTATTACTTTTGTCAGATTCGAGTATTTCTGTGACCATTGTGGGTTTTTCTTTCCTTAAACGAGGGTTACCAACAATTTTTTCCACGTGTGTATACAGAGTAGGAGCAGATACTGAGAATTACATCTAGCATACAGGATAGAAGATGTGGTACTGTGCAGTATTCATATACCGTACATAGAATAAGGCAAAATACTGAAAATAACATAGCATAAGAAAGACAAGTGTTAGGCCTTATTCACATGGCCGTGCTGTTTTCACGGACATTAGGTTTGTCAAAAACAGGACAGCCATGTGACTAAGGACAATAGCAGTTTGCAGTTTCCATTTTTAGAGAATAAGAGCAGATACTGAAAATTATAGCAAGCATATAAGACAAGAGAAGTGATACAGTGCAGTGTCTAAATGTGCAGAATAAGAGCAGTTTCTGAGAATTATACCATGAATACAGTGTCCATACATACAGAATAAGACTAGACACTGAAAATTACAACCAGCATACAGGACAAGAGAATTTGTACTGTGCAGTGTCCATATATACAGAATAAGAGCAGGTACTGAAAATTACACCTATTGTAAAGGACAATTGAAGTGGTACTGTGCTGTGTCCATATACTGTATACAGAATACGATGAGGGCAGAAATTGAGAATTACATCCATTATACAGGACAAGAGAAGTAGTACTGTACTGTTACTATATAAACAGAATAAAGGCAGATGCTGAAAATTGTACCCACGAACATCAAAAGGAAGTTTGTACAGTGTCTATATATACTGTATATATATCTATATATATTCTTAGATTGTAGGATCTTGCGGGCAGGGCCCTCAGTCCCATTGTATGAATTGACTATTTCTTTGTAATGTATATTTTTTGTCTGTACGTGAACCCTACAACTTGTAAAGTGCTGTGGAATATGTTGGAGCTATATAAAAAATTTATTATATACAGTAGATATATATATACAGTATATATATATATATATATATATAAACTGTATATATGAGCAGATACTGGTAATTATACTCAGCATACAGGGCAAAAGATCTGGTAGTGTACTATGTTCATATATACAGAATAAGAATATAAACTGAGCATTACATACAGCATAACCGACAAGAGAAGTGGTGTTGTACAGTATCTATATGTATAGAATAATAGCAGATATAGAGAATTATACCCAGCATACAAAAAAAGAGAAGTTGTACTATTCAAGGTCCACAAAGTGCTCATGTTCTGACTTTCTGACCCATTTCTTGCAGCAGTGTATTTTTTATGGGATCATCAGTAGGAGCTTAAAGTCTAATTATTATATTTAACATTAAATGGAATTCTACAGTTTCGGTCTAGGATCTGGGTTTGTTCCAAACTGCAATTTTAGATTTCTCAGAGTCTCATGTAAATGTTGGGTTTCTTGATTTAGAAACAAGTGATTGCAGAGAACATATAAGATAAGGTTACCAGTTATCCTCATGTGCCAGCTCCTGCCCAGATCTCACTAGTTTCTTAACAGTTTTGCTGATGCATTAGTATTCTGCAGCATGCAGTCTATGAGACATACAGTGGGTACGGAAAGTATTCACACCCCTTTAAATTTTTCACTCTTTGTTTCATTGCAGCCATTTGCTAAAAGTAAAAAAGTTCATTTTATTTCTCATTAATGTACACTCAGCACCCCATCTTGACAGAAAAAAAACTGAAATGTAGATATTTTTGCAAATTTATTAAAAAAGAAAAACTGAAATATCACATGGTCATAAGTATTCAGAACTTTTGCTCAGTATTGAGTAGAAACACCCTTTTGAGCTAGTACAGCCATGAGTCTTCTTGGGAATGATGCAACAAGTTTTTCACATCTGGATTTGGGGATCCTCTGCCATTCTTCCTTGCAGATCCTCTCCAGTTCCGTCAGGTTGGATGGTGAACGTTGGTGGACAGCCATTTTCAGGTCTCTCCAGAGATGCTCAATTGGGTTAAGGTCAGGGCTCTGGCTGGGCCTGTCAAGAATGGTCACTGAGTTGTTCAGATGCCACTCCTTTGTTATTTTAGCTGTGTGCTTAGGGTCATTGTCTTGTTGGAAGGTGAACCTTCGGCCCAGTCTGAGGGCCAGAGCACTCTGGAAGAGGATTTCTTCCAGGAAATCTCTGTACTTGGCCGCATTCATCTTTCCTTCAATTGCAACCAGTCGTCCTTTCCCTGCAGCTGAAAAACACCTCCATAGCATGATGCTGCCACCACCATGTTTCACTGTTGGGATTGTATTGGGCAGGTGATGAGCAGTGCCTGGTTTTCTCCACACATACCACTTAGAATTAACGCCATAAAGTTCAATCTTCGCCTCATCAGACCAGAGAATCTTATTTCTCATAGTCTGGGAGTCCTTCATGTGTTTTTTGGCAAACTCTATGCGGGCTTTCATACGTCTTGCACTGAGGAGAGGCTTCCTTCGGGCCACTCTGCCATAAAGCCCCGATTGGTGGAGGGCTGCAGTGATAGTTGACTTTGTGGAACTTTCTCCCATCTCCCTACTGCATTTCTGGAGTTCAGCCACAGTGATCTTTGGATTCTTCTTTACCTCTCTCACCAAGGCTCTTCTCCCACGATTGCTCAGTTTGGCTGGATGGCCAGGTCTAGGAAGAGTTCTGGTCATCCCAAACTTCTTCCATTGAAGGATTATGGAGGCCACTGTGCTCTTAGGAACCTTGAGTGCTGCAGAAATTCTTTTGTAACCTTGGCCGGATCTGTGCCTTGCCACAATTCTGTCTCTGAGCTCCTTGGGCAGTTCCTTTGACCTCATGATTCTCATTTGCTCTGACATGCACTGTGAGCTATGAGGTGTTATATAGACAGGTGTGTTCCTTTCCTAATCAAGTCCAATCAGTTTAATTAAACACAGCTGGACTCCAATGTAGGAGTAGAACCATCTCAAGGAGGATCAGAAGGAAATGGACAGCATGTGAGTTAAATATGAGTGTCACAGCAAAGGGTCTGAATACTTATGACCATGTGATATTTTAGTTTTTCTTTAATAAATTTGCAAAAATATCTACATTTCTGGGGGGTTTTCTGTCAAGATGGGGTGCTGAGTGTACATTAATGAAAAATAAAATGAACTTTTTTGCTTTTAGCAAATGGCTGCAATGAAACAAAGAGTGAAAAATTTAAAGGGGTCTGAATACTTTCCGTACCCACTGTACAATGGTTGTAATAATGCAAGAAATACCATGGTATAGAGATTTTCTGGACTTAGGTCAATACAGCTTAATAATGAAAATTTCTACAAGTGTCTAATAGACCATGAAAAAGATTTACTAATTTTGTCTAAGATATAGATAATGTAAACTTAGACAACACAGTTCAAAGATGCACCAAATGATGAATGATATATCTGTTGCATCTTCAGACTGCCTAGTCTAAGTTTATACTACCTATTAGGTAACTTAGTTTGGCACAAAATTTGGGTACAATTTTATTGCACATAGACACATCTTAAGGACGGGGTCCCTGCATAGTGCAGAAAAAAACTCGCAGCAGTTTTAGAAACTGCAGCATGTCAATTATACCTACGGAAATGCTAGCAGTTTCCCTATAGGTATAATGGAAGCAGAAAGTCGGCAGAGGAAAAAAGTACATGTGCTGCACAATATGTAGGCCAGTGCTTTAGTGTAAATTAAGCTAGAATTCTGCTTAGCAAATCTGCCCTGTTGTGTTTAAATTCTTCACTATTTTCAAGAGCTTTGTATGCAGTCAGTAAATGGGAACAGTTCAGAAGCTTGAAACCTATTCTGACCTAATACTTCTCACTCCTGAGGGCTTGTTAAGGCCAGGGCCCCACGTGGCGGAAACGCCACGGTCTGGCAGTGGTGAAAACGCCGCAGAAAAAAAAGTTTTACAGTACCTTCAAAGTGAGTGGGATTCTAGTGAATCTCATCCACACATTGTGGAAAAATACGTGCAGCGGACACGTTGCGATTTCCAAAACTGCCACAGTTTTGGAAATCACAGCATGTCAATTATGCTTACGGAAACGCCAGCGGTTTCCCTATAGGTATAATGGAAGCAGAAAGTCCGCAGAGGAAACCTCTGTGGACTTTCTGTGAAAAGCGTTGTGGGAAAAACCTCAATGCGTTGCAGCTGTGGTTTTTCCTGCATCGCTTTTTTGCAGCGGTCCATTACTTGGGGCCTTATCCTAAAAGTGTTTACAGTACAGACAGCCGTAAGGTAAGCAACCTGTATTCCAGAGTCCAGACTGATGTATTTTTCCCCACACTGATACACTGTGACAAACAGGACGGGAGAGAGATTTGTACTGCAGATATGTTTCTGGTTGAAGAATTATAGCAGAAGTTTTTGGTGTACACTTATTTGCAGAACACCCATTCAATTACAATTACTCCTGAGACTGTTTTTAGGCAACTTTCATTAATTCATTGCAATTTGCAACCCTTAACTTAAGGTTCAGCTAATCAGTGGCTCATTACATCACAAGTGATGCTTTAAGGAAAGTGAAGGGTTACTCAGCCCGCATTGAAATAAAAAGACATCCATGTAATATAGAGACCCCACTCACCACAGTGGGATCTGTTCTATGCAGTGGCTAACTGAGGAGGTTCCAGAAATATACCTCTTCTCCCCATCCATTGCTTCTTTTATAACTTTATATGCTATAAGCTTGAAGTAGAGATGAAGTGGTATGTGCTTTACAAGGTGGGCAACAACAAGGTATGTAAAGGTATTACCAAAAGATGACAACAAATCAACAAGGTAAAGTAAAATAAAGCAAAGAAAATACAATAAAAATGTGGAAACATTTCCTAATAAGGTATAGGAACCTGGAGTTTATTTGGAGGAATTTTAGGGCGGTAATTAGTTCTGGGGAGGCTGGTTAATAAGGCAGCACTCCGCAGAACCTCAGGAGGTGGAGACCTTGAGGACAGATGTTGAGTCTTTCATTCTTCCTGGTAAGGTTTTACACTGTAACAATAAATCCCCGGTGCTGTGTGACATTCCTCGGAAACGCTCACTGCTGCATTGTTAGTTTTAATGTACATCCAAGAACAATTTGGGACAATCTCCTCAATGTGTGATTCCAAGGAGTCTTTTGATCACAATCAATTCACCTAAATGAAACGATTCAGGCTCCTGCTTTTAATTAGGTGCTTGAAGACTTCCCAACGTGGAGTTACCGCACACTTGGCAGCAGTTCAGCCCAGCTTACAAATTACTTAGTTAAAACTAAAATCTTGAGAAATCCCTGGGATTAGAAGAAGAGGCACAGAGGGGCCCTTGTCAGGATGATCCTGACTGCAGCCACTGCTATTATTTACATTGGGTTAAGTGCTCGCTCTCAGTGTGGCCGGAGACTTGGGACATGTTGCCCATCCAAGTGCTCTGGCTGTATTCATGCTCATTTATGGAAAACAGACTCCAATGCTTGGCACTGCCAGTGAGCCTCAAGGAAACAATATCTACTTGCTGCATTGTCCATAGAAGCTCTTATAATATAACCTGTGGAACACTGGGAAAGTCACATGATCACTGTACGTAATAAGAGAGCTAAATAGTGAGATAAAATGATGTCCACATTTAATGAATCAAGCCTAATACACTTTGCAGGAAAAGTGTTATTATGGTGTAACCATTTACTAACACTGTAAAGTATTAAAATAATTATAGATCATGAAATCCACAGACATTGTACCACAGTAACAGCTATTCCAACAATTACTGTTGACAACAAGGCTCTATATTTGTCTTAGTTGTCACAGCTCTGCCCTCTCTTATTATCATATCAGAGATGTAATTACATTACCATCAGACATTCATGAGATCCTCATACCTTACACAAAACCTAATACTACAGTAATAGTTATTTCATCTCCTTCTGGTTGTTGCAGCCTTGCATTGTGATCTGATATAACAGAGGTCAGCAATCTTTGACACTCCAGCTGCTGTGAAACTACAACTCCCAACATGCTTCATTCACTTCCATTGGAGTTCCAAGAACAGCAGAGCAAGTATGCATGCTAGGAGTCAGGGGCGTAACTACCGGGGTAGCAGTGGTAGCGACTGCCACAGGGCCCGGAACATTACGGGGCCCGGAGCCCTGTGGCAGTCGCTACCGCAAACCCCACAATCACTGCTATCGTTATACTCCGGGGTCTTTTGAGACCCCGGAGTATAACGATCGGGGGCCCAGGGGAGGTGAGCGAACATAAAAAACACTGTAACTCACCTATCCGCCGCTCTGCAGGCTTCGGGCCTGTTTGGTAACGTCCCAGACGTCTGCCGACGTCATTATGCGTCGTGACGCCGGCCTGGATCGTGCGAGATCCGGTCTGACATTGAAGATGGCCTTAGTAGCGCACGGGAGTGCACTGGAGCGAGGAAGAGGTAAGTTGCAGTGTTTTCTATGTTTCTATCCTCCCCTGGTCTCCGATCATTATACTCTGGGGTCTGCAAAGGGGTCTGAATAATCGTTCATGGGTGGTCCACAATGGGGCATAATACTGTGTGCAGGGGCCACTATGGGGCAAACTACTGTGTGCAGGGGCCACTATGGGGCAAACTACTGTGTGCAGGGGCCACTATGGGGCAAACTACTGTGTGTAGGGGCTACTATGGGGCAAACTACTGTGTGCAGGGGCCACTATGGGGCAAACTACTGTGTGCAGGGGCTACTATGGGGCAAACTACTGTGTGCAGGGGCCACTATGGGGCAAACTACTGTGTGTCGGGGGCCACTATGGGGCAAACTACTGTGTGCTGGGGCCACTATGGGGCAAACTACTGTGTGCAGGGGCCACTATGGGGCATAATATTGTGTGCAGGGGCCACTATGCTGCATAATACCGTGTCCAGGGGCCACTATGGGGCATAATACCGTGTGCAGGGGCCACTATGGGGCATAATACCGTGTGCAGGGGCCACTATGGGGTATAATACCGTGTGCAGGGGCCACTATGGGACATAATACCGTGTGCAGGGGCCACTATGGGGCATAATAGTGTGCGCAGGAATGCGGTTTGTGTGTGGGGGGGGTTTGGGGGCGGCGGTTTGGGGGGATTGGGGGCGGCGGCTTGAAGGGGTTGGGAGCGACGGCTTGGGGGGGGTTGGGGGCGGCGGCTTTGGGGGGGGGCCCCATGTCAAATGTTCGCCTTGGGGCCCAGCCATTCCTAGTTACGCCACTGCTAGGAGTTGTTGTTTTATAACAGTTGGGTGCCAAAGGTTGCCTACCCCTGTGATATAAGATCCAAACTGCTTATGCTACAATACTAGCTAGAGTAGCAAGTTACTATATTCAGGTTTTTATGTGGTGTAGGAGCCTTTAAGTTCTATCTTCCATATATAACAAATACCACAAAATCTAATTGTCTTCAGTAACATAAGATGGTGAGTGAGCCTCCTTGTCACCATCGACCTCTGCATGTCTACAATCAATTAACCATTTGGGTGGCTAAATCCATTACTTAATAGGTTTGGCCCGTTGGCTGTTATCCATCCCTGCCATTTGAAACCTCTAGAGGAGCAGTGTAATACGTCAGTGCAGGGTGCATGAAGCCACTGTATTGGTCTTGATTTTCAGGGTTGGAATTGCGCAGCCTCGGCCTTTTACAAGTCACTGATGTTATTTTAGCTGTGGGCTGGAAGCAGCAAATGTAATCAAATAAAAAGCCTCAGGATGTTGAAGCAATCACTGCGAAAAGAAGTGATATAAGAGTCTAATATCTCCAGAAGAAGGACAATGGAGCCAGGTAATGGTACAAAGCTGCACTTTCCTGGGAATCATCAACCAAAACTTAATTCTCTATTTTAAAGGGTGTCTGTCAGCAGCAGATTTGTTATAAACCTAATATAAACCTAATCACAATACCTTGTAGTGATTCTACAGTTCCCAAATATATATCTGTTATTCAGCTTTAGAACCCCATTTTATGCAAATCACTGTTTTATTCATATGCAAATTAGTGGAAAACTGCTTTGTCTGTGGAATTTAAAGTTGAAACTAAAGGCACTTTTCCCCTCATATGCATATCAAATTCAAAGATTTGTTTTGGGTTGAACAAGTTTGTCATGAAGCAGAGTTTAAATTGGCTTAAAATATAGTATATGAAACTGTTAGGCTGGGTTCATCATCTGCACCGGAGTCCATTGTAGAAAGCGCCGAAAATTGGCGGAGAGAAAAGTCCTGCATAGAGGACTTTTTTCTCCCCTGCTTTCAGTTTTGAAATGGCAGACACCAGGCAGGCCCCATTATAGTCAATGGGGTCCATCAGTGTCTGTGTGTAACCGCTTTTTTAGCGGTCCGGCCCTCTGTCGTTTGGGTCCCCCAGGACCCCCAAACAATGGAGACCATGGCACTAGTGTGAACCTAATGTCAGGGCACCTTGGACTCTATCTAGCCCATTTCTAGTTCACTAAGGCAAACACAGGCGAGGTCATGTCAAAGTGAAAGTGACATGTACAGTGCTGGCCAAAAGTATTGGCACCCCTGCAATTCTGTCAGATAATACTCAATTTCTTCCAGAAAATGATTGCAATCACAAATGCTTTGGTAATAATATCTTCATTTATTTTGCTTGCAATTAAAAAACACAAAAGAGAATGAAAAAAAAAGTCAAATCATTGATCATTTTACACAAAACTCCAAAACTGGGCCAGACAAAAGTATTGGCACCCTCAGCCTAATACTTGGTAGCACAACCTTTAGACAAAATAACTGCGCACAACCGCTTTCGGTAACCATCAATGAGTTTCTTACAATGCTCTGCTGGAATTTTAGACCATTCTTATTTGGCAAATTTCTCCAGGTCCCTGAGATTTGAAGGGTGCCTTCTCCAAACTGCCATTTTGAGATCTCTCCATAGGTGTTCTATGGGATTCAGGTCTGGACTCATTGCTGGCCACTTTAGAAGTCTCCAGTGCTTTCTCTCAAACCATTTTCTAGTGCTTTTTGAAGTGTGTTTTGGGTCATTGTCCTGCTGGAAGACCCATGACCTCTGAGGGAGACCCAGCTTTCTCACACTGGGCCCTACATTATGCTGAAAAATTTGTTGGTAGTCTTCAGACTTCATAATGCCATGCACACGGTCAAGCAGTCCAGTGCCAGAGGCAGCAAAGCAACCCCAAAACATCAGGGAACCTCCGCCATGTTTGACTGTAGGGACCGTGTTCTTTTCTTTGAAGGCCTCTTTTTTTTTTCCTGTAAACTCTATGTTGATGCCTTTTCCCAAAAAGCTCTACTTTTGTCTCATCTGACCAGAGAACATTCTTCCAAAAAGTTTTTGGCTTTCTCAGGAAAGTTTTGGCAAACTCCAACCTGGCATTTTTATGTCTCTGGGTCAGAAGTGGGGTCTTCCTGGGTATCCTACCATAGAGTCCCTTTTCATTCAGACGCCGACGGATAGTACGGGTTGACACTGTTGTACCCTCGGACTGCAGGGCAGCTAGAACTTGTTTGGATTTTAGTCGAGGTTCTTTAGCCACGATCCGCACAATCTTTCGTTGAAATCTCTCGTCAATTTTTCTTTTCCGTCCACATCTAGGGAGGTTAGCCACAGTGCCATGGGCTTTAAACTTCTTGATGACACTGGGCACGGTAGACACAGGAACATTCAGGTCTTTGGAGATGGACTTGTAGCCTTGAGATTGCTCATGCTTCCTCACAATTTTGCTTCTCAAGTCCTCAGACAGTTCTTTGGTCTTCTTTCTTTTCTCCATGCTCAATGTGGTACACACAAGGACACAGGACAGAGGTTGAGTCAACTTTAATCCATTTCAACTGGCTGCAAGTGTGATTTAGTTATTGCCACCACCTGTTATGTGCCACAGGTAAGTAACAGGTGCTGTTAATTACACAAATTAGAGAAGCATCACATGATTTTTCAAAGAGTGCCAATACTTTTGTCCACCCCCTTTTTTATGTTTGGTGTGGAATTATATCCAATTTGGCTTTTTGACAATTCTTTTTGTGGTTTTCCATTGAAGACAAATTAAATGAAGATATCATTACCAAAGCATTTGTGATTGCAATCATTTTCTGGAAGAAATTGAGTATTATCTGACAGAATTGCAGGGGTGCCAATACTTTTGGCCAGCACTGCATGTGTATGGAAAAACAGATGGTAGGCAGTGGATACAAACTGCTAGTTTAACCATACACTGCGCTTCTACTTTTCTATACATTTTTTAACATTTAAATTGCTCTAAAAATAAACCTGTTTAGGGGAAGATGCTTGCCTGTGTTTTTTTCATATACACTTAGTGGTTATATTGGAAAAATCAATGGTTTTATACAATATTTAGCCAGTTTTCAGGACAAGTAAGAGCAACAGGCTTGTTATTAAAAAAAAAAAAAAAAAAAAAAAATTGTGGCAATGTACTTGGTTGAAAAGTGATGAAGAAGAAGTGGCTTTCCAGAAAAAAAACAGCTGAAAATTATCCTTTTATGAGAGCAGAATACTGGACCAACATGGCATTGGTTTTGTTATTATACCAATATTGTAGGAAGTGGCAAGTACAACATTTTGGAGAAAAATTTGTGCCACACTATCGGTGTGCTTGGCCTGCCAGCTGAAAAACCTGGAATATCTTAGGAGCCAGAAGAGAACCTGGACTGTCCTGCTTATCATCCTTTTATGGCAGCTTTAGCGCAATGACAATTTACAGAATGAGGTTCAGCCTTCTCCCCAGGTGTGAAATATCAAGACCCCCCCCCCCCCCTTCGCGCATCAAAAGGAAAATCTTACTACTCCTCCTCCAGTCTAGGATCCTAGGTTCTCCACCACCCTTCGTTATCCTTTTACAGTTCATTTTGCTCCCCCCAGGGCAGTGACAGTATTCAGGAGGTAAAAGTTATTCTTCTTCCACCTCTCATTGCCTGACTGTGTTTCCTGTAAGATTTCAATCAAAGGGACGACATGACTGATAATGAAGTTGTCCTTGCTGTTGACACATTTAGTGACCTCCACAATGAGCTTCAGAAGGTGACACGCTTCCCTCATGAGCCTCCAATGGAGGATTTCAAAATAACACTTTTCCCCCTGAGGTTTTTCTGCTTCCAGTATTCATTCACTGTCTTCTGCTTCTCAAACAGATGCTCCAGCATGTGCCACGTCATGTGATCTTCACCCTACAGCAACAAAATCAGGGAGGGGAAGTGGAGGCAATGGCTTGCCCTGGTGAAGTTGGGGAAGGAAATGGTCCAGTGAGGAGGAACTGGAGGAGGCGTTTCAGTCCTGAATATCTCTCTCAGCAGATGCCACATGACTACTAGGGAATGGGATCTGTGTCAGTGAAAATGAAGAAGACATTGTTGACAGTGCAGAAAGGCAGCGTGGTATGTATTACACCAGCAATGGGGGCAGGGGAGAGGAGGAACACACAGAGCCCTGACTTAACATTTGTGTATCACTGCTATCAGATCTGATATCCTGCTGTGACTAAGGTGAGCAAGAAAAGTAGTTAAAAAAAAGAGACTTAGCACTGAAAAGGTGACCTGACCAGTATCAGACTAGAACACACTGCGTGAGTTAGCTTGGATTTTTGCAGTGATAATGGCAGTTTTTCGGTATTTTTTAACGCTATTTAAAAAAAAAAAAAAAAAAAAAAAGCTATTTAAAAAAAAAACACAACAAGAAGATGCGATTTAGCACTAAAAGAGTGACCTGGCCACTTGGACTATTAGAGTAGAATCTTTAACAATGACATTTTGCACTGACAGTTTTGACTTTGTCAGTCAAAACAATGTAAGACGCTTGGTGAACAGTCATAGATCACAATGCTGCAACACTAATATCAGATCTGACAGTATTAAAAAAAATAGCTTTACCACAAAAAAATGAACAAAATGAGATTTTGCACTGAAAACAATGCAAGGCACTCTGTGGGCAGTCATAGATATCAGTGCGGCAACACTAATGGCCAATCTGACAATGTATTTAAAAAATAGCTCTATTGCAAAAGTACTTAACAAAATGAGATTTTGCACTGAAAGGACTGACTATGCTTCAGACTAGTCTTTAACTCCTATAATTCTGAAGTACTATTGCAATGATTAGTTTACAGGCTGTCAGGGGATGACAGAAGCCCACCTAGGTCAGAGAGAGAAACCAGGTGATCCTCCTCCTCTGCTCTTCTACCTCATGTTTTATGTGGTGGTGGCCATTTTAATTAATCTGAGGCTAATAAGTTTCAGTTTCATTAAAAACCAAAACTTTTGGAAAATTCAGGTTGAAACCAGTTCTGCCAGGAATCTCAGTTTAGCTGCTGTTACTTTAAGGTTACCATGCCGACCTGTAAAGCTTCTATAGTGTTCAGGGTTATCCTAGGCTTATCCACTTATCCATATTTAAATCATCTTCCTCCTCAGTCAGATGCCTGTGCTATTTGGTTGTACCTCGTGTGGCTTTCATATCCTGGTTGTTTGTGCGGGACTGCTCTATATTGACCTTTGGCTTGTTACTGGAAATCCACATGACTTCTGATTTTGGCTCTGAGGTTATCTCTTAGACTGACTTTGACTTGTTACTGGATATCTGCTTGTCCCTGATTTTGGCTCTAACATTACCTCTAGGACTGACTTTTGGCTTGGATATTCACTCTCCTGATTCATCCTCTTGGTTTTACTCTGCCTTTTAAGTTATTGTGGTTTCTGGTTAGACTTCAGTTTGTGGAGCATTTATTTCATATACTAGTTTTTGTGGGTGATAACTTGGGCCCAAAATTCAGCATAAGTCTATGTGGCTTTGTGGCTGGTGCTGTATAAATAGCTAGTTCTACTGCTCTCTGTTGTCAGTCAGTTCCTGCAATTTCTGATATTTGCGCCAGAGACATTAACATAAAAAGTTTGTTTGTTTGTGCTGAATTGGTTCACTCGTCTCTAGTTTGAGAGGATCGGAGATTATATGAGCTTTGGTAGGGGGAGATTAGGTCAGAGGTTTAAGGAGGGACAGGTTGTGGATGGCTTTGTATGTCAGTGGTCACATTTTAAATGCATTTGTTGGGAGGCCGTTGCAGTATTCTAACTGGGAGATAATGAGGGTGTGAAACGAGCAATTCTATAGTCTCAGGGGTGAGGAAAGAGCAGTTTCAATAAATGTTTTTTTGGTTGGAGATGGTGAAGTTGTTGAGTGCTTGGATGTGTGGCTTGAAGGACAGGGCAGAGTTCTATAATTACCACATGGCAACAAGCTTATGAGACTGGGGTAAGTGTGGTACCATTAATGTTGATACATAGGGCAGGTAGGGGAGGTGAATGATGATGAACTCTGTTTTCTCCATACTGAGTTTGAGAAAGTTGAGGAGAAGAAAGAAGCTATATGTGATAGACACTCTGGAACTCTGGAAAACAGAGTGTCAATATCTTGGACTGAGAGACATTTGAGTGTCATCGGCATAACAATTTTATTGAGTCTGAGATGCCAAGTCTGTGATGTCAAGGGAAGAGAAAGTTTGCAACAAGAGGCACTGGATGCTTGTGTGAAAGACCGAGGACAGGTCTAGAAGGAGGCGAACGGAGTGGTGTAGACCCATTAAATTATTAGACCCCAGAATCATTTTATGTTGTAGTTCTTTTATTTAGATTTTTTAAAGTATTTTAGTCCCACTAGTTGACTAGACCTTGAGATTACTTAATAATTAATGGAATACACTGCAATACAATAGCATTGTGTATTATGCCTATTAGGAACTGTGTATTAAACAGGACTTGTTACCAGGTCTCAAAAACCCAATGGCATACCTCATTTGATCATTGTCACCCTGTGAATTTTGGTGTTTTGTTTATCCAAATCTGTTCAGCCATTCCAAAGATATAAGTATTGTTTTTTTTTTTATATAACTGTAATTTTATTGAAAAATTTTTCATTAACAAGGAATAAAGAAAAAACAAAAAAACAATAATAATCAAACAAACAGGAAGCATTGAGGTAAATAGAGGCTATCTGCCTCCTCCCCCTTAAGCAATATGCATTTAAATTAAGCAGTGAACAAGGGAGGGGGGAATGGAGGGGTTAAGAAGACAAGGGTAGGACCAAAGGGAAGGGGGGGGGGAGGGAAGGAGAGGACTAGAGATCAGAGACCCTGTAATGTACAATACATGTCCCAGGGTGCCCAAATAGCCCCAAAGGCTTCCCGTGAATTATGTAGGCCAGCAGTCAGGTATTCAAGACTCCTCACATCCTTCATTCTAGCCACAAGCTCAAGACTAGATGGGGGACTCACCTTCTTCCAGTTTCTAGCTATGAGAGTTTTAGCTGCAGTACAAAGATGCAAGAAAAGCCTGGATGACTTATTGCTCAGGTGTCTGGGGGGAAGGTTCAGGAGATAAAGAAGAGGGTCAAGAGGAACCTCTTGCAAAAAGAGAGCAGTCGTCAGAGTCCTGACCTCCCTCCAAAAACCGAGGATGAGAGGGCACGTCCAAAAGATATGGTGCAGGGTACCCACCGCAGCTCCACAGCGCCAGCACCATGGGGGAACTAATGGGTTTAAAGTATGAAGGAGAGCCGGAGTATGATACCAATGCATCAACAGCTTATACTGCGTTTCCCTAAACGTAATGCACTGAGATGATTTCTGGGCCCGAGACCATACAATCCGCCACTGTTCCTGGGAGATGGGTTTACCCACCGCCTCCTCCCATTTAAGCATATAGCGATGATTAACAGGAGAGCCTGTAGTTTGTGAGTTAAGAAGTTGGTAAATAGAGGATAGATATAAGTATTGTTAGTGTTTATGCAAATTAGGGTATCCTAGCCAAGTGTGCAGTATCCCTGTTGTTCCTCTCAGGATAGTGTCTCTGGGTGCTGTATGTCATGCAGAGTTACCACCCACTTAGCTAAAAGACTGTAATTTGCATAAACAAAGACCAGGTGACAGTTCCTCCTCAATAGTACACGATGAGGGGCAGGGTGTATGGGTTAAAGAGCTAGAAAGGGGTTAGATAGAATTCTAGAAGCCTTCAGTGGGTCATACACAACTTTTTAAGGCAGTTTGCATTTCTAGTTTAGAATCAACTGGTTCAGACTGAAACTAAACTCTTGGCCTGAACCAGCGAACAGAACCCAAGTCTCATCTCTAAATATACAGAAGCTACTATTATACTGCATGCTACATACAAGAGTGTAACTACTTTAACAGTGATCCCTCTATGTGCAAGAATATAAGTACTATAATACTGCCCCCACTATAGGTCTCAGGAACTGAACCCTCTCCATATATGGCGGGTGCCAACTGTAATATACAGCAGTTACTCACCACTTAGAGTCCCCAATTTGTTAACTGAATGTGGGTAAAATGCTGAAAGGACCTTAGGCAATATAAGTCTCTAAAGTCATTTACTTTCAAACTGTTAACTAATCTAGTTGTCTCTTATGCTAGGTTCACACTAGCATCAGCCTATCTGTTCTTCTGGTCCATTGGAGGACCAGAACAAAGAATAGGTGGACAACTACAACTATAATGGGATAAGTCGGGTGTCCATTCTTTAAAACTGAAACCACTGGGTGAAAAAGTCTGACTCTAGCGATATTCAATGCATACTGCATGCTACATACAAGAGTGTAACTACTTTAACAGTGTTTCCCTCTATGTGCAAGAATATAAGTACTATAATGCTGCCCCCACTATACAAGATTATAACTAATATAATACCGCCCCTATATACAAAAAACTAACTACAATGATACTGCCTTCTATATTTAAAAATATAACTACTGTAACAGTGCTACCTATGTACAAAAATATAACTAAGGTAAGTACTTTTATAAACAAGTGTATACCTACCCTCCACTTATGAGAATATAACTACTGTAATGTTGCCCCTATACAAAAGAACACGGACATGAATGGGTAGATTTTTTTTATGTGCTCATGTGAGTTTCTTACTTCTTTATCATAATGTATTACACTTGAGACATCCATGGGTTTCTTAGAGGGGATCAGCCATCGGTGACATGTGTATTGTGTCTCTAGAGCACAATGAAGTGTCCAGGCATCAGTCCTCTTGAGGGAGCATTAGTAGGGATCATCTTCCTCTCCTAGTATAATGGTTGGATCTGATGTGTACATTGAGACTGCTATTCGTGCTGCCATTTCCCATCAGGGTTTCACTTGGGTGATTAAGCTCTTTTGTTTATTGTGTTGTTACAATGTGTGAATTTTGCCTTGTTAATGAATCGCCGGGGGTGAGCAGGATGATAAAATGGCTGGGGCATGAGGGCTCATTGTTAGGTAGAAAGTTTAATGGAGTCTGAGGTCTGGAGCTTTTTGGGGAGAGTTATGTTTCATGTTTTGTCTTTGTATTTACCCTACAGAAGGATTATAATGGACATATCCATTGAACAAATCCCATGATTGTGTTATTAGTTAGGCCTGTAGACAGGAATTTGACAATAAGCCACATGATGCCCTGACACAGCCTGTGGGATTAGAGCCTGGGTCTTAGAGGTTACAATAACTACCTGGCAGATTGTGTGCTGCTATACTGCTGGAGTTTGTAATATTGCCACAGGGCCACATACAGTTAGGTCCATAAATATTTGGACAGAGAGAACATTTTTCTAATTTTGCTTCTGTACATTACCAAAATGAATTTTGAACAAAACAATTCAGATGCAGTTGAAGTTCAGACTTTCAGCTTTAATTCAGTGGGTTGAACAAAATGATTGCATAAAAATTTGAGGAGCTATAGCATTAATTACACACAATCCCTTCATTTCAGGGGCTCAAAAGTAATTGGACAAATGAAATAATTGTAAATAAAATGTTAATTTCTAATACTTGGTTGAAAACCCTTTGTTGGCAATGACTGCCTGAAGTCTTGACCTCATGGACATCACCAGACGCTGTGTTTCCTCCTTTTTAATGATCTGCCAGGCCTTTACTGCAGCGGTTTTGAGTTGCTGTTTGTTTGTGGGCCTTTCTGTCTTTATGTTTAATCGAGTTTATTAAGGTTTTTAAATTAGGGAACAGAAAAAAAAGAAAGGGAGGGAACAATGCTAAGACAAAAACATCAAATAAAACATAGGGGGCCACATGAGCCGCCCAAAAAATAGATGAGACACCAAAGTAATTTAGAATAAAGGGCTGTTAAGGCCCTCAACTAGAAAATCAGCGATGGGTGGTGTAGTATAACTACATAAAAACTATATTATTAGGGAAGTGGTAGCCAGGAAAACAAATGTCAAACTGTAAAAAGCCGCCACGATGCCACCCACCTATCAGTATGAAAGACAAACATGAAGGGGGGGGAGGGTCACAAGGAATACACGGATACTTGAAGACCTGCTAAGACACAGACATAAAAGAATGGGAAGGGACACACAAGGGGAGATGGGGAGGGAAAGAGAAAGGTGGCAATAAGAAGCATTCAGACACCGTACCAACAGGGGAACAGTGTCCCAGTCAGACAAAGAGAGAAGAAAACTCCGGGGAGTCCTGAAACATCACCCACGGCCGCCAGAGAGACTCAAATTTAGAGAAGTTAGGCGAGTCCTCAGTCACCAGGGCCTCCATTCTCCTAATGAGGAGAAGCTCCTGAATCAGCTCAACAAGGGTGGGCACGGCAGTGCTGCGCCAGTGCCTGGGAATGACTGTTCTGGCGGCGGTGAGGAAATGTTGCAGGAGGTCCCCCTTAACAGCGGAATCCCTTCCCGGTAAAAACGGAAAGGAGAGCAAGATGGGGTGAGGGCGTAACAGATCTGCCGCTCACTTTTGCATATAGCGTGAAGACTGCCTCCCAGAAAGGCCTGATGATGGCGCAATCCCACCAGATATGATATAAAGTGCCTCTTTCGGAGCCACAGCGCCAACACCGATCCGAGACACCAGGGTAGATCCTATGCAGAAGGTCGGGGCAGCGGTACCAGCGGGTCAGAATTTTGTAGTTCTTTTCCTGCGCACCGCAGGGCATCGGGAGTTTAGCCTTTCTGTCTTTAATAAGTGAAATGCATGCTCAATTGAGTTGAGATCAGGTGACTGACTTGGCCATTCAAGAATATTCCACTTCTTTGCTTTAATAAACTCCTGGGTTGCTTTGGCTTTATGTTTTGGGTAATTGTCCATCAGTTTGGCTGCATTTGGCTGGATTTGAGCACACACAGTATGTCTCTGAATATCTCAGAATTCATCCGGCTGCTTCTGTCCTGTGTCACATCATCAATAAATACTAGTGACCCAGTGCCACTGGCAGCCATGCATGCCCAAGCCATCACACTTCCTCCGCCATGTTTTACAAATGATGTGGTATGCTTTGGATCATGAGCTGTACCACGCCTTCTCCATACTTTTTTCTTTCCATCATTTTGGTAGAGGTTGATCTTGGTTTCATCTGTCCAAAGAATGTTCTTCCAGAACTGTGCTGGCTTTTTAGATATTTTTTAGCAACGTCCATCTAGCCTTCTTATTCTTGAGGCTTATGACTGGCTTGCACCATGCAGTGAACCCTCTGTATTTATTTTCATGCAGTCTTCTCTTTATGGTAGATTTGGATATTGATACGGGTATCCACTTGGTTGGCTGTTGTGAAGAGGTTTCTCTTCGCCGTGAAAATTATTCTGCGATCATCCACCACTGTTGTCTTCTGTGGGCGTCCAGGTCTTTTTGCATTGATGAGTTCACCAGTGCTTTCTTTCCTTTTTAGGATGTACCAAACTGTAGATTTTGCCACTCATAATATTGTAGCAATTTCTCGGATGGTTTTTTTCTGTTTTCGCAGCTTAAGGATGGCTTGTTTCACCTGCATGGAGAGATCCTTTGACTGCATGATTTCTTCACAGTGAAATCTTCCAAATGCAAGTACCACACCTCAAATCAACACCAGGCCTTTTATCTGCTTAATTGAGAATAACAAAGGAATTGCCCACACCTGCCCATGAAACAGCCTTTGAGTCAACTGTCCAATTACTTTTGGTCCCTTTAAGAACAGGGTGGCATATGTTAAGTAGCTGAAACTACTAAACCCTTCATCCAATTTTAATGTGGATACCCTCAAATGAAAGCTGAAAGTCTGAACTTTATGTCCATAATATAACTATAACTTGAATATGTTTCAGTAAACAGGTAAAAAAAAAAAAAAAACTAAATTTGTGTCAGTGTCCAAATATATATGGACCTAACTAAATCTCTTCTCTGGGTACTTACCCTTTTCTCTGTCCACAACTTGGACTAAACCTCACTTGTGATCAAAGAAAATAGATTTAATACTAGGTCACAGTGAAATGAACAGGTTGACACCTTGTATTATTACTTGGAATTATTTTTATTAGTAATAGTATTATTCAATAATAATAATAATAGCAGTGATAATTTACTATTGTAATAGTAATAATTGTGACAATGGTAATAGTAATAATTTATTGTTGCAATACTAATAACAATAATAATTTATCATTGTATTGCAGCGCTAGAATCCTAGGTTAGAATGTAACCAAGGACAATATCTGCAAGGAGTTTGTATGTTCTCCCCGTGTTTGCATATGTTTCCTACTGAGAGGAATATAGATCGTGAGCCCTATATGAGACAGTGACCAATATTGTCCTTAAAGCATTGCTTAATATGTTGGCACTATACAAGTCAACAAAATAAATTAATAAATAAATAATAGAAAATATAGTAGGTTATTTTCACATAGAGACGGATTTATGAAAACTGTATTAAGAAAAAACTGGCTTAGTTTTAATTTTTCAAAAGCACTGTAAGAAATGAAAGCTGTGCTGTGATTGGTTGCTATTGACAACAAAGACAGTTTTTCTTTTCTTTCTTTAAAGTAGTTAAAAGGGGTGTCCAGTTTCAGACAAATATTGAGAGATAGATGTTATTGTTTGTATAATGAAAAAATTATACAGCTTTCCAATATACTTTCTGTATCAATTCCTCATGGTCTCTAGATCTCTGCTTGCTGTCATTCATTCTGCTTACTTCCAGTGGATAAAAATCAGTCCATGGTCATGTAATGGACAGTTCGTGGTCATGTGATATACAGTACATGGTCATGTGATATACAATCCATGGTCATGTGATATACAGTCCATGGTCATGTAATGGACACACAGGTGCACAGCTCGTTACAGTCACAGCACAGTATCAGAAATCTGCCTGGTAATGAGTTGTTCACCTCTGTGTCCATCATTTCTTAACAGATTGACAAAGAATATTGAAAAACACAGAGATTAAAATTATGCATTTGATTAAAATTCTATAGCCAGAGTGTGGATGAGTTTTGACTCACCCTCATACATACCTACATTACACAAACATTAAAAACACACACATACACACAGATCATTTAATTATTTCTTTAGAAGGACCTGTCACATATTGTCACATGACCATATGTGTTTGCAGGTCCTAAAGCCAAAGAGCAATTCTGCAAAGAAAAGGGAGTCTGGGAACTGTAATTGTTTTTTTATGTTTGAATCCTGTATTTATTTACGCAATTTGGTCCGTTTTTTATGAGGTCTGTATTCTAAGTCTGGTCTGAGGTCTGCATTAATTTAGCTTTCTAGTATGGGCTTTTAATTAATCAAGGGGTCTGGGGTCTGAATTTGTGTTGCTATAAAGACTGGGGACTGAATTTTGAGGGCTGGTCTGTGACCCGGACTTATTTGCATTACTATAGATCAGGGGTGTCAAACTCATTTTCTCCGGGGGCCACTTCAGCCTCACGGGGTACCTTGAAGGGCCAAGATTATTTTACACATGTATAAAAGTAACTTCTTAACAGATAAGCGAGCTATTAAGGAGTAGTTACATTTGTACAGTACATTACTACTGTTACAATCAGCCCTTTGAGGTCAACCAGGAAGAACATAATGTATTGTTAAAACCTAAGACATTGGCATGTTACATACTATCCTCATCCTTTTCTGAATATATAAAAAATTAAGCACTATACAAATACTGTTTACCCCTGCAAACGGTATTATGCTTTATAGTTGCCTCTGCACACGGTATTACGCCCCACAGCGGCCCCTGCACACGGTATTATGCTCCATAGTTGCCCCTGCACACGGTATTATGCTCCATAGTTGCCCCTGCACACGGTATTATGCTCAATAGTTGCCCCTGCACACGGTATTATGCTCCATAGTGGCCACTGCACACGTTATTATGCTCCATAGTGGCCCCTGCAATCGGTATTATGCTCCTTAGTGGCCCCTGCATTGGTATTATGCCCCATAGTGGCCCCTGCAAACGGTATTATAGTCCATAGTGGCCCTTGCACATGGTATTATGCCCCATAGTGACCCCCCCACCCATGAACTATTATTATACTCTGGGGTCTTTTCAGACCCAAGAGTATAATGATCGGAGACCCAGGTGGTGACAAACATAAAAATCAGTGTTACTTACCTGGGCCCCGATGCGCTCCCTGCGTTCAGCCTTCTTCAATGTCGCACAGACCGGCGTCGCGACATAATGACGTCGGCCTGGCTCACGTGACGCTTGGGACGTCACCAAAGAAGGCCTAAGCCAGCTGGGAGCAGCATCGGATCGCCGGAGAGGTGAGTAACTCTGGTTTTTTTGTTTATCACCTCCCCGGGGTCTCCGATTATTATATTCTGGGGTCTGAAAAGCCCCCCGGAGTATAATAATAGTAGTATTTAATGGGGTTCACCGGCCGCGGCCTCACTTACCATCCCCGCTCCTGCACACAGCCGCTTCTGCGTCCCATAGCAGAAGGGGAAGCGGGGGGCGGCCACGACCAGCAGCGGGGATCGGTAAGTAAATAGGCCGTTACGTGCCGGGGATACTCCAGCAGGCAACGGCCTATTTATATATATTAAAAAAAACGTATCTTCACTTAACTGTGATGCCTTGATGCAGCCGCCTCCTCTTCTTGTCTGCGTGTCAGCGTAGGAGGCGCGATGACGTCATTGTATCGCCGCCTGCGCTGACATGCAGAGGTCTTGTAAACCAGCCCAGGACAGGTATCGCGTAGCTTTGTTTTTTTTTGTTTTTTTAAGCGGCCTGTCGTGGGCTGGTTTACATTACATAATGTACATAGACAATAAAAAATGCCGCGGCCCTGCGGGCCAGCAAAGTGCTAGGCCGGATAACAGAAGGCAGCGGGTCGGATTCGGGCCTTGTGTTTGACACCTGTGCTATAGATACTGGACATGGCTGCAGAAGTGAGGATTGGTTAGAATGAGAATTTATGAAGTCTGATACTGTCAGCAATGTTAGGATAGTATCAATATGTAGGGTCACAGCCTTTGACAAGGGTAATGGCAACACCCAGTTGTCAATGCTAGCAGAGAAAGGTGTTGATGTACAGTACAGACCAAAAGTTTGGACACACCTTCTCATTCCAAGAGTTTTCTGTATTTTCATGACTATAAAAATTGTAGATTCACACTGAAGGAATCAAAACTATGAATTAACACATATGGAATTATATACTTAACAAAAAAGTGTGAAACAACTGAAAATATGTCTTATATTCTAGGTTCTTCAAAGTAGCCACCTTTTGCTTTGATTACTGCTTTGCACACTCTTGGCATTCTCTTGAGGAGCTTCAAGAGGTAGTCACCTGAAATGGTTTTCACTTCACAGGTGTGCCCTGTCAGGTTTAATAAGTGGGATTTCTTGCCTTGTAAATGGGGTTGGGACCATCAGTTGTGTTGTTCAGAAGTCAGGTGGATACACAGCTGATAGTCCTACTGAATGGAGTGTTAGAATTTGTATTATGGCAAGAAAAAAGCAGCTAAGTAAAGAAAAACGAGTGGCCATCATTACTTTAAGAAATGAAGGTCAGTCAGTGCGAAAAATTGGGAAAACTTTGAAAGTGTCCCCAAGTGCAGTGGCCAAAACCATCAAGCGCTACAAAGAAACTGGCTCACATGAGGACCGCCCCAGGAAAGGAAGACCAAGAGTCACCTCTGCTGCGGAGGATAAGTTCATCTGAGTCACCAGCCTCAGAAATCGCAGGTTAACAGCAGCTCAGATTAGAGACCAGGTCAATGCCACACAGAGTTCTAGCAGCAGACACATCTCTACAACAACTGTTAAGAGGAGACTGTGTGCAGCAGGCCTTCATGGTAAAATAGCTGCTAGGAAACCACTGCTAAGGACAGGCAACAAGCAGAAGAGACTTGTTTGGGCTTAAGAACACAAGGAATGGACATTAGACCTGTGGAAATCTGTGCTTTGGTCTGATGAGTCCAAATTTGAGATCTTTGGTTCCAACCACCGTGTCTTTGTGCAACGCAGAAAAGGTGAACCAATGGACTCTACATGCCTGGTTCCCACCGTGAAGCATGGAGGAGGAGGTGTGATGGTGTGGGGGTGCTTTGCTGGTGACACTGTTGGGGATTTATTCAAAATTGAAGGAATACTGAACCAGCATGGTTACCACAGCATCTTGCAGCAGCATGCTATTCCATCCGGTTTGCGTTTAGTTTGACCATCATTTATTTTTCAACAGGACAATGACCCCAAACACACCTCCAGACTGTGTAAGGGCTATTTGACCAAGAAGGAGAGTGATGGGGTGCTACGCCAGATGACCTGGCCTCCACAGTCACCAGACCTGAACCCAATCGAGATGGTTTGGGGTGAGCTGGACTGCAGAGTGAAGGCAAAAGGGCCAACAAGTGCTAAGCATCTCTGGGAACTCCTTCAAGACTGTTGGAAGACCATTTCAGATGACTACCTCTTGAAGCTCATCAAGAGAATGCCAAGAGTGTGCAAAGCAGTAATCCAAGCAAAAGGTGGCTACTTTGAAGAACCTAGAATATTAGACATATTTTCAGTTGTTTCACACTTTTTTGTTAAGTATATAATTCCACATGTGTTAATTCATAGTTTTGATGCCTTCAGTGTGAATCTACAATTTTTATAGTCATGAAAATACAGAAAATTCTTGGAATGAGAAGGTGTGTCCAAACTTTTGGTCTGTACTGTATATAGACATAGCATAGCGGGGCAGAGGGAGAAGGGGATGTTTAAGTTTTAGGAACAGCCAGGGGCCTAAAATCTACTTAGTTTTCCAGTACAAAATGTATATTAAAAAGTTCCTGAATTTCCCTTTATATAATGATGAAGCTTTATTCAAATAAAAGTGGTCAATGTCTCTATCACAAGTTACTGGCATAACTTAAGCATTGTAGAGGAAAATAGTTGAAAGTCCATGCCCACTCAGCAGTGCCACACGCGCTTCAGTTTTTAAGGTTCCAGTTAGCTCAGTCTTACACAATCATGTTTTTAAATCAAAAAGCTTCATAAGAAACCTTCCTGTTTTTCTGGGAGTTGAGTCTTTCAGGAAGTGAAATCGTTCTCAGAACCTTTTTCTACGTCTCTGCCAGCACTCTGGTGTTTTGGAAGCTCGTGCAGAACACAGAGTAAAGATTGTAGAAGTGTAATATAAGGTTTGTGTTTACCTTGTGATTTCTAAATGCTGCATGAAAAGCCAACATCCATCCCAGTGTCCAGGAACAAAGTGGGTTAAAATAAGTTAAAGTTCCCCATTCTGTTAACTGCAGGTGGATAAAATGCTGAAAAGATCCTGGCAACATAAGTCACTAAGGTAATTTTCTGTCAAATATTTCACTATTTTAGCTGTGTCTTAGGCTAGGTTCACATCTGCGTTGGAGACTTTTCTCTCCGCTGGTTTCAGTATAAAAATGGTGGAAACCCTATGGACACCTGGAGGACCCTATTATAGTCTATTTGGGTCCGTGGGCTTCTGTGGGTAACTGCTGTTTTAGTGGACGGCTCTCCATCCTTTGGATCCCCCAGCAGACCCAAATGATGGAGAGCCCAATGCAAATGTTCACCTAGCTTTAGCTAGATCTAGTCCATGCAAACCTTATAGATTCCCCTGGTTCAAGTTTTAAATTTGAGTTCGGAAATCAATAACGATTTTTATTTTAATTCACTATAATACAGTTCATATTATTGTCAGACCGGAAAGCGAATGGTGGACCCACTGTTCCACCTCTTGTAGAGGTCCTGGTAAAGGTGGCTGCTATCAGTAAGCCAGGAAACTCTGGTATTAGGCACCAGAGGGTACAGGCAGAGGTTAGTCGGGTACAGTCGAAGGTAAATGTCAGGCAGCAGAAAACAAGATAATAATTAAGCCAAAGAGTCAGGGTGGGCATCTCAGAATTACAAGTTCAGGATAGGCAGGGGTCATACACGGGTAGGCAGCAGGACAGAATCAGGATCAGAAGTGTATTCACAAACAAGCCAATGTTAATTAACAATAATCCAGTGTAGCACAGAAGGGTGGTACAGTAGCATTCCATTCCATATTGTTCGGGCACAGTTCAGAAGGCTGAGTAGACTACAATGTAAGATAGGGGGAAGAAGTCAGGGATTGGCTGAGGAGCGCTCACAAGTGTACTTGTTAGACCGCCACAATTATACTTTAGAGCTACACTCACTATTCTGCCTGAAGGGTCAATGTGTACATTCATTACTTTTCTGTATTAATCCACAGCAATAGACCTACAAGCATATAGGACACCAAATATATGAAAAATATGAAAAACGTCTTGGGGATATCTAACCGGCTAGTTAGCTATGTAGTTTTTTTTTTTTTTTTTTTTTTTATAACTATGAGATGTTTTGCTATTTGTTGCCACTGCCATTAAAGGGATTATCCACTTTCCTTAGGATAAGCCATCAATACTAGATCTGCAAGGGTCCAAAACCTGGGACCCCAACAGATCATTTTCTACAGCACACAGCAACTCCCGGTAATGTTTACATGCTTGGAGATGAACTACTCACTCACCGTATAATCTGTTGCGGAGGCTTTAAGTACTGCAGCGCTATCCACTAGACTGCAATAGGAATAGGGATTGTTATGATCCATGGCTCATTCATATCCATGTATGAATTAAGTAGTGATATGCACAGGCAGTTTATGGCCCTGGCTGGTTATGGACCCACCATGGAAGTTAAAGTAATTAGGTGTAAGTCTCTGTAATGTGTATTGAGCCTTGCTTTTATTTCTGGTTTGGACAATCCGGGGGGTGGGGGGAGGAGAGGGGGGTGGACGGCGCATGTAATACAGCAAAGACCTGGCAGAGAGTTTCTTATAAGATCTTACATGTGAAACACTCCAGGGCTTAGCAGTGTGACATAGATGCAGGTAGAGAAGGCCTAAGATGGCAGCCACGGTGCCAAATCTTCTTACAGGCCCTGAGGTGGCACTGTGATGAGGGAGTCATACTTGGGTAATATTCAAGGTTCCCTGCTGTGTGTCTCTCGTTTGATGGTGTTTAGGGAGCCCTTGATGGTGGATGCAAATGAAGCACAGGCTGGCAGTTGAAACAGGTACAGATTGTGGCTGAGTTTACTCAGCAAGGTTCTTTCAGTCACAGGGCAACATGGAGACACCTTCACTTACAGCAGCAGGTTCCATAAGTCTGGCATGTTGCATACACGGACAGGAGTGTTAACTGCTCTTTACCCCTTCAAGTCCTGTGACCCTTCCACTCTCCCTGGGACCTAGTCCTCTCTTTCCAAAGACTCTTGGAGATATGTAGTGCACGTTTTGGCTGTGGACACCAAAGTTTTCTCACTGATGCAGCAATGAAAGTAGTTACAAGGAGGCTTACTCTGCAAGGAGAGGATCTGGTGACATGGGGCCACCTGATTTAGCCATAACCACCACTAATTAACCAATTGCTATCTCACAAGCCTCGACTGAAGCTAACTAAAGACTACCTTGAACAGGCCAAAACTCACTGGCCAAGGCTGGCGTCTCTTAGCAACCTCTAAGCTCCTCCCTCCTTCTACAAACCTCAGTGCAGGAGCCACTCTCATCTACACAGCAGCATAGAAAAGGCAAGTACAATCCTGAGCGACCAGCCTGAAGCAGAGAAATGCAGGGCCAATGTTAAACAATATAAAGAAATATATACTCATTCACAAAAAAATATGTAAATGATTACAGGTCTAGGTCTTTCCCCATGAGGGTGTAAAAGTGCCTCCCCCAGTGCCCCATTAAAAGACAATCAGAGGCTACTTGAAGCCATTTTGCTCAATTTGCAGACTTTGAAAAGGAGTAAATCATTGGACTGTAAGAAGCATTTAGACGAATTGCCCACTATTTAAGCCATTCTGACCTAACTGTTAGGAGGTGTTGGGAGCAGTGGTTACATGAGAATAACACACATGCCAAACAGGTTCTGGTTGGCCCAGACAGACCACCCGTACAGAAGATTGTTTGATCCACTGACAAACACGAGCAATTCTCACAGTCTCCTTGTCCACCATCCAGATACAGGTGGCACCTTCATTACACACCCTTGTCTCTGCTCGAACTATTTCCAGGTGCTTAGCAGAGATATGGTGCTGACTGGGCCCCTTAAGGTCGCGGGTCCCATAGCAGCCACTACGGCTTCTATAATGCTAGTTCCACCACTACTTTGTGGAACTAAGATTCCATCTGCACAGAGAATACAAACAGCATCTATGAATGTACATCATCTGTTATGATAGATTCCTATCCAAATCAGTTAAGAGTGACCTCCACGTGGATGAGTAGGACCAGAGAATGGCATGAAAAAATTCCATAGACAATAACGCTACCACCACCAGCTTGTGTTCTTCCACCTTGGTTGCAGGATGTTTGTCCTTTGATGTTTCTCACTTGACACGCCACTGTTCATCAGATCAATGAAGCAGAAAATGTCATTCATCGGAAAAGGCAACCCTTTTCCAATCAGAGGTCATCCAATTCCAATACGCCCATGCAAATTGAAGCCTTCTTGAATCTATCTTTGTTAGCATAGGTGCAGTGTCTATCAATCTGCTTTGGAGCCCCATATGTAGTAGGATTCACTGAACTGTTGTTTTAGACACGTCTGGTATCATTTTCATTGTGAGCTGGTCCATGGCAGTATTTCAGTCAGCTCTTGTGCACATTCATAGCTGACATTCACCTTTATGAATGGCACGTGGTAATCCGCACTTTAGGTTGTTCCTAGGGATTGATAGACATTTGAAGATTCGTTTTATTTCGGGTTCAGACAGTTCGGACCATTCATTTTGGGTCGGACTTGTTCAAGTAGAGCCGGAAGTGAAATTATTATACTCTGGGTTTACTTTATACCAGTATAAAAGGTGGAGGCCCAGGATATGCAAAAAATAACAAACAGTTATGCTCACCTTCCCTCATCTTCTGGGCCTCCTTACAGTGTCTGACTCTGGCCTCTTCCGGCTTCCTGGGTAACATCATGAGCCCTGGGATCACGCAGACCTATGATTCTGCCTCAGCAGGCACGTGGGACACGTCAACGTCTGCATCCTACACAGCCTATATTAGGGCTACAATCTGACTTTGACCACAACAAATATTGCATGGTGAAAGATTGCAGTACTGCCTTGCCTGCATTATATGTAATGAAAGTCAGTGTCAGAGAATTACAATACCTTGTATGCCAGTTTTTGGGGGTTTTTTTTGCAAATAGGGGTTTTGATCAAAGATTTGCAACTTTTTCTGATTTTCTATCTCCCCAATTTTCTGTAAGGGGGCTTGATGAAGAGAATGACATGGGCAGGGTCTCTGGCCTGCCAGATTTATAGTCATTTGCACCATTCACTGGGGTAAATAATCCCTAAAATCTATTCCAGCTAATTACTGATGTAGAATTCAGTGCATGTGCACATCCCAACAGAGTGAGCCTGATTTATGAGGAGGTGTGCACCTCCTTATAAATGAGGCGCACCTTCTGCCAGGACAAGGGATATAAATACTGGCATTGAAAATGTCAGTCTTCAGAAAATCTTTCCCATTGTTGTCAGGCAAGTTGCCATGACTGCGATGCAACAGTTACAAGAAATCAACCAGGTTTGGATTTCTTGCAGTTATCATGTTGCAGTTGTGGAAACTTGTCCCAGCACAACAGCGTTTACTCTCATTCGATCCAAAGCAAGCATAACAACACTGTGAACTTTGGATGTGTCATGCCTAAAGTTGCTGTTCAGGCCTAGTCTTATACTCCAGAGCAACAGTTGTTATTCTGCTGATGGAGTCACTGTGTATATAGGGCGCATGAGCTTCCCAGCTCCTTTTCCCATAATGCCTTGTGATATATACATTACATTACTCATCCTGTACTGATCCTGAGTTACATCCTATATTAAAAAGGGTGGGTTAGGCTTTAAAAAAAAGGGGCCATATACTGTGCGTGTGTGGGTATAAAAGGGGTCATAAACTGGGGGCTATAAATACGGGGATCATATGCTGTGTGAGGGAGTAAAAAAAAGGGGCCATATACTGTGTTGAGGCCATAAAAAGTGGTCAGATACTGTGTGGGGCCATAGAAAGGAGTAAAATACTGTGGGGGTGGCATAAGAAAGGGGTCATATACTGTTTGGGGGCAAAAAAGGGCTCATATATTGTGGGGGCCATAAGAAAGGGGTTATATACTGTGAGGGGGTCATATATGGTGTGATGGGGCAGAAAAAGGGGATCACATACTTTGTGATAGACCAGAAAAAGGGGGTCATATACCATGTGGGGGGGCTAAAAAAAGGGGATCATATACTGTGTTGGGGGAAAAAATGGGGTTCATATACCGTGTGACTGGCCAGAAAAAGGTGGTCATATACGGTGTGATGGGGCAGAAAAAGGGGACCATACACTGTGTGATGGGCCAGAAAAAGAGGGTTATATACCATATGGGGAGCCAAAAAAAGGGAGTCATATACTGTGTAGGAGGTCAGAAAAAGTGGGTCATATACCATATGATGGGCCAGAAAAAAGGGGTCATATATCATGTGGTGGACCAGAAAAAGGGGGGTTGTTTATTGTGTGGGGGAAAAAAAAGGGGTGTTATACTATGTGGGAGCCAAATAAGGGGATCTGCCAATGGGGGGGCATGTCCTAATTAGGGGCGCCCCATCATGCAACCAAAGATAGCTGGGTGGG
Source organism: Leptodactylus fallax (assembly GCA_947044405.1). Taxonomy (NCBI): domain Eukaryota; kingdom Metazoa; phylum Chordata; class Amphibia; order Anura; family Leptodactylidae; genus Leptodactylus; species Leptodactylus fallax. The sequence goes on along the minus strand of CAMRHE010000083.1, from coordinate 1,437,748 downwards.
AATCTTTTTTTTTGTGGCAGGATTGCCTTTTTATAGTCTGTCTCAGGCTGCAGAGAGGCTAGGTTCACCCCTGAATGTATGCACAATATTCTATGTAAGACTTAACATCAAATCAGAGATGAGCATTCACTTTAAGCTGTTACCATCGTAGAACAAATTATTTTTGTTAACACAATTTATATTAGAAAAATTCTGCAGAGAATTTTTTTCCTGAAGTAATACTGTAGATTTAATCTAGAAGTTGCTTGACAGAGTGGCCACTATAATTTACAAGTGAAAACAATTCCTGACTTGACCTTCGGATACCTGGCCTGCTTCATCTACTTGATATGGACCCCAAGGAATAAAATGACTTCTAGGATCAAAGGAAACATCCTGTTTTCATGGTGCAGAGCTTCCGAATGCCCCCGCTGGCACCAGGGCATTACTGCCAGTCCAAGGGTCACAGGAAGGACATATCAGATGAATCTTTTTCAGAATAACTTGAATCAATTCTATAACATTCTCTCTGGCAGGAATAAATCATATGATTATTATAAATTATGCATTATAGTTATAGAATTTACAATTTATTTAAAGAGTTTAATTCATGTGTTGCTTGCTTCTTGCTTATTTAGTTTGATTTATGGCCAGAGCTGTAACTAGAAGCTCCTGGGACCCAATGTAAAATCTGTTACAGGGCCCCACTTAACATATGCTACATATAATACTGGTGTTTTATAATGCTGTAATGGGGCCTTTGGGCCCCCTCAACCTCCAGGGCCCAGTACCAACTGCTACCTCTGCACCTCCCTATAGCTACACCCCGGTTTATAGCATATTCTATGGATATCCTATGAATGCCTTAACTAGGAATACCCTTTTAAAAGGGGCAAATACCCAATAACACAAAATCTGCAATAAACACTCTGTTTGGGATATGCATTTGCATAACCCATTTCCATTTTTGGTCCATGTTGTGGGACAATCCCATGAAAAAGAGAATTTGAGGAGGTATACTTTTTCCCCCAACAACTTCTATGCCCTTTATAGAAGCAGCGGGAAATGTCCCCTTCCTGACCATAAGATGGCTCTATCCATTAATTAAAATGACCATATTTTAGAAACATAAAAAATTCTGTAGATTCAGTTCTACACAAATTCTACCAGAATGCTCTTGGTTTATTTTTACCATTTCAGTCCCTAAAGAATCTTTTTAGTTATATTTTTTCTTGGGCTCAAATTCAGCAATCTTCATTTTGGCTTCTTCATAGAATTCTTTCAGCTTTTCATCAAAGGTTTCCTGTGATAAATGTTTTAAGAGATTTCAGAAATCTAAAAATTGATACAAACATTTAAAAAAAGGCAAGGTTTTGCTAGGAATAACAGAAATAATGTTTTGAAACTCTCATCGGAAGTTCTCCCTCCCAGAGTCCACATGGAAAAACCTCTAATCTTGTTCTGCCAAAATTAATTCTGAGGCCAAACTGTGAATTAACTATTTCAGGAACAAAGAGAATCAAGAAACAAGATTTTTTTTTTTTTTTAACAGAGACTCACCTTTACAGGCGCTGGATAATTTAAATATCATCAGTATCTGTTTATTAACAATGGACTTGGAATTTGCCCAAAAAGTTTATGAAAAATGTATGTTATTGATTTTTATGATTTGACTAAAGTGGAGAATATGTTATACCACACAAACATACAATCAGACATTTAAAAAAAAAAAAAAAACAATTGTAGTCACTCTGCTCAGATTATCTTTCTTTATAAGGAAAAAGGTTAAGGTCCAAGAAAAATACCAACTTTGCCAAATCCTTTACGTCTAATGGGAACTGACTGCTGGCCACAAATAACAAGTTTGTTGTTTTTTTGTTTTGTTTTGTTTTTTAAAGAATCCAAAGCATTAAAAAAATAGACTTATTTCAAATTTAACCAATGAAAATTGTAAGAAAAATTCTCAGTACTAGCAATGTGTTTTGGAAAATTTACATTAAGAATCTACTATTAAGTGCTCAAAAATGATCCTTGGACTGGTTATATACGCAGATTTGTGCATACGGGTGGCAATAATATGTGGCACGCTTATCTGCATACGCTAGATATACTCTCCAGTTGTCATTTTGGGGTCATTTAGTACAATACAATGATCCAATTGTAGTTGCTACCATTTAAGGACCAGATTCTAGTATCAGAAGATTTTGTGTTGAATTTTATCTTCCAGTGTGCTCTCACTGTGACCCTTGTACATCATGGATAAACTTGCCAATTGGATCAGCACTCAGGTTATAATACAATGGAAGTGACTGAGCCCAAACACCAGCAAGCCTCCATTAGAGTAAAGATTGCATTTTATCCTGGCTCAGACCAGCATTGTGTTGGGTGTTGTCATCTGCAGCTGCTGATCTCAGATCCTGGAGATGAGTAGATTTTATATTTCTGATTACTTTTCCTGAAAACCCGAGGTGCAGATTTTCCAGTTATCTTATTCTCTAAGAAACATGTGTTAATGCAGTTGCTGGATTTCGGTAATCAGGGAATTGCAGACAATCTCAAAATCATAAGAGTTAAATGCTGAGATGGGGCTCAAAAGAGCCAAAAAACATGAGATTTTGGGCAGTGTGCCCCCACAGCAGATGTGTGGGAGTGGGGCCCAAAATATCATAATTTCTTCTTTTCTCCATTTTTTTTTTTACTTGTAATTAACAGAGATCCTTTAGGGGGAGCAGGTCTTCCAGGTCATTAGCTCTGTCTGATAGAAGTGATTATTCTCTGTACACATTGCCTGCATTCTATTAATAACTAGAATAAATCTGGCTGAGCTTTCATATGAATCACATCCCAAGCACTTAAAGGCGCAGGACATATACAGTTTTTGTGCTCAGCAATGTCTTTTATAAAATCAAAATGTAATATTCCACCCAAGTTGAAAATGCCCCTTTATTGTCTGAACAAATTTCTGCTCTTTCTTCTCCTTCTGCCCCTACGGAACTTCAAGTATCTGCAGAAGGCAGAAAAAATTCAGGATTACCATGCAGGAATCAGTGGTTGAAGGAGGTACAGCTAGTGCAAGAATGCCCCACTAGACTACCAGAGGATGCTCTAGCACAATAATGGTACAGAAGAAGACACCCAAATTTGAAAAGTACTATGATCAACTACCTAAGGGGTTGTTGAAGACCAGGCCCCAAGAATTATTTTATCTGAGGGGCCCAAGGAACTTTAATCCCACAATGAGCATAGCTGTGGAAAAGAGACATTTTTAACTACAAGTTCAAGCTTGGTATTGAACCCCTAAGTGTCATGACATTCTGTATAATATGATTATCCATTAGTATGTTCATTCATTATTGTAATTGGTTTAATAAGATTTTTTACTTTGATCAGAAAAATTGATTCGACATGGACCCAGTGGTAGTGAATCTGGACTGGGACTGGGGATCAAGGTCAAGTCCTTTCCTTGACTTCTGCTTACAGTATTTCCACATCTACTGATATCTGGAAAATCCACAAATGAATTACCATTCTCTAGATCATGAGGAATCAATCCTATTTGTTTTGCTGGGTCTGTGAATTCTGGACTACCATAATAGTATACATATAGCACCTACCTGTTCTTGTATTGTCATGTTACATCATTACATAATTTTGGTCTCTGTGGTTTAACAGAATTTTGGTTGGGCACTCCAGGACACCAGGACATAGCTATAGCATGACTGGCAGTATATGTACTTTGGATGTTGGAAGCCAAGGTTGGCACCAACAAGCAACTTTGTAAAAAGTATTTAGATACAAAGAGTGGGTTGGAGACTGAATCTCTGCCTTGAGTATAGGAAAACCTTGATATAATAATTATAATAATAATTTAAAAAAATATATAAAATATATATATAATATATAAAAAAATAAAAAATATAATAATAATAATTATAATAATAATTCTGGTCACATAAATGAGCTCAACATGTTATTGCACTATATGCTCAGTTCATTCCTGACAATGACTGTTCACATATACTGTACAGCTATACATTCATCTTTGCAACCGTATTTGTATTGGATCCATAGACTGGCATTATGGAGGGTTTGGTATAGACAATAACTTACCTGGTCCCTGACATACCAGCTCAGTGAACCCCTACAAGCCTTGCATAATGTGAAGGAAGTATGAAAGCTAAATAGGGATGTTATCACCAGTCTGGCTCCTATCTTATGTGTTTATCTTTAGTGATACCTAAACTTTGTTATGTGACCAGTGTTCCCCATGTGAATGCTTCTTTACATGACCAAAATTCCATTTGGAGAAGTGAAAAATCTCCCTTCTTCTTTATTATAAACAAACGTTGCCTTCATTAAACTTTCAGAGCGAGGTCACCAGATTGCTTGTGCAATTAATTCCTTTCAACCCTAAGTCCCAGGACATCTCTGCTTTTACTGATGTCATTTTTGGAAGTTATGCTACATTTTGGTGCTGTAAAAAAGAAAAAAATGCTAAAAGTGGCTGCATGCCCATGCTGTGGAGAATAGAGAGAAGGAGATTACTGTCATATTTTCTGTATGACATCAGTGTGAAGCATCTAATGAAACCTACCAGGACTGAGTATGGCCACGCTGCTCATTGGATGACCTTCTTCTAATCCTGATCATAGACAGTTGGTTAAGACTTTTCTGTAGTATTTTAGCAAAAATAAGGATGTCTTTCATTTAGATTTTTACTACACACAAAACAACAATAGAGTTCCTTTAATATCCCTAATAAGTCATCATAACACAACAATAGTCATATGCCATACTAGGAAGGAAGTTGTCCACTGATCTGGTTTATCGAATTCTAAAACATTAGCACCTGTGCCAGCTACAGGATATAGTACTTGTCTCAATGGCAAATTAAGTTACAGATATACAGGATTCAATGACTTCTACAGTTACTTATCACAGCACTCCTAAAAATGTAAGGCAACCATCTAACCACATGTAAGTCTTTCAAAGATGAAAATAAAAAAAGTTTCAGCAGCAGAGTAAGTTCGTTGCATCACCAAAATAGTCAAAAATTCATTCTCCAGACAAAAGTATATCAGGAAGATAAAAAAAGACAGTATCCATGTTCAGTAGGTGAAAGTAAGTTCTTGTAGCATGTAAATTGTAAGCCTTCTCCTGCAGAGACTTCTCTCCCATTGTGATTAGTTGGTCATTAAGTACTTGTTTTTGTATTATATATGTAAACCCTTTTGACATGTATAGCAGCATAGAGTTAATAGTGCTATTAAAAAATAATTAGACTTGCATGCATACTGTCTTTTTGTATCTATATTTGAAGATTACGTCATTCAGCCACCATTTGAAGATTGCATTCTTCCACAGTTGGTCATCAATGCACCATCTTAAGGTTTCACTATCCAGAGTCAACCAAAACTTCTCAACATAATAAACCAACCTATCAATAGTTATCAACACCACACAAAACTTCAACCTTTCAGTGAGTCAATAACCAACCTCAAGAATAAAACACATGAATGGGACAGATTTATGAAATTGAAATTGAATTGTAAGAAATTGTCTAAAAGAAAAAACTGTCTTTGTGACCAACAAAGGCCATTTATGCCACGTGAGGCCCCGACCTTTGTTGATCATATCAATAAAATAACTCCAAGAATCAATAGTTGGACAAGCAGCAGTCAACCATCTCAAGTGTCAACTATCATCAAGCTATGGTTCTTCAACTCGGTAGTGGCATCAGCCATCTTCTTTGGAGTGGCCTGCTGGGGGAGCAGTATATCAACCAGGGACAGAAATAAACTTGACAAGCTGATTAGAAGGGCCAGCTCTGTCCTGGGGAGCCCACTGGACCCAGTGCAGGTGGTGGGTGACAGAAGGATACTGTCCGTGGTGAGCTCCATGTGGGAGAATAACTCCCATCCCATGCATGAGACTGTGATTGCGCTGGGCAGTACTTTCAGTGACCGACTGCTCCACCCTAGGTGTGAGAAGGAGCGCTATCGGAAGTCTTTCCTCCCCACCGTGGTTAGGCTGTACAACCAACACCGACCTAAGCGGAGATCATTACATACAGAGAACTGAAATATCTCTCTGCCTGTTAAATCCCCCCCCCCCTCTGCTTCGTCCTATCTGTCTGTCTGCTATTAATGTAATGCCTCTCACCTTGGAACATTCCTGTACATGTTGTATTTGTATTTGTATCTGCTTATCTTATCTTATCTTATCTTTGCTGCTGTAACACACTGAATTTCCCCACTGTGGGACTATTAAAGGACTATTATTATTATTATTATTATTATTATTATTATTAAAAGTCGAGTATTATGAAGACATTCACCAACATGCCAAGACCAAATATCAGATCAGAATTCTCAGAACTACCATGATGAAAGGCCCTTTCTTAGGTTTTTCTGTACTCTGGTTATATCTTTTGGGGGAAAATAAACATATCTCCTAAAAGTGAGACAAATCAAAGATCCCTGATACAGTCCTGGAAAGCATACACTGCAGGCATGGGATTTTATGTATTAATTCATTTATATAACTTTTTGCAAGGTATTTTTCAACATTGTTTCTATACATTTCTAAATAATTATTGGAAGAAGTTATTATAATAATAATACATTTTATTTATATAGCGCCAACATATTCCGCAGCACTGTATTATGCTGTAGGTCAACAGTTATTCTATTTTTTTTGTATTTTCCAAGGCTGTAATAATGCAGATTGTTACTTTCTATGATGCTTTGCAACTTTTCACAGCCTAAATAAACACGTGTACATGAAGCGTGTGATTGCATCGTACGTGGACGATAAACACTAAGAGGGGAGTTCCTGCCTCTAAAAGCAGAAAAGTCCATGTTTCCTAAACACATAAATACAAACACTGACAGATGATACAAACATTTTCTGCTGGGTCTACTCCAGATTCTGCACTTCTCCTTTAAGTGAACTGGGAAGGAGCACGGCGTCTTTTACATTACATTACTGGCAGCAGCGTGTGGGGTCTTGCATGCAACACAAACGCTGGATATCAGTTTTCAAATACGAGCTTGCAATAATGTCCAGACTTAATGTAATGTTTATTGCCAAAAATGTCCATTTTAATTTTTTTCCTGAGTAACGAGCCACGAGTGAAAGGCTGGCTACAGAAAGACAATCCTTTACAATGACAGAGAGACGTCGAGAAACTCATATGAGAGCCAAATGTTGCAGGAGGAGAGTTTAAAAGCAGATAAAGAATTCAGTGTGGCCTAGATTGCAAGGAAGAGGGAACAGCTTAAGTCAAATTACAAGTCAGAAGATGACAATTAGAGCTGTAGTTGTATGGATGGCTATTGAGGCCCTGGTTTATGACTGAGGCAATAGTTAATATTTATAATATATTTTTATTATTTTAGAGTTTTCTCACAAATATCTGCACTAGGATGTCAGTATTTCTAGTAGTAACTGCTAAGTCGTTGTTTCATTGTCATCAGTAATTGCCAATCATACTGCATCTTCTTCATTACAAAGACTTGCTCATTCCTAAGAACAAGGCATTTATTTATAGTTATTGAAGGTGTTCCTCATCAATATTGACACTAAAAGAGACATACAACCATACTTATAATTATACATTATGATTTAATATATATTTTAGTAATATAAAATAATTTAAATTGCAGGACCAAACAGATATATCTAATATGCTGTGAAAAATAGAATAAAATGGAAATTGAATAAAGTTAACATATACATTTCCAATAAAGAAAGGAGATTAAGGAAAATAATGAAAATAAGGAGATTTTTTAAATATGTTTTAATAATTCTTTATTTATGAATAAAGTAATGCATACTTCCATGTTTTAGTCATCACTATTAACATAATAATCAAAGTTTGAATTTTGCTTCATAGAGAAGCGACATCTTTACATGTTGAAGAAGATTTTAAAAAATGAACAGATAATGTGATCTTTAAAATAGATTTTAATTGTCCTCTACATATAGAGCAATTGAAGAGATTACTACTTGATTAATAATCATGTTTCCCAAGTTATAGTGATTACATACAATTATTGAATATATGGTGAATCTCTTTTTAAAATACAACCCTATTATTGTATACTGATTAACCATTTAGATTCACCTACCATATTTAAGTGCATTTGATCATTTTCAAACAATATTATTAGATAACATCTTAAATAATATTTTTCAAGTTAATATTGCAATATTTAATTGTGCACCATTGTCATATAATTGAAGGCAATATATTTTTAAGTTCTTTTTTAACAGTATATTTAATTATGGTTTGTCATTATAATTTTTTTACAGTGAGTTAGTGGTTTGTAGTTAATTAATAAAATGACCAAAATGATGAAAGCAAATGAACATATTTTTTATTACTGAAGGAAACTATCAACAAAAAATATATGTATGTGACTATACAAAAAAATTCAGCAGTTCCATTTGGAATAGGTGTGTATCGATTTAAGATACTGAAATGCTACCACAGGTGATTGAAAGAGGGATTAAAGCTGGTTAAAAAAATCATTGTCATAAAACAAGAAAAGTTATACAAATATTCTTGTCTATTTCAATTAATGATCTTATTTCCTCTTTTACAGATGGTAAATTCACTTTCTTAGGGAATCATGTGGTCAATATGGAAATGAGAAGAAAAAAGCAAAATAAAAAATATGAAATGTGGGATTTTGGCTGCACGCATACCTCTGCCTGGTGTTTCTTATGAAGTTTTTAGATAAATTAACATGTGGTCAGTGATTCATCGAAAAGAGCTATTAGCCCAAGATGTGAACTTTCCAATGTGCCAAGTTAAACATATCAGTGGAGATGTGTTTGTTTTCATTACGGTTTATGAATATTCCAGTGCATCAAAAAAGGTAACTAATTCTGTATCATAAAACACAGAATATGACGATGGCAGAAATTTTTGGGCTTAACTTTGAAACTAGAGAATAAATTAAGAGAGAAAAAAACTTCTTTTCTCTGCTGCGTGTAAGGGGATAACCATAGCTGAAGACCCCATGAAGGTTGCTGGAGCAGGTGGCTTGAATTTATATTAACCCCTACTGCTCGACGGACAGGAATTTTAATGAGACTTTATATATTTACGGATAGAATAATATGAAAAGGCTTGAAATGTATGGTGGGGTAGATTATTGCAAGGAAATGCATTTAGACCTTTAAATTTTGACCAAAACTTTAGGTATTTAGTACAACAGGTAAGATCAGTTATAGCAATAAGTAAACAAAATATTAAATTAATAGATCATGATCCAAGTTATCCATGTATCTGGCATCTGTGTATTTATCTATCTACGTATCTACATTTATACATATATTATTTGGTGTGGGTTACCAAGAAATACATGGGGTCATGTGACACAGTGGTTCTTAAAGTCGTCATTGATGCAGATCATTCAGGTAAACAAATACAAGTACTGAAATACTTTTAGAACAATCACTATGATGAGAGAAGGTAAAAAAAACTGATGGTGTCAAAAAGTCAGAAATATTATTTTAGGGGAGATTTTAGGGAATTGTTGAGTGTCATATTTTCTTAATATATTTATATTTTTTTATATCCTCATTTCCGTTCTCATTTTTGTGAACCTTTCTGTAAGATATTTAATTGTCAGCTGAAGATGCAAGTGAAGATATCCCAGTACTAATTGTTTTACTGTTAAACCCTTCTTGTTGAACTATGAGGCCATGCTCTGTAAAATTCTATGCTGTTTCACAGGATGATTCTACAGCAGGAATATTTAAAAAAAAAAAAAAAAAAAAAAAAAAACATCCTTCCAATTTAATGATTGATCAAAGAACATTTTTTTTCTCTAATGCCTAAAGTTAGTTTTAAGTGAAAAATAGCGTTCTCACATGCAGGAATAATGAGTAATTTGGCCCCCACGTCAGCGAAATCCACCAGGGTTTGGAATGACTGTTCTAAGGATGGCTCGTTGTGAGTTTTCTAAATACGGCAGCAGCTAATTAAAGACATAAGGACGCGGTATAGAGCGCCGTATGTTCCCACTGATGGACTAATTTGACTGTTGCTCAGCCATCGTAAAATGTTTACTATAATTAACACCACCTCGCTCAACCTGATGAGATCAATCCATCTCACTGAGATCTAATTAGATATTCTTATTACAATTACTATGTAACTTGTTTTGCCCAATCCTTACAGAAGAAATTTTTGACCACCCACTAAGACTGGGCCTCAGGGAATTATATACTCAGGAAAATATATATATATAAATACATATAGGCTTTAAATGAGTTGCTATGCCCTGCATTGAATGGATGAATGAAACTTCCCTGGAAATACATTTTTCCAAAAATATGTCAAACTTTAACTCTTTCACCATGATTTGTAAGTCAGAAAAATGATGAAAGCTAATTTAAAAAAAAAGCAAAAAACAAAGATCATTGTAACATTTTTATCCTATGAACATTGTTTTCATAAATGTTTGCACTCTATTTATTCCTTTCAATAATAATTAACATGACTAAGCAGATCAATTATTTGTCATGCTTTTATATTTTCCTTGAAAACGTTTGCATAAACTTTGTATTTTTTTTTTCACAAGTGATATATGGAGCTGGTAATTTCTTTGACCCACAGATATTAGTCAAGGGATATACAGAACATAGAGAAGAATGGGGTAACTCCAACCACTTTACCTGGGGGACAAAATTGCCCCTGGACCATTACCTCCTTTCCCTCCTCTGTCCCTCTCTCTTGTTTACTAACATTGTGGTGCCTGTGAAAAAGTGATCTCTTTAAATTGTAAGTTCAGAGTAATTCGCCATGTAATATCCATAGACTGACTGTACCCACAAGAGACATTTGGATGATCCAAAAGTTGATTTAGACCAAAGTGACTTAAAATGATGGAGGTTAGACCCAAAACTGGGAAAACTAAGGAAAATCAATCCAACAGTAAAATTGTCATAGGCAAAGATTAATTTTCATAATACTGGTGTAAAAGAAGATTCTTTGCCAGTTTTTGTGAAACTCTTGCTACATGGAATACTAACCAGCAACTGAGGCACAAACCACCATTGTTTCCATAGAAACAATAATTATTTCAAATTATTTGTTGGTTGAGCTACACTACATCGTGTTCCAAATTATTATGCAAATTATATTTTTCTCTGATTTTCCTAAATGATCAGGATGTCATAATAGCCTCCCAAAGCTGCTGTTTTGATGTGAACTACCTCCCACCCTCATAGATCTTTTGCTTGAAGATACTCCAAAGGTTCTCAACAGGGTTGAGGTCAGGGGAGGATGGTGGCCACACCATGAGTTTCCCTCCTTTTATGCCCATAGCAGCCAATGACTCAGAGATATTCTTTGCTGCATGAGATGGTGCATTTTCAAGCATGAAGATGCTTTTACTACAGAAGGCACGGTTCCTCTTTTTATACCATGGAAGAAAGTGATCAGTCAGAAACTCTATATACTTTACAGAGGTCATTGTCACACCTCCATGGACCCTAAAGGGGCCTAGCAGCTCGTTTCCCATAATTCTGTCCCAAAACATGACTTCCATACTGATATCGCAGCCTTGTTAGGACATGGTGGCCATCCACCAACCATCAACTACTCCATCCATCTGGACCATCCAGGATTGCACAGCACTCATCAGTAAACAAGACTGATGAGTCTTCATGTACATCTGAGCCTACTGCAACCATTTCTGCTTGTGAGCACTGTTTAAGGCTGGCTGAATAGTAGATTTATGCACAACTGCAAGCCTCTAAAGGATCTTACAAGTTGAAGTTCGTGGCACTCCAGAGGCACCAGCAGCTTCAAATACCTGCTTGCTGCTTTGTAATGGTATTTTTGCAGTTGCTCGCTTACAGAGGATCTTTCACATCCTCCTGTATATGCTGTTTTACATACCGCTAAAAAGCCGATAGTGCGCTAAATTCAGCACACTGCCGGCTTTCCCGGTATGTGCCCCAGGGCTGGAGATATCAGTGGTCGTAGTTTCACTGTTCACCGTCAGAAGGGCATTCCTGACAGTCTAGCTGTGCTGTGAAGAGCGCCCTCCCTGACAGTATTCCTCCATAGCTCTGTACTGGGCTGTAAGGAATGCACCCTCTCTCTGTACTCGTCCATAGCTCTATACTATCAGAGGGGGCATTCCTTACAGCCCAGCGATGACGCTGAGCTGTGAGGAACGCCCTCCCAGTACAAGTCTGTGGACGAGTACTGTCAAGGAGGGTATTCTTCACAGCCCAGCTAGACTGTCAGGAATGCCCTTCTGATAGTGGGCTGAGATTGGTAACGGCACCAATATCTCCAGCCCCGGGGCACATACCGGGAAAGCCGGCAGTGTGCTGAATTCAGCGCACTGTTGGCTTTCTAGCGGTATGTAAAACAGCATATACATGAGGATGTGAAAGCTCCTCTTTAATCTGATGAATTTGTCTGGCAGAAACCTTCCTCATAATGCCTTTATCTGCACAAACCCGTCTGTGCACTGAATCAGCCACAAATCTCTTCCCGGTATGATGATCACATAAGTTTTCGTGAAGTTTCATACCTTGTCCTTAGCATTGCATTATTCTATGCTTTTTGTCATCGAAAAACAAAATAATACATCTTTATGACACTTAAATCCGATTTGCATAATAATTTTATTGTATTGGGGTTTGTGTGGTAAACTCTGTTTTTAAAGAAATGCTCTTATTATACATATTCAGCTCTGTAAATGTTATAGTGTCCTTTACAAAAGTATACCTATCACATGGGTACTCAATGCACACTATAAACAGCACTGTACACTAGGAACTGTACACTCAGACATTCATTTTATTACACACATATACACAGCACTATACACTCTTGTAAGCCACAATGTATACCAAACATGCACTGCATTGTACACTTATATACATGACTTATGTACACAACATGGTATATTCATATCCTCAAAGCTGTAAATTAAAATAATAATTTTATTACACACATATACACAGCACTGGACAGCCCTTATGCTCTGACATACATTACTGTATACTTGGGTAAGCAACTGTACTCCCAACATACGTAGCATTATACACTTATATAGATTATATTATACACTCATATACATAGCAGTTTATGTAGTACACATATATACAATAGCTGTGCATTTATATACAAAGCACTGTATGTCTGACTGCACTGTACACTCATATGCGTAACATTGCACAAACAGGTATACACAGCATTATGCACTCACATACAAACCATTTGTACATCATATGTATACAACAGTGTACACACATATAAACAGCACTGTACAGTCATATACATAGCACTTATACACTTATTTACACAGTACTGCCCACACACAAACATATATACATATATATATATATATATATATATATATATATATATATATACAGTGTACACACATGTACACAGCACTTATACACTGTAGGCCTCGGTGTTCAGATGAAGTTGAGGTCCTACTTTACACAATTAAGTTAAATGGATTTGAGCAAATGGGCAGTGATTGCAGAAAGCTGGGCCGGCTACCCAGGAAGAGTCAGCTTTCTATAGCTGCAGGGCAGTCACATTAAGAAGAATAACTCGGTTGCATCACCCTCACTGTAATGGATTGTAGCATTTTTAATGCCAACTCCAAAATAGTGGCTCCAATTTTACTTTTATTCAATAAAGAGGATGGAAAATACAATGACCTGCGTTTGATTTCTGAAATTTGACAAAATAAAATAAAAAAGTTCCCTTTACGGTCCTTACATATGAAGAATTCACTCACATGTGTTCCTATTACCAACAAAAATACAAGGCGCTTCTCTCCAGGTCCGCACTTTAATGGTGAATGTCAGTTTGCTGTTCCACTCAATTTCCTACAAGGATCTTAAAATTTGTCTTAAGAAGGTCGAGTAACCAATCAGGCTTCTCCCCACACGCAGCGGCTATGAAATTCTGCTTAACGAATATCTCATTTCTGAAAAGCCAAATCCAGAGCAGATGTCGGGGCAAGTGTTGGTTTATTTGTAACAGCCCAAGTCATCAGCTCTTGATCTGGAGCGGAGAAAATGAATGCAGAGGAAATTGGACTTTTTAGCTGGTTTTTGGAAGATTTCTGTAACTTAAATGGGGGTTTTGAGTCTGGGGTGGTGGGGTGGTGGACCCTCCCTGCTGTGTTTGTGTGTGTTCATTAAGGGAGACCAAGAGAGAAGAAATGAAAAAGACACATTCAACATAATAATGTTTGATCAAAGTAATTCTAGCCGCTCAGAATCCAACTGCACTGTGTATACATTGTATCTGTAATCTCAGCCAGGGGTGTACACTTAGCAGGGGCCCATAGCAAGAACAGAATGGAGCCACTCTGCTGGCAGACTGTTAACTGTCCAACAAAGCACTCCTTCCTAATCTGCAGGTATTGTAACATAGGCAGGGTGTTGCTGGTGACAAAGCTCACCTTCCCAAGTACCAAATTCAAAACTGATGTAAAAGGAGTTGTCCTGTTCCAGAAACTAAATGTCATATTTTGTATAATGAAATGTTATACAGTTTTCCCATATACTTTTTTGTATCAATTTCTCACAGTTTTCTATATCTCTTCTAGCTGTCATTCTTACTTCTAGTGGATAAAAAACAGACCATTGTCATGTGATATATAGTCCATGGTCATGTGATGGACACACGTGTACAGCTCATTTTAAGAAAGAGCTCTAATTATTGTCCTGTAACTGTAACAAGTTGTGCACCTGTGTATCCATCACTAAATTAACATTTATTTATTATTTGCTGAAAATAGACAACCACATGCTTTGCCCTGGATCCACCAACATCTGTGGCCTCCCTCCATTGAAGGTATATCAATGGTACTAGAGTATGGAGGCCACTGATTACTACAGAATTCATGATTCTTCCTCATTCTGAGCACCATATATGGACCTAATAAAACAGATTTTATGTTATAGTCAAAATAATTCCTGGCTGGTTCTCCAAATTTGTAGTTACTGGAATTTTTCATATTGTTACCATTTAAGGGGATGTCCAGGGAGTTTAAATTGGTCTGGCGGATGATGATGGACCCAGGGGTTCCGGCCAAGTCATGATCCCTGGCTCACGTGATCGGAAGCAGCGCTCAACCCCCAGGTTGCTCTGGTCCCTCTCTCATTCCCTCATTCTCAGTACCTGTGCTATGGGAGTTTACTGATTATTACAAATTATTGTAATTCATAATATAATTTATAATTTATATTATAATTTATAATCTAATATATAAATGATTATAGTAAAGCCAGCCCCCACAGCACACATAATTCATTTCCGCTGCTTCCGATCAGATCCATCATCATCTACCAGACCAGGTAAGTCAATTTAAACTCCCCAGATACTAAAATACTATTTCAGAGCATTTACTCATGCACATGCAGGTCTATATCTTAACTGTGATCTCCCAGGAACACTGAAATTCTGCACTATGATACAGACTGAGAATATTGGGATGGTTTCTATATACATACTGCATATGAACTGATGTACATTATTTATTGATGAGCACTTTTTTACTTTTCATAGCTATTACTAATATTTGTATTTTGTGCATGTATTTACTGTAGTTATTTATTTAGAATTGACATATATTATCTATTGACATGCACAGTGCACTTTGTTCATTTTTGAGATTGTTTATATATGATATGCATAACATGGAATATCGTTGCATTTTTAATTAAAACCATGACATGCCATGACCTCAACCTGCTATGGTTTTAATGTTTTTAATCAGTATTATGTGTCTATAATAAAATGATTTTGATTTATTTATTCATTTGATCTTTATGGTATTATTTTCTTCATTGGGGTGCTATATCATTCCTGATAGGCATGCATTTCCGAGAAGAAGTCTAATATATAGCTCCCTTTAAAGTGCATATTAGCAATGGAGGATGACAGGAACAGTTACTGCAAACACTAGAATGGAGTTATGGAGGAAACTAGCCATCATGGCTCATCAGATGAGGTCCAGCAGTAAGAGATAGGAATGAGTCCCCTTTACTGATGGCTAGTACATAGGAATATACAGACACAGATGATGAAAAAAATAATAATCTGAAACCTAGTTTACCCTACAGATGGAAGGGCATTTTACCCTTTATGTTATGTGCCCTTTCAACATTATGTGCTCATATCCCCAGAATACCCTATTTCATGGTGGTCCTTGCACAGGTTTATTTTATAACTAATGTTTGTTTATGCAATAATTGTTTATGCACCAACCATACAAGAGTGCACATCAGCAGAGATGTGTAAGAAATTCTGAAAAGTTCTTCACTTTAAAATGTATCAAGACTAAAACAAGTTACAAACCCCCCCAAAAAAGACAACCAGTCAGTGTGCAAGATCTCATAAGACAATTTACCATCTTGACAATCTGTTTTGTGAGATAAAATGTATTTGCTAAGGAATAAAACAATGCAACACACCACAATGCAAAAACTCTGCACAACACTACAGAACTGAATGCAACCTAATACAGTTTAACACTTAGTGGGTGAATTGGGAAAAAACACCTGCCACCCAAAACTGCACCTCCTTAACAGGGGCATAACTAGCAAAGACTTGACCCCCCCACAACATAGCCCCCCTTTCCTGCCTCCACACAGTATAACGCCCCATTTACACACAATATAATGTCCCAAAGTGGCCTCTAAACAGTATAATGTCCCATAGCGGCCCCTGCACACAGCATAATGTCCTATAGCAGCTCCTGCACACAGTATAATGTCCTATAACGGCCACTCCACAAAGTATTATGTTCTATAGCTGCCTATGAACACAGTGTTATGTTCCACAGTGGCCCTTCCACACAGTATTATGTTCCACAGTGGCCCTCGCACAGACCCCAGAGTATAATACCCCAGAGCATAATAATCGGACACCCAGGGGAGTTGACAAACATAAAAAACAGTGGTACTCACCTCTCCTGGGCTCCGGAATACTCCCTGCTGCTTTCTGCCCTCTTCAATGTCGGCACAGACTTCACATTGGCCAGGCCACTGTCATGACACATAATGATGCCAGTCTGGGCTACGTGACGTCCGGGACATCACTAAAGAGGCCCGAAGATTGCAGGAAGTCACGCTGGAGCACAGGAGAAGTGAGCAACAGTGTTTTTTTATGTTTTCTCACATCCCTTGGGCCTCCGATCATTATACCCCGCAGTCCGAAAAGACCCCAGAGTATAATAATAGCAGTATTCGTTGGAGTTCATCCAACAAATACTGTTGCCATATGCCCGTAGCCTCACTTACCTATCCCCGCTCCTGCTCACAGCCACATCCACTTCCCCCTTCTGCCCTCCAGGGGGCCCCAGTGACATGATATGGGACACAGAAGGGGAAGCAGAGGCCGTGAGCAGGAGCAGGGATCAGTAAGTAAATAGAGCCTGTTACCTGCTGGGGTAATGGTAAAAAAAAAAAAAAACGCATCAGGGGCCCCCGGAGCCCCTTAGGTTCCCAGTCTGTGGCAGCCGCTATGGCTGCTAGCCCAATACTTACGCCACTGCTCCTTAACTAGAGTTGTGTCTGAACTAGACTCTACCATTATGTGCTAAACTGCCGACACTCCATTGGGATTAACTGGGTGCCCTTGTTTAAGTGTCATGTTCTGTTGTTTGTAAAACCTTGTTTATTAAATGGTCTGTCAGCAGGAAAAGTGGTATAAGACTAATTACAGTACCTTATTGGGCTGGCTTCTACACTTTCCAAAGATGGCTTTCTTATTCTGCATTGCAACTCCATTTTCATGAAAATTAGCGTTTTATTCTTATGCAAATTAGCTGAAAGTTGTTTTAGGGACGTGTCTTCTCCTACTGGGGCTTCATTTTATACCCTAGCTAACGAGTCCTGGTAGGAAAAGACACACCCCTAAAGCCCTTTTCAGCTAATTTGCATAAGAATAAAATTCTGATTTTCATGAACATGGAGCTGCAGTGCAGAATGAGAAAGGTATCTTTGGAAAGTGTAGAAGCTGCTATACAAAGTACTGTCATTAGTTTTATGCTGATTTTGCTACTGACATACTCCATTTAAGCAAGTGCAGCATCACAGAGTGCTACTGCTTTCAGTGTTTGTCAATTGTGCCTCTGGGTTATGTAGGTATGTCCCGTCCTTTATGTTCTATGTTATATGTCACTGTTTTGTAGATTTCCCTTGTTATTTCTCCCTCACTGTTCAAACCTTTGCCTTGGTTCAGCCCTGGCCAATCACAGGCCACTGGGCAGGGTTGTAGGAGATCTAGATCTCCAGGGTGTCGATTGAGGCTCAGTTCAGTTTAGTGTGTAGCTGAGACAGAGCGCAGAGCATCGCTGCAGTCAGCAATTCCACTGGGCATGAACGGAGACCCATACAGCCTCTAGAAGGATAGTTATTTGCCCCAGACTCAACTAGAGACAGCCCTGAGTAAGGGAGAATTGCTGTCTGGATCATTGGACATTTTCTGTGCCGTGCCAGGAGGAGCAGGAGAGGACCCTGACAGGAGGAACATGTTCGGGCCTAGTCTACAGGTAACCAGATCCCTGTCAGGACTCCCTGTATCACCATCCCCAGTATCCATAGCTGGGAGAGGCACTAGTGAAGGCGTAGTTGGGAGAAGCCTGCCATAGAGCCTGTAACGTCCCTGGGCACCCTCCTAGAACCAAGGCTGGGGGATTGGACATTGTACTACTACTACCCCCATTTGGAAGCTGCCGTTGTAACTGTTTCCAGTTGCTGCAGTAAAGCTGTTCCCTGTTCAACTATTACCACTGGCTGCCTGAGTCGTGCCTGCATTACCATCAGGGCCCTTCTGTCCACCATCACAGAGGTCCCCTCTCCAACTGGAAGCGCCCCGGAGGAAACTACTACCACCACCATCCAGTGGTGAACCTAGCCTCTTTGCTGCCTGAGGCGGACTATCAAAAGACGCCCCCCCCCCCCCCAAAAAAAATATATAAAATTGCGTTTACATGCTGTTAGCGTCACACGCTGTTGTTGTCGTACAATAAACATACACAAACTTATGAAACAGTTTTTAAGAATTCTTCTTCCTGTATTACTTCAGTATCAGATCAACAACACGGCATTAACAATAACAATAACTTCTCACATCTTCTGCTTGGTGGATGGACGAGTCCACGTGGCCCCCATTCTCTATAATAGGAGCGCCGCAGATAGCTGAGTACTGGACTTCGGCTATCTTTGGCACTCCCATCAAAGTGAATGAGAGCCACGCGGGTTCGTCCATCCACCAAGTGACACACCTATATATATGGCTGCGGTCAGGCTGGATTCCCACCCAGTGGGAGGGAAAAAAAAAAACAATTCTCAGGCTCAGTGGGGGTCTCAGCAGACAGACCCCCATCAATCAGGTATTTATCCTCTATCATTTAGGTGAATACAGGGCAGTAACATTTTGTGACTTACAGGTGACATCTCTGACTAATTGGTCACATTTTCCTTCTCTTCCCTTTGGACCGCCATGACCACTTCTTCCAGCTGTGACTTGTCTCTGTAAAGTTTGCAACACAGACATCTTTGGCTCCTCACTTTTTCAGGCACCCGACCCACATTGTCCTCACCTGCACACCCATCCTGCTGCTACCCCAATTATAAAATATGATATAACCCCCCATAATGAATAAATCCCAAGTGCATCTTTATATTAATAATGTCTGTGTGTACCCTGTATAAATAGTGCCCCTTATTAATAATGCCCCAGGTGTTAACTAATTAAAAGGTTTTCCAGGTCATTAATAAACTAATCAGTGGGGCTCAAAAACCCAGGACCCCTACTGATCAGCTGTTTGAATGAACTGTGGTACCTGTGTAAGCGCCATGATCGCTTCTCTGTTTACATAGTGTCATTCATCTCATAGCGGCCATATAATGTAACTACAGCCTCGTCCTATACACATCTATGTGACAAGGCTGTAATTACATCACATGGTCACTATAAACAGACAGTGTGTGATATAAACAGGCGCCATAGCCCCTTCATACAGCTGATCAGAGGAGGGGTCCACTGATTTCTTATTGATAATCTGTCCTAAGGATAGAACATCAATAAAAATGAGCTGGAAAGACCCTTTAATAAAGCCCAAGTGCCACCTTAGAGGGGTTGTCCAGGATAACCACTTTTTTAATATGAGGCTGGGGAAGGTGCCCTGGTGATCCCAGCGCGTTTCAGTCCTGCTGCTCCGGTGTTTTCTTCCCCTCAGCGGTCATGTGTGGTGGGGACTTCCGCCAGAAGAGAACACCAGAGCAGCAGAACCAGACTGCGGTGGGAGACATCAGGGCACAAGGGACAGTTGAGTAGGTGTTTTTTTTTTTTTTTTAATACAGTATTACACGGTATTATGGCCTACAGCGGCCCCTGCACACAGTATTACATGGTATTATGCCTAGCACAATGGTTTTTATGTTTATCACCTCCCCTGGGTCTCCGATTATTATACTCCGGGGTCTGAAAAGACCCTGGAGTATAATAATAGTAGTATTTGGCCTCACTTATCGATCCCCGCTGCCGCTCACAGCCGCTTCTGATTCCCCCTTCTGCGTCCGATAGCAGAAGGGGAAGCGGAGGCGGCCACAGCAGGCGCGGGGATCGATAAGTAAATAGGCCGTTACCTGCCAGGGATACTCCAGCAGATTACAGCCTATTTATATATATATAAAAAAAAAAGTTATTGTCACCTACCTGCAATCCCATGATGGAGCCGCCGCCGCCTCCTCTTCTTGTCCGCGACGTCTGCGTGTCAGTGTAGGAGGCGCGATAACGTCATTGTATCGCCGCCTGCGCTGATGTGAACCGAGAGCAAGGCAGGTGGTTTGGACTCCGCAACCAGAAATGAACACACACGCGGTAGTTAAGTTCAAGAAAAAGATATATATTTACTATAAATTCATAAAGGCTAGTTGAAGGTAAAATGAAGGCAAAATATACAATATAGCATGAACAATTTCAAGGCAAATTCTGCAATGGTTTCTACTTTCACTCTGTCCACTTCTGCAGTATGGACACTGAATGAACAATATACTCAAAACTATCCCTAACTGACCCTGACTTCACATTTGGGTGCACCCCCTTTTCCCCAGTGGTCCAGGTGGACCGCTTACAGTCTGTAGAAGCGCGCGGTGGGGACCAAAGTCGGTCCTTTCTTTTATAGTGAAGCGTCCTCTCCTCACAGTTATCAGGATCTCGGGAGAAATGAAGTCCTCTTTAACAGGCAGGGAAACCAAATGAATGCAATGTAATCCAACAGCAGATTCCACTCAGCACACTAACAGTCATGCCGAATCCATACACTGAGCTGGGATGTGAGCCGGGATTTAGTAGTTACTGTCCAGTACATCAACAGCACTGCGAGTCTCTATCTGTGGTATCCATATACACAGTCACAATGTCAGTCTCACTGATCAGCCACTGAGCACAGTTCCTTTCACGTGGACGCACTAGTCCTGTTGTCTCTTTACACTCTATTTGTCTCTGGACCAAGATACAGCTTAGCTGTACAGAAAAATCTCCACACCAGTTCAATACAGCACAGGCACCTGTCTTCTGTCTTGCCAAGATGGCTGCTGATCTCTGTCTCGTAACTTTCTGCTTCTCTGCTCACACTCTGTCTGCAGAACAGGCAGGCTGACATAAAAGGTGGGGTGTCACTCCAGCATCATGTCACAATTACAATGGCTGCTGTCTTAAAGGAACAGAATCACAGAAACACATTCAGCATTAACACTTTATACAGACAAATGAAGCTTAGGACAACATTGGCTGTCTCTTACACTGACATGCAGACATCTCGTAAACCAGCCCAGGACAGGTACTGCGCAGCTTTGTTTTTTTTAAAGCGTCCTGTCCTGGGATGGCTTACATTAAATAAATAGTAAAAATGCCGCCCCCCCAGTCAGTGACGGACAGTGCCGCCTGAGGAGGCCGCCTCACTTCGCCTCATTAGCGGTGCGCCCCTGCCACAATCCAACAGTGCTCCAGGACCCCCCTCGACAGTGTCCGGTCCAGGGCTGGAGTGTTTTGTTGAGTGTGCTAGGCCTAGCAGATGGCACATCATCTGCCACTACAACTCCCATCCTCTGGTCTCCTGGATCTGGGTTGCGGCACAAGATCCTTATGCAGGCACTCTACCTTTGAGTGAAAGCTTTATGTTTACTATATTATGCTATGGATGGTACTGAACTTGTGGCATCCCAGAGCTGGCTATGGCTGGGCTGAGGGTGATCTCTGTGCATTGTATTATTTCCTGTTGCTTCATAGCCTGTGTGACATAGCAGGGGGTCCTGAGTGTCACACAACACAGCGCCACCTAGTGAGCCTCACACATGCATTACACCTCCCATAGGATTGAATAGTAACCAAATGTCCAATGGGAGGACATCGCCTGGGAAAAGGGGAGGAGTCAGCTGATCACTGGGTCCCCATGGTAACACCCCTGCAGGAAGGTCCTGCGTGTGAGGAGTTAGAAGTGTGGAGTGTTAGGAGGAGGAGGTGAGGAGAGAAGTGTGATGTCCTGTGAAGAAAGCAGTGAGTTTAGTGCAGGAATCTCAAGTCCTAGACAGGCCCAGGAAGGTTGGAGAGCTTACATACTCCAGCTATTCAGAAGATCCTGTCCCCTGTCTGCCTAGCCATCGCCCTGAAGGAAGTCAGGCATCATTATCTTGTCAGCATGAGACTGTGGAGAGAACATTCTGGAACACGTGCTCCATAGCAAGTATCACAGGATCCAGGGGCCAAGGCCAGACCTGTGGAATATCCTGCCACCCTGACTATTGCACCCCGAAACTCTGAGCTATCAGGACCACATAACGTGAGTGGGGAATATTATGTACTAGTATCATGGTGGGCATCCTCCTATGTGCCAAATAGGAGCCCAGACGCACCTTAGGGCTGTAACACTGAAGTATAAGGGGCTAGGAACACCTTTCATCAAGTCTACCCTGCACCCCAGGACTTTGCTGTGTCACCAGGCGTACCCCGTTGTTTTGTATTGAAGAAACTGTTTAAGCATTTGTGCCTCCACACCCATGGAAGTAAAAGTTCAACTTTACAACCGTTTCTGTGTCTGACTCTGCACCGACAACATCAGGGCGCCCCAAACACCACCAGTCGGCACAGTATAGGGGAAGCGCCCCGGGGGAACAATCACCACCAACATTTGTGCAGCCCCCTCATCACCGGTACCAGTGGTGGTAACGTGGGACAGCACCAGCGCTGCGCCCTCGTGCCCAGAGACCGTGACAAGTCTGCGCTGTTTGCACCCCGCAATCCCAACTGCAGCGTTACCTTCCATCTGGTCACCGCAAGAAAAACTGGCGTCACGAACAGGATACGGGTGTGTGCCATTTTGAGAAAGTCGCCACGAAAAGTGCGCCAAATTGTCTCCAGAGCATCGGTCTTTATTGTGGACTTTGCTAAGATCAAGTTTATTCCCTGAGAGTGCTTGCCACAAAGAGGGGGAGCCCTAAACCCCTGAAGTAAGCCCTAAAGACTGTCCTCTCAGTGTGTTACAGCCCTGGAAGAGTTAAAACGCCCAGGACTTGTTTGCTGCGCCACATCGCTGTGTAAGAACGCCCACAAAGGGTTAACTGTACCTTGCAAAAGTGTGGGAGATTTTTAGCACTGCCCATGAGGCCAGGAGACCCATCTGCCGCCATCTTAGGAGAGCCCAGAATGCTGAGCGCAATGCTCCAGCGCACCCATACAAGAAAGTGAAAGGCGAACGTGCCGGCGCCATTTCTGACTCTCCGGTGCCGCATCACCGTCCCTGCTGTGCACCGCTGATCTCTGGTCCACGCTGCAGTTGCTGTCAGTGAGTACTGTGCCTCCCTGTCCTTGTCTTCAGTCCTCCCACGGCCCCAGCGAGTGTTTTCCGTGTACAGTGTCCGTGGGGAGTGCCACCATTAAAGAGGGGGAGCACACCGTCAGCCTACATCACAGTGACTCTGTTAATAGCTACAGCATTCTTAAAGGGACAGAATTCCAAGTTGTAGTCTCCATTCCCTGCCAGCAAGCAGTTGAGTTTCTTAAAGAGACGGCGACCTAATTTCAGTCATACCTGCAAACAACATGACTGAGCAAAGTGACATTGTGCCATCTGTTTCTAGTGATCCAGCAGTGCCCATGGCGAGCAGCCTACCATTCTCCATGCCATTTTACCCTGGCGCACCATGGCTGCCGCGCTACAAAGGGGAGGCGCATACCCTCAGGGACTTTCGTGAGAAGATGCTGTCTCTCTTCCAGTTCTATCCTCTGAATACAGAACAGCAGATACAGATCCTGCTGGGCCAGCTTGAGGGTGCTGCAGCTAGGGAGGTCAAATCCTGGCCTGCCTCTGACAAAAGAACCCCTGGGCAAATTCTGGACAAACTCCAGGTGAACTTTGACGTGCGATCTGTCTCCGAGGTAAAGATGCGCTTCTTTTCCAGACGACAACTACCTGGTGAGACCCTGCGGGACTATGCTTTATCCCTCCAAGAGGCGTTCAGAGCTGTGGTGCAAGTGGATCCACGTGAGAATGTGGACTCTGATAAAATCTTGCTTGACCGCTTCATAGAAGGGGCGGGTACCACATTGCTCCAGAGTCAGTTGCGAATGCTTGCTGCACAACATCCCAGCATCACGTTTGCTGACTTCAAGGCCCTTGCCATCCAGGTCTTGGGACAGGAGCAGCCCCAGCCGAGCTCAGTCATCTGTGCTCCCTCACCTGGACCCTCAACAAGCCCCGCTCCAGTTGTCCTGCCACTACCTCTGGGTACCTCACCTGCTGCCCAAACTGCGCAGACTACACTAGCAGACTCCAGAGATGACCTTCTGGCCCAAGTGGATCATCTGACCCGTGCCATGGAACAGATCACCATCCGTCTAGATCGTCTGACCCAGCCGTCTTCATCGTCCAGTGATCCTTTGCGAAGTCTCAACATCTCACCTGAGTCGCCACCCAGACGTCCGTCTTCAGTGAAACCTCCACAGAGTGAGAGGCCATACTGTACCTATTGCCATAGATATGGACACACCAGGCCTCAGTGTTTTCAGTTAAAAGGGCCACCCCCGAGGCAGCGGGCCGCCCCTCGGGAGGAAAGAAGAAGGGCCCAGGTGAATCTTCAGTGCCATTGTCACGCTTCGTCTCAGCCTGCCCACACATCACAATCCGGGTGAACGGCGTCCCTCTGACAGCGTTGGTGGACACTGGATCTCAGGTAACAACCCTGCGCAAGCAGGTGTTCCTTGAACATTGGGACTTAGGTGTGTTGAATAGAACACCTGACACATGGATAAATCTGTGTGCCAGCAATGGACAGCCCATACCACAGCAGGGTTATTGGGAACCCACTATCCAGATTGGGGACTTGAAACTGCTTAGACAGGGTGTAATTGTCACTGATGTAGAGGATGATAGGTTTGCAGTTGTAATATTAGGCATGAATGTTTTACGCCATTGCTTTGCAGAAGTGTTGGATGCCTTGCATGCCTCTCTCCTTACAGCTTCTCCCAGTGACCAGCAGACCATTCAGCGGGCCATTCGTGTACTCAATGCCCAGCACAAGTTCGCCAACAAACAAGGTGAAATTGGTCAAGTCCGGATCCAAGATACCCGTCCAGTAACCCTACAGCCTGGAACAGAAACTATGGTGTGGTGCCGTGCCCGTCCGGGCATAGAAAATCAGGACTACGAGGCCTTGCTACAACCCATACAGGTAGATGGCCAACCACTTGTCATGGCTGCCCGCAGCCTTGTCACAGTTTCCAATGGACGTGTTCCTGTCCGCTTAGTCAACTTGGGCGATGCTCCCGTGAACCTCCACAAGTTCCACTCTGTGGCCCTGCTACACCGGTTAGCACCAGAAGACATTCTCTCTGGTGATTCTACCGCCACACAGCGTTCCACCCAAGCTGCTGAGAACATTCAGAATGGAGCCACGAAGTCCTGGTGGGATGAATTGAACGTGGGAGACGCCAATACCCCTATAGAGCACATCAATGGGGTTCGCAATGTGGCCAAGCGTTACCAACAGGCATTCAGCAAACACCCATTGGACTTTGGTAAGACCACGACCATACAACATCGCATTCTTACTGGCGACCACCATCCAATCAAGGAGCGTCACCGTCCAATACCACCCGCGATGTACCAACCGGTGAAAAAGTTGATCCGAGAGATGCGAGGTGCTGATGTCATCCGGGAGAGTAACAGCCCCTGGGCAGCCCCGCTAGTTCTCGTCAAGAAGAAAGACGGAACCCTACGATTTTGTGTGGACTATCGTAAACTCAACAACGTCACGCACAAAGACGCATACCCATTGCCGCGGATTGAGGAATCTTTAACGGCTTTGGGATCAGCTACCTGTTTCTCGACCCTGGACTTAACCAGTGGATACTGGCAAGTCCCTATGGCGCCTGAAGATCGTGAAAAGACTGCGTTTACGACCCCGATGGGACTCTTTGAATTCAATAGTATGCCATTTGGGCTATGTAATGCCCCAGCCACATTCCAACGGCTTATGGAGAGGTGCCTCGGCCATGAGAATTTCCAGAGTGTGCTACTGTACCTGGACGATGTTATTGTATTCTCCCGGACATACCAAGAACACCTTCGTCACCTGTCCAAGGTATTCAAGGTACTTATACAGCACGGCCTAAAGGTGAAGCCCTCCAAGTGCTACCTGTTGAAACCCCAAGTTCACTACCTTGGGCATGTCGTGAGCGCACAAGGCGTCCAACCTGATCCTGAAAAGATCACTGCAGTCCAGAACTGGCGAAGACCGACTACCGTCAAAGAAGTCCGAAGCTTCCTTGGATTCGCAGGTTACTACCGGCGTTTCATACCACACTTCGCCCAAGTAGCCGAGCCTCTGAACGAGTTGTTGCGCGGTTGTCCCAGAGAAAACTACAACCGAAAGCTTCCGGTAGACTGGACAGCGCGTCAAGAGGAAGCCTTTCAAACGCTTAAAGCACTTCTGACGCAACCACCAATTCTAGCCTATCCCGACTACAGTCAGCCATTCCGCTTGTACACAGATGCAAGTCACCAAGGTTTGGGTGCAGTGCTGTCCCAGGTTCAGGACAACAAAGAGCGAGTCATCGCCTACGCCAGCAGGAGTCTGAGAGGCGCGGAGAAGAACGACCAGAACTATAGTTCTTTCAAACTCGAACTTCTGGCGCTTGTCTGGGCCGTGACAGAGAAGTTTAAAGACTACCTGGCTGCCACACCCTTTACCGTGTACACAGATAACAATCCGTTGGCGCATCTGGACACTGCTCGACTGGGAGCCCTTGAACAACGGTGGGCCTCAAGACTCGCGAATTACAAGTTCTCTGTCAAGTATCGCAGTGGCAAGTCCAACGCTAACGCTGATGCACTCTCAAGGTTGCCTGTGGGAGAAGAACCACCCCGAGAAGACATCTGGGAAGAGGTGGAGATGCCACCATTCTACAACAAGTTTGCCCAACAGGTTGCTATTGGTGTCCCTGTAGAAGGAGAATCTCTGGCGAAAACAGCTGCCGAATCCCTCCAGGAGCCATCTCTGTGGAAAACGTTCCAAGAAGAGAGCAGAGTTTTAGGAGAATTGTCAGATTTCCTGCTTACAGGAAGAATACCAACCCGTGTAAAGAGAGGTCTTCATGACGTGGAATTAAAACGCCTTTGGCGACAGAGGAAGCGCCTGTTTATCCAACGAGGCCTTCTACTTAGAAACACTCTTGATCCTGTCACAGGTGAAAGGCTTCATCAGATCCTCGTACCAAGAAGAGACGCACAGATGATACTTGAGGCGTATCATGACAGATCCGGTCACTTCGGGGTACAAAAGACCGAAGCTACCATCCGTCGTCGCTTCTATTGGGTTGGGATGAGGAGTGACATTGAGAGTTGGTGCCGAGAGTGTCCCGCCTGTAGTATCACCAAGGAAGGTCGAAGAGATCAGAAGGCCCCTCTACATCCAATTAAGACTCAAAAGCCGTGTGAAATTGTTGCTCTGGACCATGTGAAGTTGGGTCCCACACGTTCCGGCTACAGCTACGCTCTGACAATGGTGGATCATTACTCCAAGTTCCTTGTCATCGTGCCTGTCAGAGATCTTACAGCAAGAACTACGGCTGAGACCTTCTACGCAGAGTTTGTCCGCCATTACGGTTGTCCTGAGCATATCCTCACCGACCGTGGATCGGCGTTTGAATCCCAATTGTTCCGTGAGCTGTGTCAGTTCCAAGACTGCAAGAAGTTGCGAACCACAGCGTATCACCCTCAAGGGAATGGTATGTGCGAGAAGGCAAATCAAGTGATCATCGGCATGCTAAGAACAGCCGCAGTTACACCTGGTGTTGAGTGGCCTGAGCGTATCAAGGACTTGGCCTATATTTACAACAACACACCCCAAACATCTACGGGATACGCACCATTTTATCTAATGTTTGGAAGACAAGGTCAACTTCCTTCAGACTTAACCCTTGGTGTGAAGGTCCCTGACACCATCAATCCACTACCCATAACAGACTGGGTTATTGAACACCGCCGACGTATGGAGGAAGCTAAAGAGATAGTTGAAACGCGCATGGATGAGGTTCGTAGGAGACAACAGGAGGATTACAACCATCACGCCCATGCAGCGCCCCTGAAAGTTGGCGACCGTGTATGGTTAAGGAATAACCATCGGAATGGGAAATTGGATCCATTCTGGGAGAAAGAACCATACAGTGTCATCTCCATACCATATCCTGAATCCGACGTGTATGAGATCTCTAAACCTGGGAGACAGCCCCAAGTAGTACACCGAAACCGTCTGAAGCTGTGCCTTAAAGAAGGACTACCCACAGAGGTGCCCCCAGCTGAGACAACGAGTACAGAGATCTTGTCACCTTCTGAAGCGAAAGAGAGACCCCCAACGTTAACTGAGCTTATGTGGGCGCCTAAACTACTACCATTTAGCTGTTATCCACCAATTGCTCTAGTGCAAGAGAACCCTTCGACAGATGATTTAATTGATTTCAGTGACTCTGTTCCTGATTCAAATCTCGTTCCACTTAGGCGTTCTGAGCGTACCACAAAAGGCATACCTCCAACACGCTATAGTGATGCCATGGCTGTCCTCGGGTAAAAGAGGTTAACTGTCTCTGCTTCTGTATATATGTTATTCCTGCTCTGATTACATTAATGTTTTTCCTGTGTGTATATACAGTATATATATAATATCTTGCCATGTAATATAGTATTTACATTTATATGCAACAATCCAAGCCATAGTGCCTGGCTCACCGAGCCAAGGAAGTTCTGTTACCCCATTGCGGTATGGACATTCGTGCTAGAGTGCCTACTCTTCCTTACAGAAAGGACTGTTTATTGTTTCTCAGAGAGACTCTCATGATAATGGACACTCACAAAATTTGTGCCAGAGAGCCTCTGGACCCATTTGCACTACTGTTGTTTCTATATGGACTGTCTGATGGCACCGCCAAAAGGTTCCATAAGTCTGAGTTTAAT
This sequence comes from Leptodactylus fallax, assembly GCA_947044405.1. Lineage (NCBI taxonomy): Eukaryota > Metazoa > Chordata > Amphibia > Anura > Leptodactylidae > Leptodactylus > Leptodactylus fallax. The sequence goes on along the minus strand of CAMRHE010000083.1, from coordinate 1,408,244 downwards.
TATCTCTCCGTTACCCTTCAGACTTCTCATGGACATTCCAGGACTATGCCGGGAGGTCTTACCTCAAGTTTCTAAGTATTATATTTTTCTAAACTGTTAGTGACATTTGCACTTTATTCGTATTTATTAACGTTATGTTACATTTCTCACCTTCACCCCAGCCCGTCGCCGAGGTCGGCTCAGTGAAAGAGGGGGAGTATGTGGCATCCCAGAGCTGGCTATGGCTGGGCTGAGGGTGATCTCTGTGCATTGTATTATTTCCTGTTGCTTCATAGCCTGTGTGACATAGCAGGGGGTCCTGAGTGTCACACAACACAGCGCCACCTAGTGAGCCTCACACATGCATTACACCTCCCATAGGATTGAATAGTAACCAAATGTCCAATGGGAGGACATCGCCTGGGAAAAGGGGAGGAGTCAGCTGATCACTGGGTCCCCATGGTAACACCCCTGCAGGAAGGTCCTGCGTGTGAGGAGTTAGAAGTGTGGAGTGTTAGGAGGAGGAGGTGAGGAGAGAAGTGTGATGTCCTGTGAAGAAAGCAGTGAGTTTAGTGCAGGAATCTCAAGTCCTAGACAGGCCCAGGAAGGTTGGAGAGCTGACATACTCCAGCTATTCAGAAGATCCTGTCCCCTGTCTGCCTAGCCATCGCCCTGAAGGAAGTCAGGCATCATTATCTTGTCAGCATGAGACTGTGGAGAGAACATTCTGGAACACGTGCTCCATAGCAAGTATCACAGGATCCAGGGGCCAAGGCCAGACCTGTGGAATATCCTGCCACCCTGACTATTGCACCCCGAAACTCTGAGCTATCAGGACCACATAACGTGAGTGGGGAATATTATGTACTAGTATCATGGTGGGCATCCTCCTATGTGCCAAATAGGAGCCCAGACGCACCTTAGGGCTGTAACACTGAAGTATAAGGGGCTAGGAACACCTTTCATCAAGTCTACCCTGCACCCCAGGACTTTGCTGTGTCACCAGGCGTACCCCGTTGTTTTGTATTGAAGAAACTGTTTAAGCATTTGTGCCTCCACACCCATGGAAGTAAAAGTTCAACTTTACAACCGTTTCTGTGTCTGACTCTGCACCGACAACATCAGGGCGCCCCAAACACCACCAGTCGGCACAGTATAGGGGAAGCGCCCCGGGGGAACAATCACCACCAACATTTGTGCAGTCCCCTCACACCGCCCCTCATCACCGGTACCAGTGGTGGTAACATGGGACAGCACCAGCGCTGCGCCCTCGTGCCCAGAGACCGTGACAAGTCTGCGCTGTTTGCACCCCGCAATCCCAACTGCAGCGTTACCTTCCATCTGGTCACCGCAAACTGAGTCTCTGGTAATATGTTTGATGCCACTGTGTAATGCTACACAGGCTTCATCAAAGGGCAGCATACAATGTGACATATAGATCTGTCCTGTGAGCCTCAGCTGTCTAGTGAGCAGTAGAGAAACAGCAAGTGCTAGGTTAACCACTTCCGGACCGCCCATATATACATCCGGAAGGTGGTTGTCTAGTTCTGCAAGGACGTACTGGTACGTCTAAGCAGAACTCAGCAGCTGCTGAAATGGGGAAACGGCTGTAACTTCAGATGGAGCTCCCAGAGAGAAGGCAGAGAAGATTTATTACCTTCTTTGCCTTCCCGATCGCTTATCACTGTATCGCTCAATGAGCGCTGTACACACCACTATGGGCGCTGCCATGTTGTGGCTCCCCTCTGACCCAGTGGTCACGTGATCCGCCGGGATCAGCGTGTGTTAGAGCTGCTGGGTCCTACAGGACCCAGATCAGCTCTATAAGTCCTATAGTTATGCACAGGAGGCTGTATTACTCCTGCAACTGGGGCTAAATGTACCAACCCCGGTTATAGGGGAAATCAGCCTCCCCAACAACAATAAAAAGTGATCAGACGTCCCCAAAGGTCTATTATGACTAGTGCCCAAGATCCTTTTGTGGTACTGACCTGCACCTGCCGTGATCTTGCTTGGGACTCTCAATGCAACACCACAAAACTAAACACAGTATAATACAACATAATGCAACACAACCCAATTTACACAACACTATTCAACAAGATGCAATACAAATACATTGTTAAATAACATAATACAACATAGACAGAAGACAATGTGGCTCAGCACAATACAATATAATAAATTCAACATTATTTAACCTGCAGCAAAACATTACGTGATGCAACAACTACCAACAAGCACCAGGCACCTAAAACCTGAATGACAGCTAATATGGCCGCCATAACACTTATCATCCGCAATTCTGCATCAGTAATAAGACCTGCTATTTCCAGCATTATAAGAGATATGGGTGGCTATATACATAGAAATACATAGAAATTGTAGGATTGAGAACTTGTTCTGAAATTTTCAGACCTTGTCTGATCACTTTGGGGTTTTTTTCACCTTTTTTTTCCCCCTGCTCTGATCCTTAGGTAACATACAGGCCGTGGAGGGTGAGCCAGGCCTGGGGATGACAGGAGCCATCTGGCTGCACCTTTATCAGGGATGAAATACCAATAAACAGGCTTTCCAAATTGGAAGACACTCATTTTTCTCCAGTGGCGGATTATCTACAAGCATTAATCACCTGCTCTTATCACACGACCCCTGTCATGCCGCCATGTCATTTGTCAGACTTTTATTGCTGATTCAGTTATCGTGTGGGGGGCCTGACATGGGGTGGTGGTGGGGTTAAATCGGCTTCATGCTTAATGTGACCCCATCAAACAAAGATCTTGAGGCCTTCAGTCCAATCTATGCAGGGCAGCTATTTGTATGGAAAATTCTCAACTTTTGTTGTATTTTTGTTTACGCCTTTTACAGAATCGCATCTACAACACGCAGTAGAAAAAAATGCATATTGCATATTGCATTTCTTTGTAGTGTTTTTCATAGAATTTTTGTTGCATTTTTCTCAGCTTTTTTCTTTCTCCTATTAAAGCTATAAGCAAAATGTTCACAATTCTACAGTTAAAATTAACATGCTAAATTTTTAAAAATGCACATGTTTTTGAAAAGCAGCTTTTCCGCAGCTCCTTTTTCTGCCATGTGTGAATGAGATTAACTACTTTGCTGGTACTATAAAACATAATGTTTTCCTCTGTGTTTCTGCCAAAAATGCTGTGTTTCTGCAACGTGGAGTCTTAGTCTAAGTGTCATCATATAGCAATTCTAATCATTCTGTTCATTCTTAGTATAATATTCACATTAGATTTTTAGTTCCCTGCTATTTTCAATCTCTGCTTGCTGTCAATGTCATAAAATAGAAGGTTCTCTTCGGGACAGATCTCTCTTGGTTTGTATTTGCTCACGTTTTAGTGGCTTGACATTTCTTTCCCTTTAATTGTACCCCAGGTTTGTGCTGCTGACAGTATAGTCACATCATACATCTGGCCGGTGTACCAGATGAATGTGCCGTATGTTATATTTCACTGGAGTAAATCATGGATCAGCCCTTTAAGTCAGGAAGTATATGAGGCCACTGGGTCCTTTATGTCATCAGATTCTACTCTCTGTTTACACACATTCACTTTCCAGACAAATAATACATCTTGTCACATGCTGATTGGACTGCATGGAAAAACCTATGGGGAGCGCTACATGTTCCCTTCATGGCATGTGAGGTGTATGATACAAGGATCTGCTGATGTAATCAGTTCTGTATGGAATATCTGAAGAGATGGCGTCACATCAGAGTTTCATTACTGAGAGGTCTAGACACCTTCGTCATCAGGTAATGAGCATAGCCACAAGTACCAGGGAGTGGGCTGTCGATGACAATCATCTCTAATATGTGCTAGTCTTAAAGGGAATTTGTCACCAGAGTCAACCCCAGTAAAACCACTAACCATACCTCAAACCTCTGATCCAGTGGAGAGGGCTTTTTTGGCCAATAGATAACTCAGAGACATAATTTGAACTCCTGGACCCTAATGCTAAATCTGTACCAAGGCAACTTTTATTTTCTATTTTGAATACTGGGATCTCCTTATAGGGGTCCTCTCAGTCACCAGAGCCACATGTGACAATAACCTGCTCTTCATCAATAGATGAGTAGAAAGGGCTGGCATGGAGAAATTTTTAACATGTAAAGACTTATTGGTAGAAAAGACAAAGCATGGCTCAGTAGCATATAGCAGGAGAAAAGAAAATGCCCCCTGATCAGAGAACACCTATGTTTTTATAGATACTACAACAATATTCTTGAGCAATTCCCCAGTGCTGCTGCAGAACCCTGGGGGGGAGGGAGCACAACAAGACAGTGAGCCCTAAAGCTGAACTCCCCCACTGGCCCTGCCTCTTGCCTGACTGTCCTAGGTGACAGCCGACAACTTGGAGCCGGTCCCCACTCTGAATAAGTGACAACACAGAATGCAGACAGGACAAACAATACAGAAGCAGAGTCAGCAAGCCAAGGGGTCGGTAACAGTCGAGCAATGCAGTACCAAAACGAAATCCAAGAGAATAGTCACAGGGGGAGCCAAAACTACAACAATAGCAGAAAAAGGAGCTAGCAGGGCCAAAGTCACAGGACAGAATCAATAGCCAGCGACCATGTGAGAGCTGACGACCTGTTTATACCAAGTCAGAACCTGCCCCAGACTTGATTGGTATACAGGCCATCAATCACACAGGCAAGGCTAAGATTAACCATTGAGGAGCCGAAAGAAACAAGGTGCAGGAGACGGGTGTGGCTGAAATTCAATTACATAGTCTAGGACAGTGTTCAGACTGAGCAACAAGAATCTTATGCAAGGAATCAAACTGAACATGCCTCCTGCGCCGCAGCATGCAAGCAGAAGGTGGCGTAGAGACCCGAACAGGCAGAGACGTTACAATTCTGCAGTTCTATAAAGAAGACCTGAAATAATTGGCAGAATATATCACTCTGTGGATCTGGTAGGAGGTAGAGGGAGCAAAGTTCTGCCAATCTCAGAGTCAATGATGTAAGAGTCTGCAGGAGAGACAGTAAACGTATGATGGCTGGAGGCTTCACCACTGGGACGCTTGTCAATCGCTAACATTCAGCATTCTTTCACGGCCCTGTACACAAAAAGAGGATATAAGTTTTTCTTGGGATAACCCCTTTAATGAATTGCTTTAAGATAAATGCACCAAAAAATGGCTAAAAAGAAAATTTTCAGAACTCTGTGCACCACCTGACCTCTGGACAGAGTCTCTCACAGCCCAGTGGCACAGGCAAGGATTCCAAGGTCAAGGCACAGGCTGTGCTTACACAAGAATGCTGCTTAATGTCCTCTTTAAGTGACCAATGTACGAGACAGTTCCACAAAACTTGGAACTATAGTACAGTATTAACAGGTTAGCAGTCTTATAAGAGGAGCTGCTGTGAGTCACATATATGAATGTAAATGTCTGTGAGATTCTCAGCAGGGACCTCAGTGGTTTAATAATTGGCAGTGTTCATTACTATGTACAGTGCATTGTGAAAGTATTCGGCCCCCTTGAACTTTTCAACCTTTTTCCACATTTCAGGCTTCAAACATAAGGATATAAAATTTTAATTTTTTTGGTGAAGAATCAACAACAAGTGGGACACAATTGTGAAGTGGAACAAAATTTATTGGTTATTTTAAACTTTTGTGAAAAATAAAAACTGAAAAGTGGGGAGTGCAATATTATTCAGCCCCTTTACTTTCAGTGCAGCAAACTCACTCCAGAAGTTCAGTGAGGATCTCTGAATGATCCAATGTTGTCCTAAATGACTTATGATGAGAAATATAATCCACCTGTGTGTAATCAAGTCTCCATATAAATGCACCTGCTCTGTGATAGTCTCAGGGTTCTGTTTAAAGCGCAGAGAGCATCATGACGACCAAGGAACACACCAGGCAGGTCCGTGATACTGTTGTGGAGAAGTTTAAAGCCAGATTTGGATACAAAAAGATTTCCCAAACTTTAAACACTCCAAGGAGCACTGTGCAAGCGATCATATTGAAATGGAAGGAGTATCAGACCACTGCAAATCTACCAAGACCCAGCCGTCCCTCTAAACTTTCATCTCAAACAAGGAGTAGACTGATCAGAGATGCTGCCAAGAGGCCCATGATCACTCTGGATGAACTGCAGAGATCTACAGCTGAGGTGGGAAAGTCTGTCCATAGGACAACAATCAGTCGTACACTGCACAAATCTGGCCTTTATGGAAGAGAGGCAAGAAGAAAGCCATTTCTCAAAGATATCCATAAAAAGTCTTGTTTAAAGTTTGCCACAAGCCACCTGGAAGACACACCAAACACGTGGAAGAAGGTGCTCTGGTCAGATGAAACCAAAATCGAACTTTTTGGCCACAATGCAAAATGATATGTTTGGCATAAAAGCAACACAGCTCATCACCCTGAACACACCATCCCCACTGTCAAACATGGTGGTGGCAGCATCATGGTTTGGGCCTGCTTTTCTTCAGCAGGGACAGGGAAGATGGTTAAAATTGATGGGAAGATGGATGGAGCCAAATACAGGACCTTTCTGGGAGAAAACCTGTTGGAGTCTGCAAAAGACCTGAGACTGGGACGGAGATTTATCTTCCAACAAGACAATGATCCCAAACATAAAGCAAAATCTACAATGGAATGGTTCACAAATAAACGTATCCAGGTGTTAGAATGGCCAAGTCAAAGTCCAGACATGAATTCAATTGAGAATCTGTGGAAAGAGCTGAAAACTGCTGTTCACAAACGCTCTCCATCCAACCTCACTGAGCTCAAGCTGTTTACCAAGGAAGAATGGGTAAGAATTTCAGTCTCTCGATGTGCAAAACTGATAGAGGCATACCCCAAGCGACTTGTAGCTGTAATCGCAGCAAAAGATGGCGCTACAAAGTATTAACTTAAGGGGACCGAATAATTTGGCACGCCCCACTTTTCAGTTTTTTATTTTTTACAAAAGTTTAAAATATCCAATAAATTTCGTTCCACTTCACGATTGTGTCCCACTTGTTGTTGATTCTTCACCAAAAAATTTAAATTTTATATCCTTATGTTTGAAGCCTGAAATGTGGCAAAAGGTTGAAAAGTTCAAGGGGGCCGAATACTTTCGCAAGGCACTGTATCTGTCAGGAGGTAGAGGTGACAGAGCAATGTTCTGTATCTCTCTGGAGAAGTCAGTGGTGTCAGTACAGAAAACATCACAATGGGGGACATATATCAAGATCAGCAGTTTCCACAATAAATTGTGCTCTGGTGGAGTATGCACTTGATTTATGTAGAGGAACACGTCTTGTCATAAATCAAGCGCATCCCCTGGTGGGGCCTACACCCATAGTAAAATCTATGCCACCTCCGGGCTGGTATTGATTTAAGGCATAATTTACACAAGAACATTGTCGTAAATAATAATAAATGTGATGGGGCTGATGGTTCCGCCCCCGCCAAACCTTACAAGAAGTTGGTAAGGGCTGCGTAAAAATTACACTTGTAACAAATATTGTCACAAGTGGCGTTTTGCACCAGTGGAAACTTTGTATTACCATAAAAGAGGCATAGGGCCACAATAAATGTGCCCTCATGTTTCTATCAAGAGGTAGAGGGATCAGAGATCTAGAGAGGTCAGTTTATAATTTTCAGAAAATATCACCATCCATATACAGTATATATTGAGCAAGTAAAGAGTAGATCTGAAGATCTCAGGAAAGCTCAGTGATGTACCCTGATTTATGTGCATATATTATAAAGTTTGTGACCCCCGCAGTAGTGCTTCTATGTGTGTTTTCTCACACTGCGCTAGGTCCGTCTTCTGCCATATGTTTTATTTAAGAAGTAGCGCTGCTTAAGAATAATCAAGAGGAACAATTATATTAGTTGAGCTTCATTAGGGAGCAGCAATGATGTGTGAGGAGAATTGAGCACATACTTGAGGCTTCCCTGTGGCCCTCATAGTGGGAGGAATCTAACAGCAAAGGGTCAAAATGCTGAACTGTCCTTGATAAAAGCTTGACTTGAAAGACTGTAGGGGAGATCAGACACAGAGAGGGGAGATAGGGACCCTGAGAACACCATTAAGGAGACAGCAAGAAATGTGCCCTGCTGGGAGATAAGACAGCCATCAAACGGAGCCTGACAATGATCATTTCCTCTCCCGGACACTGGACCCAGAACTGTGAGAATGTTTCCTGCAGGACCAAGACCTGGGGTCTGCACTGAAGCTGTGAATTCTGGGTAATTGACATATGAGCTGGCAAACTGAGAAATTTAATTCAGGACAGTGCCCCAACTCATCTGTACTGTAGCAGTGCAATACTACAGTAGGTACTGCAGCTCAGCTATATTCACTTGAAGCGAACATCTGAAATCTCCTGTCGGTAGTTGTGGTGCTCACATACAACATTTATCCCTTACGGTGGGAAAAATATTGTATCTCAACAGCAATATCAATGCCAACATGAATGTTGAGACTTTATCAACACTTGCTTGACACCAGCTAGCATGGCAGTGTTCCATGTATTGAATATACAGAGTCCATGTCATGATGCATATAGCTCTGGCATGTATCCAGCTTCTGATTTACATCATGCCATAGAGGCGTCTTAGGTGTATAGGTTGGCATTGACGTTTTGCAGGTCAACAGTGTTTTGTGACACTTGTTATAACCATGGATGTCTGTTTCTAACATGGTACAGGCAGAATGGATTATAGCTGGGATCCTTAGAATAAATAATGGCGCCGTTATATGTGAGCTATATGTTAGGAGGAGACAGCCAGAAATAAGAAGATACTGGATCCTCATTCTCAGCCTCTCAGATTAAACATTACAGAAGAGACCTTGGCGGCATGGAACCTGTAGTGTTTATGCTTGGGTGACACTGTCTCTTGTCTGTGGTGGGCCTGGCTTATCACACACAGCTCCACAACTCTGCCAAACAGGCCCAGTAGTGACCATGCTTTGGGGACTCCCAGACACAGCCATTTAAACTATGTCTCCAGTCATGATACTGTGTGTGTGTTCTGGTCCAGAGAAACCTCACTGCTGCATCATAAATCCCCAGCCAGCAAAATGTTTAATACTGACCCAAGATATTGTTTAAGTAACTGAGTTAAATACAGTGCTGGCCAAAAGTATTGGCACCCCTGCAATTCTGTCAGATAATACTCAATTTCTTCCAGAAAATGATTGCAATCACAAATGCTTTGGTAATAATCTTCATTTAATTTGTCTTCAATGGAAAACCACAAAAAGAATTGTCAAAAAGCCAAATTGGATATAATTCCACACCAAACATAAAAAAGGGGGTGGACAAAAGTATTGGCACCCTTTGAAAAATCATGTGATGCTTCTCTAATTTGTGTAATTAACAGCACCTGTTACTTACCTGTGGCACAGAACAGGTGGTGGCAATAACTAAATCACACTTGCAGCCAGTTGAAATGGATTAAAGTTGACTCAACCTCTGTCCTGTGTCCTTGTGTGTACCACATTGAGCATGGAGAAAAGAAAGAAGACCAAAGAACTGTCTGAGGACTTGAGAAGCAAAATTGTGAGGAAGCATGAGCAATCTCAAGGCTACAAGTCCATCTCCAAAGACCTGAATGTTCCTGTGTCTACCGTGCGCAGTGTCATCAAGAAGTTTAAAGCCCATGGCACTGTGGCTAACCTCCCTAGATGTGGACGGAAAAGAAAAATTGACGAGAGATTTCAACGAAAGATTGTGCGGATGGTGGCTAAAGAACCTCGACTAACATCCAAACAAGTTCTAGCTGCCCTGCAGTCCGAGGGTACAACAGTGTCAACCCGTACTATCCGTCAGCGTCTGAATGAAAAGGGACTCTATGGTAGGATACCCAGGAAGACCCCACTTCTGACCCAGAGACATAAAAAAGCCAGGCTGGAGTTTGCCAAAACTTACCTGAGAAAGCCAAAAACTTTTTGGAAGAATGTTCTCTGGTCAGATGAGACAAAAGTAGAGCTTTTTGGGAAAAGGCATCAACATAGAGTTTACAGGAAAAAAAAAAGAGGCCTTCAAAGAAAAGAACACGGTCCCTACAGTCAAACATGGCGGAGGTTCCCTGATGTTTTGGGGTTGCTTTGCTGCCTCTGGCACTGGACTGCTTGACCGTGTGCATGGCATTATGAAGTCTGAAGACTACCAACAAATTTTGCAGCATAATGTAGGGCCCAGTGTGAGAAATCTGGGTCTCCCTCAGAGGTCATGGGTCTTCCAGCAGGACAATGACCCAAAACACACTTCAAAAAGCACTAGAAAATGGTTTGAGAGAAAGCACTGGAGACTTCTAAAGTGGCCAGCAATGAGTCCAGACCTGAATCCCATAGAACACCTGTGGAGAGATCTCAAAATGGCAGTTTGGAGAAGGCACCCTTCAAATCTCAGGGACCTGGAGAAATTGGCCAAAGAAGAATGGTCTAAAATTCCAGCAGAGCATTGTAAGAAACTCATTGATGGTTACCGAAAGCGGTTGCACGCAGTCTAAAGGTTGTGCTACCAAGTATTAGGCTGAGGGTGCCAATACTTTTGTCCGGCCCATTTTTGGAGTTTTGTGTAAAATGATCAATGATTTGACTTTTTTTTCATTCTCTTTTGTGTTTTTTCATTGCAAGCAAAATAAATGAAGATATTATTACCAAAGCATTTGTGATTGCAATCATTTTCTGGAAGAAATTGAGTATTATCTGACAGAATTGCAGGGATGCCAATACTTTTGGCCAGCACTGTATGTATCTGTCAAGTTTCTATCTATCCAGCTAAGTGTTCCCCTTTGCCTCAAGTATCTTTTTGACTGTTGCCAAGGACTAACCTCATATCTATCAGTATGTTAATGTAGAATGTCAACTCCCTCGGTATTCCCAGGAGACTCCTGGTTTTCCAGTCCCCTTACCCAGTCACCGGAGCAATAGCCTCTTCACCTGTCTACCAGCTCATTAGTATTTGCTGCACTGTAACGTCACCTCATACTAAAGAGGAGGATGCTGGGAGATCCTCTATGTAGTTAACGTTTACCTCTATTCATTTTTTCTCTAGGTATCTGTGGGATTTGAACCCACAAATCAATGCCAACGGCAACAATACAATAGAACTGCAGAATAATAGGAAGAGGACCAGTGGAGCAAAGTTTAGTTAAGCCGGTTGCACATGACTGTGTGCTAACAGGTGGCCATGAAAGAACAGCACGGGCAGCATACGGGCGACACACGGATGTGATCTGTGTGCCGCCAGTGCACCTGCTGTGCTTCCCCGGCCCCTTTCATTCAATGAATAGGAAGTGTGGACGCAAAATCGGACAGGAATAGGATCTGTTCCATATTTTGCAGCCCGAACTGCACACGGGACCATGTAATTCACGGTCATGTGTACGGGCCCATAGAAATGAATGGGTTAGTGTGCTATCTGGGAAAAACCCGGATAGCACACTGACCATTCATACGGTCGTGTGCAACCGGCTTTAGATTTAGGAGTGGGGGGAAGCTCTTCACTGTGCTGTCTGTGTGAATGCAGTTTTCACTGAGTTTCACATAGACTGTACAGTTCACCCTTTCAATGCCAATAACATAATTTTGTTAAGTCTTTTTTTCAATAGAGCCATTTTTTTTGTAATACAGTGTCAGGTTTGCAATTACTTAGGGTAACTTGCTGCACTGTTATCTGACTGTCCACAGAGTGTCTTACATTGCTTTTACTGACAGTCCTTTTAGTAAAAATCTCATTTTGTTAAGGGTTTTTTTGGGCAATAGTGTTTTTTGTTAACCAATACATGCGGTTATCAAGAAAAAAAAAACAAGCTGACTAAAGCAGCTTGTTGTAGTCTACAGTAAAAAAATCTCATCTTGTTAAGAGTTTTTTTCAGGCAATAGTGTTTTTTAAGTAGGGATAGTATAGTCTATCTGTGTGGGGCCATACTCTCATTGCACTTTGTTTGCATTATATACAATCTGGTTTTTCATTGACATTTATAATAACAGAGTCATTGTTTATAACTTTATTATAACTTTATTTATAATAACAGAATCATCATATATAACTCCGTTAGCACTTTTTTGATTATTGACAGGCTATGATATTTATTTTTTTACTTATTATGAAATTCGTTACCCTTTTCTATATATATATTATTATAGCCAGGGGCGCACCGCTAATGAGGCGAAGTGAGGCAGCCGCCTCAGGCGGCACTATCCGTCACTGTCTGCGGGCCGACATTTTTACTATTTATTTAATGTAAACCAGCCCAGGACAGGCCGCTTTAATAAAACAAACGTGAGCGGGGCCTCTCCTGGGTTGGCTTACAAGACGTCCGCATCACAGCGCAGGCGGCGATACAATTACGTCATCGCGCCTACTACGCTGCGACACAGACGTTGCGGACAAGCAGAGGAGGCAGCGGCTCCATCAAGGTATCACAGGTAGGTGAGGATAACTTTTTTTTAATTTATATAAATAGGCTGTTACCTGTTGGAGTATCCCCAGCAGGTAACTGCCTATCTATTTGCCTACCCCCGCTTCTGCTCGTGGCTGCCCCCGCTTCCCTTTCTGCTATGGGACGGAGAAGGGGAAGGGAAAGAGACTGGGAGCAGGCGCAGTAAGTGAGGCTGCGGGCCTTAAATACTACTATTATTATCCTCTGTGGTCTTGTCACATAGACATGTATAGGACGAGGCTGTAGTTACATTACATGGCCGCTATGAGATGAATGACACTATGTAAACAGAGAAGCGGTCACAGCGCTTACACAGGTACCATTCAAACAGCTGATCAGTAGGGGTCCTGGGTTTTTGAGCCCCACTGATTAGTTTATTAATGACCTGGAAAACCTTTTAATTAGGTAACACCTGGGGCATTATTAATAAGGGGCACTACTTATACAGGGTACACACGGACAATATTAGTATAAAGATGCACTTGAAAGTATTTTTCATTATGGGGGGTTATATCATATTATAATTGGGGTAGCAGCAGGATGGGTGTGCAAGTGAGGACAATTTGGGTCAGGTGCCTGGAAAAGTGAGGAGCCAAAGATGTCTGTGTTGCAAACTTTACAGAGACAAGTCACAGCTGGAAGAAGTGGTCATGGCGGTCCAGATGTAAGAGAAAGGAAATGTGAAAGATTAGTCAGAGACGTCACCTGTAAGTCACAAAATGTTACTGCCATATATTCACCTAAATGATAGAGGATAAATACCTGATTGATGGGAGTCTGTTTGCTGAGACCCCCACTGAGCCTGAGAATTGTTTTTTTTTCCCCCACTGGGTGGGAATTCAGCCTGACCGCAGCCATATATATAGGTGTGTCACTTGGTGGATGGATGAACCCGCGTGGCTCTCATTCACTTCAATGGGAGTGCCAAAGATAGCCGAAGTCCAGCACTCAGCTATCTGCGGGGCTCCTATTATAGAGAAGAGGCGTGAAGTTACTTTCATTGTTAATGCCGTGTTGTTGATCTGATACTGAAGTAATACAGGAGGAAGAATTCTTAAAAACTGTTTTATAACTTTGTGTATTGTGTATATTGTGCGACGATCACAGTGTGTGAAGGGGGGGCATCTTTCTATAGTCCGCCTAAGGCAGCAAAGAGGCTATGTTCACCACTGATTATAGATTAGCCTGATATAATGACTATGCACCAATGTTATACTATATATCTGTTTTTTCACTGTTTTTATTGTGACCTCTACCTCTTATATTTCTCTATCGCCATTTTGTTTTTAACTATTTTTTATGCTAAATTTACATCTGTGCCCTGTGAGCACTCAGGGATTCCATTCCCTATTCCACTTTAAAAATGCAGAGAGAAAAGACCTGCAAGCAGGACTTTTCTCTCCACATTTTTCAGGCGGAAACCAGGCGGACCCCATTATAGTCCGAGGTTTAATCATGTTTGGCTTGTTAATAAACTTATAATCATGAATTTGGATAATATTTGTTTGGTGGTCAATTTTTGATTTATAGTAGATAGGGTTACTCATTATTGGTAATTATTCTTAGAGTGTCCTATAAAATTATTTCTGTTTGATTAATATAGGAGAATATAGGTTGATTAATAGTGAGTTTTTTGTTGTTAACCAATACATGCAACATGCTGATATCATGGCAAAGAAACCAAGCTGACTCACGCAAAATGACAATAATGCAAAATCTCATTTTGTTAAGGTTTTTTTTTTTTTTTTTTGACAATAGTGTTTCTTTGTTAAGAAAAGTACTGGTATTGCGACAAGAAAAAAAGGTGACTCACGCAGTATGTTATAGTCTGATACTGGCCAGATTACACACAAATAAACAAATACACACAGTCTCAGAATTGTCCCTAATCGCTATTACAGTATATAAGCAGTGAAATAAAATGACTGGAAAAAACACGGCAGATGACAAGTGGGAGGAAGAAGTATTTGTGCTACTGTCACGCCAAACACCAGTGCAAGTACTAATACTAACAATAAAAATATGGGTGGACGACGTCATGCATCCTCCGCGGTGGTGACCACTCGGAGGCCCCGGCTGGAGACTGATCCCTGAGAAGGCTGCCCCCCTTGAGACGTTCTCCCTTTTCTCGGTGGTGCTTTGGAATCTGCATGCCTTAATGTTATGTTTGCTTCTCTTTTTTCTTTTTTTAGGTCTACGGGTCTCATCTATTATGCTTATTATTGGATTGTTTTAGCAGAGTGGGGCGGGGTGGGGTTCCGGTGACTCCCCTTCCTTCCTTCTTTTTACTGGTGGTTGGGGATCCACCGCCTCCCCTCCGACCTCCTGTCCACGCTCTCCCCCCTAAGGGGATACTTGGACTGTGCGGCCATTGATCCTGATTGGACCTCTGGCTGCCCTCATTGGTCCCCAGGCGAGTGACTTAGCCTCGCCCACAAAGTATTGTTTAACTGTTTTTATTTTTACTTTGTCATTTATGATGTCTTTTGCCTCCCTCCCTCCCTCTCTTTCCCCCCCCCCCCCCCCTGATCTAGAGACCCTGCCTCGACTTTGGGTTCCTGTTTGTGGATTGCCCTTTTGCCTCTCCGAGGGAAACTTGCCAGCGTCATGTGAGATGGGTGAGCTTATTGCAATCCGCCACTGTCCTCCAATCCTGGGTCCCAATGGTTAGGTGCGTGACAATTAATGTCAAGGGCCTGGGTTCCAACATTAAAAGGCGCCATGTCCTTAGAGAACTCCGCTCCTTACGAGCGGATGTGGCGTTTCTTCAGGAGACTCATTTTGACCGCGCTGGTACTTTTGCCTTCGCTAAGCATTATTTTCCCGTAGCTTTTTCGGCCTTCCACAATCGACGCAGAGCTGGGGTGGCTATCCTTCTTTCTCGATCCTGCCCAATTACAGTGACGACTTCCCACATAGACCCAGGTGGCCGGTTTGGTATCTTGGAGGGGCTCCTTTATGGTGCCCCGATTGTTTTATGCAATGTCTATGCCCCCAATTCAGCGCAGATCCCGTTCTTGCGCCGGGTATTCTCCCGTCTGCGCGCTCTCCCACCATCAGCTTGGCTGGTGGGGGGAGACTTTAACATGGTCTTCTTTGAACGGGCGGATCGTCTGGCGTTACCCCAGGGCCCAACCCCCCATAGGTTGGCCCAACTTGCAAGGGAGTTCCGCAGGCTGATCCGCGCCCACTCTTTGTATGACCTTTAGCGAGTGGACAATCCTACGGCGCGCTCCTACACCTTCTTTTCTCACCCTCATAACACTCACACCCGCATTGACTACTTCTTTGGAAATGCTCCCGCTCTTCGTTTGCTTAGGGACACGAACATTGGCCCTCTCACCTGGTCTGATCATGCCCCAGTCGTGGTTACCTTATCTACGACTCCAGTGCCTACTCGCCAATGTCATTGGCGTCTTAACGAAACACTGCTCAAATCGCCGACCTCCCTCGAGACCCTGCGCACACACTTGATAGATTATTTTAGGGACAACTTAGGCTCGGTAGACTCTCTTGCCATTCTCTGGGAAGCCCATAAGGCGGTCATGAGAGGATGCTGTATCGCATTGGCTTCTAGGCTTAAAAGGGACAGACAGGCCCAGGAACAGCTCCTCCAAGCCCGTATTCGGTCCCTTACGACGACTTTGGCAGCGCATCCATCCCTGGGGGTTCTTCGCCGTTTGGTCCTGGCCCGGGCGGACCTCCGTGATTTGGAGACCCGCCATGTGGAACGACTTCTCCTTTATACCCGTCAGAGGTTTTTTGAACGAGGTAATAAATCTCATACCCTCCTGGCAGGAACCCTCAGGGATCATCGGGCCTCTTCCACACCACACTCTGTCCGTGACCCCGCGGGTACTCTTCAACATCACCCTGATGCTGTGGCGCTGGCGTTCCACTCTTACTACTCTAAGCTGTATGACTTACCCCCCCCACGAGCACTACTCCCTGGGGATGACTCAACACTACTGGAAGACTATTTAAAGGATTGTTGTCTCCCACGCCTTCCTCCTGAGGCCTTAACCTCCCTGAACACCCCCATCACCAGGGAGGAACTAGAAGGGGTCCTGAGGGACCTCCCAAATGGGAAAGCCCCAGGCCCAGATGGGTTCACTTACAATTATTATAAGGTTTTCCAGGGTGAACTCTCTGCTCATCTATTGTCCCTCTTCAATTCCTTCCTTTCAGGTTCCCCTATACCCCCGACTATGCTCTCTTCACTACTCACATTGGTCCCTAAACCGGGTAAGGACTTGCAGGATTGTGCTAACTACCGACCGATTGCTTTGCTGAACACGGACCTGAAACTTTTCACCAAACTCTTAGCCAATAGACTGAATGCTTGGCTCCCTCTGCTTGTCCATAAGGACCAGGTGGGATTCATCCCCTGTCGTCAGGGTGGTGACAACACCAGGAGGACTGTGGATTTGGTGGAGGTGGCCAATCATTATTCTACCCCGGCCCTTCTCTTGAGCCTGGACGCTGAAAAGGCTTTTGACCGCATAAATTGGTCGTTTATGCATACTACGCTTAAGGCGTTCGGGCTTACGGGACTGTTTCTCACAGCTATCCAGGCCCTTTACTCCTTACCCTCAGCAGCAATTAAGCTTCCCCATGCATCTTCGCCCTCCTTCCCTATTCGAAATGGCACTAGGCAGGGTTGCCCCCTGTCACCCATCATATTTGCCCTCTGCATTGAACCGCTAGCGGCCAAGATTAGG
This sequence comes from Leptodactylus fallax, assembly GCA_947044405.1. Lineage (NCBI taxonomy): Eukaryota > Metazoa > Chordata > Amphibia > Anura > Leptodactylidae > Leptodactylus > Leptodactylus fallax. Next base: position 1,391,116 of record CAMRHE010000083.1, on the reverse strand, counting down.
CGAGACCCTAATATCAAGGGGATCATGGTCCAAGATAAGGAATTTAAGATATCTCTCTTCGCGGACGATGTACTCCTCACTCTCACCTCCCCTCATACTACCCTTCCAAACTTGCTGCGCTCGCTAGAGACCTATGGTGATCTCTCAGGGTATAAGGTGAACCCCGCGAAGACTGAGGCACTCCCACTTAACATCCCACGGGACCTTCTCCTTCTCCTCCGCAGTAATTACGATTTCCAGTGGCGGGAGTCCTCTATCCGCTACCTGGGAGTCCATATATCCACCTCCTATGCGACCCTCTACTCGGCAAACTACCCGCGGTTGTTTTGTGAGCTAAGAGCCCTATTGGACAAATGGCAACCCTTGCCTATCTCCCTTTTGGGGAGAATTGCTGCGGTCAAGATGACTCTCCTCCCGAAGCTACTGTATTTTTTCGAGACGCTCCCAGTCGCGATACCTCGGGGAGAATTACGGAACCTACAGAAAGCTATCTTCCAGTTTATCTGGAAAGCAAAACGACACCGAATACCTAGATCTGTTATGCTGGCGGATAGGGGGCCTGGGGGTATGGCTGTCCCACATCTGTTACATTATTACTGGGCGGCCCACTTACGCCATATCCCATTCTGGGCGGCTATGCCAGCATACACCAGATGGGTGCAGATAGAGAAGCTATGGCTGGCACCCATGCATCCTAACGCGCTTCTGTGGGTCAGCTCCCCCCCCCCACCCCCCCCCTGCCTCGTACCTGTTGGGCCCCATTCGGTTTACTAGATCTATCTGGTCTACCTGTTGTGCTAGATTCTCCCTGATGTCCCCGCGCTCATCTATGGTCTCCATACTATACAACCCCCTTCTCCCGGAGAGCCTGACTTCTGCCATGACTAAAGTGTGGTCTGAAGCTGGCCTTTACCGGATTGCTGATATGGTTGACCCTGGAACCTTGGAACTCAGGTCCTTTGCTCATCTTACAGCTAATCAAAACCTGCCAGGTACTGAATGGTTCCATTACTTGCAGGTGGTTCACTTTGTCCGCTCCCTCCATGGGTCTCTTAAGGTGTCACTCCCCACCGCTTTTGAAAAGATTTGCCGTGCAGGCACGTCCACTAGGGGCTTTATATCCTCTATTTACCAACTTCTTAACTCACAAACTACAGGCTCTCCTGTTAATCATCGCTATATGCTTAAATGGGAGGAGGCGGTGGGTAAACCCATCTCCCAGGAACAGTGGCGGATTGTATGGTCTCGGGCCCAGAAATCATCTCAGTGCATTACGTTTAGGGAAACGCAGTATAAGCTGTTGATGCATTGGTATCATACTCCGGCTCTCCTTCATACTTTAAACCCATTAGTTCCCCCATGGTGCTGGCGCTGTGGAGCTGCGGTGGGTACCCTGCACCATATCTTTTGGACGTGCCCTCTCATCCTCGGTTTTTGGAGGAAGGTCAGGACTCTGACGACTGCTCTCTTTTTGCAAGAGGTTCCTCTTGACCCTCTTCTTTATCTCCTGAACCTTCCCCCCAGACACCTGAGCAATAAGTCATCCAGGCTTTTCTTGCATCTTTGTACTGCAGCTAAATCTCTCATAGCTAGAAACTGGAAGAAGGTGAGTCCCCCATCTAGTCTTGAGCTTGTGGCTAGAATGAAGGATGTGAGGAGTCTTGAATACCTGACTGCTGGCCTACATAATTCACGGGAAGCCTTTGGGGCTATTTGGGCACCCTGGGACATGTATTGTACATCACAGGGTCTCTGATCTCTAGTCCTCTCCTTCCCTCCCCCCCCTTCCCTTTGGTCCTACCCTTGTCTTCTTAACCCCTCCATTCCCCCCCTCCCTTGTTCACTGCTTAATTTAAATGCATATTGCTTAAGGGGGAGGAGGCAGATAGCCTCTATTTACGTCAGTGCTTCCTGTTTGTTTGATTATTATTGTTTTTTTGTTTTTTTCTTTATTCCTTGTTAATGAAAAATTTTTCAATAAAATTACAGTTATATAAAAAAAAAAAATATGGGTGGCAACAGCAACGCTACTTCTGGTCTTTGCAGCCCCACCAGTAGTTGCAGGGTTCTTGTACTTGTAATTATTGAAACACAAATTTTGAGTCAGGGTTCTGTGTGTTTCGCCTCCTTTGTTGTTATAACACATAATTTACCATGCTGTCTTTCTGCACCATGTCTTCTTCATCTTCACTGACACAGATTCCATTCCCTAGATGGGTGAACTGCTTCATCATGAACCAGATTCAACATGAATATTCCAAATTGTTCAGTTTTTAACTAAACCAAATAAATGGTGATTCGTCTAGAATGACCTAAAATGGCCACCTCCACATGTTTGAGCAGAAAATACAGAAGAGACATGTGTGTATGAGTCACTGTGTTATGTTCTAGCAGTACCTGACATCAGCTTACAGCCTCTCAGCCAATAGACAGTGGTAGGAGGGCACCTTACAGTGCTGCTATCATATACAGTTTAAAAGACGCTGCAATCGTCACCAGAAGCTAGTTGCAGTAATGGAGGAGTTAGTGTAGGGTCTGTAATTCATCTCACTGCATCATAAAGAGCTCTGAAAACCTTGCAGGTAATTACACAGGCAGATTAGTGATAGATACAATAGATAGGACTGAGAGCATCGCTGTTGTTTGAGTTTAAGACTGCTACATTCCTGCTCTAATACAGAATTACAGACACACAGACAGGGCAGTTAACCCTGTCACTGCCAATAATTCATTCATCTGTATATGCAGTCTTTAAACATATTTTTCACTGACAAAACAATCCTGTTAGTTAAAAATCTTTCGTTAAGGGCTTTTTTGGGCAACAGTTTAAAATTTTTCATTACAGATATAGCAACTGCTGTTCTAAGTGCAATTTTTTGCTGATTCCACCTGCGCAAATCTGAAAAAAAAGCGGTTTCTTGTTCACCCAATATACAGTCTAGCCTGCCCTATTCTGAAAAAAAAACCTCTAGCTTTTTAATGGGTTTTTTATTTTTTACTCTGCTCATCATCAAATATACAGTGGGGAAAGAAAAGTATTTAGTCAGCCACCAATTGTGCAAGTTCTCCCACTTAAAAAGATGAGGCCGGCCTGTAATTGACATCATAGGTAGACCTCAACTATGAGAGACAAAATGAGAAAACATATCTAGAAAATCACATTGTCTGATTTTTTAAGAATTTATTTGCAAATTATGGTGGAAAATAAGTATTTGGTCACCTACAAACAAGTAAAATTTCTGGCTCTCGCAGACTTGTAACTTCTTCTTTAAGAGGCTCCTCTGTCCTCCACTCATTACCTGCAGTAATGGCACCTGTTTGACATTGTTATCAGTATAAAAGACACCTGTCCACAACCTTCAATCAGTCACACTCCAAACTCCACTATGATGTAGACCAAAGAGCTATGGAAGGGCACCAGAAACAAAATTGTAGACCTGCACCAAGCTGGGAAGACTGAATCTGCCATAGGCAAGAAGCTTGGTGTGAAGAAATCAACTGTGGGAGCAATAATTAGAAAATGGAAGACATATAAGACCACTGATAATCTCCCTCGATCAGGGGCTCCATGCAAGATCTCAAACCGTGGGGTCAAAATGATCACAAGAACAGTGAGCAAAAATCCCAGAACCACACAGGGGGACCTAGTGAATGACCTGCAGAAAGCTGGGACTAACGTAACAAAGGCTACCCTCAGTAACACACTAAGCCGCCAGGGACTCAGATCCTGCAGTGCCAGACGTGTCCTCCTGCTTAAGTCAGTACATATCCGGGCCCGTCTGAAGTTTGGTATAGAGCATTTGGATGTTCCAGAAGAGTACTGGGAGAATGTCATATGGTCAGATGAAACCAAAGTAGAACTGTTTGGTAGAAACACAACTCATTGTGTTTGGAGGAGAGTGAATGCTGAGTTGCATCCAAAGAACACAATACATACTGAGAAGCATGGGGATGGCAACATCATGCTTTGAGGCTCTTTCTCTGCAAAGGGACCAGGACGACTGATCCGTGTGGCCATGTATCGTGAGATTTTGAGTGCAAACCTCCTTCCATCAGCAAGGGCATTGAAGATAGAACGTGGCTGGGCCTTTCAACATGACAATGATTTCAAGCACACCGCCAGGGCAACGAAGGAGTGGCTTCATAAGAAGCATTTCAAGGTCCTGGAGTGGCCTAGCCAGTCTCCAGATCTCAACCCCATAGAAAACCTTTGGAGGGAGTTGAAAGTCCGTGTTGCCCAGCGACAGCCCCAAAACATCACTGCTCTAGAGGAGATCTGCATGGAGGAATGGGCCAACATACCAGCAACAGTGTGTGCCAACCTTGCGAAGACTTACAGAAAACATTTGACCTCTGTCAGTGCCAACAAAGTAACAAAGTATAACAAAGTATTAAGATGACCTTTTGTTATTGACCAAATACTTATTTTCCACCATAATTTGCAAATAAATTCTTTAAAAATCAGACAATGTGATTTTCTGGATTTGTTTTCTCATTTTGTCTCTCATAGTTGAGGTCTACCTATGATGTCAATTACAGGCCTCTCTCATCTTTTTAAGTGGGAGAACTTGCACAATTGGTTCCTGACTAAATACTTTTTTTCCCCACTGTACACTGTGACAAATTGTTGTTAATCTGACTTAAATATTCAAATAATTTCTTAAGGGTTTTCTTTTTCTATTTACACATATGTACGGTATTGCAGCCTCCGCTAATCTAGGAAATTAATCTCTATTGTTTAAGTTTTTTTTTTTTGTTGCTGTGTTCAGTTCACCCAATATACAGTCTAGCCTGTGCTAATCTGAAAAAAACGCTTGTTATTTAATGGATTTTTTATTTTCTACTCTGCTCTCCACCAAATACACATTGTGGTGGAGTGTTGTTAATTTGAAAAAAAATATTCAAATAATTTCTTAAGCTTTTTTTTGCTGTGTGTATAGAGAGTATTGCAGTATCCGCTAATCTAAAAAAAGAATCTGTTATTTAAAAGATTTTTTTTGTTGTGTTCAGTTCACGCAATATAAGGTATAGTCTGCACTAATCTGAAAAAAACTCTTGCTATTTAAGTGTTTTTTTTGTTGTACACCCAATATACAGTCTAGTCAAATAACAACTTGCCTGTAGCGCTTAAAAGTCATCAAAACGGGCTAATTTTTCTACAAAACCATTTCTTTTTGCAAAATTGCTGCCATGTGTGTGTAAAAAAACATGGGAAAGCACCTTTTCCCAATAAAAGGGTAATATTTTGAGCATTTTAAATGTTAAAATGAGTAAAAGCAAGCGGCAGCATAGTGTATGGTTAAACTCGGTGTTACCATCTGTTTTTCCAAAGACATACATGTCAGTTTCGCTTTGACATAACTTCAGCTGTGTTTGCCTTAGAGAGCTTGTAATTGGATAGATAGGTTCGTATGAGCCCTGAGAGTGTTCTAAACTATGTAGTAAGCCATTTTAGGTGTGGTTCCTATAGTACTTATTAAACACGAAACAAATCTTGGACCCGAGCCACCTGAACCCAAAACAAAACAAAATTCTTGAGAGGTTCTCCCATCTCTATTCCCAAGTAGTCATGTGGGATAAATATCCCTCATAGCCCAACACTTCTTACTCTTCCTCTTCTTGATGAGTTGAATGAGAAAAGACAGTGTTTTTTGGATGTAGAGGAAGCAGAGGTGGAGGACATGACTGGTGGTGAAGATAGTAGTGGCTGGTGGTATGCTATTGGTAATTGTGCTGGTAGAGGCACAATCTGGAGATGGGAATTGTGAGTGTATAGAGAAATCCTATTGCCATGATGCAGCAAAAAAAGTGGGGAAATTGCTGAATCCGATGATGACTCTATTGTAGATAAGACCTGGCAACCAGGTCAGGGTGACATCAGAGGAAGAGGGTGTTGGCAGCTGCAATAGTAAGAATTCCATCCAATATGCAACCCCCAACATCCAAAAAACCTGCCTGGGTTAATTCAAAGGTAAGATCAGGTTGTGGTGGCACTGACAGACACTGACAAGCAGATTTGGCCTGCCTACAAAGAACAGACTTGCTCACTTTGCCTTCCAGTACCACTGCCAATTCTATTTAGCCAAATGAGTAAGTGACGCCATTTAATGTGAGTACGGAGAGACATAGTTCCTACACATGTGCCTGTATTGCCATGGCTAATTTTCTGCTTGCACATCATGCACCTTGTCATTGATTTATCATTTGGTAATGTACAAAAGTATTTCTATATGAGAGATGACCATACATAGCTCCTGCCACCAATACCAGCAGCAGTGGAAACCACTTTTAACATGCTACGGCACTCTTAACATGTGGGGCAGCAATTATGGGCAGGGACAAACATAGCTTTCTTGGCCCACCTGACAACAGTGAGAGGTGATGCAGAATTGAAGCCCTGAGACTATACAGACTCATGGACACCATGTCTGACAAAACAATCCTGTTTCTTAAAAATCTTTTATTAAGGGCTTCCATGACTACCATGCCTGGTCAGAAAGTAAGAGACTAAGTCCCTGCTGCTTAAGAGGGCTGATATTGCTTGAAACTGGTATAAGTTCTGAATGATGGTGAAACCTTCCTTTAACCACTTCAGTACTGGGCCAATTTCTGGTCCTGGACCAGACACATTTTCGGGTTTTTTTGTATGTGTGGTTTTGAGGGCTGTAACATTTTTATCATTAGTGTTATTCAAGTAATTTTTGCGTCTTTTTTCAGTGACACATAGGGCTTTATTTTTATGCTGTTTTTATTTTTGCATGTGTTTTAATTTTTTTATATCCAGGAAAATATAAACAAAAGAGGAGGGAAAAAGTGTCTGTTTTTCACTTTTCATTTTTTTTTTTTAACCCTTTCACGACATCTGCCATAATAGTATGATGGATGCCGGGTGCTTAAATATGGCGGCCGCTCGGGACCCAAGCAGCTGCCATAGCCACCAGGTTTCTGCTGTATTATACAGTAGACACAAGGCGCTAATGCCCGCGATCAGTGCCTGCAATGATCGCGGGCATTAATCCCTCTGGCGCATCGGTCAAAGCTGAGCGAGGTGCCATTTTACTGGCGGCACGTGGGCGCTGCCATTTAGCCGGGGATCGCCGGAACCCGGAGCAAACTCCGGGGCTGCCGTCCCATTGCTATGACAGCTGGGAGCCTTGTGAAGGCTCCCAGGCCTGTCTTTCATTAACATCTGTAGCAGGCTACTCTATGTAGCCTGCAATAGAAGTGTTGTTTTTTTTGCAATGCATTGCATTAGTGATCAGATCCCCTGGGGTTCAAGACCCCTAGGGGGTCTAATAAATGCAAAATAAAAAATAAAAAAAAGTACAAAAAAATATTTAAAAAAATAAAAAATATTAAAAGTTCCCCCCTTTCCATAGAACACATATAAAAGTAGTTAAATACTGTGAAACACATAAAAAAAGTATCCCCCCCACCAAAAAAACCCCACCAAAAAAAAAAAAAAAAATTTTTTCCCGAAACGGAACACCCCGCCCCAAAAAAAAAAAATACAAACGCCCCCCCCTTCTTCCTCTCTTTTTTCCCCCCAAAAAAAATAATAAAAAAAAAAAAAAAAAACAAAAAAAACCCCCCAACATAAAAATAAAAAAAAAATCCGGCCCCCCCACAAAAAACCCCCCCCCCCCCCCCCCCAACCAAAAAAAATAAAAAAATTGAAGGGGGCCGAAGTAGGCGTTTTTTAAAAATTATATTTATTTTGGCTTTTTTTTTTGTTTTTTGGTTTGTTTAAAAATAAAAAAAAATATATTTTTTTTGGACCGCCCGCGACCCAAACAAAAAATAGAAGGGGCGTGTCTTTTTGGCTGGGGGCCGAAACAAAAAAAAAAAAAAACCCCAAAAAAAAAAAACACACAACTTCCTTTTTTCCACCCCCCCCCTCCCGAATTTTTTTTCCCCCCCCCCCCCCTTTTTAAAAAAAAAATATTAAAATAATATAAAAAAAAATTTTTGCCCCCCAACTTTACAACCTCTTATGGCGCGGAGAACAAAAAAAAAAAATATTTTGTTGGGGGGGGGGGGGGGGGGAAACAAAAAAAAAAAAAATTTTCGCGGGGGGGGGGGGGTTTTTTTTTTTATATAACTGTAATTTTATTGAAAAATTTTTCATTAACAAGGAATAAAGAAAAAACAAAAAAACAATAATAATCAAACAAACAGGAAGCATTGAGGTAAATAGAGGTATCTGCCTCCTCCCCCTTAAGCAATATGCATTTAAATTAAGCAGTGAACAAGGGGGGGGGAATGGAGGGGTTAAGAAGACAAGGGTAGGACCAAAGGGAAGGGGGGGAGGGAAGGAGAGGACTAGAGATCAGAGACCCTGTAATGTACAATACATGTCCCAGGGTGCCCAAATAGCCCCAAAGGCTTCCCGTGAATTATGTAGGCCAGCAGTCAGGTATTAAGACTCCTCACATCCTTCATTCTAGCCACAAGCTCAAGACTAGATGGGGGACTCACCTTCTTCCAGTTTCTAGCTATGAGAGTTTTAGCTGCAGTACAAAGATGCAAGAAAAGCCTGGATGACTTATTGCTCAGGTGTCTGGGGGAAGGTTCAGGAGATAAAGAAGAGGGTCAAGAGGAACCTCTTGCAAAAAGAGAGCAGTCGTCAGAGTCCTGACCTCCCTCCAAAAACCGAGGTGAGGGGACGTCCAAAAGATATGGTGCAGGGTACCCACCGCAGCTCCACAGCGCCAGCCCATGGGGGAACTATGGGTTTAAAGTATGAGGAGAGCCGGAGTATGATACCAATGCATCAACAGCTTATACTGCGTTTCCCTAAACGTAATGCACTGAGATGATTTCTGGGCCCGAGACCATACAATCCGCCACTGTTCTGGGAGTGGGTTTACCCACCGCCTCCTCCCATTTAAGATATAGCGATGATTAACAGGAGAGCCTGTAGTTTGTGAGTTAAGAAGTTGGTAAATAGAGGATATAAAGCCCCTAGTGGACGTGCCTGCACGGCAAATCTTTTCAAAAGCGGTGGGGAGTGACACCTTAAGAGACCCATGGAGGGAGCGGACAAAGTGAACCACCTGCAAGTAATGGAACCATTCAGTACTTGGCAGGTTTTGATTAGCTGTAAGATAAGCAAAGGACCTGAGTTCCAAGGTTCCAGGGTCAACCATATCAGCAATCCGGTAAAGGCCAGCTTCAGACCACACTTTAGTCATGGCAGAAGTCAGGCTCTCTGGGAGAAGGGGGTTGTATAGTATGGAGACCATAGATGAGCGCGGGGACATCAGGGAGAATCTAGCACAACAGGTAGACCAGATAGATCTAGTAAACCGAATGGGGCCCAACAGGTACGAGGCAGGGGGGTGGGGGGGGAGCTGACCCACAGAAGCGCGTTAGGATGCATGGGTGCCAGCCATAGCTTCTCTACCTGCACCCATCTGGTGTATGCTGGCATAGCCGCCCAGAATGGGATATGGCGTAAGTGGGCCGCCCAGTAATAATGTAACAGATGTGGGACAGCCATACCCCCAGACCCCCTATCCGCCAGCATAACAGATCTAGGTATTCGGTGTCGTTTTGCTTTCCAGATAAACTGGAAGATAGCTTTCTGTAGGTTCCGTAATTCTCCCCGAGGTATCGCGACTGGGAGAGTCTCGAAAAAATACAGTAGCTTCGGGAGGAGAGTCATCTTGACCGCAGCAATTCTCCCCAAAAGGGAGATAGGCAAGGGTTGCCATTTGTCCAATAGGGCTCTCAGCTCACAAAACAACCGCGGGTAGTTTGCCGAGTAGAGGGTCGCATAGGAAGTGGATATATGGACTCCCAGGTAGCGGATAGAGGACTCCCGCCACTGGAAATCGTAATTACTGCGGAGGAGAGGAGAAGGTCCCGTGGGATGTTAGGTGGGAGTGCCTCAGTCTTCGCGGGGTTCACCTTATACCCTGAGAGATCACCATAGGTCTCTAGCGAGCGCAGCAGTTTGGAAGGGTAGTTGAGGGGAGGTGAGAGTGAGGAGTACATCGTCCGCAAAGAGAGATATCTTAAATTCCTTATCTTGGACCATGATGCCCTTGATATTAGGGTCTCGCCTAATCTTGGCCGCTAGCGGTTCAATGCAGAGGGCAAATATGATGGGTGACAGGGGGCAACCCTGCCTAGTGCCATTTCGAATAGGGAAGGAGGGCGAAGATGCATGGGGAAGCTTGATTGCTGCTGAGGGTAAGGAGTAAAGGGCCTGGATAGCTGTGAGAAAAGGTCCCGTAAGCCCGAACGCCTTAAGCGTAGTATGCATAAACGACCAATTTATGCGGTCAAAAGCCTTTTCAGCGTCCAGGCTCAAGAGAAGGGCCGGGGTAGAATAATGATTGGCCACCTCCACCAAATCCACAGTCCTCCTGGTGTTGTCACCACCCTGACGACAGGGGATGAATCCCACCTGGTCCTTATGGACAAGAGAGGGACCAAGCATTCAGTCTATTGGCTAAGAGTTTGGTGAAAAGTTTCAGGTCCGTGTTCAGCAAAGCAATCGGTCGGTAGTTAGCACAATCCTGCAAGTCCTTACCCGGTTTAGGGACCAATGTGAGTAGTGAAGAGAGCATAGTCGGGGGTATAGGGGAACCTGAAAGGAAGGAATTGAAGAGGGACAATAGATGAGCAGAGAGTTCACCCTGGAAAACCTTATAATAATTGTAAGTGAACCCATCTGGGCCTGGGGCTTTCCCATTTGGGAGGTCCCTCAGGACCCCTTCTAGTTCCTCCCTGGTGTGGGGGTGTTCAGGGAGGTTAGGGCCTCAGGAGGAGGCGTGGGAGACAACAATCCTTTAAATAGTCTTCCAGTAGTGTTGAGTCATCCCCAGGGGTAGTGCTCGTGGGGGGGGTAAGTCATACAGCTTAGAGTAGTAAGAGTGGAACGCAGCGCCACAGCATCAGGGTGATGTTGAAGGTACCCGCGGGGTCACGGACAGAGTGTGGTGTGGAAGAGGCCCGATGATCCCTGGGGTTCCTGCCAGGAGGGTATGAGATTTATTACCTCGTTCAAAAAACCGCTGACGGGTATAAAGGAGAAGTCGTTCCACATGGCGGGTCTCCAAATCACGGAGGTCCGCCGGGCCAGGACCAAACGGCGAGACCCCCAGGGATGGATGCGCTGCCAAAGTCGTCGTAAGGGACCGATACGGGCTTGGGGAGCTGTTCCTGGGCCTGTCTGTCCCTTTTAAGCCTAGAAGCCAATGCGATACAGCATCCTCTCATGACCGCCTTATGGGCTTCCCAGAGAATGGCAAGAGAGTCTACCGAGCCTAAGTTGTCCCTAAAATAATCTATCAAGTGTGTGCGCAGGGTCTCGAGGGAGGTCGGCGAATTGAGCAGTGTTTCGTTAAGACGCCAATGACATTGGCGAGTAGGCACTGGAGTCGTAGATAAGGTAACCACGACTGGGGCATGATCAGACCAGGTGAGAGGGCCAATGTTCGTGTCCCTAAGCAAACGAAGAGCGGGAGCATTTCCAAAGAAGTAGTCAATGCGGGTGTGAGTGTTATGAGGGTGAGAAAGAAGGTGTAGGAGCGCGCCGTAGGATTGTCCACTCGCCAAAGGTCATACAAAGAGTGGGCGCGGATCAGCCTGCGGAACTCCCTTGCAAGTTGGGCCAACCTATGGGGGGTTGGGCCCTGGGGTAACGCCAGACGATCCGCCCGTTCAGAGAAGACCATGTTAAAGTCTCCCCCACCAGCCAAGCTGATGGTGGGAGGCGCGAGCGGGAGATACCCGGCGCAAGAACGGGATCTGTGCTGATTGGGGGCATAGACATTGCATAAAACAATCGGGGCACCATAAAGGAGCCCCTCCAAGATAACAAACCGGCCACCTGGGTCTATGTGGGAAGTCGTCACTGTAATTGGGCAGGATCGAGAAAGAAGGATAGCCACCCCAGCTCTGCGTCGATTGTGGAAGGCTGAAAAGCTACGGGAAAATAATGCTTAGCGAAGGCAAAAGTACCAGCGCGGTCAAAATGAGTCTCCTGAAGAAACGCCACATCCGCTCGTAAGGAGCGGAGTTCTCCTAAGGACATGGCGCCTTTTAATGTTGGAACCCAGGCCCTTGACATTAATTGTCACGCACCTAACCATTGGGACCCAGGATTGGAGGACAGTGGCGGATTGCAATAAGCTCACCCATCTCACATGACGCTGGCAAGTTTCCCTCGGAGAGGCAAAAGGGCAATCCACAAACAGGAACCCAAAGTCGAGGCAGGGTCTCTAGTCAGGGAGGGGGGGGAAAGAGAGGGAGGGAGGGAGGCAAAAGACATCATAAATGACAAAGTAAAAATAAAAACAGTTAAACAATACTTTGTGGGCGAGGCTAAGTCACTCGCCTGGGGACCAATGAGGGCAGCCAGAGGTCCAATCAGGATCAATGGCCGCACAGTCCAAGTATCCCCTTAGGGGGGAGAGCGTGGACAGGAGGTCGGAGGGGAGGCGGTGGATCCCCAACCACCAGTAAAAAGAAGGAAGGAAGGGGAGTCACCGGAACCCCACCCCGCCCCCTCCGCTAAAACAATCCAATAATAAGCATAATAGATGAGACCCGTAGACCTAAAAAAGAAAAAAAAGAGCAAACATAACATTAAGGCATGCAGATTCCAAAGCACCACCGAGAAAGGGAGACGTCTCAGGGGGGGCGCCTCCTCAGGATCGTCTCCGCCGCCTCCGTGGTCCCCCGCGGATGCTGACGTCTCTGCTCCAATCGTTAACCGGGGGGGTGGAGAGAATAGCTCCCAGTCTGTTAAATCCGGCAGGGGAACATCCAATAGGTCACAGAAGAGAGGCAAATCCGCAAAGGAGCGAAGCGTAGCGGAGCGACCATCCCTACGAGCAATGAGAGCAAACGGAAATCCCCACCGGTAAGGAATTTGGTGCTCCTGAAGAATCTGGAGGAGGGGTCGGAGATGGCGGCGTTTCTGGAGGGTGATTAGCGACAGATCCTGATAGAATTGTAGTGGAGCTCCCTGAAACTCGAAGTCTTTGAGTTTGCGCACTTTGCTCATTATAGCCTCTTTAAGGGTGAAGTCGTGGAGGCAGCAGATGACATCACGGGGTGTGGCGGAAGATCCTCTGGGTCGAAGGGCTCGATGTGCCCTATCAAACTTAATTTTGTGGGACGGGGGCTCCTGCAGTATAGTGTTGAAGACAGCCTCCAGCAGAACAGGCAGATCCTCAGATTGGTCAGCCTCTGGGAGTCCCTTGATGCGTATATTGTTGCGCCGGCCCCTGTTGTCAAGATCCTCCAAGTGGCGTTGCATGTCCCGTATAGCTGAACCCTGTTCAGTGGTAGTATCATGCAGTGAGGCAACATAGTCCCTGGTAGTGTCATGGTCATTCTCCAGCGTGTCCATTCGGTTAGCAATGGAGTGTAAATCAGTGCGGAGGGTAGCAATTTCAGATCGGAAGGATGCTGTGATTTCCGCAACCATACTTTTAAGGTCTTGTTTAGTAGGAAGTTGAGGAAGAAGGTCCGCCATGGATGATGGTGCTGAAGATGGGCCTGGAATGCAGCTCTGGGGGTGCAGGACTGGAGGGGGGAGGCATAATCCTTGGGAGTGTGGGGCGGAGGAGCCCCTACGCCAGCGCCTTCCACCGCGCCATCCCCCCTGAGCTATGGAGGGGAGGGGCGATGGGAGAAGATAGTAGATGGGGGGCCACAGAGACCAGCTCTGTGGCCCAGGCTGCAACTCATCAGCGGTGTAGGAGGGAGCGAGCCACTGACCTCAGAACTCCTTGAGAAGCTGGAGACATCCGGGGTCCTCTCATGCCGCTCTGCTGGGTGCTGGTGAAGCAGAATGTAGTTGCTGGGACATCCCGGGTGGGAGCTGTGGGAGTACTCGTGCTGGGGAAACTCTGGGTTGCCCGGCGCCGCGGGATCTCTGTTGAAGCGGCGCCCGCTGGCTGACGGGGAGCGCGGGGGGGGCTGCGCTGCGCCCCTGTGCCTGGAGGCGGGGAAATCCAAGATGGCCGCCCCGCGCGCCGGCCCGTGGGGCCGCTGGCCGAGGCGTCCGGGTGGCCCCCCAGACCCTCCCGGGCGCTGGGGTGCCCGGGGCCCCTCCCGGTGCGCTGCCCACTGCGCCTGCTGGGGGTCCCGGTCTCGTGCGGCGGGGGCGGGAGGCCCGCGCTGCTCCCTGCGCGTCCAGGCCACGGGGGGGGTTAGGTTGGGGCGGTGGGACGGGGGGGGGTTGGGGAATTTGGGGGCCGGGGGGTTTTGGAAATTTTGTTGCGGGAATTTTCTATTCATTTTTGTTTTTTATTTTCTACGGTGTGTCGGGGTGGGGGCGTTTTATTGGCGTATTATTTTATTTATTTTTTAAATTATTTTATTTACAATTTTTTTTTTTTTAACTTTTCTATTAATTTTTTTTTATTTATTTTTTACATTGTGTCCACATAAGGTCATAATAGACCTTTGGGGACATCTGCATCTCTCTTTTTTTTTTTTGTGGGGGAGGCTTATTTTCCCTGTAACTGGGGCTGGTACATTTAGTCCCAGTTGCAGGAGGAATACAGCCTCCTGCCTGTTACTATAGAGCAGATCTGGGTCCTGTAGGATGCAACAGTTCTTGCAGATGCTGATCCCGGTGGATCACATGACCACCGGGTCAGAGGGGAGCCGCAAGATGGCGGCACCCATAGCGCTGTATACAGCGCTTATTGAGCGCTGTATACACAGCGATCGGGAAGGTAATGAACCTTCCCTGCCATCTCTCTGGGAGCTCTGACTGAAGTTACAGCCAGCTCCCCGTTTCAGCGGTACGTCCTTGCAGAATTAGACAACCGCCTTCTGGACGTATATAGTCTATGGGCAGTCCAGTAGTGGTTAAGCAACTTGTAAAGTTTTGAGTGATCAGCCCACCTGCAGCTTTGCGTGAGGGACCAACATCCAATGATAACGTTGTGCATAGACTCCTAAGAGCATTGCACTGAGACAAGGTGTGTATAAGATGTGTATAAGTTATATGCTAAAAATCAATGTCAGGCTGGAGCAGCAAGAAACAGTCACTGTGACGCCAACTGCGACTGCTGAAAGAGAGTAAGGCCTTATGCTCACAGCCATGCCATTTTTCATGGACCTAATGTCCAGACCATACTAATGCACATGACTTTCTGAAACGACCATCACATGGTCATTATAGAACCCATGAATTTCAATGGGTCTATGTACATGGCACTATCATTGTCCGTTTTGATGGGCAAAGATAGTGCATGTCAGTTTTATTTGACGGCTATCAAAAATGGACATGTGAATAGATACATTGGATTCAATGTGTTCTCAAAACGGAAGCGTGACGGACATTGCAAAAACGTCTGCTACATGTCTGTTTTTCACTGTTGTGTAAATAAGCCTTAAGCCTCTTGCAGACGACCGTGTGCACAGTCAGTGTGCTATCTGAGTTTTTCCCGGACAGCACACTGACCCATTCATTTCTATGGGCCAGTAAACATGACTATGAATGACATGGTCACATGTGCGGGCCGACAGTCCGGGTCGCAAAATATGAAACAGGTCCTAGTCCTGTCCAATTTTATGGCCCTGCTTCCGTGGCTTCTATTCATTTAGTGCACGGGCGGCACACGGGTGACATCTGTGTGTCCCCCATGTGCAATCGGCCTTAAGGGTTACATTTTGATAGACTCTTGCTGCACAGGGGGGCTGCAAAAAATTGTGCGCTGTTGCTCTAGGCTACTACTGGTTTTATACTGGACTGTGTTCTATACCAAGGACTATGTGCCTCCATAGCCCAGAGTGAAACCAACAAGAAATCTGCCCTATTACAGGAAGTCTGAAGTCTATCTATCTCGTGGTAGACTCTTGAAAGCTTACTTATCAAATATACTCAGTTAGCCTCTAAAAGGTATTGCCTGATTTCTTCACTCTTCCACATCTATCTATCTCATCATTCTGCAGGACATTTGTCACAGCTGCTTAGTTATTCTTGTATTGTACATTTTCTGGTGTTCTTGTCATGAATGTGTAGGTGGAAGCATCGTTTCACCATAACCACTATTTACGTGCATTCCGTTTAATGACTTCTAT
This sequence comes from Leptodactylus fallax, assembly GCA_947044405.1. Classification (NCBI taxonomy): domain Eukaryota; kingdom Metazoa; phylum Chordata; class Amphibia; order Anura; family Leptodactylidae; genus Leptodactylus; species Leptodactylus fallax. The sequence goes on along the minus strand of CAMRHE010000083.1, from coordinate 1,375,057 downwards.
GTAAGTGAAAACATCTGCTTGTGAGGGTGCATTGGGCAACAGCAGAGACTGTGATATAGTGACCTTTTCATCACGTAAACACCATGTCACTGGTAGAACAGATCAGGAAAACACCGAGAACACGCATGTCTAGAAAAAATCACATGTGTGCTAAGAGTTTGATCATAATCCGTCATTTATATGTATCTGTGCCCAGGGCAAGAATAGCAGGCAGCAGAATTGGAAAGGAGACTTTGTGAGCCTCATAGTGTGTAAGGCATGGGAATGGTTGCATTTCACCCATGTCACACCTCGCACCAGCAGGTTACACAACCGCGATGCCACAGTATGACATGTAGATCACAATTTTTATTTGTTGTGACAGTTTTGTGTTATACAGTTTTCCTCTGCAGACTTTCTGTCCCTATTATACCTATACGCCAACGTTTCCATAGGTATAATTGACATGCTGTGATTTACAAAAACGCAACGGTTTTTGAAATCGCAGCATTTCCGTTGAGGATATTTTTCTGCAATGTGTGGATTGGATTAGCCTGAATCCCATTCACTTTGCAGGTACTGTAAAATGCTACGGTTTTTGCCAAATCATGGCGTTTTCACAATGTGGGGCCACGGCCTTAGGCTAGTTGCAGACGACCGTGTATATTTTGTGGTCAGCAAACTAGTAATTAGTGTTCAGTTTCTGTGGACAGAGTGTCTTCAGTGTGTTCAGTGTGTCTTCAGTGTTTCTTCAGCATCAGTGAAGAATGTCCGTAAAAACGGACAGTGTGCCATCAGTGTATGATCAGTGTGTGATCCTAGTTTGCAAATCCACCAAAAAAAAAAATACAGGAGACATCTAATGATATCCCTAGCTTGTCCGCAAAAATGGACTGCACACTGATGATACACTGAGTACATCAGTGTGCAATCCTAGGTTTTTAGTCTCCCATAGGCTTCTATGGACGAGTCCGTTCCGCAAACTCTGAACAGAATAGGACCTGTTCTATATTATGCGGCACAGACTCTTGGCCCGCACACTGATCAGTGGAAATCACAGTCGTGTGCATGCGCCCATAGAAATGAATGGGTCAGTATGCTATCCGGGAAAAACACGGATAGCACACGTATTTTGCCGACGGTCGTCTGCAAGGGGCCTTAATGAGATTTCTGGTTCCATATTAAACTGAATTAAGTCTTCATCATTGTATAATGGAAAGGATTGCAACTTTCTGATATGCTGTATGCTCCAATTTCTCATCAATGTCACAATCTCTGTTTGTTGTCAATAACTTGTTATACCGTATCTTGTTTACATCCAGAAACTGAAAACCAGTCCAGACTCCCAATCTATTACTTTTCGCAAATGCAAATTTGTTACAGTGTATCCAATCTAGACAATGTTAATGCATCATGAGCTCAATTTTCTGTCCTAGGTATCGCCTTATTTCTTCACTCTTCCACTTAGTTAAATTGTATCAGTCGGTTTCAGATTATCTACATTGAATATAACTATACCAAAATCTTAGCTTTGAAAAGTATTAGGGTTCGTTCACACTACTGTTGGATGTCTGTTCTGATTGGGTCCATTAAAAAAATAAATAAAACGTACGCCTATTAAAAAGGACATTAACTGACACTAACTGATGTTAATGTGTCCGTTTTTTTAACTGATCCATTTAATGTCCACTTAGTGTCCGTTATTGTCCGTTTTTGGGGGGGGGGTTTGTTCTGATTTCTGAGCATGCGTAGAAAAGAGATGGACAGTAATAACGGACAGTATAATGGACGACCGTCCGTTACTGTCAGTAAGCCATAGACATTAATGTTAAAAAGTAATGAACGCTTAATGTCCGTCATAAGTCCATTACTTTGAACAGACACAAAAGTCCTGCACCCTGCATTATGTCTGCTAAAAAAAAAGGACGTGACAGATTTGGAGACTCCAGCACAAATGGGAATAAAGCCTTAGTGTCCATTGTTAACATTTTGTAACGGATGCTAGCACCGGACACTACTAACGGTAGTGTGAACACCCCCTTAGATATGAAAAGGTTTTTAGTCTGTGGGTGTAAATAACAATGTCCCTATTCACTGACATCAAGCAGAGATCTTAAAATGATAGGGACTTGAAACACAAAATATTTTTAGAACTTTGCATTGTACAATGATGCTGTTTTAGTTACACTCATTATAGATACACTTTAGGCCCCTGGAGACCAGCTGAGGGTCTCCTGTTATTATCTGGAGTCTCTCACAATGAGAATATAGCTGAACAGGCGACAATACATGAATCAGTGTGATGGCGCCCCATGTGGGAGAATGTGTGGTCACCTCAGTCACTGCGTAAGTATGATTGCAGCTCCCAGACACAGTAATTTCAGTCCTCCAGGAGCTCAAACTGGTAATTTATTACTAAATATATACTGTAATAATCCTGGCAGTGAAAAAAATGTACAAATACCATGAAAGCAGGGTGACTGTGGGTCAAAAATATATTGTTCTGGTAAGTATGACACAGTAAAGTAAAATCCCACAATTTATCATGTAATATATGTCCTCAATCACAGACATAATATTAATATTATGGGTTGTTTCATATCAGATATTCAAGTTATTTTGTGTCCTTCTACAATTTTACCTACTGCCCTATATATGAGGGACCTCCAGAGTTCATCCTGAGCTCCCCGGTTCATGTGTATATTACATGAACTACACTAAAGCTGGACACACAGTCACAGCAGTAGGAATGAGGCAGGGCTGCACATCTACTTAGCAGTGCACAGCTATATGCTGTTCAAATGCTGAAGAAAGATGAGTGACAACTTCTGGAGTAAACTAAAATCGCTTTAGAAACAGGTGAACAGAATATTAAATTAACCATATAAGGATAAGTTATTATATTGCTGTGTCATATATAATTCTATGGAGAAATTGTGTGAAGGCAAGTTACAAGTGAGAGAAGCTAAACATGCTATGAGCATTAGTTTAAGGTTTGTCTTCAGTAAGCTCCCTCTAGTGGTGACGGCAGGCAGAAATTTGTTATGTAACCCTATCTTATGGAGGGGATTTAGAGCTCTGTATCAGATTGATCTTTATGAAGATGTATTAGTGATCCTAAAACATGAAAGCCTTGCTGTGATTGATTGCTAGGGAACAAAGACTTTTTTTTAGAAATTTACCTCAAAATGTTGATCATATTTCTTTGGAAAGAGATATAACTAAAATATAACTGGCTGAGTAGAATTGTAACAGGATCAGAAAAACAGCACAAATTTTTGATATCATAAAGGTCATCGATTAAGCCTATTCCTGCCTTTACCCAGATGGAAACGTCCAGTCCTGTTATGATGAAGATTCTTAGTGGGATTTTATTGTGGACTTAGGCAGTTCTGAGGAAATGGATCTGAGCAAAGCTCTCCAAACTTGTAAGGTATTAGGATTGTAGGGAGAAGGTGTTGAAGGATGTTATATCCTAAGAAGAGATGCACTACATAAAGAAAATTCTACATACTCTTGCAAATAAGAGCATATCTTAGAAATAAGCATTATCCATTTCTTACCCTCCCACTTAAGGCTACGAGTTTTTTTACACATGCAAATGAAATCCCAAAAAGGTATATGTACGTGCCTATTACATAGGCTTATAATATAGCCTCAAAATCTACAGCCTGCTCAAACCACCGAGAAATGTGCTGTAAAATCTTATTTCATTGGTACAACACTCCTTATAAACTTTCAAAGATGTACACTTATGTACCTGAAACATGCTGGAGAGGCTATAACCAGACTAGTACATTACTCTATATACTTTGGTAATGCCCTCTACTAACCCCACTTTGGAAAGTCATTGAGGTGTTAATATACAGTATCTTTGACATTTGTATCCTCAAATGTATATTTTAAACCTACCTGTACATTTTAACATTATTTAGTTTGTTTTTTGTAGCTATTGTTTTTTACTTTTGCATTATGTTTTATACTTTGAAAAAAATCTATGGAATTATTGAAACAGTATTTGTAACAAGAGAAGACAAATAAAGAGCTAATTTGGGGGGAATTTTCTATTTTAGGGGAAAATGTTTGTACATCTAACATCAGCTCGGCCTCCAAATGAAGTGATATCCGCAGCAGCTCATTACCGTCCAGGGCTTTCCAAGTCAGGATCTCATTGCCATTGCTGGCCCATAGGAGATTGTGGCACTTTGGCGAGCAGGGGCTCAGTATACAGCAGCACTGATTAGACGGTCTTGTGTCTGGGGACCCCCTGACATGAGCCATGCGTCAGACTAAACATTACAATCAGCTCTGCACTAGAAAGAGAGTGACTGTCACCAGGACACAGCACTGATGAGGAGACAGAGACGTTCCAGGAATTAAGCACCTGCTTGGGATTGTTTGTGGGATTTTCCTACTGTTGACAGACAAATTGACCAGATTGATGCCAGTGCTTGGGATGTGTGGGCTACAACTGCTGCAACATGTACAAGTGATAGTGCTTTCATCTCCAGTCATCTCTGATGATAACGCGAGAAGATGTGTCATGTGACCTGAACTGCTGCAAAACAACTCTGGCCATCCCAAATCAGAACTTGTCCTCAGAATTACTAATATTCTGCACAATATTAATATCAGTAATATTTCTTGTTTTTCTTGGGAAGTCCAAGGTTCTTAGAGCTGTGAGCAATAATGAAATATGCACTTACCACTCGCTCTTGTTAACATTCAAGTTAAATTCCATTAATACAGATGGAAGTGCTCATTGCAGAAACTGAGTGGGCCCTCACAGACCTGCCTGGGTTTGTCAGGTGCTGGCAGCAACCCTGGTGTGTTCTATGGGGATCCTAAATGCATTGTGTGCTATGTGGGATCTTCAGATGCATTGTATGTTGTGTGCAGATCCCAGGATGAAGTGTGTGTTGTGTGTGGATCCTCAGAAGCAGTTTGTGTTGTATGGTTGTATGAGGATCCTCAGATGTAGTGTGTGTTGTATGGAGATATTCAAAGGCGTTGTGTGTGTTGTTTGGGGATCCCCACATGCAGTATTGTATGTGAATCCATAGATGCAGTGTTTGTTGTTTGGGGACTCTCACATACAGTGCATGTTGTATAGAGATATTCAGATGCATTGTGTGTTGTAGGGAGATCCTCAGATGCAGTGCATGTTGTTTGGGGATCCTCAGGTGTAGTATATAGTTGCGTTAGGAACTGTCGTGGATTTACAATATAACTCACAACAGTTTTCTAATAATAATAAATATGTCACATGACAGAAAACTGGCGTAGAGTGGTCGATAAATTCTCCCTAATGTGTTGTGCGGGGATCCTCAGATGCAATGGATGGGATTCATTAACACATTTATGGTAGTTGTCTGGCATAGATATGTGGAAATGTGTCACATCTTTGGCACAAGGTCCCTCTTGCAGCAAGGATGTGACACGTACCCAATTCTGTGCCTCTTTTGCCACATTCTGTGTTCTGCGAAAGGGGGTTTGGGGGTTTTCTGGACTGAGTTATACTGGAAATCTAGGCTAGTTCCACATTGGCGTAGATCTCCATTGTGGCATCTGTGAGTGTGCCTGATTTATAAAGAGGCCAAAGCCTCATCATAAATCAGCCATACACTGTGACTGTTGGGACCTTTATTAAGACTGGCATACAAAATACCAGTCTTAATAAATCTGCCCCAGCATGTGTTGTGGGAGAATCCTCAGATGCAGTTTGTGTTGTTTGTGGATTCTCAGATGCATTAGGAGAGAACCAAACATAATGCACCAGAATTCTGGTGTAATTTTCGCCACAAAGCTGGGAAGGGGTGTGGCCTCACAGGAAAGGGGCATGGTTCAAGTTGCAATCCTGTGCAACAAAAATGCTCTAAAGATTAATAAGAACAGTAGATTTATCAAACTGCATCAGTCACTTTGATAAATCTGACACAGTTTAGGACTGTCTAGCCATAAGCTGCACTGTCTAAAGCTTAAACACTATTAATAAATCTACCCCATTGTGTATTGTGTGAGGATCCTCAGATGCAGTGCGTGCTGTATTGCAATTCTTAGATGCAGTAGGGCAGATTTATTAAAATGGTCTAAAAGCAGAACTGTCTTAGTTGCCGATAGCAACCAATCACAGCGCAGCTCTCATTTTGTATTCTGCTCCTGAAAAATGAAAGCTATGTTGTGATTAGTTGCTATGGGCAACTAAGATAGTTTTTCTTTTAGACAGTTTTAAAAAATCTGCCCCAGTATGTCTTGTGTATGGATTCTCAGATGTGAAGTACTGTGCGGGGATCTTCAGAAACAGTGTGCGTTTATGGGGATCTTCATATGCATTGTGTGCTGGGTGGTAATTCTTAGATGCAGTGTCTGTTGTACGTTGAGCCTCAGATGCATTGTGTGTTGTGTGGGGATTTTCAGATGCAGTGTGTGTTGTAAGGGGGTCCTAAGAAGCAGTGTGTGTTGAATGGGGATCCTCAGACGCATTGTGTCTGTGGATCCTCAGATGCAGTGTGTCAGTAACACGGGGATATCCTAACATGCAGTGTATGTTATATGAGGGGATACAGCATGTTTACCTGAAAGTGATGCATTCCACTATGGCACATATGGTAGAAGAGACGTGATGCAGAGCACATCATCACTTATCAGTTGTAATGCTATAGTTTTTACTGTTTATAAATGTTTCTTAAAGTAATAAAAGGTGAAGAAATAACTAAGCTGTGACTCCATGACACACTGCATATAAACACATACATACGGAATATTGTAACCAGGTTTTTATTAAATCCTTTCACATCCGTCTGTACAGAGCAGCCACAATGCAGAAAGAGTGATTAAAGACATTTGTATATGTTATACTCAGGCTGTACACACTACATTCATTATATACACACAACATACTACACATTACATACAATACATTATACAATGTACATACTACACACTACATACCCTGTGCACATTATATACACAGAACATACTACACACTACATACACTACATACATTACACACAGAACATACCACCCCCACATACACTACATACATTACACACAGAACATACTACACACAACATACACTGCATACATTGCACACAGAACATACTACACACTACATGCACTGCATACATTATGCACACAGAACATACTACATACATTATATACTGTACACACTACATAAACTGCATATAATTGGGACTTGAGAAGTTTAAGATGTTTAGTGTAGGGTTAGGTGGCATTGGAGACAGTAGCAGGGGCATAGCTAAAGACTCATAGGCCCCAGTGAAAAAAGAGTAACTTCTCTTCATGCCTGCCAACTGCAGTTTGTCCATACATTTCCCCAGCATCTATAGATCTTCTGAGTGACCCGCTGATTAGAGACACATGTCCCAAGTCTCAAGACATATATATCGCAATATTTACACCACATTTATCTTGTGTGAAGGGGCCAGTTTAAGTGGTTGGGAGCAGGAGGGTGACGTGCTCCTTATATGCACTACATGCACTGCATACATTATACTGTATATACTGTAAATACTACATGCACTGCACACATTATATACATATTACATTGCTTACAATATATTCACTGGACAAACTACACACTGTATATAGTAAGCTCCGTGAATAGATTGTAAGTAGTTTATGTAGTATGTAGCATGTGTACTGCAGACATTATATACACTGTATTACACACTACATATGTAATTTGTAATAGAGAAAAAAAGTAGATCCTGGCGCCCCCGTAGCAGAGTAATGGTGGGTTAGTAAGGTAATAGAACAGTACTAAGCTGTTCAAATAAAGGCTTGCTGCTGCTCTTACCCAGTGACCATCCAAAACTAGTGTGGTGGTAATGTAATACAAAAAAAGTAGAGAAAAAAACTGGGATATTATGGTTGAGCGCTGCAAGTAAGTGTATATCAATAAAATATTTGCAAAGAGAATGTTTGTGAATAAAAACACACGTTTTATTGGTTCCACACCGGACGTACAACAATAGGCTATGTGTATCTAGTTTATGGTCTGATGAAGACGCTAGTACAGCGTCGAAACGCGTAGACTATTGTTGTACGTCTGGTGTGGAACCAATAAAACGTGTGTTTTTATTCACAAACATTCTCTTTGCAAATATTTTATTGATATACCCTTACTTGCAGTGCTCAACCATAATATCACAGTTTTTTTCTCTACTTTTTTTTTTTTTACACTACATATGCTGCATACATTATCTATGTTACAAAGTGTGAAACTTAGACATTCTGTAGTATGCCTAGCATGTTTTAGATAATGTATTAAATATGATAATTTCAGTTATATCAGGAAGCTAATAATTGCCCTAGTTTAGTATTTTATTTCACACTTTACCTGAAGCATATAAAATAAATGAATCTGTACATATTTCCTAACGGTAATGTATATTCCATATCACTAATGCATATTTCCTAACCCTAATTCTAATATACATTTTCTAACCCCAAGTCTAGTATATACTGTATTTCTTAACCCTAATCCTCCCTATAATACATAATTCCTAAACCTGACCTTAATAAATGACGCAATGCTAGATTTTAGATAACAGTTTAAATAGTTTGTTAATTAAATTTTCTCATCTCTGTCAAAATTTCAGTCATGTTTAGACTACTGCAATAAATAAAAGTCTAAAATGATGCAATGGTCCTCCACGATCCCTCAATCTCTAAATCTCTCAAAGTTGTCTTTCCTGTTGCATCACTGCTTCCACACATTTTCTTACAGAATGTCTCCCTACACACAGGTAACTCACAACACTGTTTGGCAGTTGGCACCATATGACAAGTAAGCTAAATAAATAAATAAGGGCATTCATTTGTATCTCCTCTCTGCTGCTCTCATGTCAGAGCACAGCATCAACATCTTCGCTATTTGTAATCCAGGAATTCCTTATGGCTGGTCTAATCCACCAAACTGCCTCATGGTAGTCATGGGGTATTGCAATGAAAACTGGAACAATTGGAAGCCATACATGGAACAGTGCATTATCACTGATTTGAGGACCTGCACAGATAAAGTCAAATGACCACAGGTTATTTCACAATAACAGGTCTTGCATACATATATCACAATGCAATAAACATACAATCACAGAGTTATTGAAAGTTTAGGCTGTAGAAATAAATAAATGACCTAAAGGGGTTTTCCAGGCAAACTGGGCTAAAATAAAAAAGGAAGTGATACTTAGCTACTCCCCAGTCCTTCCTTGTATCATCCAGCCCCCTGTTCCATTCTGTGACTGCACTGACTGGGACAGAAGTGAAGTTTTCAATGGACACTCGTTGGGTACCTGTGACATATTAGCAGTGGTGTCAGCAGTACTAGAGAAGCCTGTGATTGGCCACAGCAGTTCACTTTCAGCTCAGCCAGCACTAACACGGGATAGAACAGGGAACCCACACTGTTTCTTTATTTTAGCCCACTCCTGGCCTCCCTGGATTTTTCAGTTTGTCCGGAAAACTTATTTAAACTATGCAATACTAGGTTTCACAGTTTTGAACTTGTTAATAAAGCAGAATGTTTTTTTTTTTTTAGTTTAGGTTTCAACATTTTAGTTAGGAAATAGGGTTAGAAAATGTGTATTAGGCTAGGTCCACACAGTGAATGACTGCAACAGATTAGCCACCTTTACCTTGCAGATAGCTAACCTAGTGCGATGTACAATAGCAGCACTGTGGATGTCATCCTTAGGTTCTGTTCAGATCACACTTTTTACATCAGTTTAATGGATGAAAAAAACATTCAAAAAATGGATGCAAATGGATGGCCATCCGTTTACATAGACGTCAATGTTAAAAAGAAAAAAATGAATCCGTTGCTGTCCGGTTTCTTTTAAAAAGACACAAAAATGTAGTATACCATATTTTTATGTCCATCCAAAAAAAACCGACAGCAACAGATTCATTTTTTAATATGTCTATGTAAACGGATGGCCATCCATTTGCCTCCATTTTTGGATGTAAAAAACGTGATCTGAATAGGCTTAGGCTGTGTTTAAAACCTGCCTTGCATGTCACTACTGCTGTTTTCACTGCAGCTTTGAACCTTGCAATGCAAATGTTGAAAACTGCAAAACACTCACAGAGAAACCTGCAGGTGATCTGGCTTTTGCCGTGCTGGGTTGCAGAGGAACACACTTCAGAATTTCCTTGACTGCTCATCCCATGTAGCCCAAGACTTAGGGTTAGGGTTAGAAATGTTTTTGTTTAAAGATTAACTGTTGTTAAGTGCTTCCATCTTCTGTTATCAGCTCATCTCTTGCCTGGTAAACTGCTCATTTCACTGAGAGATCCGTCTTCACTGTAGACAGGCTGCAATTCATCAAAATCTATAGAGAGGGGAGGGGGGAGGAGAAAGAGGAATGAGTGATAAGCAGAGGCAAACAGGCATCCTGGAGCAGATTACAGTAAGATATTTCTCTCTCCCAAAAACTTTATTCACATCTATAATGCTCACTTATGCTAAGACTTGCTAAAAAACTGTAAAAACAAAAAAAGTGTTATAAAAGACAGAAATGTTACTGTTTCCTGTAGCAGCTTGTTTTACTGTGCTTGTTTCTGACTCACTGGGCTCCTCCTCCCCCTCCCATAGACCTCAATATAATCTGATCTGTGACTAAACTAAACTCATTTTCACAGTGAAAGCTGCTATCTCAGTGAAATGAGCAGTTTACAGGCAGAAGAGGAGCAGATGGAAGCACTTTCCTCTAATAACATATAATACAAAGTTTCTTATATTCACCTGAACTATTCATTAAAAAAAAATTTAAACGACAGTTACTAATCAAAAAAGTACAAGCCAATTTAAAAGACTGAAATGATGTAATAGTAGGGTCCTGAAATCAGCTGAAATTACCTTAAGGCTAAGGCCCCATGGTGGAAACGCATTGCAGTTTTTCCCGCAGAGATTTTCACAGAAAGTCTGTAGAGTTTTCCTCTGCGGACTTTCTGCTTCCATTATACCAATATGGAAACCGCCTGCATTTCTGTAGGTATAATTCACATGCTGCGATTTGCAAAAATGCAAGAGTTTTTCAAACCACAGTATTTCCACTGCGGATAATTTTCTGCAGTGTGTAGATGAGGTTAGTCAAAATCCCATTCACTTTGCAGGGACTGTAAAAACCACGGTGTGGTTTCCGCCGCAGTAAAATTGCAGTATTTACACTACGTTGGGCCCCAGCCTAAATATGCTTGGTATTTTATGTAATGGTATGGCATTCAATAGAATGAGTACATTTTGCACTTATGTAGTGTGCATACTGCATACACTGAATACATTATATGCACTGTACATACTTTATATGTAAACTAAACTAAGGCTAGGTTCACACTAGCACTGGGCTCTCTGTCGTTCGGGTACGCCCCAGGACCTGAATGACGGAGAGCCCATCCACTAAAACAGCGGTTACTCATGGACACCCGCAGACCCCATAGACTATAATGGGGTCTGCTGGGTGTCCTTTGGATTTATGCTGTTTTTATACTGAAACTGGCGGAGAGAAAAGTCCTGCATGCAGGACTTTTCTCTCCAACAGTTCTCAGGTGAATCTGCAGCGTAGATGTGAACCTAGCCTAAATATACTGCATACATTATATACACTATACAAACTGCATGTATTATATAGATTAAACATACTACACACTACATATACTTCTTACTTGGTATACACTGTAAATACTGCAAATGTTACATAGACTAAACATACTACATATACTGCATGCTATATAGATAAAACATAATACACACTACATATTCTTCATACATTATATATACTGTACATACTACACATGTTATATAGACTAAACATACTCCACACTACATATACTGTATACATTATATACACGGTACATACTACACATGTTACATGGATTAAACATACTAGATACTACATTTAATTCTTACATTTTATACACTGTAAATACTCCATACATTATATAGATTAAACATACCACACACTACATATACTTCATATGTTACACAGATTAAATGTACTACACACTACATATGCTGCATACATTATATACACTGTACATACTGCATATCATATAGATTAAACACACACCACACTACATATACGTCACACATTATATACAGTGTACATATTGCATATGTTATATAGACTAAACATACCACACGCTACATATACTGTATGTTACACAGATTAAAAATACTACACACTACATATGCTGAACACATTATATACTGTATATTGTACATACTGAATGTCATATAGATTAGACATACTACACACTACACATACTTCATGCTTTGCATTGCTGCATATATTAAATAGACAAAACTTGCTACACACTATATATACTACATATATTATGTAAACTGTATCATACAAATTTCTCTTTGCTCTCTTTGACCTGATAGATTTTTTGTATTTCTCTAGAAATTGTCTACCTGGCCTCTGACTACTGTATGTATTACACCACAAACTGTACATTGTTTCAGGTTTTGTAGTGTATACCTTTAAAATGTTAGAAGATGCTTTTTATAACTTGTAAATGAATAGTTATCCAGTGCATAGATTTGCTGGAAGCCTCCTCCTGTTAGCTAGTGGACAGCAGGCAAGAGGACAGATAATGTCTGAATGAGTCCACTGCCTATGAGAGGTCTGCTTGTAATCTCAGTATGTAACACAAACATAGTGGCCACCTACTGAGCCAGGGACTGTATGCAACACTGTTTACCACTCCACAGCACACTCTGCACTCACTACACACCACTACTACATTACACACTACAACACTGCACACAACTACATAACACACAATACATTGCAGACCACTACATTACACACTGCTCACCATTACATAACTCACCACTGAACACCACTATATAACACAATGTACACCACACACCTACATTATTAATCACTACGAATTAGTCCACAACACTACATAACACACCATTGTGCACCACTTCTTAATACACCACTATACACCCATATCATAATATAAAATACTTGCGTATAACATTCTTGGATACACTATTACACTCTACAGTAATATATATCAGTATAATACACAACCTATCACTGGACTGGTCTATAACACACCTACACATTACTCACACCATGCAGTGATGGGAATAACCATCCCCTCCATATAATAAGTGCAGATGGTGTCCTCATGATACATATATACTTATGCATATACACATTTACATGCATTCCTTGCAGCTCTGATGTCCTGGGTATGAATCTAGCCAAGGACAACACCTGCAAGGAGTTTGTATGTTCTCTGTGGGTTTCCTTCTGTTACTCCAGCTTCCTCCCACACTCCAAAGACATACTGATAGGAGATTTAGATTATGCGCCATATATGGGACAGTGTTAATAATATCTCTGCAAAGCGCTGCAGAATATGATGGCACTATGTAAGCAAGCAAAATAAATAATAAATAAATAATTATTTAAATGCACACACAATTTACTTGCACACACTTTATTTAGATGGCTGGACTATTGAACAAAACAAGCATTTTTACCTTTTATGTCTCCCATATTTCCTCATAGATTGTAAAGTCTTGTGTGCAGGTCCCTCATTCCTATAGTTTACCTTCTTTAGTCTGTTACTCTGTAATGTGTGATCTTGTCTGTACCTATACCCTCTGATGTGTAAAGTGCTGCAGAATATGTTGGTGCTATATTAATACATAGTTATATAAACCTTTTATTTACATACATGTATACAAATACAGAGACACAGTCAGTACACGTTGGGGAGCTTTATTAAGTTCTGCACTTGCAGTTAAAAAAAAAGGCACAAAAATAGGGTTTCACAACTTTTTAAGCTTATTTGCACAAAAAGTTTGCAATAATTTGCAATTCTAAACTGCTCACTCCATTTTTTAAAAGTACCATCAATGCCACTTTTTAAAATGTCACAAAGTGTTAGACCTAAAGATGCGCCAAATTTATTATGTGACAGCAAACAATGGCAATGCAGTCTTCAGCAGAACTAATTTCTAAAATTTCCCTTATGATAAATCTGCCCCAGTGTACTACATATACATATATTTCACACATTTGGTCACTTGCAGTAAATTGTTCCCGTGTCCTGGATTTTCCATACTTTTTCCTAAAAAAAAATAAATAAAAAGATTTCACGACATGGAGCTAGAGGCGTGAACCTTAAGGCTACATTCACATGGCTGAGCCAATTCTTAGCCATGTGTTTTCATAAATCTATATGGAAACCAATATTTTCTAAAGATCCAATTCACCTCAATGGGCAAAACAAGCCATAAAAATGGACCAGATCTGATCTGATCATTTAATTTTATATATGGTTATTTAATACACTGAAGACATTACCACATAATAGAGATGATAGATAGATAGATAGATAGATAGATAGATAGATAGATAGATAGATAGATAGATAGATATTCACACTAGGATATGCTGTCTGAATTTTCAGTTTTTCTAGATAGACAGACTGACAGAGAGATAGATAGATAGGTAGATAGATAGATAGATTTATATATATATATATATATATATATATATATATTTATATATAGAGAGAGAGAGAGTTTTATATATATATATATATATATATATATATATATATATATATATATAATTTGACCACATAAAATTTTATGAACTAACCACACAAAATTATATATACTGACCCCAGGCTGATATTTATATCTTTATATACACTGACCACATATTATATATTTCATATTCAGGTATTATATATACTGACCACATGATATTACATACACCATCTCCATAATATTAAATATACTAACCAATTAATATTTTATATTCTGATTGATCATGTTATTAGACCTAGTACATTGTCCAAATTATATTATGTATATTGACCACATAATATTACATAAAATGACACAAAATATTATAAACACTCACCACATAATATTGCTTATACTTACCATGATATTATGCACATTAAAGACAAAATATTAGATATAGTGACCCAGGATATTAAAAACACTAACCATATTGTTTATACTGACCACATGAGATATATATACTGACCATATAATATTGTTTATACTGACCACATGAGATTATATACAATGACCACATAGTATTATTTATACTGCGCACAAAATATTATATACAAAGACGACATAATATTTTATAGACTGATCCTAATACCCCCCAGAAGAAGGCGGAGCGCAAAATGTGCGTTGGGAGGAGACCACATTGTAACTACACTCCAGATGGGTATGTGTTCCATTACCTAACACTATTATGTGACTGTTTTCTTGCACTATGCTTTTATATATACCAGTGGGTTAACATATATGGTTATTGCATGGAGCACTGTTATCTCCCTATTGTGGACATATAAGAGTATATACTATATAAGAGCTTTGTGTTCTTTTTCCCTATAGTGGACACATAAGAATATGTTTGCCCTGACTACTGGCACTACCTATATCTGATTTGGTGCATTTCATCTTGCATCATACTTACCTCATTTTCTACATGTTGGTCTCCATGATATCCCCCTGACACCTTTTTGGTTATTATGTATTGTTAGTTTTCATCAATGTATTTCTATATATGTTTTTTATATGTTTTCTAATAAATATGTAATTTTTAAAGACCTTTTGGGTATTTATTGATGTTGAGTGCCTCATCTCCTTCTATATTCTTTGTTTACATATACTGACCAAATGATTTCATATGTACTTACTGACCAAATAATATTAAATATATACTTACCCAACACATAACATTATATGTAATATTAAATATATTGACCACATAGTATTAGATGCACTGCTTAAATTATATTATACACATTAACCCCAGGACATTATATTCACTAACAATAACATAATATACACTTTCCTTGGGATTTTATTAGATACAGACCATATATGATCTATACTAAGTTCTGGATTTTATGTTGCACACTGATACATATACTGAGGCCGATATTATATACAATGACAGTATTATACAGGCATGAGTTAGTTATAACTGCATAGCAATAATAACAAAGATACAAAAGGGAAACAAAATGCATGACATTTACAGTAAGAATATGAATGAATGAATATGAATGAATGAATGAATGTATGTTGGTAATAATGCATGGGGTAAGGTTTTAGGGGCACAGCATATAATATTTATAACATACATGCTAATACATAATATACATCCTGGTACACACTATTTATCATGCTGTTCGCTATACTATTATTATCACAATTTATATAATAATTCTCGGAGGTTTGGCTCACTTTGGCTTGCACTTTTGTCCATCTGCAGCAGACCCTCCTCCGGTGTAATAACACTTGTTAGGGGTTAATATCCGGTGTGGAGGTCACATGGCCCCTGCCGATTCTCTTGATATTGACCTCCCGGTAGTAGAGAAGAGGATGAGCTCCGCGTTTTTCCAGGGGGTAGGAGGGGGTCTGCGTTTTATTTTAATGTGTTTTTTTTATGATCGTTTTTTTTTCTTTATACATAATAATCGTTCTCTTCCGTGTAGAACATCACCACACATTACAGTGAATGAGAGAATAATCCAGATTATAACTATTAGTCCGTAATCTATGACGTGCTAAGGGTTAGAACAACGACTAATATAATTATGCTAATATTATAGATTACCAAATGAATAGATAAACCGGGGTCAGAGGCAGACTGATAGTGTGTTTATGGACGAGGCGGAGGGTGAAGTTATAGTCAGATATTTCTTCTAAATAACGTCCTGTGAAGTCCCCAGAGATTCATGAGACACTAACAATGTGGAAGAAATCTCATACTTCAATAAATGTATTGAATAACTTCTGTAAGTACACTAATAATAATAAGGTTGAGTAAATGAATTCTGATCTTTCTATAGGAACCCTAAGTGACCTGACCTCCTTATTGAATAAAAACCTGGGTCAAATTCAGATCATGCGAGGAGTTGTGGTTTCTCCAAACAATAGTAACCATCATCACCACCAGTTTGTGACAGAGCCATAAACTGGTGACTGGTCACTGGAAGACAAATGGTTAATGACATAGTAGGGGGAAACCTCCGCACCTACAAAGTCTGTGTATAATCTGTTTCATAGCTTTATGTCTCTCTGTCTGATATCTATCTCTCTTTAAAAAAAAAATATTGATTGCTGTATTAATACCTTGTCAATTGTATATCGTTTACCTATTTATTTATTTATTTATGTTAAATAATGGGTGTATATATATCTTAATATAATTTACTTATGCTATGTCTGCCTATCTCATATTATCTGTTCTATCTATCTATCTATCTATCTATCTATCTATCTATCTATATATCTAGAAGTCCAAACAAAGACAGCACCAGCAAAGGTATGGGTGCCAGCCCAAGGATACATGCAGGTCCAGTATAAAAATACAAAAATTGGCGACACTCCAATGAAGTAGTGAAAAAGTGGGTTTTATTTCCCCAAATATACAAGCGACAATTCAGCTCATACCTGAGATTTTTTTCAAGCCTATCTATCTATCTATCTATTTATTTATCATCTATATAATCTGTCATTTTATTTCTCTCTCCTTTTCTATCCATC